>CM074121.1:64427533-65717533 GCA_037177725.1 Cyamopsis tetragonoloba
GGTCAAATCTCAAGCGTGGATGTTCAAAAAGTTAAATTTTGTTACAGGTTTGCCCAGATGGGAAAACCATTGAAGCAGAGGCAGCCCATGGCACCGTTACCCGTCATTATCGGGTTCATCAGGAGGGTGGTGAAACCAGCACAAATAGTATTGCTTCTATTTTTGCCTGGTCACGAGGTCTTGCACATAGGTAAGTATTGAAACTGAAGCTCTTATCAATTTTTCTTTATACTTGAATCCATATAAATTAATCTTTTTTCGTGATAGTTCGTATTGTAGATACAAGTCTGAGTAGATAGAGAGGCTGTTTGTATGTGCTTTTTTCAGAAAGAAGAATTTTTCAATTAAAAAGTATGTCTAAAAAAATTAGAGTAATTTGATTAAAAAAAGGCACAAACCTAAATTAAAAATGTTTTAGTGCTTTTCTCATATTCTCGTAAGTTAAAAAATGTAGCTTTCAGAAGAAAAAGCAATATAAAAGGACCCAATTTTTATGTCTTTATTATTATATAAAAGAAGTATCTTTAACTAAAAAGATAAGTTTTTAACCAGAAACGAAAACTTGGTAAAAAAAAGGTTATTTTGATACTTTTCTCATTACTTAAAAATAGTAGATTCTAAAATGAAAAACTCTAGAAACGGATAATCATATAAGTTTCTATAAGCTTATTAAACACACCAAAAAACGATATCACAAAAGTGCTTTTATATATTTATTTTTCAAAGCATTTTTAAACGTACAAAAATTTTGCAGGGCAAAATTGGATGCAAATGCTAGATTGTTAGACTTCACAGAGAAACTGGAAGCAGCTTGCATTGGAACTGTTGAATTGGGAAAGATGACAAAGGATCTTGCGCTTCTTGTTCATGGACCTAAGTAATTTTTGGCAATGATAATTCTTTCAGAATGCTCCCTACTCTGTTCACATTTTGTCTATTGCAAAACTAAAATTACTTGCTCTTTTTCTTATAGGGTTTCTAGGTCCCAGTATTTGAATACTGAAGAGTTCATTGATGCTGTAGCCGAGGAGCTGAGAACAAGATTATCTTCACAATCAAAGCTGTAAAGTTGAAGATGAATGTGTACACCTCAAATGGTTCAGCTTATTTATTTCTGGCTGATACCGTATTAATTTTCTTTTCTTTATACCTTGGAGGCTTGGACTTTAAACAATGGTTGTGTTGTGGTTTCAATTGAATTTTCCTTAATTTATAACTTGGTGACCACAACTAAGTGTATGTTTGTTCAAGATTTTAGGCAAAGTGACACATGTTCCAATGTAATATGAATGGTTCACATCACTTTTACACATTTTTATAACACTACATTGGAAGTTATAAATTTTCACTTCCTATGGAATTGCTTTTGCTTTCATTGAAAGCTAAAACAACCATGTTGTCAAGCGATGTCATCTACAATGTCGAAATTTTGAATTTATTGCTGGTCTCAAGTTAACTGGTGTATGCAAATATCACTGGCATATAGGTAATTTATTTGGGAAATCAAATGATTTTGGTCAGCATATGTGTGACTATGATTTTCGAGGTGCATCCCCTTCCCATCTCATAACACGATTTGCTGGGATCACCAGCTGTATAATTGTGTGTTAGGCTGATGTGTTCACAGAAAAGCTTGCTGTGATTGGGGTGGATTTGCCGGTATGGTTATTCAAGCCTTAAAAAAGAGTAATATTTGCTACTGCTGTTTCCTTGAAAGCTTTGCTGCAGCTGAATTTTGGTTGCCTGCCTCTGTTTTTGCGTGAATGATATATATGACTGCGCTATTAAGGCTTGTTAGCACCTATTTTGGATTTGATTATTCTTAAATTCCAGCTGGTTTGTGTAATTTAACTGTTACTATGCCTTATTTTATTTTATATTTAGACATATGTTCTTGATTGTAAATTTATTTTGTTATTAAACAAGGATGATAGTTCAGTCATTTCCCTTCCTTTTCTTACCTTTCCGTTCTTAGTCCCATTCCCTTCTCTTTTTCACCAAACTCCTAAACACTTAGGTGGGAGAGGAAAGAAGGGTTCTAATAGGACTATTATATATTACTGAATGAAATAGGGAATAAACCCCTGGATTACAATGGAAGACAGAAACTTAGCAATAAAACAGTAGAAGAAAACAAAGAGAAAGATAACATAAGAGCAAGGCCTACCCTTTCCTCTCTTTTATATCAATACTTTTTCTTGCTAGCCAAGTTTATCACAATTCCCACCCGAATTCCTATTCTACCCCTATCTCCTATTCTAATAGGATATTGCATTCCTAACAGGGTCACTGTTAGCACCACGTTAGAATTAGAACTACAAATTTCTAGACTTTATGTCATGCACCATAATTTCCATGTCAAAGGAATTAAGACCAAATTTGCTGGTCATAAAAACTAGCATTAATTGGCAAATTAGCTGGTCAATAAAATCAGCTAATTGATAGCATAGGATAGCTCAACATTAAATGTGAGCAAATTTGTGATTGTATAGCTGTAATCTTGTTATTATTATTCTATTTTAATTAGGATAGCCAGCTGTAGAATCATTCTATTTATGGTAGTTTAGCTAATGTATAGGACAAAAATAATTACTTGTATTATACATTATATATATGAGAATTCTCCTGCAGGAGAACACACAATTTTACCTACACATTTCACATAGTTTAACATGGTATCAGTCTGGCAACGATCCTAGACTGCCTTCGCCCAAGTTTTCTTGCCTCTAGTTTTTTCCTTCTCAGCCTAGTCTGAGATATTTGTTTATCTCAGTCCAGATCTAGTTCTATTTCATTTTTTTGGCTTCATTCCTAGTCCAGATTCAGTTTTCTTCCCTTGCATCATGTCTTCTGAAAAGTATGTCTTATCGGTTCGCCTTAATGGTAAAAACTACTCTGCGTGGGCATTCCAGTTCGAGATATTTGTCAAAGGAAAAGATCTTTGGGGTCATGTTGATGACAACAAGCCTGCTCCTGACAAAGAAACAAAGTAGGATGAACATGCTGCATGGGAAGTAAAAGATGCTCAAGTCATGGCTTGGATCATTGGTTCTGTTGATCCAAATATCGTCCTGAATCTACGACCCTTCAAAACAGCAGCTAGAATGTGGGTCTACCTTAAGAAAATCTATAGCCAGAACAACACTGCCCGAAGATTTCAGCTTGAATACGACATAGCCATTTTGCAGCAAGATAGTCTTTCTATCTCTGAATTTTACTCTCAATTCATGAACCTGTGGGTTGAATACACTAACATAGTTTATGAAAACGTATCCTCTGAAGGTCTTCAATCAGTACAACAAGTTCATGAAACTACGAAACGTGATCAATTTCTTATGAAATTGAGATATGATTTTGAAGGTGTCAGATCCAACCTCATGAACAGAGACCCTGTACCTTCCTTGGTCTCATGCCTCAGTGATCTGTTTCGTGAAGAACAGTGCCTTCTCACACAATCAACCTTGGAGCAACAAGAATCCACTATTGCTTCAGTGGCTTATGCAGCACAAGGAAAACCGAAAGGCCGTGACTTGAGTGTTGTCCAATGTTTCTGCTGCAAAGGATTTGGACATTATGCTTCGAATTGTCCCAAAAAGTTTTGCAATTATTGCAAAAAAGATGGACATATTCTTAAAGAATGTCTAACAAGACCACCAAAGAAATCTGCAGCAGCTTTTACTGCCTCTGTTGATTCTCCTGTTTCAAGTAATTCAGCTGCTGCTTCTTCCCAAAATATGACTCCTCAAATGGTTTAACAAATGATCATTTCAGCATTTTCTACTTTGGGACTCTCAGGTAAACATTTTTCCACATCTTCCCCTTGGTACTTTGATTCTGGTGCTTCCAACCATATGACCAACAATCCTCAGTTCCTTCATAATACCACCAAATATTCTGGAAATCTCAAGATTCATACTGCTGATGGAAATCATTTGCCTATAGCTGCCATTCGTGATATTTCTTCATCTCTAACTGATGTTTTTGTCTCTCCTGACCTCATTACCAATCTGATTCTGTTGGTCAGTTAGTTGACAATAATTGTCGTGTGGAGTTCTCTAAATCTGGTTGTCTTGTGCAGGATCAACATTCAGGGAAGATGATCGCGAAGGGGCCTAAAGTTGGACGTCTTTTTCCTCTTCAATTATCTTTGTTTCCAAGTCTTTACTCGCCTTTAATTTCTTGTAATTCTGCTGCTACTGTTGATTAGCAAGTGTGGCACAAACGTCCTGGACACCCAAACTCAAATGTACTCCATGACATGCTAAAATCTGGTTTTCTTGGAAATAAAAAGTTCCCACCCCTTCATGAAATTCAATTTGATTGTACTGCTTGTAAACTTGGCAAAAGCAAAATTCTTCCTTTTTCAAAACATACATCAAATGTAGGACAACCTTTTGATATGATCCACAACGATTTATGGGGAGTGGCGCCTGTTATCTCTCATGCTCATTACAAATATTTTGTCACTTTTATTGATGACTATAGTCGTTTCACATGGGTGTATTTCTTGCGCTCTAAAGATGAAGTATTTTCTGCATTCAAATACTTTCATGCTTTTGTTCAAACTCAATTTTCTTCCAAAATTAAAATTCTTCGGTCTGATAATGGGGGGAGTATATGTCTCATTTATTTCAAGAATTCCTACAAACTAATGGTATCATATCTCAACAGTCATGTCCTTCAACTCCCCAACAAAATGGGGTAGCTGAACGAAAAAACCGCCATTTACTAGATGTTGTTCGTACCCTTTTGTTGGAATCTTCTGTCCCATCAAGGTTTTGGTGTGAAGCCCTTTCCACTGCTGTTCACCTCATAAATCGCTTACCATCCCCATCACTAAACCATGATTCTCCTCTCACTAGGCTGTTTGGTCACCCACCTAATTTTTCCACTCTCCATACCTTTGGTTGCGTGTGTTATGTCCATCTCCCTCCACAAGAACGCACTAAACTTACGGCCCAATCTGTTGAATGTGCTTTTCTTGGGTACTCTTCTCATCAAAAAGGTTTTCTATGTTATGATCCCAATCGTAATCGGATTCGAGTATCTAGAAATGTCATTTTTCAAGAAAATAAATATTTCTTTGCTGCTCACCATGACTCTCCTTCTTCCCTGATTTCTATTCTGCCACAGTTTCCAGCTTCTTCTGCTGGAACACCTTCACCAAAACCTCTTTTGGTGTACCAAAGACGAAATCAGCCACCAAAACCTCCCAGGCCCCATCAAGATCCTTCCTTGGTTGCTGATCCAGTACAAGCACCAGAAATAGACCTTATTCGGCGTGGTTCTCGGGTTCGTAAACCTCCCGAAAGGTCTGGTTTCACTTCCCCCTCATCCTTGGCAGCAACTTTATCACCTGTTTCTATTCCTTCATCTTATAAACAGGCAATGGAGAATGCATGTTGGCGAAAGGCTATTGAAGCAGAACTCTTAGCACTAGAAGAAAATCAAACATGGGATGTGGTGCCATGTCCCCCATCTATTAAACCTCTTGGCAGAAAGTTTGTTTTTTTTATAAAGTTGCATTCAGATGGATCTATAGATCGTTACAAGGCGTGTTTGGTTGTGCTAGGAAATAAACAAGAATATGGACTTGACTATGATGAGACCTTCGCCCCGGTAGCTAAAATGATGACTGTGCACACAGTTCTTGCTCTTGCTGCATCTCAATCATGGCCATTACATCAAATGGATGTCAAAAACACATTCCTCCATGGAGACCTCAAGCAGGAAGTTTACATCAAACTTCCCATTGGTATGCCCACAACACCTAATACTGTTTGTAAACTAAAACGTTCTTTATATGGTTTAAAACAGGCACCAAGAGTATGGTTTGAAAAGTTCCGCTCCACACTACTTGGTTTTTCATTCACACAAAGCCAATATGATTCATCCCTTTTCCAACAAAGGACTTCTAATGGCATCGTGTTGCTTCTTATTTATGTGGATGACATTGTGGTTACGGGCTCCGATCAAGAGGCTATCTCTAGAGTTAAACAGTTGCTGAATTCAACTTTTCACATGAAAGACCTTGGTCGACTTACTTATTTCTTGGGTTTAGAGGTACATTATGAACCTAAAGGTATATTTGTAAACCAGCACAAATACATTCAAGATTTGGTTAAGCTTGCCGGCCTCACCAATTCAACCTCTGTTGCCACTCCCATGGAAGTTAATGTGAAATATCAACGAGATGAAGGTGCTCTTCTTGAAGATCCTACTTTTTATCGCAAGCTGGTTGGTAGTCTTATCTATCTAACCATCACTCGTCCTGACATTTCCTTTATTGTCCATACTGTTAGTAAGTTCATGCAATCTCCTAGACATTTTCATCTTTCGGCAGTAAAACACATCATACGGTATCTTCTTGGCACTTCCACACGTGGTTTATTTTTTCCGTCCGATTCATCTCTTCAATTACAAGCATACAGTGATGCTGATTGGACTGGATGTCCAGATTCAAGGAGATCTACTACTGGTTGGTGTATGTTTTTGGGTAATGCTCCTATTTCTTGGAAATGCAAGAAACAAGATTCAGTCTCCAAGTCCTCTACTGAAGCAAAGTACCGTGCCATGTCTGCTGCTTGCTCTGAAATAATCTGGTTGCGCCGTTTACTAGGATTCTCTCAACCACAACCAACTCCATTGCATGCTGACAACACAAGTGCCATACAAATTGCAGCAAATTCAGTTTACCATGAACGCACAAAGCACATAGAGGTTGATTGTCACTTTATTAGGGAAGCCTATGATCGAAGAATTATCACTCTCCCTCATGTTTCAACATCTGTTCAGACTGCAGACATTTTTACCAAATCATTGACAAGCCAGCGCCATAATTTCTTGGTTGGCAAATTGATGCTAGTGGACTTACCAGCATCAATTTGAGGGGGGATGTCAAAGGAATTAAGACCAAATCTGCTAGTCATAAAAACCAGCATTAATTGGCAAATTAGCTGGTCAATAAAATTAGCTAATTGATAGCATAGGATAGCTCAACATTAAATGTCAGCAAATTTGTGATTGTATAGCTGTAATGTTGTTATTATTATTCTGTTTTAATTGGGATAGCCAGCTGTAGAATCATTCTATTTATGGTAGTTTAGCTAATGTATAGGACAAAAATAATTACTTGTATTATACATTATATATATGAGAATTCTCCCGCAGGAGAACACACAATTTTACCTACACATTTCACATAGTTTAACATTCCATACCAATAATTATTAAAGGCTGAATACTATCTTCTCGTTGTCAAAACATGTTCTAAAAATTGAATTTTCCAAGCTCTGGAAGCACTTACAAGTTACAACAATATTTAAGACACTGAAAAGGAAACAAAAATGGAAAAAAAAAATGTTTTTAAATGAATTTACATGTTTGTGTTTACAATCATTGATGTCTTAAATTTTTCTTAGGGAGGAAGGAGGGTGACATTTTGTACAGTATATTCATTTCAGGTATATATCAACTCAAATAGGACTCTTGCTGCTAGAAATACTCAAAATCTACGTAGGAATCAGCAATGTTTTTGCTGTTTTTATCATTAGCAATATCTGCCATCTTCCTATCAGGTGGTGGTGCTGTGTCTTTGCTAGCATACTTGGAAAAGTCTATAGCATCTGGTATATGGGGTGGTGTGGCACTTCTTACTAGAGCCCAATTCACTCCCTCAAAAAATGGATGCTGCTTGATTTCTGTGGCTCCTCTTTTATATGCAATTCTCTTCTGAGGCTCCTTCACCAACAATCCTTTGATAAGATCACGGGCTGTTGAGCTGACTTGGGGAGTTTCTGGGAACCTCAATGGCTGTCCTACAACATTGAAAAGTGTGGCTTTATATCCAGCACCCTTAAAAGGGGTTGTTCCATGTAAAAGCTCATACAAGAATATCCCAAAAGTCCACCAATCTACTGCACTACCATGACCTTCTCCTTTGATGATTTCAGGAGCAAGGTACTCGTGTGTTCCTACAAAGGACATTGATCGCACATTGGTCGGTTCTGCCATCAGTTCAGGAAGTCGAGCTCCTCCAACCAGTAGGCCAAAGTCTGATTTTGCCTTTCGGTTCTTCTTTGAAGGCAGAATGCGTGGGAAGAAACCTGAAGGCTGTGCAGAACTTTGCACTGCTTGATCATCAGTTAATACGCCTCCAGAAGCATTACCATTTCCAGGATTTGCCTCATGAGCAGATGAAGACTTGACTAATGTAGGACACACAGAGCAGCGGAGGGATAAGTCGAAATCTGAGAGCATGATGTGCCCTTCATCTCTCACTAAAAGGTTCTCTGGCTTTAAGTCTCTGTATACAATGCCAAGCATGTGCAGGTACTCAAGAGCTAACAAAACCTCTGAAGCATAAAACCTATCACAAGAAGTTTGAACATAGAATTCTTATGTTGATCCACACATTGAAATCAGAAAGATAAAATAAATGGTAGGCAAGTCATTATTTGAAGTAATACTTTCCTAAGGACAGTATTAAGAAGCACTGACTGAATTTTATTAAATGGTTAAAGTTACCTTAAGAAAATGTCAAGTGACTTCTGATTATGAAAGTTATTGTTTCTATTGAAAACTTTCTATATGTGTTTCCTTAACCAGTACTCATTAGCACTTGTCAAAAGGAAAATCAATCACTGTTAGTGGAAAATCCTTTAAATATGTTGAGTAACGAGAAATTGTAACATTTGATTGAATTGAATGAAATAAATTATATTTCTTCAAAATTTATTTCGTTATGTTTTATTTTAAATAATTTAAAGGATGAGAAGAGGGAATGCAGCAGACAGATTGCACTAAAACTAACCTTGCAGCTTCTTCAGTGAAATGCTTGTTAGGTTGCTTCTGTCTAAGAGAGTGAAGATCACCTCCACTACAGAACTCCATGACCAAACAGTAAAACTTGTCAGTTTCAAAGTAAGAATATAAAGTAGGCAAGAAAGGGTGATCAAGAAGTCCAAGAATCTCCCTTTCTGTTTGCGCTCGAAGAAGCTTGTTTCTGCTTATAAGAGCTGCTTTGTCCATCACTTTCATGGCAAAATAGGTCCTGGTTCCCTTAAGTTCCACAAGATACACACTTCCAATGTCTCCATAGCCGATGCGCTTGAGAAGCCTGAAATGGCTAAGATTGAGAGGGCCACCCTTAGAAACCATGTTAATTGCATCCCACCTCACATCACCGCCGGTGTGAGGCCTAATAGTTGCACTTGTGCTCTCTAAACTGTCGCTGCGAGAGCTAGTCCCACTCGTTTGACCCTGATTCATGGTCTTTGCATGCCCACTCCCTTGAATCTGATTTGTGGTCTTTGTGTGCGTAGGCAGTCCCTTTGAAGGATCAGAATTCGTGTGCGTAGGCAGTCCCTTTGAAGGATCAGAATTCGTGTGCATCTTTGTGTTTGGAGTTTGGTATTGAGTATTGGAATCAGTCAAGTTTTTGTTTCGTGTCATCAATTTCTGAGGTTTAGTTTTAGATTGATCATTTGTCATCTTTGCATCAGTTTTGGAAGCCTGATCCACATGACCAGCTACACTTGCCGAGTTGTCAGTTTTGCTTGCATGTTTTGCTTCTTGATTCACCTTTGCTGTGGGATGATTTGGTGAATTGTGTCCTGAATTTTCACAACTTTGATCACTGTGGTATTTCTTATGAGGGTCTCTTGATGAATTGTTGTTCATCTGTATTTAATGGATGAAACAGGAAGTTTTGGTCAATACTCACAGTCATGACTAATATGCACATGATTCATTCAAAAGCAATGCATTTGTGTCAGATTTTTTCTTTTGAAAGTATGGTTATGAACTGTAATGATGAAAGTTGAAACTCTTACCTCAGGCAAGTCACGCATCTTGACAGGCTTTGAGGATATCAATGGACAAAACAATAACACCCCTCAAGAGGAATTTCTGCAAGGAAAAAACACGTAAAAATTGCTTATGAGGAAATGTAACATGTTGTAATGATTTATAGTTTGTTTGGTGGTTTTGGATTCTTTTATATTCAAGCCGAAAACTTCACGCACTACGAGACACTTTTATGAAAGGCTTTTATTTTTTAACTTCATTCTAGTCGTGTTTTAGGGGTGTGGAAATCTAAAACAAACAAGTATATATGTGAAATAAGAAAGAGAAGTGTACTAAAAAAAATGCGAAATAAAAAAGAGAAAGTGAAACCATATATAACAAACTTAAAGTGTAATTTCATGTGTTGTTATGAGCAAATATATGTAAAAGTTGACACAGAAAAAAGGGTAGGGACTGATTGTTGAACATGTATGATGTCATGATATAAACATCAACAGCATGAAGAACGGAAAACTTAGTTCATGGTATCCACGTAATGGAATCAAAAGCAGACAGGACATGGTCAAAGTCCGAATGCAAATATAAATATATTTTTAATGATTAGAAACTAAATTATATCAATTTCAATATATATATCAAAATGACACATGAACAACCCTTTGTGGCATGCATATTGAAGATTTTGATGTGACAAGAAAAAAGAGACAAAGATAACCCACAAAGAAAGATGTGCGTGCTTAGTTTACAGATAACTCAACATCAAAGTAATTTTAATAAAAACAGGAAATTGTTTCACTCATTAAACATAACTATTAAGATGTGAACTATGTTGACTCAATAAAACATCAAATAAACACTAAGAGATTTGAAAGAAACCTGAAAGACAGAAATGGCATGAATGGTGATAACTCCTAAGGTTATCTAAGAGCTAATAGGCATAATAATATTGTTCAGATTCATGGTCAAAGAATACAACATTATAACTTTCCTTTGAAGGAGAAATTAAAATAGGGGAAAATGGATGGGAGAAAAGGGGGAAGGAAGGAAAGAAGGGTTGTTTGGTTTAGGGAAGAAATGACATTGTGGGTTATTGAAAATGAGTTGGTTCTTGATTGGACCATATCCATCCATCACCAAAAACACTGATGAGAGAAATTTGAGGAACAAGAAGTAGAAAGATAGCAAAACATAGCCCACAATTAGGAAAAACCAATCTTTATATAGAAAAAATGGCAAATAAAAAACTTCGAGAAAATGAGTGTGATTTTTTATTAAGTATAGTGACTTTAGAAAATAGAATGGAGAGAGAAGAAATGGTCACAGGTATGAAAAAGAATGGATATGCGTCATATTCTCTGGGAAATGGAAATGGCGGTTTAACTGCCTTCTCTCTTCTCTCTGCCCCACTCCCATAGGACAGTGTCCTTAAATTGACATCAACATTAGATTATGTTGTCACCCCCAATCTCTTAATTAGCTGCCACATGACAAAAAGAAGAAACACATTGAAAAAAAATGTATTTTATTTTAAAAATAAAATGAACTACGAGCAAAATTATATGTGAAACTAGTAACTATTAGAAATACAAAGAGATTATGAATGGCATTATGTTGAATTTTTGTAAATTATATGTACCAGTAAATTTTAACCTAAAGTCAAACTTATTTTCTATTAATGGCTAGATTTAAAATTAAAAAAAAAAGTTGCAGACAATGGGCCTAGGCATCAAAGCTTTAACTTACTCTCAATTAATCATGTGCTAAAATAATTGACCAAAAAATTCATATGCTAATATATATGCCATGGAGAATTGGAGATTAAGGGGGCGTTTGTTTCATGGATTTAAAAAATATTTCTAGGAATCTGATTATTGGTAATGTACTCTTGACATGCCCAATAATGTATATTCCTGGGTATTATAGAAAATTTTGTTTGGTTGTTAATTATTTTTCCTTGAAATATTCAAAAATAATTTTCGAGAATGTTTAAGTTATATTTGTTTCAGAAAATATATTCCTAAGAATTTATGGTATAATTATCAAATTACCTCTATTTCATGTAAATTATTTTAAATACCTTTTTACTACCCTGATTACAATATTTATTTCTTTAATATTTAATTTTTTTACAAAAATTTCAATTAATTATTTATCATTTGTGAAAAAAATATATTAACGTTACTTAAAATTTACTCATAAAAAACATATTAACATACCTAAAAAATTAATTGAATTACAAATTTTTAAAATAAAGTTTTAGAGAAGCTTGTCTCACCTATTGCATATTAACATATCACTAAAGTTATATGTAAATATTCTCACTATAATATATCACAATAATATAAACAAGCACATATATTATATATCTAGTAAAATCTTAATAAACAAGCTTATGATAAGGATAATTTTATCATATAATTAACTAATAAAAAATGTATTATTTAATAAATTTTATATTTTTGTAAAAGAAATTTATATGAAACATTAATGTAGAAGAACAATATAGCAGTTATTTTATATGTAGTGGAGAGTAATAGGGGTAGTTTTGGTTTTTCATCAAATTTTAACATGCCCACTACTAAGGAATCTTTGTTTCCCATGATTGAGAGTGGTAATGAAAATTGTGGGAAAGTGATTTTCTAGAAATCTTCTTTTCCTAAGAATATTTTTAAAAAAACTTATACCAAACATAAGAATGTTCATTCCCAAGTTAACATTCTCAGGAATCCTTTTCAATTCTATGAAACAAACGCCCCCTAAAGGAAGACTAGAATAAAACCAGCATGTTGCGCGTGTGAGTGTTAAAATGTGTTGTGAATTACTTTGTTAATAGATTGGTTTGTGAACTATAAACCAAAAGGCCAAATGTACCTTTTTGGTCTTTATCTCTTATGCGCATTCTATTTCGGTCCTATATCTTTTTTGGGTTATATTTTGGTCATGTGTCTCTTATATATAAAGGTTTCATTTTGGTCCAATCTGTCAACTCTGTCGCCCCGTTACAAGGTAATTGAACTCTGTTCTTGTTCATGTGTATGTTATGATTTTTCTGGGTTTGAAGATAAATGACGTAATTTGACTTTGTTCTTATTAGGTCAATTCTGTTAACGAGGTGAGAGATTGACGGATTGGACCAAAATGAAACATTTATAAGAGATACTGGTTCAAAATGTAACTCAAAAATATATAAAAACAAAATAAAATAAACATAAAAAATATAGAACCAAAAAGTACATTTAGCCTAAACCAAATACCAAAAACATTAAATTTGTATTGTGTTATTGTGAAGAATGTAAATGCATTTTTTATTGGGTTGTTCGATTTTCACTTTATCATTGTAACAGACATCTATGAGTTTAGTGAGACATAATGCTTTGAAGATGTGCCACATATGTTGATAAGATAGCAAATTAATATAAAATAATAAAGTTGAGACCTAAAAAGTTGATCTTAGCTTCTGTTTTAATGTATGATATATACAAATATATAAATGTGGTATTCTATCCATAATTTTATTATTTTTATTTAAATTAATTTATCATAACACTAAACTACTACTAACGTGTTGATTTAATCAAATTTATTCATATTGGAAAGTCATATTTTATTAATAAATTATCTGGTTCTCTCTGAAACAAAATATTGTTCAGTGTTAAATTAGCAACTAAATCGTATTATACGTATGTTCAAATTATATTCGCAGCAATTTTGCTATAGAAAATTTCCTTTCGAACCGTTTCAAGATTGGTCCAAAAAGAAGAGAGAGTAAAATCGGTGAGAGCAAATTCTTGTTAATCGGTGAAAACAATTATTTCTTAATCCCATTGAAAACACATTCTTGATAAGCAACTCAAGGTCCAAACGTGAATGAGATGTATAAATATGAAATTATCACGTTTTAGAGTAATCCGTACAATCTATGCTATTGAGTATTGATAAACATAGAGAAAAGAAATAAAGGGTTTCAGATAACATATTCCTGTTATTGCAGCTATAACGTTAGAGATTGCTTGCTTCATTAGCAGTCATTCGAATTACTGCACAGCAAATTTCACCCCTTTCGAATTAATTAATTCCTCTAATCCTCTTTGCATTTGCCAACTACATCAGTACATATTTTTCAGGGGGGAAAGACTACTTTTATACCAGAAAAATAAATATCTTCCATCAAGTGACAGGTGCAAGCTGAATTCACTGATTCTCAACTACAGTTGTGGGTTTTGAATATTCTTCTGTGCTGAAGAAGAAAAATGAGATTCAAGTTCTTTAAGGCTGGCTGCAGCTTCCTCTCCAATTTTAGATAAAGTGCGGTCTGTTTTTTCTTCCAGTTGATTAAATTCAATCCTTCTTTGTTCTACATGATCATTAAGAGAAGCAAATCCTGAAAATATTGCAGTCTGCTTCAACTCTGACACCAGCTTAAGTAGCGAATCAGCTGCCTGGACCTGTGTAATTGATCAAAGAAGAAGGGAAAAAGGAAACATGTCAATATTAAAAGCATGCGCAAAATGACTATTGTGACTTCTGAATGAAATACAGAAATAGTATGAACGAGAGGCAAAAACATAAATTCAAATTCAATAATATTTATAAGCAATGATTAAAATATCTCACAAAAAAGAACGAATAGCCAAGCATGAAATTTCAAGTGTTGTTAGACAAAATCCATAACTCCAATAGGTGGTAAGTACTGAAAAGCAAACTTCTCTCCACAGTAATGCTTAGTACTTCTATGTATAAAAGTCTGGAAAAAAAAAAACATAAGCAACCATTCAACTGCAATCTTACCATCCTAGCAGCACGCATCTCCATCATAAAAGCTTCCTGTGAATTTCTAACCGGTGGATCATTCACCTGCAAGAACGCAAGTATGAAGTGAATTACAAGATATACCTGGGTTATCACATATTAGAAGGGAAAAGTGCGGTAACCATTGATTGAAGTGTGGTAATAAAATGCATATACATTCCAATTTCCAAACAATGGCCATAAGCTTGTAATATTTTTCTCTCTAAACTACATCTCTTACTTTAGAAAAGCTAAATTCTAGAATAATAAAAACCATCGGTGACTGGGACACTGATGATAGACAACTAGAAATCATATCACATTTCGCCGCATAAGGCTGTGATTACAGACTGCATTGGCCCTCATCAAACAACAATAAATACAATCTCAGTTGAAATTCTCGGCCACATATATGTAAATATGGAAATGCAGCAAGGAATTGAAACAAAATATACCCTAGCAACATTGACGAGATGGGTGAAATTGTCGACGATATTGGCGATATCACCTTCGACTCTATGCAGCAACGTCTTCTGCTTCTGAGTGGCTGCTGCAGCTGCCGCTGCGGTGGGTCCGCTTCCAGCAGTACCACCGCCACCCAAGCCTCCTACTGGTCCACCTTTGTTCATTCTCTTCTAAGATTCACAATTGTTCTAATAAAAAAAAATAAAAAAATCTTCATGATTAAATCAATTGAAGAGTATATTCTGATTAAAAAATGATTAAATTAATTCAATAGTATATATATTTGAATTGTACTTAATGTTTTGCTTTATTGCTTAATTGATTAGGATTCAGAAGAAGAACCAAGTAGCAGCAGTAAAAGAAGCATACCTGGATCGTGGAGATTGGAAGCAACGAAAATGAGAGGCGAATCCGAAGAAAAAAGAAGACGTTAATTGAAACTAACAACCAACGAAAAAAAATGAGAAGCGAATCAGAAAAAAGAAAAAGAAGAAGAAGCAGAGAATGGAATGGAAGGTAAGATTAACGAAACTAGGGTTCGAGATGGTGGGTTAAGCTTTGAGGGATGAGGAGGATGAGCGAGTCAGGGGTATGTCCACGCAAATGCCTGCGCAGCTGAAACACGGTGAGTGTATTTCAATCAGTTGCAAAATAATAATAATATATATGTAAAATTAATTAATAAAATTATAAATTATAGTAAAATTTATTCTTGTTTTGACGTGTTTGCTCGAAAAAAATTACAAAAATAATTTTATTTAAATTTTGTGAAAATTTTATATTGATATGACAAAATATAGGAAGAAAATACACTTACTTTTAACTCTATTTAAAATTTTACTTTATCCCCAACAAATTTTATTCATTTTAGTCTTTTTAAGTTTTTCAATATGATTATTTTTTTGTTAATTGTGTTAAATAATTAACAAAATGACGTAAATTTAATGCAAAAACCAACAAAATTTTAAGTAAAAGTGATGTTATCTTGTCCTTTTTCGTTAATTATTTAAGAGAAATAAATAGTAAATGAAAATAATCATATTGAACAAAAGAAAAATATGATTATTTTTTTTAAAGTATGTTTGAATTAAGTGTGATTAATTGTGAATATAAATTATGAAAAATAATTGATTATCTGAAACATAATTAATTTTTGTTGAAATATATTCATTGTCAGAAACAATATTTAAGATTATTTTAAGCTAAAGAACAAAAACAAAATTTTTTGTTAAAAAACTAATCAAAATTTTTTATTAAGTATAAAATATAATTATCTAATATACGGTGGACAATAATCATTTTTAAAGACACCTTTATTGAGTATTGACACTATTTAATAAAGTTAACAAACAAATAATCATATAAAAAAATGAAATTATGAGAATAAAATGAATAAAAACTTGTTAAAACTTAAAATAGCCAAAATAAAGTTAAGTAATTTTTTCTAAATTATAAAAAATAGTATAATATTATATTTGAGAAAATATGATACAAACTAAAAAGAAGAGAGAAGAAAAACAAGAAGGATATATCACTTTCAAAAAAGAAAAAGAAACAAGAAATCAACACTTCAATCAAAAGACTTAATTTCTCTAATGTTCATTTACGTGATACAAACACGCCCTCTTTTTCTCTTTGGTTTACAAATGGGTTATAATTTTAAAGATTAAATTTTGTACCACATAGTTATAAGTTATTGCAGTAGTAACCTTATAAGATTATCCGGTTTTTATTTAAAGGATTAATTATAACAAAATAGTCTAAAGTTGTCCTGTAAAATAAGTATAACTGATAAGGATATATGTGTATAATTGTGAAGTACAAAATTTAATATCGAGTATCATTAATTTTTTATTGTTAATTTTTTTGTAAATAAAAAATAATAGTGAATGACTTGTAACTCAAAGGGTAGATGAAGCTCATGTAAAAAGAGATTTAGTTTAGTTTATGTGTGTTTAATCCATAAATCATTATCTTCATATTCATTAAAATATTTTCAATAGACAAGAAGAAGTGTGAGTAGGTACAAGGTTTCATCCTTAATGTCCTTAAATTTCATTGTAAACTAAAAGACAGATAAAAAATAAAAAATTGTATAAATAAATAAAAAGGAATGGGGAGAGTACATTCTTAAAAAATGAGTAATTAATTAATCACCAACAAAAGTCAGGCATAAATGACTCCGAAAGATCCTCGTTCCGGATTGCACTATACAGTACACTCACATTTTCCAAAGCAAAAATAAAAACAAATGGATGCAAACAACGATTCTCCTGCACCGGTACCATCGCCGCCGCCGGTGTTGCATCCGGCGGTGGCACCACTGTCCTACCTTCTGGGCACATGGAGAGGCGAAGGAGAAGGAGGGTACCCCACCATCCATTCCTTCTCCTATGGCGAAGAGCTTCACTTCTTCCATTCTGCCAACAAGGTTCGTTTTTCTCTCACCCTTTCCCACTTTCTCTGACTTTTTCTGCATAGACACTATCTGGGTCTCTCAAAGTTTTTTTTTTTTTTTAATTTATTTCTGGGTTTTGGTTTGTAATCATTGTTGTGATGATATATGCTGAGGTCTTCAATTCATCCCATCAGCCCATCACACAAGTCTCTCACTTTCTCACTCTATGTGTGAAATGGGTATAGCCTGTAATAGGGTACACACAGAAGACATGGAAACTCAGTTCTGGAGAGCCTATGCATGCCGAGAGTGGATACTGGCGTCCTAAACCTGATGGCACCATTGAAGTTGTGATTGCTCAAAGCACTGGTCTGGCTGAAGTTCAGGTATTCATGTTACTGTTTTCCAATTTGATTTGGTTGTGCCCTCCCTCCATAGACTAGTTTGATAAATTGGCTTCATACTTGTGTCTCTATGTTCTGTATGCTATAGGAACGATGAAATTGAAATGTCCATGAACTGCTCAAGTTGAATAAAAAAAAGAATTCATGGCCTAATTTTATTTTGGTAAAGATTAGCCATTGGGCCAGTCCTAAATCCTTGAAATTATGCCTTGCCGGTCAAACTATCAATTGTTTGCAAGGGTATTATTGCAGCTGCATGAATTGGTTCCTATATTCACTTATGTATATCTTATGCAATTCGGTTTTGATGTATTATTCATGTGTTAAACTAAGATGTATTCTTCCAAATTCGAGCTGGATTCATAATTTTCTACACTTACTGAATTCTTTTAGACATGAATCTTGCTTATTTCATTGTTCCTAGGTTCTAAAGGCAAGTTTTTTTCTTGTTTTTCTTTCTTGATTCGCGCACGCCTGCTTCCAGAAAGGGACATATAGTGCGGAAGAGAAAGTGATACAGCTTCAGAGTGAAATAGTGGGGAACGCTTCTAAGGTAATTCAAATTGTTCTTTCAGACTTTCTCTTTCTATAATGCAACTAAACTATCGTCTCAAGCTTATATATTTTGTTCACATTTCATTCTGCACTGCTTGTAGTTGAATTACATAACTAGCTAACTACCATCTTTGTATGGTGGCTTCTGGCATTGTGAATGTGTCAAAAAAATTGTAGAAAACATATTTTTTTGAATTTTTTCCACCATCATTGGCGAGGACTATCGTTACAGCAAACAGAAACATATCAAAACTTTAGGCAGAGAGAAGATGAGGGAGTATTGAATATTTGGTAGATGAAGTCATTCAATGTGCTTTTTAGTTTTTTTGTAATTTAACTAAGTCTATGTTATGAATCATTTTCCCTCAACCGCTGAATGTGTTTTTCACTGATTGCACATAATAGTCCATAATGAAGTAATATCTCATTTTGTTTTTACCAAAAGATTTTGATGTGATATTACCATGCACATTCCTATCTTTATTTTGAGATTTCTCTCACTAAATGATGTGTTTGGCAACTCATATTAAATACTACCTCCGGTCCTTTTTATAAGAGACAAAAAGAGAATTTTTATTTTGTCCTTTTATAAGAGACTTTGCGAGTTTTCTAGGCATATTAATTGCTAAGAAAAGGATAAAAATGCTTTGTTACCCTCAATTTATTATGAACACTCACAATTTTTCATACAAGTAGATTTAGTAATTTTCTCACATCATTAATTAAAAAGAACATCACTTATTATATTTTATTGATACGTATAAAACATGTTCAATATTTCTTATAAAAATTACAGGAGGTAGTAATTTATCCAAAAAAAAAAAAAACTCTTATCAGAACTAAGAAACACCTGGCTACCAGCTTGACTACTTTGATAAAAGAAGAAATCTGTGACCTAAAATATATTGCCTCATTTTTTTCTGTTTCTGTGATCTAATGTTTTATGCTCTGTATTATACAGGTTAAAGAGATAACAAGATGTTACCAACTGGTTGATGGAATTCTTCGCTATGATGTTCACATGGCTACCAATACAATACCTCTTCAACCACACTTGAAAGCTGCACTGAAGAAGCTGTAAAGCAGAGTTCTTCCATGATTGCTTCCAGAAGGATTTACATCAGTAACGACGATTATTATTCAGAAAGCATTGCACACTGGTATAAAAGAAACAAATTTTCGGCATCTAGAATCTAAAGGATAGAAGTCGCAGCTGGAGCAATATTGTTCTCACATAGCTCTCATATAAATAGAATGGGAAAACTTGAAGCAAGCCCTTCCGTGTTCAAAATTTCTTGTGGCCGAAATCCTTTGAGTATTACTCCTTAAAAATCAAGAACTTTTGTAACAATATCACTCATTAAGTATTCAACTAAGTTAAATCTTTCGTCTCATAACTTCTTGCATTATTTGTTAGGAGTCTCACATTGCTACGTTGAGTGGAATTAGAAGCTCAATATGATACTTAAACCAAGAAGATGCCCCACTAATGTAGTCTTTTGATTTGGACTCTCTTTATGTGCTTAGATCCTAACACATTTTTCATAATCATATTTCAATGTGATTATTATTATTATCATATTTTATCCATCAATTACTCTGTTAGCGTATTCCCTATATCCTATAACGGATTGAAATCAAATGTCTCGTAATTGTGTCCTATTATATGTCCCTCCAATTAAAAGCTGAATATGACTGGAAATGAGACATCATAATGAGACATATGATTTGAGTCTTTCTATAACATGCACTGAATCATGAGATCCTGACAATGTTGGTTGTATTGAGTATCCAAGAGCCTTGATTTTTCTTTTCCCAGAACAGCTGAGGTTGAACAATTTCATATTTAGACAAGCTTAATTAGAAACACTTTCAAACAGAAATTTAAATTTCCATTAAGAGAAAAGAAAATCAATTTAGTTGACCAAAGTAAAACTAAGAACCATGAAATTGTAACATGACACGACAAATTACACTTTATTGTGCCAAGACTGTACTAACAGAATTCTAGATGATACAAAACACTCTGGATTGACATTATTAGGCGACTAGATCTGCAACAACGTAAGCTCTAACTGACCAAAGCTCTGAATTCTGAGACTTGGAAAAGGATTAAGAATCAACAATCACTTCAAACTAGCCATGAAAGTACTTGTAAAAGAACACATTGGCCTAACAAGAATGGATAACTATGCAGCAGCAGTGATGTACTGGATTGCCTCTTTGCATATACCAGTCATTGTAGCTTCAGGTCCATAAACCTGTGAAGAGACCAAAACAGATCAGATAAAGTTCCTCAAAACAAGTTTTCGGATAAGCTTCAGTCGGTTTCATAATACAATCAATTAATTCATCATTTATATAACCTCAATAGGGATGCCAATCTCCTCTCCAAGGGCCCTCATTTTTGCGAGACCCTTCTGGTAGTTAGGACCTCCCCTCCTCACATAGATGTGCATTTTTGCTTCTTTTAGCTTTTGTTCCTGGTATGTAATAGCTCAAGAATTAATGAAATCTGCCACAAGCAAATAATTATGATATAATCAAGCAAAGCTTCACGATGATAAGACCTACCTTCTCCTTTAGAGCCCGAATTATGCCGCTGAATGTTGCAGCAACATCAGTAAAGTTAGCTATTCCTCCCCCTATCACAAGGGCTCGCTTTTGGCCATCGGGATTTGAAGTTGCACACTGCAAAGAAATGATCATAGAGATACAGAATCATTATCAGTATCATTTTCAAATTAGCTTGCATTTGATGATTTATCTCTACACACTCCAAACAAGGAATCTCTGATCGTGTAATCTGTAATGCACCAATGTGGTAACTATAAATTGATAATATTTATATCAAAATAATGTTGAGATCAGAGTTAATTACATCAATTACAACTCTGGCATACTGCAAGACCTCATCTTCCTTGGGTGCACCACTATATTCTGCATAATTTCCAAGTTCAGGAGCATAACCAAGATCTCCTACCTGTTTTAGTAAATTAGTACATAAGAATTTGGTTGCTTATTGTTAGTGAAGAATAGAGTAAAGCAGAGAATTTAGTTGTGAAGTAATAGAAACATACCGTATCAGCATAAATGACACTAGCACCTCCCCCAGCTACCATTGTCCAAATTCGGCCCTTTGGATTTAACACCGTGAATTTCAAAGATGCACTTGTCTGGTTGCAGAAAATTTGATAACAAACAATATAAGCTTTTCAGAGTGAAATCTTATATCACCATGACAAAGTTATTGATGAAATGAATAAGATTGTAGATACTGAAGAAAAGTGTATTTGTTCACCTTTTCATCTAATCCATGAATGAAAGCCTCTGTTGAACTCATAATCCTTCCAAATGGCAATGGAAACTCAATATTTCCCCATCTGCAAATGATAAAACATGCATGCTCATCAAGAAATGTTGACCTTGAAGTATTATTCAGTTGTACATGGTGAATTAGAGATATGATATTATTCATCCTTTAGATAACAGCAGAAATTCTTTGGAGGGAAGAAACCCACTTCTTGAAGTTCTTGAAAGCAGCAGTGTCATCTAGCTCGCCTCTCATATCCAAAGGATAAGGCTTTCCATTGACCAAAGTGAAAGGATTCATCTCCAAGAAAGTGAAATCCAGGTCTAACACGAGAACAAGAAAATGTTTAAATTTAACTACAACCGTCAATCAAGTTGTCCTCACAAACAAATGTAATGTTATTTAAGTGCATATATAGTAATATACCTTGAAATATGTTGAAAATCACTTTCAGAAATTCCTCAATTTCTCCCTTGATCTGCATGCATGAATTGAGTACCCATAAATAATTGGAAAAAATTGCACCAAAAAAAAAATATTATGAGGAATTCAATCTCAGGTGCCTTTAAATTAACAATTTAATATTAAGAATCAACATAGAAAGCTGAAACACACTTCAGGCAAAGAAGTAACAACATTGACCTGTTCATTAAATAACAAGTTAGTAAATTGAATATACCTCCAAAGGAAGGGTTGCAACAAGTGGGGCAATATTCTGTGATGTAAGAGATTCTCCTGTTGGAATAAATACAGTCTTAACCTGGAATATAAACAAACCTCCATCTAACTCATGGGATCATAAAAAAATATATGAGCAGAGTTTACAGCTAGTAATAATTCATAAAGTAGAAAAACAATGCATTTTGATACCTTATCCCAGTTCTCTTCAATTTCAATTCCACCACATTCAGAAAAGCTTATACTGTTCCCAAGTCTCTCAGAGACAATGTTAAGGTAAAACTCCTCATTGTGTGGGATGAAAGGTTCAACAATGAAAGTTGTTATAGGTCCTTTGCATCCACTCATCTCAACCTACAATATACAGAAAAATATCAGTACAAAAAAAAAAGGGAAAAATAGTTTGAGCAAGGTTTGGAGGGACAGAGGAGAAAAATGAACCTCTTTGCCAAGACGCTCTTTCACAAAAGAAGCAACTCCTGCCAAATCTAGATTCAAGGCAACCAAACCACTTTTTCCGCGCTTTCCAAATAGCATGTCAGGTTTCACAACCAATTTTGAAGAATTGAGCCAGGGTTCCTTATCTGCTAGCTCATTGAAATCAGTGGATTCTGTAACCTAAGGAAGAAAACATACAACAAATTTTATTCAAGCTTGATATGCATGCTGTTCTTTTTTTTTTTTTATCAGCTAGATAATGCAGATCATAGAACCAACAAATTTGAACATTTTCACAATTCACATATCACATATATATTCATCATAGAGAAATATAACATAAGAAAGACTATACACATTGGATTGGATTAACAAATTTTAGTTAACAGATTTCCATATCAGATCCTTTCAGGTACAAACTTTTATTCACAATGCGCACATCATAATTTGACAAAATAAATCAATCAAATCATGTCATGTTTGAATTTACTACTCATCCAAGGAAACAAACCAAATACATTAAACAAAAATAGAGTGATTCTACAACCAAACAGAAGCTAACAAAACAACTTTTTAATTTCAATGTGAGATTCACCCAACAGAATTGGAAAGTACATAATTCACAGCCAAGCCAAGGACTGTTTCGAAATTCAAATTGAATAAAAAATAATCCCAATTAGATGAGAATGCTTACTTGTGCAGACTTGATGGGCAATTCCTGGCCAGAGAGTCTCTTAAAGTGCTCCTTCAACAACCTCTTTGAATCATACTCTCTGATCTTCTTGCGTGCCATTGTTTCTCAAACGTTCAAAAAAGGCACCCAAAAGAATAATTCACCTCTTCAAAACCAAACAAGAAAAACCCAGATCAAATCAGCTTAAGGGACCTCAGGAATCCAATCAAAATCAGATTTTTAGAGACTGAGGAGCATGATCACAAGCAACAGAATGGCACACGAAAGGGGGAATGCAATTACCGTTAGAGAGAGAAACGGATCAATGTAGAAGAAGGTGAGAGACAGGTAGATCCAATGGTAAGAGAGATATGGGTGTGTTGATGTTGGTGGCTTCATGAAATATATATGTACAGATAAAGCTTGGACAAAGGAAGCAGAAAAAACGAGGGGGTAGGTTGTGTTATTGTATTGGCACGTTTTTTAATTATTTGCTACTAGGAGTATAATAATCACACTCGTGCATCTCACCGTATGAATGGGTGATTCAATTCAAAAGTTTTGAACAATATTTTTTGTGTTAATTTAACTTGTGCTCATGTATATATTAATAATGATTAAATTTAAAATAATTTAAACATTATTTAAATAAAAATAAGTTTGTATATTATTTTTTTCATCCACTCAACCCCTTAACCACGAAGTTGGATAAAAAAAAAAAAGAGTTATTTGAACATATTAATAAGGATTTGAATCCCAATTGTGCAATAAGAAAAGATTTTATTAAAAAAGGTTATACACACCTTAGTGATCTTTCCGTCTTTAAAGAGATTAATCTTTATCTGACGATTAGAGGATATCATTAGTGCACGATAAAAAAGTTTTTAAAATCCCTTATTTTAATTATGTAAAAACGATGACTTAAATTAATGATAATAGTAAAAAAGAAGTGTATAAAACAATTGATAGAGTTTGAGTATTGAGTCTGAGAGAATTCGAGTGAATTTTGGTGTTTTTAACGATTCTATTACTAGGTTAAAGTAAGATTGTCTCTTATAAAATATACTTATAGTTAAAAAAAAAATAACAACAATAGTAATGATTAATGTGTGGATGCAAATGCTTTAAACGCCCTAAAACTGGAGTTTTGATGATTCCACAATAATCCGAGAATCAAGTCTGGATTGGCAAATCAAGCGATCAAGCGTTATAAACAAGAATGCAACAACAAGGGTATATAGGATTTAATTTATGCTTAAATGTAAATTTGATTAAGGCTCTTTAAAATGAATCAAACACACTTTCAATCAAATCGTTTTTCAAAAAATGTTAAAGACCCTTTTCTCCCTTGTTAAAAATGTTTTCTCTATGAAAAAAGTTTTTCTTAATGTTTGTAAAGTTGTACTTAACTTTGGTTTCCATTAGAAAAAGTATCTTTCAAAAGTATATTCGAATATTAAGGTTTTGAAATTAAAAATTAAAAACTTTAACCAGTATATTCGAATATGATGTTTTCCCTTGGCCTCTTCACAGAATCACAAGATTCGAATATATATTCGAATATGGAAGTTTCATATTCGAATACATATTCGAATATGAAGCCATTGGAATTCAAAATTTAAAGGTAATCACTCTATATTCGAATATGATAATGATCTGATACGTTTTATTTATCTGCCTTTTGTTGTCTATATAAAAGAGGCTTTTAAGGGGATTTATTTGACACACCCTTCCAAGTGTTTATTGAGTAGAAAAGAGTTTTTATCATCAACTCTCTTAATCAAGGGTCTTGTGCTTTGCTTAAGGCTTTCTTTGTCACCTCTTATCCTTGTTTGTTTCATCACACAAAGAGTTTTTAATCAAATACACTTAGTGCTTCAAATTGTATCATTTACTCTTTTGAGAGCTTCTTATTTGTAAATCTAAACTTATATCATTGAGTGAAGGTGGGGTATCCTTCTTGTTCATTGAAGGTGTGGTATCCTTCAAGGTTAGAGTTAGGGTGAGGTATCCCTAGTTTGAGGTCCTTGTAATTGGTAGGGTATCCAATCGTGAATGGTGCTCCTAGCTTGTAACTTGTTGAAGTTAATACAAGAGTTTTCGCGCGGTGGTGATTTGAAGACTGGACGTAGGCCACAAGGAGGTTTTGTGACTGAACCAGTATAAATATTAGTGTCATTCTCTCTAACCCTTTACTCTTATTTTGTGCATTGCATAGTATTTTGGCATTTCTCTTATCTTAACTAAAATACAATCCATTCAAGCTTTGCTATTGTTTGTGAAAAATTTACAAAAAAGTTTTTAAGTGCAATTCACCCCCTCTTAAACATAAAGACTTTTATCTAACACAAAGTTTATTTCTTTTTAACTAATTTCTTAGCGAGTGACTATTTCTTTCTTGTCAAGAATATTTTTGTGTTAATGATCTAACATTAATCCCTTCTAATTATCGGATATTTTTCTTGATATGGTTATCAAAATTAATTTTGTTTCTCCTAATAACTATTTGATATTTTTATGTATACAAATAATAATTTTTATATTTTGCCTTTATTATACATATATTTTTCTCCTCCTTTACACTCACTTAAATTAAGTATGACGATAAAATTTAAACTTGCAGATATTTAAAAGTCCTACCCCCAATTTTGACGAGATAACCTACTAAGAACGTGTACCAGTATCTAACTATCCATAATAATAATAGTAATTACTTATATAAAATTAATAACTTAACACTATAATAAATATGAAATAATAATTTAAAATCACATGTTTTAATGTTTTAAAATTAATAACTTAACACTATAAGAAATATGACATAGGTAGAAGAGAAGAGAGAAAAGACTTTGATGGATGATTGCAGAGAATGGTTCATTCATGTGATATGATCTCTCGGTATTACAGTGAAAACACAAACAAACATGAAAATAGTTTAGCATCAGCCATGCATATTGGCTTCATGTAACTGATTCTCGGATATATTGGGCTTGAGAATTGAGATAACAAGGTAGTGCCATAAGTGGAGGAGACAGGACAACCTTAAATCCTGCTGTGTGGCCTCCGGAAATTTGGCATAGGTGGGATTCGAACACGGGACCTCCCGTTATGGATCGTTCCTCTTATGAACTTAGTAATACCTTATACCGCTAAGCTAACCATTGGGATTACCAAAGTTGTCTTTAAAGGGGAAAGTGTAAGTTTAACCAAGAAATAATTAAAGTAGTCAATATTTTCATGATAATTTTCCTGTGATTATAATATCATCCACATAGATGTTGGCGAAAGTAAGACTATTAAAAAAAAAGCCGAACCGCACCAACTAAAGTAAAAAAAACTGAGTTAAAATTAGTTCCAAATTGGTTCCCTAAAGTAAAACTGATTCAGGTTCGGTTGGGACAAAAACAGTACCAAACTGGTTCAAGTATGATGAAATTGATTTTTTCACTTAAAAAATAAAGAACGGCTCAAACTAAATAGAAAAAAAAAGAAAACTGGTTTAGTGCGCCGAACCAAACCCCATTTTCGGTTTAATTCGATTCATAAGTTAACCTGATCACGAAGAGCCCTAGGCAAAAGTATGATAAATAAGGATCTTTGGCCAACTAGAGTGTTGGGGATTAACCGAAACTTTATAGAATGTAGCTAAAAGAGCACAGAAACACACAAGTTATGGTATAGAAACTTCCCTACCTTAGTCTAGCCTAGGCTCTCCGTCTCCGCTTAGAAAATTATTCTAAGTTTCTAACCACACTGCACTAGAATTAAGGTGACTGCAGAAGTAAGGTTCACTGCCAGAGAGAACTTGTGCTTTCTTGGTCTGAAGCTTGGAGAGGCAATATATCCACTTCCCAGTAGCAAGTATGATGACGGTAGAAGCCCCACATTGCTTGATTAAACCGTTTTAAAGCAGTTTATATTGTGTTTTGTCTCATCAGTTTTTCACGAAAATTGAATTTTGGATTTAAACATTGATATATTACTGTGTAACTTTTGAAAACCTGTTAATCACTGCACCACAGCTTTTGTTGTCTGATCTTAGATGTATGTTGTCGATCTTTAACTGAATATAATAGGAAAAAAATAGTAATAATTCGTTTCCGCAATACAAGTTCGTTCTACTAAGAAAATAAAAATATTGAATAGAAGTAATAACGAAAAGATACAGTTTGTTATCAACGTAGCAAACTAAGGAGATCGTATGAAAACATGTCATTTTTCAAACAATAATTTCTTTTACAGGTACAATTTTAAAACCATCTACTGCTATGAGCCTATGATGCCTTCTGAAAGAAAATAGAATGTTTACCCGTTTCCATCAACTTAATCTCCTTTGTGTGAATTGATATCCCGTCGTAATTACTGGAATTGCTTAAAAAAAATAAAAGCTAAAATATTTATAAAAAAATTCTAAGAGCTCAGAAGTGACACCTTTCAGCCTGTTTATCAGACGGTGGTGATAGACCCTCTATCACAGATGACACAGTTCTCATCACCGCTCCTAAAGATTTGCACCAGCCGGGAATCGAACCGGGGTCTGTACCGTGGCAGGGTACTATTCTACCACTAGACCACTGGTGCTTGTTGTTTTTGTTTCCTATATTTGATTTATATAACTTAAATTTCACAGATTAAATCAATATCTTTTTTTTTTTTGGTAAATAGATTAAATCGCTATTGAAAGTCAGATAATATGTTGGACTTTATAAATTTTTGTAATGAGCAAAAACTTTATAAAAATTTCATTACTATTAATAATAAAGTAAGCGCTAAAACTTTTACTCATTTGTATGCATTTCATAAATTTATTTTTTTTAATTTAATCTTAAACTTTTGATATTTATACAATCGGTTCTTTATTAAACATGTAATTATTATAAGTTTAAGATTAAATGGAGAAGGAAAAAAAATATACGAGGTGACTTTTTGTAAAGAGTAAAAGTTTAAAGATCAATCATGAGGAAAGAAAAATTAAGGTTTACTTTAAAAAATTAGGGTGTTTGTTTATAAACAAAAATCCATTTTTGTCTCTAAAACTTGAGTAGAGAATTAATTTTTTAAAAATTGATTATCAAGAAAATAAGAAGTTGTTAATATTTGGTTACCATGAGAAGAATAGTTTTTTTAATCCTCATTTTTTTTATTATGGCTTATTATTTTAAGAACCAGTTTAAAGTAGCTTCTTAAAAAAAAAAAAACTAATTATTCTATGCTTCTAATTAAAAAACTTTTAATTATTTTTAAAAGCACATTTTTTTTAAAAAGTACATTGATAATTGATAATTGTTAAACTATCATGTGGAAATGTTGGTTATATTTTTTTGGTCCATAGAAAAGTACAACAAGATATTGAACCCCATAAAATTTTGGTCATATTTTGAATGGTATAATATTTATCTTTTAATTAAATTTTGTAAATTCAACATTTATTTTATCTTTTAGTTGATTTTTTCTAAATATAGGAATATTGAAATAACTTATATAAGATTTAATCCCTAAATTCTTGAATTACAGGTAATTAAAAAAAAAAATACATACGATAAAGAAAAAGGAGAACGTCTATATATAAGAAAAAACCTTATCTTATATTATTTTATCTTATTTTGAGTAAAGATAAATCACTTCGGATCTCTTTAAAAAGTTTCATTCACTCCGAATGGGGACAAAACGAGAATTGGGGTAAATTATAGAGAGAGAAAGAGTGGAGAACGTAAGAGAAGAGTGAGAGCTTAATGTCTACCTTCAATTCTCTTGTTTAGGATTGAAT
Source organism: Cyamopsis tetragonoloba (assembly GCA_037177725.1). NCBI lineage: Eukaryota > Viridiplantae > Streptophyta > Magnoliopsida > Fabales > Fabaceae > Cyamopsis > Cyamopsis tetragonoloba. The sequence continues at coordinate 64,456,820 of CM074121.1, forward strand.
GTAATTAATGAAATTGTCCTAATATCTTTGCTTAATGTTTGTTTTAGCTTGATCACCTATTGCATTATTTGAGATTTTAAACTATTTCGAGAGAAGATTTCTTAAATCTGAATTGAACAAATGAAAATCAACCCACTGCCGTTTTCGAACAAACACTTCTTTTTCATAAAGTTTGAGTGTCTTCATTTAAGTGAAGAGATTGCGTTTTATGAACAACTACTCATAGAATCATTAAATCGTGAAATCGTTTAATGTGATTTTAATGTGTACATGAAATCGTGATTTATCGAAAAACTATCTCTAATTGATTATAAAGTATGAGAGGGCGATTGATAAACCAATTTACTTCTTTGCATTCTTTTCTTAGTTTTTTAAATCATTTTTTATCAAAAAATTTATTGTTTTACTTGCCCGATAATTAATTATTAGGTAAAAGTCTAAAAAAACTTGTTGATACTTTAGCATGAACTAGAGTCAACGTATAGTAAAAAGGGGTTGTCGAAGTACATGGACCAGCGTATTTTTAGACTTTTACCTAAAAATGCAAAGAAGTAAATTGGTTCATCAATCTACGTCTCATACTCTTTAATCAATTAAGGATAGTTTTTGAATAAACACGATTTTATGTACACACTAAAATCACATTAAACGATATGTCAATTTAATGATTCTAAGAGTAGTTTCATAAACGGCAACCAAGTCGATTACTATATATCTCTAGAATAGTTTCGAGTTGAGTTTTTCATTCGGTTTTGACCTAAGGAAACTTCTAAATTAGGTGATCAAGTTAAAACAAGCACGAGATGAAGGAAGAGAATTTAAGGTAGACGTCAAGCTCCTCTTCTCCCACATTCTCCGGTCTTTCTCTCACTAGAATCTACCTCAATTATTGTTGTGTCCTTAGTTCTGAAAGAATGAGACTTTTTAAAGAAATCATAAGTGGTTTATCTTATCTTAAACTAAGATAAAATATTACTCCCTCCGTCCCAAATTGTTTGGCCTTTTAGGAAAAATTTTTGTCTCAATTTGATTGTCCCTTTAAGATACCAATACAGTATTAATTTTTTCTTTACAATTTTACCCTTAACTTATTAAACATATTCCTATTTTATCACCAATCACTAACCTTTAGGCTTTGTAAGTGTAATTAATTACTGGTTAAAAAAGTAGTACTCCAATAAAATTAGTTGATGGGCAAAATAGAAAATTCAATCTAAAATTTACTAAAATTTAAATTAATGATTATATTCCTTAATCTATGTGCAAAACCTAAAAGGCCAAACAATTTGAGACGGAGGGAGTATAAAATAAGATTTCTTGAGATTTTTTTTTTACCCTTATTTTTTGTGCCTTCATCTAATTATCTACGATCCTAGAATTTAGGGACAAAATTTTATCTAAATCTATTCACTTTTATTAAAGATAAGTTGTTTCAATCTTGTTAGATTTTCGAAAAATTCAAATAAAAGATAAATTAATGTTAATTTATCAAATTTAATTAAAAATAAATATTATATATTATATCATTCAAAATATGACTAATTTTTGTACATAATAGTTTAATAATTATAATTAAAAATTTAAAATTATTTTTTTACTAAAAAAGCGATTATTTTACAAAGCAATAACAAACTCAATAATAAGCTATCATCACAATGACATAATTTTAAGGAACTAATTTGATAAAATTTGTGAGATTAATTTGATGATAAATAATTTTTTTAATCAAGAGATTAATTAATGGCAAAGAAACTGTTAATTTAAAAAAGAAATTGTTAATTTTATGTTTATATCTAAATATTTAAATATAAATATTTATTTTACATCAGAAATCTATTTAAAATAAATATTTAGATATACTAACCCCAGTGTGAAAAAGAAAAAAGAACAGCGAGAGAAAGAGGAAGAGGGAGAGAAGAGAGAGGGTGATAGCGGCAGCGGTAGCGGTGAGGTTGGGATGTCGGATCCGTACGAGCGGGTTAACGTAGGAAGATTAGCATTCAAAGGAGGAAGCCTAGCCACTCGTGCCAAATCCATTGACAAGAAGAAGAAGAAAAAGAAGAACAGAAACAAGGACAAGCAGAACCCTAATATCGAAGATGAAGCCCTAGACCTCCACATAGACAAACAAGGTGAGGGTGAAGGAGGATCTGAACCACCACCACCAGCAGAGCCCTACACGATCGACGCTGCGAAGAAAATGAAGTACGAACAACTTTTCCCAGTTGAGGCCAAGAAGTTCGGTTACGAATCCAAATCCAACTTCAAATCCGTTGAGGATGCCCTCGATGATCGCGTCAAGAAGAAAGCTGATCGTTACTGTAAATGAAATCAACCTCGCAGCCAGCCATTCCCCGGTCCGTGTTGTAATCTATTCTGTTACTTTCGTTATTTCGATAAACCCTAGAACTTTTAATGTTTTTAGTCAATCAACTTTTATGTATGCCTAAGTATAATCGATTGGATGCTGATTCTTATTTGTAACTTTGTTCTAAGCTCCAAAATTATGATTAGGTGAATAATGATATTGTAATTTTGACAGTTGAATGCTTACAGAAGGTGAAATTGTGGAAATTTGGTGATACAAATTTAATAAGGTAGAGCAGGGGAATAGACCTCCCCTGAAAACTTGTAGAAACCGATTCCTTTACATTATATTTGTCTCCCTATTTTGAATTTCAATTTCACACTACAGATTCATTCTCTGTGTAAATTTTTTGTAGATAGTAGATATTGACATTCCGTCGGTACAAATTTCTGCATAGATGAAACTATTACCATCTGGTGCAGTGAGATCAATATAATTTCCAAAACTTGAAGGGTTGTGCTTCTGTAGGTCTTAATATCCAAAACTTGAAAGGTTGTGCTTCTGTAGGTTTTTGAATGAAGTATTTTACTTTTGAAAACAGTAAAAACAAATAAAATTACCAGCCTTTTATGTGCTTATAGGGGAATACAAGTCCTCTCCGATGATGGATTTCCAAGTTCTTTGCATTGGGAACTGATAATAAGAGCATGCAATGGATAACTAAGTTGATCACTTGGAACGATTAAATCATGAGTATCTTGTTCAAATTTATCTTGTCAAATCTACCGAATTCAACTGGATCCGAACTTCTATTCTTTCATTCCTTTTTGAAGTAACTGCTGCCTTTGCCTGAGGATTGGTGGTGGATCCGCATCCGAATCTGATATGCAGCTGTCTTATTGCTCAGGGACCGGAACATATCCTCCATCGAGAATGATATGCTGGGTTCTGTACAGGGAACCAGCAACTGTTGGTCAGATTCTATTGACTGTAACTTTTGGATTTGGGTATAAAATGATGAAATATCAACATAGAACCAGGGTCGTGTTATTAAGTAAATTGTCTGGAATCCACCACTAGAAGGAATGAGTTATTAATAAGTAAAACAATCTCTTTAGGGTACTTAAGATAAGGTTATCCAATGCAGAATGAAGTTTATATAGTAATTAGTGTGTGGCTGTTATATTAATTCTTGATGTATGTGGAATTTGTGAATCAAGGATTGTCATTGTGAATTGAGGATCAGTTGTTTAGGATGTATTATTCTTCAACGAGTAAATTGTAATAACTCCAATAACTCCCCTCAACTCCCCTCGAGGTTTGAGGAAATTGCACTCCACCCCATTTCTTTAACTACCGCTAACGTTTATGTTCTGGATCCTCCATTAATATTAAAAATTATTTTTAATACTTATGTGATAGATTGACGGGTTATAAATGTTAGTTAACTGACCAAAATGGGGTTGAGTGCTAATTTTGATGAAGTTTAGGGTGGAGTGCAATTTCCCCAAATCTCATAGGGGATTATTGCAATTTACCCTTCTTCTATTTATCATATAGAAGTATGAATTCTTCAGTTTTGTGTTTTAATTTTGTATCCTACTTTAATTCTATGTACCACCTCAATAACATTTACAATCTATCTGATATTCAATCCTAGTAGTGTTTTGCCTTTTTTTCTTTTTTCTTTTTAACTTCTCCTTTTAAAGTAAAAGTTGGGCAAACAAGTTTTTTCAAGAACTCTTAATATTAAAAGTTTTTTTAGTGAAGAAAAATCTAATATAAGAGATTCTTAAAAAAGTTAGAATTCCCTTAAAACCACTTGAGCGTGGTGGTAGAGATAATAAGAACAACACATCACATGTAGTTTATAAATTTGAAAAATAACAAAATTACTGAAGAGCTTTTAAACGTGATTTAGATAAACTTATGGGTGAAAAGTCATTCTTGATGGAAACCAGTTAGAGAAAAGCCACTTTGTTAACCAAATAGTTAAAGGTATTAGAAACTGTGTGAAAATCCACTACATCGCGTTATATGAAATAGTAATGAGATTGTTGATTTATATGTTGAGAAATCGGCTAAGCTAACGCATCTCTTAACCTGGTAAAAGAATGCATTTTATTTAGGGTTAAATTCGGGTCACATTGGTTCAGATTTAAAGAAATTTTATGTTTAATCCGATTAAATTTAAAATCGGTTGAGTTGGTTTAAGTTTTATAAAATTTTGAAATGAAATCTGAATCAAACCAATTCGAGATGGTTTGGATTCGGTCGGGTTATGTACGAAAATCAAGTTTTTTCCAAAAAAAAAAAAATTCATAAATTTGAAACCAACAAAAAGAAACTCAAAAATATAAAATTGTTAAATTTTAATAACCACTATATTGTTTGCTCAATGTTCTATTTATTAATTAAAATTAAAAAATATAGTTTAACATATTACATATTAAAAATTATGTATGTAATATTTGTAACTACGGTTAATACAATGAATTTATTTTAGTTGAATAATAATTTTACTTATTTTATGATAACAAATAATGCTTATTGAAGCAAGCTCTCTTTACTATATACATATTAATTTTTTTAAAATGAATATTAATTGTATCTAATAAAAAACTAAAAAGAAAATAGTTGACAAAGTGTTTGAGTTGAGTTGGATTTGTTCATGTTTAAAACCTCTCAACCTAATAACTGAACCAATACTGTTTGAGTTTTGTAAATTGAACCCAAACCAAATCAATAACTCAAATCAACCCAAATTTTTTAGTTTGGTTTGGATTGTTCGGGTAGAGCCAAACCAAAATCTACACCTAATTTTAATGTTAAATGTGTAATATTTAATTTTAAAATTAAATGTAAAACACTTGTTAAGTTAAACCATATCATATATATTACTAGCTCTATATCAAATATAAGCAAGACAAATTATTTCAATATTAATTAATACATAATTCTCTAAGATCATCTCTAACGAAGAGATTCTTATAAAGTTACTTGAGTAATATTTTTGTGGATTTTATGTGCACAAATTATTTTTTCAATTTAAACACTCATTATACTTTGATGCAAGTTTTTTAGCAAGCATTCCCCGTAGGTTCTACATGCATTCACAAATTAGCTACACCACATTTACTATTTTTAATCTAAATTTATAAATTCATTTTAAATTTTGTTATACTTGATTATACGGTTAGTTTATTATATTTGGTCAAAGTTTAATTTTAATTTGTGTCATACTTGCCTCAGTTCAGCTTGTCTTAGTAAGAATTTATTCAAATTAATTTTTTTATGAACTAATTTTTTAGTTTAAATTTGACTTGTTTAAAGTTCACAACTATTTAGTTCAGCTCATGAACTAGCAAATTGAACTTCTCAACTTTTCAAAATTAAAATTATATTTTTTAAAGAAAATACACAAATAAACAAATGCTAGTAAAATTATAACAAAATTAATGCAAATACAATCCATAAATGTATCAATAATCATTTTTTTATTACCATAAATAAATGCATAGTCCTGTTATCCTGTGTATGGGTGTATAAAAAATATATGATTCGATTTTTGTTATTGTAATTTTCATGTAAAACAAAAAAAATGCATAAAAATGTAACTTTACACCATCTAAAAATAAAAATGTTACTGCATTTATTATTTTCAAATAAAAAAAAGTATTTTACAAATCAAAAGTAAGACATGTATTGATAAATAAAGAAGTGAAATACACAATTAAATATTAGACCCACTTTATAACTTAAAAATTAGGTGTTTAAATAAGCAACTTTTTTAAGTATCTATGTTCATGTCACCATATTCTAATGGGACAAAGAAGCTTAACAAGTTGCTTAAAATATAAAAACTCCATTAAGAAACTCCTATCTAAAATACTCTTTCTTTTATTCATTAATAAATTATTTAGTTGGTAAATTACAAAAAAGTATTTATATTTATAATAAACGATAAATTAAAAAAAACGAAGTTATGATTTTTCTGAAATTAAATGAAATAATTATTTTTTTTAAAATAACATGAATTAAGTATTGTTTGTTTATAATTGGAATGAGAGGTAGTATTATATATATACGATGCAACATCGAATAATTATCAGTTTAATCTTTAAGGGAGCATATATACATCTCTCTCTCTCCAAACTTTTCACTTCACTAAGCTGTGCATCTTCTTATCTGCCTCCTACAGACTACGATCGAGTCGGTGAATGAAGAAATGAAGGTTCAGTGGCAATACAACTTGTGATCTCTTCGTTTGAAATGTGGGAGAGACATTAACATGCACTCACTGCTCGGGTGTCAGAGAAAGTCCCACATCGTCTGACAATACACAGTACAAGGTGTTTATATAGCGTTTTACTCCACAAGTCGAAAGTCCCTTCGGGACATCCGATAAAATTGGAACGATACAGAGAAGATTATCATGCCCTCTGCGGAAGGATGACACGCACAAATCGAGAAATGGTCTAAATTTTTTTTCAAACCTAACCTTTTAATCTCTTCTTCTATTTCTTTCGCTTATTGGCTTTATTGAATCTATATAGTTAGTTGCTTTTTTTAATCTCCTGTTCTTCTTCTATCTGATTCGCTTATTAGCTCTGCTGAAAACGATTTCATCTTAACCAATGCAGTTCAGTTGCTTCTGAATTTACTGATTGCTTATTTATTCTCTTTATCTCAACATATATGTTTCTTATGATCACCGTGTTATCATTTACCCAGTGAAAACATTATATAGATGACATAACTGTGTTTGTGGTTTCAGTTGGTCGCTGTCTCATATAGTTACTCTTTTTTAAGCTCCAAAAGTCATAATTTGGAACGGAAGAATTCCACTAATAAAAGGTAACGTGCACTTACATTTCTATCTCTTTTGTATATTTGTAGTTTATTTGGACAGTTAAATGCTACAATAGCCTGAAAATATGGAAATTCAGTGATAAATATTTAATAAGGTGGAGAAGGAGAATAGACCTCCCCTGAAAACATTTAGAAAAATCCCTTTAGTTTAGAATCCCTTCTGTAAATACTGACTTTCCCTCACAAATTTCTTTATAACTGAAAATAAAATCATCAAGTGAGATCAGTATGATATCCAAAACTAGAACGGGCGTTTCTGTAGTCTTTCAAAAAATTGTCTTACCTTCCTTTTATGTGTACTACTAAGTCAAGGGAATTACTGAATTACAAGCCATTTCATGATGGATGAAATGGGTGTTTCGTCCTTTTCTAACCACTTAGCACGCTGAACTCTTAGTGCATGCTTGGATTAGCTTATTCTGAAGCTCATTGAAAAAGTTTTTGAAAAATAAGCGATTACTTCCTAGGAATTATTTGTTTCCGAACATGCACTTAATAAGAACATGCAAGAAATCATTTCTTCTATGAGCTCTTGTCTTCTTTTCCTTCCAATGGACAAATTCAGTGTGCTTCAATACTAGGATGATCCTTTGAATTTAATCAATATATTATGTTAAATTTACTAAGTTGAATTAAAATCAAACATTCTTCCATTTCATTCCTTTTTGAAGTAACATTATACAACAATGTCACTTTTCAAAATTCACTGTGGCCTTCCTTGATAAGAAGCCTTACAATAAGAATAATAGTGGTAAAAAATTGGAATCTTCCCCCAAAAACAAATGAAAAAATTGGAATAAATAAAATAAAAACTAATTACAATTCTTCACCTCACCACTCAGTTACTCTCTTCACACAAAACCCAAATTAAATCAATGCAAATCAGAAACTCTAACTATGTATCAACACCAAACTTTCAGTAGCTTACTGAGAGTCACTATCCATTTGTTGCAACAAGAATTGGAAATCAGACCTTTGCCTGAGGATTGGTGGCGGATCCACATCCATATCTGATAGGCGGATGTCACTCATGGACCGGAACATCTCCTCCATTAAGAACGGTATGCTGTATTTTGTTCAAAGAACCAGGAAATAGCATGTCAGCAAAATCTGTTTCTGTTGGCTGTGACTTTTGTATTTGGAGTATAAAAAAGGAAAATATAAAAATGGACCTAGGGGCGTGTTAATAAGTAATTACCTGGCATCCACTTCCAGAAGGAATGAGTTATTGGGAATGTTTATTGAGTCTTCTGTCATAAGAACTCTCATTTTGCTAATAACCTGTGAAAATAATAGTCACGGGGTGGGGTGGGGGAAGAAGTAGAAGATCTTCAGTTATAATTTTTGATAAGGTTATGATGCAAATCTGTTAAGTGTAGTGTTTCAATTGGAAACAAGCCATTGTTTAGAAAATAATTTCATTTTCAGTTAGCATTTGTTTCTGAAGCAAAACACAACGTTTAAAAGTTCCCATTTTACTTTGTATGAATTTGAACGCAGTGAAGGAAAAGATGTGAATAAATACGCAGTAGAACTAAACATGGTGAAGGAGAAGACTTACTTCCGGAGATAATCCCTGTGCTCCATACTTATCATCCCAGAACATAGTTCCTATTCGATATATTTGTGGAATGCTTAATACCTGACACAGGGAACAAAAGAGCACAAAATGATAAGTTACGATGATAGAGTTAGAACTTAGAATCACACTCTTTTACAAGAATTCCAAAGTTCGAACATGTAATCTAGATAAACTCCAAATTAAATGCTCATTTTAATAGAGACCTATGTTAGAGAAGATCTACTTCTTATCCAAATAGGTACAAAACTATGTCAAGATAATCATTATGCATTGTGGTGGTGTCTTTGATAAATGAGTTGGTGAAATTACCGGGCAGAGTTCATCTGTGATCTCCTCCAAAGACTTTTGTGTCTTTTGATGCAAAATCTGCATAAAGGATGCATTTTAAAAGTTGATTGAAGAAAGGGGAAAGAAGCACATTCTATTTCATCTTGATCCGAAAAAGAATACCAGAAATCCCACTGCTTGGCGTATGTGTTTGAGTTCGTCCCAAGATGAACCAGCAAACTAAACCAAAAAAAAAGAAAAACAAAAGATATAGAAAATGAGTCTCTTGAACTTCTGGGCTTTCCAGTCTAGGCATAGATTATGGCAAATAGATAAAGTTACCTTATTTTTTGCTTTTAGACACCACAGTTCCAACTCATGCAAACCGGCCTTCAAATATTCTCCATTGCTAAAGGAGCAGCACTCACGGCGAAGCAACAAACTGCCACACCATAGTTTTCATAATTTTACGAGAATTTCTTTTAAACAGCATCATCATTTACCACTCCCAGATTTTCACTGAAATTGAATGGAAATTCCACTGACCTATTAAATAGTTGGATATTCATGAATGAGAAGACCTGACTAAATATCTTCCTTGTGATGATGGGTGGAACCTGGAATCGCAACTCGCAAGATGTTAAATATTAGAAAATCACTTCTCTGGTAAGTACAGCACAAAGAAATGTTAAGTGAGTGATTCATGCTTACATAGTTTTCAGACAATATTTCTAATGCATGATCTAACTTGTTGACAATGCTTTTCCAGTGCAGATGTAGTGCCTGTTGTTTTGCAACTATGTTTGAATGGATGTTTCTGGATGACCCTCTTATTGATCTGGTCCTTATGGATCTTGGTGCCTGTCAATGATGATTAAAGATTTATTTAATCAACTAATATCTAATTTTCTGTTGGAATTTTTTTGGAACTTGGATGTTTTTCTTAAACATGATGCTTACCTGAATACACAAGTTTAAGAATGGGCTAATCTCTTTCTTTAGACTATCACGGATCATCCCATATATCTTCTCAACATATGCAGTTAAATGTTGCTTAAACAGAATAGCCGGGTACTTGGCTTCTACTCTAGATTGCTCGTTCGGGTCCACCATTCCGCTATAGCCACTTGAAATCCCCATGCCCATTGAAGATGAACGTAAGCCCTGAATTTGCATATGAGGCCGCATTTTACCTTTAACATTGATTTTATTGTGCTGAAAGTTTGCAGTTTTGAAAGCTTACTTGTGCCATTTTGCCAAATAGAGTTGCGGGAGAGTTTCGATTGCGTGACACTGCCTTAGTTGTGTTGCTGGCCTTGAGTGTGCAATGTAAATAAAACAGAAGTGTTGAAGTTGTTGAAAGCCAATATGCTAGATTATTGATTCCTTCTTGACTCTGCAAGAGCATAAAAGGGTCAACATCCTTGACACAAGAACATGAATTTATTATCTTTTGGTTAAAAAGATCATATTTTATCTAGAATTCCTTAATCTTTGTTAATGTTTGAAATTTCTTGGAGGATACTACCTCTATAGATGATCGGATAGCCTGAATAATTTTATCAAATATATGTGTCCTCTCTGCTTCAAAGGATCTCCAATGAAGAAGTGATTTATAAACAATACAAGCAACTGCTGGTCTATTTTTCTCAAATCGCTTATCTTCCGTGAGACACTTGAGCAGTGTATCATGACTTTCCTGTTTACATGAGATACGAAAACTGTAAGTACCATTTATAGCGTGAAACTGCATGACTTGGTTGTCTCTAAAACATACCTGCTGCCTATCTGTGAGTGATCTTTGTTTGGTAAGTAAGGAGAGTGAAGCTCTTGCTTCCTGGAAACATAAATTTATTATTTGAAATTAGCTTATTGTTATCAAGTACCTTTCAAAATATTATTAAGGAACAAATAAAGTTGGTAATAATACTTTTCTTGTATGCCAAGGTTCCTCTGTTGGGATTCCATTATCCAAAGTCTGCATCATCATTAAACAAAATTGTCATAGAATGAAATAATTATAAGGCAAAACTTAAAAATAGTCAACCTTGATATGTGTAGTCATATTATCTGCAACAACACTCGGTTGAGTCTGTTCCACCACAGCAACTTTGTGGTCTGTCTCTATTTTTTCTGGATGAACTTTATGCACTGCAGCAGCTGCTCCCTTGCTCCGCAGAAGTTCATTCTCTGATTCTAGATTTGCTATCTGGTCCTTGAGACTAGAAACAGCATGAAAATTTCAGTCTTTTACTGGCATGTATCACTGGCAGCTGAATATCTCTCAAGCAGAGAGATTGTAATAAATGGTGGAAATAATATATTCAATCTTACATTTTGATCTCTTCAGAGAGTTCTTCATTTTTTGATTGTTCCAAAGCCTGCTGACATAGAACCTGATTCTCTGACTCGAGGTTTGACAAACTCAATTCTAATCTGAAGTAATAAAGAACAGATAGTCAATGCTTGCTTTTTATGGTAGGGATATTTTGTTGCTAATTATGACTAAGCAACCTTTCAATAGTTTCCTGAAGCTGTATTGCTTTAAGTTGTGCTTCTTCTGCCTCTTTCAGCCTTGCGTGATTCTCGCTTGTAATTTCCATGCACCTTTCTTCAAACTCTTTAATCTTCCTTTTCAGCTCTTCTACTTGACTCTGTATTTTCAAAACTTCAATTTAATCATTTGTCATCATAATAAGTGTCAAATGAAAATGATTTATATATGCTGAGCTGTGCTGTGCTGTTTGTATGCAAATATGACAGTGCTATTCCTTGAAGAAAAGAAAATCTGATAAAAAAGCCTCCCTTACTTTTTTTCTGTATATTGTATGGAAGCATTTTGTCCTTTGCTGAAGATTCATGTAATCGTGTACATCAAGTTTCTTTTATCAAAATACCAATTTCGGATTCATTTTTTTGCAACATGTGTTATCTAATGCAACTTTATTGTTCCATGATTCTGAAAGTAAAATCTTCTAAATATGTAGAAGACTAAATTTTAGATTTACCTCCAGCTCCTCATTTTTATTTGTCAGTAGTTCTAGCTTGGTGTTGTCCACAACGGGTACCTCTTTAATTACAGGTGGTGCTTGTTCAATTGCTATTCTTGCTGCTTCTTTCTCATGTATAATTGCAGCATGGGCTTCATCTAGCTGAACTTGCATTTCTTGTAAAGCATTTTGTAATTTTGTAATCTCTTGTCCCTTAGCTTCTTCAAGATCAATCTGTAAGTTATTATTTCCTGATTAGATGGCACGGATAAAATACTCTGAAAAAAATCAAGGACTTTCATCTCACTACTAACTCATGTAGTTAATCACTGATAAAAATCTTTTGTAGAAAATTATATCTTAATGAAAAATTTAAATATACCCTTTGATTTTACTAGTATTAACTCCTTTTACTTGAATCCAGTTTTATTATGGAGAACTAGTTGTGAGTCCCTACCCTCATGTGCTTTTCAATATCCAGTCTCCATGTAAGCTCCTCAACGCGCTTCTCCAACTTGTCCTTTGCTTCCTTAAGTGCTCCTGTTTCCCTGGCAGCCTGCACAGCAACTTCAAACTCTTACCATGCCTTTGCATTTGAAGCATTATTTTCTCTTTTATATATTCTGAAAGAAATGGCATAAAATCTAGAAAATGATACATAAAAGTAGAAGTTACCATGCGGAGTTTTCTGAGCTCTTTCCTTGCTACTCTAGCTCTCCAGAGACATTGAAGTGTAATAGTTGCTTTCTTCTTTTGTTTGTAATTAGTAAGAGCTTGGGCTCTTCTCCATTGTGTCTGTGATGAGAAATGAAATGGAATAATTGAAATTGTCAATGTAGGAGAGAAAAAACATATTTTCATATAATGGATTCTCATATCTAAGGTATCTTCAAAGATTTGTTTGTTTTCATATCTAATAAATGTAATGATCTGTCTTGGTGTTAGATATTCCTTCAAAAGATGTATTTACCTGAATTCTGGTCGAAGCCTTTGTTCTTCTTCGGTATCTAAATTCATTTCGTGCTGCCAATGCTCTCAAGCCCGATTGAATGACAATGGCTGATGCTTGTAATGATTTATAATAAGTTCTTGATCTATGTGCACGGACATGTTTCTGTATCCGGATAGAAGCTGCTTCCCTCCTCATATGCTCATAGAGTTTACGCGCAAGTTTTGCTGAAATAGTGAAGGGAAAAATGAATAACTCAAGACTGTTATTTCTACTACAGAACCATAACAAAGATGCACTTAAAAAAAAAGACATGTACTAGATAAAATTTATTTTTGTGAAGAAAGTTGACCTCTCCAGATCTTCTGGATATGAATTGTGGCCTTTCTCATGGTGATAAACTCTTTTCTGGTTAAATGTGTGCGGATTTGTCTCTGTATACGTTTTGCTGCTTTTGCTAAGATTTCGGCTCTTCGTGCATCTAATTCAGCCATCTGACCAGCTCTGAGGAATACCTTAGTTTTCCCCATCTGGTTGTAATGTTACGAAAGAAAAAAAAAACAATTAGGCATTGTAACACATAAATTCCTGCTTGGCTTCCATACAACATGTTTTCCGTGTATAGACTTACTTGATAGCCTTTTAAGCCCATTTTTTCGCAGATGGCAATAGATGCCTTTTTCTCATCAGACCTGCACAGAAGAAAGAATTAACTATTATATAGCTGCTTGAAGTCTACATATATTTTCTAGGACTTGACCATGAGATATAAATTTATTCTATTTATCTTCGAGTGAGTCTGAGTTGATTCTTTATAATAAGTACAGCAGATTATTCTTGTTATTTTAAAGTAATACTTTTAAGTAGTTTAACTGAACAATGTCTGTATTACATATTTGACTCTTCATTCTTACTCTATTTTCTTCAAAGTGCGAATTCCATATGATATGACAATCAATTTTCATTTTATTATAGACTAGAATAATCTATACCCGTCAAGGACATCAGGGGCTAGCATTCCGAAGCGATCAAGGAACTCCTCAAATGTTCTTTTTGTTGGATAGCCAGCACAACTAATCCTTATTGCCTCAAGTACTCCCTGCATGTGTAATGATGTAAAGGTTATTTGTGGGAAATCCTCTCAAATTCACTGAACAGTCATGCATTTCAGAGACAATAGGAAAGTTAAACTTACCCCACATCTTAACTGGTTTAAGACATTGAAATTCTCAAAGATTCCCGGCTGCAAAACTGTATTTGGTTTCACACATCTTATGTAATGCGGTTCTGTTGTGTTCAGCGTCTCCATGAGAGATTGCAGTTGTTGCTGGATATTAGGATTTGATTCAAAAGCAATTCCAGGGATTAGAATTTCCAGAAACAGGTTGAACTAACCAATGTTGAAATTGAAATATGCTTACCTTAAACTGTGAACCAATGGAAGAGAATTTTGATTGCTTTGATGTCTCCTCTGGTAAAGGAGGGAAAAGATTAGCAACAAATGGGCACTTGGAAGCACATAAAAGAGCTTGATGTTCTGCTACAACATAATCTTTATTCTTATCAAGAAAATAATCTGCTTGATATGTGACCTGTACATCAAATGGTTTTGTGAAGAAATTAGCTGTTTTAATTTTTTTGACCAGATGACTGAGAAAAAAAATTAGAACTTTCTCTACTTACATCTCCTGCATAGTGGTTGATTGTGAAATCTGTTCGAGAAAGTTTTGGTTTGCTGAAGCGCTTGTGTCCTTTATATGTCTGGTACATCTTTTGTGCGAAAGTCTCATGAGTTGACTTGGGGAACATGCTGAAGAAAATAAGAATTACAATTAATTTGTTGCATTTTTTTGTTATTGTTTCCTATTTAGTGGGTAAATATAATCTGTCTAAGCAAGTTCTATTGTATATCATATTACTCTCCTGTAATAAGGAACACTTTTGCTGGCATACTGTAAGCAAATATTTATCTGGTTTTTCATTTTAATTTATTTACAGATTTTCAAGATGTGACTTACCATGCCTCATCAAGAAGAGCAATTATTCCTCCAGGTTTCTGCATTCGAAACATATAAATAGTTTCACTATTTTATCTACTACAAAAGCTCTTGTGCAAGCAACTTTGATACACATGCTCTAATTACCTTCTCAATAAGATCAAGGACATCCTGATTATCCACAAATTCTACATAACTCCAGTTGATCTCCTCCTTTGTGTACTCTTCTTGCTCCATCTTGAATACATGCTGTTAAAACAGATGCATTTTCTATATTATGTATTTGCAACAACTATGAGGAGGATCAAGCTGTGATTAGAAGTTGTAACCTTGCCTGATTAAAATGTTGTTGCAACTTCTCATTTGTAAGGTTGATGCATAGTTGCTCAAAACTGTAAATCAAGAACAGATCAGATTACAATATAAAGAACTATAAATTCTCTTTTGTGACGCATTATTATCTCATTTACCTGTTGATTTTGAAGCTTTCAAATCCATAAATGTCAAGGACTCCTATTATGCTTACTGCATTAGAATCTTGACCAATTGAACTATTAATCTTATCCACAATCCTGTCAGATTTTAATAATGCATTCAGAATATGCCTTTACTTGTCTCAAAACTAAAATTATGTTAATAGAACAGGAAATAGAAGCGAAAGACTTTCAATCGATTTACTATAATTGATATTGTAATGGGATAAAGGCATGTTGTTGTACTATAATTGATATTGTATAGGAATAGTGTGTTTCATATTTTCATAGACATTACTGTTTTTAGATTTTTAATATCGTTTGGTGTCAGAATAATGAATGATGATGCATGTTTGTGTTATCGGCTAGTTTGTTTATACCAATCAAACAATCTGGAGTACATAGTCTTTGCCAAAGCATCTCGGCTCAAAGCAGCGGCTTCGGGGTCTAGTGGTTTTGTAATGTTACCATCTGGAGTGACGATGACACGTTTGCAAAGTGAGTCTTCTAGTGCTTTCTCATCACACCTGAACATAAAAATGTCAAGACAGAGTAAAGGTAAAGCATAGGAATTATATGGATTTGATGATGGATCAAAGCTTTACATGAGTAACTCCGCAGCCGTTCGAAGGTGCAAGAGTGATTTTTCATCTTTCAATTTAGAAGAATCAACTTCTTTCCCTTTGATGAAGTCAATGTTTCCAAGATGGAGGATTGCAGCTACCACACGAAAGATGGCGTCCTGTGGAGGGAAATTTCCTTTGATCAAATGTTTGATAAAAAGATATCACTGCTTCATTATAATGTGATTCACTGATGCATTGATCCAACACCTGTTCATCCTGGTTAATGCCTACAATATCCATTGCATTTCTGGTCTCCAAGTATTCTTTAGCGTCATCTACATTTGACACTTCATAGCAGTTTGACTGATTAAGATAGTGGAATTGCCTTGGATCCCCTAACTTGTACTTTTTCACATCCTATTGAAAAACTTTTGTTAGATTTAATGATGTAATGGTATGTTACTATATTTGTATTTGGATATTATTGTAGAGAAGTACCTCTGGTGGTGCTGCACAAAGCATGTAAAAGCAATGGTAGTTTCTTTCGGGGTCCGAGACCTGGCAAACTCGAGACCTTTCAAGGAGATATGTTCGGATTGCAGCTCCGGATATCTTCCCATTCTTGTCAAACTGAATTTCAACAAATTTACCAAAACGACTGCCACAAACACCAATAATTTTGTAAGACCAACTAAAATGGAAATGCTGATAGGAAACACGACATGAAAAAAATATCTATACAATTTACCTTGAGTTGTTGTTTTTGACAGTTTTGGCATTTCCAAATGCTTCCAACACTGGATTGGACTACAGAAGTGAAAATGTCAGTGCATATACTGTTTTTGAGTTAACAAGAAAAAAAAAAATAGTTTAAAGTTTAAACTCACCTCCAAAACCTGTTGTTCGACAGTTCTTCCTTCTGTACCAGATCTACCTCCCATGAAAGCTAGATATCTCATGAGCATTTTGGTTGTCTCAGTTTTACCAGCTCCACTCTCTCCACTTACTAAAATGGATTGACTTCCATTTTCATTTATCATTGCCCTGATATATTATACTAAGTCAATCCTAATAATCAATTGTTTTCTGAGTTTCCTTCTGCAAAATCTATTTCTAAATTGTTCTATACCTGTAACAGGTGTCTGCTACAGCAAAAAGGTGAGGACTCAGCTCTCCGAATGCCGCTCCTTTGTACTGCTCCATCATATGGATGTCGTACAAGTGTGGTAGTCTTCGAAAAGGATTCACTGCAATTAAGATATTCCCTGTATACGTCTGTTAATTTCAGTTATAAAATTGTTAGATTTTGCTCCTTTCCTTCATGTCATTTGTCTGTAAAATATGTTGACAATTTGATTAGATGGTTGAGACTCACATATATCTCATTGAGAGAAAAGCGACACGCGAGATTATGCAGGACTCCTGGCTCATGGAGGTATGCTAGCTTGGTCATGTCATCAACCCCTGCAGGTGGTGCCTCTGTGTCTTTGGGGTATATACTTGAAATCTCTGCTACCACCTGAAATTTAGGGTAATGCTGTTTTTTAGTACATATATTTTATATTTTACGCTTGTACTTCAAGCATCAAAATTGAGTAGGGATTGTGAGCTGAAGTTTGAGAAACTTTGTGACTTGACCATAAATATAGCTTTTGATCTAGTGATCAACCCTTGATCCAATATAAACTGAAGGTGACTTATTTGGAAAAGTGCTTGACTGCTTGCATCTTTGTAGTTCTATATTTGGAAAATTGCTTTTCGAGAAAAGAATAATTTCTTCTTTTTTTCCCGAATAAGAATGTGCTATGACTAATGTTCATAACTTCATACTCAAATGCTTATTATTTCTTTGAAATTGGTGATGAAGCGGAAATTGTGGCTATAGCTTTAGTGCTAGAATTTTATGCTGATGTTATTACTTCTACGGTTCTACTCACCTTCTCTATATTGTAGTTGATGGAATTCTCTATATTTATTTCTTCAAGTTATTTCAGTTCCATCATTCGGATCTAAAATATCCATGCTATTCTAGTCAAAGAGCATAGTTCTAAACCCATCTTTGAAACTTCTGTCATGCTAACATCTATTATTCTAATCAAGATTCATGGTGTTTCACTAATAAATAACAGTGTTTTCAGTATTCCAGTTTTATGATCAGGTAAAAAGCTTACGGTTCTCCCATTTGTGGTAATGATGGTGGCATTTCGGCCTTTGATTTCTGTCACCTCACCATCAATCCAAGCAACCTCAGGATCCTCAACCCAAACCTGTGATCCAACGATGATGTTCACAGGTGTTCCCTGAACCATCACAAAAAAGGCAAGAAACTGTCAAATACATGATCTGAAAATTCATTAACAGAAAGAAAAACTCTTTTTTTTCAGAAACTAACCATGATGTCAAATTCTGCTGATCATGAAATGAAATCTCTTGTTGGAACTAAACCAAGATGAATGGATGTTTGTGAGAGAATTCTTAGAAGGAAGAGGGTGGTGTATCTTAAGGAATGTTGGTCTTTATTGCAGAGAATCAAAAGCAGAGGAAATGCCAGAGTGTTAGTATAACTCTTTAAAAGCTAAAGGGGTTGCAAGAATCCTCTCATTTCACCTTACCACCTTTCCCTCCATGTACTTTTTCTTTCCTCCATCCACGACAGATGCTGACATGGCACCAAGAGAAACCCCAGAAAAATCAAAATGTATCAAAAAACAAAACTTTCTAATATTCAATTCATGGGTCTGCAGCCTGCAATATGATCACATAAGTGGGGCCATGTTGCTTAAGCCATACGGAGAATGAACCACCGTCCAGCTGATAATTTTGAATTATATTGTTTTCTTTTGGTACACATAATAATTTGATTCAGAATCAAAATATGATAATTTGTTTTTTTTTTTTAATTGCTTTGTGGTGGTATGATCAGGTGTATTATTTGGTATGGTGATGAGCAGTAGCATACACAGCTGGTGTTATCTGTCATATTTATTTGTAGTAATTATAATGAAATAGTTAACTTTCACTCATGGTAAACATTCATGCATAATTGATTATATATCATTAGTCAGTGTTATATTATATTCAATTTCAATCATGTGGGGAAAAAAAGGTTGGGTAAAGATTCTGATATAACAAGCTAGAATTTACATTTTACACCCAGAGATTTAACTATTAGAGAAAGGTGGTATATTGGTAGGATGGGCAAAAAAAAAAAAAAGAGCATGAATCTATCAATTTCTATATGAAGCATACATTACTCAAAGGCCATTATGTACAAAGTCAAATGTCATATGAGTTGATGGAAGACTCTCATCTTAAAGATGACTAAAAGAAGATTGTGAAAGTTGATCCACACAAAGTCTTCCACCTGGAATAGCAAATGCCAATAGGGACCCAAAGTTTCCAACTTTATGTAAGCCTCCACCATTTATTTATTTTTTTTAAAAAAAAAGATATAGCAAATACCCAATTTAATTACTTCCAAAACTAATTTATAATTTCTAGAGTATATTAAATCATTCAATTTTGGACATCAGTAAAAATCAAGGTTTTAAATTTAGGTCCAATATGCGATAGTGTGATGTAACATCATGGTTTTAAAAGCTTTCGAAACTCCATCCAATTTGTGCTGCATTCTATAATAGCAACTGTATTTAGTACACGTAACTGCAGCTGTAATTTAAAATCTTGATATGATTGTTAAACACACATAGTTTCTTTAGTTCAGAGCTTAATGTAAAGTGTGATATGTAATTTTGAAGAGTAATTAACTGGAAATAGACTTTTTTGTCACCTTGTTGCTTTGAGAACTTGGAAGAGTAACTAAGTACTAGCCTTAGCCTATACTTCCATCTGTGTAATCTAGAATCATGGAAGGACGGTTGGAAGATGTCAGCAAATGGAAGAATACAAGTTTTTCCCTTGTGGGACGGCTGAGGCAGGTGTACATGTTTTTTGGCATATGGTCATATTCACATGAAAAAAAGTGGTTCTATACTGTGGGGATGGTGGGACCTTATAGCATAGGAAAAAGCCTAACACAGCATGGCTTTCCAACCAAGCTTTGTTCATAATTCTTTTTCTTTTCTGATTTGTTTAAAGAAATTTTGCTGATGTGGGTATCATTAATCATCATTACCCTCGCTAATTAACATGTTTTGTTTGGGTATTTTTGTCAAATTATTAATAAGATGGGGTTGCCTTTGCCTATATGGCCATCTTGCAAATTCAGATCTTGCTGTACCAAATAATATTGTGCAGAGATGCTTCTCTTGTCGGTCATTGGTCCAAAGTAGTTTTTGTTTTAACGCCGCTTTTAGAAGCGCTTTTGACTCAATTTTGGAATAAACGCTTTCATAGTTCAACAAAAGGAATCAAGAAAGGGTGTGTAGCAAATTTAAAGATACAAGGTAATTGCTATTTCTACCCTCTATTTTTTTTTTTATAAACACGTCACATTTGTTAATTCCCCTTTTGCAAACTAATTTTTTACCACTTTCAAAAAATTAGATTTCATGTATTGTTCTAGATATTTTTAAAAACTGAAAAACACATATTGTTCTGAAAAGTAATTTTTAAAAACAGATCTACCAAATGAATTATTTAATTTTCTGGTTTTAAAAACAAAAAAGTGTTTCCAAAAGTAGGGTGATATAAATAAAAAATTAGATTGTGCAAAAAGCAGCAACCAAGATGGAAAGTGATGGTCAGATACAAAAACGTGATAGAAGATAATAAGCCCAATTATGTTAACGAACAACAGGCCCATGAAGTTTCTTAATGGGCACATCCCTAGACCACTGTTCTCCTCAACGCCAGGCTATTAAAGCATATTTATTTATTTTTTTACTCTAAACTAAAGATACCTTTGATACTCGCCTAAAATAATCTTCATTTATGATTATTTATACTATATGTATCACTTCTTTTCCAAAAAAAATTCAATCTAATTAAAATAATATTTTATATGAACCAAAATGTATTATTTGTTGATGGAGCGACAATTCGTTGTCACTCAACAATTGCTTTGTGTAAGTTTAATTTCAAAGAAATGATTAATCACTACTTTTAATAGTAAATAGTCTAAAACAAAATAATAATAATAATAATAATAATAGTTAAAGTTTATACGGTATATAGTTAGTTATTGTCACTATTTTTCTATTATTCTTTTTTGGTTAAATTATTTTCCTATTATTCTAACCTTGATAAGTTGTTCACTTGAAAGAATACAATGCTGGGAGTTTTGGTAGTGAATTATTAGATAGAGCTCCTTGACATGTATGTTATGGCAAAGTCTTAATTATAAATCACACGTTTGGCTCTATTTTTCTTCACCGAACAAGTTATGGATAATTCCCATAAATTCCCAACTCATTTGAAAACATTCATCAGACTCTCGTGATGGCAAGTCATAATTAATTTTAAATTAGGATTATTGTCGCTAATTAATCAAATTTGTCAACAAAGTAGCAGGAGTCATTCTTAATTCTCTTACTTTATATTCTTACAAATCTTCTTACTTATTCATTAAAGAATATTTTCAATGTTTTTTATGATTTCAAGATTGAAAGTCTACTTAATTTCATACTTTATATAGTAATAAGAGGATAAGTAGAAAAAATTTTAAGAGGATATAGCATTACTCAAAGCAATAGTGACAATAATAGGGTTTATCTTTTTTTATTGATTTTTTTCGTGTTGTGCAGCTAGATAGTATGATTACACATCTATAATATATGAGTGAGACTGAGATTAAAATGCAATTAAATAATAGACCAATTTTAACTATTTTTTCAAGAGAATCAGCACAGCATTGGGTAAACGGTAGATTATATACCTTTTTGACAAGTTTTTATTTTTTTTGTTGAAATAATATTTCTTTAAAAAATTGATTATTTCTCTAAAAATAAAAGGAATCATATGAAAATGTCTATGATCTACATTAATAACTAGACTTTATATTTATTTTTGTATAGATAAGGACCTATTTCAAACTAAAGAAACTCAGAACTACCTAAGTTTCATGTTGAAATAGAGTAAATGTAGATTTGCTTAATATAATTTGGAGAAATTTTTATGTTCTGAATTGCAATGTTCAACCTAATTTAACGTAAAATCAAAATATGAAACCACACACACTAGTGAATCCCCAGTATACGCACGTGCCATCCTTTTCACCTTTGGGCCTAAGAAAGTGGTGCTTTAGGGTAAAAAAAAAAAAAAAGGTTGTACTACATTTGTGCAGGCCCTTTTTTAGGAATCCAATTTTCACACCTCCTCTTGATCCATTCATCCCTTTTTTTTCTGACCGTTTAACTTTTGGGATGAGCTTCCTTCAAAAATTTTTAGATGAAGCTCATCCGAAAAAAATAAATATTTTACCAAAAAACCTAGTTTACATGGATAAACCTGATCCGAAAATTTCGGATGAAGCTCATCCGAAAATATGTGTTAATTTTCGAATCATCTTCATCCGAAAATTAACACATATTTGAACTTCATTTGGTTTTTTTTTCTTTTGAATGACCTTCATCCAAAATATTTTCGGATGAAGCTCATCCAAAAATATGTGTTAATTTTCGGATCAACTTCATCCGAAAATTAATGCATATTTTCAGATGAGTTTCATTAGAAAATTTTCGAATAAGGTTCATCCGAAGAGTATATTCGTATTGATGGCCCTCTTTTATCATCAAATAAAGGTGGATGGGATTAACAGTATCTCTATTGAGAGTGGCACCATCCTTTTTAGTATATAAATTTATGATTCTTACATATAAAAAATATGGTGTCACTCCCAATAGAGATGATGTTAATCTCATCCTCAAATAAATAACATAATAAAGACCTATATATATAACCCATTTGGTTCTCCCAAGAGACCATAGTTCCACATAGTTTGCAATTGATAAGGTGACTGATAAGGGCATCACTTTATTTAATAATAACAATAAAAATAACAGCATCATATTTTTTTTTAGAAAACAATTTTGTTTTTTGGAAAAACACATTCTTTTTTTGAAAAACTTATTTAAAATTATTTTTATATTTTTAAAAAATTTTTCTAAAAATAATGAATTGATGAACCCGCTAAGTAAAATTACTTATCTATTTGGCTTGATTTTCGATTTTCTAAAAATGGAAAATAAAAAGGTAAAGGAAACAATTCCCTATGAACTTAATGTGTTTTTGTGAGTTGTGAGCCTCCTAAGTCCTAATTATTGACTTTATGCGTAGGTCAGGTTTATAAGGCAGGCTTATCATAAAGTCAAAGAGTTGCAAGTTGCAAACCACAAATTCCTAATTAGGTTTAGGTGCAATTAGAACAGCCATTTTAGATTAATCTGCAATTTTTGAACAAAGAAAAAAGAAGATGATGAATTGAAAGACACCTAAGGGCTAGATTTTGCATATGCTCGAATCCTAAGCAGCGTTACGTTGTCAAAAGTTTGGCTAAAAGATCCATTATTTTTTCCCTCACATTGGCCCCCACTTATATTACTATCTCCTGCTCAAATTTTTTAGAGGTTAAATAACAGCCTATGTTTCGTTAAGAGAAAATAAATGAAAAAAATATGGATGATAAATAAAAAAATTTCTGTTTATTTTTTTTTCATAAGAAAGTAGTACAACTGGAGATCAAATTTCGTACTCACGTATGTATGTTTCCATGCACTCAGTAACTGAACTATATGACTTAGATAATTGCGGTTTAATTTGAGAGAATTTTTTTCAAAAAATCAATAGAAAAATTTAAATATCCTTTCACCATTCAAAAAATTAAACATTTTATTATTTCTTATTTTTCTCATTCTATTTTTTTATCAAATACAATATTAACGTACGTGTGCGATTTTTATTATGTTTAACTTTCGTCTTGTTAATTAGCTTGATGCGCTTCATTTATGAACTGAATAAGCTGAACTTGGGCTAAAATTTAAGCTCCTTAAAAAAAGAGCTAAACTTGAGTTTTGTATAGTTCAATTTGTTTGGTTTATAAACTAATTCGATAAATAAATAAATAAATAGATAAATAAATAAATATATAATTTTAAAATAAATTTTTATCTAATTTTAACATCATAAATGTCAATTACTCTAAGCTTTAACTTCTAGAAAACAAAAGCATTTTAGTCTTAATTTGTAATAATTCATTTCCATCAAATTTAAATTTATTTTTGCTATTATTTAACAACAGAAATAAAAAAAAATTAATTTTAGAAGATTAAAAACTTCAGCTCGTAAACTTATTAACTAAATCAAATAGTTTATGAATTTTAAAGGGGCCGAACTTGAGCTAAAAATATCGGTTCATAAAGAACTCGACTCAAGTTCGACTTGATAAAATTTTTATTAAATCGAGCCAAACTGAAATAAGTTCGACTAAACTCGACTCATATCTGGCCCTAAATTAAGATAATAACAAATTCTGAGCCGTGAATATATATTAATTTTAAGCAGATGTATTAGTGCATGTTTTGGAAAGATAATAGGTAATGGTTGTTACTTTTAAAATAAATTAGTTAATGGATGAAAATGATGTTGGGGTAATTTTTTAAAAAATATTGATTAATTTTTTTATTTTATTTTTCTATTATAATTGTAATTTTTTTTAAAAAAATAAGAATTTAAAGTTTATTGAAAAAAATAGCTTTAATATTTTTTCTTTTATAATTTAAATTTATACTATAAAAAATAATTTTTATACCATCAAAACATAAAATATTAATTTTAAAAAAATTTCAACAACGTATCCAAACAAAATTTGGTTATGTTATAATTAATTATAACAATAATCGATTAACTACATAATCAATTTTTGAAATAATCAAATTTTAATAACTAATTCAAACACACCATTAATAAGTTATGCTCATTCCCTTCACATATTATGATTGAATAAATAACCACAATGATCCCTAAGTTTGTCATTGTTATTTAAAATAGTCATTGACTTATAAGAATAAGCAACATATATGAATCCTGAATTTGTCCTCTGTCGTGCAAAACGGTTTCTATCTTTAAAACAATTTAACAGATTAAAAGTTTAAAATGGCATCGTATAAGTAAGCAAACGAAAATTAAGTGTTTTGTGACCAAAAAAGAGGAAAAGGAGTTGGTTGGTTGCCGGTAAAAAAAGGAGGAAAATGAGTGAGTAAAATTGTCAATTTTTAACTTCTCATGGACACACACTTGATTTTCGTTCATTTATTTATAAAATATCGTTTTAAGTTTTCATTGTGGCACTTAATGTATTACATCATGACTCAGTTAGTGTGTCAATGACGAAGACCATTTTAAATCACGAAAAACAAAATAAAAAATTATTTTACATATTCTTATAACTCAATTGGGATAATTTTAAACAATAGTGATGAAGAAAGATAATCATTTATTCTATTGCGATTTTGATAGACTTAACCTTTAATATTTACTAATTTTTTCAAAAATTAGAAGACTGGTTTCCAAATATGTTTTGAATAAAATAATACCATAATTAGTTTTTTGAAAAAAAAGAGATACTCATATATTCTCAATCTCCCAAAAAAAAAAAATTAGTAATGTCCAATTTAGAGGAATTGATAAGTGTGGTCTACAATTACTAAACATGGATCATGTCACGGACAAATAGATATTTACGATAACATGCATTGCATATATATTATACATCATATTATATTCTTGCTGCTTTAATTTAATTTGTTGTTTTTTAAAAAGTTTTTGTCATTTTAAAGGTTTTCACTTGGACTCATTAATATTGCATGCTTAGCTAGTTACGATACAGACGAGAGTTTGGAACTTTTTTTAAAAAAAAAATTATTATACGTGAGGAGATGCAAAATTCTTTTTAAATTTAAAGAGGGTAAAAGTTGTCTCAGTCATATAGCTCATTAGGTGAGCGCACGAGAATATGCGTGTGTGGATACGAGGTTCAATTATTTGTTGTACTACTTTTCTATAAAACAAAAAAGAAACCAAAAGTTATATAGACAAAAAAAAAAAAAAAAGGAAATGAGGGGTTTTAACTCCTTCTAATTTTGTTGAAGTTAACATGACAATAAATTAAAAAATAAAAAGTAAATTACTCAAAATTTCTCTACAGATCAAGCAAAAAGGGATTAGTTTCATTCCTTTCCCCTCAAACACTTCTTATAGAAAAGGGTACCATTGGTGAATTAAATTAAGATCAATTGACATATATCTATCTACTAGGTACGCTTACCATAATAAGCTGCTGTAGAGAGAAACACAGAAAAGAAATTTTGTGTAATTGAATATTCATTGCTTAATTGAATAAGGAGTTGTTACAGAGATTATATAGTGGCAGAGTTTGAATCTAACCACAGATACAAGAGGTAAACAGAAAATTACTATTTACTGAAGATAGAATATATCTAGCTAACTAACTCCTTAACAGACTCATATAGATCTACTGCTTAACCGCTGCTTTATTATTTTGTAAATTAAAAATTAAATTCTTAACCAATTTGGCGAATTACCATATCAAGATGAAGTCGAAGTCAAAGTTAAAGTCATAACTTTAAATGATTATGAAGATTTTCAATATCAATATATTAATTTAAATTTAAATTTAAACTTAACTCATTATTAAAAATTAATTAAAAAAAAGTTAACCTCATATATATATATATATAGACCATATTCTTAATCTGATACATTATTTCTTAACATCTTAACAGATATGATGTAACATTTCCTTCAAATATAGTAATATCACGTACAAATTGCTTATCCAAATTCAATGGATACCAAAATATAAAAATAATTTCATATATTTATGACCCAGATAGAAATTTTGATTCACATGTATGCTGTGAATTAAAGTCACCCCTGATCAATTAAATAGGAAAATATAGAAAGCTAAAATAGTCAAACTTTCAGCTTTTTATAGTAATATATAGTATATATTGTTGCATATAAATCAAAACAAAGGTAGAAAATTAACTACCATAATAGCAGCTAGTCATAGACATGAACAGCAAGATAGATTTATTTTTATTTATTTTTTGATAGCAAGATAAAATTTCATGAAAGCAAAACAAGGCAGCCGCGTTCACTTATGCTGATTATTCAAAATGTATTTGTTATTAAAAAATAAGTAAATAAATAAATGCATTGACATTTATACCCTGAGTTGGCCATTGCCCATCGCCTGCAAGCTGCAATGTAATTATTTTGGAAGGTGGAATTTGTCTACCAAATTTAGCCACGTGACCCAAATAATATAAATATATATTAGTATATTAACATGTACATTATTGGTTCTGTGAATAACTTACTTAATTAATAATTAGGATTAATTATAATTTATCTTTTTATCTCAATTATTTACTATCCTTGTTTAATTTAAAAATGTGCATTTACCTCTTTTTACTTTTAAAAGTGTGTAGTTAATTTCACCACAAAACCCCTACTAATTTGGATAAAATTATCATTGACCATGATGACTTTTATATGAAATCACACACTTTAAAATGTAGAAGAGCTAAACCGTTCATTTTTTAAATAATGATAGTAATAAACCACATATAAGATAAACAAAGGGACAAAATATAACATGGATAGATGATCTCTAATGAATATAACCTTTTATTTGTATGGACTCAAATTTTATGTGCTTTTCTCACATATTTTATGGGTCCATTCTCAATCTAATATATTCATTATTATTCTTTTCTTTTTAAAATTTAGTGGGTATCTCCACTACTTTATTATACTTAAATAAAAATAAAAGAATAATCGTTCAGGCAAGAGTAACGTGTCAGTCTTTTGATCGAGTTAATGTTCTCTTTGGTATTTGAATAATGATTCTTTCATATATTATTTTCATTTTTAATTATAAATCCTTAAAAACAAAAGAGCTGATGTTCCTCTCTATAAGCTATTAATATAGAAAATTAAAATATTTATTATGATTTTTCTTTTTTGGCCTCTAAATGATAAAAATAGAAGAAGTTGATTTTCAAATAAAGGTGAATTTTAAATAAGAATAAAATTAAAAATTTATAATAATTTTTTAAAATATTAATATATTTTTTTAGATATTAACATATTTTTTAATAGATAAAATAAATTTTTGAAGGGTTTATAATTAAGAACGAAAAAGAATATATTTAGTTTTTCTGTTATAACAGCTGTGACGGCTGCGTTGACGTCCATAATGGTTGTTTGGAGTAAATTAAGTCAACGGATATCGTTAATCATCGAAATCATTTGATGACTATTGCTCCTCACAATACCCTTCATTCCATTTCAGTGATATGATAAAATTAAAAAGTTAAACATAAAATGCACGGATGAAAAATATAAGGACAATGGGAGCAAAATTCATAAATTCATAATATTACTTATTTAATGAAAAATACAATTGTACCTCTCAATTTTTCTTACCTCATAATCAGGTTCTCTTCTATAGTTTCTAAGCAACCAATAATAATATTGTTCAGTGGTTTTTTTAGCTTTTATTAAATTTAACAGTTGATATCATACAGTATCAATCATTATTTTTTACACCTTATAGGGAGAAATACTTTTTTAAAATTAATTTTACATCTTCTATTGATATTTGATTTCGACCATTTAGTTTAATAAAAATTAAAAAAATAATAAAATGATATTATTATTGATTGCTTAAGAAATAATGACGAGAGCATGATTAATAGATAAGCCAAATCCGATTTCTACATGGGGTGTGCCAATTGTTAGGCATGTTTCTTAACAAAATGATTGGGCGTAATAATAACTATTATCATTAAAACACACTTCTATTTTACTAAAATATTGTCACTAATAAAATAAAAATAATCAATATATCAAACAACAAGTTATTAAACTCTTAGGGTTGGCTTAGCGGTGTAAGGCCCCGTTAAATTCACAAGAGAGACGATTCACAGTGGAAGGTTCCGTGTTCGTATTCCACCTATGGCAAATTCTCGGGGCTAGCGCCAGCTACGAGATTAGTCATATCCTAAAAGTAGGGAAACACGTGATTATACAAAATTTTTAATTAAAATAATAAAGTCATTTTAATTTTTAATTTTAAATTTTGAATATTTTTAATTCATATAACCAAATTTAAAATTAAATTTTAAATAATAATTAAAAATAATAAATATGAAGTAGTTAATTTGTGCGGTACACATAAGACACATATCAGTTGCAAGTAATCTTGTATTGTAATATATAATTATTTAAATTGATAAAATAATATATACTTATGAAATTTATACTAAAATATTAATAAAATATAGGGTAGAGAATATAACAGATATATTTACATTGTAGATAGCTAATATTCCAAAAAGGCAAGTAAAATCAAATGGAGTAATACTAATTATAATTATGTATGTGATTCGACGGAAAAGGGATCGTATGATCATATATTAATTTTATTTGATGTAAAAAAAATTGTTTTGAATTTTGGGAATTTTTTCGTAGGAAGAATCCCAATCTAATGGATAGTACACGTTAGAGTGTAGTTAATCAAAATTAATATTCAAATTTAAATGCGCGCGCGCTATCTAACATAATATAAATACCATGCATGTCTCTAGATTAATAATAGTAATTTATCGTAGAGAATTTTTAAAAGAATGCTAAATACCATGCATGTTTACTGTGGCTTATCAAACATGTGAATTACACTGTGTAAAAAAAACATGAAAATGATAGTTTTAATTAGAAATTTTTTCCATGGCGATAAGATTTTCACCCGATCTTAATTAAGATTTCACATGTTGATAACTATTACAAGTTTGATAAGCCACAGTAAACATGTGAAAAATTTCATTAATCAGCTACCTAGTTTCATGCCGTCCCATCTCATCCCACTTTCTATCCATCTAATAATAATAATAAGGATAACTTATTTTAAGAATCATGCCTTGTTCATTAAATATATGTGTAAGAAATTTCATCCTTTACTAATAAGAATGCAACAATATTTTATAATCACTTAATAATTGTCTTGTACGAGTTTAATTTTAAAAAAAAATTAATTATTACTTGTGACAACGTGGATACACTTGTTAGAAAAAAGATATCCCCATTTTTGCTGTTTTGGCCTTTTCTATATATTATGAAAAAAAAAAGGTGATTGAGCCATTATTAGAGAACAACCAATTATTTATAAAGGGAATCTTTTCAATTATAATCCATGTCGTTATTCTTTAGTCATCATTCAATAAATAAAAGGGCTTTCCCTCCCTCTTTTCCAATTTTCTAAAGTCATGCAAGGTTATTCAATTAAATATTCACCAAAAAAAAAGGTTATTCAATTAAATAAATATAGATTGGAAGGTTGCTACTCTTTCTTCTTTTTCTTTTTTGTTTTTTTTCTTCTATAATCAGGGAGATGTATATTAATTATTCGTGTATTATCTAGAGTAAAAATGCTAAGACCGGAAAAAAAACACACACACAAAATACATCAATGCATTAAATTTATATATAAAAAAAATAAAATACATTAATGCATGGACCTAGCAATGCATTGGTATAGCCTTGACCTGAAAATTATACCCCACACCCAGATTTTTTTATTTTTTTTAGTCTTGAAAATAAATCTATTTTAAATCGATTAGATCTTCAAATTAAATATAATCTCTGTTAACGATGTATTTTTTATTTTTCTATAAAGCCATAATTCGATCTTTGTTACTTGTTAGTATATCCAGATTTTGAACATTGTATCGCCGCTAAAACCAAGGAGAAAAACTTTTAGGGTTAACTTAGGGTCCCGTTAAGTTCTTAGGTGAGATGATTCATAACAGAAGAACTCGTCCATTTATACCAAATTTTTGGGGGACACAACGCGAGCAGGATTAATCTAATCTTAAGAGTGGAGAAACATGTTGTTATATAAAAAAAACAAAGAGAAGAGTATATGAGAAATGATCGGAAAATAACTATTATTTATATTTTAAAATTAACCGTTCTTCATAAAATTTGTGTGGATCACTACAAGCACTTCACAAGTTTGGTGTTGTCATGCAAAAAGCAAAGAAGAATATGGGAGGTGGTTTGGTTCTCTATTGTTTGATCAGTGTGGCTTGCTCGTAATAATGTTGTGTTTCATAATAAAGTTTTCAATCAAAAAGAGTTAATTGACATGGTGACTATTCGTAGTTGGTTGTGGGTGACTGCTAAAACACCTCACTCCGGCGTCTCATTTGTGTTTTGGTCTTCTAATTTCGCTACATGTTTGGCGGTCTAAGTGTGTTCCTTTTTGGGTGCCAATCGTCCGTCGTTTGTTTTTATGGTGCATGGCATATGGTATCATGCTATTATGTTTTATTTAGGTGTTTCTTTAATTTTATTAAGTTTTTAAAACCTATTGAATTATTATATTTTTGTTTGAGTACAGCTAGTGCTCTTAATTTTATTAATTTGAATTTTCAAAAAAAAATTACAATAATTGTACAAAAAATAATAGCTAATCGTAAATTATAAAATATAAATATTAAATATGTGAGTATATTTTTCTAAAATATACACTGACTGTACGTCACAACGCAATGCTATATGTAGTAGTAACAACCAACTAGGCATGTACCAAATTAAATATGGTACAATATTAATAATGCAATTATGTATGTATATAATTTCTCTTTATGAAGTGGGGGGAGGGGAACTGAGCAAGTGAGACAAATTAAGATTCATTTTATCTGATTTCTTTTTAAAGCTATTTTTAAGTTAAAATTATAAATAAAAGCTTTGAAAAAGAAGTTAAAAATTATTTATCAATTTTATTTTTTTTGTCAGTAAAAAATTATTTGTTTCATAAATTATTTATGTAGTTGTAGTTTTATAAGTAGTAAGAGAAGTAAAAATAGAAGGAAGAATAAAAATTCAAATTTATGACTTATATTTTTAAAATTTTTCTTTAACAAAAAAACTACGTTTTTTTATATATATATTTTATCTAAAATCTGCATGTCCCAGAAATGAGAAGAAACAAAAAAATTGGGCCAAAAGATGCAATTAATTGAAGATAAAGAGGAGGTATATATGAATCACAGAGGAGAAACAAAAAAAGGTTCTATGTCTCTTTGTAATAGCTCCATGACAACTTATACTAAATGCCTCTGTCGGTTCTCTATTATACTAATTTTTTATGGATTTTAGAATATATCAGTAAAATAAATAAGGATTACATCCAGTTTTAAATTATTTGTATTATTCTATATATTCTCTGTTTATTAACGTTTATTGCATGTATTTTTTTTAAGTTTTTTAACTCGTTATAGGTGTCCTAGTCATGTAGTTCAATTGGTGAGCACATGAGAATACGTGCATATGAGTATGAAGTTCGATCCTCAGGTGTATTATTTTTCAATGAATACAAAAAACTCGTTATAGGTGCATTTTACCATTCACTTTTTTTTGTTTGTATACCATACCCGAATTATAAAATTATCTAATTTATTACGGCCCGTTTAAAGAAAAAAGAAAACAAAAGAAATAAAAAGTTTATTCACACATTTTTTAGATAGTTACATAATGTATGATAAAAAAATCTCCACTTTTAAGTGAATTATTCTAATTTGTTAGAGTTGTGTGTCTCTGAAATTACATATCCTCCTTTCTTTTTTTTCCCTCATATATCCTTTACATGAGAAAATCATATATATATATATATATATATATATATATATATATATATTCTGGATTTGCAAAAAAAAAAAAAAAAATCGCCGCTGAATTTGAATTGCGTGGAATTTGCGACAGAATAATGAGAAACTAATTCGTTGCATATTTCTATTCGCTAATCATCTACCGGGGATATTTCCTCGTTAATCCGTCGTAAGAACATTGTAGGTGCCAACAACGAATTTTTCGATTTTCAGTCACAAATTGGTCTTCATTGTTTTCATCACAATTTCCACGCTAATTCGTCGTAATTATTAAATTAATCTTTTAAAATATTTATTTTTTATATTTTAAGAAATTAATTTAATAGTTTCTTAAATTTTTTATAATTAGTGCTAATATGATAACAAATTTTTTTGAGAAACTAAATTAATAACAAATGAACTTTTAAATGATCAAATTGAGATATTTCTCTACATTTCTCCAAATTTTTAATCATATTTTATCATTTATTATATAAATTTTGAATTTGTAAATTATAAATTAAAAATTATATTTTTATTTATGTTTGTGAGGGAATAGCCGAAAATATTTTTCTCGCAGAGCATAAAAATTTGTAATATTCTAACAGTGATGGAATTGCGATGAAAAATTTCTTTCCTTGATCAAGAAAAATTCATTATTACCAATTTAGTGAAGGATTAGCGAGTGAAATATTTCGTTGCTAAACTCCCTCGCTAATTCGTATTTCTCTAAATTTAAACTAAAAAATGTTATTTATATTTCTCCAAAATTTTAATCACGTTTTATCATTTATTATATAATTCTTGAATTTGAAATTTATAAATTACAAATTATATTTTTATTTATGTTTGCTAGGGAATAGCGAGAAATCTTTTTTCTCGCAAAATATAAAAATACGTAATATTCTAGCAGCGACATTGTGAGGAAAAATTCTCTCGCTCATTAGTAAAATTTCATTTTTACCAATTTAGTGAAGGCTTAGCGATGGAAATATTTCGTCACTAAACTCCCTCGCTAATCCATTGTAAATCCTTCACTAAGTCCCAAGTAAAAAATTATTTATATCTTTCATGAGATATTTTTGTTCCCTCACTAATGCCTCTCCGAGTTCTCAAACTAAATTTTATAGTTAATCCACAAAATTCTTACCATGATATATATATATATATATATATATATATATATATATATATATATATATATATATATATATATATATATATATATATATATATATATATATATATATATATAGGGTTAGGATCAAATGACACCAATTCGTTTGACACTAATTCTTACACCAATTAATAACGATAGATCGAAGTTTTTTTTCACGAAACCTACCGTTGGATTGAATTTATTTATCGTATAGATCATGTGTACAAAATTTGGATCAATCCAAGATCGTTTAGTTCTCCATCAACGTACTAAAAAATTAACGTAAAATATAGTTTTAAAAAATTAATGCAAAAAGTTGGCTTTTAAGCCAGAAACTAGAAATATGAACTTTTCGACAAAAAGTTGGCTTATTTTGTGGGCCCATCGTAATTAATACTCAAATATTCTAATTAACACCTGAAATCTTCAATATCTTTTCTTTCTCTTTTTGTAAAAATAGCAATTTACTAAAACCTTCAAAAAAATTTCTTCTCATTTATCGATTATTTATTTCACTTTAATATTTATAAATTTTATTGTTATTTAAAATGTTTACATATTTAAAAATTTTAATGATAAATAATTGTTTTAATAAATTTATATTGTGTTTAGTTTTTTTTTAAAAAAAATAAAATATTGAGTTTTAACAAAAAAATTATTTTTTATTGTAAATTTCATTTTAAAAATAGTTATATTGATAATTTATTTTCTTATATCAAAGATATGTGACGATTAATGATAAATAACTTTAAAAAGCTGACACAAATATTTTATCAAACAAATAACTTTTTACTCATAAGTAGCTTATAAAGTATTAAATAATGAAATTGTCAAACAACTTTCAGCTTTTTATTTAAAGCTCTTATTTTCAGTTTTTACTTAAAAGCGGCTTATAAGCCAAAAATAAGCCGAGCCAAACAGAGCCTAGTGTGTGTTTGGTAACACTAGCTTATAGCTTATTTAGGAGCTTATAGCTTATTTAGGAGCTTATAGCTTGTAGCTTATTATCAAGTGGAGGTGTTTGGTAACAACTAGCTTATAGCTTATATAAGCTATAAGCTAGCTTATGAAAAGCTACTTCAAATAGCTTATAGCTTATGAAAAGTAGTTTTTAATAATTCTTTCCTATTTTACCCTTAGTCATTTAATACATGTTTACTCTATCAAATAATTTATCACATATAATTATTACTTATCCTTTTATGTCATTTAACAAATATAAGCTACATAATAAACTAATTTTACCAAATACCTCTACTCAATTATAAGTCACAAGTCATAAGCTATAAACCACAAGCTATAAGCTATAAGCTACAAGCTATAAGCTATAAGTCATAAGCTATAAGCTATAAATTAGTTTTACCAAACAGAGCCTTAGCCTCATTTAATTTTTTTGAGTCTAACAAAAAGTCAATTTATTTTCTTAAACTATCCTCCATTAAGTTACTCTCTCTCCTCTTTAAAATCACTATAATAAATGAGCGAGTGAATTGAATGGAGGGTATAATAGATAAACTTTTATTAAATGCAGGTGAAGATAGTTAAATTTACTTATATTTAAAAACATAGTATTGTGAACAAATTTGCTTATATTTGAAAACAGAGAGAGTATCATTTACGACTTAAATAATAGTGAGGGATGAATGTATGAGTTAGCATAATAATCGATTGAAAATAACAGAAGCGGCTCAAAGGTTTAGAAGGCCTAAGATCATGTATAATGGTATTGCTTAAAGTCATTACTTAAGCTAAGTAACTCAACTTGAAAAGCAACTCTTGCTTAACTAAGACCAAGAATTGCTTGAAGGAGAAGTGGGGCCAAACAAATAGAATTTTAATGTATTGAGTTGCTTGATAAGAACATTATATAGTATAAAGTTGCTTAAATTGATATAATAATGTGTACCAAAAAAATATGCATTGAGATCGAGATAGCCCAAAACTGTTGGTTGACCAAATATAGAAACGTAAATAAATCAAAATTTTGAAAAATCAATTAATTTAAATGTTAGTCATTTTTATTCACATATTAAAAAATTATGTAGATATATTAATAATTATTTTGGTAATAAAAAAACCGAAGTTATTTGCATTAGACAAGATACTTCCGCCTGAATAGGCGAATGGTTGGAATGTTGCATTGCAAGTATCATATGTAACAAGACCGAAGAAATAGGGATCTTGCATGTGAATCATCCTTACAATTACTCAAATGTGACTACACTTCTTGGCCCCTTTTTACTCATTTAATAATAATTATGTTCCTTATTATGTTTAATTTTTCAAGGGTAATAAAAGACATTTGATGAATATAAATATATAGTACAATAGTCATTATAAAATAAAACAATTCATCAATTCATAAAAAAGGAAAAAAATTAAAAGGATACTTTAGTAGTTATATAAAATTTATCAAACAAGATTAGCAATTTTTTTTTTTTATCAAACATGGAAAGAAGATAGTATTAGATCTCTCCCTGGCTTTTCATTATTTCTATTTAGGCAGTTTCCATTTCGTCCCTCTTCCGATCTTCTCTACTTTTAAATATACCTGAAAACAAAGAAAGGAAAAAGAAAATTAAAAGAATAAGAAATCCAAGTTGAAATGATCTACTAAGGAAACAAACACAAATCCAATTATTTCCAAAATTCCAATTCCAATATCTATCTGCATCCATAGCAAAAAGCCAAAAACAGTGCAGTGAGAAGGAATGTACTCCCGTGACTCCAAGGGGCAACAAGGTAATTTCACACAACAATATAACTTGTCCATAGTAGCGGGAACTAAACAAATGCAACTTTCTCTCTCTACCTCACACACAAAACCCACCACTTTCTCTCTCTTACCACTGTGAGTAGTGGAACCTGAATTTCTGGTAGAAGGTGACTGGATAACACCCCCATGCATTTCCACATACTTTCTTTCTCCTCTTTAGATTTCGGAAATTCCCATTTTGCCCCCTCCCTTTTCCTATCCAAGCGTCGGCAGTTTATTTTGTTGTGTTCTGAGCAAGAACAAAACTACAAATAAGGAAGAAGGAGAAGAAAGAAAAAAAATTTTAAAAAAATTGAAAAGGCCAAAAGGGCCCCCTTTCAATTCAACCCTATCAAAGTGTCAAGCACATTTTTTTGTTTGTATTTTGTGTGTGTGCAACAAAGGGTGGTGCTTGAATTGTTATGGTTGGTGGGGTGCGCAGGATAAGCAGCAAAGTTGGGTGAAGGCTAGGCTAGTGAGAAGAAAAAGCCATAAAAGATTATTATTATTATTATTTATTATTTATTAGTACCCTCTTTTAATTATTAATGACCCATCACAGTTTTAAGGTCATTTAATTGATATTTCAATCCTCTTGGGTGTGCACTATAAATCCTTCTGTTTTTTTGGTGACCCTTTAGGTTCTGTAACCTCTGAGTCATTGTTTCTACAATACCCATTTTGAGAATTCTATAAAGTTGCATGCTTTTTGATTTTGGGGGTTCAATGGCGGCCAAATTAGGGTGTGGGAAGCTTGTGATTTGCTTGTGCTTGTTATTGGTTTTGTTGGTGCCTTTCAGTTTTGCTGCTAGACCCACCGTTAGCACCACCGCTAGTGGTGGTTCAAGTCAGAAGCTTGAGGTTCAGAAGCACTTGAAGAATTTGAATAGAACCCCTGTTAAGACTATCAAGGTAAAGGGAATTTTTCTTCTTTTCATCTTTCTTCACCCTGCCTTGCCTTTTTCTTAGCTTTTTCTCTTATCCCTTTCTTTTCCCCTGCTTCCACTTTTTCATTGATTTCATTGCATAAGCATAACTGTTTTTCTGTAATTGGTTTTTGTAACAATGGACCTTTTTGGCAATGAAAGGAACTTTAATTTTTTTATGCTGTTGTCTCACTTGAGAGCTTCTTTTGGTCTCTTTCACTCACTTGGGTAATGGAGAATATGCTTCTGTTCTTGTTTTTGAAGCTAACTAGAACAGAATCTTTTAGTGACCTTTTTGGGGTGCCATTTCTGGGTTTTCCCAATAATTGCAATTGATTAGGTTCTTAGATTTTGGGGTCATCAATTAACATGGTTATTACTTATTACTTGCAAGTTTCTAATTTTGTTCACATTTGGGTTGTTCTGAAAAAAAGAGTCCAGATGGAGATATTATTGACTGTGTTCATGTCTCACACCAGCCAGCTTTTGATCACCCTGACCTCAAAAGTCACAAGATTCAGGTGAACAAAATTTCTGCCTTACAATTCATTTTTTTTTAAATACGAATCGAAGCAACGAAGGATGAATTTTAATAATCTTGCCAGCGAGGCTTCCAAATCTAATTTCCTCCGAAATGTTGTGTCTCTTTCCTTTGTGGGTCATTTGGATTTGAATTTCAATTTTCAAACAATGTTGGTTGATTGTGATGCAGATGAGACCAAATTCGCATCCAGAAGGTCACACTTTTGGAGAAAGCAAAGTGTCTTCAAAATCCAAGCCACTCACTCAACTTTGGCACAAGAATGGGAGGTGCCCAGAAGGAACAATTCCTATCAGAAGAACCAGAAAAGATGACATATTAAGGGCAAGTTCTGTTCAGCAATTTGGGAAGAAGAAACAAAGGAGCTTCCCTCAGCCAAGATCTGAAAAACCTCTTCCTGACCTCATTACTCAGAGTGGCCATCAGGTACTGCCACTACCATCATGCTAATAATGCATCACAACTTACAACTAATTACTCAAAATGATTAAACCCTTATTTCAGTATTTCATAATTGCATGCGTCGGTTATTTTAATCGTGGATTTTATTAAAATTTTAATTTAGTCCTTAATTTTATAAAATATTATTTATATTTATATTAGTCTTTTTTTTTAAAAAAAAAAATAGTAGCATTAAAAATTAATTTAAATTGTATTTTACAAAGTTGAAGACTAAAATAAGAAATTTTGTGAAATTAAAAACTAAAATAACCGACGCATGAGTGACAAAAGTGGAGGTTTTCTTACTCAAAATACTCTTATTTCTCATTTATTTGAAGGATTTTGTTAACCTCAACTCATAAAGGATAACAAGTTAAAAATGAGTTTTTTTTTAAAATTTTTATTTTTAAATTTGGGATGGAAGCATTTATTACATTGGAAGCACTAAGTTATATGAATATTTTCTTTTTTAGTATAAAAAATCACCTTTGTCTTATTGACAAAACTCTTGTTTTAATTACTATGGTCAGTGAAAGGAAAAAGAAAAAACCTGAGAACTTCTTTATCAGGCCTCATTTTTTTTTTTTGATGTAAATGTAAATAAATGTAAAAGCAAAAAGTAGTATAGGAATAAAGCTATTCATTTACTTCTTCTGATTTTGTGTATTTTTCTTTATTCATTTGATGTTTTTGGAGCATTTAGCATGCCATAGTATATGTGGATGGAGATAAATATTATGGAGCCAAGGCAACCATAAACGTTTGGGACCCAAAAATTCAACAACCAAATGAATTTAGCCTTTCCCAAATGTGGATTCTGGGTGGTTCTTTTGGTCAAGATCTCAACAGCATTGAAGCAGGTTGGCAGGTATTATTAAAATTAATTAATTAATTTTCCCCATTGTCATCTTCTGCCTACAAATAATTTTCAAATTCAGTGTCTTATAAAGATATGATTTATCACTTTCCTTCTAATTTTTCTCTTTCTGTCTTTTCTATTCTGGCAATTAGGTCAGCCCAGACTTGTATGGAGACAATAACACTAGACTTTTCACTTATTGGACTGTGAGTTCCCAATT
The DNA here is from genome assembly GCA_037177725.1 of Cyamopsis tetragonoloba. Lineage (NCBI taxonomy): Eukaryota > Viridiplantae > Streptophyta > Magnoliopsida > Fabales > Fabaceae > Cyamopsis > Cyamopsis tetragonoloba. The sequence continues at coordinate 64,496,359 of CM074121.1, forward strand.
CAAGCATCCCAATTTTCTTTTCTTTCTTCTAATTATTTTCAAAACTCTTATCCATTTCATGAAAATTTTCCATTACCATGACAGAGTGATGCATATCAAGCTACTGGTTGTTATAATCTCCTTTGCTCTGGCTTTATTCAAATTAACAGTGACATAGCCCTTGGAGCAAGCATCTACCCACTTTCTAACTATGGTTCTTCCCAATATGATATCAGCATTCTGGTCTGGAAGGTACATTTTTCCCCCCTTGTTTATTTCAATGACTAAACTAATTATTGATTGATGTTTTATTCCCTTTTAAAATGTTATCTCTAGTCATTGGACATTCTGGCAAGAAAAAAATGGCCTGCACTCAACAAACACTACCATTATACTAACAAAAATTATTCTGCATAGACACATTATTTAATCATAATGCAAGAGAATCTCTGACACCTAATTTGATCATATCTAAATGCAGAACATATTTTTATACTATTTGGCTCCATAATATAATATTGCAATTATTAAGGCCTTCCAATGCAATAAACTAATTTGTGTAGGACCCAAAAGAGGGAAATTGGTGGATGCAATTTGGGAATGACCATGTTCTTGGATATTGGCCAGCTTCTTTATTCTCCTACCTTTCTGACAGTGCTTCAATGATTGAATGGGGTGGAGAAGTTGTGAATTCTGAATCTGATGGCCAACACACATCAACTCAAATGGGTAGTGGACATTTTCCTGATGAGGGTTTTGGAAAAGCTAGTTACTTCAAGAACATTCAAATTGTTGATGGTGACAATAAATTAAGGGCACCTAAAGATCTTGGTACTTACACTGAACAAGATAGTTGCTATAATGTCAAAACTGCAAATGCTGCTGATTGGGGTGATTATTTCTATTATGGTGGTCCTGGAAGAAATCCTGATTGCCCTTGATCTTTAAAAAGTCAATAAGCAAAAAAGAAAATGAAAAAATAAAAAATTGAAGGTAGGTGTTGCTTTTATATGTCTAGTGTTAGTGTAGTTTGTAACTTGGTGTTACTACTTAGAAATTTATGGTGTATAATGAAGCTCTAAAATCTCTTTGAGGTCTCCCAAAAAATTGTTTGGAGGAAAAGGGGTGGTGGGTTTTTTAGATTTACAAGAAACAATTGGTTTTGATGTTTATATTATAAATATATATATGAATTTCAGAATTTGTTTGTTTTAGTTTGCTCCTCTCTCTGGAGCTGTGAAAGGTGGGTGGGTGTGTGAATGTGAAGAGAATATTGAATATTCTATAGTATATATGGGACAGGTCACTGTGTATTTATTATTTTATTATGATATGATGTTTGATTAGTGAAAAGCTGTCTTAATAATATTAACATTATTTGTTTATGATTTTGCTCTTTCTTGTAAACATTAGTGGGTGGCTTTTTAATTGAAGAAAGTTATGGTGGAGCAAGAATTTTGAGATGCTTGCACATGTGGTTTATACAGGGTCACTTCACATCTTTCTGCAAAGTTTAATGGTATTAGTTATATATGGCTTAATTGCATTTCCTTTTATATTTATGGTTAACGTGTGATTTTAGTCTTATGGAATATTTCAATCACTTTAATGAATTATGCAAGAAAATATGTTATGTGATTCCATAATTCATTCGAATTAGAATTCATGAACTATATCGAAAAAGGACTAAAATAGAAAATCACAAAAAGTGAGGATTAATAAATTGTTTGAAAAAAAAATTGGACTGAAATTACAAATTTAGAAAAGATGCAATTAAGCTTGATTATATAAAAGCATTATTCCTGACCATTTAAGAGGTTGAAAAGAGAAAAACAAAGAAAGTAAAAACCAAAACAAAGATTAGCACTAGTGTTATGACCTTATATTGTGATGCCATGCCAGTACATACTGGACCCATGTGAGATTTGAATGGGTGTGTTTAGTGTGGCAAGCTTCCATTTTCTTTCATTAAAGCCTCTGTTATGGTTGGTCACACGTTTACCTCTCTTTTATCACTTTGCCTTATTTATTCACTTTTATATTTTCTCATGGCTTTAAGAAAGCAACATTAAAATGTATTAAGTGGGAAAAAGCTTTATGAGATGTATATAGAAACATTAACTATTAATTAACATAATTTGGAAACTTTGGTAAACTCATGTTATCTTAAAATTTTGAAAGAGTAGCCAACAAGGGTTGGTCTGAGTTGTTAACGCTTAAATATTTGTTTGTCATGTTTGGGGTTTGAAGCGGGGTGGAAACGAATCAAGTCGAGTAGAATATCTAAAATTTATTTAGGACTTACGAAAAAGAATAAAAGGCTCAAATTTGACTCATTTATTTAAACGAGCCAAAGTAAAAGTTTAAGTTTGGTTTGATAAAAAAAAAAGAAGCTTGAGTTTGACTTATTAGACTTGTTTATTTAATTATTTTTTTATGAATAATTTCTGTTAATTTAAGTTTATTAATTCTATATTTAGTAAATAATTTAATATTCAAATTTAATAAGCTAAAATTATATATATATATATATATATGAACGGTTTACGAGTCCTTAATGTGAAGTTTATAAAGTTTGGTCTTGGTTCATTAAGATACTCGAGCTCAATTTAAAGTTTGAGTTCGTTTGTTTAGTTAAATGAGCGAGTTTTAGCGAACATTTAACGAGTTGAGCCCGATTCTTTTATGAATAGCTCGGCTCATTTTCACCCATAGTTTGAAGTCCTACTCCGTTGAATTTAACCCTCATTGGTGGGCGGTCTGTAATCTCCACTGTAACTCTTCTCTAAGGGTTGTGGTATGCGCCGACCATGGATGAGATAGGTCTACCCTTTAACTAAGGGTCTGTTATTTTGTTTTCACTTTTATGTTTTCATTTTTTATGTGTTTAGTTTAAAGAGTTGGAAGGGAGAAATTAAAAAGTGTCGTGTTTGTGTCTAGTTTGCACGGGGAGGTGAGGAGGTTTTAGAAAACAGTAAAAATAAATTATACTTGGTTGCTTTCAAACCGGGCCGGTCCTGACCTTTCATAGGCTCCGGGACGAAGTGAACAAAATGGACTTTTTTTAAGTAATTTTTTTTTATTAAACTATAATAAAGTTTTGATATTATATACGATCCTGTCAATACATCACAATTTCTCATGACATAACTTAAAAATAACAACACCAATAACATCACACTTAAGAAATGAGATTTTTTATTTTTATTTTTTTTAAATAACAGTCACGTATGTATATTATGGGCCCCCTTGAACATTGGGCCTTGGGCAGGTGCCCACTCGCCCATGCCCCAGGGCCGGCCCTGCTTTCAAAATTTTTGCTTTGCACATCTCTAAAAATCAAAAACAGAATAAGTGCAAGGTAATAATTTTGTAATGTAATTACTCAAAAATAAATAATAAAAAAATGAAAAATACAAAGTAAATAGGCCCTAAACTTTTCTTTATGAATTTTTTTTTGAAAGAGTGAAAAATTAATAGGTTCAACTATTGGATTAATTAAATTCAAATGAGTTGATTAAATGAAGCATGATAAAGTCTCATATCTGATAGATCACAACTGATAGATCACAAATTGAAACCCCCATTTGTCCTCTTTTAAAATAAATATAAATACATCTGTAACTGTCCTTTGATCTTAGAAGTTTTTCCTACCTAGGATTGTGCACCATCCACTAATCCTAAAATTTTAAGTTACCAAAAAATATCAGATTGAGAATTTACATGAATTAGATTAATTTATATTTTTTATCTAATTCAAAATTAACTGCTAATTTATTATATCACTTCATTTTATTGTATAATTTTATTTAAAATATAAATGAATACTACTGTTAAGTTGCACCTGCCTTTTTTTATTGGCCAAACACACACTCTCACACTACAATACTCCTAAGTTTACTCTTAATTCTATCTCACCGCGAATCGAATCTCTCTCCTTCAGTTCAAAGAGCTCTTCTTTATGCCACTTGAGCTACAAGCTCTTGCCAAATTGTGCCTTTTAAATTTAAAATTTCCAATAATTTTTTTGAATACATTTTTTAAAAAATTTAAATAAATTTATTCTAAAAATATTCTCTTGCTCAATGTTGAGAAAATTAATGTTCTAATACTAGGAGTACCTATATGATTGCTTAGCAATATTAATTAAATTTTTATATAGATTTTATATATACAAATCACTTTTTTAATTTAAGCACTCATTCTTCTAAATTTCTACTACTAAGAACTTAATCAATAGTCCTGCATGTGTTTTATACGATTAAATCTGTTAGTTTCAATAATTGCTATCTCTACCATATATTTTTTTTTCTTTTTTCTTTTTTTGATATTTTATCCCTACCATATCTATCTGCAAAATCTCTTTAAGATTATTTAAATGTTTGTAAAAACACCTTTACTAAGCATCACTACCGTTCACTTTATCATACTCCAAATATTTTTAGTTCTCTTGAAAGATTCTTGGCAATAAATTTTCATTTTTTTTTAAAAAAAGAAAAACTTAGAAGGTTAATTACTTGTTTAGGGTATATGAAATAAAGTGTATATATACTTTTGTTATGTCTTTTCCTATCAGAATTTTGAAAAAATAGGCTTTAAAGTTCAATCATGATGTTTGGGATAAATACAGTTTCTTTTAATATGGCTTTGTAATCTAGCAACATGCTTTCAAAATCAGCACTCACCCATATGTTCGGTTAAGATCAGTCAAATGACACAATTAACAATAATATAATACCACTATAGTTTAAATTTGAATACGTCATCAATCCATGCATTTTAATTTTTCATTTTTTGCTAAAGTTATTTTGACATTCTGATGTTGCTTTATATGCTATGATTATTATTTATAAGAGAAGAAAAGATAATTTTCTCCATTAGTTCGTTTGATAGCTTTTGAAAAGATTCGATCTTCTTTTTTTTTTTTTCACACATAATTTTACAGTTAATTTGAAAGAGAAAGTTATACAAGTTTTATTATTTTACGGAGAGAGATCCCAAAGTCTTATAAATATAATGCTGCATAATATTAAGTTATATTAAGTTTACACAGGCTAATATCATATTGAAAATAATTGATGTCTAACTCAAATCCAAATAATTGTCATTAATTGCTCATCCAAAATAGTTATTTTTTTAGTAATCTAGCACGATACAGTTTATAGATAGTTGTATTATTTAAGTATATTGACAATGTTAAACTTTTGGTCATATGTATAAAAAAACGTTTTATTAAGAGAAACAAAACTTACTTTAACGATCTTTGATCACTCAAAAGGATTAAGCCCGATTTGGTTTGCATTTTTATTTTCGGTTTTGTTTTCATTGTATGTGTTCTGTTTTCTAAGATTATAAGGGTTTGTTTACTTCGTATTCTCATTTTTTGTTTTTTATTTTCTATTTTTATGCGTGATCATAATACAAAATTATTATCTTGCTCTCATTTTATTTTCTATTTTTGAAGATTTGTATAGAAAACTTTGAAAACAACCAAAACAAGTATAATATATTTTTAATATTTTATAAAATTTCTTTATCTTTTCTTGTAGGTTAAACACAAATACATTAGTTTTTAGTCTCTCCTCTCTTATTCTTTGAACTAAAAATACACATTAAATAAAAAAATAAAAATACGAAAAAAAAAATACAAAGTAAATATACTCTAACTTTCTTTAAAAGTATTTTTATATATAATAAAAATATAAACAAATGAATTCTAGCTATATCGTTCTTCTTATCCACATTGAAGTAACATTAAATGCCATTTTTAGCCATATAATATAGGTTCGTGTAAAGTAAGATTTGAAATTGGAACAACATGATGTGTTACTAAACGGCTTTAAAATTATGGTTGGTATGGATTAAATCGAGGAGTCCATTTTCTCATAATGATTCCAACAACGTTTTCATAGTGAGTTAGGGTAAAAGTCACAGAGCCAAAAATCCCTTTTGCCAACTGATTGTATTTTCAAGTCAAAGGACGTATTATATACTAATATTTAGAGTTGTTACGTGGATTGACTCATTTCGAATTAAAAAATTATAACACAAAATACATAAAAAAGAAAATTTTAAAAAAGGAAAAAAAATAAAATTTTAAAAACTTAAATTAAATTTAGTTATTTTTTATCTTTTACTAGTTTATAGGTTATTATAATATGAAAAAAAACATTTTTAACATGCGAGACAACCCATAAGTCAATTGGCGAGTCTTAAACTTATGTGAGTTTTTGGTTAAACAGATTAAATTAAATAAAATATAATTTAAAATGAGTCAAAAAAATTTCAATACAATATAACTCTAACTCGCAATGAGCTTGAGTTAACTCACCGATTGCTACCTATATTGATGACTCTAATTACATTGATGCCACGTTTTGGATTGTTTTCAGTTTTGACTATTCCTCAACCTTGTTATATTAATAATTTAATAGTAGATTATAATTAGGTGGTTTATCCGGTGTTCCTTCAGAATAAAGAACAAATTTGTTCCTTCACGTGACTCTATTTAAGTAGTGACACTTGTTATAACTTATCTATGTCATCTAATTTAATATAATTTTATAATATTGCAAACACATCCTCTCTTTTAATAATATTTACCCTAGTTTAAGCACAATATTTCTTTAAATTTCTTTATCTTTTTTCTTTTAACAAATTTAAATACAACATTCACGACTAAATTAAAATTAAACGCAAGTGATCATGAAAAAATCATTGAAGAATGGTGAATAACAAGTATTAAAACATACTAATAGTGTATGATTACTTTTGATGTATTCATCCACAACACAATAATACTATCTATCATAAAAGACAAGTATTAATTAAGAATACATTATACACAATTTTAGTGCAAGTTTCAATAGTTTTTTGGGTTTAGTATGTGATTTGTGATTTTTTATGTTGTTTCGATGTTATTATATTTAAATTCTTCATGTCAATTTGATGTAAAATATGTGTTCGGTGTTCAAGTTTTGCTATAATGTTCATAGCTATTCTTAATTGTTCTTGCTATTTCTTGATAGATATTTCTATGGTGTCATCTCTATGAAGATAGCAACATGATCTCTTATCCAATCAAATCAAAAATTTGATATGAGACAATAAGAAATGCAATAAAGTTTTATTCTCTATTAAATCATTTAGATTTGGTAAATAATAACTTGATTTTATTTTTTAATCTAATATTTAGTTTTTATTTATGTCTCAATTTTTTTAATCAAAATATCAAATACTTAGATTTTAGTTACGTTATTAAAGGTGCATTTGAGCTTTAGTTAATTAAAAAAAATGAGTTTTTATGAGTTGAAGAATAAATAAATTAATGGAGAATATTATAATAAATAAAATAAGGTAAAAGTAGTATTTTGGTCCCTAAACTTTACATTAAATTTTAGTTTGGATCTCTTTTTTTTTGTTCATATTTACTTCTTTACTTATTTTTTTTCGTGTTATTTCATTAAATAATTAATAAAAAATCTAAAATAGTCGCAAGATGTGAGAAAGAAGAAGACAATGATAAAAAATATTATTATGGGCATTTTTATTAATTATTTATCAACAAAAATTAATAGAAAATAATTATATTATATTGTAATTATAAATTAAGATTATGAAGAAAAAATAAAAGGACCAAATTAAAATTTGAGATAAAGTTATGGGCCTAAAATATGATAATATTATTTTACAAATTTTTTCTAGTGAAAATTCATAAAATAACACAAAAAGAAAAACATATTCACATATAAATTTTACTTTATAAATTTGACATGAATAAAGCACACTTAAATAATATAATTTATTTAAATAATATTATTTTCATACAAATAACTATTATATGCATCATTACGTTGTTATTTTTATGCTCAAGTATCAATTTTTTGTATCAGTATCTTCTAAGTCTTATCATTTATTTCAGGCTCAATTATGAATTATTTATGTTATGTTATTTTTTAAATATAATTTGCTTTTAAAGTATTCATTAATTATGTATTTTTCTTCTAGGTCGCTTCAGATTAGAGTATAAGTTGCTTAGGTCACGTTCTATTCAACCAAATGTTTGCTTATTATATTTATAGTTATAAAACTCACACTAGTCATCGACTCGGTCAAAGTTCTGGATCACTGGTCGAACTAGTAGGTCATTGATTGAACCGATTTAATTTGATATATGATAATATTTTATAATTTATACTAATATTTATAAATATAATATATATTTTACCATAAAATTTAATATATTAAAAAAATTTTGTGTACTAATCATATATTAGTACTAATGTTAATTAAAGTTTATGTAAAATTAAAATATATAAATATTGATAAATTTAGATTTATATATAAAATTATAAGTTAGATAATTTTTTTTAAAAAAAATGCAAATACATTAAAAAACTAAATTTATAAATATATTGTAATAAAATTTTCTATTATAATAATATAAACATACTTATGAAATTTTTTATATTTGACAACTAACACATATTTTACTATATGTTAAATATATTTATATTCTAAAACATTTTAATATAATAATATAAATATATTTATAAAATTTTTATTATAATATATTTATGAGTTTAGTTTTTTAATGTATTCACATTTATTTTTTTAAATAAAAAACATTATCTAAGTTATAATTTTATATATCAATCTAAAGTTATCAATATTTATATATTGTAATTTTGTATAAACATTCACATTAGTATTAATGTATGATTAATACACAAAAATTCTTTAGTATATTAAATTTTATTGTAAAATATATATTACATTTGTAAATATTAGTATAAACTATAAAATATTATCATACATCGGGTTAAATCGGTTCAACTTGTAAGTTAGCGGTTCGATCGGTGATCCAGGACCTTGACTTAGTCGATGACTGGTATGAGTTTTAATAGTACATGATCTAGATAACTTATATTCTAGTCTGAAACGACCTAGAAGAAAAATACATAATTAATGAAAACTTTAACTTGAAGCAAATTGTATTTCAAAAATAATATAACGTAAATAATTCATAATTGGGTCTGAAATAAATTATGAGACTTAGAAGAACCTAATACAAGTAAATGATACTTGAGCATAGAGATGATAACGTAATTAGGCGTGTACGGGTTATTTATATGAAAATATTATTATTTAAATATATTATATAATTTAAATGTGCTTTATTTGTGTCAAATTTATAAATTAAAATTTATATGGGAATGATTTTTTCTTTTTGTGTTGTTTTATGAATTTTCACTAGAGAAAATTTATAGAATAATAGCATCATATTTTTTATGGCTAAATTTATATTTTAGTCTCGTAACTTTATCTCAAATTTTAATTTGGTCCTTTTATTTTTTTTTTCTTCGTAATCTTAATTTATATTTTCAATATAATTTAATCGTTTTATATTAATTTTTGTTGGTAAATAATAACTAACAAGAATGTCAATAATAAAATTTTTTATCATTGTCTTCTTCTTTCTCATATCCAGCAACTATTTTAGACATTTTTATTAATTATTTAATGAAATAAAATAAAGTAAAAATAAGTAAAGAATCAATATGAACAAAAAAAAAAGAGAGAGATCAAAACTGAAATTTAATCTAAAGTTTAGGGACCAAAATACAATTTTTACCTTATTTTATTTATTATAATATTTACCATTAATTTATTTATTCTTCAACTAATAAAAACTAACTCTTTTTTTTTATTCATCAAATCTCAAATATACCTTTAATAATATAACCACAATCTAAGTATTTGATATTTTCATTAAAAAATGGAGACTTAAATAAAAACTAAATATTAAATTAAAAAACAAAATCAAGTTAATAACTATCAAATCTAAATGTTTTAATAAAGAATATAACTTTATTGAATTCTGATTGTCTCATATCAAATTTTTTATTTGATTGGATAAGAGACTATGATATCATCTTCATAGAGATGACACCATAAACACCATAAAAGTACCTATCAAGAAATAGCAAGAACAGTTAAGAATAGCTATGAGCATTATAGCAGAACTTGGACAACTAACACATATTTTACATCAATTTGACTTGAAGAATTTAAATATAACATCTAAACAACATAAAATAAAAATTACAAATCACATATTAAACCAAAAACCGATCAAAACTTGTGCTAGAATTGTGTATAATGTATTCCTAATAAATACTTCTCTTTTATAATGGATAGTATTATTGTGTTATGCATGAATACATCGAAGGTAGCAATAGACTATTATGTTTTAATATTTGTTCTTCACACTTCTTCGATTATGTTTTTATGACCACTTGCGTTTAATTTCAATTTTAGTCGTAAACGTTGCATTCTAATTTGTTAAAAAATAAAGAAATTTTAAGAAATATTGTACTTAAACTAAGGTAAATGTTAATAAAAGAGAAGATGTGTTTGCAATATTATAAAGTTATATTAAATTAGATGACATGGATAAGTTATAACAAGTGTCACTACTTAAATGAAGCCACGTAAAAGAACAAATTTGTTCCTTATTTTGAAGGAACAGCAGAGAAACCACCTTATAATTAACATATCACAGACTTATATTCATATCCGATTATTATAATGATTATTAATTAGACAATTTATTTAATAATAAGAGATTATGTCGAAATTAAAAACATCCTCCGATCCGTATCGATGGCACTTGTGTGTTAGTCTGTTAGAGAGCTGTCTATGAATACATAAATGATAGTTGTCATATGCGACAAATTTTTCAAACGTTTCAATTTTAGGAACATGAATATAATTGTGTTCAAAGGCAAAAATCATAGCTCAAGGGCATATATATTTAACCTCTGCCTAACAACTAGTATTTGAGTTTCAGTCAACCATGGATACTGTACTATATATATAATTATGTGATTGGTATATGACTAATCAACCAAAAAAATAAAAATAGGGCCTAACTTATATTAGGAAGAAAATACTAATATATAATTAGGAATTGCGTGCCAAATTTTTCTTCTTTATAGATGATATAGTGACAACATATATTGTTTATGTTATTCATTTATTAAAATACAAAAAATATATTAATTATTGATAATATATTTTATAATGCTCTATTATATTTAAACTCTTATGAATTATAATTTTGAATTGTTTAAGCCCTTCAACTCAATGATCTTCACTACAATTGGATCAACTTTTTATTAGCGACGGTTAGAAGTCGACGCTAGATTTAAAAAATTGTCACCAATCTTCTTAAAGCTAATCCTTAGCTTCAGATTTTAGTAATTGATGCAAAGTTAGAGGCTATGCCAAGCTGATGATGATGCTACTTTACAGTTACAATTTTCTTTCTTTCTTTCTTTTTTTTTTTCATGATAATGAACATTATTAACCAATAATCATCCGTCAAATAGCCATACATAAAACATAAGTAAGGAGCAAAAGAACAACATTTGTGAAATTTTTTAATTAAGGGGACGCTAGTGGAGTGGCCCTACAATCAAGTTAAGTTGGAAACAAACATTCAAACAACGTATTGAAAACAATAAGATGGACATACATAATAAAGAAATCCACGTAGGTAGATTCCTCTTTATTACTATTACAACATTATATAACATGTGTAGCAGAAAAATAATGTTCAGCCTCCTCTGCATTATCCTTCCTTCAGTTTCAACCAAACCTGCAAAACGTGCACCAAATTAAATACTAAGAAAAGGAATAGTTTAATTACAAATATGGATAACAACACTCTCTCTAACACATGTTTTAATCATTTGTAAAAAGTATGATTCGTTTAATATATTAGCAAAATGTGCAGAAACACAAGCAGCATAAGTATGAATGTTAATTACTTGGAGCAATCAGCATTGGGAGAAACACTAATGGGCAAGTTAATTCCACAGTTCTTAGGAAGATTCTGAGCCAATTGAGCATTAATGTTAATACTCTTTGAAGTGGATTTGATGCAATTACAAGCAGCTTTCTTATCCTCAGAGGTAGAAGCAGCAGAGGCAAGAGCCTTAGCACCAGAGCAACAAGCAGCTGGTGGGGCCCCACTCCCACTCACCAAATAACTCACACATGGTCTCAAATCCTTAATCACATCACTGCATGAAATTGTACCCTCTGAGGTTGTCACAAGAAGGAAAATTAGAACCACAAGGGTACAAAATGCAAGTGAAGATTTCATCATAGTTGATTGAAGTTGTATTGGTTGATTTTCATCATTTATAGGGGTTTGGAAGGAAGCTAAGATTTACAAGTAAATTGTGGTTTTCATGAATGAGTGCAAGAAAGAATAAAGTTGTGATTTTGATTTTAGATTTGTCAAATTTTTTGTAGGTTAGGTGGAAGTAGTGAAGAAGGGGCTATTCAGTTTCAACAAGTAAAATAAGCTTGTGAAATTCATTGGATAAAATTGTTATTTTTCTTGTGTGTTTTCCCTTCTTGTAAGAATTTGATCACTACCTGCTCAAAATAAAACTGTTAATTGTGTTGGAAGAAAACCTTGTAACCAGTGTGACTGGGATTGTTTTCAAATTTATGAGAGCTACTCTTTCGATTGCTGATCCTTAATATTAACAATCAGACGGTGAATTATAATCAACGATCCAAGGTGATTACTCAATTTGCCAGTATGATCCATCGTGAGATTGTTAGAAGAACAGTTTAAGAAAGTTCCCACCAAAATTGGAAATGTCACACTTACAACTTTGTTTCTAATATTGACAGCTATTCTATTTAGGGGCAAAATCATGTGCAAGAAAACATTGGATGACGATCTGGCTCTGAATTCAATTTTTTATTGGATGCAGCAATAGGCCCCTCAATTAGACATTTCAACCATACATTATATAATATTCATATTTATATTATATTACGAGTTTTTTTAATATGTGTAAATATTGTATAGGGTAAGAATTCTAAAATAGAAAAAAATGTAAGTAATAAATGTATGTTAAATACAAATATCAATTAATTTTTGTCTTTTTCTATGAAAAATTTCTCTTTCGAAATGGTTAACTTGTACAATGTTGCATAGGTTAAAAATATGGTATTATTATATATCATATTAATTAGTCTGGGAGGGTCTTGCTATCACTAGCTATTGTTTTTTTTTTTTTTTTGGATAGAATGCATTTGCTTAGTTGTTCACCACTAATGTAACTACTTACATTATTTGGATCTGATTGAAACCTATCAAACTTTTTTGAGGTTGTGTCCTCTAATTTGTGCATTTTTCCTCAAATGCATTGAGATCACTTATTAGGCATAAGTACTGTTTTATTTTCAACTAATAGTGTCCAGCATTATCATAAACAAGGACATGATTGACTTATTCACTTTTTTTTTTCTCCCTCTCTCTAAGTTGCGGTGAAATTTATCTGCAGAAGAGGAAAGTGCAAAAGTGAATTGTGGTGGTTATTTTCATCCAAGAATGTTTTGCTAAACAAATTTCAACAAGAAAATCAAATTTCAATAGTGTAGTAGGTAAATAAAAGGCCGAGAGTTTGTAGCTTAAGTAGCATAAAGTGGAGCTCTTTGAGCTCAAAATGAGGGGTTCTATCTCCGGCGAAATAGAATTAAGAGTAGTGTAATGTGGGGTGTGTGTTTGGCCGATAAAAAAAAAAAAAAGAAGGTAAATAAAAGAAAATATAAAATCCTTTTAATAGAAACACTGCGAAAGGAAACGTGAGTCTTGAGAGCGACATGGCTTTCCTAAGATTGTAACAGAAGAAGACATTCACGCGTCGTGGTTCAATCTTCTGCATTTTTTTTTTTTTTTGCCCATCACACAATATTTCATTAATTATATTATTATGGTCAGTAATGAGACTCATGAATAAGAATTTCTCCGAGGCTAGCAATCCTCAATTCCTTGATAACATGTTGCATCAAGTGTTCAAATATACAGGTGAGAGTGATTGAGACCACTTAATTTTGAAAATCTCACAATTCTTTTATATATAAGTATCATAAATCTATATATTAAAAAGGATGGTGCTAATCTCATCTACCAAATAGCACACAAAACCCTTAAGTTTGGGCCAGGCTGAACCTATTTTGATGAGGGGATTTGCTATTTGCACCACATTATTTTCTGCTAACACCACCACTCTAGTAATGTTGCAAAATAGTTGTCACTTGCATTGTCTGATTGTCATCCCATATTTTCAGAACGGCCAACAAACTTAGCTCAACTTAGATGCAGCTGCTTAGGGGTGTGTGGTGCTATTTTCTAATAAGTGAGTTTTTGTTCGCATAATAAAAATCTATAACGCATGTTACCAATGTGAAACTTCAATTCTGATTAAAGAACAATGCTACCTACACTTAAAAAATTGCATCTAAATTTTATCCACTCCCCTTAGGGACTTTTTAATTCAAAGTCAAATATCAATAAGATTACTTTGCCTGCACTGAAGTTTACTACCCCTTGCACCATTTTGGGGAGGGAAAAAGTCAGAAGTGGATTCTGTTAGAATTTTTCAAATCCTAAACAAAGGAGACAAAATTTTTCCTTTGTTATAGATGCCATTTGCCAAAGACACTCACAAAACAAACTACCACAAATAACATTGTAAAGCAGTTGCAGAATTCTTAAGCGCTGTATATGAGACTTAGAACATTGCATCCTAGAAAGCTGAGGAGAAGGTGATAAATCTGATTAATTGTGCAACAAAGCATGTAAAACTAATTTAGGTACAAAGATATGCGACATGCTCAACCACTGTTGTGAGTTTCTTTATTGTTTTTTTTTTAAAGTAATATTACATTTTCATGAGTTCGAACTAATAAACTACTATTTATAATTTTACTCCCCCAACCATAAGACCAATATGAGAAGCTGAGTTTCTTTATTGTAATCCTCTACCATAAACTTCTCTCCTAGCTTGATTCATAAAGAAATTTAGTGTAGATTTTTTCACCTGATGTAATTGTAACCTGTAAAATATTTGTCCATACAAAGTATTTGACTCCTATATTGTAAGACTGTGTGTACAATAAAAGGTTAGTGTATTTAGTTTACCCTTGAATTGGACTTAGATTGACTGAGTCATTTTAATTCAAATCAAAGGTAAATATGATAAACAAATATTCTTTAGTTGTTGGACGGTTCAACAACTGTGTAGATGGATTTGAGTCGTCCATTACTTTTTTCTTTTTTATTCGGTCGACATGCATAAATAAATTAATGATCAGAATGGAAAAGATCAATGAAAAACGAAGTGAATGACGAAACTACAGAGAATTTTTCCTCTCAATGTATATCCACTCTTTAGAGAAGTTAAATCCATATAAATTTATGTAATGGAGTTCTTTTTACTGGTCTTTGTTAATCAGGAAAAAAAAAGAACAACAATTAGTCACAAAAGGTAAAAGGATAGTCAACTTCATTATTTTCTCTCCATGCCATTTATAAACACAGGCACAAACACCTAAGATTATTCTCCCAACATAAACATTAATCACAGTGCTTATCTACCAATATCCTGTTAAATGCAGCATATGGTAAAATTTCAATCATACATAGACTACAACTTACAACAACATCATTTGAAATCTAGAAATTTTCAAATACATTTAAAATTAAGTACTATACTATTGCAACTAAAATCACTCAAAACATGAAACAAAAGGTTTTTAGGGGGCCAACACAGCAGCTAGACACTACAGAACCAACCAACTAAAAACGAGAAAATGAGAATTTCTTGAATAGATCTCCTTTTTTGTGACAGAAGAGGAATAAAATTGGATTCAAATTTCATTGAACTGTATTACACATACCAGGATTCCTAACACACCATAGTGGCTGAATAGGCTCAGCACCTATACCTCTACTTACCATTCTGCTTCTCCATTCATTCAATCTATCTGTAGCCTCCGCATATCTCTTCACACCCTTTTCATCTCTATTCCCCGACCACAACGCCTCGGCCATCGCAGAAGTCCTCGGCCAAACTCGCGAGTCCAGAACGGTTTCATCAGCTTGTTCTGACCATAAAGCCACCTCCCCACCCAAAACCAGTTTTGCCTCTTCCTCACTCAGCCCATATGCTATATCATAATTATATATAGTTTGCCATGTCTTAAAAGGTCCACACCAAGAGCCACCATTATCTGTGTCACTGCTAGTTTGATTATCATAGATACTATTATTCCCAACAAAGTCACCATGCCCACAATCCAAATAATAGAACTCTGATGATGAGACAATGGCTCGGTAACCTGACGAAACGATCCGTTTCGTGTTGTTGTGTCCGTTGTTCCATGTCTGCAAAATCACATGCTCCTTGGGAAGAATTGAGGATGAAACATGAACCGTGTCATCCAGTAGAACGTCTTCCCAATAGACGACTGTGCGATTGAGGGATATAATGTAAGGAAGGGTGTTGTTGATGAAGGTTTCGAGGACTTGGTCGAGAGTTCCACCATCTGATAGGTGTTTCTGAATTGTGGGATCGGTTTTCCAGCAACCTGGGACGATCTCATCAGCACCTGAGTGGTAAAATGGTTCCGGGAACAATGTGGTTACATCATGGATGACATTCTTTAGGACTTGGTAGGTTTTGGGGTTTAAGGGGTTCAAGTGTCCTGTTCCTGGTTCTGAAGCGAGACGATTCGACCAATCGCGATCGGCCGGCAACCAGAACATGTTGGCACATGTTACAATTTCAGGGTAGGCTAAAGCCCAAGATCCTGTATGCCCTGTGAATATGAAGTTCTTATTGATCAGTGATTGTTGTTTTTTAGTCAAAATATATTACACTACAACAACATTGTTCTAACCTTGGACATTCATTAAAAGCCTAATTGATTTGTTAATTGGAATTTTGAATGCAATGTTTAGTTTTGTTCCTGCCTTATCGGCAGTGAAACTAAGGATTGAACCAGAATATAGTAACACTCCTAAGTCCTAATCTTCCTAGTAACTGCTGAGAATGCATCCAACACAGAAACCAAGTGATGAAACATCGTTGAGATAAATGTATGGTCAAAATTAAATAATTCGTCTCTGTTATTACACAAATTCTGTTTAGTTTCTTGAAGTGATGAAAATGCAGAGAGAAACTGGCGCAGTAACCAAATAAAACATGGCAATTAATTAATTAACGTAATTAATTCAGCACTGTTCTTGACCGTTAAATATTTCTAATGCAACTTGTGCCGCAACTAACGAGACAAAAACAAACAACCAAAATCCACAAAATAAAAATATAAAAAAAAAATCACAAAATAAAGTAAAATAAAAAAAAACCTCAAAAGCATAAGAAATTGAATAAACCAGACTCGCCGAATAAAATTTTTCACTTGACCCCTTTACAATGAGAAAAAAAAAACGATACTAGTAAGTTAAGATATTTAAAAAAATTACTTTATAAAAGTTAAAATTATCTAAAACGACAATTAAGGAGGCAAACACAAACAAGGAAAATTTAATTAATTAATGGAAAGAAAGCCCCTCAAAAGTAATTAAGCAGAAGAAATTGAACTAACCAGGCGAATCAATCTCAGGAAGAACACGAACCCCATGATCAAGACCAAATTCCACAACTGTTTTGACATCCTGAATTGAATAAATCATGTGAGAAGCATAAGCCCCCTTTTCAGCCAAACCAGGCTCCGATGGAAGAACAAGCGGAAAAGAGTGTGAATCCGTTATATGCCAATGGAAAACATTCACCTTGTTCATGCTCATCGCTTCCACCGTCCTCAACAAATCCTTCACCGGATAATAATTCCGCGACGTATCTACCACGATGCCACGGTGGGGATACAGTGGAGCATCCCACACGTGCACCCCCACCGCCACCCACGTGGGGTTACCCCATGCGAGCTGGGAGAACGTCTCTAGGCCCCGCATGGCACCCCACGCGGTCTTCGCGGTGAGGGTGGCAGATGAATTGAGGACAGATAGAGTGTAGGACTCGTCCACGGCGTGGACGAGTCCAGCTTCTGTGTCCTCAATTGTAAGTGTGAGGGAATTTAGCGGTGGGAGGTCGGCAGAGAGGTTGGCGGCCGGCGGGACAAGAGGGTAGTGGTGCTCGGTTATGATGAGGGTTTGGTAGCGGGAGATGGCGGCGGAGAGGTGGGTGTTGTGGTGGGGGGTGGTGGTGGTAATGGTGAAGGTGGAAGAGAGAAGGGTGGCTTGGTGAGGTGGGGTCCATGTGAGGTTTCTAGGGATGGGCCAGAGGTTGATTGTGGTGGAAGAAAATGCATTAACAATGTGTAGACATGAAAAGAAGAAGAGTGTTGGGAGAAATGACAGTGTTGTTTGTGGTTGGTTGATGGTGGTGATGGTTCCAAAAGTGTGACCCATTGATTTTGTAAGTTGTAAGGTCAAGGTAGATGGAGATTGGAGGGGCCTTATATACCCATGTGGTGTGGGACTAGTGTTTTGTTTTTTTGTTTAAAAAAATTAAATAAAGGATGAAACCTCTCAACTCATATATTAGAAAAACAAAATATATGTTTCAATTCTTATAATACAAGTGTCAATTAATATTTTATACAATTAAAAAAAATGATGAAACTTTTTAAATTAGAAATATTAATTAGACTATTGAAATATTACACCAATTAAATTTAAACTCAATTACTATTTTTTATTGATGAAATGACTTTGAAAGTTAAAAAATCATAATATATGCTTCTAATTGTGCGTAGAGTCTTATATTATGGGACAAGACTTTTTATTACTTGGAGCTTATATTATGAGACGGAGGGAGTATAATATAAAGTATTTATATTTTTAATTCCTACAAAATTATTATTTTTATTTTAATCCCTAAAAAATAAAAAATTATTGTTTTTAGTTCTTACCGTTAAGAAATTTCTGTTAAGTACTAACTAAGATGACAAAGTGCCACATGTCAACGCCATATCAAATCTAAATAATTTTTTTACTTAATATTAATAATAAAAAATTATTAAATAAAAGATTTTGCTTTTAGTACCTATAAGTATTTATTTTTTTATAAAATATTTTCACTTTTAATTTCTTAACATATGTAATATTGTACATATTAAAAAAACAGTTAAAATACATTCACAAAGTGTAATTTGTTAAAATATTTCTTCTACGCAGTAAGATGTATATTCTTTGCTGTTTTTAAACTAGAGTTTTTTTTTTTTTTGTGTGTGTGTGAATCTTATACTACAATTTTTTTTTTTGATTTCTGTCATATATTCTTTAAAAAAAATTTAGTTACATTTTTGGGTAAATTGCACAAAGTACCCTTGAGGTTTTAGAAAATAGCACAGACCACCAAACTTTAAAAAAATTAGCAGTCCACACCATTTTCTCAAATAGACACTACCCATAGTTAAAGATCTCTCTATTTTCTTTTTTCTATAATAAAGAAATTAATTTTCTTATATGCTTTTTTTCTTTTACAAAATTCGTCTACTGAATTTTCTCAAAAATTATTTTTTCATAAAATAAAAAAATTATTTGTGAATGAAAAATTATTTTTTGTAAATTAAAAAATAAATAATTTACAAATAATGATAGTATTTTTTAATTTACAAAAAAAATTATTCAAATTAATTATTTTATTTTATGAAAAAATAATTTTTGAGAATATTCAGTAGATGAATTTTGTAAAAAAAAAAAACATACAGAAAAAATAATTCTTTTTTATTTATAGAAAATAAAATAGAGAGAGATTTAATTATGATTACTTAATTAGTATCTATTTGAAAAAATGGTATAAACTACTAATTTTTTTTAAGTTTAATAATTTATGCTATTTTCTAAAATCTGATGATACTTTTTACAATTTAACTACTTTTTCTTTTGTGGTCCAGTGAATGAAGGCAAAGTATATGAATTTTGAAAATAGATGGATTTGGTTTAAGAGTCGGCTTGTTTTCCAGTTGTTGGTTTGCTTACGGGTTTCACACTTGTCGTTTCTTTTCATAAAATTGTTCATCCTTCTATTTATTTTTCGCTACATATATATGATACTTTTTACACTTATTATTTAATTCCTTATTATATAAAACTGGTCATCTAATCTAATACAAACTAAACTTTTAAATTGGGCCACTAGAATCGGTCTAGCAGTGGATATTTAAATAATTTAGATGATATTTTATGTTTAAATATTATTTGCTTTCTTTGTAGATAAAATGTTTTTTTTTTTTTTGTCTAATGTGTTATCATTTGGTGTGGATTAAGAGTATTTTTATTCCATAATTAAATATTAATTCTTTCTAGACGTAAATGTGTTTAAATTTGAGTATGATTCTTAAAAATATTTCTCAGTTTATGAGTTTATTATAAGGTTTAAATGTGTTTTTAGTTCTTCAATTTTTTGTGAAAACATACTTTTAAGTTTTTCTATTAAAAATGCATGCATTTAGTCTCTTAAGTTTACAAGTATTAATTTTTAATTCCTCACAACACATATTTAAATGATTAAAAATGATTTTTTTAAAAAAAAAAACAATGAGAGACTAAAATAGTTGTAATGAAAGAGTAAAAATAATATTTTTAAAGATAAGAAACTAGATATACATATATAATATACATTTTTAACATCAGAGATTAAAAATAATTTTTTACTAATGTTGATGGATAAAAATATATATAACCCTATATTGTAACAACTTAAGATTTATAATTTATTAAAATCCAGACATTCAGTCAGAATTTAATTAAACCCTTAAAGAATCCACATCGTAGACTTTTAAGTACTAATAGTTTTATCGATTTGTTTGTTTTGTTCTTGCCGGCGTGGAATACAATTTCAGTTTTTTATAAATATATATATATATATATATATATATATATATATATATATATATATATATATATTCAGTTTGGTCTTTTTCCAAACATGTGCCTTCTTAATGGTCAATACTAAAATTCAAGAATAATTAATACTAAGTTCAATTAGGTCATCATGTAAATGATAAACTTAAATTATCACTCTGCGCGATGTAGTCTGAACATTACGTGAGCATTATTCAAAAGATACATCGTAACCTTCATTGTTATTAAATTTATAATTACTCCTCTTTATTATCAAGTAGTAGTATATTTTCAAAAATTTAAACTTGTATCTTTGTCGTCCTACAAAAAATCTTATTGATTATCATGATCAAACTACTTGTTATAATGTGTGAATTAAACTTCATCCAATTCTTAGTATTACTTGAAGGAGTATAATTTAATAATTATAATTAACGGTTAAAATTTGATTTTAAAAAAATAATCTCAACTATTTAAATAAAGTTATATAATTAAGATTAACTTGTTTCATCTCTCGTACTCTTAATAGATATATCACGTGTATATGTATCATGTATGTATTTATATGTACGCCGTCCCTTACTAATGTATGTTTGGGATTCATTTAAAATTCAAACACTGGCCGGCTACAATGCTCCACTTTCCTTAATAGATAAATGCTAATAAATTTACAATTAACAATTAGGATTGTACATATACATACTGTGTTTTCCAATTTTTCATTTTGATTTTTTTTTGACATAATTTTTTATTTTGATTTTGAGCTAACTCCAAGTCACCTAACTTCAATTTCATCCAGCCAAAAAGTGGATATATTATCAATTATATCAATTTACTATTTACTATTGTTATTATTATTTACTTTTTCAACACGTGGGTGTGGTTTTGAAGGATCTTGCAATGATAATCATGCCCATTAGAAACAAAAGCATAAGAATGTTTAACCAGTGGGTGTGGTATATGGTTTTGATTGTCTACCTCCCAATATTTTACAATGATGAACTATGAAGACCATTAAAAACAGAAACATAAGAATGTTTAATATGCAGGTGTGGTTTTAGAGTGTGTTTGGTTCTGCGTTTCGCTATTTTTATACGCGAGTTTTGGATCTAGACGCTAGTTTTCGATTTTCACAATTGTTTGGATTAAAAAGATGATCCACGTTTAATATTTTTTTCGCGTTCAAACTTGACAAACGCAAACACAACTTCTTGTAACTTCTGCATCCAGTGAACGTGAGTCTCTGCCATTCTACACTTTGGATCTCATTTTTGCCCTTACGAAGGTTTCTCACCTTGCATGTGTGTTATTAGCAAACAATTGGAAAAAGGTGCTATGAGTGGAAGGAACGAACCAATAAATGTATCATTTTACTGTAGAAGAAGTGCGCCATAGATAGAGCTTAGAAGGGGGAAGGGGGTTCGCCGTCAAGATGCAGGAAGAAGAAAGAATAATTAGCGCTTCTTGCTGTTCATTTTGCTTTCCAAAATTTTAATGATTTTTTTTAATTATTACTATTATATTATTTTGTTGGTCCATGATAACAAGTGGGCTAAGGCCCATCTTCAGATTTTAGTTTTTATTTTTTCGAAGACCATCTTCAGAATTTAATTTCTATGCTATACAACTTTTTTTTTCTTTTCTATAACTATTATGGTACTATTCTTTTTAAAATAGTAATTAAAATAAATTAAAAAACAAATGATGTGTAATTTATCGTTTTCCTGAAATTAATTAGGCGCACAAAAAAAAACTTTAGGTGTTGAAGACATAAACTGTCATTAGTGATTATGTTAATTTAATTTATATATGGACATTTTGGTCATTATATATCACCAAAATCAATTACAATGAAAGTATCCAAACAATTTTCTTTGTTAAAAATCACTTTTCAATACATAACATCCAAACAAAAATCACGTTATTTCAAACTCATGTTTAATCAAAATGAATTTTATAAAATCACGTTAATTAAACTCAATTTTTTAAACGCCAATCCAAACACATACATCCTGCTGGTTGTGTACGGGATTTGGACCACTTAGAACATTATGTTTGATTTCATAACTTAGTTTTCTCTCAATATTTTGTAATGATGAATTACGGCGATTGAAAACAAAAACATAAGAGTCTTTAATAGGTGATAGTATAGAACCGAGATTTTCTATTGGATTTAGAGCATTATGAGCATCATGTTTAATTTCATAACTTGATACACGATCCATGACAAAAAGTATAAAGAATAAGAACAACGTAGCTCTAAACAAATGAAAATTATAGTTTTCAATTGTTTTGGTGCAATTAGCTTCCAACCCAACCCATTAAATAATAATATATGTAATTATTTTTTTTAAAAAAAATGGATGTTGGGTTTTATAATTATATATTTATCCTATTTAAAACTATAACTTGGTAATATGTGTATATGTTTATATTTGTTACCTTATTTAGGAGTAGGTTATTTTAAAATAATTTCAATGACTTTGATTAAAACAGGCTAATAAGCTTTTAAAAATGTTAGGTTCCTGCCATCAAAATAATTTATGAGAAGTAATAAGTAAAGCTCATAACACTTCTTATAATTTGGGTGTGAGACTTTTAACATGTCCAAAACTACACAGCTGGAACGTGGACAAATACGGGTGAACAAACAAACGGGTGGCCGAACAATACGAGAGTAACAAACACCCAACAACAAATATAGGGCCCAACAAATGGATCTAAGATAGACTCTGATACCATCTTAAAATTCCATCACAAAACCAATTGGCAATATGAGGAGTAGTCAAACATGTATTTAAACTGCACCGCAAAGAGTGAGGCAGACGATATGAGACTTATTTCCAACACCACTCCTCCAACAGAGTCTGCTAGAATAGGCGAGCCTGCCGGGCCAGGCACAGAGTACCGGAGACCCATACAAATCGGGAGCTTGGCGGAACAAGCTAAGTGTTGAGCTCTAGCTCTGATACCATGTTAAGATTCCATTACAAAACCAATTGACGATAAGAGGAGTAACCCAATAAGTATTTAAACCGCACTACAAAGAATAAGGCAGACGATGTGAGACTGATTTTCAACTGTTACTATAAAAGATCTGAAGATGGAGCGTGAGGAGAAAGAAAATTGAGAAGGTGGTGTGAAGATAAGGGAACTTTAAAAATTGTGCTCTCAACAAAATTATGCTGAGGTGGTGTTAAAATAAAACTTTATAATGTGAAAAGTAGTAATAGCCCATAATATACCGTGACCCTTTTGGCCGGTTGCTTAGGTCTTTGACCATAAATACACTAATCATCTTCCAAAATTCAAGGACCTGAATTTGGAGTAATTAGCGCTTGTCTTGAGAAATTTCCCACAACCTAGTACTAAGAAACAAATTTATGTCACCAAAAACTGACATTCTCGTAAACTTGGATACGGTCCATTATGCCATATTGCCATCATGTCTTCATTTAACTATAATAAGACACAAAAATAAATAAATAAATTGTGTGTTTACTATTAAAATGAGAGGTAAACGTTTAAAATGAGTTAACGTCAACTATTCATGTATGATTGTATGGTCAAAATTAACTCCTCTCATCTTTCATTCTCTCATTAGATATGCATATACTCCATCTCTTGAGCTATAATACATTGCATTTTCAAGAGCGAAAAACACGAGAATTGATCCCCTCATGTTAAAAAATAACATGATGCATCATGTTAGTATTTTTGTGTCTATCTCTCTCTTCATTAATGTTTAAAATGACTTATAAATTTAATATGCATTTAGTACATATTAGGAGAGAGATAGACACAAAAATACTAACATTATGCATATATTATTTTTGAACACGAAGGGATTCATTATTCCCCATTACTACATTATGCCATATTGCCAATTTGCCATCATGCCTTCATTTCATTTTGATGAGACGCAAAAAATGTTTTTTTTAGGTATCTTTGGCCTATTCAAGGGTTATATATAGGATAAAAGAATAAAGGATAAAATATGTTTTTAATTTTTTTTTTCAAGAGTTTGTAGTTCAAGTGGTATAAGGAGGAGCTCATTGAACTGAAGGTGTAGTGTAGTATGGGAGTGTGTGTTTGACCGATAAAAAAATGTTTTTAATCTTTTTAAATATTAAAATTATTCTGTTTGTTTTAAAAATAAAATATTTCGATTAGTTCTAGCGAATTTTTTTTTTATTTGGTTTTTCTACTAGGTTAACAAAGAAATCAAACGAGAATAAATTAATTTTTCACGAAGACAAATGAAAATAAATTTTTTTTGAGGACTTAAATGAATTTTTTATTTTAGAGGAACTAAACATAACAATTTTGATATTTAGAAGAGCCATAAATATTTAAGTCTAGAATAATCTCTCCGACGTTAACAGAATTATTATGTACTCTAAACTTGTGTTATTTCTAGGTCTCAAATTAAACATGGTTTCTTAAATCGGAGCGTAATATATCTCTACTATTACATTGAGTCGCCAACACCTTTGTTAGTATGCAAAATAAATAAATAGGAATAAAGTAATATTCTCTCTGTTTTAAAATGACAGTCGTCTTAAGGTTGTTTCACAAAGATTAATAAATGAAATAAATGTCATAATAAGCAAAGCAATTTTACTAACACATCTCCATTAATGATTGAAACATTAACTACGTTGTTCTTAGTTAAGCATTAATTGTTGTATAAGAATAAAATTGAAAAAAGAGCATTTAATAATCATTGAAAATATAAAGAGACAATTAGTTTTGAAAAAAAAATTATTTCTCTAAAAAGACACTCATTATAAAACTGAGGGAGCATATATTTTTTAATAAACAATATTTAATTATAAACTCTTAATCTAAACACATAATACATTTGAAACAAAAAATTAACTAATTCATTTAACTCAATAATTAAAATATTTTACTAAAATGTTTTTGAAAAATTAAGTAATAAATCTGAATTAAACAGGCCTTTTAATAATATAGACACTTTTTCAAAACACCTTATTTTATTTTCAACCTTTTTTCTAATATTAGAAAGAAGCTAAAAGTAGAATATAAACTAAACCACATTAATTATATTTAAATAATCACTATAAATAATATACATTAATTTATTGTTTTAGAATATAAGGAAATAAATCATTTTTTTAAGTAAAAAATTAATTTTTAATATTTTGTGTGCCCACACATAAAAAAAAACCATATTTTTAAAAGTCAATTAAATTAAATTAAAACAGAGGGAGAGATTCATAGTAGAATGGAACCAAAATAAATTAAATTTAATTGAATAGATTATTATCAGACCCAAAAGCATGAGGGTGTATCCACCCCATATCCAATGAAACTCCCCATTGCAATTGCATTATTGTATTCTTAAGAGCAGGCCTATATATATATATCACTGAATACTAGCTACCAACCACTACAAAAATTTATCAGAGTTTTGAGAGATCTGAAGAAGAAAAGGATTCTCAGAAAAATGGGTTTCAGTTTCAATGTGAGGTTTATTATTTGTGCTGTGTTTCTCTGGACAACCTTTGCAATAATGGAGGTTCCTGCAACTCCTCAATTGGAAAAATTTCCAGGTACTTTTACTTCAATTCTATTGCATTATTGTTACTTTTGTCTCTTCTTGCTTCTTAGTTTAATTTTTCTTGTGTTCATCGATTTGGATCTCTGGAAATAAAAATAATTGGTAGTATAAAGTTAGATACCTTTTTTGTAACCGTTTGGATTGGTGGTACCTGCAAAGCAAAACTGAATACAGAGCAATGCTTAGAAGATGTTAATTACTAATTATTATAATAACATACTTTTCGATTAATTATTATATATACAAAGGAACGAGATGAGTTTTCAGGTACTTTTATAGTTTTGTGGCATTGTTAGTGTTAATATGTCCGTTAATTATTTATATCTTTTGCATGTTTAGCTTCCTTCCTTTGAGTTTCTCGTTTTTTCTCTGTTCGGATCTCTGTATAAAAACTCATCAGGGGAAACCAAAGAAAAGGATTGGTAAAATATGTAAATAAAAGTATAATTAAATTTCAAATATAATAATAATAATAATATTAATATTATTATTATTAATAATAATAATATATTATATAATAAATTAACATATTAGGCCTAATAAACTTTTTCGAATGAGTCAAATTAAAGTCTATCGTAATTAATTAAATAAAATTTTAAAAGATTTTGGCCTAAAATAAATTTGGTTATGATGTAGCCTAAGTCAAATTAAACCACCAATTTTATAAATTTTGAGGACCATGGCTGCTTATTTAAAATTTGGGTGAACTAAATTCACACAAAATATAAAGTGAAAAAATAAAAAATACAATTTAAGCCTCCTACTACTACTAATAATAATAATAATAATAATAATAATAATAATAATAATAATAATAATAATAATAATAATAATAATAATAATAATAATAATAATAATAATAATAATCTATATTATTATTATTATTATTAAAATTATCATTATTATTATAAATTACTCACATATTAAACCTAATATACCTTTTGAATGGTGAAAGTCTATTGTAAATAACTAAATAGACTTTTAAAAAAGTTTGACCTCACATATTTAATAAATAAATTTAGTTTCACGGCTAAGTCAACGGCGCTCTATTGAATGCAAGTTTTCAATACACAATTAATAGCTTTAAATACTCCATCGTCCTTATATATAATATCCTCTAAAAAAAATATAAGAATTAAGAAAATTAATATATTTAAAAAAATTCATTAAATTTGTCTAACAATTTATGTTTATTTTTCTATTTGCCCTTTAATTAAAACCAATAGTGTTATTCTCTTTTCACTGAATCCAATCATCTTAAAAGAGAGAAATTTTCTATCATCAAGTTATTATATTTATTGGCTTTGAACCACACAAAGTAATTGAGTAAATAAGGGTAATTTAGTAAAATATTTTTCAATGAGCACAAAGTTTCAAAGGGGATCTTATAAAAAATGACAAACAATTTTTTTTATAAGATCTTATAAATAGGGACAAAGGGAATATGTAAACAAAATGTATAATTAATTAAATTTCAAATATTATAATAATAATAACCTTAGGTTATTATTATTATATATTTTATTTTTTTCATGTTATAAGACTCTATTTAGATAATATTAGTGTTTCATAATATAAGACTCTAAGTAATTTTTTAGGAACATTCATGACTTTTTTCATGTTAAGATTATCATCATCTCATCATCATCATTATCATTATTATTATTATTATTATTATTATTATTATTATTATTATTATTATTATTATTATTATTAATGTATTAGGTTTAATAATGTAACCAAAAAACTTAATAAACCTTTTTAAATGGTGAAAGTCTATCGTAATTATTTAAATAAACTTTTAAAAGAGTCTGGCCTAATATATTTAATAAATAAATTTGGTCTGACATAGATCAGATCTAGGCTATCAACATTTTTGTTATTTAATAAAAAATTTATAAAAAAATTGAAATTAATTTTAATGAACTATGTTATAATTTCAATTAATGATAAAATTGTTAAGAAACAAATATTAAAAATATTTTTTAATATTTCTAAATAGGAAAAGTCATAGTAATATACTACTTTTGGATTCAAACATAAATAAAAAATTAATTATATTTTTTTGTCTAAAATACAAATAAATTTTAACTACTTATCTCTTATTTAATACTAAATTTTCTAAATATTTTTCTTGGTCCTTGTACAAAGCATCATTAAGTATTTTAACATATTAATTATAAGAGGATTATATTTTATCCACAAAGGAATATACTTGGTGAAATAACTGTCACCGTATTATATAGAATATAGTGGCCGTATTCTTCATACTATGACACAATCTTCTTTGGAAAATTCAACAATGGGCAATTGCCTCACCAATTGTTGTTGTGCAGAGAATCTCTTGAAGAAAACGCAAATGCAAAAGAAAGCTCTCCCAATTGAAACCACTTTCAAGCTTCCTGCTGCAACAACTACTTGGCCTCCAGGTATCCATTTCATTATTTTCTTTTTCACTCTCAGTATGATTTAGTGTGTCTATAATTGTAAATCTTACACGAGTTAAAATATGACCATAATAAAGTTTATAAGGGCGGATAATTTCATCCCGAGTAAATTTTTGAGGTTGAATTAGACCTAAGTCATTCTTAACATGCTATCCTGACTAATCTCAATGTGACCATTTGTATCTGTGTTGCATCATGAACCACATACTCAATTGTTGAATGGTCCGTTAAAAATATAACTATGATAGAGTTTATAAGGAATGCACATACTCAATTATAAATCAGAATTGATTATTTTTTCAAAATAAGCATAACAGATTATCCTCAGAAGTCTAGTGAACACATGCTAATTTTGAATTGTGACATGCAGGTGATGGTTTTGCAAGTGGAATAATTGATCTAGGAGATGGTCTTGAAGTATCTCAAGTATCAACATTCAACAAAATTTGGTCAACCAATGTAGGTGGACCTGATGGTCAAGGAGCCACAGCATTTGAACCAGCAGGAATACCTCAAGGATTCTTCATGTTGGGTAGCTACATCCAACCAAACAACAAACCTCTCTTTGGATGGATTCTTGTTGCAAAGGATGCCTCTAATGACCCCAAAAGTAGCACACTAAAGCAACCACTTGATTACAACCTTGTTTGGAATAGTGGTTCACTTTATGTTTGGCTTCCGTCACCTTCGGACGGCTATAAAGCCGTAGGCCATCTTGTCACCACCTCACCAGACAAGCCTTCCCTAGACGGTGTCCGATGTGTTCGGGCTGACCTGACCGACCAGTCTGAGCCGAGTACATGGATTTGGGGATCAGATAGTGGCTTCAATATCTATGATGCTAGACCAAGCAACAGAGGAACTCAAGCACAAGGTGTTAAAGTAGGTACCTTTGTTATCCAAAATGGTAACAACAATACTAATAGCATTGCTTGTTTGAAGAACATAAATGCTAACTCAAGAAAATTCATGCCTAACCTAAATCAAATTGAGGCATTACTCCAAGCTTATTCTCCATCTATGTATTTGCATCCTGATGAAGAGTTCTTGCCTTCCTCTGTGAATTGGTTTTTCTCCAATGGAGGATTATTATACAAACAAGGTCAAGAGTCAAATCCTGTACCTATATCACCAAATGGCACTAATCACCCTCAAGATCCTAACAGTGATGGTTCCTATTGGCTAGATCTTCCTCAAGATGATCAAAACAAGGAGAGGGTCAAGAAAGGAGATTTGCAAAGTTCCAAAGCTTACATACATGTGAAACCAATGTTTGGAGGAACCTTCACTGATTTTGCAATTTGGGTTTTTTACCCTTTCAATGGACCTGGAAGGATAAAAGTGGAATTTGTGACAATTAAATTGGGCAAGATAGGTGAACATGTTGGTGATTGGGAGCACGTGACATTAAGAGTGAGCAATTTCAATGGTCAGTTATTTCAAGTCTATTTCTCACAACATAGTAAAGGTGAAAGGGTTGATGCCTCACAACTTGAGTTCCTAAATGGTAATACTAATAGACCTTTGGTTTATTCTTCATTGCATGGACATGCTTCTTATCCACATCCAGGACTTGTTCTACAAGGGAATAGTATTGGTGCAAGGAATGATACTGATAAGAGTGACAAAACAATGGATTTGGGGAATTATGAATTAATTTCTGCTGATTATTTGGGATCAAATGTAATAGTAGAAACACCTTGGTTGAACTTTTTTAGGGAATGGGGTCCAAAAATTGATTATGATATTGATGAGGAGTTGAAGAAGATCAAGAGGTTTTTGCCAGGGAAGTTGAAAGATTTGGTGGATAAGATTATTAGGAGTTTGCCAAAGGAAGTGCTTGGAGAGGAAGGACCTACTGGTCCTAAGGTGAAGGATAGTTGGAATGGAGATGAAGTGTAATTTAGTCATGTTGATTTGATTCTTATATAAACTTTAAAATTGATTGATTTAAAATAACAAAAAGAAATAGAATACATAAATGAAATCAACAGTAGCTCCTAATTATTCAGATTCTTTGCAATTCTTGGTCTAGGCCAAAAAAAATGTTAATTTACAAATTTGACTAGTTAGAGCATCTATAAATTGAATAATTATCGAATATTACTTCCGTATATATATATATATAATATAATTACCATATTTAAAAAATATATCATTATTTTTATTCAATCTAAATTGTTGTTGCGTAACTCATATAATCAATCTTATCTTAAAAAAATAAGATTTTTTTACGTTTTTTTTCTCTCAATTTTAAACCTTTTTTCTTATCTCTTTCAATTTGTTTATCTTATGATTGATTGATTACATTACATGTCTAGTTTTCTCAATTTCCTTTAAAATTTTGATCTTCGTACCTTTTTTTTTTTTGTATGAAATGTAAAAATATCATTGCTTTATGAGTATATTCTTAAATTTGATTGCTGTTATAATGATACAAGCATAAGTTTCTCCGTGACACCACACCTCCCTTTGATGAAAGGGACAGCATGACTGCCAGTGGAGAAAAACCAAAAAGCTATCATATTATTATATATTTATTGAAAAAATTAAAGAGAAACAACATAGAATGTAATACCATAATAATATTAGGAATCATTAAAAGGCTGTGCCGCCACACATTTTTCCAGTGGAACTACTATGTGTGTTTGGTTAAGCAATGGTAATAAAATTAATTTTGAATCAACATAATTTTATAAAATTGTTTTTAAAGTAATGTAATTTATGTTTGAGATTTTTTTTTTAAAATTAAGTTTAGAGTAAAAACATAGTATAAATTATTCAACTCAACGTGAAAGTAAGTTTCATCTTACTTTAGCCAAAATTGATTTTGACAACCCTTAATCAATTTTAGTTTTTTCACAACTGGTTTATCAATCAAAATTGATTTTAGCTCTTCAAAATCAATTTTCCTTCTACCCAATAGTTTTCCAAACACACTGTATAGTGAAAGAATTTTAAAATTTATCAGTTATTACCAAAAAAATAAAAAAATAAGCAATTAAAAGAATACTTGTTTAGATCCTAAAATTCATTTGGAATGAATTATTGAATTCTATATCTCAGACAAATTAAAGTGTTACACGCTTATGATATGTATAGTGCAAATAATAACTACTATTAAAAAGTTGGAAAGCATAAATTGAAAAAATAAATAAATTTTTTTCTAACTTGTTCCTGCAAGGTAGATGTTAATAGTAATAACTAATTTTTAAATAATTCAAATATTTAAAATTTTAATTAATGGAAAAATAAAAAAAAATTGTTGAAAGAAAAAAAAAGTAAAGAAAAGTTACTAAGTAATAAGGAAATAAATAATTTTGTTTTAATAATTATAATAAGTTTTTTTAATTTTTTATTATGTTGACATATTAAAAAATATATATTTTTTAAAAAAATTAAATTAAATTAACACAGAGGCAGAGATTCATAGAGTGGAACCACAATAAATTAAATTGAATTGAATAAATTATTATAAGATCGAAAAGCAAGAGAGTGGATCCACCCCATATCATATCCAGTGAAACTGCCCATTACATTATTGTATTCTGCACTGAGCACTACCAACCACTACCAAACTTTGTGCTTTTTTTCCTTAAAATTTGTCTGAGATCTGAAGAAGAAAAGGATTCTCAGAAAAATGGGTTTCAGTTTCAATGTGAGGTTTATTATTTGTGCTTCGTTTCTTTGGACAACATTTGCAATAATGGAGGTTCCTGCAACTCCTCAATTGGAAAAATTTCCAGGTACTTTTACTTCAATTCTATTGCATTATTGTTACTTTTGTCTCTTCTTGCTTCTTAGTTTAATTTTTCTTGTGTTCATCGATTTGGATCTCTGGAAATAAAAATAATTGGTAGTATAAAGTTAGATACCTTTTTTGTAACCGTTTGGATTAGTGGTACCTGCAAAGCAAAACTGAATACAGAGCAATGCTTAGAAGATGTTAATTAATTATTAAACTTTTTTAATAACATACTTTTTGATTAATTATTATATACAGAGCAAGGAGATGAGTTTTCAGGTACTTTTGTAGTTTTGTGGCATTGTTATTGTTAATGTTAATCTATCCGTTTCATGTTTAGCTTTCTTCCTTTGATTTTGCCCTTTTTTCCTCTGTTCGGATCCCTGCATATAATTAAGAACTCAGGGGAAACCAAAGAAAAGGATTGGTAAAAAAGGAATGATATAGCAAAATGTTTTATGATTTTTTATTTATCAGTTATTTAATTTTTAGTTTTATCAAAATTAAATTTTAATTTTTAGTTTTATAAAATCTGGGTCAATTTTAGTCTTGTCAAGAACTAAAGTCACTTATTTTTATATCAAGTTAAATATTATTGTGATTAATTTTATAATATTAAAAATAAAAATTAAATTTTAATAAAGTCAACTGAAATAACTATAAACTATGAAGTCGGAGACAATTTCTAGTTTGTTTTTGTTGAACAGAAGCTTAGCTGTTGAATGGGTTTTGGTGTGAAAACAATCAAATGTAATTTGGTGGATGTACAAAATATCCATTGTGCCCACTGCCGAGCTATACTTGCTAAACTTAGACCTTGTAATTTGGAAAATATATTATTGAGTTCAAATGACACTAAGATACTGAATATAATTATTTATAAAAAATAAATTTTGTCGATCCAATTAATTAAATGAAAGTGTAGATCAATTAGCTAAAAATTTATACAATTTAAAAAATAAAAAGTACTACTCATCAACTAAAATTTTAAAGTTAATAAGTTCAAATATATATATATAATTAATAGCTTTACAAATGTCTAAACAAAAGATATAATGAAATTTTAAATATTATAATAATAATAACCTATAACCTACTATTATTATTATTATTATTATTATTATTATTATTATAAATTAACGTATTTGGCCTGATAGAAATTTAGCAAACCGTGGCAAAAAGAAATCAACTAACAAGCTAAGAAGCTATATATGTAAGAGTAAGACTACTAAGAAAATCTCTCCTCAAAACTCTTTTTTCTAAAATATAGTTTTTTATTTTTTTTACAGTAAAGTATATTAACTAGAACTTGAATACTAATACATATATATTTCTATATGCTCAACAATTAAATTACATGATAAATTCTTGATTTGCAAATGTTGAATGATGTAGTTAACTTAAATTTTATTTTCATTACATCATTTTGTTAGAAGTTCCACATCGGCGAGTGATAAGGCCATTGTTGAGTTTATAAGGGTGTGACGAACCTCATCCTAGAAGCTAGCTGTTTGGAATTGAGTTAGGCCCAAAGACATTTTAATTTTTATACATCATTAATTTTAATTATTAATTTTTATCTTGAATTACAAAAGTGTATACGTTTCTCCTTAACCATATTTGATAACTTTTTGCGAAAAAATTCTATATCATACATCACGCGTTTCTTCATGAAAAGCCTGGTCTATACCCAAAAAAAAAAATAAAAAAAAAAGCAAAAAAGCTTAACAAAAATGTTCTTGCTTGGTAAGTGTCCATCATACCATAGATTTCATCTTTTTTATTTATTAAATTGTTGTTTGGCACCAACAAAAAAATGTTGGTTAGGATTTTTGATGCAGTTTTGTTTCCTTTACTGATTTGATAATGTAATAAATAACTATGCACCAGATACCCTGTTTTGTGCACAGAGTTCTTCACCTCTATTCTTGAATGATGTGAATAAATTTACAAGATTAAGATAATTCATATGAAATCAAAATCTAATGGTGTTATACCTCATAATTGCTTAAGAATTAGTTATATATATGAGAGGGCTTTAACTAAGAAACAACTTGGTGTGTAAGTGACGTTAAACAATGTTTAGAAGTTTAACAATGTTTTGCAAACTAGCTAGCTTCCTTGTACGAAACATGCATCATTCCATTTCACAGTTTTCCTCTAAGGAATATACTTGTTGCAATTACCGCCATTACATTATATATATATATATAGATTATAGTTGTAGCCATATGATATTCTATGACACATTCTTCTTTGGAAAATTCAATAATGGAGAATTGTGTCATCACCAAATGTTGTTGTGCAGAGAATCTATTTAAAAAAAAGCAAATGCAAAAGAAAGCTCTCCCAATTGAAACCACTTTCAAGCTTTCTGCTGCAACAACTACTTGGCCCCCAGGTATGATCTATTGCATCATTGTCTTTTTTTCACTCGTTATGATTTAGTGCTTGTTTGGTTGTGAATCCTACATACATCTCTTGTGCTTCCCTTCTCGGTTCTATTTCTCTTTTTCTTCTTCTCTTTCTTGCACAAGGTTAAACAATGTTCTAGATTTGATTTGATTACTGGGACTGGGTTACATTAATGAAAGAAGGAATGAATTTGAGCGAAGAACAGAGTTTAGCTGCCAATGTAATTTTATGACAATAAATTGTTAATACCGTGGTTGCGACAATCATTAACCACATGCTCAATCCTGGACATGAAGGGTTTGTCAAGTCTCACACGAGCTAAGGATATAACCAAGATAGGGTTTATAAGGACTTCACAACTATTCACCCAAACTTTTTTTTTCTTTGTTGAATTATCAAAGTCATTACTAAAATTTGAGAACATTTTTTATTAGAAAAGTAATGACATCATTTCTTTTCCAAGTTATGTTCGGAAAATAATTAAAATCAGGATTGATTATTTTTTCAAAATAAGCATAACAGATTATCCTCACAAGTCTAGTGAACACATGCTAATTTTGAATTGTGACATGCAGGTGATGGTTTTGCAAGTGGAATAATTGATCTAGGAGATGGTCTTGAAGTATCTCAAGTATCAACATTCAACAAAATTTGGTCAACCAATGTAGGTGGACCTGATGGTCAAGGAGCCACAGCATTTGAACCAGCAGGAATACCTCAAGGATTCTTCATGTTGGGTAGCTACATCCAACCAAACAACAAACCTCTCTTTGGATGGATTCTTGTTGCAAAGGATGCCTCTAATGACCCCAAAAGTAGCACACTAAAGCAACCACTTGATTACAACCTTGTTTGGAATAGTGGTTCACTTTATGTTTGGCTTCCGTCACCTTCGGACGGCTATAAAGCCGTAGGCCATCTTGTCACCACCACACCAGACAAGCCTTCCCTCGACAAAGTTCGGTGTGTTCGAGTTGACTTGACCGACCCGTCCGAGCCGAGTTCATGGATTTGGGGATCAAATAGTGGCTTCAATATATATGATGCTAGACCAAGCAATAGAGGAACTCAAGCACAAGGTGTTAAAGTAGGTACCTTTGTTATCCAAAATGGTAACAACAATGCTAATAGCATTGCTTGTTTGAAGAACATAAATGCTAACTCAAGAAAATTCATGCCTAACCTAAATCAAATTGAGGCATTACTTCAAGCTTATTCTCCTTCTATGTACTTGCATCCTGATGAAGAATTCTTGCCTTCCTCTGTGAATTGGTTTTTCTCCAATGGAGGATTATTATACAAAAAAGGTCAAGAGTCAAATCCTGTACCTATATCACCAAATGGCACTAATCTCCCTCAAGACCCTAACAATGATGGTTCATATTGGCTAGATCTTCCTCAAGATAATCAAAACAAGGAGAGGGTCAAGAAAGGAGATTTGCAAAACTCCAAAGCCTATGTTCATGTGAAACCAATGCTAGGAGGAACATTCACTGATATAGCCTTTTGGGTTTTCTACCCATTCAATGGGCCTGCAAGGGCAAAATTGGAATTTATGACAATTAAATTGGGCAAGATAGGTGAGCATGTTGGTGATTGGGAGCATGTGACATTAAGGGTGAGCAATTTCAATGGTCAGTTATTTCAAGTCTATTTCTCACAACATAGTAAAGGTGAATGGGTTGATGCATCTCAAATTGAGTTTCTAAATGGTAACACTAATAGACCTTTGGTTTATTCTTCATTACATGGACATGCTTCTTATCCACATCCTGGACTTGTTCTGCAAGGGAAAAATAATGTTGGTATAAGGAATGATACTGATAAGAGTGACAAAACAATGGATTTGGGAAATTATGAATTAATTTCTGCTGATTATTTGGGGTCAAATGTAATAGTAGAGCCACCATGGTTGAACTATTTTAGGGAATGGGGTCCAAAAATTGATTATAATATTGATGAGGAGTTGAAGAAGGTGAAGAGGTTTTTGCCAGGGAAGTTGAAAGATTTAGTGGATAAGATTGTGAGGAATTTGCCAAATGAAGTGCTTGGAGAGGAAGGACCTACTGGTCCTAAGGTGAAGGGTAATTGGAATGGAGATGAAGTTTGAACTTTGAATATTGTGTAATTTAGTCACATTGATTCTTATAAACTTCAAAATTGATTGATTTAGCATAAAAAAAAAAAAAGAAATAGAATATATAAATGAAATCAGCAGTAACTCCTAATTTTCTAGAATCTTTGCAATTCTTGGTTTCAGGCCAACAAAAAAAAAAAAGATTATTGCCAAAATTTTAAACTTGTTTTGAAAATAAGTGACACAGAAAAGGTGGGATTTTCTCAACTTGGCCCATTTAGGTTTTGTTATTATCATTTGGGTTTTGAGGCAGAAGTCCGCTAATGGTTTTTGCCCTTATGCGATGAATTGTTATCTATGATGTCTACACCATACAAGTTTCCCAATTTTAATAGGATTTTTGTCCCCAACAAAATCATTCAATTAAAATATTCTGTTTCTTACATTTATTGTACCATAAAAGCTGAGGATCAAAATCATACGAGACTTAAAGTTCAGGGAAAAAAATGCAACTAAGTCTTCATTTTATTTAGGTTTCAATACGTTTTTTATTTTTGAAAATATAGCGTCTTTTAATTTTAGTCTCTGAAAAATTATTTTTGATTGCATTCTTAAATGTTCAAAAAAATTTATTAAAGTACATGCCATTAGATGTTTTTTTTTTGTTAATTAGTGATGTAGCAAACGAAATGACACACTAGCACATGGTATGTCAGCGAATCTCACTTAGTTAGATTAAATATGAATCATAAATAATTTTTAAATATTTTTATTTTGATTATTTATTTTAATAATTATTTTAAATTTAAAAGAATTAAAAAATCATTTTTAACATGGATATTTAATCTGACTCAACAATATCTCATTGACATATGACATATGCTGATGTGTGACATAAATTTAAATCAAACCTTTAAATTTTAAAGAACGTAACTAATAAAAAAACTTTAAAGGATGTAACTATAACAAAAAAATTTCAAAGAATAAAATTAAAAGAAGCCATATTTTAAAAGATAAAAGACATATTTAAGCGTTTTATTTAATTAAAATTTTTAGCTATGGATCTATCACCGAATGGCGACTTGAAGATAGCCGTGGATATCATTTGTGTGAAGGAAAAGATCTAAATATCATATTCTTGTTTAAAGAAAAAGCAAGGAAGATAGATGTTGCATCATCATTATTCAAAATATCACTTATTTTTGTCAAAATGGCTATAGTAGCCAACGTAACAGAAATTCCTTCAAATATTCTTCTTGTCTTAAACAAACTATCCAATATATTATATTATATTATCTTGTGATCCTTATTTTTTGAGCTAAGTTTCCTAAAAGAATATGCTTCTTACAAAAACTAAATTATTTGTTTTCGGTATTTCTCATCTACATTTGGGGTTTAGGATATATTTACCGCAATCCTAGATTTAAATAACTAATTAAATTGAGTTTTTTTTTTAAGATCACATGTATTCTTCATGTGAGACAATTATGCTCTAATTTAATAACATTATTATAGGTAACAAAACTTTCATTTGAGCATTTAATACAATTGTAATATACCCATCCGGACTCTAATCCAATACTACTTGTTAAATAAAAACAATCTTGTATGAGTTGAGGTACATATTCGGTGGTAGTTGCTAAAGTGAGATTTTAAATAAATATAAAAGATTAAATTACAAATTTGAATAAAGATTAAAGATCAATAATACATCTATGCATTTGCTTTTTATGTTAGTAACCTTATTGTATAAGATAAAATTCAACCTCCTTCCAATAACTCTTCAATGGCTAGTTCACTTAGCCACTCCAAGAAAAAGAAAAACTCACTCATTCACACAAAATTTAAGCTCCCTGCCTCCTCACCAATTTGGCCACCAGGTATCCATTTTCATTATGTGCATAAAGCATGTTATGAGATAATATCTCGCCCATGATTGGTTGCAAATTTAACTTTCCTTAAATTGGAACATCATCTCCTTACCTGAAAATTTGAATTACCAAAATATAAATATATATTTGGGTAATGATTTTTTATTGGGTTGTGACACTATTTGTATAGGTGATGGATTTGCAAGTGGTGTAATTGACCTAGGTGGAGGGTTACTAGTGTCACAAATTTCAAGATTCAACAAAATTTGCAGCATTTATGAAGGTGGACCAAATGATCTTGGGGTCAAATTTTTTGAACCAACAGGAATACCTAAAGAGTTCTTCATTCTTGGATATTATTGCCAACCAAACAATAAGCCTCTTCATGGTTGGGTTCTTGTGGGTAAAAATGACCCTTCAACCACAATTACTGCCTTAACTAAACCAATTGATTACAAATTGGTATGTAACAGCAAATCTATGAAGATCAAGCAAGATGGAATTGGCTACATTTGGTTACCAATTGCCCCTAATGGCTATAAAGCTTTGGGTCATGTGGTCACAAACTCACAAGAAAAGCCTTCACTTGATCAAATTAGATGTGTTAGATTAGACCTCACTGATGAATGCACTAAACACAAATTAATTAAGCTTGGGAGAACAGAGAACAACAGCCTTTATGTTTATGATGTTAGGCCAATCAAAAGAGGCATTGATGCTCAAGGTGTTTGTGTAGGAACCTTCCTAGCTCAAAGTGAAAGGACAAATACTACAGGTGTATTTGATTTGCATTTTCATTTCTATTATTGCTGATAAATGATTATAAACTTATTATTTTTTTCTAAAATTTATATAGGAAATACTGCAAATATCCAAAAGCAAGTTTTGCCTATTGTTTGTTTGAAAAATACCAAAGGTGGGTTTTCTTACATGCCTAATTTAAACCAAATTGAGGCAATGATGAAGGCTTATGCTCCTTATATGTACTTCCATCCTATGGAAGAGTACCTTCCTTCCTCTGTTAATTGGTTTTTCTCCAATGGGACATTACTCTATGATAAAAGAAAAGGTGTCATCAAGGCAAGTTCAATAGACCCAAATGGCTCTAACCTTCCCCAAAGTGGTTCCACAAACAAGAGCGAATCCAGGTACGAGCAAGGATGAACAAAAGTACCTCCTCACATTAAGAAACATATGATGCAAGTCATATTACGAATTTTTGTTATTTTGAATCCTGAATCATTATATATATTTTTTAGCGCAATAAATTCAAAATTTTTAAGTTTTTCTATTTTGTCCATAAAATCAACTAAATCATCAAGTCTAGATCATTTAAAAATGCCATCTTTTATTTTCTGTTTTTGTATATTATTTAATTGTCTTTCTTTATCTTTATATGATGGAGTAATAATTTTTGTCAATTTTTTTGTTTTTTAAATAAATTGCTCTCATCGACTAAGGATCTTGAATCCGCCACAGTCGACAGAAGATGAGGTGACCTATTGGATAGACTTGCCTATGGATAAAGCAAAGAAAGACATAGTGAAGAAAGGAGATTTGCAAAGCTCACATGCTTATGTTCATGTAAAACCCATGTTTGGTGGGACTTTCACAGACATTGTCATGTGGGTTTTCTACCCATTCAATGGAGGAGCAAGGGCAAAATTGGCATGCACCAACATTCCACTTAGAACAAAAGGAGAGCATGTTGGTGATTGGGAACATGTGACATTAAGGGTAAGCAATTTCAATGGAGAATTGTGGAGGGTATATTTCTCACAACATAGTAAGGGTCAATGGGTGGATACATCTGAACTTGAGTTCCAAAATGGTACTAATAGAATTGTGGCTTATTCTTCATTGCATGGCCATGCTTTGTTCCCTAAGGAAGGTCTTTTTATGCAAGGGTTTAGAGGATTTGGGATAAGGAATGATACAGCTAAAAGTGAAATGGTCATGGATATGGCAAAAGGATTTCAAATAATTGCTGCTCAGTATTTGGGCTCAATGGTTAAAGAGCCACCTTGGTTGAACTATTGTATGAATTGGGGCCCAAAGGTCCAAAGCAGAAGGATTTCTGGATAGGAGATGAAAGGTAAATGGTGTCCTTTTAATATTGTACTTGACTCCAAAAAAAAAAAAGAGACTATTTGTGCTTTTATGGTGTTATTCTTTCTCCAAATTTCATACACTTTTCTATTATGAACAAATTAACAAAAGGATACAAATAAGTGATTCAAGGACACAAACTATGCAAAATTAAAATATGGGATCTAAAATTGCACCCGGCTAAGTTTTTTTTATTTTTTATAAACAAAACTACTTTACTTACATGAGTTTAAGTTGAAGAAAATTTAGTTAAAGCTTTGCACTCGCCTAATAAGCTTAATTTACGTAACAATGCTATTAGTATATAATATATGTCTATATTACTTACTTTTATGTATGAACTTCCATTGACTACGTCTACATGCAAGTCTTGCTTTTTTTTTTTATATATATATAATTAAAATTAAAAAGGCATTGTGATGTTGAAGGAGGACAAAGGGGACGTGACAATGGCTAGATGGGTTGACCATTATTAGACAATGTATAAACACAGAATCTCCATTAAGATTCCATGATTTTTCTCAAAATAGGGTACAATTTGTCAAGTTATTGTCTTGTGAAGTTTGTTCTAGTGTCACAAGAAGTAGGAAAGTCAAAATTGAAAATATGTTTGAATTTAGTTTTCTATTGCGCTTGTTCGTACATTTCTTCTTGGATTGGCTATTTTGACTTTTGGTATTAGTTGGGATATTACAATATAGATGCATGGAGTATGTGATATACTCACATTGGTGTCCATTTGGATTAATTCTAGCTAGCTTGATGACTTCACTCATTATTATTTTTTTTTATAAGTTAATTTTTTTCTTTTTATTATTTTAGGGGAGTAGGAGAGAGCATTTAGTAGTATTTGAATTCTGCACCTTCCCCTTTGCTTGATATTTGAGTAACTCTTCCATTAGGCTACTATTAAGGGGATGGCTTCACTCATTATTAAGTGAAGTACACTCTCAAATCAGTTTATAAAATCATAGAGTTCAGGCAATTTAGTTTTTAATTTTTTCAAAACCTTAAATTAGCTCCCAATTTTGCAAAATAGTAAATATTTTAGTGTTTTCCATATTAAAAAACATTTAAATTAAAATTAAAATTATTAAAATAACAGTTGTTTTTGTTATAAAAAACCAAGTGAATAATTTGACTTTTAAAAATTTTAGGAATCAAAATGCTGAACATCTACAATCTCGAGAACTAATTAATTTGATAGTTTATTTTCACTATGCATTTTGGGGACGGAATTGTTTGATTTTTTTTTTCTTTTCTTAAAAAAATACAGCAACTTAAATCAAAACCTATACATATACACATGTTTTTATGTGTTTATCAACTAATCTACATGATTAAAATGATTGAAATAATTGTTAGATGCTTTTAGATGTTTTAGTTGGAGACTCTAGTGTATTAAACACTATATTCAGTAGAGTTTAGCGTCATTTTTTTTTTAATTTTAAAATATGTATATTTCATTTATGACCTTCAAATTGACCTATGTTTTAGTAATTGACTTATTGGTTGTTGAATTGTCTACGCCTCCTAATTATTATTTGAGCAGCAAAATTTCTATTATATTCATATGGCTGAGCAACTATCATTATTGTTAATTAACTTAATTACAATTAACTTGATAGCTTAACGGCCATCACATGCTAATAAATATTCATTCACATGTTTTCATTCTAATTTTCATAAGTTGCTGATCAAATTGATTAAATTAAAATATCTGGTCTCAATTTTTCCTTTTTGGTAATGCTAGGTATATCGTAATCTATAAATTAATCTGTAAATTTGTGAATATGAGTCAACAAAATTAAAGTTTAATTAAATTACAGGTATCGCAGACCTAAATTGTTTATCTACGGACAAAATTCGTAGACCTCGCAAGTTATGCGAGTACTGCTTAAATTAAAATTATATATTTTAATTATTATAATTAATTTTAAATTTAAAATAAATTTCAATTTTTATAGTTATGTTTATTTGTATTAACGAAATTAATATATTTTGACTGTTTCATGAATATAATTTTTAATTATAAAGTTACAAACTTTTGCAATGGACAAATTTAAGATCTCATAGAGATTTATACGAGGTCTTAAATTCAAACCCCATTTATTTTTAGTTTTTATTGTAAAAAGTCATTACTTTTCATAGACGCCGCACGGTGAAAATCTAGAATTGAGTTTTAGAATAATTATTTTCATGATGTGTACTTCGAATTCTTTAAAAATAATTACTTTCTTAGTCTTCAACTACTTTTTGAATTCTCAGTGACAGAATTAATTTATAGAGAATTAATTTTATAATTAATTGTAAGTAAAATTAATTATGAAATAAATTTATTTTAGTTTAAAAAATCAGTATTAGAAAAGTGATTTCTAATGGTAACGTTATTCGGATATTTTTTTGTCAAAATTAATTTTACAGTGCAAACGAGACATTATATAATATATAATTAATTTTACTAAAAATATAAGCAATTAAAAGTTACTTACTCTTCAGACTTCGATCATAATTTTGAGTTTTGACACAATAATTTATTCTTTAAGATTTATTAAAACATCACAAATTAATTATCATTTTTCCCAATTCAACTGAAATGGAATCAGGAGAAGATGACCTACACGACACAAAGAAGGATCTGGACATAATGAAAAGGTCAATGTCTCAACAATATGTTAAAGTTTTGGTAACATTATGTTTGCAAATTTATTTTCACGACTTAAAAAAGAAAAAGAAATTACTTATGATATATATTTATCCTGATGAAAATTGTACTTGCTGGCCGATCGAGGTTGCAATTTGGAATTTTCAATTTGTTGAACAAATTCATTAGCCACCTGTAGTGTCTTTCTTGTCATATACTTGTCTTCATCATATCATTTTTTTAAGCCTAATTGGTTTTCCTTCAATGGTTTATTTTCATGTTTGGTTGCATTTCGGAGCATCTTTAATTTAATTTGTGTTACAAAAACACATATACGTCACTTTTTTATCTCTTTTCTTTTCACTCTATTTGTTCTATGTGCAATGATAGAGATAAACTCTATAATCTACTTTTATTGGTTTTAT
This sequence comes from Cyamopsis tetragonoloba, assembly GCA_037177725.1. Classification (NCBI taxonomy): domain Eukaryota; kingdom Viridiplantae; phylum Streptophyta; class Magnoliopsida; order Fabales; family Fabaceae; genus Cyamopsis; species Cyamopsis tetragonoloba. The sequence goes on from CM074121.1 coordinate 64,540,401, forward strand.
TTATAAGACATTTTTTTTTTAAAAAAAATAACTTTTTTATAGAAGTTTTATTAATTTTAATAAAGCATTTAATTTTTTTTTCCTTATTTATCTAGATGTTATTTTTCTCAAAAACTAAGAATTATAAATATTTTTCCATGTGTTATCGGAAGAACCATTGAATTTTATTAAGTGTAATACTTTTTTTCGCATTCATTTTTTTGACTTTTTGAAGTATTAGTAATGAGTTGTCAACCACGCTTACAAAAAATAAAATAGACACGTTTTATTTTGTTTTTTCAATTAACTAACTTTAACTTTTTTTATTAGTATGCATTATTCAGTTAAATGTGTCATATATAGGATTAGATTGACTAAAATTGTTTAAAAATATAATTCGAGGGAACAAAGTGATTCAAAAAATATAGTATAATTAAACTGATTTTTTTTTTTGACAATATCCGGGACTAAAACAATATTTCAATGGATATTAAAATAATAAAGATTGAATCGATATTGTGTTGTGTATAAAAATTATTTTGTTGGGATATATAAAATTTACTTTGATAATGTTTTACATATTGAAATAATTAGTTTTCTACGATATAGGGCAGAAAGATATTTTTTGTTCTAAGAATAAAACATGAAAAAAACTGATAGAAGGAACAGAAAAGAACTTTTTAGGGAATATGATGTTGAGTCAAAAGCTGAGTATTAAGACATTAATTATATATTCATTAAATTAATACTAATTAAATCGGCGAGAAATCAGATGATCCTTGAATCTGGCTCTGCTCCATAACCACATCTCTATATATATCTCCATAAACCTGGTCAATTCTCACACTCATTTTCTCTCTCTCTCTGTTTTCTCTGCTATAAAGAAGGAGAAAAAAGGTAACTACACTAACCAATCACCTTCCCATTCTCCACTCTCCTTCATCTTTCTTATTATTATATTCTTTAATTATTTATGTTTGCGATAAAGTTTTTCCTTTCATGTCATAACAAAAAAATTTAGACCACTCCATGTATGGTCATGTAACTACCTAGCAGGCCTGCATTATAATTCACCTTATATTATATGAATATTTAACTTTATCTGACACAAAGGTTTAATTTAATTTATATGTTGTGAAAATACTAAAATAGCACACTCCATTTTGTAGCAGGCCGGCACAGAGACAAAGATCTCTTGTTGGGTTTTTTCATGTTATTACCTTCTTTCTAAGTTTTATTTATTTTATTATTATAAAATATATTTTGAAGCATAGTAGTGGTAGATAGGTTAATTAACAAAAGGGGGATTGTTTTGTGTTGTGTTGTGCCTCAAAAGAAGGAAGGGTAATTTTGTTTGTGCTTATTGCAGCAAAAGGTGTTTGTTAACAAGAAGAAAAGAAAGAGAAAGAGAAATAGGAATGGAAAGCAAAAATGGAGAAGTTAGAAGAATTCACATAATCTACTTCCTCAGTCACACAGGTGGTCGTCAAGATCATCCTCATCTAATTCGTGTTCTTCATCTTGCTCGTAATGGTGTTTATCTCCGAGGTCAGTTTCTCTCTTCTTCTACTTCTGCCTCCTTTGTATCCGACTCGCAGTATCAAAGTTTTAAATTGCAGTCACGTTGCAGATATATTTGCATTATGTTAAATACGGCAAATATAATCGAATACAGTCATTTTAGATCACAATTACTGAGTGTCTGCGCCTAATGAGTAATAATGACACTGCATTTTATTTGGTGAAAAGATGTGAAGAGATGGCTAGGGGAATTGAGAGGGAAGGACTTGGCAGAAGCATTTGCTTGGTCCTACAAGAGGTAATATAATCTTAATCCATCTTTTGATTTTAATCCTAATTTTTGTTTAATCTTATAACTAAATGTGTTTTGTAACTAACAATAATTGAAGTGTAGGAGGTACAAGACAGGGTATGTGTGGCAAGATTTGTTGGATGATGACCTCATAACCCCTATTTCTGACAATGAATACGTCCTCAAAGGATCACAAATCCACCCAACTCCTTTTGGTACCTTCTTTACTTAATTTCATATTATATTAATCACCATTTCCCCTTTTCATTATCCCACATTAATTCTCACATTAATGTTTCAGTATGGCCACCCACAATTTCCATCCTTGTATACATTCCCAATTTTTCTGCAATCTTCTAACTATGTTAAAGAGTATGTTTGGTTCATGTATTCATTTCATATTTCAATTTTTCATTTTTTCATAAAGAGTTACATAATTATCACTTTATTTTCCTTCTGTTTTTTATTTTTTGGAATATGTACTGAAAATAAAACTTTTTATTCTTTATATTTTTAGTGTCTTCTATACGAATTTCAAAAAAAAAAAAACAAAATGAAATCAATGTGACACTCTTGTGATTATTTGAGTCTCATTGAGTTGTGCAACTTTTTGGATAATGCAGAAACTCTATCATTTTGTGAAAAGAAAAGTGCTACTGAAATCCTAGCTGAGAAGAAAGTGCAAATACAACCACAAACACAAGTTGTGGAAGGCAAACAACAACCATCTTTATCAGAACAAGAACATGGTCAAACTCAACCTGACCTGGATTCGAAAACGGATACTCCGACAAAAGTATCATCAGAAATCAGCCAGGATTCAATGGTCTTCAGCTCAGACAGATCATCTGTGACAGATGATGAAACTTGTAAAGTTGGAGAAGAAAAGCATTTAAGGATAGGAAAAGAGGGTATCAATGAACAGAAGAACCATGAGAAGTTGGATACTTGTTCTTTGCCTTCCTTGTATCACAATCTGCTGAGTAAGAAGGGTAAAAATGATGATCAGAACAAAACTGATTCACCTGATTCATCATTTTCTACTATATCTTCATCATCATCTCAGTCCTCCTATACTAAGGTCAGAAGTAATTCTGCTAAAGTTTCTAGTGTGTTCCGAAATTGGATTAGTTGTGGGACTGTGGAAACAAATGATGCAGCCTTGGTGATGATGAACTCGGCTCAGAAATTGTTATCCAAGGAGAATGACAAAAAACCAGAAAAAAATGCTGAGATTTGTAAAGGAGATAAATTGGGAGGATCAGCTAGGTGTTTTAGAACTTCTTGGAATCATGATTACCAGAAACAACAATATGGAGCCAGGTGAGGAGTTATGTCATAATTCAGCTTACAACATTTTAAATAATAATCAATTTAAGGTTTTGAAAATGGCCATTGTAGACCGCAATCAATCTGATGCGGTTTCAGTAACTACCAAAACTACGCTATTATAGCGTCGCGGACTCTATCGTTGGAACTTTAATACCTTTTATAGCATATTTTTTATTAAAAGATAATTTTTGTAAAATTAATGTTACATTTTTAGAAATTTTCTTGAGAAACTGCTAAAATTAAGCAATTATTTCTTTTAAATAATCATACAGTAAGTAAAAAGACTACTATTTGGTTGCATGCTTTAAAGTTTCTTTCTTTTTTTCTTTTTATGCAGAAAAAGCTGTGATGGAGAGGAAACAAACAAGAGCAGGAAAAAGTTAGGCGAGTTCATGAATCAAACTCCTTACAAGCCATTTGGTGGACCAATTTGCTCGTAAGTGACTGAACATGTCACCCGTTACCCTGAGTATAATTTCAACTGTTAGCATTTCAACAATGTAACGAGAGAACAATTTTTGCACGAAAAATTATGACATCTTGTGATCTATGTAGTTGACATCACCTAGTCAGATAAGATCTTTAGGACTTGTCGGTGCCTGTTTGATGCTTCAGCTTAATGGAGATGCATGGAGAGACCCCTGAAGCAGCAATTGACTTGTCTATTAGTTTAACTATAAGAAGTATAAAAAACATATGACCTATGTACTGAAACAAAGTATCCAACAATGAAGCCAATTAAGAGTCAACATTCTGCTGGTTGGAGAATTAGATAGTAAAAAAAATCAGAATTCTGTTTTTCTTGAAACAAAAAGAATATACAAAATATAAAATGTTGACATTGATTACGAGATTGTGATGTTTACCAACTTTTGGCAGCAGGGGATAGTTCTAAAAATTTAGGAGTTGTTTAATAGCATCCTAATTAAATGTGCCTAAGTTAAATAGTATGAGCTACATACTTTAAGCCCATATGTTTCAAGACACTTTTTTTCCATTTAGTGTCTTTAATGTGATCATGGAAGATGAGGCCATAAATAAATAAATAAATATTGATGATTATGATGATGATGCAGGCAATGTGGGAAATCATTCAAGCCAGAGAAAATGCACAAACACATGAAATCCTGTAAAGGAATGAAAGCCTTGGGAACTTCAGCAACAGCAACTAATGCTAAGGAGATACAGCTTCATAGATCATCAGCTTTGAACCATACAGATTACCTTTTGACCAATTAAATATGAATCCTTTAGATGAAAAATGTGAATGCTTCATTGCACACCAGAAGAAGCATTTGGTTTTAGGTTTTGATGTAGTTTCTCACTTGCTCTCATGTCCTTACAAATCATTCAGTCATAGAGTTTCTTGCTTTCTCTACCATACCATTTGGCATAACTCATCACTTTCATACTTCAAATTGTATATGCCAATCATTTTAGTCTTAGATTTTATCGAAATTCAATTTAGTTTTCTTCAGACTAATGTGAATTACTAATTCTTAATTGTACATATAAAAAAAAAATTCACATTAATCAGAAATAAACTAAGTTTAATGATATTTTACAAAATTAAGAACTAGAGTTATGACAAAAAATAAAGAAAGACTAAAATTGAATTTCAATAAAGTCATGAATTAAAATGAACAATGATAGAATCTGAAAGACAAAAATGATGATTTACTCATTTCTCATTCTCTGTACTTAAGCCATTAACGGTAGGAGATAGAGGTTTCCAAAATAATCAACACTACAGAAGATTGTGCTAGTAGCCTGCATAGGTCGCCAACTTCTTAGCACATGAATGGTAGAAAGCAAGAACCAACAATCTATATCCAACGAATACCAAAATGGCAATGATCACAGTCACACTGCAGCCACATGTGCAACTTAATTATGAATGAAAGATTGCTGAACTATGAGAACTTAACGGTTATCTGGACATTGTTTGTAAGCAAGTGACGAAAAGGTTAATCTAAAATGAATTTTAGATGTAAAATAGGTTAAATATACATATCCACTTAATACAAGCTCAAATTATATAATCCTGAGCATAACTTCATTAACTGACAAAGTTAGGGGTAAGATCCATCAAAGTGATTATCCTAGCCGTCTAAGTTCTAACTAACTAACTAACTGCGGTTATACCATTGTCAGCTGTCCAATGCAGAGTCAGTTGAGAATAATATACTCCATTTTGTCAATTCTATTAGTTCTTGAAACACTAATACTTGCTAACTAGAGGCGACCGCAGAATTAACATGCTCGAGTAGAAACCTGTACAAACTTTTCCTCATGTTCTCTACCCTATGATCAATCTTATCTTCACCAACAAGATTATCCAACCAGTGGTTCACCTTTTTGAGCTGTCCAAGAAGACATGCTATTTCGGCACTCCCTTCACTTTTCAACCCAAATTTATTACCCAGAGATTCTTCCAAGTACTTCAGAAACCATTCACGAGATACCACAAGCAGTTTTTCTGCCAAAGTTGCGGCCTCTTTTATTTCAGTTTCTTTTGATTGATTCTGCTTGTTAGTATCCTTGTTCTTGGCTACCAAGAGGTTCCGCTTAGAAGATGGAAGTCGTTTGGCAGTTGAATTTGGCAAGAGATTTGCTTGAGCGACACGATTTTGCTTGTTTTGAGTAGAAGAATCCTTGGAGTGCATTTCCTTGCAAGAATTCTCAATGACAACTGAATGGAATTTCTCACCATTCAGAATCTCACTTTTTGCTTGTGTTTTGAATAGATTGAATTTGGACAGATTGGTACCAATGGCAGCTTGAACCCAAGATATAGCATTCTTGTGAGTGGGAACTTTACATTCATCTTCTATCAGACAATGAAGGGAAAAGTGGCTGATTGGCTTTGTTTCAGCAAGTAAGGAATCAAATACCACTTTTGCTCTCTGCAAACTCTGGTGAAGCTCCAGAAACTGCTGCACAAGTAATCCAGCAGAAAGTGTCTGGCGAGACTCGCAAAGTTCTGTGAACATGCTGCAAGAGAAAGCTAACCAGTTATCTTAAATGACATTAAAGACCCACAAAAGAAAAAAATTGGGAAAAGAAAAAAATTAGTAGGAAACTGAGAAATTTCCTTCCATTTGCAATTCCAAATATCTATACAAGTGACAACTATAGTAAGATTGATAATTTGTTAACTCAACCATTATGTTCCGTTTTGCATTTGAAGGAAGTAAACGTAAATACATTTCAACACAATCAAGAGTTACTTTTACAGATTGAATCCACATTGGCCAAATTTAACGTTAAACTAAACACGCTTAAACAGCATTCACGACGAGCCATAGACATAAAAACCATAAATATTATAATCTATAATGCAAACCTCCACCCTTTACCAGACATGTGGGTTTAAGCATATAAACCCTATTGAAAAGCGCAATATTGTAAAGAGGCTGTCCAGGTTAATCTTCCATAGTTGCAAGTTCTTGTTAAAGTTGAACTACATTATAAAATGCATTGGTAACAATGCCGAATGAACAGACAATATTAACAAGCAAAAGATAAAAACCAAACAAATTAACTATATTTACACAAAAAAAATAAATACCACATGCATTGAATCACAGTGTCTGCAGCAGCTGCTTCTTCAAGAGACCGCACAGCAGCCAGAAAAGCAACATTTCTACTAGTCACAACTTGCTGTAAAAGGATGAGAACAAAATTCAAATCTTGGTATAAGATGATGGCACAGAAGTTTGAATAACCAGAACGCGAATCATAATCAAGTTCCCATACCTTGCCAAGATTACACATTTGAGGAGGGAGATCTTCCCAAGATGAAGAAGCATCACCCCAAGTCTTGAAATTGAGGGGCACCTTAACAAGTTGGTTAGGAACATTGCCAGAACATGGTGAACTACTAGTGCTTTTCCTCGGAGGTGTGCTTGTCAATTTTGGACACAAGTTCTCGTTTTTGTTCTTCAATGGTGAGACAGTTGAGTTTGGAGATTTTAGTAGTGGAGAATCACTTTTAACCGAAACCTTCTTGTCTTTCACCTACAGCATGCATTATCATCTCATAAGCTTCAAAAAGTTAACACATGTAAGGGTCTTCAACATAAAAATTGGCCTTTTGTCTTTCACAACATAAATTTTCTCTCAAAGCAAAATCCCCTCACTGACAAAAGGACCTACAATACGAAACTGCAGAGGTACTGGTTTCAAACATTAACGGAACTCAAATAAATAAATTTTTAACGAAAATATCAGCATTTAAAAAACAAAATTGAACGGGTCCAACAGACATAAAAGTGTTTTGAAAGCAGAAAAAAAGGGATTAGAGGGCCCTCATTCAACATTGACAATTTGACATTACCTATAACAGTGGGGAAAAACAGCAAAATAAGAAACGGCAACCCAATTGCCCCTACAGGCGAATCTCCAAGTTAGAGCAAACACGAAACCTCTGCACAAAGCAACACTATTGAAATGAAAGAAAAGCAAAAGGGTCCCAAAAAGGCAGAAGCTTTCATTCACCAACACGAAACTTTTTTTTTTTTTTTGATTGGGAATTTGGGAGAATGGAAGGAGAAGAAGAACCAATAATCCACAAAAAAATATAAAACCTCACTCGATTTTTCTAAGACTCGCAAACACAAGTCAAACAGAGCTAATAATATGTCCGATACTTAAGAATTTAAGAACTAATTAAAAAAAAAACTTTATTTCTTAAAAATTACAAGTATCATCCACATCATGTTAATACTATAATGAACATTGGTTAATATTTCAAAGAAAACGTAAAAATACTTATATCATCACCAAACCAAGATATATTAACCCCTAAATTTTCAAGCTTAGATTTTACCCACAAAAAAAAAGGATAAATTTTTTGAGCTAAGGAGAAAAGGAGACACACATTGGGTGAAACGGGGGTAGATTTCTTCAACTTGAGTGCGGAGGTAGAAGAAGCAGAAGCAGAAACAGAGGAAGTTTTCTTAACGGGGCTCTGATCCCAAACTCTTCTAGAAGAATCCAAACTCAACCGCCGAATCTCCTTCTGCTTAGAGGAATGCGAGTTCGACCATTTCTTCTTGTTACTATACGGCGCCGTTAGATGGAGCGAATCGCTGGAGACCAGGTCAGTGGGGTTCCCAACGCAAGGACTTCTCTTCGGAATAGGGTTCAAGCCGCGAACGAGTGGAACAGGGGAAGCCGAATCAAGTCGAGTTACGTAAACGAACTGGCCGAGTCGGAGCTTGTCGCCGCATATCAACTCGGAGTCCTCGTCGGAGAGTGAGACGTAAGCGGCGTGAAGGGAGTCGGAGAGTTTGAGGAAGTAGCCGCGGCTCTGCCAGGGCTCGTCGGAGAAACGGGGAACGATTTCGGTGACCTGAAGGAGGGCTTGACGGTGCTCCGACGTGACTCTCTTCCCCGCGTTGTCTAGAAGCTTCGATAACACGCCGGGAGTGAGCGACGCCATGCCCACAGCAGTGAGCAAAAGCGCTTTTTTCTTGGTATGCTTCCAATGGAGCTCTGTTTTTGGTTGCTGTGACGGAGATGAAAATAAACGGAACTCCTGCAACGTACTGTACTTTTTCAAGGACTTGTTTATTCTGCAATTCTGCAAGGTGACAAGAGTTTTTTTTTTTAAATTCTTTTTGTTTATTTTGTGTATTGGCAAGAGTTTTTTTTTTTTTCCTATTAACAAGAGTTTATTTTGGAAAGGAAAACAAAAAAAAATGCATGACATTTTCAGAATGCACATATTTAGAACTAAAATTTGATTTTTTTTTTATTATCTGTTTCATGTTATATGTAATTTTTTCATAATCAAACAAATTATATTTATAAAATCCTTCAAAAAAATTATTGATAATGAGCACTAAATGTGATAAAAAAAAATACATCAAAATGGAATTAACAACTATGAAAACATAAAGAAATAAAATACTAGTAAAAAAAAAGGTGATTCTACCTCATTCGAATTTGTGATTTATATTTTGTGAATTTCCATTTTAAGGTACTTTTAAATGAATTTTCAAAAAGTAATAAAAAAAAGTTAGCCTTTTTTTATGAAGACTTGATTCTTGTTTCTTTGTAAAATAGATTTTACTTTTTTATAAGATTTTTATGTAGGATTTATTTAGTTTTAAATATGATTAAAATGCAATTATAGAAGATGAAAAAAACTTTAAAAATGTATTTAGAATATTTCTAGTATCTTACTGAAAATAGTAATATATTACTCCTTCAATTTTAATTCCAAGCACCAAAAAAAAATTGTGTTATTTTTTGTAAGCACTTATTATAGAAAAATAGAGTCTTTTTATTATTATTTTTGTTCAAATTAACTAGAGTAATAAAGTTGAGGTTTAAAATGATTGTAAGTTGTATCCAAAAAAAATTGATTGTAAGTTTCTAATAAAAGTTAAATTGGAAAAACATTTAAAGCTTTTTAAATATTTTTTGATGTCATCTTTTTTTATTCACATAATTTTTTATTTTACATACTTAATATAAATTTTAATTTTTATTTATGAATTATTCAATAATAATTAGTTAAAATTATTTAAAAATATTTTTTTTCTCGTGATATAAAAATTTAGTATAAAATGTTCATGTTTTATATTATAAGCATTTATTAAAAAATTAGTTGATTTGCTTCCATTTCTATTAACAATTTTCAACATTAGTTATTTATTCCTAATTGGTTGATTCGTTTTTTTTTCATAGCTACTATAAACAATCTTATTATGTAAATTGCACAGATGAAATTCTAGTTTTATTTTTTAAATAAATTCAATACTAATACTCCATTCATTCTAAAATAGTAGTTTCTTTAACAAAATTTTTTTATTTATAAATTATTGGGCTTAAATATGTTTTTAGTCCCTGAAATATTAGATTTTATTGACTTAAGTCCTAAACTACATCCCTACAAAATTTGAAGTGGTGATTTAAGTCTCTTTAAAAAAAATTTTGGTGACTTAAATCCCTAATCTAAGGACTTAAGTCAACATTTTTCACATTTATCAAGGACTTATGTCACCCAAAAAATTTATTAAAGGGACTTAAATCACCACTTTAAATTTTATAGGGACATAAGTCCTAAATTCTTAATGTTAGGAATTTAAGTCAATGAAATTTAATATTTCAAGGACTAAAATCATATTTAAGCCTAAATTATTTGTCAGTTTTACACTATTAAAAGTATATTTATTATCTTTTTCTACTTTTATTATTTTTTATTCAATAAGTATTAAGTAATTTTTTAAATTAAAAGTTTATTTAGTCTATTAATTCTCAAGTATTTGTTAAACTTTATATGAATTAAATATCATTCTAAGATAGTGGGTTTAAATTTATTTTGAATAAAATTTAAATAAAGTAATTAATATTTTTAAAATTAATATAACGAAATAGCTAATTTTTTAAAGTATATAAAAGTGACTAAATACTTTTATGAAATGTATAGAGTATATATTAAGAATTAACAATAAGTAGAATAATAAACATTTATAATTATTTTTTTTTAATTCTAATTTAAGTAGTACTACTATAAGGGTATTATTTCACTTTACAAGACCATTAACAATACTAATTACTATTCCCTCCATTTATATTTAACTATTATGTTGAGGGTGAAATACTCATGTTAAGTATGAATTTAGTTTTATAGTGATAAAATTAATTTTAAATCAACGTGATTTTGTAAAATTAATTTTAAACCAACATCATTTATATTTGAATATTTTTATCTATATGATAATATTAATAGTTAATTTTTTCACATCCACAGTGAAATCATCATTTATTTTTTGATATTTTTTTTATATATTACCGTGATTTGGCAAAATTAGTTTTAAACAATCTCAGTCCTAGTTGAAAAATATTGAATGCATAACCAAACAAATATAGTATTTATTATCAAAATAAACTTGTAATGTACGAAAGTGAGTTAAGTAACTTCCAATGCTCATTCAAACGTTGTCTAAGGAGTACAATAATCATTCTAATTTTTATAAAATAATTTTATATTTTTTTATAATATTTTTTCTCTTATTATTTTAGTGGTTTAATAATGAAACATTAATTAATATTTAATTAAACATAAAGTAAATTTTAAAAAAATACAATTAATTTTATATTTAAAATATAAATAAATAGATGAATAAAAATATTTTTTTTTATATAAAGAGATAAAAAAAAATACTAGTAATAGAGGAAGTAGTATAAGTTAAGAGAGGCGACAGCGTTGAAGTTAGAGAGAGAGAGAGAGAGAGGCGGAATCTGAAAGTGAGATGGGGGAAAGTGCAGTTATGTTATGGCAGTGAGGATACACATAACACATGTCCAATGGAGAATATGTAATAATGTTTTCGTAAAGTACAAACAAATAAGATAAAAAGTAGTAGGAGTACTAGTAATTATAAGCAACGAAATTAACACACACACACACACACACAAAAAAAAAATCTCCATCGAAGGAAAATATTACTACATCGTTATTTTATTTTTTCTGTCTAGAGAGTAGAGTTTGAGGGGTTCAGGTAATAAACATAACGACAACGTCTACCACTCTCTGCATCCAAAACTATTCAAAATCAAACCAAACCCCTTTTCTCTCAATAAAATAAACATGAATACTCTTTTTTTCATATAAGTCATTTAAATATTTTAGATAAATTATTCATGTTTTATGGAGTATTATAAATATTTAAATAAAATATATTTATCATATATTTGATTTTTTATTTATTAAAGTAATATATTATTAGTATTATTAATTTTAAAGATAGTATATTTTTTTAGGCGTAAAATTAAATAAAGTAATTCTTTTTTAAAAACTTATTAAAATAACTATTTTTAAGGGCAATTATGTACTTATATTATTAAATGGTGGAGTACTTTTTTCGTTTCTAAATATAAGGAAAAAAAATTAAACACCCTTTGAAATAATTAGTTGATCTTATTTAATTTCTTTTTTTATTAAATAATTACATGTTTTTTCACCTTTAGAATGAGATTAATTCCGTTCGCGCTGCATGGCTGTGGTTGGTGCTGGCCCCCGAAAATTTGGCATAGATGAGATTCGAACATGGGATCTCCTGCTATGGACCTTCTATGAACTTAGCGAGGGGGTGACATTATTGCCACTACACCCTTCTCAAACTATACCACATGCCATTTTTTTTTCAAATTTGTCCCCGATCTGGAAAATAATTTTCAGGCACAACCGAAAAATAATATTTCCGGTTGGTGTGGATACGTAGGATTTGGTATCCAACCGGATTATAAAATTTGGTTGCAACCGAATAATAAAATTTAGTTCTAATTGAATAATAAAATTTGATTCCAACCGGATTCTCAAATTCAGTTAGAATAAAATCAGTATAATCACCGTTATTCCAAAAGTTTAACTCTCATACAAATAATCAAATCCGGAATCACCCGGATAATATTGTCCGGTTGCGACCGGAAATTATTTTCCGGTTTCGCCCGAAAATTAGTTTCCAGAGCGAGGGCAAATTTGGAACAAAAAAAGAGGACGTGTGGTGGCAATAATGCCACACTTAAGCGAGACCTTAACCACTAAGCCAACTTTTGGAGCTTTTTTTAATTTCTTTAAAATTATCTAAAAAATAATTAGTTTTCCTATAATATTCTTAAAATTTTTCCACTTTAACACCACTCTAATAAATAAACGAAGGTAGTTTAGATTTCTAAACCGTTAGCAAGTGTCCTAAATGTATTTTTTAACTTTTTTAAGGGTTAAGGGCTCGTTTGGTGATCAGGATAAAGAACTCAGGATATGATAACTTATCATATCCTATTATTATTTGTAGTTTGATGAGCTAGCAAGATATGATAAGCTTATCATGTTAGCTTTTCATATCCTACTCTCTAGTACAAAAAGTTATTCTAAGGGGAGATCATGTTAGCTTATCCTATCATACTCTCTAGTACAAAAAGTTATTCTAAGGGGAGTTGGGTTAGAGGCCAGCAAGATAGAATAAGGATTTTTATTTCCTATTTTACCCTAGCTTATAAAATTAACATTTATTTTTATAATAAAAAAATAAAATAAATAAGAAAAAACAAAATTATAAATATTGACAATAATATTTTTTTTAATAATATTAATAGCAAATAAAATAAATAATAATAATAAACATAAATAATAATGAAAATGAATAATAATAATAATAATAAAATAAATAATAAATATTGATAATAATAATGATTAATAATAATAATAGTAATAAAATAATAATTAATAATAATAAACCATATTAATAGTAATAGTAATAATAATAATAAATATCAATATAAATAAATGAAATAAAAATAGTAAGAAAATAAATAAAATAATAATAATAGTAATAAAATAAATAATAATAGTACTAAAAATAAATAATTATGATAATAATGAAAATAATTAATTATAATAATAATAATAATAATAATAATAATAATAATAGTAATAATAATAGCAGTATCTATTCTAATATTCCTTCCGGTCCTTTTTATAAGCAACGTTAGATATATTTTACACATACCAATAAACCTTAATAAATGATTTTTTTTAATCATTTAAATGATGAATACAAATTTTCTTCCTAGTATGCTCTTATAGATATATTTTCTTCCCATGTGCAAATTAAAGAATGGAGTTTATGAGTGTCAATGGGAATAGAAGAATTAGTGGTTAGAGAAAAATTACTAAACTCAATTAACTAAGGGTGTATTAGGAAGTCTATATTTTTTTAGCATTTAATAAAGTTAAAAAATGTACTTTATTGTTTATATTAAGGACAAAAAAAAAACTTACCTTTTGTTGCTTATAAAAAGGACCGGATGGAGTATCTCATAGACACACTAAAGTACCAAACACGGGATATGATAAGAGTTTATCAAGGCTTATCCAACTCTTATCATATCTTGTTGTTATCTAACTCTTTTATCTTATCATGCCTTATCATATCCTGTCCACTAAATGAGTCATAATTATAATAAAAAAAAGTTAGAAATGTAATTTTTTTTCAAGAGATTAAATGATATATACTTATGATCATTTTTTAAATTCTAAAAACTTGAGTAAGTACAGTAAGAAAATTGTTTAACCAGCTCCTTTCTTATTATTTAGAAATAAGTGGAGTAGTAGCATGTATTTGGTTGAGTAGAAATAAAAAAAAAAAAGAGAGAGAGAGAGAAATAAAGTGCAAGAAAATTATGAAAAGAGAAAAATAAAAAAATTTTTGATATTTTTAATTTTTTTAATAAATCAGATTTTTTTTTCAATTTTTCTGAAGTTAGTAATAAATAAAAAAATATACTACGATATTATTATTCATTTTTTTTCATTTAAATTTCTTTGGAGCTAACCAAACAAACATAGGTTAATTAATGGTGTGACTTGTTTGGGCAACAAGAGAAATTAATTTGCACACACAACACAAACACAAGGACCTTGCTTCCTTGGTTTCTTGGGGGTCCCACAATTGAACGAGTGTGACTAGGCAGTGGTGTTGTGGTGTGCCCTAACCATTTTTTATTTATATTTATTTTCCTTTTCATATTCATTCATTCTGTTTGCCAGGCGCGCGCCTAAACGTGACATTATTAATTGGATCGTATGAGTTATCATCCTACTTCCGTTAGTATATAAATCACGAAAATGATCCTAATTTTGTTATTGTTATTTAAAATAATTTAAATTGGTATTTGACTTATTACTCTGATGGTCACGTTCAACCGAATTACCAGAATAAAAAAAAATTAAATTATTAAATTGGCCTAAAAAATTACTTTTTTGTTTTTTAGTCTTTTTAACTTTTTTGAATTGTTCACATTTAATAGTCACTTTAGAATACCAATAAGTAACTAATGTTATTTTTTCACTTACACCCTTATAATAAATGCATCTTTTCACTAAGTATTTATGGTCCATTATCTATAAATAAGAGTATAATAAAATAGGGGTTTGCTAACGTACACCCATATATTTTCTAGAAGGAGTACGTTAGCAAGCTACACCTTTTGGGTGTATTTTAAAATTTCAACTTATAGCTTGTTAATGCACTCCTTCTAAAAAGCAAGTGTGTGTACGTTAGCAAACCCCAATAAAATATTACGTAATAAATACTCCTAGAAAGTTTAACATCTAATTATTTTCTTAATCTATATACATAACCTTAAAAATTAAGAAAAAAAATCATAGAGAGTAAAAGTTTTTTAACTATATTCTTAATATAAAATATAAATATGTTAATAAATACTTCATTTCAATTAATATTCATTTTCCTCTTCCATTTCACTATCTTTGTCTCAATTATTTATTGAATTTTTAAAAATTATAGAAAAAGTAAAAATATCAATAATCAATTAATAAGTTAGTTGATAGTAGTAACTTATATTTTGGGCCAAAAACTTTTCTAGAATGTGACTTGTATTTAGGACTGGAGGGAGTATAAGTTTTTGATTTAAACTTTATCTTCATTCAAAATAGTCCCAACGGTTAATAGGTTAACGAAATCATGATGTAACATGTTAAATGTCACGATGAAAACCCAAATCAGCGTCATATTAATAAGAAAACATAAATCAAACATTTTAAAACAAAAATGAAGGAAGAGAAGTGGGTTGGGTGCAAAAAAGAAATGGAAGAAGATGAGTGAGTATAAATAAAAATAAACTTTTTTAAACTTTGTTCGGACCAATATGCTTATTTCGTTCAATTGCTTATATGACATCTTTTTTAGCTTTCATCGTGACATCATGACTTCATTAGTGTGTTATCAACCGAGACCATTTTGAATGATTGAAGATAAAATCACTCACCAATTTACTTATTTTTATGAATTAGTGACCATTTTAAATGGTAATGACAAAATCATTGATCATTTTAATTATTTTTTCAATTATAACCTGTTATTAAATAATATTCATACGATACTTATTAAAGTTATTAGAATTCGAATAAATAATTATAAATATACATTATTTTTTTTTTTAAAAAATACAAAGTTTATTTTTCGACAATTTTTTATTATATTCAATTATTTAAAAATAAAAACACTAGCTAACATTTACCTTCTGCCTTGAAAAAACAGATAGTATATTAATAGAGCATAAATTGAAGTTGTTTATTTGAGACCGTAATTTGTTTTGTATGCAACAAAAATAACTATATCGTGCTTTGTTCATTTTTTTTTCTCTTGAAAAAACATGAAAGTAGCCAATAATTATATTTCCTTTTTTCTTTTTTAGATTAAAGTTTGAAACAGCAACATTTCGTTTGGTTTGTGTAAGCAGGTTTTTCTAGTCAGAGATCATAACACTGGACCAGTAAGCAGTCGTACTGTGCCTTCGTATCACATTGGGCCCCCACTTCTCATAAACACTTTTCAAATCAATTAAATAAATTATAAATTTTAGTTGTCCAAAAAAATTTTATAAATTTAACTAAGTAGTACTATTTTTACACAAACTTCAAGGCTAACTTTTTACTCCTCTTCAAAATTGCTGTCCTTACAGAATAGAATCTTTACAAAACAAGTACAGGTCCAGAACAGGGGTCCCATACTAAATTACTCCTATCATATATGTTCTATAAATTTAAAATGTAAAAAATTGGTATGAGACCCAATTTAAACAATATGTCGATAGTGATGTTACTGATTATAAATAAAGAATTCATCAAAATTTTTACCATAATCTTTAATAATATTAGCAATAGATCATTTAATTTAGAAAGAAATTACACATTAGGATATAATTTTCACATTTAAAATTCTTTATGGAACAAAATTATCCAATTAAAACTATAAGAACCAAAATTTTATAATTTTACAACTTATATAGAACTAAAATGCAATTAAACCTTTTAATTTTTATTTTTCTTTTAAATTTATGACAATCAAATATTTTTGTCATTCTTTATTTATATGGATATTTAAGTTCTTATATTCTATTCAAGTTATCCAAAAATTTAAAATAATACAGTAATAAAATAACAAAAAATGTAAAAGTTTCACAAAAAGAAAACTAAAAAAATTTAAAACATATAAGATGCGAGATTATGGTTTAAAATTAGATTCGTGGTTTTGATATTATGATGTGTATAGTTTGAGATTATGGTTTTGATGCCAAGGAGTAAAAATACACAGTCAAAGCAGATTTGACCAACAAACAACAGTGACTTAAATTTAATGTATCGTTTGAGTAAAACTTTTATTCTCTTACACTAGTTAATTATTAATGATGTATCTTTAGGCATGGTTGTTTTCTATTTTGGGATAAATTATCTTTAGGTTTGGCGAAGAGGTTAACTTGGGAACGTGTGGTAGGACATTGAGGCCCAATTGTGCTTGTGGAGTTTTGTTTGTATTCACAAAACTAAAAAAATGGGTTTTGTTTATGGGCCAGCAATTCTTTTTTTTTTTTAAATTTCATAATCACAAATTGTAACTTTTTATTTCAACGCTTCAATTTGTGTGCAACAGTATTGCAAAATCTTAAATAAACACGTCCTTGTGTGGTTGAGCCTGGTGGAATAAAAAAATTCAGGAGTAAAAGAAACTCAGAATGATATAAATTTTCCCATCTAATACAAAATTATCTTATGAATCAAATTATCAAAAGGACAATAGCAGAGATGTAACCACTATTTGGAGAGGGGAGATTATCAAATTGGGAAGAACAAGGCTACGGTGTCATCTTGTAGTACACCATGCTTTCAATGACCTAATTAGAAGGAAGGAAAGAAACAGAACATTTTCCTCCATAGACAAACACAGTTATCATCTATTTTTGGTATCTGGACACAATCACCTCAAATGTCACAAATCTAACTAAAGGTAGCAAAATGTTTGACCTTTTACTGACCTACCGCAACAAACAAAACCCCTCAAACCATAACCATAGTCAATAGGCATACAAATTAAGCAAAGTTCATTTAATGCATATATATTATATATTATATATATGATTCACTAGACCTTATTCTAATTCTGGTTTTTTCTAGTAATGATATATGTATACTTATTATTCACGTACACCCGATAAATTTGTTAAATTATTACATAATTTAGTTAAATCATTTGTATACAGTGAGTTTATATTAAATATTTCTTAATTACCATATTATAAACTCGAGAAAATTATGAAGAATTCATGAAGAGAAGAGGTAATTGATAATTGATGTGAATTGAAGGGTCCTTAATTAACTCCCATTGCATCTGAAAGCAGCAAATTCACCAACTAGGTAAAAGAGATAGAAGACAAATAAATCAACCATACGTAAAGAAGTCTTATCTAACTAAGCCTATGTTAATTCTAGGTTCAATCAAAAAAAAAAAAAATCCCAGTTGCAACTTTTACTTTTAGTCTACATTTTCAACTTAAAAAATGTCTAAATCAAAGTGATTGTAAATAGGGTGGAGACTGGATAAGCCTTCGTAACCCTATTAATGTCCGCTGGATTAATTTTATTAGTGTCGTAAAGAGATACCTAAGAAACCAAAGAAAATGTGATTGTAAGATTTTTCGAGAATATTTTTTAAATGAAAATTTTTATGTACATGTGTACAAGACTTTTTCTCAATACAATAGTATTGCGAAAACACTATTTTCTTGTTCATTAGGGCAAAAGTCAAAATCAAGTTTGGAAATCATTTAATTTCGTCTCAAATTTGCCAAACAACGTCACAATCAAAGGTCCGTGACAAAATGCATTCAATAAATCATAGTTTAAGATTTCAAACGCGAAGCTAAACACTCTCGAAGAGGTTGGACTTGGGCCCTAGGAGCATGGTGTTTTGGCCCAATATAGTGAGAATGGCCTAGAGTTTGGTGACACTTCCTCCCACTTCATTATCTTGCTCTGCTTTACCATTGGAGGGTTAATCTTTCAATTATCACAGATAGACACCAAGAAAACAGACATTTCACCTTTTTGAAAGCCCTCTAAACTAACCCCTCCCATTTGCATTACTCTTTAAGAAACCAAAAAAAATTCCTCTTCCAATAGTGACACCATAAATGACTTCTCTTTGAGATTCACACAAAACAATTCTCATTTCCCACATAGCAAAAGAAAATGGAGGTTAAATCCCCTGCAGTGAAACGCCACTATGACATAACAATGTCAAGAAGAACAAGGAAGCAGCAGCAACAACAATCTTTCAATCAAGTTCATCAAGCAAATGAGATCAAACCCTCACAACAACAACAACAAGTGGTTGTTGTTGTTGACACAACAAAAAATGAAGTGTCACAAGAAAAAGAAACTTGTAATCAAACTAACAACAACAATGTTGATGATCATGCGGTGGTGGTGAAGGAATCATCATGTGAGAGTGAGAGTGATCATCACAAGAGCTTGAAGCAACTGATCAAAGGAGATGAGAAGAAAGGAAGGAAGGAACTTGGAGAACATTTCACTGAGGAAGAGAAGAATCTTCAATTGGTGAGTATGCAACAGAAAGATAACATTCAAGGTGTCAAGTTCAAGAAATTGGTGCGTCGTTATGCCAAAGTTTTGGGACATTTGATGAAGGCTAAGCGTGATCCTCCTTTAGGTGATGCTGGAAAAAAACCTCTTTTCAGTTATCATCTTAGGGGGCAAAAAAATATTTGAACTATTTTTCTATATCTCTATATAATATAATGGCTTAAATATATTTTGGACAGATAAATGCCTTCAACTTTTGCCCCTGTTTTTATCTTTTCAGTATGTTTTGTTCATGCATATGTTATATATGTTAATTGTATCAGTCAAATATGTTCTTAATATGTTAGTTGCTGATGTCTAATACTAATAGATTCATCATGTTAACAATTTTATCTCTCTTTTTCCTGTTTGTGTTTGAGATATATATGACATGTGATTGTTCTAATTACTTTATGTATTTTCTTTACAAACTGCTAGTATTTTCTGTGCATATGATCTCTTTCTCATATTAGTATTTTTCATGTGTCAATAGAGAGTGAACTGTGAAAGTTTTATATGAAGATAATTAGAAATATCAGAATGTTAGGGATGGAAATATCCTTCCCTGTCATAAGAAAATTGTGCACTATCCCATATTAAAACCCAACTCATTGGCAAAGAAATACTTGAAGTGAGAAAAAAACCATTTAGGGAAGATATTCTTAAGGTCCATTGTCATTCTTGCACAAGAATTTTCCTTTTTTGTTTTTCAATTTGTTCATCTTATTTCCCTGGACTTTTTGTTCCCATTTCGTGATGTGTAAGTTTAGCAGATTAGTGTGACGATAGGAACACAAAAAATAGCATGAAAAACGTTATTTTTACAAAAATAATTGAGCGAAAAAGGAAGTTTAGAAACTAAGACATTTTGATTTAAGGTTCAAACCGCCATAAGGCTTTAAATGGATTTCTTGACTGGTGAAAGGAAAGCTTATGGACGAACAAGTCATGCAGTGAAATAGATGAGTCATAATTTCAGAACATCAATAATAAGTAAAGTGGTAAGGACATAATCCAGTGTCACTTTTCTATTTCAAAAGTTTTAATGGAACTATGAATCTGCAACATTCCAACCTAATGGAATGAATACTTTCATATACATTTGACTTTATTTGTTTTAATTAAGATGAATACAATAAATATACACAACTAAATAAACAGAAAAAAAAAAAAGAAAGAAAGAAAAAGAAGTGAATAATTTCATGATCAATTCATATTTTCCAATGAGTTTGGCTGGTTTTTTCTACGTTAGAGAAAGAGAATGATGGTGATCTTCAATGCCATAACTAGACTAATAGTGGAGCAGTCAAAGAGGTTGAAGGATTGTGGAAATCCATAGAGAAAGTTACAACCACACCAATTAGGGCACAAAATGCAGGAACAAGTCCCAAACCAAACCTTGTCACTGAAAAAGGAAATGAATTTCCTTCTAGACGTGGAGACACATCTGCAAATTGATGATTTCAGCAATGTTAGGCAATTAAATAATCACATATAGTCATATACACATGTAACATCACTCTTTCACTGCAATGCTAGTAATTGAACAAGAACTTATAGCATAGGCTTCACAAATGAACTCCCTCAACAAGAGTTTTTGGGTCCCAGCTGATTTTGGTTAAGAAACTTACTTTGGTAAGACTGAAGAACATATAAAGCAATCCCGCATGAAATTTTGTCCATAAAGCTCAAAGACCCAACAACAAATGCACAGCCATTGAGGTTCCCTCCAATCAGATAATTTTGCATGCTTACTCCAGTCACCTATAATATAATAATAATTATAATAACTGATAAATACCTATGCACATTAAAAATCCAATTCACTGTAAACTTAACCCTGACTGCTGGAATCTAAGACAGTGATATTATTTATAATACAGTGAATTAATTGAAAATGTTGAAATAAATATACTTGTTTAAATAATAATTGAAAATTAATTTTGAACACTTGATGTTTCCTCTTGTTAACATTGTCATGTCTAATCAACAAGCAAAATAGTTTCAGTATTGTACATGCATCATGTAGAGTAGTTGGTATTGTACATTGCTGAAATGACTTGGTAGAAAGTCATCAACAAGACAAATGGCCTTCAAAATTGCAGAACAAAAACAAATATTTTATCTTTTGGCAAATCCATTCAAGTCAAGACCAACATTGGTTGATTGGTGTCAGCATAGTGGTAGAGGCACAATACGACTCCAGGAAATAAATGATGGTTCTAATCTTGGAAGGAACACTAGTTGGTAGGGGCGTACAGCAAGTCTATATACGCCAAATGGATTAATCTACACTGGTAACAGGGTGGGAGATACCCGGGAAACAAAAACAAAATCAGTTAAGTATAGAGAGTGTCATACCATCATGAGAGCATTTGCTATGCCGATAAATACTGAAGCTATGTACATGATATAGCTCATATTTTCAGTTATCAGAAGGATCACTCCACCACAAAAAATCCAAAGAATACATCCAACAGAGAAGTATGCCTTTAGCAACCTGCCGGTCCACGCTATCTCCTGCAAAGAGTAAACTAATTTATCAGTGTAAACTGGACAAAAAGCAAAATGCAATGTAGAAAGATATCTATCAAGAATACTTATTTAATAAGGGAACCTGTAACGCGATAGATACGATGAAGCTGCAAATATATATGATAGCAGGAACCTAATCAATCATCATCAGACAATGTAATCAGCCTTGTGATTCTTCAAACTTCAATTTATTTAAATCTCAATGGACTTAAATGAATTTAAACAGAGCAAAATTCATCGTGTACCAGAGCTTTAGCTGATTGACCCATTTGTAGGTCATTTATGACAAACAAAGTAAGGTATGCCTGGAAAAAGAAGCCATTTTCGCGTCAAAACTCGAAAGTGTTTACAAACCTCAGTTATGTTTACTTGGATATTCAAAGGCAAGCAGGAAGTTTCAGTTTCTTTTTGATTATGTTCCTGAAGAATTGTCCTCTACATGAAGCAATACCTAACATTTTAATCCCCAACATATTGCATTTTTTTAATCATCCCCCAACATATTGCATAATCTAAAGTATAAACATATTAAGCTTCCAATCTTCCAAGATAATGAACACACAAGCAAGAAAGACTAAGCGCACTAACCTGTGAAACGTTGAGTGCCAATCTTGTGAGAACATAAACAAGAGCGACCTGATAATATAAAACTCTCTTGAACCAGTAAACCCATGAAATCCTTGCATGATCCTTTCCATGTACACCCTGCTTCAATCTAGGGAGAAACCAGAAAAAATTTCTCAGTTTTGTAAAACAGTAGCTGAAAATGCTCAAACAGCCTATTTTATAAGGAGATTTTGATTTAATAGGGGCAAAAAGGACTTGCATGAACAATTATTACAACAGCTTCATGCGGTTTAAGTTCTATAAAAATAGTCTCTTAAATTAAGTTTGTGTTTGCTTCAGAATTTCTCTACAAGGAAGGTGTCATGAATTTTATAGTTTTTTCAGAAGAATATAATGGACTTACATGAACATTGATTACAATAAAATGAACCTTCAATAGTTACAATCTCTTAGAGTGAATTTGGTCTTATAATTGAATGGAGTGAACATGGATCTATTTCAACACAATTAAAGAGTAGCTTTCACGTTTTTTATTAGCGTCCCAATTATACGTGAAATCAAACATAAACTTACTCAAACCGAATTTGCGTTTGCTTTCACAATTTCTCTACAAAGTAGGCATCACGAATTTTAATATTTCCCCCTTCTCTTGAAGCAGAGGGTCTGCTCCAGCATTGTTTTTCTCATATTTACCACTAATACACACAGCATCTTGATATCTTAAAGATTACGGACAACATCTTTCCAGTTATAAATTATGCCTACTATGATCTATGAGTAGCGAAAAGCTTTAATTCTTGGATATAAACAGCATTAAGCCTCAAAGCACACACCTGGGCTCTTTGGTTGCAAGAAGAAATACACCGACAAAGCAACATCCAATAAAAATTGACAGATATGCAATCCAGCGGTACTGCTCATTTGGAAGAGTAATAAAGTGATTATGCTTCTCAGCGGCTGACTATAGATGGATCCAAACAGTTTTTATCATACATACCTGATTTTGAATATCAGCATATGTGTTTCCTTTGATGAAATTGAATACTATTAAAGCAACAGCATATAGGCCAAGATTGGCAACCTAGAAATATATGAGATTATAAACATTAGTAATTCATATAATCATTTCATTGATTGCTTCTTCCCGGAGGAGGATATGGACTTTTGTATCTGAAAAAGTAGTTCACAAGAAGCTTCTTACCATACCAAAAGCATTACGACAGCTAGCCAGTGCAACTCTGCTTGTAGAGTTCAGCGTCATGCAACTCACCATGGACCTTCAAGAAAGCAACCAAATAAGACACTGATGAATTAATCTAAATTGAAATAAGAACTTATGCTTTTTTATTTGATTCTTCTCTTAACAACAGAAATTTTAAGATTAGAGAGTTCACTGGTGCTGCTTGCTTAAAAAATTAATACTGCTTCATATCATTCTAAGACTTAAATACTGAAGTAATGAATAATTAAAGCTGAAATAACAAAAAGTGAAAAAAAACAAGACATCCTTTTTTCCTGAAAAATCACACATATTCCAACAACACGCCTAGAAAAACCAAGTCATCGCCGTTTCATGTGAATGACATTTCTTAACCAGATGTTACAATGTTCCAATATTTGCAAATAGATATGCATAAATATCACGAAGTCAGTGACATAGAGATAATTTTTAGTTTAAGTTGGCAAGAGCACGAGCCACAATGATACTTCATAAACTTGAGGAAATTATTACATGTGCGAAACTTGAGTAGCAGCCCAGCCCAAGTTGAAGATTGCGGCAAACACGCTGTAACTCACAGTTTCAAAAGTAGCTGAATTGGAAGTAAAAATTTTACAGGGTAGACAACCACCAAAAACGGAAGAAAATGAAATAGCCACCAATAAAGATCCAGCACCATGCCATATCTTGAAATGTCCAAACCTGTCTATCTATCAACCAAGACAAAAAGACATTAGCATTTCTATCAAAATAAGGTCCAAAAAGCACTTAATAAGAGATAAGGGGAAAGAGTAGCAAAAACAAAAGACAACAGAGAAGAGATTGTGAAAGTTTATAAGGTAGCAACAGGTAGATAGAAAACATCAGATAAATTCGGATAAGCCTCCAAAACAAAAGACCTGGTCCCTCAACCGTGAAATGAGAGTATAAGATGAATGCGAAGTTAATGACAAAAGCATGTGAAATATTTCACTAGAATGAGGGTAAAAGTAGTGTTTAAATACCAGTTCACCAACAAATATGGTGCCTAAGCCATCAGCCACTTGACCTGAAAGCATCACAGCAGCTGCGTTCCTTTGAAATGGGGATAAAAAAAGGTTAAAAACAAAGTGTGGAAGAATCAAAAAGATTTTTGCGTAAGACGTAAGAATACAAAGCTTTTCATCACGTGGTGCAAAATCTAATATGTTTCACATCATGAAAATCAACTGGTGTACTATTGTCCGTCCAAAATAATGTGCAAAATATTTCAAACATTATGATATATACTAATATAGACACATTATTTGAAGAAGCAGCATAACATAAGGAAAATGACAAAGCATCTATGCATGCTGAAGCCAGCCAACTGCATCATGTTATTATCAATTCTTTCCTTTATGGAATACTTGCTATTAAATTTTTTAAAAATTATGAGCAAGTCTACCAATCATTTATAGTCATCTCATCAAGCTACATTACTTCTGCAAATCAGTTTAAATCTATGCTAGATCTTTATTATGTAAGACTAAGGCATTCGCAGCTGCTTCCCCTCAACCTATAAATAATGGATTTCCACCAAACTTTCAAAGACAGCCAATTTTTACCAATCTACCAATTCAACTTTCAGTTATATAAATTAAGAAGCCTTTGCACAAAGCTTGGCTAAAACATGTGACAAGTGCAAAAAAGTAATTTAAAAAAAAATTAAATAATCACACCTTGGAGAGAGTCCAATATCCGACAAGAACAATAATAGATAGGTGAACCAACAAGCGGAAGTTATGTCGTTGAGCATGTGTCCCATGCCATAATAAAAGACAGGCCATCTTCCTAGAACCTTGGTAAATGAGTCATCGTCTTCAATGACAGTACTCATCATACCCTTCGATGAGAGCGGATTTAAACCTACAAGGTATAAATTAAATATTTTTAGTTTGCAATCCTTCTTGAAAGATGAGTTTTTCTTTTTCTATTTGTGACTCGTATACTAATGTTAACAATCATCTCCTACAGAATAAGCAAAACTGTACTCCCAAAATATATAAAGCTGGAAAAAGAGAATATTGGGGGGAGAAAATTAAAGGAAATTACACACTTTGATCCTCTTTCATTTAGTTAGCACCTTAACAAAGTCAAAATAGCCTACATTTCAGGCATCAAAGAGAACTTCCTCAATTATACATGGCAGGAAAGAAGATAGATCACACTTTTTACACAAGTAATTTTTCTTACGTGAACCCTAACAGTAAATTTGTTCTGATCTTTGAAATTTGGACGATTCAAAGAGTTTCTGTCATACAAGACCTTTCCAAATGTAATTCACTAAATCTGTAAATCACTCCCATAGCGTGGCAGCATAGTAATCTTACAATTTTCAAGGATAAAGCTGCAAAACCCTAAGTTCACATACCATTATAGTCCACAAAAGATGCTCATAAAATTTCTTCAGACAGATCCACAATTTGCACCAATTTTGTGGCAAGCAATACATTATTTCTTGTGTACTAGCAAAGATAACAAAATTGAGCACAGCTCTCAATCAAACCATGTAGCAGGGGAAAAAAAAAGAATGGATTGGCAATTTGACATACCAATGAATTACAAAAAGTGTATGTAAAAGCTTGAAACAACTAAGCGTGAAGGGTACTGTTACTAACAAGGGATCCAAATAGTAACAGTTTTCTTTGCAATCAAGTTATTCGTTGACACCGAAATACTAAATGCCATATTGGTCAAACAAAAGGCAACAAAATGAAATCATAGAGACTAGAGCTTTTTCCCCAAATTCACTCCATCAATAAAATGTCACCTTACAAGTAAAGGAAGTGAATCATAGCAGAGGCAGAAACAGATCATAATCACACATTACAGCAGAAAACGCTATACATATAAAGCGAATCACCCAATAACATCTAGATAGAAGAAAATAAAAACCTTAAAAAAAACTGAATCACACAACATTACCAATAGAAAGTAGTAACAGTGGTTTCAGCAGAAAAACACCAGTTGCATGTAATCTCTAAGGAGTAAGAACAAAGAGCAAGAAAAACCGGAGGTCCAAAAGCATAAAAATCCGACCTTTTTCACGACCCAGAATCAGAAAACAGACGAAATTCAGAATATGAACCGATTAAATGCTAAAAAAACTTGCAAAAGGGGAGATTTGATGAGATGGGTTTTAATGACATACGGTCAACAATAGGTGAAGCTAGCCAAAGCACACCATCAAAGACATTCTGTCCATAGTCAAAACAGAGCAAATGATTCAATCCAAGTTGGGTAATGGGTATTGGGTATATGATTTTTGAATGCTGAAAATAGAAACGATTGATTGATATATAATATACCCAAAAATATCATATCTCCACCATATCCTGTTTATCCTTAGTAAGCATATAACCGCAGAGAAATGTATAAAAAAACAGAGTTTGTCTTGTTCATGAGGCCATTCGTTCTCCTCAAGGTCAAACTTATCACCGTTGCGTTTGCGTGGAATTGATTATTACCATCACTATGGTTGGTTGGTGGAAATAAAAGTGAAGTCCAGTGTAAGAAATGACAATAATGTCCCTATGAATATGATTCATAGTCACACTACTACTTTGCAAAATGCTTCATCCAAACCCCACGTCGGGACTGAATAGGGACATGTGCCCTGTATCTTGGAACGCTACTTGTCTCGTTCCAGTGAATAAATATATTCTAGGAAATGGGAACACTCGGACATAAATAAAAAATGGGTCTCAATATTTAGGTCATTAGAACTAGAAAAATAATTATAAGAGCACATTGTTTTGTTTTTTAAAAATACAAAAAGCTACATATTCTAATATCTTTTTACTATATTTAGCAAATAGTAGTAATATTTAAAAGAAGAGAGCCAATAGACATTTCATTTTTTGAGTGACGATAATCTTTTTTTTTTTTATTTTACAACTTTTTTTAGGGTATGTTTGGAGAAAAATATTTTTTAGATTCTCAAGAACATTATTTAACATATAAAATATATTTATGTTCGGTAAAAAAATACAAAAAATAAAGTTTTTCCAAATAAGTAAGGGCTATTTATTTTGTATTTTTATTTTGTGTTTTTATTTTTTATTTTATGTGTGTGCTTAGTTCATAGAATGTGAGAGAAGAGACTAAAAAGTAGTGTGTTTATGTTTAACTTTTAAGGGAAGATAGAGAGATTTTACCAAACTTTGAAAATATATTATACTTGTTTTGATTGTTTTCAAAAATTTTTATACAAATCTTTAAAATAGAAAATAAAATGAGAATAAGGTAATAATTTTGTATTATAATTACTCATGGAAATAACAAATAAAAACAAAAAATAAGAATACAAAGTAAACATACTCTAAGATACTCAAAAGATCAAAAGAGGGCTTTAAAAACTAAAAAGTAAAAAGATGGTGATTTGCATAATTTTGTTTGATTCGGATGCTGAGATTGACACCATTCCAGTTAAAAACGGAACTAACTTTTTTTAAATATTAGTGTTCAGAATGGTATTTTCGGATGTTATCGTCCGTAAAATAGTTAAAATATGAAAGAAAAAACTCTTATTTTACGGACGACAATGTCCAAAAATATCATTTCAAACATTAATGTCAAAAAAAAATGATGATTTCATTCATAACTTCGATGACATCAACCACGGCCCAAAGCAAAACACTTGTTAGTGGAAAATTAACTTAAACATTGACGACTGAGCTTCAGATAAGCCCAAACAAAAAGTCTCACAAGCCTACGTGAATCAAAGATGGCTGTTTGTAAAAGAAAAAATTAAAAAGAAAGATGGGTGCTGAGTTTCGCATCAAAAAATTAGAAGTTCATCATTCTTTTTTTTTTTTTTTTTTTGACTATCAGGGGTTCCTGACAAAAAAACAACTATCAAGTGTTAAAAAGAAACATTCTAATTCTAATAATAATAATAATGTTTATCTCAACCTCTAGGGAATATTTGCGGAGCATTTAGCCCAATGATAACTCAGGTGTCATTTTTGGCACTATATATTTTGCTGGAAAAAATAAATTTTTTTTAATTAATTAGTTACTAAAAGTATAAATTTCAAACAGTGATTAATTACCGCTTTCAAATGAAAACTAGTTACTAAGCGAACATGTGGTGCCAAATAGTTTTACCTTGTTACCTTAGTAACTTGGGGGTGTCATTGATTTGCATTCCATTTTTCAAAATAAAATATAAAAATACTAAAATGAAATTTTTGTAAAGTTATTAAAAGGCTTAATTGTAATTTTTGTTTCCTTTATTTATTTGTATTTTAAGGGATTTTAGTCCCTTAAGTTTTAATGAGCGATTTCGGTCTGTTTCGGAAACGGACAATTTTGGTTCATCTATTAGTTTTTCTTTTAAATTAGTCGCAATTTTTAGTCAATTTAATGGCTATTTTCTCTAAAGTAATGACAAAGGGATCAAAATTAGTGATAGATAAAAAAATTTCTAAAAAATATTAATTTAGCGACAACTTTCCTCCAAATTTATGACAAGTTTCAAATCGTTTATTAATAATAATTAGGAGAAAAATTGTAGTTAATTAATAATTTTTGAGAATACATTCTACCATTAAACGATTTTAGTCCATCTTGACACTAAATTAACTAAAAACTATCACTAATTTAAAAGAAAAAACTAACAGAATGATCAAAATTGTCTGTTTTTTAAACAAACGGGACCAAAATATGAAACTCAAAAGAATCAAAATTACCCAAAATAAAAATAAATGAAACAAAAACTACAATTAATATATCTAGATTAAAATGATTGACATATATGATAGCACGAAGGATTAAAACAGTTATTTTTTTCTATTTACTATAATTAAATAAGATGGAGACAACGAAAATGGACAGTAATAAAAGATAAATAATTAAGGCCTTAACTAGATTCAGCTTTATGATAGTAATAAGTTACATAATTAGTCACAAGAAAAATAAATAAATAAACTTAAATTAAATAAGAGATGAACCGTTAAGACTCTCCAATAATGTATGAAAAGCTTTTTGATTTCAGTGGGGTCACAAATTCCTTCTGCTCTGTTTAATGATAAATGGAAAGTGCTAGTGTGCTGTTCTTAGTAATCAGAATATGCATGAGAAGAATACTTACACATTAAGATTGTGCATCAATTTTTAATAATAATAATAAATGAATTTGTAATGCATCTTTTTTATAATCACAGGTTCCCACTTTTAAGGATGTAACTAATTTTGTTCATACTACATGGCTGTCGTAGACCACCAGGAATTTAGCATAAGCAAAATTTTAACACGGGTTCTTTCGCTATAAATCGACCCTTCTATAAACTTAACAGAGACTTACACCGCTAAGTTAACCAAGTTTTGTAATGCATTTTTAGTTGAGTTATTGAAATTGAAACATGCACACTTGGGCGTGTCATGCAAAAAGGTACATGATCCCAACTTGGAAGGTCTATGCTGCCACATGCAGGATTCCCCTTAATAATAGTGGAAAAGCACCACCATCCAAAAAAACACCCATACTTCAATTCTTTATCATAAAAATAGAAAAAAAAAATCTAAAAAATCTAAAGAGAAGCAAAATCTATTTTAATAATTTCATATTTCTAAAAGAATTAATATTCCTTGTAGGATAAAGTACATGCACAGAAAAATGATATATATATATATATATATATATATATATATATATATATATATATCAACAAAAATTCAATGACTAATAGTTACTTTCTTTAAATAAATTGACAAATTATATATATATATATATAAAATGTTGAGAGAATTAACATAATTGTCAGGTAAATAATATCATTGATATTATTATATATAAATAATAATAAATTCTTCTATGTTCAAATTTAACCCAACCATGTCATTTTTTTATTTATCTCTCTTAATATATAACATATAAAAGTGAGACTTTATAAAAATTAATAATTAAAAAAAAGATAAACACAAAAAGATATGAATTGATCATGTTATATATAAACATGAGAGAATTGTAAAAATAAAACTCCTTCCGATCCTTTTATTTTGTTTTTTTTAAAATTTTATTTATAAGTATCATCTTTCATTTTCAAAATTTATTTGATATTTTTTAGTTATTTTCTCTTTATTGTATGTGACCCGTGAAGTGTCAAAGAATAATATAGATCTGTTTATTTTAAATTTTATTTTGGTAAAAATTACTTTTGACTAAAACTAAAATTATTTATTTCTATTAAATCGTCTCGATTTTTATACATCAATAATCGTAATTATAAATTTTTTTCTTAATTTATATATTTTTTATTTTTAATTCTATTAAAATCTAAAGCAATAAAAAACAACTCAGACTCTGAAGATAATTGTGGTAATGTGGAGTAGTGTATATTTATGTGGGGCCCACTTTCTTTTGGAGGAGCTGACTTGTCCTTTTGCCAAGGCACACTTAAAAAAGTGTAATAGTTCCATTTCATGTGTGCAACACTAAGTGGTGATTAAGAGATTTTATATAGATTTTTTTAATTCACATAATATTATACACATTAAAAAATTTAAAATTATTATTAAAAAATTAAAAATTAAAAATAATTATATTTAATATATAATTAATATTATATTTTTAATTTTTAATTTTTTAATTCATGTAATATTACACGTAATAAAAATATTTTTTTATATATAAGTCAAAATAAGGGTCATTGCTTTGAACCACTCATTCCTACTCTCCAAAAATAAATACAATAATTGTAATCATGCCTAACTAATTGATTGATTATAGTTAATTAATTATAATAAATCTTAAGAGAAGAAAAACTGTACCAATTATTTAATTGAAACTTGAGAGTGACACTGATGACAAAATTTTCCAACTGTTGAAAACACTCCCAAAATCATACTCTTTTTTTATTAGGATGTTAATCCATAACTGGTTGACATGGGTTACGTAGAATCCCCATGTAGATTTAACATCTATTTTATTTTATTTTATTTTATTTGGTTTGGTTAACATCAATTACGTTATTAGTATTTGCTTTTTTTGAAATAATAATAATAATAATAATAATAATAATAATAGTAATAATATGGTCTGAGTCAGACATTTTCCTTTCTGCTACTGATACAATTTTTATTGGTCCCTGGTCGGTGGTACGTGGCAGTTTCTCATTTGTTAGTTTGTTATAAATAAAGCTCTACCATAAAATACTCTCACCGACCCCCTTGGGAATTGGGACTCATACTTTTGCAAATTGCTCTCTAATGGGTTTTTCAGAAAGCACCAACCTTTGCCTATAAAATAAAAAATTTAGAAAAAATTATAATTAAAAATTTAGGAAAAAAGATAAAAAAAGATATCAAATAAAAACTTACTTATAATTTTTTTTTCTGATGTACTGAATGTTATTTCAGTAAAAAAAAATTATTGTTGAAATATTATTTTGTTTTTGACTAAATATTGTTGAATTTTAATAAAAAAACAAATATAAAGAGTATTACAAAAATTGTTAGATTCTTACATTTAAAGTATAGTCAACAATATTTAGTAGAGCTTGACCCTAACATGAAAGAAAGAAAGAAAAAAATAATAATAGAAGTATTGATGACTCTGTGTATATTAAAACACAACAGTTAGAACATTATTAGCTCTATATAAAACCTTCTTAGATGCACAAATTTCTCCCACAAAGAATCAACCACTACATCATCAACAACAACTAAAAAGTTTCATTTTTTAGCATCAAAACTGTTTGAGGATTCCCAATTAGAAAATGGCCTCTTCTTCTCAAAACTCCAACTCTTCTCTTCCTCTGCACCTCTGTTTCTTCCTACTTACTCTGTTCATGTTCTTGGGTTTCTCATGGTACTCAAACTACGAGCCAATAATGGAGAGTTTGATGGACCAAGTGAAGTTGGTTCTCATGATTTCTCCACTGGTTCTTCTGTTGGTTCTTCACTTTCTCACAAACTATGGAGGTGGTGGAGGGATTTTGTCATCTTTTATTCCTTTGCCTGAGAAAGAGGATCTTCACAGAGCAGGTGGAACACCTTGGGGTGTTGGTTTGGTTCTTGTTCTTCTTCTCTTCATGGTTTCTTACCAATCTTCCCTTCAAGAACGATGGTTTCCGCTCCTCGCAAGGTGAATTGAAGGATCATAGTTACATAATTCGAAGGTAACTTGGTACGTGGTTCCTCACTTTTTACATAAAAAGAATTGGTACCTGATATGCTGGATTTGTATGCTATGCGCAAGTTATTGAGAGAATTATGTGACTATGGACGGCGTCACGTGAAGATTGATTTCTTTGTAATTAGTGTAAGCTAGTAAATGGTGAGATCTCACAACTTTTCATGAAACGGGAGTTAACTTGTTTCTACTTTGTATCTATTTTTGTTTTTTTGTTTCTCAAAGGGGTGGATGTGTTGTCAATATATAAAGTCATGACTTCATATTTCACTCTTTTTTTTCCTTTCTACATAGACACTTTGTGTATAAGCACTTTGGTTAATCTGATTTGAGTACTTTCTGTTTCTGATCACATAACTGCAATTTTCAAAATTGGCTTATAAACATTAATAATACTCAGACCACAGAGAAAAAAACAGGTCAAACAAGTGGATCTTAATTAATTGTTGTTTCCATTTTCCAATAAGCACCTTAAAACACTTAAAACAAGAGAATTAGTAATCGAAATTGGAAAGTATAGCACCACTATCTTTTTTTTCCCCCTTACCAAGTGGCTTTATGAGAATTATTAGCAATCTTTCTCGGTATCCGAAGATAGCATCAGAATACTTTTTTCCTTCTAATAGACCATGAAATAGATTCATTATCAACAGAAAGTATAACAGAAATCCATGCAAAACAATAAGTATAGCAGATGTTAGTACTAATTTCTATGAGTCAGAAGCTCAAGCTTTTTTAGATTAATTGCTTTCATAATTTTGGAACAGAGTATTTATGATTATTCTCCTGACCAAACTGCTTACTAGTTACTAGTGGTCTAACAATTTGTTGGCAATGAGAAGCTCACTTATAAGTAAATGAAAAACACATCAGCACCTTAATAGTGTAAGCTATTAGAATGTTTGTTTTAATCAGTTATCCTGATCCACCTAAACTAGAGTTTAAATATTTAAGTGATTTTTACATTATCTTGTGTGATACTCACATTGCATTTCACAAATTCAAACACAAGGCAGTGTACTCTGCGTGGTGTTTTTTGACTACTAATTACTAAATTTTGTTGT
Organism: Cyamopsis tetragonoloba; assembly: GCA_037177725.1. NCBI lineage: Eukaryota > Viridiplantae > Streptophyta > Magnoliopsida > Fabales > Fabaceae > Cyamopsis > Cyamopsis tetragonoloba. The sequence goes on from CM074121.1 coordinate 64,574,526, forward strand.
CTATTTATATGCACTGATTTTAGTTGTACAAACACAATTCAATCTGTTACCTTTTCTATTGAATCAGATACTTAACTCCAAATAATGGCTTCAAAATATACTTTTTTTCTTTAAAAGAAAAACCCTGGATCCAAGCCCCCAAAATTCACACTCAATTTCATGATATGTATCTACACACAAGTTATACCTGTATAACATGAGAATGGTCTCATGGTTCTTACCAAAAAAGAAAATAAAATGGAGAGAATGCTTTTTTTTTTTTGGAATACAAGAGAATGGTTTGTATAGACATATAGTAATGTAGTCTATGAGGAATAGAACACACAAACAAAAAATGAGTAAAAGATATTTGTAAAAAGAGGGGGAGGATATGTTTTTGGTCCAATGAAAGAAGTAAAGTATTATTGCTATGAGTTATGTGGGCTGTTGGTTTTTTTATTTGCCAACATATATGAGATGCTGTTTTGCTAACTCATAAAATAAGGACTCTTGCCTCTTTTTGGTCAACAGAAGGACTCTTATTATGAGAGAAAACAAAATGACTCTTATTAAATGTTCACTGCTTATTGTTTTTGTCAAGGCTAATATTTTTTGTTATGGTCAAGGCTAAATGTTTACTGGTAAGTGCTTACAGAGCCCCAACCCTGTTTTTGGTTTTGCCCCTTCAGCTGTTTTTTTTGGAAAAGTTATCACTCAGGAAATAAGGTGATGAAATTAGCACCATCCCTATTGAGAGTGGCACCATCCTTTTTAGTATATAAATTTATGATTCTTACATATAAAAAGGATGGTGCCAATCCCGATAGAGATGGTGCTAATTCCATCCTCCAGGAAATAATATGCCCCTTCTATTTTGGGTTGCTTTTTGCAGCCCCCTTTTTTTTAATCTTGCACCATCCAATTTTGTATATCTTTTGATTTTCAGAAGTAAGTTTCATCTTTGTCGAAAAAGAAAAGTAATTTTTATCATTTCCATTAATTAGTTTTCAGAAAAGATTTAAAAAATGTCTGGAATTCAGTTTCTGAAAGTTATTATTCCAAAATCTAATGTTCAGAAGTGATTAAAAAAAAAAAACACTTCTGAAAGTTGGTAATTTTTTTCGGAAGTAATATTCATAATATTTCCCTTTTTTTGTATTTTCTGGTAATCAATCCATTTAACCCAACCACTCTTGGATTGAACTAGATTGACCAATATTTAGTTTACCACTATTGTGCCTCTGGTTGAGTTTGCTCATTATAACTTCAACCAGCAGTAAACTACTGCTATGACATACAGAACATGATCCATTTGATTTTGATAATTCACATTCAAGGGAGAATCTACTTTTTGGCTTTATTCTGATGCCCCAACTTAAGCAGAGTTTCTATCTGGTCTGAACTCATATGTGGTGGTTTTTTTTCCCTCTCTTTTTTATATGTGGTGACGGTATAAATAACTAAGCTTAAATAAGTCAAGTGTTCAAGTACACATTAACTATGGGTTCATTTGGAGATTGGAACAACTGCAGATAACAACACTACTCTGCTTAATAGAAGTATAAATAACTATGAACACTAATTATATGAATTGATTAGTTATATAAATAACTATGAACCATGAGGCAAGGATGGAATATGATCCATTTGATCATTGACATTCCAGGGAGAACCCTTTTTTGGCTTTATTCTTGATACCCACCATTTAAGCATAGCTTTCTCTCAAGGCTGACCTACACTGAATTTTTTGCCATCCTCCATAATATTCGTGGCTTTTAATGCCCATATACACATGCTTCTTTTTCTTTTTCCTCCTCCTTTTATTTTCTCTTTTCCATGTTCTCTTTCTCAAAATTTCAACCATTTTACAACCAGATACCTAAAACCATTGAAGGGGCAACAAAGATTAGATAAGAGCCAAACACCACAGGATTATAATCTGAAGGTGCAAATTGCATTACTTTAGTAAAAGGAGATTTAGACAAATTTCTGTAAAGAAGGGAAAAATAAAACTTTGTTTTAAAAGCACTAGCATGTAAAGATATAAAAGAAATGTAATGCACAAGAAAGAATACCACCATTTGTATATAACTAAGATATATAAATCCCAATCTCATAGACACTCTCACCACCATTATGCATGCAGGTAAGTAAAAGCCTAAATTAATGTAATGAAAAGTTCAAAGCATAAAATAAAATAGCCCAACTAAATCAGCAACTCAGTCGTAATCAGCATTTTATTTACAATTTATAGTTACATACTTGTGCATTGAAATCTAACCTCATCACTTGCACTAAAGTACAAAGAAGAGAGAAAAAACAACACACACATAAAAATATAATGGACATATCAAGTGAGAACACTTACCTATCATGAGAAACGAGAATATTTATATAAATCATTAAATCTTATTTAAATGAAATAAAATGTTAAATTCTCTTATTAAATCTTTTTACAAATCCTCTTACTTAATTTTGATAAGTGTTTTCTATCTTTTACTAAACATTTATCAAAATTAAGTAAATAGAAAAATTTGTAAGTAAATTTAATAGGAGAATTTAATATTTCTCTTAAATGAAAAATTAAGAAATAAATGCGTATGACTTTTTTAAGTGGTCACATGACTACTAACTATCTTACCATCTTGACCGTTCTTATAAAGTTGGACGATATAGATTTTAAGTTCTCACAATCAGTCTGACTAGATATGTCATCATATAGTAACAATTTGAACTGACGTTGTGCAGTAAAACATAATCATGGGGAGCACATAATCATCATCCCCTCATTATTATCTTCTGCTATTTGGCACTCATGATGAGTGAACTGAAGAGTTAAAATAATTCATAAGAACATTCTCTGACCACTGAAGCACAAATTACAAGAATAAAGAAAAAGATAAAGTGTGATTTGTCAAGAAAGAGCCAAAAACAATTTCTACTCAGTAAGATCTCTATTCTATACTCCCTAACCCCGTGTGTTTTACATGCGCGCATCTTGAGGCATTGCTGCTGTTAGTATTATTATCTCTTCAAGACCTTTACTAAAGCTAGCTATCGCGTGTGCATTGTGCATAACGGGTGATTTTACGGCGGTTCTCTTGAGTTAGAACCACGGGTGATTCTCCTATCCTATCACCCTTAGATTTATTCTTTTCTTCTCTCTCTCACCTTTTCTCTCCTAATCTAACTGTCTAGATTCAGGGATCATGGTGGCCAGAGAACCACCTTAGAAACAACCTGTGCATAACACAATTTATTGGCATTAGTTACACAACTTGAAAGACCAAGATGCTTGTGAAAATTGATTGAATTCGGACGAATATCCCTAAAGTTTAACGCAACCATGAACAAGTAAATACACCATACAAGATGCATAAAACAATACAGGAAAGAAAAAATTAATGACTGAAAGGTAGAACTTTGAAGCTGAACCTTTGACAAAAATTAGCATTTTTATGTGGTTTTCCTTTTTGAGCCAACAAAAAGAAATGAACCCCTCTACAGATTCCTGAAAGTAAAAGATCAATTTGGCATCATCAATTAATTTATATTCTTCTATGCTATTACACACACAAAAAAAAAATAATTAATCCTTTTTTTCTTTCGTCTCTAACATTTGTTCCTTATCAAAATGTTCTGTGGCACTACCGAGGGATTCAATTGAGTGTTGGTTAATAAAATTATAGACTAAACATGTGTTTGGGGAAAAATATTTGAATACTCCTTCAGGATGTACTTGCTAATGCATGTCAGTAATGTAATATATTTTATACCATTCACATAATCTCATCTAATTTTTAAGAACCATCGTATATTTTTTTTTTAAAGACAGAACCATCATATATTTGAACTTACTTCTAATTATTCATCGACTATTGAGACGACTATGTATTACATGAATATTGAAGATTATTTGTTCATGTTTAGGAACAATTAATTTTGAGAACTTTTATTTATTTTTCAGAAGTTCTCCCACGTGCCTAGTAAACATATGTGATTAATTCTTCAAAGGAAATTGAACCAATCACGCACTAAAAATTTCTTTTGATATCAGTTTCAAGAACAAAATTAATGCTGGATGTGAAAAACAGGCAAGAAAATGAAAGAGAATCTCTAGCAAACAAAAATCTGCATTTTTCTGAGATTCTGTACTTATGGTAATGCATGTGTAATCAGACACTATAGACAGTGGCTATGGCCATGAACAAAGTCAATCACATCTTCTTCTACAAACGAACAAAGCAAAAGTAAAAAGGCAAAGTGGTCGGCTTCATCATCTTTACCTTTAACTTTTGCCTATTCTGCTATATGCTCAATGCTTCTTTTTCATCCCCAAACCCAAAACATTAACCTTTACCAGTCCTTGTTCATACTTTTATGCAATGTATATAAGAACTTAAAAAAGAAATCACTCTCACATTCCATTCTCAACTTCTACCAATTCTCAATTTCAATCATCAACTCACACAAACAAAGCAACAGAACAGAGAATCAATCACGAAAATGGAGATATTATCACAATTGTGGTCACTGTTAGGGTTACTCACAGTGCTTCAAAATGTTCTTCCATCGCAGCTTCTCTCTCTGCTTCATTCTGCGTATGAATCTCTTCAAGATCTACTATCTCCGTACTCGTATTTCGAGATTCCGGAGTTCAACGGCTACTGTGGCGTGGAAGTCAACGACCTCTACCGCCACGTGCATCTCTACCTCAACGCCGCGAACCACTCCCCCGCCGCCGCGTGCCGCCGTCTCACGCTCTCCCGCTCCGCGTCGTCGAATCGCATTTCCTTCGCCGTCGCTCCGAATCACACCGTCCACGACGTGTTCAACGGCCACCGCCTCTCGTGGACGCACCACGTCGACACCGTGCAGGACTCGCTGGAGGAGAAGCGGAGCTTCACGCTGCGCCTCCCGAAGCGGCACCGCCACACGCTTCTGTCGAACTACCTCGGGCACGTGACCGCACGCGCCGAGGAATTCGAGCGCGTCTCGCGCGAACGCAGGCTCTTCACCAACAACAACGGGTCCGGATCGTTCGAATCGGGTTGGGCGTCCGTGCCGTTCCGTCACCCTTCCACGTTCGAAACACTAGCTTTAGAGCCAGAGCTGAAGAAGCAAATTAAAGAAGACTTGACGGCGTTTGCAAACGGGAAGGATTTTTATCACCGGGTTGGACGGGCCTGGAAACGCGGGTATTTGCTCCACGGCCCACCTGGGTCGGGTAAATCAAGTCTCATTGCAGCTATGGCGAATTTCCTCTGCTACGACGTTTATGACTTGGAGCTCACGAAAGTTAACGATAACTCGGAGTTACGCTCGCTTTTAATCCAAACGACGAATCGTTCTATTATTGTCATTGAGGACATTGATTGTTCGGTGGACTTAACTGCGGACAGAACGACGAAGAAAATGGCAGCGAAGTTGTCGTCTAAAGCGAGGAAAGACAAAACGACGTCGTCTTCGGGTTGTGAGGAAACTGGGCGAGTCACGCTTTCGGGGCTCCTGAATTTCACGGACGGGTTGTGGTCTTGTTGCGGAGAAGAGAGGCTTGTGGTGTTCACTACGAACCATAGGGATAGTGTGGACCCGGCGTTGGTTCGGTGTGGCCGAATGGACGTGCACGTGAGCCTTGGCACGTGTGGGGTTCACGCATTCAGGGAGCTAGCGAGGAACTACTTGGGGGTGGACTCGCACGTTCTGTTCGAGGCTGTGGAGGGATGCATTCGTTCCGGTGGGTCTCTCACACCTGCACACGTGGGAGAGATTTTGTTGAGGAACAGGGCCAATGCTGACGTGGCAATGAGGGAGGTGTTGTCTGCCATGCAGACACGAATGTTGGCCGTTGCAGCCATCGCTGATCAGACGGATAATGAGGAGGCAGCGGTCGGAGTGAGGTCGCCGGAGAGTGTGCTCCTGATGGGGTCGCCGGATAATTGGGATTTGTTGAGTGGGAAGAAAAGGAAAGAACAACATGGGTCAAATAATTGCGACAAAAAAGTCAAGTTTTTGGTGAGGTTGAGGTCATTGACCAAATCTGACCCTGGTAGATGAGATCTTTTTTTCTTTTTTAGATGACCCTGGTATATGAATTATTTCAACTTTGTTAGCTGTTTTGTGATTAGTGTTTTTGTAAAGTAAAATAGGTTGGTGTATTTTCTTTTTGTCTAAGTAAGGATGTTGATTTGGGTTTTCACTCTTCTTAAATTTTTATTTGGGCCTGACATTGTTGACAAACATTGATCATTTCCTAAAAAAAAACCATTAATCATGCAGTCCCTCGTTTTTTATTATAAGAATTTTAAAAATATATATTTATTAATAAAACATGTAAAAATAAATAATTAATTTATTAATTTTAAAAAATTTATATATTTTAAAATTTACTCTAGTTCTCCTTTATTATTAAATTAATTATATTTTATTATATCTTTAGAAAATTTATTAATTATATATAATAAATAAACATGAAAAATAATAATAAATACTCTTAGAAATTTATAGAGTGTTTTATATTAAGAGACAATAATAATGTCTCAAAAGGATCTTTTAATAAGGAACAAAAAGAGTATATTGTTAACAATCAACAATTATATTTTCATGAATCGATTATAACTAAAAAAAAGATAATAAATCATGGTATTACTCTTAATTTATAAGAGAATTATACTCTATAAAAAGATGAATTCATGCAACTCTACAAGTTTACTTCCCCACTTTACTCCCTTATAAGATTAATATAATTTTTTTTTTAATAAAATCAAGAACTAATATAAGTAAATAAGAATTGAAAAGCTATGATTTTATGAAAGTTAATGACTAATATATGAATTAAAGTGAATGAAATTCTAAGTCTTTTCAAGAAATAATCCTACCATTTTATTTCTTTCTCTCGATTAAACTTGTAGCTCAGATGATAAGTATTCGTGGACATGTCTGTGTAGGTACGAAATTCAATCTCCGTTGTATTACTTTTCTGTAAAAAAAAAAAACTTTTGAGGATACTAATATTTTAGAGATGATAATTATTTTTTTTTTGGACAAAATATAATAAAATTATAAAGTCTAACTCTGAAAATAAATTAGTTAGAGTTTCTGAACTATTTTTTTCTTTGGTCTTGATATAAGTTAGAGTTATGCTTTGTTTTTTTTCTGGTATTACCATATTTTTTTTATTATCACTCCTATTTAAATATTTTAATAATATTTAAATGTTAATAATTTTATTTAATTGATTGAAAATTTTATTTAAATTAAAAAAGTTAAAAAAGATAGTTATAACAGAAAAAAAGAAATAACAATAACATTATTTTTTTCCTTGAAATCACTTTTTTTTTTATCAGCGTCTTGAAATAACATGCGAGTTTTTTTTTGGAAAGCAAATAACATGAGAGTTTATTATATTCTTATAAGTTATCAGGGCTACAGCCCAACGTTTTTACTTTTTTTTTTTTTTTACTTGTAATTGTAAATATTGGAAATATGTAACAGTTCGATGGAAGCCCATTCTCTTCAGTAGAACACACTAGGAAAAAATTGCAAAGCTTCTAGTTGGCACATGTTATATACATTTTGTCCGACGAAATTAATTAGTTAATATAAGTACTAATGTATAATATTTATATTAATTGCTAAATTTATCATTATTTAAAAATAAATCTCTTAATATAATTATTTAATATATACTATTAATTTAGATATTGTTATTTGTTAGTATATATTTTTGTGGTTATACTAATAGATGATTTTGTTAAACAAAGTTTTGGTTAATGTGTCAGAAACTAATAATAAAAGGTTAGATAGAGATTTAGTTTATTGTGAAAAAGGGGATTTGGATTTTCTCCGGTGCTGAACGGTTCAGTAGCTGATTTCAACAACATCAAAATCGTTAATTTGTTTATACACATCTATCGCGTAAGAAAAGAGAAAGAAAATGAATAGTCTAGATTCATCAATCCAACTATTAGACTGTCTACTATAGGAGAGAATTAAAATTCGACAAAAGGTTAATTCTCCGTGTACTTCCACAATTCTCTTAAATGAAATATTGATAAAAGTTTATCAATGTTGTTATAACGTCACTTAAATAATTGAGATAAATTTTAGGAAAATAATATTTTTAAAAAAATTATAATGAAATTGGAAAATTCATACATTTTTAGAGGTTAAAGTGATACTAAACTCAAAAAAAATATTCACTTTAAATTATGACATCTGTCTATGAATTTATTATATATTTTTTTGCTAATTAATTAATTTGTTATATTTAACTTTGAAGAAAAAAAATAATAGGACAACTTCTATATAATATATAGAAATAGGAAAAGAAAAAAAAAATCAAACACCAACAAATTTGATGTGTTTGCACATTTTATTCCCGGCCACTGTCTATACCTCACTTCTTCACTATTTTCACATATACTTTTTTTAAGTGAAACTCTAAATCTAATTATAAAATAATACCAAAAGGCAAAATCACTTAGCTTAAACAACTGTATTAATTAGTTTTGTACACCATCTCCATTGAGCCTTCAATTCAATTTTCAAATGATTGCACTGGTGCGCAGTTAATTTACACAGTACAGTGGTAGATTGATATAGTGATGAATGATGTGTATATGAAACTAAAGTGGTTGGGTTGTTTTTATTTTCTTTTGTGGAATATTACAAACACTAGGAGTTAGAGTTAGTTGTTGGGTTCATTATATGTATGTCCCTTTGTTGGATGTTGATATGTCATCTTTCATGTCACAAACAATTATTTAGCTAAACCTTCAAATAATTTAAATTAAACGCAATGTCAATAACCATATCTCGTTTTACTATCATTAATATAATTAATGTTAAATTTGTTTTTTTTTCAGTAGTTTTTATTCGAGTACAATTGTTTGTTTGTATTTCTATCTTTCAATATTGCCATTTGCAAATAGAAAATGCTACATAAAATTGGCATTGTGTTGGACCAATCCCACAATAATACGGCAAGATATGATCATTTACTAAATTCACTCTCATAGTCCTGCATAATCGGTAGAACAAACCGAGAGACATTCACGGGATGGGCATATCCTTAAGTGACAGTTATAGAGAGCACGTGGGTCAGTTACAGATTCAAGACCCATGTTAAATTTCATGGAGATGATGTGGACGAATGATTTCAAAGCTATATATTATAAAGGAAAAGCAGAGTTAATATACATTATTCTTATTTTCACTAAACTCATATTGAAATTATTGACTTGAGCTTTATAGTGCTTGTAGATAAACACACTTGAGATCCACCATCAGAAAAAAAGAAAGCGTCGTCTAAAGAGAAAATAATCATGATCCGTTAGACTGAGCTGTCAATAAAATACATCAAATATAATGTGAACTGTAAATTCACTATTATTAACATATTAGTTATTTTCTCGTTAAAAAATCTTAATGAAGCAAACTTAAAAAACTAATCAAATTATTAGTTCCAAATCATAACAATATATTAACATTAAACTATAGCTTGAATAATCGTTTAATATAGTTAACTTGTTTATTTATAGATTACTAAATAAATTAATAGTGACATTCTGTTTGTTTGCACTAGTTCAAAACAAATAATTAATGGAATGAATTAAAAAAGGGAGAACGTCGCCTGAGAGATTCGAACTCTCGCGGGGAAACCCCATGTACTTAGCAGGCACACGCCTTAACCACTCGGCCAAAGCGACGTTGGCGCTAATCTTTTCCTATAACATATATATATATATATATTTAAATAAGACCGGTTTGTTAAAGATGGAAGGTACCAAATGAAACGAAACGAAAAACATAAAAGCGATGGACAAACAAACCATTGTGTGGTGGGCCCCTTATTTTATCCCTCTCAACTTAATTCCCATTCCTCAAACAACACCTCATTTATTTATTTATTGCTATTTACTTCGAAAAACAAACAGATCCATCCTCCGCCGCCACCACCACCACCACCACCATGGCGACGGCGACGGCGGCGGCGAGGGAGCCCGAACTTAAAACCTACTGGTGCCACGAATGCGACATGAGCGTCTCTCTGAGTTCTCCTTCTCCTCTCCTATGCCCTCATTGCCACACCCACTTCCTCGAACTCATGGACTCCCCCTTCGCTCAAAACGACGTCGAATCACCCTTCCCTTCTACTTCACCCTTATTCGACGTCGTTTTCCAAGACGCGCTCGCGTTACTCTCTCCCCCGCCGCCCCTCCCTCGCAAACCTCGCTCCCTCCCCATTATCGCCGTTACCCCCACGTTGCTCTCCGAACTCGACCCCAACGGCGTCGTTCTCTGCGCCGTTTGTAAGGATGATATCGCCGTCGACTCCGAAGCCAAACAACTCCCTTGCAAGCATTTATACCACTCTGATTGCATCTCGCCGTGGCTCGAACTCCACTCCTCGTGCCCTCTCTGTCGGTTCCGGTTGCCGGAAGAGGAGAAGGATGAAGAAGAAGAAGAAGAAGAAGAAGAAGAAGAAGAAGAAGAAGAAGAAGAAGAAGATGGTAACGGTGATTCCTCTGCGCGCGCGAGGGAGATCAGGATGCAGCTTATTGCAAGGCTTTCGGAATTGACCGAGGATGATTTCTTCGGGCTAAGGATCACACTTAATCACATTGCTTCGCGGAACGAGAATCGTGCTAGATTAAATGAACAGAGTAGTGTTGGTGCTGCTGCTGAAGAATTGATATGATCGTGGCTGAAAATTCGTCCTGTTAGTAGGTATATCTCTCCCCCCTCCTTGCATGTGTTCATGAATTGCCTATATATGTGTTCTGATCTCGAAAGAGTACACCACTAATTTAGTTCTGAATTTGTACACCATGTTCACATTAGTTTCCATAGAATCTCCACATTAGTCCACTACCTATCAATTTGTGTGATGTTAGTTCCGAAAATTACAATTTGTTGAGCACATTAGTTACTATCCAAAGGCTAATATGTCCGATAAAATAGCATGTTGTGGACTAATGTGGAGATTTATTTTCTTTTAGCACTAACATGATGTGTATAAACCATGTGTAAGTTTGAGGACTAAATTGATGATTTGCTTGATCTTTAAAATACCCTCTTCATCTGTGGGGATGAGGTAAGACTGCATACATTTATCTTCATATGGTTAACTGGATCACCCTAATCTAATGTGTTTGTTTGAAATCTTTGAGGGTGAGTGGGTGACTACACTATGAATGTTTTACTGGGATCTTAAATGTTAGATTTTCATTTTTCTGCAGTTAGTTCATTGACTCTTGCTGTGTTAATGAAAATGGTAGGGACTGCTTATTCAATGGAAATTCTACCTGTCTAGCATTTTCATTGGCTTTTATTAAATTTAAATTGAACTTAGTTTCTTTGTTTATGACAATGGTCATTTCTTTTTGTTTGTTGGTTTTGATTTTGGGATAAAATATGGTCTTGTCTTTGTTTTGGATTGCACAATTTGCACTGAACCTGTTGAGATGGATTCATTTTTGGATTTCTTGCTTCCATTTGTTTTAGTGCTGGTAGTGGTAGCTATTTTTTGGTTTGTGTGGGGGTTAAGAACGATTTTCCCTTGGAAACAAACATGCGGAGAAAAGGGTAAAGTTGAAGATTGAGATTAGGCTTTTGTGGATATTTGTAAAGATTGAGTGCACATTGCTTATTTAATTATTTATAGCTGCAGTTGATCTGAATCCATATTTATACATGTTGTCACTCGATCTTATCGTTATTGTGTAATTCAAGTAAAAAACTTAAAGATTACTCAGTAGATATTTTCTAATTCAAGATTGCGAAAACTGGACTCTGTGATGCTGTACTTGTGCCCAAAAATGATTGTTAATTGTAAAGATTGAGGCTTTTTCTTTTGGTGGGGAAGGGGTGGAGACCATAACCGGTTCTTTGATTTTTAATGTTTTAAACAACAAATGGTATTTGCTTTGACAACACTGAGTATTTTCTATTTGCTGCAGCCTGCTGCTGGGTAGTCATCTCTAATGCCTTAAGGGATAATAACCCTACATTAGTAGCCACGTATCTTCTGTTTAAGGAAGCCCTGTTATTGCTTTTGATTTTGAACTAATATCTTCTTTTCTGATGATATCTGAATGCAGGTATATAGTGTATTAAAAGAATTTGAAGTTGAGTCTCCATAGATCGTCTTACCAAGTGTAAATCTGCACCGACGATTATGCTTCTCCTCTTTTCCCCTCCTTTTTTGGGGAACTCCAACTAGCTAGTTGTAGTGTTATAGCCAGAAACACAATAAAATGATGGATTGCACCAGTGATGTGCATTCATCTTCCTGCCTGTTTCTCTTCCACGCTCTCTCTATGCTGGTCCTTGGATCTGGATTCTCTTAACCCAAGTTTCCTTCCATTCTAGGCAATAAAATCTTAGTGAAATTCAGCTTTCATTTTGTGTCTGAATTGCTGAAGTGGATCCCTTCCTACAATTTTTTTTCTTAGTTTACAGTGGATTATTATATTATGTCATGCCATTATGGCTGTAGTTGTTGTATGATATTGAATCATCTTAGTGTAGGTTTGTACCATGGAAGAGCCTTGCAATGCATATTTTGTGTGTTATGATCTCTACTTAAAGGAATAAATGCAGCTGGTTGATTATGAGTATCTTTCAATTTCGATTAAACTAATTAAACTGACTTTTATCTATGCGTAACGATGTGTTATGATAGATAAAGGATTTAAACACATTTTGCTTACGGAAAAGGGTTTCAAACATGCAGAAAAATTATACTCTAATTCCTGACTGTTGGGCCATATTAAAATGTCCTACATGTTTCATATTCCAGAGAAGTCTCTACTGAAATCACCCAATATGGATTTTGGAATCTCTTCAAAGGTTTGTCAACTTCATAATTGTAAGACACGTATAAGTATTATGTTATTTGTTCAATGTTGAAACGCAATTCAGTTGTCACTCGTGTGGTGCAAGGCAAGCAACTTCCTTTCAATGATTCAATCATTATCATTACTTCACGGCAAACACTGGATAATTTATTGGACCCTATTATTTTGTCACCGATCTATCTATCCACAATTTTTAAATTAAAAAAAAAATAGAAATCTTATCTATTTTAATCTTCATTTTAACTGAATCAAAATTTATCAGTTATGATAGAAAGGGAGAGAAAAAATACTCTCTTGTTTATTTATTTTTACAATTACAGTTTCTTTCTTTTTCAAAAGAAAAATAATAAAGTATACTAGTACAAATTTAGGTGAAAAAATAATATTCCTTGTTGGTGTCACACAAAGGCATTGATGGATTAATTAAAACCTATTCATTGTCATCCGATGGCTATGGAGAAATTTCGTTTCCTTATAACATAAATAAATCAATTGAATAATCATTAGGTAATCAGTGAGGCCAAACTAGATGAAACTGATGAGTCAGCACCCTCCAATGAAAGGACCCAAATTCAAACATTTTCATTTTATATTTTCATTATGAAACTTCCACCTAACTTCTCCTCATGGGGTCAACAAGCAATCCTCCTCGTTCATGGGTTTAAATATTTCATTTTAATAATTAATCAAAAATATATATTTCATTTTAATAGCCACTACACTCTGAACACGTATTCTTTACAAATATTTCTGGATAACAATGAAATTTCCACCTCAATTCCTACCTTCTCAACGTGCAAAACCAGGACAAAGTGTATGTTATGAAATTTCATTAATTTACCAAATTAAAGTCTGGTCAAACATGTCCTTCTATATATCCATAAACAACTATAAAAGGACGTATGCATGCCACTTTCTTTCTCCAATTCATTCATCATCCACTAACTGTTCTGTTCTTACTCAATCTCTTGAAAAGCAATAATATACTCAAGAAATCATTGAAGGGTGTTCCTATTTATTTGCATTCATCAATTTTACAATAATTTTGAAGAAGATGGAAAGCAGCTTAGGTGACATGTTAATGAAGATTGTTGTGTTCTTACTGGTTCAAGGTTTGGTGTACCTTATTCTTTCCAATTCATCAAATGTTTTCTCCAAGAACATCAAGAAATCAAATAGCTTCAAGCCGGCGCGCTCCGTGAGCATTCGCCGGATGTTGGCTTTGATCTCTGACTTCCCTCCTGAAGGGGAACCTTCTCCTTCTCCAAAGGGTCCTCAATCACCACTGCATCAAAATTAAGATCATCAATTAAGTCTGCATTTGTAAATTATTTCTCTCTTAGTGTAGAGGCTATGGTATTGCAAAATTAGTTGAACAATTGGTATGGAGGTTATAAATTCTTTTGTTCATTTGTTCTTTTTTTATTACTCTTTCGTGAATTATATGTAATATATATTTATGAATGAAATGTTGAGATTCGTCTTTTTTTTCACCTCTGCTTTGTACATTGAGGACTAAGTTCAATTAAGGATATGCTCTGTGCATCAATATCAATATAGTAATAAATTAATAATGGTGCTCTGCAAGTACCCCAAGTAGGATTATTTAAAAATTTAAAAGTCATAATCTATCACTTTTGGAGTGCAATAATTTACGCACTCTTTCTCCTGAAGTTATTATCTACATAGTTAGTTGAATCCAACATTGTCTGAGAGAAACATTATAGAATAAAGTGGTTTGGATAAAAGCAATCAACATTCTTACAGCAATTTTTTCAGACACTCTAACATCAATTTTTCTTTTGCTATTTTTTTTTTGGAGAACTTACTATTTACTATCTGAAAAAGTGTTTCAAGTGATGGTAAACTGTTTTATTTTATTTTCTTAAAACTATTAAACTCTTGCTAACAAAGAAGTTGATCTTGTTTCTGAAAAGTTGTAATACTCAAAATAGTAAAATGATCTTATGAAATGGGACAATATACAAAGCACAGTTTTTTTTTGGGTTTATTCAAAGTTCAATTTTAAAGAATATTATTTCAAGATAAAAAAAACAGAATGCACAAAAAAAAAAAAACTGAATGTACAATCTGCTGTTACATGCTGACCAAAAAGGAAATTCAGCTGTCACATGGGCCTTGACTATATGCAGTATATATCATGATTTTAAGACCCTTTTTTTTAAGACTCTTAATTTTTTTATCCAGTCTAAAAAAAGCTAAGAGCCGTTTTCTTTAAAAAAAAAAAGACAGGCAGAAATTTCTAAAATTTCCATAACGCTTTAATAATTAATACTAATAGTGATCACTAATCAGTGAAAGTCAAGGATAATTGTATATGGGCTGTCAGGATCAAATTCTTAAAAGTCAATATAAGGGCTATGGAAAACTTAACGAGCAAGAATTTGTTTATTATGTATACTTGTAAATTTCTAATGTATATTTTCAAATACTGAAATTCTATCAACATTGTACGAAACTAAATTTAAACAAGAAACGAAATGAAAAAAAAAAACAAAGAAAAAAAAAGAAGTGAAATACATAGAAATTTTGTGTTTCTCTTACCGCTTGTTTTCTACCCAGTCCTTTTCGGTAAAGTTCTCTTAGCTCTTCGATCTTTGAGACTTTTGAGACTTGTATATCGTAGGATTGATCTTAAATGGACCTTCTTAATTTAATTTTAATCACACTTGACCATATCATATTTGGGCATTTGGTATTGGCTCGGTTTCTAATACTCGACTCAGTTAGTATTTTATTCTTGTCCTATGTCTCTAAGCTTGTACTCGACTAAATATCTTAACTCCTTGTCATAGTTTTTGGTAACCCCTTATGGGGAGATTTCACATTTCCTACCCCAAATTATAACCATTTAATCAAGGTCAATCAACTAAAAAATAATGATTTTTCATTATAAAATATAAATATAGAATGTTGCCAACGAGTGCCTTAAGGGCACTTGTTAAGATTATCACTATTGAAAAAACAATAATAGGTACACATCTTCTCATATCTCGAAAATACCAAAAGCTACATTTTCCAATAATTTTTTACTATATTAGACTCTTTAACTAGTGCCCTAAAGGCACTATTTAGCATTTTCCATAAATATAGTTGCAATTTCAATATTAAAAAAAAAAAAACTCTCACTCCTGAGTTAAGATACGTTCACAATAAAACTAGACTTAAGAGTGAAGAATTGAGAACGACTATATTTGGGCTCGACTCCCGTTATACAATAAAACAATTTTTATTTTATTTTTTCATATCTTAAAAGCTGCTTAACATAATTTAATCAAATATATTGCTAGTTTTGCTAAATAGTTCAATTTTTAGCTACAAGCCCATAACTTTCGCAATTAGTAGAAGTCATACTAATTTAGCTGTATAGACCCAAAATAATTTTAGTTATGAAATTTATGCAACTAATCAAAGTGTCTATCAAATTCTACACAAATACTTTCACAATCATCCATTTTTACTCTTTTTTTTTTTTTTATTGTTTCCTGAAAATGTTATTGTCTGTGTCTCTTGTTTCAGAGTGAAAACCATATTGCATTGTACTTATTAACCGTAACTGACAAAAATGTTTAATAAGGACTCACGTGCATGGCAAGAGGGACCAGCATTCCCCACACGTGGGACACACACGTACAACACAACACAACTCTCGTGTGCTTCACAAACCAACAGATATGTGCTATCTATGCTAATTTTTGCATACACCTTTTCCTCTGATCTCACACTTCCTACACTTTTTTCTATTGCAATTCCTAAGCTATATCACATTCATGATCTTCCACTTTATCAAAGATATATATATAAATCGTCAAGGCTAAAAAATTAAATAAATATGTTTAACTCTTAACAATAATGGTAACTGAATAAATTATGATAGCAACCACTATTTAATGTTATATCAGAGTTTTTAACTTTATATGGACACAACAATAGAAATGTTGCTTAAGTTACTCATTTAGGAGCTAATATTGTTAGTTGAAGTATCTTTCTTTTACTCTTTTTCAAAGGGGTATACAATCTGATCTTTGGCATTATTTGTCTGAACCTTCTTTTTTTTTTTCATTGATACCCTACCAAAGCTAAATTAATAGAAATAGCATACTACTAACATTAAGAATAATAGATATATCATATATGACTGCTTAAAAATTATTAAATGGGTTTTGACCACCAAACGAACAAACTGCACTGAGTTGATAAAATGACAAAAAAAATAAAAAATAAAAAACCCTTAAGAATGACTTCATATTTCTATGTTCTAAACTATTATTTTATTAACACACAATTGCACATTAAAAAGTTAATGTATGTCATTCTAATTTTATTATTTTCATTGACTATAAATTTGGTGAGATGTATATCCAATCCTAGTTTCCAAAAGACATGTAAACTTGAGCATTATTTGCACCTTGGTTTCTTGCAGCATATATATAGTTTAAATAATTCACCCTATTTTTTTCAACATTCAGAATCTTCAACTCTGTATCAAAGTTCTCATATAGAAGAGAAATGACAAAGCTACACGCACGTTATCCAAGCTCAGCATCTTCAAAGCTAGGAATTGGAAGAGATTCACAAGTGATCTCAAAATTCAAGCCGAAGATCCGGATAATTCACATATATGCTCCAGAGATCATAAAAACTGATGCTGCCAATTTCAGAGAGCTAGTTCAAAGACTCACAGGAAAACCAGAAGATGAAGGGGGAAGAAAAATCAGCAAGTCCAAAGATTCCATGGATTTACACCCAAAAAAGGCCATGATCATGCAAGAAGATGAAGAAGAAGAGTTTCATAGCATGCAAAATGGGAAAAGGGTAAAGAAGAATGAACACAAATATGAAGAAGTTGATGATGATATGTGGAGATCAAAGTCAAATGAGAACTTCAATAATGGTTTCTTTGATGGCTTCCCTGAATTGGATGGTTTTATGGAAGAGTTAAGTACTATGCCTGTAGTTAATCAAGATTAAAGATGTGTTGTTAATTTGTTATTTCTCTGTCTAGTTGAGATTTATCATGAAAATTAGACAAGGAAAGAATTATGGTTCCCTTAATATTAACAACTACCTACCTTGATTATGATATTATACGTGTGTTCTGATTCATGTCAAATCAGGATAAACGTTGATTCAAAACGTTAGAACCATCATTAGTTATGTTAAAAATGACAGTGTGTAGTCCATTTAAACATAAAATCAAGCACACATAAACTATGTCTATGCTAGTGTTTTGATTTCAGTTAGCTCTTTAATTTTGATGTTGAAGAATTATAGCGAGTATTTATGAACACAAAAAATTTCAGTTAGCTGTTTGTATAATATTGCATATCTTGTTCATGATTGTTTTTTTGGTGTCCATACTATAGCAAGCAATTGCCAAAAAATTAAGTCGTTATTGCCTAGCTAAACTTTTTTTCTGGCTGTTTATCTTTGAAGAGTGAAGTTTTTTCGAGATTAAGGAGTTCAAAAATTCAACAGCATTAAGTTTTGAAAGCGAAAGGAAGATTATTATAGACAGTAAATTAAGTCATCAAAAGTTGAAAAAAAAGTTATTGTTAGCTTGTTACTTGTCGGAGAATACAAATGAAGTATTGAACACTGAGATTCTGAAAAGTCACTAATTTTTGCGGTTCACCATTGGAGACTTATCTTTTTTGAGATGAGATTTAATGTTATAAACGTAGCAAGTTCAATCTTCCAAAATTTTCATTATCTTCTTCAGGAGGAACTTTTCTGCCTCTCCATTTACAACATTCAACTTAAATAGAAGTCATTTTCAAAATTCTCAGAAAAATCAAGGTCTTAATAATTTTTCAATTGCTCACCAAAATGCTAAGTTATTGTTGCACGAGATTCAGAACAAATAAAGTACAGCTGAGTAAAACATGTGACCAGCCTTTAGAGTCAATAACATAAATAGTTCATGTAATCATTCTTGCATTTTCTTGTTCACGAGTAGTTTTTGATACTATTAATAGCTCGTTTGGATATGATTTTGGGAGGGGCTAAAATGCATCCCCGTGAAAGCCAAAATTTCTAGCTTCTCATGTAAATACTTTGAAATATGTTCTAGAATGTATTTTGAATACTACAAAATCCTATCCAAATAGGCCCTAAGTCATAGAGTTTTTGGTTTCTTTTTGCCCTGTGACTTGTGAAAAAGAGGGTATATTCATACAATACGTGATAAAATCAACAAGCAAGAAATAACTCCAAAATTTGTTTTCCTTATGCTTCTTTCTCATGTTCTCCTAGAAGTCGTTGAAGTGGTTTAAAGACTTAAATCTATCCATGTTTATGCACAATCACACCAGAAAACATAATTTCTATTTATGCTATTCTAACATTACAAATCACTTGACAAATAAGTGGTTGGTTTATACAATACATATTTATTTTTCTTTTATGTGAGGCTTTGTCGCAAATGAAAAACGCCTGTTGGCATAAATGGGATGCCAGTAACACATTGGCCTTTGTAGCTCTTTCTTTTCTTTTCTTTTTTTATTCAAGGCAATGACTATGTTGATTTTGTGGAGTGTCTTTTCTTTTATTTAAGGTGATGGTAGCGTTGACTTTTAATGGCAAAAAGTCAAGAGTCTAAATGAGCTTACAAACAATATTAATTCAGAAAAGGGGAGAAACCACAACAGAGTGAGAAAGATCAACTACTTTAATTTTGAAGCGTGAGCTAAAGATGACACCAACCCTTGATCTAAAAGCAAAAATGTGCTTCTTTTCATCTTTTCTGCCAATGTCATCATAAATACCAAAATTATATATCAGTCAAACCTTTTATTTTTTCACTATGGAATAGTTACATTAATTAACAAAAGCTGTTATGTTTTTTTTCATATGACCAATCCTTTTTATACTGATGCTTCTGCATTTCTTGTTCTCATATGTCCATAACATCTTAAACATAATTCCACCCTCTCCTACATTATCTCTAATATACAAATTCTTAATCTCATCTTTTATAGTGTAACCATCAATGTAATGCAATATTATCTCAATCATATAACTTAATTCATTTATACCTTTGCCCTCTCAAAAATTTACATAAATTTCGTAGCTCCATTCCATTTTATGCCGTTTGACATAAATAAATAAATAAATACGATACTACCTAAAATTTCAAGCATGGCTTGTAAACAAACTAACTTTGGCGATTGGAGAAAGATTGACATATATGATATGAAAATCTAAACCAATGGAAAAAGGTTAACACATGAATTGAACATCTAAACCCAAATTTACATTATTCACTAATGTGCCCATCAATCAACTTCTGTTCTTTGACCATTAGGTTTTTGCTGAAAGTACACCCACAAACATTTGACAACCTCTCTCTCTCTCTATATATATATATACGCGCTAAGGTACAAATGACAAATTTGTATCACCCTTAGTGAGATTGGCCATTAGTGAAGATCTCAGCCAAGAATCAATTCAGATCGCTTCTGGCCTCATGTTTGGATCAGCTTATTTTGAAGAAAATAGTCGTTTATTTCTGCCAACTTTCTCAGAGAACTTTTGAAAAACAAGCGACTATTTCTTCTAAAAGAAGCAGTTCCTAAACAGGCACGGGGATGCTCTGGTTGCCTGATATATAAGCAAATTTTAAAAATATATGATACCTGAAAGCAGAGAAAAATCATTCTGTACCTCAGTAAATTGTAAAACCAAACTTCTAAGAGATTGAATGCATAAATTTATAGTGGAAACAAAAAGATGACCGAACCTTATCCACCAATATGTATCATAGGCCTATTTGCTGTCTTTGCTATGTCAAACATACCAGCATGTGAAGCTTTCTTCCTCTTCACCTAGATCAAAGAAAAGTTAACACTTAAAAACCTAATAGTACAAGGAACCCATAAAATAGCAGCATAAGGTTAGCAAGCTATACAACTACAAGTAGTGTATGACCCACTAATAACCGTTTTTGATACACAGCCAGATAGAAGTATAAAGCATTCACATATCATACAGGGCAGAATTTGACCTACTGAACTAAAATAGCCTATGAATGAAATTTTATAGCTATATCATCATATTAAAGAGGACAACATATAACATATTCTAGTAGAAAAAATTTAAAAACTACTGAATCACCATGATGAAATTGTGAATTTTAGCAATAATAACCAAAGTGCATACCGCTGCCCCTATTATCTCTCTAAGTTCATGATCCTCTGCGCCTTGTCGCAAGGGATCTCTTAAGCTAACCTACAAGACAATGAGCCCTTGTAAGAAAACCACAGAAGTCTTTTGCTGAAGCTACATGTGAAAGATGCTACATCTATTTAATGATTGCGTTTCATTGTTGCTGTCAATAATTCATGCATAAAGCAAGCACCTTCCTGAAGATGATAATGGTATAAAGAACATCAATAATCACAGGCACGTCAGATTCTATCAAAATTTCCATCACTACTAAGTGACATGCATAATATACTGAACTTTGAGAGAAAGAATGTAAATTACCTCTGAAGGGCCAAATAAACAGACTTTTAAGTTTCCATCAGCTAGTAGTCGCAATCTATTGCAACCAGCACAAAAATGCTCAGTCATTGATGTGATAAATGAAACTCTACCTTCATGCCCATCTATTGAAAAATTCTTGGCTGTATCTGTTGGGTCATCCTGAAGTCTTTTCAAGGTTGTAAATCGTTTCACCTGTTAGGTAATAATGGTTATAAAGGGTCTCTAGTCTCTACCACAAGAAAACATAAAACTCTAAAAAGGGAGGTCTCTGGTCCAAATTCTACCTTACCACTGTATCTAACATTTCTGAGTAAGGTACGAGTTTCTTGACATTCCAAACATTTCCATCAAAAGGCATGAACTCTATAAAGCGAACATTAATAGGCTTTTCCCGTGTCAACTCAACAAAGTCACAGATTTCATTGTCATTGAATCCTCGCATTACAACACAATTGACCTGAAATCCAACAGAAACATACAAGCCACCTTATATTGCATCCATTGGTAACATGTAAATTTACCATAGAGCTTATGAACCTTTATACAATAAAAATTCTGACTCCGTACAATTAATTTGAATAACTTAATGAATTTGACAAGACAGAAGCTTCTAATGGGAGGTGATCAAAGAGAAAAAAGTAAAGATATAGACAAAAAAATACCTTAACTGGATTATATCCAAGGTCTACAGCAGCATTAATTGAATCCATTACTTTTTCATGCCCTTTGCGTCTCGTCATGAACTCAAACTTCGCAGGTACTAGAGTGTCTAAACTTATGTTCATTGAAGTAAGCCCACATTCTTTCAGCATTGGAAGTTTTCTTGCCAGAACAATGCCATTGGTAGTCATGGACAATGTCTTTAATCCCTTCAAGCTTGACAACCCCAAACATATGTCTTCGATGTCCTTTCTGACAGTTGGCTCTCCACCCGTCAAACGTATTTTATTCACCCCGGAGCTCACAAAAAGATTCGCCAATCGCAGAATCTCGGCCTTTGTTAAAAGCTGAGGGCTAGGAGTGAGCTCCACACCATCTTCCGGCATGCAATACTGACACCTTAAATTGCACCGTTCTGTTAAGGATATTCTCAAGTAAGTATGCATCCTTCCGAACGAATCTACTAACATATCAGAGACAGAGCTATCCTTTGGCTGATCTTCAGGAAATGAAGCACGTGATGTCGCAAAAGTTCCTGTGGAATACTCATTCAAGTTGCCACTGAATGAAGCTTGACGATTTGTACTTCTAGCAGCACTATAGAATCCCAGCTCACAATTCAACTGCTTTAAGAAATTTTGTGTCACTCGCCAGCCACATTTTTCATGAACAAAATTTGAACATATATCAGCATGAGCATGATCACACCCCAGATTATATACCACAACAAAAATCCATATACTGACGGAAAATGTTATACAAATTGTTAATGTTGCTACTGTAGCTATTGAGTTTCTCTTAACGGAATTAACTTTTTAGTATAGATATTTTTCAATGTCAGTGCCAACGGTATGACATTCGATAGTATACACCTATTTCCTAAACCAACAAATAAACATAGAATGATGAGTCATGACAAATAATTATGTTAGAAAAGGTCAAAATATATATACTAGTATGAGATAAATTTTGTTACAAAAAAAAGTCATACTAACGGTAGCAATCCTAAATATTCAAATTTTAGTTCCGATAAGATGTGATTTTTTTTCCTAGTGTTAACAAAAATGCATGGCATGAGATGTAGCTCAGATTAACTAACAATACACTTAATCACAATCCCTGTTTCCGAGGACAAAAATCAGCAACTCTCTCCCACATGCAAAAGGGTATTAATAAAATTAATCCTTCAAGTGAGCATATTATTAAAACTGAGGTGATTCTAGAATGAAACCAGTAAAAGACACAATTTTACTAGTTCCTGATAAAGCAGCTGGGGAATTAAAAGTTCAGAAAAGAAATTAAGCAGATACTGAAGCTGAACATTTGAGCTTAGAATGTTTTCATATTTTGATAAAATTGATGACAAAAGAGAGCAATTAAGCAATCACAATAAAATCAAAACGAAAGAAGAAAAAGCTAAAACAAATTGAGAGAAGAGAGGGATAGAGGTGTCACTCACCGGCAAAGAATTTGAGGGATTGAAGGAAAAAGGCGAACGAATGAATTTTGATAAGTAGCGGTTCATCGTTGATGGCGAAAGAATCAAAAAAAGAAAGGAAAGAATCAGGTGAAGTAGGAAGTGTTTGGGGTTTTACGGACAAAATAAGAGTAAACAGTTGAGTTAGAGTAGCTATCCAGAATCAGATATCTATCTATCTTCTATCTTTCTATCCTTATCTTAAACAGAGACGGAGGCAGTGGGGTGGTGTGGGGTGGGGTGGGGTGGGGTCACATCCCAGCTATGCTGTGCCCACCCCCACATTTTTCAGCCATCTACTTCACCCATTACTTTTAAGTTTTTTTTTTTTTTAATTCTTATTAACTGATTCTTTAACTTTTAGGATAATTTTTTTCCTTTTAATAAAAAACCCTTATCAAAATTAAATAAATAAAAAGATTTAACACGAGTGAAATAGAATATTAGTAGTTTTGAGGTGTCGGTGTGTTGATTGAGAAGTGTGAAGATAAGTGGTGATGAGTGACAGGTAAGAAGCACTAGCACAAAATTTGTCAAGTGATCAATCCATCCATATTCCATTATTTTCCCTTCACTCTTTATTCATTCCTTCCTGCCACCGATTTAAAAAGTTTCTTTTTTCTTTTTTAAACATGTTTTTGATATTTTTAAAATTTTACTTTTAATTACAAAATAATTGAGTTTAATATTAAATAGTAGTAATATTAACAGCATGAAAAGATAAGTCAATATTAAATAATGATACAATTATGAAGACATCATAATTTGTTCAAGTATAATTTAAATGGATTTCTTTTAATTGTCGCTTTGGGAATACCTTGTACACAAAAAAAAAAAAAAAAAAATTAAAAAGTAGTACCAATTTTTCTAATAGTGATTCTATAGAAGTTAGCAATTTTTTATGTGTTATATTATCATTAAGGAGTTTTTTAACATACGTGTTATATTCATATATTTCATTAGTTTTGTATGATTGAAAGTTTGGTGGAAAATGCTTTTGAATTTTATGTGTGTGATTTGTTGAGTTTATTTTTCAGCCTGAATAACATTTTTTTTAAATAATCTTTTGAGTACTCATTAATAAATCTACTTATTCAAAAAAAAGGAATTTTTTAACATGTAATATTACACATGTTAAACATCTCAAAGATAAAAAAAAATTATGAGAAAAACATAAATTAATTTATTTATGTTTTAATATACATTTAATACTTACTATTCTTTCTACTATGAGATTCTTTTCCTCTGTAATATCACACAGGTTAAAAAAAAGTAATGCTAAATCCTCTTACTTATCATTCTGTTATATATTAAGTATGGAATTAAATGCATTTTTAATCTTGAAACTATAAAAAGTATTAAAAATATTATTTAATGAGAAAGTATAGAAACATGGAATATGAGGATTAAGAATTACTCGTTAAAAAATCTTATTATTAAATATATGAAAAATGCTAAATAATGTCTTTAGGATTGTTTTTAAGGAACTAAATATAGAAAAAAAAAGTGTTGGAAATTGTAGGTTTTTTGTATTTTCGAGACACGAAATAATGTGTACTTTATGATTGTTTTTCTTCGGGTTTTTTTAACTTGTGCAATATTGCACAAGTTAAGAAACCATAATTAAAAATAAAATATAGTATTAATTACATGTCAAACTCAATCACGTTAATTTTTTATTTTTTCAACAATTTTTTTCTACTTATAAATTCTTAACCTGTGCAGGTTAGAAAAATCTTTTTTCTTAATTTAGTAATCACCCTTAGGGTATTACTCCTTCCAATTCTTTTTATAAGAGACAAAAAGTGATTTTTTCTTTATCTTAATTATAAGAGACTTAACACTTTTTCTACATGTATTAATTGCTAAGAAAGAGTAAATATACTTTATGACTCTTAATTTATTATGAACAACTTATTCATCTTCTATATAAATGAATGCATTAATTATATGGACAATTTAATAATAAAATTTAAATTTATTATTTTATTAATTAATAAAAATATTTTATTAATTGATATGAAATTTATTCTATATTTTTTATAAGGATTTTTTTAAGCTGTGCAATATTACACAGGTTAAGAAACCATAAATAGAAATAAAAGATAGTATTAATTGCATGTCAAACTTAACCACATTAAATTTTTGTGTTTCCCATCAATTTTTTATTATTTATAGTTTTTTAACATGTACAATATTGCACAGCTTAAAAAAATCCTTATAAAAAATATAGAATAAATTTCATATCAATTAATAAAATATTTTTAATGATATTTTTATTAATTAATAAAATAATAAATTTAAATTTTATTATTAAATTGTCCATATAATTAATGCATTCATTTATATAGAAGATGAATAAGTTGTTCATAATAAATTAAGAATCATAAAGTATATCTACTCTTTCTTAACAATTAATACACGTAGAAAAAGTATTAAATCTCTTATAATTATGATAAAGAAAAGGATCCAATGTAATATTTAGCAAGACCCATCAAACCGTTCTTATAAAAAGGATCCAACCGAATATTTAGCAAGACCCATCAAATAGTAATAGTAATAAATTAGACCTTATCATTGTAGCATTATTTAAGGCCGCTGATTTATTAATAGTCTTGATATATAGTGCTCTAAAGGCATAGATAAAGTTACTAAAATTAGAAGAATAATTACAATAGCATATTGTTCCGTCTCTCGGGAATACAAAAAACTACACATTCCAATATCTTTTTACTACATTTGGATTCTTAAATAGTATCCTTAAGGCACAAAATATCATTTACCTTTATTAATTTTCATACAGGTTAACAAATTCTGAACCGTCATATTATATGTGATAACTAACACAAGCATATAGTGTTTGGATAGTGTTTTTAAATGTTATGAAAATTGAAAATTGCATACGATTTAAAAAATTATTTTTAAAAACTAGTTCTCCAAACAAATTTTTAAATTTGTTATTTTTAAAAATAAAAAACTGTTTTCTAAAACAATTACTATCAAATAGCCTATTATATTTTTTCTAGAAACGCAATATTGCACCGGTAGAAAAATTAAAAATAAAAAGAAAATACGATATTTATAGTATGTCAAATATAATTATATTAAATTTTTATTTTTTTAAACAACAATATTTTATTATTAATTTTTTAATCAGTATAATATTGCATATATTAAAAAAATTCATACAGGTGAAGTTTACAATTCACAAGAAAAAGAGTTGTGTATTGGTGCATAAACCTTTTATAGGGAGAATAAAATTAGCACCATCTTTATTGGAAGTGATACCATCCTTTTTATATATATAGAATCGTAAATTTAAGACTTTTCATGAATCTAAACGGATGAATTGTTGGTAAATAATGCAATGAGAATCTTTCTTTTTCCGCTGTTGCATCAGCTTGTGTACGTGACTCAAGCAGGCGAGCCCAAGCCTTCTGAACTATATCTCGTATTAGAACATGATTACGGCTGTGTGTTTGTTTTATAGTTCTCTAATCAAGGTTTATTCTAATTGAAAAGTAATTTTTTATTTTTGTTTTTATCCAAATTATAAATTGAGGTCCCAAATCATATTAAAAAATAACTTAATGTAATTTTTTTGCTAAATATAATATTTTTACTAAAAAGTAAGTTTAATTACTTCAAATTATAGTTTGAACTATTCCAACTATAAACCAAACCAAATATGTAGTACATTGTGTCCCAAACTTGTTATGAACTGAATATTAGTTGGAAACAAATTTGTGTTGTTGAAACCAAATCTAAAACATGAAATCACTTTATAAGTAATAACGAGGAGAAATAATATCGTCATTCTTAAATTTGATATTGTCTCTCCCGTTACAGTCATTTGTAAGCTTTTTTTTTTCTTCATGATTTTAGAGTGAAAATATCAAATTTGGGAGTAACAATATCACCTTCCATGATGATTGTTATACAACTATTAACGTATACAACTCATTTACAATTAATTTAACATCAGTTAAATCAAACTTTTTATTATACTTTTAAATTTTTTTACATTTAAAGAATAGTTAAACATGAAAATAAATGAGTTATATATAAATAATATTATGTGTACACAAAACTTTTCCCCTTCATAAAATAAATTGAAGTTCAATTTTTATGCTTTTGGTTTAGTTTTTATGATTTTTTTTAAACGAATTGATATAACATTGTAAATGATAATTTTATTGTCAACATCAAATATTTGACACTCAAGTAGTGCAATGATAAATGTCACAATTTAACTTCCTTTCCTCAAAACTCAAATAGGGCATGATAATTAAATGTCACAGTTTGACTAGTATTATCTATTTTCTTCCATCCAAAACATATATAACTCTATTTCCCCTCTCATATTCCTTTCATTTCCTTCCCCAAATCACTCCAATTCAATCAAAGTTAAAAAAAAAAAAAACATTTTAAATTTATAAGGTAAAAGTCATCAAAAGCATCAGGTGCGGATGCCTGCGCCTATGATAAAGAACGGCCATCAACATTAATTCGTTGGTTCTTACATTTTCACCAGAAAATATTATGCAAGAATATAAATCCATATGACCAAATCAACGCACAAAAACATTTTCTAACTTCTTTTTAAAATGTTATTTTAGTTATTTCCAGACACATGTGCTTTTTTGTGTTAGGAGCCAACCTTTTTGGACAAACAGGTCATAACCTCTCACATGGCCAGCTTTGCTCACCTACCTAATTAACCTTCTTCTGTTGCCATTTTTTTTGGAAATTTTGAATGAATTATTTTAATTAGTATGTAGCTAGCCATGTTTTTCTTTTTGACGATTATTTTTGTTCATGCGATAAAAAAATATCTCTAAGAAGTCTGCCAAACAAAAACTAGTAATATTGTATTATTTTGACAATATATATGAACATAAGACTTTTCAGTTTTCAACTTACTCCCTGATATATTTGTAATTAAACTACACAAACCTGTAATTTTATGCTACGCTTATATATCAGTGGATATGGAAATATACAGTTTTTGTTTCTTTTAAAGATTTTAGAACTTTATTATAATATTGCAATATAATTTTCAAAAATTGTTTTTAAATAAGAAAAATACATTTTTAGATATTTTGTTGGTATAAGTACGAGTTTTCGCACCCTTAAGATGAGACTAGTCTCGTTCACGTTGCGTAATTTGCGTTGACCCCTAGAAATGTGACATAGGTGTGATTCGAACACGTGTTCTTCCGTCGTGAATCGTCCTCCTATGAACTTAGCGAGACATTACACCGCTAAGCCAACACTTGGGATTATATTTTTAAATGTTTTTAAATTTTAATTTTTAAAAACTTAAAAAAGTATTATTCTCTAAAACTATTTTTTAAAATTAATTAATATGTCAAACATATATATTTTTTAAAGGTGAAGATACACATTGGTCCTTTATGTTTTGCCGAAATCATATTTTGGTCTTTTATGTTTATTTTGTCTCAATTTGGTCCCTTACGTTTATTTTTTTACTAACGTTAAACTCTTTTTTGAATCTGTTAGTCTAGTTAACCGAGCGGTATATGTGACACTTACATGGCATTAACGACATTAGTGGTTATCCTTTTCCAGACTAAAACGACACTGTATTGAATTTTTTTTCTTAACCGTGCCTCCGTTAGTCTAAGTTAACAGAACTGCATACGTTTGAAAAAAAAATCAATACGGTATCGTTTTAGTCTGGAAAAGAATGACAATTAACGCTTTTAATGTCACATAGGTGCCACATATGTAATTGTGTTAATTTAGATTAACGAATTCAAATAAGAGTGAAATATTGGTCCAAAAATCAAACATAAAAAATTAAATTGAAACAAGATAAACTTAAAAAAATCAAAATAGAACTTCAGCAAAAACATGAAAATACCAATTATGTATATTATCCTTTTCTACAAAAAGACCAAAAGCTATTTTAAAAAACAGTTAAACTCAAATATGCAACTCTGGTATCTTTCCTAAACCGATTTTTAATCCGTGTTACTTTCGACCAAACCCCTTACTTACGACTGAGCAGCACCACATTGCATAATTATTATTATTATATTAATTACAGTAATGTACACTGCTGCGTTTTTTTAGAATTATAATTAGAATTAGAATTAGAGAATTAGAAAGCAACAGTCATTGTCATTGTCATATAAAGACCAATTCAACTCACCGATCCGCGATCTTCACCTCCTTTTCTTCGTTCGCCCTTTAATTTTGACTGGTACGCTCTTCTCGATTCTCTCTCTATTCAAACTTCAAACCCTACCTCGCTTCCCTTCCTTTTTCATTTTTCATCTACGACTTCGATCTCTCACTCATTCTCCCGATCCTTCACCTTGTAGCTTTCTCGCCACGCGATTGTTTTACTTTTCACTTCATTTTTCTTTTTCCTTCTCATCTTGTTTGCTAAGGTTGATTAGCTGCTGTTGGTTGCTGCGTTGTTCTAAATGGCCTTTTTCAGAAGCGTTTCTGCGCTTTCTCGGCTTCGCTCTCGTGCGGTAACCCAAAAAATGCATACTGTTTTTTTTTTAATTATTATATTATTCTTGTGCTCTCAGCATCTTAATTTCTTTGTAATGGTTTATCCTTTTTATTACTATTTTGATGACAGGGTCAGCAATCTAGTATCGCCAATTCAGTTAGATGGCTTCAGACACAGAGTTCCGGCAACACTGTATGTAGCTGACGGTGGTATTGCTATTAGTGTTATTATGGAGTAGTTTGGAATTGCATACTGTAGCTTACTTTGTCTCGGAGTTTGAATTTTATTGGAAACTGATAGTTGTTTATTGTTGCGTTTGTTTATTCTGACTTCTACTCACACTAATTTTTTTTTTCTTTTTTTTCCTCCTGTTTTGCAGGATCTCTATTCTGAGTTGAAGGAACTAATTCCAGAGACTCAGGTCTGTATACACTTTTGAACTTCGATAGTGATACTGTTTGTTTTGGATGAGTTAATGCATAATGTATAACTGATTCTGCTTTCTCAATGTTGAATATGGATTTTGTATCTGCATTGTTTTAACCGTGAAATAGGTCTCCCGTGTGTGGGATTCATCGTTATAATCTTGGTTTAGTTTATATTTAGTTTTAATAGGTGATAGCGCTTGTGAATCAAGGTCTTGGTTGTGTTCAATTTACAATGCCTAGTTATTCACTTATTTGTGTTGACTGTTGCGCACATGCTTTTATGAGTCTTGGATGATGATTGGTTGTTAATTAACTCGCAAATCTATTAATTTGTGTTTCAAAAATAAGTTATATGAGTACCTTATAAATAAAATATGGTTGCAGGAACGTGTTAAGAAGTTGAAGAAAGACCATGGAAGTGTTGAATTGGGGAAAATCACTGCTGATATGGTAATTATACTACTGCTTAATTATTACCTTTTTTTTGTTTTGTTTTTTTGTATATAGAGTTGAAGTTTGCAAGCAGTAGCTTTCAATGTGACTTATTTTTTGAGTATCCATTTTCACTATTAAAAGGTGATCGGTGGAATGAGAGGAATGACTGCTTTATTGTGGCTAGGCTCAGCTGTTGACCCAGACGAGGTATACATCTAAATTAACTTGCTCTTCTTTAGTCTATCTCAAGTATCCCAATTAACTCACTCTTTAGTCTTCAAATACTTGTGAACTATTACATTGAAGTCAATTATCTCTTGCAAATGACTATTTTGATTATTTGGCAGAATCTTATATGTAACATCTTTTTGTTATTGTTATGTTTATTAAATTGATCTTTGAGATTACTATGTTATGTCTTGTAGGGCATTCGCTTTAGGGGTATGACGATTCCCGACTGCCAGAAAAAACTCCCCAAAGCTTTTCCTGATGGGGAGCCTTTACCTGAGTCTGTCCTGTGGCTTCTATTGACAGGAAAGGTATGCAATAGTTGAGTTCAGCATAATCAAAATGAATTAAATATTTTGGATTTTTGCTTAATTGTATTACAATGTCAAATAAACTTGTTATGTTAAATGGCTACTGTTGTTTTAGATTTTGTTATATAATATTGATATATTGTGTCACAGATACCGACAAAAGAGCAAGTAGATTCATTATCTCATGAATTGCGAAGCCGTGCATCAATCCCAGGTTCAGTTTCTTTTGATCTCATAGCTTTATTATAGTTATCTTGAACTTAATGTTTATTATAATACAATAGACTGACTATTATCATAGTACCATGGTTGTATAGATAGTTCAATAGGCATAAGTGCTATATCGTAGATGCTTTTCTTTGAAGCTAAAGTGGATTGAATCAATGTTGGCAGAGCATGTCAATATGCTTCTACCATAGATGTGATTATGATATGAGCATATGGTCTGTCATGGTGTAACTTGTGTTTTTCTAGAATCGTTGTTGTAACAAAACTTAATGAGGTTAGCTTCTCAATTGTTTCTTTTTATATGTATGGTTGTACGGGAACTTGGAAATTACGATATGAACATAGGGTCTGTCATGGTAGCTTGTCTTTTTCTAGAATCATTGATGAAACTTAACAAGACTAGCATTTAATGTATGTATGGTTGTATGAGGACCTGAAAATCTGTATATAAGTGCTTGTGTTAAAGTGGATCAGAAATAAAGGATAGGAAGAAATATAGGAAATAAACACTTAGCAATGGCAGTTGTGGGATAGAGATGGGGGACAACACGGTAACTATAGATGGGTTTAGTTTAGAGTCCCCTATAGTGTTTGGATTATTGATATGACCAGATCATTTGTTATTATGGTTGCAGATTCTGTTTATAAAGTAATTGATGCACTACCTGTTTCTGATCATCCGATGACTCAACTTACTCAGGGTGTCATGGCCCTCCAGGTTGAGTAACAGATTTTTTTTTTCTCAACTGTTTTCTACATTTTTTTTTCTATTGATTCTGTAACTGGAACCTAGATTCCTCCACATTTACTTCTGATTCTTCTAGACTTCTAGTACCATCAAAGAATGCCTAAACTTCAGAATCCATGATTACTTGGTGCAGTAAAGATGGAAAGTCATGATTTAGAAGGCTTATGCCTTTTGTCCCATCATGACCAAAATATTACATAAATCTTGTCTGCTTTGCTCGGCTCTGCATAGCAAAGGGAACACAGTTCCTTAGCCATGGCCTTTGGGATTTCTCCATCATGATTATTGACGGGATGATGATTTTCCACCTCATTACCCACCCCTCACAAGTTTATGATTAACCTGCCAATTTTATCTTCCTAATACTTCTGATAATATTTTCTCAAATCTGCCTGAAAACACATAGTTAACTTAGTTGGCTTCTGAAACTGAGAGAAGAATAATTTACAATGATTTTTAATACATTTCCAGGGACAAAGTGAGTTTGCGAAGGCATATGAGGCTGGGATAGCTAAGTCAAGGTAACATTCTAAAGGTTTGTGTTAATTGCACCGCTAAGCTATTGTAACTGGTTTATTGCTTGGATATAGGTATTGGGAGCCAACTTATGAGGATACCATGAATTTAATTGCTCGTTTGCCAGTAATTGCTGCGTATATTTATCGACGGTATGTAAAGCATATCATCCCCATCAAACTTTTGCACTTGACATGCACTGGGATACTATAGCAAAGAAGTAGAACTGGAATGTACTGTGGGATGACACCGATCAGAAGTGTCTGAAATACTTTTGCTATCTCTTACATTTTGTTTAACTTGTTAGTTGTGGACTTATTTTAAAGGATATACAAGGATGGGAAAATCATACCATTGGATGATTCTTTGGATTATGGGGCAAACTATGCACACATGTTAGGATTTGATGAGCCGGAAATGCTGGATTTCATGAGGCTGTATATTTCTATCCATAGGTTTGTGTTTGTTTGCTAATGATGGCTCGTAGTATGATCACAATGTTCTGTAATTCACTTTTAATTACCAATGACCCAAGTTTTTTTTGTTTGGTTGTTGATTTTGTTGAATTTCATATGCAGTGATCATGAAGGTGGCAATGTTAGTTCTCACACAGCCCACTTAGTACGGTGCTTCCCTCACTCTTTTTTCATCTTGTTGTAAATCCGAATGTTTTCCTAATTTATTGTACTGTCTGTTCACCTTAGGTTGCTAGTGCACTGTCAGATCCTTACCGTTCATTTGCAGCTGCTTTGAATGGTTTAGCTGGGCCACTACATGGTTTGGCTAATCAGGTTATCCTCTATTTGTTTATTCCTTTTGTCAATTTTCTATATCTCTAATATAAAATTTGCTGCAGTTCAGAAATCATGTTTAACTATATTGTTCACTAAGTCTCTAAGATCGGGCATTCTCTACTCTCCGTTGTTTTTTTTTTGTTAACACAATAAAACTATCCCGTGTTACTACTTTTTTATGTTCTAAATAAGTAGTCAGATGCTTGCAGGTAGGGAGGTTCTTAAAGAACGATATTTTCCGAAAATTGCTGAATGATATTTGGACCTTTTGATTTTGTGAAAGAATTGGATTGACACATTAAGAACCTATGAGATATAAATAGGGTTTTGGTTAAGGAATGTTGTCCTTAGGGTAATAGTTAGCAAAACTCATATAGATGTTGTTATTAATACACACATCAAGCCATGTATTATTATGATCAATTCTCTTCTAGTTTCTTATTTGTATCTTTTTTTTTTGTTCTCTTCTCTTCAATTATGTTGTTACAGGAGGTTCTACGATGGATTAGATCAATAGTTGCCGAGTTTGGAACTCCAAACATTAGTAAAGAACAGTTGACTGACTTCATTCATAAAACATTAAATAGTGGCCAGGTAATGTAGTAACTGGTATGAATCTATGTTGCTGAATGAAGATTTTGAATGCTTTATCTGTTTAGCTTTTGTTTGAGTCAATTAGCTATGTCGTCAATACTGTGGTTTTTTGTTTAAACATTTTAAGTAAAGAATTTGTTGCGAATGTTGTTTGATTCACATAGCCAACTCCAATTTAGTTGAAAAAGGCTTGGTGGTTGTAGTAAGAAATTCATTAGGGGAGAGCAAGGATAAGAATTCCAGTTAGGTAAAAAGAAAAAGGATCAATTAAGCAAAACATGGCATTGTGTTCAACGTGTTGTGTACTTGTTGGCTGAAGGGCGCTATGGTTCTTCTGTTCCTCGTTTTTTGTTTCTGGACAGACACATACACTCCCATGATTTTTTTTCTTTACAGTACTAGCCTTCTCTAACAAGTGATTTGTTAAAATATTTAGAGTCTTCAAGTTGAGGTGCTTGAATTTTGTAAGTTTTTCTTAACAGAGGAGTGTATGTAGTTGTAGGAAATTACAAGGGTATGAATGTTGTTTGTTTTTTCTATGATACAAGTGTTTTTCATGTGGTAATATTTATATCTTTGCACTCGAGGATTATATGAGAGAGAATTTGTTGTCTACAAAATCTTTTGGATTTGCAGGTTATCCCTGGATACGGACATGGGGTTTTGCGGAATACAGATCCAAGATACACGTGCCAAAGGGAGTTTGCATTGAAGCATTTGCCTAACGATCCACTTTTCCAGCTTGTAATCACTTGTTTCCTAATTTATGTTTTCTTTGGAGTGATTTCATATTGAACAAAACTCTGCCTATGGTCTCATAGCTGGTCCCAAGCCCGGATAACGGAGGAGGGTTGTGTTAGACTTCAACAGCTAACATAAAACTTGTTCAATCTCTATCATTGATCCAAACAACGACATACTTTAGTTAATGCTAGGTCATTACCTGGAAGTAACGCATTGTATGACTCGTTTATGATCATTTGTTTTTTGATGGAGCATAATGGCCTTATGTCATCCATGTAGCTTACTCACCTAGTGGATAAGGCTGCTTACTGATTTCATATGGAACAACCACAGTAGTTTTCTTCTAGTGATTTATTTTCTTTACTGTCTAATGCTGCTGATCCTTTCAGGTGTCTAAAATAAATGAAGTTGTTCCTCCCATTCTTACCAAGTTAGGCAAGGTAATGTTGCTGTCGATAAGCATTTAAAGGGAATTAATTACCCTTCTTTGTTCTGTTGAGTTGCAAATAACTTATACTCAAATGCCAGTATTTTAATACACGTTTGCATTAAAGTTTACAGAAGGATTTTTAAGTTTAACGCACAAATTGAATTAAACGCAAGCATGGAAGATGCTACAATTGGGTGAATTTTGTGGGTGTAGAATGACCTGAGTCCACTACCTGTTTAAGGAGACCTCATAGCTCTCTTGCTATTGAAAATATTGTATATTAGTGTCTTGAGAATATTGTATAACTAATGACCTCATAGCTCTCTTGCTACTGTTTGTGATGTTTTCCAGAGTTAATTGAACTTGAGATTTCAATAATGTAGGTTAAAAATCCATGGCCTAACGTTGATGCTCACAGTGGAGTGCTACTCAACTATTATGGTCTAACTGAGGAAAAGTACTAGATTACTCTTCTCGTTTGATTGAGATTTTTTTTTTCACTTTACAATTGTTTAAGTTAAATCTTATGGTCTTGCATTCTGGACAGCTATTATACTGTTCTCTTTGGAGTAGCAAGGAGTACTGGAATTGGCCCTCAGGTTTGTCATACCCATTTATTTCATTATTAATATTTCTTTTTTATTTGGTGATGGAATTAACATTTTCTCTTGGGTTTCAGTTGATATGGGACCGGGCTCTTGGATTGCCACTTGAGAGGCCCAAAAGTGTCACACTGGAGAAACTTGAGCAATTGGTTGGCCAATCTACGGGAGCCTGAAATTCGAAGCTTCATTTACCCGAGTTAGCTATAAGATACACCCTGCGGTAGATGTATGGTGGTGTTGAATTGAAAATTGGTTACCATTGAAATGAGGCAAATTCATTACCCTCCTCACATGCAGTTGCTTTTTCTACTCTTTCGGAACTGCATAAACTAATAAAGGCATTATTGTTTTGGGTTATCCCTTTTTATCCTTTCTAAATTGGATTTTATTTTATTTTTTCATGTAATCATATAGTTACTTCAATTATTTGGATTATCCGTGGATGAAATCTAGCTTCCTTTTACCCAATAAAAAAAGAGATAAAAACTTGGTTCACGCTCTTGTGAATAAAAATACAAATTTGATGTTTGAAATTGATATGGTTGATTAATTTATTTATGAAATTTAAAAAAATGATTTAATTCTAAAAATCCTTACCATTGGTCACTTTCATTTTTGATTCTAGGTATTGTGCAGTCATTTTCAATTATTTTATGATAAATAATTGTAATTATGACATTTCAAATTTATATGAATTGTCTCGGTTATGAAGTTCAGTTGGTGAGTACAAAGGACATCGTGTGCGAATATTCGGCTTAAGTTTCTAGTAAATGTATTTTTCTATGAAAAAAATTATAGGAATTAGTTATTGAAATTAAATTTTAAATATTTCTTACAGTTTTATATTCATTGTAGTATAATTTTGGTTGTATAAAAGTTGATGTGAAATATAGAAAGGTTATTTTGATCTTCTAAGGATAGTCATTAATTGTTTTTTAAAATTTTTTATCACCTTTTTAATTCTAATATTATTTTTTTTGAATTTTTATCACGGTTTCAAAGTTAATATTTTTTTGGGTACAATTATCTAAATATATTTGAAAGTTATTTTTTAAAACAAAAGGTTTTAAATAGTAATTTGTTAAAAGGTAGATTTTAATATGATTAACATTAATTATTAGTTATATTTTATTGGAAAATATTAACTAGAGCCTTAACACTAATTAAGAATATATAATACATAAATATAATATATAAATAGAAATTTTTATTTAACACTAAATGTGTTTGTTATTTCTAAAGCTAAAAGGTTATTTAATGCATATTCCACCCGTTCTTACGTAACTGTCAATTTAAAGTTAAATTATGGTTATTAAAAAACATAATGATTATTCTTATTTTTATAAAAATATTTTTTAACTTTTTATATTACTCCTTATTTTATATCTCTTTTCATTTTATTGGATAAAAACAAAGATTAGTTTCTAAAGGGACGTTTGTTTCATGGAATTAAAAAAAGATTTCAAGAATATTTTTTTGGGAATGAGTATTCTCATTTTTAGTATAAGTTTATTTTTAAAATATTTTCAGGAAAAAAAGATTTCTAGAAAACCACTTTCTCACTCTATGGTGCATTTTCATTCTCACTCTCAACTTTTAGTATCAAAGATTCTCAAGTGGTGGATATGTTAAGATTTAATGAAAAAACCAAAACTACCCATATTATTCTCCACCAAATATACAATAACTGCTATATTGTCCTTTTACATTAATGCCTCGAAGAATTTTTTTTTAAAAAAATTCAAACTTTATAAAATACTATATTTTTTATTAATTAATTATATGATAATATTATCCTTATTATATAATAGTTTATCAAGATCTTATTAGATAGACTTTATTTCTCTAAAACTTTATTTTTTAAATTTATAATTCAATTAATTTTTATTTGGTACGTTAATATATTATTTCACAAATGATATAAATAACTAATTGAAATTTTTTTAAAAAAAATTAAATATTAAAAAAAATATTATAATTGGGTTAGTAAAATAATATTTAAAATAATTTCACAGGCAATATGGGTATTTTGATAATTATACCATAGATTTTTAGAAATGCGTTTTCTGATTTCATGAATTTTTTAAAACATTCCAAGGAAAAAAAATTCACAACCAAACAAATTTATTTACAATACTTAAGAATATATATTTTTGGACATCTTAAGAGTATATTCTTAGTAATTAGATTCTATAAGTATTTTTTAATTTCATGAAACAAACGCCCCCTAAATGAACACTTAAGAAAATAAAGTACTTTTTAAAGAAATTTAAAGTATAATATAATGTATTTATTACACTTTAACAAATATTTTAAAATGAATGTTTAGGAAAATCTTTTTATAACCAAAACGTCAACATGAATTTGAGCTACGGATATGATATTTAAAGCTTCCCTCTGTTAGCCAATAGCCACCAAACTAACTCGATAGCAGCAAATGAATTACAATTATTAATTTAATTTTACAATACTAAATATTGAAAAATTACAATAACTATAATTATTGGAATATTTATTAGGTGAGTAATTTTTGGAACGATTAACAGTTAAAAATAAAATTATTAAGTGAACTAAATTTGTAATTTAACTTTAATTTAAAATTACATTAATTATTAAGTAATCGTTTGGTTATGTTCTTCTTTCCTTTGCTTCTTGGAGTAATCATTCTCTTAAATTTTGTGAATCAAATGCTTTTGTGTTTGGTAAGCCATATGGGAATCTCACGGTCAATTGTGAGTTCAAAATTTTTCTCGCTTGTTTGAGAGATCTTTGTGATGCATTTTCATTCGATAAAAACATTTTCAATTGTGAGTTCAGAATTCTTAATGGTTTTTTGGCTAGTTTTTTCCATGACGAAAGAAAGGCTAGCTTTATTTTTCCTAAGAATATAATTAAGATGAAAACATAATTTTAAAAATAATATTTTTTAATGATACTAGGAATCAAACCCTGTACTGTACACATGTCATTGTCAGTTGTGCTGGATTTACACAAAAAATAATATTATGTATTTAATACACTAATTTTTTTCTAGTGTGGAAATGGAAATTAATTGTGACAACTCACGGGTTTAAATTCTTACTGTATATATAAAAAGAATTTTTTTAACCTCTGTAATATTGCACAGGTTAAAAATTAAAAGTTGAAAGTTTTTTTTGGAAAAAATAAAAATTTGATGGAATTATGTTTAACATACAATTAATAATGTACTTTATTTCTATCTTTAATTTTTTAACATGTGTAATATTGCACAAATTAAAAAAATTCATATAAAAAATAAGCAAAAAATGCACGGGGATATTGTATTTTATTTTATTGTGTGTGATAACAATTTTACTGAATATAAATGTTAAAATAAAGTGAGTGTCGTCATAAAAAATTATAAATATACGGGTAAATTACCAAATTAGTTTTGAATTTCTAAGATTTAAAAAACTTAAAATTAGTATTGAATTTGCAAAATGACGTATGTTTTAATCATTTTAACCATTAAAAAATATTAAAAAATTAAATAAAAAACTGAAATGATTTTTTTTTATAAAATTAAGAATAAATTTCAGAGTTTGTTAATCTGCAAAACTTAAATTAATTCACTTCTTTGTATTAATATGTGAACCAAGAAATTAATGTGCGCAATACACATTTGTTTTTAACTTATGCAAAAAAGGATAATTAAAAAGTCAACAAAATGGAAAGTTAACTTTTATTTTAATTTTTGCACGCTAAAAATTAATTTATATGCCCTTCATTTCATATTATAAGGTTATATTTAAATAATTATATTTATTAAAAAAATAAATAATAAAATTAATTAATGTATTAATTTTTAAAAAGTGTATATAATCTTTCTAACTTATACTTTTTCTCATTTATCATTACATTAAGTATTTCTCATTGTCTCTTTATAAAATCTCATTAATTATAATAAAAAAATAATAAATATTTTTAGAAAAATATATGAAGTTTCATATAAAATATTAATATTGTCTAAAAACAGTTTTATATAATATAAAATGAAGGGAATATTTTGCATGTGGTGTGTTAGGAAATTAGAGTGATCAGTAAATAAAGTGAGAGTTGATAATTATTGATGCTAATAATAATAATAATAATAATAATAATAATATTAAAAAGGGGATAATTATTGTTTACTTGAGAAATATTACATACTAATTCATCTTATTAATTTTTTTACTAACTTAATTTTTATAATTGTTATTTTATTTTCATTGAGCATTAAATAACTACTATCTCTTGTCACAAAAAAAAATTATCCTCTTTAGACTCATATATAAATAAAAGTAAATTAATTTACGCATATTAAAAAAATTAGTTGATTACATTTAATTTTCTTAATTTTATATAAAACATAAACTTAAATTATTAAAATAACTTTTATGATATTTATTGTAAAATAAAAAAATATAAAATTAAATAAATAATAATATTAAGAATAATAAGTTAATAAGATTAAATAGAAAAAATAATTAAAATTTGTTTATATTTTAAATTAAGAAATATAAGTTATTTTTGTCTTATATTCGAGTTTAAAAGTAGTATTATTTTTTAAAATGATAAATAATAATTGTCTTAGAGTGAAAAATTCGTAGGAAGAATTATTCTTGCTACTATATAACATTTCTCTGATTAATTATGTGCCTTTTGTTTTACAGCCTGCAACGAAGAAGCCTCTCACTGTTTTATCGCTGCTGTCTCCTCATTCGGCGAGTCCACTCAGTCACTCCCCAGTCTCTTCCTCAGGTATGTACACTTCATCTTTCTGCGCAAATGGTGATAATTGGAAATTGGAAATTGGAGATGAAAATTGAAAAATTGATACACTACGATACGGAATATCATGATTTTTTAACACGAAAATGAAATAGATATGGTGTTTTGAAATTTGAACAATTGATATCTGATACGAATATGAAGAATTCTCTTAATGTGATTTCTTTTATAATGGTGTCACTACGCATTGTGCAAAGGAATTCAAACGTTGGAATCAATGGACCCTGTGTTTGGCGTTGCTGCTTCGTGTCCTGATATCACAGAAGAAGATTTGAACAGTTTTAGGTATTCTGTTGATGAATTTCGGACCCTCGTTCCTAAGGTGGCTCCTCTCTTCATAATTCAAAACTATCAATTATTTTTAATGTTTTCTTGATTTCTCTGTTTCTTTTCTCCTACCTCCAAACATTCATAGAACTAGGTGTAGGACTCAGTTACTGTATGAGATTTCCTTACACTAGAACATAAATTATTTGCTGCTATGCTTTTACCGGCTTGTGTTATTTATAAGTCTGAGTTTGGAATTGAGTTAAACTTGAATTTATTTGTCATATGTTGCATGCAGCTTGAGAAGCAGGTAAATGAGGTTGAAGAGTTCTATCACTCCACTGATGTTCAAGCTAGTAATTCCAAAGATAAAGGCCAGGAGAAGCTTCTTGCTGGCGCTAAGAGGCCACTGCAAGGCATGTCAAATACAGAAGCTGCTACTCCAGAGAAAATGCAAGAGCTCATGCATCAGTTTTCCACAATATTGCATCAGGCAAGTGCAAATAAATACCTTGCAATTATTTTTAGTGTTTCAGATATGCGTTGTGGGATTAAGTGGCATGGATTTTGCAATTGGGGATACACTCACTTGAATTCATATGCTTTTTGCTAAGTCTCTTCCTTTACTGAGAATTTGAGATTCTATCATTATTAATTTCCTGAATTGAACTTAAGCCAATGATCATTCTTATATAATTTTGTGTTCAACTTATCTTTCCATTGGTAGCTAACATTTTCAATATCTCAAAATTGAAACTTATGTATAAATTTACGTCTTACTTTCACCATCAACTATCTTCAGTGAACTTCTGATCAGCTTTTAGTGGTGGACAGCATTAATTGTTTGTCCATTCTATAAAATAGATTTTGTATTTATCAATTACTAATGGGGTTGTTATTGAGTTTTCATAGATTCTTTTTACGAAGTGTCGAGAGAAAATGGAACAAGAGACATGTATTGAAATCTTTTCAATTTTGTTTTGTTGACAATAACCAAGCAGA
This sequence comes from Cyamopsis tetragonoloba, assembly GCA_037177725.1. Lineage (NCBI taxonomy): Eukaryota > Viridiplantae > Streptophyta > Magnoliopsida > Fabales > Fabaceae > Cyamopsis > Cyamopsis tetragonoloba. The sequence goes on from CM074121.1 coordinate 64,616,624, forward strand.
TCATCTTCCCCTTTTGAGTTGAATCGTGTGAATTGACTACACCGCATTTCCTGCCAAACATTGATAGTGATACATTTTTTTCTTCTCAGATAACTCAGCATAAATGGGCTTGGCCCTTCATGGATCCCGTAGATGTTGAAGGTCTTGGACTGTACGACTATTATGAGGTGTTTTTTTTTTTTTTAAATCTTTTCTCTTGATTTATACTTTTAAGTGCCTTATTTACATAAATGACATTTAGAATAATTTTTCAACCAAAAAGCATGTATACTTGTAAGATTTCGAGAAAGAAATGTTCATTTATTTGCTTGGTCAGAGTTTATGCTATTGGTGACTGTGTTTGCTTTTTAAGCATTTGTATTTCATATAACAATCATTTCTTTATTGATTTCTTATTTAAAAAGTTTGAAATTTTCATCGTGTAGGTCATTGATAAGCCTATGGATTTCAGTACGATAAAAAGTAAAATGGATGCCAGAGATGGCTCTGGTTATAAGAATGTGCGGGAGATATATTCTGATGTCAGGCTGATTTTTAAGAATGCAATGAAATACAATGATGAAAAAAATGACTTCCATATTATGGCAAAGACCTTGCTGGAAAAATTTGAGAAGAAATGGCTGCAGCTTTTGCCTATAGTTGTTAAGGCGGTAATATGCTTTTCCGAAGTACTTTCCTTTCTCTCAGATGTACGAAATTCTTATATACGGTTTTGGAGGTTGCACTTGTAGAAATAGAAGTGATTTCAGCCATCCTACGTAATATTGTACCACATGTCCGCTACCATCCAATATTTTATTATTCCAGGAGAGTGGACCATTAAATGAGGAAGCACATGTGCAGTTGGATACGCAGCTTGCTCAAGAAGCCAAATATGCCAATGTGGCTAGGGAATTAAGCAACACGGTTGGTTGATGATTTCTCGGTGGATTAGCACTGTGTTTAAAGTTTAAATAATCGCTTTATTATGTTACTTAGAAGTAATATCAGATGGTTAATTCATTTGATTACCTGTTTTTCAGCTGTTTGAGGTTGACATGAATTTGAAGAATCTCAAAGCAATGGTGATTGAAAAGTGCAGGTTTGTGAAAGAGTCATCTCTTACTAATTATTACTTTGTGATCACGGTCAAATTGCAGTAAACTGAATGTTATATGCTATCTGTTTCTTTACGAACATGTCTTTTAACATTTAACTTTAAATCTTATTAATCTTGAGACTATGGTTGAGGTCAAAAAGTGCTTGCATTTATAAAGATTTACAGGCACCTCCAATAAGGACGTTGGGGTTGGCATTATTCTAGTTAGGAACGGAATCACCCTTTTTCCAGACGCGGACATCAATGTCCGGAATGGTGTTCCCGGACAGCTTCATCCGTAAAATAGTGAAAATATGGAAGAAACAACTCTTATTTTATGGCTGTCGCCATCCGGAAACACCATTCCAGACGCTGATATCCGGAAAAAGGATAGTCTCATTCCTAATTGGGATAGTGTCAATCCCGCATCCCTCCAAGAAGTTTCAGATTATTTTTTTTGTCTTTTGTCTAGTATTTTTAGAAATTTTCATTGCTCGTGAAGTTATTAATAAGTCTTCTTTGTGAATTAATATAGATTGGTGTGCAAAGTCGCAGAGACGTAAGAGTATCTTCCTATAATTAGCTTTGCACAATGTGTCGATCTTGACTTCTTACCTTCTTAACTTGGCTTTCGATGTACTTTCTGACAGTATGGATATGTTTGCATTTCATTTGTGAACTGCAATAATGGTCTTGGACACTTCGCATTCGAAGTTGCTACTGAACAGAGCTGTTCTGTGCTGTTGCGGTGATATTGAGAGGGGTGATGGGCTTTATATACTTTAGTTATGTTGGCTCTTGGCAGTAGCATTCCAAATTGCATCATTGTTTATCTGGGATGGGATCAATATATATTGGCCTATTGGGTGATAACAGGATCAAAGCAAAGTGGTCTGTTAGATGTATAGACAGCAAGCAGGGAAAGAAGAACTTGTTTTACAGCCTTTAAAACACCTTTAGGTAGGACAGAAACCCTATCAAAAGCAAATCACAAGATATAAATAACAGTGTCCCACTGCAGAGTGAACGGTAGTCGCTGCTTGTAGGCTGCAGCATAAACAACAACCCTATATTTATTTCTAGATTCTAGTTGAACTCTTTTATGTTGTATAAATTAGGTAGTCTTTCGAAGTCACAAGTCACCAAGACAAGTGGCAGATGGAAATGTATTATGTAGTCCTGCAAAATTTGGTCTAGAGATATTTTGTAGTTTTCATAGTTTGGTCCTCTTGGTACACAACTTAATGTTTGTTATGGAGTTTTTTTCTTTTTTCTTTTTTTGGCCGAGCTATGGTATTGTGTTGATTATGCACATTTCTCATTGTTCTGTTGTTGAATGCAGTAGGAAACTCTCAGTTCAGGAGAAATTAGTGCTTTCAAATTCTTTCCGTAGATTGTCTTCTGAAAACGTCATGAAGGCATTACAGATAGTTTCTGAGAATAACCCAACCTTCCAATCTAATGTTGCAGAGGTGAACCTTGATCTTGATGCTCAGGTATGTCATGTTATCTATAGCTGCTGATGTTTATTTTCTTATTTTCACCCTTGTATCTGAAGTAGGTTTTTTTTTACTGACCAATTTTACTTCTATTTACAGAGTGAGTACACAGTTTGGAGGTTGAACATTTTTGTGAAAAAAGCACTGGAAACTCAGGGAAAAACGGCCGAGGGCACAGCGGTTAACCATAACGATAGCATTGAGGACAAGGAAAACACCACCAAAAGGAGGAGAATTTTGTGAATCCTCTGGCAAAGACATCCGCACATTAAAAGCCATCTACTTTGTGGTTCAATTGTGCAGCACACAAGGCATTACAATAGTTAGATTGAGGGAATGCTTATAGAGATGCGGTTGGAAGGTCCCTTGTGTAGAAATAGAACTTACACTAATTGCTCAATGATAGGTGTTTTTTTTGTTCAATTGCACAATAATTGCTTAAAGGCAACAAGAAGCTCTTTAGTTTGACATTGGACCATAATAAAAGGGCTTGGTTTGTCTGAGGGGAAAAAATGGTCTGAGAAACCATTTTTTGGTTATTTTGTATTTATTAATAATTATAAATTTTTATTTTATTAACTTCTTTTTTTTTAGGATTTGTGCAGGAAATGTATTCTTTAAAACCAAATGATTTCTTAAACACTCAGTCTTTTGACCAATATTGTAAGCATGAGACGTTTGAATTATATCTCTTAATGGAGAATTTCAAGTTTTATTTAGGGTGTATATTGGATTAGGTACACCTGACAATTTAAACAAATTCGACCTTTAGTTAAATGAGGTTTAACTTGGATCAACTCATTGTTGATACTTGATTTTTATTTGTTCGGATATCGGGTTTGGAGATATTGAACCCAATTTAATAATTTTAAATTCGATGACACAAAAACATTATTTTTTGTTTTTTTAATATTAATTCTTCCTATCTAACCTAATTCCTATCTAACTTAATTAGTAAAATATTAATTAGTAAAATAATAATTGAAAATCAAAATGACTAGTCATTATGTTTTGAAATTTTATTGTTAATCTATGTATGGAATTAGTATTGTAAATGGAATATGTATTGTGTTTAGAGTTGGATTGTATTAGACTTAATATTTTGAATGTTTAATTATTATATAGTTAAAAATTAATATTTTTTTAATCGAACAATTTTATAATTCGGTTCAAATTTTTAACCATAAACTTAAATCAATCCAACACATTTGAACCGTTGCTTTCAAACCTTTCATATTTACTTATATCTATATTTTCTTTTACATTCCCTTCTTAATGTTTTTAAATATAAATATTTTTATAAATTTTTGTAAGTATTTATCATTTTTATATTTATCCTTTATAATTATAGCTTTTATATTAAAATGTTTTATTATAATAACATAAAAATAATTAAATATGACAGGTTTGTGAACTCTTATGGCCTGAAAATTGGTATATAAATGTTGCATTCGTTGAAAGAAAATGTTATTATTTGTGGAAGAGAGAGAAAGTGATATGGCAGCTCTCACACTCTCAGTGACACCACAGCCAAATGACGGGACGTCACTATTGCCACCACACATTTTTTAAATGTCACCATACGCTGATTTTTTTTTTCAATTTTACCCTTTTACCGGATTTTAATTTCCGGGCGAATCCGGAAATTAAAATTTGTTTGAAACCGGATATTAATATCCGGGCGCATATGGATTTGAGAATCCAATTTAAAGATGATGTTATAAATTTGAGCCAACATCAAAGTATTAGGGTTTTTCACCATAATATCACCCAGTCACTCACTAGCTTCGAAGATCAAAGTACTTGTTGGTGTTTTGCTAACTTTCTTACTACCTTCATATAAAATGTAAGTATTATGTTATTTTCATGTTACTTATGTTGTTTAATTCGTGTTAAATCGTTGTACATATGGAGATGGAGATTTTTTACAGATTTTATCCCAACCGGATTTGAGAATCCGGATTTGACCATACATTATTTTCCGGTGGCCACCATATATTATTATCCGGATGGACCCAAATATTAATTTCCAGATGGGCACAAATTTTAATTTTTGTTTTGGCTAAAAATTTAATTTTTTTATATTTTAATATGTCAATTTTAGTAATATGCCCAAATATTGTTTGTTGAAATAATTCTGTTTCTCCAGAGTTGGGACCATATGGATGAATTAATGGAATCAGTACCTGAAACAAAAGAAGAGGATTATTTGGACTACAGGGATTATTTTGAAACTAAGCAGGTGAGTTACAAATGAAGCCTAATGTGTGGAAATAAACTTTGGTGAATGTATGTTGTTGTTATTAATATTGTTTGTGCCATATTTTAGGTTTTTCCTACCAGAGAGGATTTGATACATTGGGCTCAAGAAGTTGGCAAGACAATTGGATTTGTTATTGTTACGTACAGGTCAGATAAAGGTGGTGCAGGTGGGAATAGGAGAGAGTTTGTGACTCTTGGGTGTGAAAGAAGTGGAAAGTATAAAGAATACAAGAAGCAACTTACACGAGAAGTCACAGGAACTAAGAAATGTGAATGTCCATTCAGACTTAGAGGAAGACCTCATGTTAATGAAGGATGGATACTTATTGTGATATGCGGCAAGCACAACCATGAAAGAGCAGTCACCCTCATAGGTCATCCATATTCTGGTCGCCTTAAAGCTGATGAGAAGACCGTAGTGGCGGACATGACAAAGAACAACGTGAAGCCTGGCAACATATTGCTTGCACTAAAGGAGCATGATCCTGACAATGTGAGTACCATTCAAACTATATATAATGAACGATATTCATATCGCAAGTCGATTAGGGGGCCACGGACAGAGATGCAACAATTGATGCTAATGCTAGAGTCTCACAAGTATGTCCATTTCCATAGAAAGGATGTGTCTGATAACATTGTCCAAGACATCTTTTGGGCTCATGAAGTTTCGGTAAAGTTATTTCATACATTTCCGACTGTTGTGATACTTGATGCAACATACAAAACCAATAGGTATAAGTTGCCTTTACTTGAAATGGTTGGGGTTACCTCAACAGATATAACATACTCAATTGCATTTGCTTACATAGAGTCTGAGCGTAGTGATAATTATGTATGGGCTTTAAGTTGCTTAAAACACTTGATTGTGAGTGAAAATGACCAACCGAAAGTTTTTGTCAGTGATAGAGACCTTGCACTTATGAATGCACTAAATGAAGTTTTTCCTCAATCAAAGCACCTATTATGTCAATTCCACATAGACAAAAATGTGCAGGCAAAGTGTAAGGTGCTAGTCCACAAGAAGGATTGTTGGGATATGATTTTTAATGTATGAAAATTTGTTGTGGAATCCCCAACGGAAGAAGATTATAACAAACGTGTGTCATATTTCGAGCTCGTTTGTAAAGAGTTTAAACCATTTTTTGAGTACTGTATGAAGACTTGGTTGACTCCTCACAAGGAATGTTTTGTGGATGCATGGGTTGATAAAGTTATGCACCTTGAAAACACAACAACTAATAGGTATGGAGACTTCGTTAATTCCATAGTTCATGTTTTAATTGGAATCATGTTTTTATATCTTCATTTGTTAATTCATGTTTCTCGTTACAGGGTTGAAGGTGCTCATGCAAAGTTGAAGAAGTTGTTGAAACATAGTCAAGGTGACTTCAATCAGTGTTGGGATAGCATGCATGATCTCATTGAGTTGCAACAAAACAATATTCAGAGATCATTTGAACAAAGTGTAATTATCAAGGGTCATAGACACAATATGAAGTTATTTAGTAAGATCCGTGGAGTTGTGTCTACGACTTGTTTGGACCTGATTCATGAACAATGGGAAAGAAGCAAGAAAGTTGGCACTGACAAGGGTGCTTGTCGATGTGTTATCCAAACTACACATGGGATACCTTGCGCATGCAGAGTTGCCTATTGGGAAACACATTTCTCATGGATCCCTATAGATGAGATACATGACCACTGGAAGAAGTTAGATGTTGTGTCAGAGGATAGCACACAGGTGGAACCGTCAGACTGTTCATCTGCAATGCATAACGCAGTTGAAGCTTTATGGTGTCGGTTTTTCCAACTTGACATTACAGGTCAAAATGCATTAGTACTCAAGGTAAATGAGCTTGCTCATCCGGACACAACTTCATTGTGCCCCCCGATGCATAGAGTCATTAAAAAAGAGGGTTTGAAAGGCAAGGCTCTGAAGAAACAAATGTCAACCAAGCGTGATCCATCATATTTTGAGATCATCAACTCTCAAGTGGAAAGTAATCCTTTAGTTGATGCACCAATTCGAATTCCTAAGGGTAAACGGAAGAAGCAATTGATATATTCCGACGAGATACCTAGCGAGTTTCTCCAGTATATCGATGACATTACTAACGTGGTAGCCGATGGAAATTGTGGCTATCGCGTTATTGCTTCTTATGTTGGTCAAGGTGAGCAAGATTGGTCTTTAGTTCGCATTCAATGTTATCAAGAAATGCTCTCGCGCCAGTGGTTGTATATACAGATGTTTGGGAGTGCAAATTTCAATTTAATTATTAACTCCATTTTGGTTGATACAATTAGTGGGACACAACCATTGTCTAAGTGGATGACTGTTGATGTGATGGGTTATGTGATTGCCACATTGTATCAGAGACCACTTGTTCTAGTGTCAAAACTAGGAAGTGCAACATTTTTTCCACTGCTTGGGATTCCTACATCACAAGACTTGATGGGCATAGCTTTCGTCCAAAAGTGTCACTTCGTCAAAGTAAGTACTAAAATTGTCAAATTAGAATAACATATAACATATAACATATTCTGATATTTGTTTCTTATAATTGTAGGTCAAGCTAAAGTCTGATTGCCCGTTGCCACCTATTGCACCTCAATGGCAAAGATATTCTGACCCAACATCACATGGATGGATGGAACACTACAGACGTCGGCTTGAAGCATATCCTCAAAAGAAGTCGGACAAAAGCACTATTCACACTTCATTTGTGTCACTCGAGGATGATTGATTGTTGTATCAGAATACTTGTTTAAATCAATATTAGCCAATTATTGTATTTTGATGTCTTTTAATTTAAGATATTCAAATCACGGTAGTTGTTGGTGCCATAAGTAGGATCCCATCAAATAAAAGTAACATAAGTATGACCTAATTGGTCTCTATCAAAATAAATACAGACATAAGTAGTAACTAATACATCTCAATGCAAATAAATATAAACATAAGTAGTAACTAATACATCTCAATGCAAATAAATACAAACATAAGTAGGTCTTCCTTCAACACCTCTATTTCTCTCGTTTTCTCCTTTCAAATCCTCTCCTTCGTCTTCACTCTCATCTTTCAGGTTCACACATTTTCTTTTCGTACCTCTTTGTTCTGCATTCTCATTTGCATTTCCTCAGATTTGGTTTAGGGGTTTTGAATTTCTCTTCACGTTCTACTGAAGGGGTTTTGAATTTAATGGCTTGCTGAAGTTGATGTTACTATGTCTATCAGAATTTTCGATTAAATCTTTGCGATGAATCTTTCTTTTTTAAGTTTAATAATTTAACTTGTTGCGGTTCTGCATTCATAAAGCATTGGGGCTGTAATTATATAAATATGAGTAGAGGCATACATTGATTAAATTCACCATACTTTAGTTTTCACCCAATTAGACAAATTATGCAATTTAGGATAATTAGGACTTTGATTTTGTCTGTTTCTTCATGGCTGATTAACTCCTAAAGTGTGTTTGTGGGTGTTTCTTTTCATCCTTGTTTTTTCCATTTTAGAAAATAATGTTTTTAATTCTTTATCAGAGTAGCTATTTGCAACCAAGGATTCATTTATCCTAGAGTCTGTTCAACAACTCAAGTCTTTTAAAGTTAAATAAGAAAGGAAATCTATCAACTGTGGCTAACAAGAAATAATATAAAAAACAATAACATTTATTTTAGTTACCGTCGAACACTTGAAATTGTGAAACATTCTTCGAGAATTGCATTAGAAAAAATTGGACCAACTAACCAATGTTAGCAAATTACTCAAGAGTCATCTTTTCTAATGATGATTGGCTCATAGGGACGGAGCCAATAATAAGAAAATGTGGCTTTTGGTCTTGTTTGCTAGCAATGATTAGATGGTTCATGATTTTTTATGGCAATCTCAAAGAATGTTTCACAGACATCGATCTTTCGTAGTAACTAACATAATGTTACTGTTTTTTATTTTAGTTTTTTTTATTTGTGACTTCTTTTTTAAATTAGTTAAACCTTCATAGATTTATAAAGACATTACAAAAATGAAGATTAAATTTTAATCTTGCATTATTTTCCTTTCATTTTCCAATTATGTGAATGTTTAATTGAAATGAAACACATCTCTCCTCCATCCAAACATGTTAGTTGAATAAGAGGCATTGTTTCTGTATGTCAATTTTATATTGCTTTAATACTTTGCATCTGTTGTGCACAATTATTCAAGCTTATTCATAGCAATACTACACGAACATATATCATTTGGCCATGATTGTATGCAGGTGCACCAGTTCTAGAAGATTGCAAATAAATCATAGGCTGTTAACTGTTTTTGCTGCAAACCCCAACAATGGAGATGGAAAATCACCCAAAGAAGGATCAGTTGTGAATGAAAGTAGTAATGCTGGCAAGGGACCTCCTCTCCTTACTATTTTGGCTGGATTCTTCGTCTTTTTTCTCGTATGTTGGATCATTGGTTCCATTGTAATGTGGTTGATAAGTTTGATTGTTAATGTACCTCCTACAAAATAAATATGCTTACGTAGTTATGCATTTGTAGTTTGAGGCATTGCTTTGGTTCTGATCATTTATGTTGCAGGTTACTTTTATTATCTGTTTGAACTTGTTGGCATTTGAGTGGTAATAGTAATAATATTAAAGTAAGCCAAAAGAAGCAGTAAGAGCTGAGGAATTTCCAACTCCAAAAACAATGCAAGTTGATAGAATAAGAGAGAGGATTTTGTTTTGGATGGTTATCCTCAACAAATTTCTCTTCCTTTGTGCTTTTCTGCATTCATTGGCTGTGGATAGCTTTTATGACAACAAAATGGGGAATTCGGATTCAATTTTCTTGAGATTATAGTTATACTCATTTTGCTTATATCCAAAATATTTAGTATCATGATAATGGAGCCTTCTTGGCCTAGAACTACTAAGATTTTTGCTTAACAGGCTCAAACAGTTCTTCCAGTTCCAGACATGTTTCTGAGTTATTAGCATGGATGACAAACTCAAAAAATAAACTTGTAAAACCATACAAGTTTTCAACTTGTTAAAACTCAACAAGTGAGTCCAATATAAAATGCAAATCTTGCTTTCCAGTTCACCAAAACAACTATGTTTCGCACTTCCTTTCTAAGCACCATTTCTGAAATTGTGTAGAAATTCTCTTCTCAGATGACGAACTTATTCTATAACTTAAGTTTTATTTTATTTTTAAAAAAATTACCGTTGCAGAATGTTTGAAATTGGTGAGCTAAGGTTCTCAAGCAGTAAAATTGATTGGAAATTGGTTCTTTTCAAACGCTAGACGATCCTTCAGCAACATCAAACCGTTAATTTATTTGGCATGCCAACCGAGTAAGAGTAAGAACAAGAAAAAGTGAAAGGTCTAAATCCATCAAACCAGCTGCTAGATTGTCAAGTTCTAGGAAAAAATCAAAACGCATACTCAAAATATGACTACTCGAGTCTAGAGTGTGAAATATGAGACAAACGAAGGTTGAAGGCTTCTAGTTTTTTTTTTTTTTTAAAAAAAATAAAGGCTTAAATCTTTTAAATATTTTTGTGTATGAGATAAATTGTTGTGTTATTCGAGTCTATGAGGGGAAATAAGGGTTTTGACTTTTTTTCTTTTAAGAGAACATATATCGTTAAAGCTTATAACTGAGTTGAGTAGTTATATTTAGAGGCTACTGCAATTTAAATATTTAATGGCCGACAATGATTAGTGAATATCTCTGGGTAGAAGATCCAAAATATAATGTCCAAGACGACCCGTTCGGAAGAGATTAAGCAACTTCCCAGCAACCTTGCCATGAGCTTCTTTCTCTTCACTATCAGTTGGGATGTGAAAAGCTTCCTGCAAGGCAGTAAACTGCCTAGCAATAAGTGCTTCCATTTCATCTTCACATCTTATATTGCCATCAAAAGATGAAACTGTTTCAAAGAGCGTTCGTCGAACATTCTGCACTATGTGGTCCTACAAAAGAAAAAATTAATTTTAAAAGGAGAAAAGACACTGATGGATTACACGATTAATTAATAATTATGATTATTCTTTATCCACCATATGAAGAGAGGGAAATTAAGAAAATCATTGCACATATGGAACTTTGTTTTCCAACTCAAAATATCAACTTCTGGTGTCAAACCAAAAACCCTCATGCTGATTCTCTTCTGGAGCCCCAATAACCACACTAGAAATTAGACAAGTTCAAAAGAAATGCACATATTTTTTTTTGGAAAATTTGGACTCCTTTATTAGTCTCCTAATTTTCACAGTTATAACATGAGAGCCATTTGTTTGGGTTCATTTCTTTTATAGTCATTTCATTCTTTTGCTCGCTGTGTAATTTTTGTCAAAATACTACAAATATTTTTAATCATGCCCTTGAAACATTACATGAGTATTAACATGTACAGGCAATAACCTATAGATATCTATACCTGTGTGTGATCTGTATGGATTTGCTTTTTCTGCTTCATGTGTAACCCTGAGCCAGTCAAACATTCTTTTGTGCCGTTAAGGCTGTTAAGGAATAATCTGTCATCATCCTCCGTAGATAACTTTGCCCATTTCTTGCATTGCTCACTAGAGTTGTGAATGGCTAGAAAATATTGAGCAAGTTCTTTTCTCTCGACCAAATTATCCCCAATGGCTCCTGCATAAGGATTGAAATGAAGGTGTGAATCAGATAAAGAAAAATAAGCTATAGTCTGAATGTTTGAACTACGAAAGCTAACCTATAACAGAAATAATGGTATTGCCCTTTATGAAGGTGGAAAACATAAAATGAAAATTTCTCATGCTATGTGGGAAGAGGGTAGAAGCATTGTGTAGCACACAAAATATATTTAAACACGACCATATCCATGAGAGATTGATGTTCTGTGTACAGCCAAATGGTAGAAAGTCTAACTTCTCAATGGTGTTCTGGATAGGATAGTTGTCTGACTTCTCAATGGTGTTCTGTTCATTTCTTGAAAGTGGCTTTCCATGATGCATATTCAGAATCATTAGAGGGAAATGATTCTACTTTCTAGTGGTGGGGCTTCCTTGTTCCAGATGACCAGTTACCCTTTGCTCCGTAATTTATTCATATCCTTTCTTGTGACTAATTGTATCTTCTTTTTTTTGTCAGTAAATACATATGTTATGCTTAAGTTTCAACAATATTCATCAATTAAGCTAATAAATCAAACCCAATGAAGAAGAAAACTAATTAAAAATACCTGTCAAAATGAATTTAGATAACACATCAACATCAGGAATCTCAGGAGATAAAACAGCTGGAGTGTCTAACACATAAATATTGGGATGGCTACCAATCTGAATCGAAAGCAAAATTTCATAAGTGAGAACATCACAAAAGATGTACTAATACAGGAAAATATGGTCAGAGTAAAATAAGGGAAGTAGTGGAGATCATAGCAACGATTGGTAAAAATAAAGTACATAATAGGCATCAACCTGACGTAAAACTTTCCAATGATTCAACCCATGGCTATTTTCTACAAACAGGCATTTATGTCACTCGAGAGTTTTTCAGTGTAAAGTAGTCTTGCTAAATGAAATAGAAAGCATATCAGAAAGTTTTCTCCTTTACTTTTTCAGGTATAGTTTATGCATTTGTATTCAATGCATTACCCTTGACAACCAGTCAACCGCTTTACATTCCAAAGAAATGGCTAACCTTAAAGCTTCTTATGTCTTTAGTCTCCCCTGGCTCTGGACTCACAGTTGCATGCTTCAACTTTCCTTTTTCTACAAAACAAAAAGTTACTTAAGAATAATTATACAACAAAATTGAAAAGGTTGTGAATATATGCATCCAGTTGATTTCTCAAAAGTTGAGCATGTCACTTGTCCTGTTAGAACTGTGATAATAATTGAAGTACCTGCTGCACTGATTCTCCCCACTTGATGCAAGGCATTGGCAAGTGCAGACTTTCCAACATTTGGAATCCCAATTAACATCACAGTCGCAGTGTAACTAGAATCATCAGTTCCCCGCAATTTTCTCACCTGGCGTTGTATAAGGCTTAGAAACTGTCCAAAAGGAAAATCCATAATTAGTAAATTAGTTTATGAACAACTGTAAAAATCAACACCAATTAAAACACAAAATTAACATAACAGAGCAGAAAATATATTGTACTTGTCATATTCCATGGAGAACCTTTTTTTCTTTTAACACGAAGAACATTTTTCTAGTTCATATTTACTACAAATTACTTTGGAAGTAGGAGATCCAATACTAAATAATATGAAATCTTACTAAGTCAGGCCATCCCAGTCACTGCCCATTTGCTTAGAATCTTATTTCCACTCCCTAAAATATGCATTGACAAGAGAAATCAAGCGAAAGAAAACAGCAAACAAAACTATTAAAAGAGAAAGGGGAAAATAAACCGAAAAGATAAAAGATCCAAAAGGATTAGCAGCAACATAGCACAAACACTTTCAGAATCTCTAACTGACAATTCTTTAGATCGTACTTCAAATGTTTTATTAGAGTGAAAAAGTATTCTTACTACTATCCATTTGGATTACAGACAAAACTGTGAATGCATCATAAAACTTGGTTCCATGGCCTTTAAAAATTTGTAAATTTACAGACAAGACCAAATATTACAACAAGATTGTTCTTTCCTGGGAATTTTTGGAAGAATGCACAGAAAGGGAACTTACAGTATACCTGTTTGATGCTTTCCTTGTTGTGAGCATTGACTCCACAGGATACGCAGTTCCTTCCCCTAAAATAATCCATCCATGCCTATTCACAGAATGAATTTTTTACAAACAAGCATTTATTAAATAAAACAAGCACAATTTCACTCATTACCCCACATATCATTATCAACTTGTATAGCAAGTTAGACAGTGTATGATGAGGTTCGCTACATGATGTCCAGGCACAATTTTTCTCTTAAAATTTCAAATTCTTCTTTCACCACTTCCTCTCCCACCAAAAGAGACTGATAAAAAAGTACTTATAAATGAGATTAATTCACTAATTAACAACACATTATTTATTATACATTAATATTTAATACTTAAGGTATTACGCTGAGAAATGCTAGCAACACAATATCTAGCGCATTTTTCTTATCACATACTCTTTCCTATTAGTTAAGAATGTGTTTAGGCTTCTATTGAAGCAACCAAACTCGCTTTCTTTTGCATGTAAAGACTGAATTGATATTCGGACTACCAGATTAAAAACACTTAGCTCAAAGGAAACGAGCTTGAATCTGACGATAAAAAAAAAAAAAAGCATCATTTTTATTATCTTGTTGAATGCAAACTAGTTTGAAGTGAACTCAGTTTTGTAAGCGAAAATCCAAACACATACTAGACTTGCAAGTGTAAGCCAAAAAATTTTTAAAGCAATTGCGAAATACGGTAGAAGAAGAAGTACCTGCAAAGCGGAGGAACCAGCAAGGTCGGATTTGTTGAGAGCAATGATATGGTTGAAGGAAGGGGAGTGGTTTGTTCTAAGTAAGTGGCATTGCGACGACAACGGAATCTGAGAATTGATTTGGACAAAAAGTAAGTATGAAGGAAGTGAAAATCGGAATCGGAATCGAAAAGTACAGGTAGAAGCATACTCTTGCATCTGTGACATGGACGACGAGATCGACCATAGGGATTCTTTGAGAGATGGCGCGAGAAGCAGCGGCCATGAGAGAATCGAACCATGGTGCTACTTTCTTGTTTCCAATTCTTTCCTTCACTCTTGTGCCTGTTCTTCTCCCAAATTCCCTCCCTGCCATCCCAGTTCTACGTTTTCTCCTTCCTTTGACAAACTTGCAATTTGGATTTTAGTTCAGCACACTACCTACTGCAAGTAAAGGAAGGAAACAAGATAATAATAGTTGGTAAAAAAAATAAAGGAAAAAGTCTTTATTATACTGCACTTTCTAAAAGAAATTTGTAACTATTTTTTTATTTACTCTTATTTTTTTGTTAACTAAGGAAAATATTTACTCTTATTAAATACCTTGATTAATTATGTTTTTTCTATTATAATAACTACCAAGCAAGCATGTGGAGACTGAAACGTATACAAGTTTATGAAAATTTAATTAAATTACCCAAATTTAATAACTTTTTTTTGGTAAAAAAATTAATAACTTTTATTGATAAGTGTAATTTAATTAAATTTGCGTTACTATAAAGAACCAAGGAGGAGTAAAAGAGATTATTTACCAAGTGCCTAGGAAGCTAGCAAAATGCGTTGTTAGATTTGGACATGCATACTCTAATTACATATCCTGAAACCACTGAACAATTTAAAGGAACTTAAAGAACTTTATCCTTTAACACAGATGAAAAGTACACATGCAAACTCATCAAGTCTCCACTCTCCAAGTTTAATTTATTATATAAGGAAGCACAATTTTTGTATTAAGATTCGCTTAAGCCAGCATAACAATCAAGGTATGAGAAGAGAATTCAAAAGTCACGCTCAATCAAAGTCATCAATCTTCAAATATAGTTTATAAGCTTTTCATATATATGATGTATCAGCTATGGTTGACGAAGTATGTTCCTCTCGTCAAACAATGGTACAAGCTATTTAAATGAAAAAGATCAATGAATCAGCACGGATTTGAATCAACATATTGGAGGAACGTGGGACCTTAAATGCGAGGTTTCTATCTATATCTTGAAATTACAAAATTCTTGCTATGATCCAAAACTTTAGAGCGTTCAAATCCCCACCTTGACAACAAATTCTGGTGCTTATCCCTTAACATGCCGTTTCTACAAGCAAATAGCGAGCTCAACTTCATCCTTTCTCCAACAACATTTTTGGTATAAAATTTCATGACTCTCCCTCCCCTCCTTAATTTGAGTTCAAATCCATGTGTGTGTAGTATCGTTTATAAAAAAAAAGTATCACCAAGTAATTGATCACTGTGTCCATCCTTTTCCCAGGAGAATCATTAGACATGAACATGCAAACAGGCTCTAAATGTCATGACTCTGAATATACAACCCAGCTACTCCCAGCTGTTGCCTTCACTCCCCGCTCTTTCATTCTCCTTCTAATTTCCTCTGCTTCCTCTCGTCTCCCAACACTAGCATACATCTTCGCCATCAGAACATAATTCGCTGCATTATCAGGCTCAACTTCTGATAATGCTCTTGCTGCAATCTCTGCCAACTTCAACTCTCCAAAATTCCGGCAAGCCCCAAGAAGAGCTCCCCACGCTTTGGCCGTCACTTTCACCGGCATCTCTCTTATAACCTCATATGCTTCATGTAACCTTCCAGCCCTGCTCAGAACATCCACCAAGCACGAATAATGATCGCTATTCGGCTCAACGCCATAACCTTCGCGCATCCTTGTGAAATAATCCAAAGCCTCATCAGCTAATCCAGCATGGCTACAAGCCTTCAACACTCCAAGAAATGTGATCCCATCAGGCTTCACTCTCGCCAACTCCATTTCTCGGAAAATTTCAAATGCAGTCCTTGCTTCTCCATGCAATGCATATGCAGATATCAAGCTACTCCAAGCAACCACATCTTTTTCCTCCATCCTCCAAAACACAGAACGCGAATTCTCAAGACAACCGCATCTCCCATACGCCTCAACTAACCCACTACTCAACTGATGATGAGGATCAATCCAATTTCTTATCGCATAACCATGAATCTCCTTAACCAAATTCAGAGCTGCAACTCCAACAGAGGCCGGAAGCAACGCGAGAAGCGTGATCAACCTCGGCTTCAATCCAATCCCAACCATCTTTCTATAGAACGCAATGGCCTTAAGTGACCCGTCATCCAACCCAGCCAAACCCGCGATGATCGGATTAAAAGTCGACTCATTGGGTACAATATCCATGACATGGAAAAGCTCCAATGCTTTATCCACATCACGAGAGTGAGCGTAAAGTGATATCATTGCATTCCAAACAACAACATTTCGGTCAGGACTTTCATCAAACAGTTGGCGTGCGGATGAAATTGAGACGCACTTGCCGTAGAAGTCAACGATGGCGCTTGTGATGAAAGAGTTGTTAGAGAGGAAGGAGGATTTGAGGACGTGGGCATGGATGGAAGTGCCGAGTTGACGGCGGTTGGTGGCAGTGCAAGATTTGAGGATGAGGGAGAAAACGTGAGGGTCAAGGGAAAGAGCGAGGGAAGATTGAATGTGGTGGAAAACGGAAAGGGCTTGTTCATGGCGAGATTGGTTGATGTGGGAAGATATGAGTTTTGTGAAAGAAAGTAAGCGATGATGGGCGGTTGTGCAAGAACCCATCATTGTTTAGCTTCCATCTTCTCTGTCATTTAACAAAGTGACTGGGTTCTTACACTAATCTGGGCTATGATTATGCAATATGCAAGAATGAATATTATTATTCTGTTGCATCTATGTAACACGACTCTATATTCATAATGTTATTTTCCCTCTATCAATAATCTAGGTTGCGCTCGAAATATATGTTCCGTGCATATCATTCTTTTTCTTTTTTCATGAAACAGAACATATATATTTCGAGCGAGTAAAAAAAAATGGACTATAGTATTTTTACTAAAAAAAATATTAATTCTGATTCTTTTTAGAAGATCCTCTAACCAATTCACGTGGATTAAAAAAATTATTAATAATCTTATTTAATATTTTGTTTTTACAAAAAAAATAATACAATCTACTAAATTTATCCTTATTTAAAGTGAAAATTTTCAGTATATACATTAATTGAACCCCTATCCCTTTATTTATAGACAAAAAAAAAATCAATAATTTTTACTTGAACTTTATACGGAGTTTTATGTATGGGACTAACAAATTTTCTCCGGAGCGTCTTTTATTTAGTACCGGAGTCAATAGAACATAAGTTTCAAGCAAAGGATAAAAAAAAAAAAAAAATTGTGTGGTGCTTAGTAAGAATAGTGTGGTGTGCAAAGTAGGGATGTCTATGAAAAAACAAAATACTGAACAAATCGAAAACCAAAAAAAATCGTATAACTTTATCAGTTTGGTTTGGATTTCAGTTTTTTCTGTCAAAATTAAAGAAACCCAAATCAAACTATATATACTAACATACATTTATAATTTGTTTATATAATTCATCTTTTTCTTAAAAGGTTGAATGGTGTACTCAAAATATTATTTTTATAATTTGACTTTTCTTTCGAATATAAATATTATTTGAGTTTTATACATATATTAATTAGATATAAATAATTAAATAAAAAATTTAGACAACAAAATTTTATCTAAATATATACATCATATTTATGTTTTTTTATTAATATTGACTGTCTACTATTTTTTATAATAAGAATATACTTTTAAAAATTAAAGATCTAATCCAAACCGCAAGAGATTAGTTCGGATTGGTTCAAATATCGTTTAGAAATAAAACCGATTGAATGGTGAGATTACAAAATCGCAAAAATCGAATCGGATGAATATTTCCTTCAAAATCGAACCAAACCACACCGTGAATACCTCTAACACAAAAGGTGCGTTTGATTTGCTAAAATATACGACACTGGACAGCACAAAAACTTTATTCCATATTTGATTGTAAAAACAGACATGTCACAGCACAAAATTTGAGACACAGCACAGAACAAAATGAGAGATTTTTGTTACTCACTATCCTAGAGGACAAAAAGTTATCCCATGGTACAAAATGGTTAAATACAAAAACACCCTCACTCACATCCACTATCTCATAAAACTTTAACTACATCTTCCCACTCCCACACTTACACAAAATAGTTACTATAATAATTTTTTTTTATTTCATGCAATATACAACACTAAACTAGCTTTTATATATATATATATATATATAATTTAATAGTATTTTTTAGTGAAAAATAATAAAACATCTAAAAATATATCAAATTATTTGAGAAATCTAATTTTATATATAATTTTTTAAAATATAATATTATAACAGTTTCAAAATTTTACAATATTAATTGTCAATTTTTTATCTAAAATAAATATTTTAAAGTGTAAAGGATATTATAGTAAAATTGACTTTATATTTCTTGTGTTGTACTTTAATGATCAAACAACAAACAACACAAGTAGTTGTGCTGTAACTTATAAAATTGTTCTCTACTATACTTTATGTACTGTCCATGCATCAAACGCACCTAAAATGTCACCCCTTTCTGATGGTTTGTTTAAAAAAATATTAGTTTGGCTAAAAGTAAGTTGGGTCGAAATAAGTTGAGTTAAAAGCCAATTTACAAATAATTCATATTTGGATACTTTTAACCAAAAATAAATTTGACAAACCAAGTATTTTTTGGATAATTTTTAAAAGAAATATGTCTGAATATATGTAATTACTAAAAATAACATATAATTATTTAAAAGTGCTTTCGAGTAGTTGAAGATGAATAATTTCAGTGACTCTTGAAAAAAAATGCAAACCAGTTTGCTAAATTGAAAAGGATATATCCCAGTTATATAGCTAAGTTAATGAGTGCATGAAAACATGGTGTGTAGGTACAGAGTTTAATTTCCGATTATACTACTTTGAATAAAAAAAAATGAAAAGAATCTTTGTAGTTTCACTGGCCAAAAGTGAGTTCAAGCACTTTTCTTGTTTCTAAACTCTTAGTAGTAACTATATTCTTTTTTTCACTTTTTCTGCTCTTGGCGATAATATTCTCTAGTTGCTGGCTGGGAAAAAAAGAACCCTAAATTTATTACGAGGCTCTTTGATTAGAAAAAGATTACTTAAAAACCCATAAGTTTGGCAAGATAGTAATTGACAAAATATACTTTCAAATAGCTTGATATTTTATTTAAAGAATTGCCCAAAAATAATTACATTGAAACATTTATATCATGTGTGTCAGTCTATTAAAAATAACATAAAGTACTAAAAACATATCATATTTTGATGAAAATAAAGTAGCAAACTATTTAGAGTCTTCTGAGTCTGTTTGGGTGGTGATGTCTACCGGAGATGATGTAAAGTTACGTCTTTCCTCAGAGGTAGCAGTGATAACCGGCATCCACAAATCGGCCGTGCCGCTCAAGAGTGACTGCACTTGTGGATCTGCAGCCACGGTTGATGATATCATCTCATCAAGATTATCCAATTTTGCTGATAATTCATCCAACTCTTTAGCTATCTCCAACTATGTACACAAAGAATTAAGGGAAAATAGAAAAGAGAATGTTATTTCATTTGAACATGAGATAATGAGAATTGTGCATCAAGGAATGGCTAAATTACAAAGTGAAAACTAAAAACTACCTCATCAAGGTGACGAGTTGACTTTGAAGGAACTTTTGTGACCTCTAATCCAAGAGTTTCAATTTTGGAACGCAGTTCAACTTCCTCTTGATTTGTCAGTGATTCCACCTACATAAACACAGTTCACCATCAAACACACATGATTTTATATAGCAGTGATTAGTGATGGTAAGAGATAGCCATAAGATGACCAATAGAAGCTTGAGTTAAAAGAGTTGATCAGATACAGATGGAGGATAGCCTAATAATTCAAAGTAGAGGTAGATAAAGCATAACTATAAGTGAAACCATTAAAAAGGATTTAAAACTAAATGACAGAATACAATGATATTGTTTGATCTGTGTGGCTAACCCCATCTATCGGGAAAAAACCTTTGGTTGTTGATATACAAATACAATATCCTTCATTCATCACTTCTGTTCATTGATTCTCACCAAACTTTAAAAACCAAACAGAACTGATATCATTCAATAACTCAGTCCAAACACCTACTGTTAAAAAAGGATACCACAGTGTTTTTGTTCCCTTGGCAATGTTATGAACTTATGATATAAACACCATTCAGAATTGAAACCTTTTTCGGTTCATGAAAAGGCTTCCAATCATCATCTATCAATACAAGCAAAGTGATAACGCAAGGTCTAGTGACAAATATATATGACCTTTAACCATGGGGAGTACTATACTACATGGTAGCACAACAATGAACTAAAGCGGTACAATACAGAGTCAAATTCTTGGATGCTCGAGTCATGCAAATCTCAAATAAAAAAAAGTGAAAAAGCCAACAAGTGCACCCGGCCAGATGCAGGATGACCAGAGAAACAATTCCAAAAGGGCATGGTTAGGACGTAACAAAAACTTATAATGGCAATATGACATCTTCAGGACAGTTAGTTCTTAACTGACATCAATAAATGAAACTTTTTCGTTTTATTTTATGGTATAGTAGATTTTAGGATACACCACTTTTTCATACACTAATTAGAAAATATGAACTAAATTGGTCTTAAATTAAATGTACCATTCCATACACCTTTTGTTTATTCATATTTGTTATTTTTTAAGTTTTTTTAACCTGTTATAGGTGAATTTTAACATTCACAAATTTTAAAGTGGTGTACCATACACAAGTCATGAAATTATTTAATTAATTTATTATTATATTAAACGTTTTCGGTTGTGTTCTGTATATATTTTTTTTTTATGTGGTGTATGGTATAAGGAATCTTATTTTATTTATGTTTATGGAACTCTTCAAAGTTTTGGTCACTTTCTACATTTCACCAAGAGACAGTTAGCCCTTGTTCTGTTGTTCATCCAACTATTCATCTTACTTTACCATATAAATTCGTCCTACAAATTCAGATCATTGAATCCAGAATAACTGGAGAATAGCTTTTATCTCCCAATTTCACAAATTTTAGCATAGGAAGAGTTCAAAGAAGCATATAAATTCTTGATCCGTTTGGCTCTGGAACCATTCTATCCCCCAATTTCAAGGAATTACACAAACACAGCAACCCGTGCTTTACAAAATAGAAGCAACAAATTATCACTGAAATTAATATCAAGCAATCAAAGAAAAACACACTCGTGACGCAAATACACCACAACACAAATGCAATTCACAAATCTGGATACAATAAGATGGTAAAATGATAGATACCCAGATCATCAAATTCACTCAAAATGATAACTTGAAACCAAATTCCTTGACGACGGTAAAAATCGGCTCAAATTAGTACAACACAACACATTTAAGACTTAATGAGAGAATAAATCCAGAATAAAAAGCACACAGCGTAAAATGAACCTGGTGGAGGAGATCGGAGAGAAGCTGGAAGAGCTGCGTATCTGGTTTCCCTTCCTCTGCCATGGTGATTTCTTTGTCTGTGGCGGGTTGGGTCGGTGTGTTCAATTTGGTCGCCGATGCAAACGCGCGTCCTTTCCACGTTCCGCCTTCTGTGCTCTTTTCTGTTATTTGTTTGTTTACAAAAATAATCTGAAAATATTGTTTTTCTTTCTTTTTTTTTTTGAGGGGTAAAAGATAAAATAATTTGTAAAATAATAAAATGTGTTATGTTTGGATTTTTTTTCCTTTTCCATTTACAACCGTATCTATACTATTATGTTTGGGGTATAACATTAAAAAATGTGTTTCTTATTTCAGTGTTTTTTTTTATATATTCTTATATTTTAGTATTTGAAATTATTGTTTCTAGTTAAATTTACTATTTTTTTTCTTATTTTTAATATATTTACCGTCAGAAATAATAACTAATATTCGTCTTGAAATTAAGCTTATAAGAACCGACACATATAATTAAGAAATTAATAAGTTATCACCATGTTACGTCATGTGATTTTAAGATATCTAGTATACCAAAAATTTTAGGACATCTAATTTAAAAAATATGACAATGTTTTAGGGTGGTTTTTTTATATATTTTTTATTATCATAAATAATTGAAAATTTGTTGATTTGTTTATAATTTATAAAAAATATTGTTACAAAGCTATTTTTATTTCAGCATTTTTTATACAAATTTCATAAAATAAAAAATAAAATATCTTTTTTTATTTGTTAAAAAATATGATGTGACTAATAAAAATAGCTTTACATTTAGAAATACTCTAAATTTTATTGTTACTCTTATTTAATTATTTAAATAATATTTATATTTTAATATAATATTTTTTATTTGTTAAAAAATATGTTTAAATTTAAAAATAGTAATTTAAACCTGCAACCAATCAAATAAGAGATTCTTTATTATTCCAGTTGAGTTACATGAAATTTTCATGCAATGAAATGCTGTTTGCTGATATTTTTTTGTTCGATATTTGCTGCATTTGTCCACTACTTATTTTTAGTTAATTGGGCTTGTACAAGATCCGGCCCATTCCGTACCTTGGTTTTGGGGAAGAAAAAACGGAATAAATAAATTAAACCTCCTATGTTATTTCATTTTTCTGTCTTTGTAAATTGTAATAGGTAGGAGATATATATCTCAAAAACCACCTAATTTTTTCTTTCAAGACCAAAAATACCTCCTATGAGGATTCAATCAGATTTCTTTCTAGATACTGATTGAAACAAGCTTTATTTTGACAAGAAAAAAAAATAATCACATGTTAATTTTAATCAATCCTTAATCAACCATATGTTTGTGGGTTATATTTGTTTTGAGTTAATACACCAACTACTGATTTGCACGTATATATGTATGACAAGTTGTTAATATTGCTTTTTTTTATTATTATTTATAAAAGAAAGTCCAATTTAGCTAGTTTACTTTGCTTTTTTTGGGTTACAATAAAGTGGGTTGAGGCCTTGAGCTAATTAGGGTAAGGGAGAGAATGACATTTTTCATACTTTCAAGAATGCATACTTGGACTTAAGATACATATCCTTAGGTTTGCCATATGTGGATAATTTATTATACAATTTTTTTTGCTATTAATTTACAATGCTTTTAAGAGTGAATCTATTGTCACTTTTTTTTTTTAACTTTAAAATATATTTTTAACTAATGAAATTAAATAATTAAATTTTATATATTATTAAAATATTTAAAAATGAGTGAAAATAAACCTACTCTGCTTTTAATCTAAATTAGTATATATTTGAGAAAGATTATTTTTTAAAATATAATCCGTTTTTAAGATTTCTTTAATAAAACTTTTAAGAAGATGATTATTTATTCAAAATAAATTAATGAAAAGACACACATATAGAATAGTTTCACGCGAAATGGAAAATATATATATAAAGTTGGATTGTGCAGGAGCAGGATGCAACTTTTTGGAAAGTCATAAATTGCCAAAGTATTAATGTTAATATGGGATATAAAAATACGATTAATATATATATTGAGGGAGGTGAGGTGTATGAGTGAATTTACACTGGCAATGTACGTGATGAGTTAACTATATATATATATATAATACATATATAGAATTATAAATAGACAAAAGCCACTGAAGATGCCTTATGTATGTTAAGATCCATAGCCATAGACATAGCAACGAATAATTTGCTACAACTTTTGTTTGTTTTGGACAATTATTATTCTATAAATTGGAAAATAATAATATATAAGCATGCATGTCAATGTTTTCTTGGTCGCTTGTCCCTATATATATATATAGGCAATAATTAAAGAAACACTAGCTAGCTAGGATGAAGTTTAATTTGCATGTGGGACAACAAAAAAATATATTATATATAGACAGCCCATAATGTTATTTATTTATTTATGCGGATGCCATGGCAAGATGGGCTTAATTTGCAGTTTTTAAGGGGATTACTTATTTTATATTTCCTTTCTTTCTTAATTTCCTTTTTTACTCTTATACTATTTCTATTTTTCATTTACTAATGTAATTTCTTCTTATCTCCTTCAATATAAAAAATAAAAATTAAATTAATTTGTGTCTTCATTTCACTTCTGCCTAATTTTGATTTAGTATTATCATATTCATGTTCTTATCCTCTTTCTTTTCTTTTTTATTATATTATTTTATACTATCATTAAATGTACTATTGAAATCCATAGAGTTTAGGTTTTTTTTTTTTTGTTTGGGTTACGTTACGATAAATTTAAACCGTTTTTTGGTGTTCGGTTTTTCTGAGAGATTTGTTGTTAATGATATTTTTAAGAAAATTAATTGTAGTCCTTAAATTTTACTTATTTAATTTTATTCTTATATTTTCTAAAATATTTTTTTGTAAAATTGATTTCAATTATAGACCTTAATTGTTATGAACCATACCACGAAGACTGACGCAGGCGATATCAGACTTATCCCAACAAGAAACATAAACATGACGGAGGAGTAATATATAAAGAATGAAATCAATAACAAGAATTTATTATTATTGCTTTATTGACTTATTAGAGTACAAACCATAAACTCTGTTTATAGATAAAATACTACTACTTCCGGTCTTAGTTATAAACAAAAAAAAAAATTGAAACTTCTTGGTCTAACTATAAGCAAATTTTAACCTCTCTCTCCTTATTTAATGCTAATTTCAAGCATTTTTTTCATTTTCAATGTCATTTGACCTATCCAAATGGGAGAGAGAGTATTTTTTTGTAATTAAAATTTATCTTTTTGAATGAAATCAATAGAATTAAACACAAGTAACCAACTTTCTTAATATGCGCAAATTATGTTTTTTTTGCTTATAACCAGGACCGGAGGTAGTACATAAAGATAAGATTAATCTAATTGACCATCGATAAAAACAATTTCATCACAACTCTCTTAACTCTAACTAACAAAAGTATTCTTATAAGTTACGGCTTATACTTCAAGCTCTTGAAGCCTTAGAGGTCGGATGTAAGTTTGCGCTCTTTTGAATGAGCTTTAGTCTAAAGGCCTTCATTTTCCTAACTCTTAGAAGTCTTCAAAATTCTTTTGGGCTTCTTTAATCTCTTTTAGCGTTTCCTCAAGTTTTGTTGAAAAAAATCATAAATCACAATATAAGAAGTGACAGAGGTTATTAATAAATGGTAGTCCAAATGGCAACTTTATTTATTGTTTGCAAATGAAAAAAACTTGTGCAAAAATAAGATTTGATTTTTTTAAAAAAAACTATTAATTATGAAATATTTTGCTAAATTATGATGACACATGTTATGGTGAATGATATCACTCTGATGTCATGTTAAGAAACATAACGAAAGAGTAATAAGAATAAAATCAATTAAAAGAATTCTTTATTATTGTTTTACTCACTTAATATAGTACATTAATTATTATAGGGTGCAAAAATCAAAGTGTAGAGATTAAAAGTATAGAGATTAAAATTTAATTTATAATAGTTATAAAAATAAAAATATTTTACAATAAGTTTATTTTATTTTAAGAAGGCATTCGAAGTTGTTTAATATATCAATATTACTTTTATTGACTTTTAACATAGTTTAATGATATGATTAAGATAACACTTAACTGGATAGGGATTGTTGATGTAAATGGTGGCTTCTATTATCACTTTTTTTATTTTTGCCTTTAGCATACACTTTTATTTTTTTTTTAAATTGTCCTTTGCTTAGTATTTAAAAATAGGGCAAGTCGAGATTTTAGAAAATGATAAATTAGGGTTTGTTTGATTTCTCTTTTTTTAAAACAGAAAACTGTTTTTAAAAACAAAAAATTAAAAAATCTGTTTGGCAGTCGAATTTTCAAAAACAATTTTTTGGAACCATTTTTGTTTTTCAGTATTTAAAAACCAAAATATGAAAACATCTAAAACATGCTTTGGTTTTCAATTTTTAGTTTTTTGAATTTGCACACAAATTTATATTGAAAACTCCTCTCACTTTTTTTAAAGATGGTTAGGCGCATCCATTTTTTAAAAATCAGGTGCACTCAGTATTTAAAAACTGAGCGAATAACACCGTCTACCAGTAATAAACAATCGGACATGTCCAGTAATTAAAAATCGAACGAATACTAAAAAGATTTCTCTAAATATCTACCGGTAACTAAAAATCGAACACACCCCATATTTAAAAATCGTTAATTAATTTTGTATAAACTTATTATTTCGCTCATTTTCTAAAATTTGAGCGTCTCCGGATTTTAAATAACGAACGGAGGAAATTTTTTTGAAAAAAAAAATGTATGATGTAGAGAGAAAGGAGAGAGGTGAACATAGTAGTCAACATGTAAACGTTGTACTATTACTATATATCTTCATTAGTCATCCTGCACCAAAAAAAATGTCTTTTTTTTTTTTTTTGTGAAGTCCTCGGTGACTTCATTATTAGTCACTACAAGGACTTTTAATAAATCTCCCTTAACCAGTTTATAGAAAAAATAAAAAAAAAGATTGCCAGCGAGCAACTTCTTTTTACAGATTAGTCAACAATCAATACGGCTAATGAATAATGAATAAATATATGAATACAAAATGTATCTTCTAACTAATAGTTGGAGACTAATTCATTTAAAATATAATAATTATTAAAATAAATTTTATCTTTTTCAACAAACATTTTTTTAATACACTGGACATGGATTTGAACCTCCATTTATGATTAATTTGAAGCATTAAATTCAATACTTAACTTTTCTATATAATTCTTTTATATAAATAGCTTAATTAAATTATTTAGTCATTATATAACCAAGGAACTTAATTATCAGAACAAAAATATATGTTAATATCATTCAAAAATTATAAATAATATACTTCTATTTTCAATTTTATATTTTGCTACTTTAAAGAAATAAAATTCATCATATATACCATGCACCAAAAGTGTTAGCATAATAATAAAGGTATATTAGGTTTAACTCAAGAAAAAAAAATAAAATCAGAAACCTAACTACGTTAAAAGAATCCTACAAAAAACACCGGTATTTAAGACGGAAACTTAATTACACTCCCAAAATTAATCTTTTATAATGGTAAATGGCCCCAGGAATTAAGAAAATTAAAAAAAAGGTTCAGACATAAAAATCCACCAAATTCGGTAAAATATCTTGGGTCTATTTCCATGATTATTTAATCAGTGAGGTTGCAAGGAAATTCAAGACTATAAAATATATATATAAAATTAAAAAAGTATGACAAATAAAGCACGGCATCTGGACGATCACAAATACGTTGTCATTTCTCAGTAGAATAACTATGGGCCCACTTGTTTTAATTTTCATTACAAGTACAATTAATTTTTATAAAAAATTATGAATTTTTAACTTTTATTAGATTTATAGTAAAATTTAAAATTATTTTAAGTGAAATTAATTAAAAGGGATGACGAATCTTAACCAAATAATCACTGAATTGTTTTGCATTTGTAATGACTTGCACTAAAGGGGGAAATCTCCCTGAAAATACATTATTACTAGTAAATATGAATATTACTTACTCTGTTTAAAAAATATATATTAAAAAGAGTGTATTAATTATTATGATTTTTCTTTAAATAAATTTTAACTCTTTATAATATCTTTAATCTCTTATTGTTTGATTGGTTGAATAATAAAATATTAATTAATATCTAATTAAATATAAAATTAAAATTAATAAAAATATAATTAATATTACATTAAAAACATAAATAAATATTTAAATAAAATAAGATTTTTTTTCTTTCTAAATAAATAAAAAGGAACGTAGAATTACGAGTAATCAATTGTTGAGTTGAGAGTTTAGACCATAGAAAATGTATCCTATGAAGTATGAACTCCCTCTTTCCCCTTGACCAAAAAAAAAAAAACTCCCTCTTTCCCTCAAGTCAAAGTAATTAATTGGTCTAGATGAAATCAGCACGTTCATTCGTTACAAAAAAAATAAACAATGTATGAAGTCAATTAAATACTAATATTAAAATCTGAAGTGATTTAATAATAAAAAAATAAAAAATCTTAAGTGCGTGACTTGTCACTGAAAGCGTAATGCTACAATACAGTTTGATTTTAACTCAAATTAGTACTATATTTTAGAGTTTAGAGGAAGTAAAATCAAATAACTAATTGTAGAGGTGAGGTTGAGGCAGCATGAGAAGCTACATATTTATGCAAGAAAACAACATAATTAAGGAAAAAGAAAAACAAGAAAACAAGATAATCAACTTAAAATGTTATTGTCTTGATTGCTAGCTATGCTAAAATAACCGTCCATATTTCTATGAGATTAAATTCAAATATGATAATAATTCTGATACTCTGTTTCAGGATAATGATCAAGTGGGTAAACTTTTTCCTCTTTTTTAATCATATCTTTTTGGACCAAAAAATGAAAAGAAAAATGAATAACTACAACAACTATCAATTTTTCCTTGTTAAATATTTCGTCCTCTTCATAAAAACATCACCACATCAGGTAAAGCTTCTTTCATGATATGCAACAACTATATAATATCTTTCCCTGAGAATATGTTGCCGCTGTTTTTTTTTTTTTTCATTTTTATATTTTAAACATCAAAAGTATGAATTAATAACTCAAATATAGAATTCTTTTTTTATATATAAAAGCATGTGTATAATCTAAAGTCCATATGAGGCGGTTATGTTTGAGGTAAACAAAATTATTATAAAAAGTATGATAAATTTCTTATTTTAAATATTAACATAGATATTTAAACTCCATTGCATTGCAGACTATTTTCTATTATGTAAAAATAAAATAACGCGCTTTGTGATAAATGAAGTTTTTAATTATTAATAAAATTTATATTTCTGATCTAATATAATAAATATTTATTTTTACAATAGCTATTTTGTTATAACTTGCCTTAAAAAAATGGTTAAACAAATAATTAGTACTATACTACTCTATTAAGTATTTTAGAAGAAGACAGGACACAGAAACCTCGAGTGATGACTTGGCAAGCTCTGATTGGAGAAACTTTACCCGCTAAAGAGTATTGACTTGAAACAAGCAAGCATGTATATATGGTTATGCACATGATGATTTGTGAGTTGTAATGTATTGGTATCACTCATTCATTCACTCACTCACTCACACACTCACCCATGTTAATTCCCAACAACTATTTGCTCTTTCACTTTCTCTTTATCTCTCATTCTATCTAACGCCCATTCATTCATTCCAGTTCCTTTTCTTCACCATATTTTCCTATCACTTTCTTCTAAACTTTACCTTTCCCTTTCTTCTTTATTTAATTGTCACTTGGACTTCTGAAGAGTCTTCTCCTTTATGTCCCTTTTTTCGGTTTTTTTTTTTTTTTTAAACATATCCTTAATTATTGAGAGGTAAACTTGATCTTCCTATTCACCTTTGCTTCCACTTTCTTAGCTGCCCACGAATTGATTCATGTAAAAATTGATCCTTTTTGCTATTTTGCATGTTGGGCTACTCAGAGATACTGAGAAACTGAAGAAAAATTCTTGCAGATGCTAATCAAACAGAGTTTCATCCATGGCCTTTTGAGGTGTGTTTCTTTACACTCTGTACATGAGCTTTGTTACGGTTAAAAATTCGGTTTTTCTTTGAAATTCTGAATTTTCAAACTAGTTTTACTTGTGTTCACTGATCATAGCAGAAGGGGTTTTGGGGGATTTTCTTCCATATCAATTTCCCTTTCCCAATTTATTGGTATATAGTTTTATGGGGGGTTTATCATTCATGGATGTTCAACTTTTCAGAGTAAAGTGTAGATGTAAGAGAATTTTCCCACCATTCAGGACTACAAGATTAGTAATATTGGATTCAACTCTGCATCTTATGCTTCCTTTCCATTCTGGTTCTTCCATTCTTAATATCTCACACAGATGAATATAGAGAGAAAAGGGGAGGAAATTTTTTGTGCTCTGAATTCTGATTGTGCAAAATCACCATGTTTAGTATGTCTTTCAATTTCGGGTTTATGGTATTGAAAAGTGATTAATAAAACAGAATTGTGAAGGGTTAGTTCTCGATTTACCATAATTCCCTATACTCATCATCTAGTCATTTTTTATGTATTTGCTTTCTGACGCTTTTCTTGTTACTTCTTACAGAAGTGATGACAGCTAGAAGTGATATAGATTGATAAATTGAGCTATCAAGATGTCTTTTAGAAGAGGGTCTGATCAGCAACCGCAGAGGCGGATACTGAGGACTCAGACTGCTGGGAATTTAGGCGCCGACCCGATTTTGGACAGTGAAGTGGTGCCTTCTTCACTAGTTGAGATAGCTCCGATTCTCCGTGTTGCTAATGAAGTAGAGGCTAGCAATAAAAGGGTTGCTTATCTCTGTGAGTTTCTGATGTAGTGTCTTTTGTGTGCGTTTGTGTGTGCGCGTGCATGTGTGTGTAGATATACATGTTGTAAGTATTTATAAGGTGTATGCTGTTTGAGAAGTTATCACTTTTTCTTAGATCACTGTGGATAAATTCTTCTTTTGTTTGTACATGTAAAAGTTTAAGTCCAATATTCAGAAGACTTACACTTTTAGAAGAGTTGACAATATGTCGCTGATACTCATTCAGAAAGGATGAGAAATGTCCTTTTAAGCTCTCATTGATGGATTTTATTACTAGATTTTTGGTTTGATTGGAATTGTTACTGAGGGTTTGTACTAAAAATAGTTTGTTCTGAACCAATCTTATGGTTTTGAGGTGCAAAATTTCTTGATTTGTTTTGAACCTATCATTTTATATGTGAAGATACTAGAATGCATAATGTTTTTCTTAATTTCATAACGAGTTTATTGCTTTTAACAAATGTTGATGATTGGTAGTTTCTGGTTCTTTAAGAGTTCGCAATTTGTTACTTCTATCAAATTATTGTATGTTCACTTTCTTTTTATTTGAGAACACTCTGTTACAACTTATTCTTTACATTTTCTTTTACTTTATTACTTGTTACTCCGTTTTCTTTTTATGTTATTCTATTTGGATATTATAAGTCTGACAGTATAGCACAGCAACAAGGTGCTTTCTGAACTTCGATAAGTTTGTTCTTTATCTAATGTTCATGTCTTTATCGTGATTAGGTCGGTTTTATGCCTTTGAAAAAGCTCACAGACTAGATCCTACATCTAGTGGACGTGGGGTTCGCCAATTCAAAACTGCCCTTCTTCAACGTCTAGAAAGGGTAAATTTAACTTTTTTTTGTTAACAATTTCTTCATAATTTTCTTTTCTCCATTATTTTCTATCTTTTCTGGATCATTCCCTACCTTGATTAATAGATTCCATAAGTAAGAGAACTATTTGAAATGCTTGTTTAATGATTTTTTGGAGTATCTTGTTTTTCAATAAATGACCTTTGATTTGAGTATATTAGTAGACTAAAAAAATAGGGAAGAGCATATTTTATTATATCATAGACTGGAAAGTCTTTCTTTGGAAATCTGAAGATATGGAAGTATGTTTCCATTCTTAACAGGAAAATGACACAACATTGGAGGGAAGGGCAAAGAGTGATGCGCGTGAAATGCAGAGTTTTTATCGGCATTACTACCAAAAGTATATTCAAGCATTACAGAATGCTGCTGATAAGGACCGGTGAGTTTACAATTCATGTCAATCGATAATTTGGTCATTGACTTGATTGTAGCTCTCGTATGTGACAATTATTTGTCAATCCTCCAATTTTCTGTTATTATAATTTATTCCTTCTATGGAAAAAAAAATTGCTGCCATTAACTTCGTATGCCTCCCCAGTGCCCAGCTCACAAAAGCATATCAAACTGCTGCTGTTTTATTTGAAGTATTGAAGGCAGTTAATCAAACAGAAGCTGTTGAAGTATCTGATGAGGTAAATTTACAGTCATAACGCTTTAGACTTATGCACTATAAATCAGTCTATGTTAGTTACTGAATGATGAATGATCTTTACAAATAAAGAGAACAATGTATAAACTTTTCTTTATTTACTTTTATTTTGGAAATTACATTCTGTTTTGATGCTTTGTTACAGATTTTGGAAGCTCATACTAGGGTTGAGGAAAAGAAACAATTATATGCACCTTATAATATTCTGCCCCTTGATCCGGAGAGTGGAAAAGAAGCCATAATGAGATACCCCGAGGTTTGTTTTCATCTATTATGTTTTGAAGTTAGTGTTTGATTTATGAAGTTTCAAGAGATAACCCAACAATTATATGGTTAACAGTTTACTCATTCATTTACACGTCCAGAGGTTAATGAATAACTCATGTTATAATGAGGACGAGCCTTTACACACTGATAACCTTGCTACGTTATGACCTGGGATCAAATCCTGAAAACAGCATCTCCATTCGTGAGGGCAAGATTGCGTACATCTACCCTGCCCAGACTCCACCAAGTGGGGATCCTCTGGGTTGCCCTTTATAAAATTTTCTCTTAGAATTTCATTTTAAGTGTTTGTTGAAGTCCCACATTAACTAGACATGTAGCTTGAGTTGCCCTTATACTTGAGGCAATCCTCAGCTTTGTAGCTTGCTTTCGGGGTTTGTTCAAATTCTAAGATGATATCAAAGTCTATCGTAGATTTGTTTTTGTTCTACCAGCACCCTACTTTGGGCCATCCGTAGACGCCTTCATTGTGGCCACCCAATGTTGGATGCCTTCATTGTAGCTTCTCCAATAGCAACCTTCATTGCGGTCCTAAGACAAATCTAGCAGTCCCGTTCCGGGCATGAGGGAGGGTGTTGAAATCCCACGTTAACTAGAAATATGGCCGAACTAGTCCTTTTAAGGATAGGTCAATGCTCACCTTAGGAGTTAGCTTTTGAGGTTGGGTTAAGCGTTGCGCAAAGTCTAAGAATGTTAATTATTTGCTCGTATTTTTTTTCTTAAATTTACTTACAGATTCAGGCTGCAGTCAATGCACTCCGTATTACCAGGGGTTTGCCTTGGCCGAAGGGACATGGTACCAAAGTAAATGAAGACATTCTGGATTGGCTTCAGCTGATGTTTGGTTTCCAGGTAGTGACCGAATTGGTCTATGTCCTTGATTTGGTTTTTTATATTTCATTCAAAGGTTATCTTCCTTGTAATCATGTGCAGAAGGGAAATGTGGAAAATCAAAGGGAGCACTTGATTCTTTTGCTTGCAAATGTGCATATACGGCAAGTTCCAAAACCTGATCAACAACCCAAGGTTTGTTTTTGTTAATTGCTATGGTTTGGATCTTTATTTTCTGATTTACAGATACTTTTTTCTTGTTTCTTACATGCTACACTTTTTCATTATTTAGTTGGATGATCGTGCTTTAAATGAAGTGATGAAGAAACTCTTTAGAAACTACAAAAAGTGGTGCAAGTATTTGGGTCGCAAAAGTAGCCTTTGGTGAGATTTGCATCTCTTTATCTATTAGTTACTTCAAATGCAAGATAGCATATTAAATTTTCATAATTATAAACTTTTGCTTGTATACAGATGCATAATTAATAAATTATCAGAGCAAAGACAACGAAAATTCGGATTTGCTTAGTTTTAGCTTTGCTTAAGAACAATCCTGTGTTTACTCTATTATTTTGGTACTTATATTAGTGTAGTTTGAGGTCAGGCAGATTGCATTTTTTAAAATGTTTTTTTTCCCAAGAAATTTGTGCTTTCTTTCTTTTAGTACAAGATGGAATCTACTCATTTCCTTGACATACCCATTAATTGCAAATCTGGTTTGGCGTGGAATCACGTTGGAATGAAGTAAACGTGGATCCATTTCAACATAAATAAGAGTAGCTTCCACATTTTGGATTCACCCAACGGCAAACCAAACACAATCTAAGTCATTAACAACTTCCAACCGAGTAATGCAAAAGTAGCTACTTAAGGATTTGTAACATACAATTTTAAATTTTTTTGTGTTTTTCAATGATTGTTAGGTTGCCAACTATTCAGCAGGAAATGCAACAGCGCAAATTATTATACATGGGTCTGTATCTTCTTATATGGGGAGAAGCTGCAAATTTGAGATTCATGCCAGAATGCCTTTGTTATATCTACCATCATGTAAGTATTATGTAAAATGAAAGATATTAAGATACTTTCTTTGGTCTGAGGAGAGACTTATAGCATGTTACTTTTGGGAAGAAAAAATCCTACTTTTTTTATGTTATTTGATTTGAATGTGAAAATAATCACTAACAGAACCTAAGTGTAATTTTATCTTCATGTAACTAGATGGCATTTGAGTTGTATGGGATGTTAGCTGGGAATGTTAGTCCACTGACGGGTGAACCTGTAAAGCCTGCCTATGGTGGTGAAAATGAGGCTTTTCTGATGAAAGTTGTAAAACCAATATATGATACGATAGCCAAGGTGTGCTTCTTGTTTTCATCAGCTAAAGAACTGTTTTGGTTTACTTTCAACATTTAATTGTGTTCTACTTCTATCTGTTCTGTTGGATTTTTCTGTATTGCAGGAAGCTATAAGGAGTAATACAGGAAAAGCAAAGCATTCTCAGTGGAGAAACTATGATGACTTGAATGAATATTTTTGGTATTATGCTTTGCTTTGATCTTCTTGTTTTCTTTATAATGATTTTTATCATTAAATGGCTTGTCATTCCAACTTGCAGGTCAATTGATTGTTTTCGGTTAGGTTGGCCTATGCGTGTTGACTCTGAGTTCTTCTCTGTACCTTTACCTCGTCAGCAACGCACAGTTATCAAAGATGACGTAAGGCATAATTCATGGCATACTCATATCTTCTAAATTAACAAACGAGAAATGCTCCTTAGTATATAGTTACTAAATATATGAAAACTATGCTCTTTGCCACCGGATATTCATATATACTCTTTTGTAGACTATTGCTCCTTACCCATACCGAGTGTAACATGTATAGAATATGGACAGTTTAAATTTTAAGAAATAGTGCCTTCTTCATATAAAATTTTAGCATGGCCTGGGGTGTGATTAGAGTAGCACATTAATTATGTAATAAAAACCTTTTAGGCTTCTTGCCTTTCTGAAATGTTACCTCATATATGATTGATGAAATCTCTCTCCATAACCATGATCTTATGATAACTAATTATGCTTGATTCTGGAAAACAGGACAACAAAGCTTATGATAGAGATCGGTGGATTGGAAAAGTTAATTTTGTTGAGATACGCACATTTTGGCATGTATTTAGAAGTTTTGATAGAATGTGGAGCTTTTATATACTATGTTTACAGGTAATAGTTCAATATTTGGTTTTTTATATTTGCAGCCTTTACTCACTTCATTCTGCATCTGTTCAATCTAATGAAATTGCTGATTATACTATTCAATTAAGGCAATGATAATCATCGCTTGGAATGGCTCTGGCCAATTAAGCTCTATATTTGATGGTGATGTTTTCAAGAAAGTCCTCAGCATCTTCATAACTGCTGCAATATTGAAGCTTGCACAAGGTAGATAAAACTATCACCTATGTGTTCGTCTTTCCTTTGTGCTAAGGAGAAAAAAAACCAATTTTTAGTTTTTGTTTCTTCCCCAATTTTTATCCAGTTCCATTTGTTGTCATTTTTCTGGAGGTTGCAACCCTTGTTTCTCTATCATTTTTCCTGTCTGAACTTATTGAACTGGAAACGGAGAAAGCACTATGTAACTCAGTTTTTCAGCATCAAAACAAGTGTGTTTATTTACATTTTACATTCAGGAGATTTCTACTTTCAAGTTTATGAAAATGAAGCCAAACAGGCTCAATGCTGTTGTAATTCGTTTAATAAATATCACAGAAATGCATCCTCTGAGCCCTGTGGATTATTTCATAGCATAACTTCATAACTCAAAATTATTCAGAAACTAAGAAATAACATTCAGAAAATTAATTAAGCAAAAATCACACAAGACAATGGAATTCTAGAATGCTTGTTCAAAAGATTCACAGAATGTTGAATTCTCTTGTTTTCCTTAATTGATGTTTTATTTTACTTTTCCTACATCATCTCTTTGAAAAAGTTACTGAGAATTTCTTCTTGGGATGCTAAAATGTTTCTAGCTTATAAAATTCCCAATTTTTTATCTTGATCTATATGTTTGTTCTACTTTGTGAAGTTGCAACTTGATTAACTATGATGTCCTTTTTACGTTTCCAGCAATTCTTGACATAGTCCTGAGTTGGAAAGCAAGGAAAGTCATGTCTCTTCATGTCAAGCTGAGATATATATTGAAAGCTGTTTCAGCTGCAGCATGGGTCATAATTTTACCAGTCACTTATGCTTTCAGTTGGAAAAATCCATCTGGCTTTGCACAAACCATAAAGAGTTGGTTCGGCAATGGTACAGGTTCCCCTTCTATGTTCATTTTGGCAGTCCTCATCTACTTATCTCCAAATATTCTCTCTGCATTGTTATTCGTGTTCCCATCCATTCGCCGTTATCTTGAGAGATCGAACAATAGTATGGTGAAGCTCACGATGTGGTGGTCCCAGGTAATAAGATGAATATTTGGTTTGTTTATTTTTGTTTGTATATTTTATAACGAAATAAGTTCTTCGTTAAAAAATCTAAGAGTAGAAGATGAATTGAGAATGTAAAATGGATATTCTCATTACTTGAATCAGAAGAGGGTACATCATATTTATATGCGGTGGGAAAAATACAGAAAAAGGAAAAAAATAACAGAAACGGTGATAACCACGTGCCACTCTATTACTAACAATCCTAACAAAGTTTTATTCATATAGAGGCAGTAATATCCCCCCTCAAGCTGGTGGCTGAAATATATCTATCAGACCCAGCTTGCCCACAAAACGTGAAAAAGGAAGAGGTGCCAGGGACTTGGTGAAACCATCTGCTATCTGTGCATGGGATGCTATAGGCAGGAGCCTCATGAGTCCTTCACGACATTTTTTCCGGACAATGTGGCAGTCAATATCCAAGTGCTTAGTACGCTCATGAAAGATAGGATTAGCCGCAATGTACAGTGCACTTCTATTATCGCAATACAGTACTGATTCGTTCGCAGCAATGAGATGTAAATCTGTAAGCAGATATGAAAGCCATTGAAGCTCACACGTGGCTGCTGCTAAGGCTCTATACTCTGCTTCAGACGAGGATTTAAACACGGTGGCCTGTTTCTTTGCGCGCCAGCAAATCAAGGACTCACCCAAAAAGAAACAGTACCCTGATATTGAGCGTTGTGTGTCTGGGCATCCACCCCAGTCAGCATCGGTGAATCCCATGATACGTATCTGTGAAGAACGTGGGAAGAACAATCCCTTTCCCGAAGCTCCTTTTAAGTAACGCAAGACTCGCATCGCTGCTTGGTAATGAGCTCGTGTAGGAGTATCCATAAATTGACTCAATTGTTGTGTAGCAAAAGCTATATCGGGACGTGTGGTCGTAAGATACAGCAATCTACCAACAATTTTCCTATATTCTGCAGGATCTGAGCACAGTGGCCCATTATCTTGGCACAACCGTACATGGTGATCTGAGGGTTTTCGCGTGGGTTTGCAATCTTGCATGTTTGCATCCTCAAGCAATCTCAAACAGTATTGTCGTTGACATAGGGAAATCCCTTTGGCAGAATGCGCAGCTTCTAGACCAAGGAAATATTTGAGTATTCCCAAATTTTTAATTCCAAACGCATCATGTAATGTCTGTTTAATAGCATCAAACTCTTCCATGGAATTGCCAACAAGGACAATATCATCAACATACACTAGAAGAGCAATGAAACAGTCTCCCTTACATTTGGTAAAAAGTGTATGATCACCATGTGCTTGAGTAGAACCAAGGGAAAGTAAAAGAGTGGACAACTTTTCATACCATTTCCGTGAGGCTTGCTTCAATCCATACAACGAATTTTGTAATTTACACACTTTCCCGGAGGGAATATTGGCTAATCCCGCTGGAATATGCATGTAGACATCTTCACTTAAATCCCCGTGCAAGAATGCATTGTTCACGTCAAGCTGATGCGCAAACCAATTTTTGGTAGAAGCTATAGCCAACAGCAAACGCACTGTTGTGAGTTTAGCTACCGGAGAGAAAGTATCGAAGTAATCCACCCCTTCAATTTGGTTATATCCCTTAGCCACCAATCGGGCTTTGAAGCGTTCTACTGTACCATCAGCATTTAATTTCACCTTATAAACCCATTTAGATCCAATAGGGACTATGCCTGCGGGTAAATCCACAATGGACCAAGTATTGTTGGATTCTAGCGCTGCAAGCTCAGCTTCCATTGCCTGCACCCATCGTGGATCAAGAGAGGCTTCTTTATAGGTTTTGGGTTCCAGATGCTCACTAACAGCAAGTGCAAAAGCTCTGTGAGTTTCTGACAACTTGGTGTAAGAGACACAGTTAGTTGCTGGATATTTTGTTGTAGTTTTTGGCAACTTTTCATAATGATAATCATGTAGTTTCACAGGGGTATGTATCACTCTGGTGGATCTCCTGAGTGGTGGAGCAGCAGCTGGGGAAGTGGATTGGGTGCTAGGGAGAGGTGGAGAAGGTAAGCTATTTGGTTCTGAGGTGTGATTAGTGGGAGATGATTGAGGTTGGTTTAGTGAATTGGAAGAATCTAGCGATGGAAGTGTGGTGTCTGTGGTAGGTGTTTTTGTGGTATTAGGTATTGGCTCAAGTGATGATGAAGTTTGGGGAAAATTCCAAGGCAAGGAATTTGTTATGGTGTCAGGCAATGTATGGCTAGATGTTGGTACAGTAGGTAAAATGTATTTCCAATCTTCAGTGTGTGCAGAGGCATAGGGAAAGACAACCTCATGAAACCTTACATGTCTAGAAACAACTATAGATCCATCATGTAAATTGTATTCAGCATATCCTTTCACTCCTGGAACATATCCAAGGAATGCACATTTGTGAGCTCGCGAGTCAAACTTCTTTCGGTGTGCTGTATGAGTGCTCATGTAACAGAGTGATCCAAATACTTTCAACAATTCATAAGGGACCTGATTGTTGAGTATTGGTGTGGGAACACGATTTATAATAAAAACAGCATAATTAACTGCATAATTCCACAGGTTCTTGACCAGTTTGGATTGCATAAGTAGAGCTCGTGCAACTGTCAATATATGCTGATGTTTCCTTTCTACACGCCCATTTTGTTGGGGTGTTTCTACACAACTGTGTTGACGTTCAATTCCCTTGGCTGCCAGATATTCATCTATGTTGAATTCAACACCGTTGTCGCTGCGAATTGTTTTAATTACTGCATCAAAATGCCTCTCAGCAGTGGCAATGAATTGCTTGATAAAAGTAGGCACTTGTGCCTTGTTTTTAAGCAACAAAATCCAAGTAAACCTGCTATGATCATCAACAATTGTCAGGAAAAATCTATGATTATGTATTGATGGCACACCAAAAGGTCCCCAAATATCTAAGTGTAAAAGCTCAAAACACTTTATTGCTCTAGAACTACTAACAGGAAAAGGTAAATGTTTTTGTTTAGCAAAATGACAAATATCACAGACTTCTTCTTTATTTACTACTATATTTGGTATTGATCTCCTGAGACTTCCCAATCTAGAGCTGGAAACATGCCCCAATCGAAAATGCCATAATGCTTGAGCTGGTATTACTGCCCCCATAGAAGATGCTATAGCAGCATAACTACTTTCTACCTTCCTCTTCATCCTCAAGTAATAGAGCTTATCCATCAATTCAGCCGAACCAATCATCTGAAGGTGTGAATCCTGTATGGAACACTGCTCATGTGAGAAAAGTAATGTACAGCGTGCTGTGTAAGTGAGCCGTGATACAGATATCAAGTTGAAATCAAACTGAGGAAGAAACAATACATCTCTCAAAATTAAGGTATCTGTCAAATGTACAGTCCCCTTAAATTCTGCAATTACTACATCTCCATTAGGCAAACGTACATGGATAGGGGCAATAGGTGTTTGATCCGTGAACAACTCAAGGGAGCAACAAATATGATCTGTTGCCCCTGAATCCAGAATCCAAAGTGCATCTTCACTAGTTTTAGTTAAAAGTAAAATGCTACCTGAACTGCTTCCTGCATTTGCAGTAGGAGCATCAAGAATTTGTATCTGATTTGCTGTAGCTGTTGCTTGTGTGGGAGAGTTATGTGTCTTGGAACTTCTGAGAAGAGCCAGGAGACTCTTGTATTCTTCTTTTGTGAAAGAAGGAGCTTCCTCCTTGCTAACAGCATCATCACTATCTGTGTCTTCATCTTGATTCATGGCAACAGTGTTGGCAATAGTTCCTGGCTTTTGCTGCGAACCAGGTGGATATCCATGCTTTTTATAGCACACATCTTCAGTGTGTCCTGTCCTCTGACAATGAACACAATAGCGCTCCTTATAGGTTTTGCCATAGCTGGTATAACTGCCTTTGCCTTTGTGAAAACTTTTCTTTGTGTTCGTCATATTAACAAATACCTGGTTATCTACTTCAGGTAACAATCCATTCTGTCTCTCATACTGTAAGATCAATGAAAATACTCGATTCATGGATGGCAAACTTTCTTTCACCAAAATCTGAGATCTAATCATGTTATAGTCATCGTTCAATCCTTGCAAAAAACGGATT
Organism: Cyamopsis tetragonoloba; assembly: GCA_037177725.1. Classification (NCBI taxonomy): domain Eukaryota; kingdom Viridiplantae; phylum Streptophyta; class Magnoliopsida; order Fabales; family Fabaceae; genus Cyamopsis; species Cyamopsis tetragonoloba. The sequence goes on from CM074121.1 coordinate 64,657,620, forward strand.
ATATAATCCTGCTCATGCACAGCTTTAATCTCTACCAGAGCAGGACAAGAACACTTGATTCTACATGGACAATGTAGAACAACTTTAATTCTCTTGTTTCGTATAATAGTCAGTCACAGAACAATTACCTTGTTTGTGAGTATACACAGCTTGCTGCAAATCTGCAATTCTTACGAGATCTGCCTGTGCAAACCTTTCCCTGAGGTCGTTCCAAACATCATAGGCCCTCTCCAAGCAGCTCACGCTTTCTGCAATTGAAGGAGTGACAGAACTCAAGATCCAGGCATGCACTAGGTTATTGCATCGTGTCCAAGCATCGAAGAGCGGATCAAACTCATCCGGCATCAAGAAGGTACCATCGACAAATTTATACTTATTCTTTGAGATCAATGAGCGCTTCATCATCGCAACCAGTTGTAGTAATTCTGACTGTTCAAAGGATTTGCCACAAGACTAGCATTGGGATTTTCGTTCGGATGAAAGTAATACGGACTGAGCTGATTCTGTGGATCTAAAGGATCAGAGAGGTGAGAGCGTTGAGAATTGTTGGATCTAGGAGGAGAATGGTGTAATCTGCAAACGAATTGCTGTTACGATTATTCGAAGTAGAAGTGTTGCCTTTCGCCATGATTGCGCAGCAGAGCCCCAAGAGGGTGCTCTGGTACCATCTAAGAGTAGAAGATGAATTGAGAATGTAAAATGGATATTCTCATTACTTGAATCAGAAGAGGGTACATCATATTTATGTGCGGTGGGAAAAATACAGAAAAAGGAAAAAAATAACAGAAACGGTGATAACCACATGCCACTCTATTACTAACAATCCTAACAAACTTTTATTCATATAGAGGCAGTAATAAAAAAGAATAGCTTTTTATCATCCTTAAGAAGTACTTCTAACAAATATATTTTGTCTGCTGTTCTGTTTTTCATGAAGATGATAAGAAGCTATTGGTTTATGAGAAAGAACATTACTTTAGTCTCTTTTTTTCCCATTAACTTTTGCCAGTTTCTATTTTCTTTCATATACTTCTCATACTTCTCTTTTAACAAATTTGCAGCCTCGGCTCTTTGTTGGAAGAGGAATGCAGGAGGGCCCCATTGCACTGTTGAAGTAAGAGAATCAAGTTAATTTATTGTATCATCTATGATCATATTCAATGGTTAGCTCTAACTAATTAAACTGTAATTGTGTTAATTTTCTAGGTACACTACTTTCTGGGTTCTCCTAATTGTAGCTAAATTAGCATTCAGTTACTACATGGAGGTAAACATAATTGATCTATTAAGATTCAATTTTTTTTTATTGGCACTTGGAATCATTAAAATGTATGTGTCTGTGTAATGCTGATGACACTCGAATAACAAGTGTATGATGTAGAAGAGGGCTTTCAATAACGAGTCTCAAGAATTTGCTACTTGCAAAGAGGATTTTTATTGGCGGATTGTTGAAAATAAACTTTCTTATCATCTGATAGTTCCTTTCTGATCATATTTTCCTCTTCTTCATTGTTGCTTTTCTATTTTTTTCCAGGAAGTTCCATCTATTCCTGCCTGAGAAGGTTTATTAACTGATTATTGGAAAATATATTTCTTATCATTTGATATTTCCATTCTGATCTTATTCACTTCTTCCTCTTCACTTTCCCATTATTTTCATCTTAGTTCCATCTACTCACTGGTTCATTCCACCCAACTTAGTGTGGCCAACAATATTAGTATGTGCATGTGTATATGAATGAAATTAACTGGATTTTCATGAATGCTAATTGGAATCAATATTATCCTCCGAATGATCCGTGGAATCATTATAAGTGTGAAACTATGCTCCTGCATCTGCAAAGGTGCAGATATTTAATATCTGTATTCATGTGCAGATTAAGCCTCTTGTGGAGCCAACAAAAGCCATCATGCAGGCTCGTGTATCAGTTTATAAGTGGCACGAGTTCTTTCCTCATGGTAACAAATACTGGGAATAAGAAAAAATGAATGTAGTTCATATTTCATAAAATAAATCTTGATATCATATTCTTCTATGTGCAGCTAGAAATAATATTGGTGTAGTTATTGCTATATGGGCCCCTATCATACTTGTAAGTTTATCTTTTTATGGTATTTCTCCCTAATTGTATTAAAGCAAAGTTGTAGGTGTTTTAATAGTCAATTGGGTGCCTGTTTGCAGGTCTACTTTATGGATACACAGATTTGGTATGCTATCTTCTCCACAATAGTGGGAGGCATATATGGTGCATTTCGTCGTCTGGGAGAGGTTTGTCTATTTTGTGTGTGTGTGTTGAGCAGTCCTTTCTGCTTTCGTTTAATTGTTTAAGTGTGAATAGTTTTCTTATTTTCTCATGTTATTTCTATTGTACAAGCATGCTTCTTAGTAACAAATTATATCTTCCAAAATACGGTAAAGGAAAGCCATGAAGATTTTTTTTCTCCCAGTTGCATTGGCTGCAGAGCCAACGGTCTTGCAATATTTAAGTCATTATTTTTAATGTCATTTCAGATTCGAACATTGGAATTACTCAGATCGCGCTTTGATTCAATTCCGGGTGCTTTTAATGCTCGCTTGATACCTGTTGATCAGAGTGAGAAGAAAAAGAGAAGGGGATTAAAGGCCAAGTTTTCTCGCAAATTTGATCAGGTTTTGAAACTTTTTTGTATTATTAGAATGTGGTACTGGTTACAAAGTGTTATCTCAACTGTTATCATCCTGTGTTTTTTTCTTTTTTAAAGGGTGTTTCCTTGTCAAATATACCAGGAGACTGGTTTTCTCTTCTGAGCTGAATATTTTTTTTGTTGTTGTTGTTTATTTTGTTGATATAACTCCTGATCTACCTGTTTTATATTTGTTTTCTTTCTATATATTCTTATTCTTTGTCAATAAATGTTTGATTCTCGGAGAGTTGGTTGTTGCAGGTCTCTTCTAATAAAGAGAAGGAAGCTGCAAGGTTTGCACAGTTATGGAACAAAATAATTACTAGTTTGAGGGAGGAGGACCTAATTGATAACAGGTAGTTTTATGGCTTGAGATTTATTAAAATTGTCTTCTTTGTCTGCAGTGAACTTTAAATAAGTACAATATTGAGAGTTTCGTTTTTTCTTGTGAAGTCTTTATTACTATTAATTCTGACTACAATAAAATATTTAGGGAAATGGACCTCATGCTCGTTCCATATTGGGCCGACCGTTCTTTGAACCTCATCCAGTGGCCTCCTTTCTTACTTGCTAGCAAGGTTCACCTTTTTGTCTTCAATTATTCTGTGTCATTGTGAGTGAATTATCTTATCCTGCTTAAGTTCATTTATATTTCTCTTTGTTATGCAGATCCCAATAGCAGTATCTATGGCTGAAGACAGTTTTGGAAAAGGACAGGAACTGGAAAAAAGATTGTCGAGGGACATGTACATGAAATCTGCTGTTCAGGAATGCTATGCTTCTTTTAAAAATATTATTAACTTCTTGGTCCTAGGAGAACGCGAGAAAATGTAGGTTCATGTGTTCTGAATGTACATCTAAAGTATATGTAACTTCATATACTGACATTGTTACATTATGGCTTTTCTAATGCAGGGTTATACAGAATATTTTTCAAAGAGTGGATGAGCACATTGAGAACAGAAATCTGCTCAGTGAATTGAATCTGAGTGCTCTCCCTAGTCTGTATGATCGTTTTGTTAAACTGATAGAATGTTTGGTAATTGTTTTGCAAACTCAAATGTTACATTTTCTATTTGACCAAACATGAAGTTTAACCAAATTTGGCCTTATTTATTCAGTTGGATAACAAAGAGGAGGTCAAGGATCAAATTGTGATTCTGTTGCTCGACATGCTAGAGATTGTGACCAGAGACATAATGGAAGGAGACGTTGAGGGGTAAGTCCTTTTGGATGTTCTGTTTCCCTAACAAAATTAATTGTGATCATGTTTGATTCATTATCATTTATCTGTAGTTTGTTAGATTCAAGCCATGGTGGTTCTTATGGAAAAGATGAAAGGATGACGCCCCTTGATCAACAATATCAATTGTTTTTTGGTAAACTTCAATTTCCTGTCACAACAGATACTGAGGCTTGGACGGAGAAAGTAAGTCTTACACTATTATGAGTGTTGTTATTTGACATGAATTTTAATGTATGCAATTCTATTAGTAGTTTGTCATTTTCAATCTACTTATCCTACATAATGATATTGCTTATTCATTTTGCTCCTCTTTTGTTGTTCACAGATAAAGAGGCTTCATTTACTGCTTACTGTGAAGGAATCTGCTATGGATGTACCCTCCAACTTGGATGCTAGGAGACGTATATCTTTCTTCTCCAATTCTTTGTTTATGGATATGCCACCAGCACCCAAAGTTCGGAATATGCTGTCCTTTTCGTAAGTTCATTTCATCTTGAACTTGCTTTGCATATTTAAGAATCTATTTTAATTTGTAATTGAGTAAATTACACTACATCACATCAAGTACTATCAAAATGACATGACGACTAATACTTTTACATGACCATAAACTACACTCTAGGTGGAATGTAAATAACTAGGTCGAGTGTAATTTATGGTCATGATTAGCATTATCAAATCTAAACATGACGACTAACACCGAACATGACCATAAATTACACTCCACCTCACTAATTTGTACGTATATACACTTAATTTGTATGCTAATGCACCCGCAATTATAAAGTAGTTACATGTACATTCAAATTAAACATTTTCTGTATTTAAATTTTAAAGGGTATTTTTATAAGTGTATTTTCAATAAGGTCCAGCCACCATAATCTTTTATTAATTGGAGTTGTGTTTTTTCCTATTCCTGCCCTTATGGAATTAATTTATCTCCTTACCAATCCTGTTACAAGGAATCCTCACTGATTCCCACTCAATATGAACAGATATTTTGCCATCTCTATTAGCAACACTCCATAATTATTTTAAATCATGTCTTGCATTAATTGGAAGGTATAGTTTATCTTCTTAAATAATTGACCTACTTGTTGAATTTATAATTTTTTACACTAAAATAAATATATATTTGAATTACCTCCTCTTAATAATTTTCAAATTATATCCTTAATATTTGGTTTGTAACATAGAACTCAGTAATAGTATTAACTCCCCCTCGCCTTCTTTTTATACTTGGCCAATGGGACGGAGTGTAATTTATGTTTAAGTTCGGGATTTTATGATTATTTGGAATCTTCAAGGTAGTTGAACATTGTTCATTCTTTGTAATTTGAAATCTAGAGTAGGAAGTGTGATATGTAATAGGCAGAATTTTGAAGTGCAACATGCACACAATGGTTTAACCTTATGTATCTTTGTTTTGTAGTGTCTTGACACCATATTATGATGAACCTGTTCTTTTCTCCCTGAAACATCTGGAAGAGCCAAATGAAGATGGAGTCTCTATCCTCTTTTACTTGCAAAAGATATTTCCAGGTTTCCTCATTTCCTCTAGTACATGTCTTTGTAAAGAACTGCTTGGCTTTAAAGCTTAAGTTGTTATATCAAGAAAGAGCACATGAATGAATGCTAGCATGCCCCCTATGAAAACTCTTAGCTTGAAAACAAGTAAAAGCGAACTTTGTGCTGAAACCAAATATTCTTCACCTGGAATTGTGATTGGAAGATTGATGTGAGCATAACTGATAAATTAAACTGAATATTGGATACTTGTTGGTCAACCTGGTTTCCATGCCTTGTCAGACCGAAACTGTTTAAACCTTTAAACAAAAGCCAAAAATATGTTTTAATAACCCTAATGTTCAGTGATAGATCTTCAATTTTAGGTAATAGGGAGAAAGCACAGTAGAGATGAGTGGGTTTCAAAATTTCTTTCAAATTTTCTTCTTCCTCCCTATTGAAGTCCCAAGTTGACTAGAGATATGACTAAAGTAGTCTTTATAAGGCATAAGCAATCCTCACTTCTTGAGTTGAATTATTGGTAAATAATGATGTATGTTTTTCCTCAATGTGTACATTGCTGTAATAAACCGCTTATAATCATTATTTACTGCAGATGAGTGGAAAAACTTTCTTCAGCGTTTTGATTGTAAGAGTGAAGAAAAACTCAGAGGAGAGTTAGAAGAAGAACTCCGTTTATGGGCATCATACAGAGGGCAGACATTGACCAAAACTGGTACATATTGCTTCTTATCCCTCTGCCAATCTTTCCGTGTTAGATATTTAATTTATTGTACTATTTTGCATTGTATGATTATGAATGCCCTCTATGAATTTATGCTTAATTCTCACCGAGTGTAGTTCGAGGAATGATGTATATCCGACAAGCATTGGAGCTACAGGCTTTTCTTGATATGGCAAAGGATGAAGGTATGTGGAGAAAGAGAGACACAGAAAAGAGATTAAGACCTTTTTCTATTTTACAATTCAGCTGACAATTGTCATTTCAATTGATTAACAGAATTAATGAAAGGCTACAAGGCTGCAGAACTAGAGAGTAAGGAAAATCCAACAAGTGAGCGGTCACTGTGGACACAGTGTCAATCATTAGCTGACATGAAGTTCACATATGTCGTTTCATGTCAACAATATAGTATTCACAAGCGATCTGGTGATCCTAGGGCCAAAGAAATTTTAAAGCTCATGACTAAGTAGTCTCTCAAACCAACCTCCTCTCTTTTCTTAGGCTATATGTTAGCACCGTCATTTTACATTCAGTGCTAATGTTGTAATTGCAGCTATCCATCTCTTCGTGTTGCTTACATTGATGAGGTTGAAGAGCACACCAAAGATTCATCCCGGAAGACAGATAAGGTTTATTATTCAGCTCTAGTGAAAGCTGCTTTACCGACTAAATCAATTGACTCATCCGAGACAGTTCAAAATCTAGACCAGGTATGACTATTCCTGAAAATTATGATAACTGAATACTAAAATCAATAAATTTCAACTGAGAAAATTTCTGAGTTTAATTATACTCTAAATCCTACTTTTGAAGGCTCGATACTAAATAAGAAACTGAAATGCATATAGGCACTCACAAGAGTGACCATGATTTCTGTAACAAAAAAATCAGGCACCTCAGGCATCTTTTCTGTAGAAAGGAAATAGATAGTAAAATGATTTTCTACAAAATATATTGTGGCAGTAGCTTAAGAAGAAATATCCTGGCACAATGATATGTTTTTACAATAACACTGATTTCAAATTGCTGTTTTGTTATTTTGGTGTAGGTAATTTACAGAATAAAGCTTCCTGGGCCTGCAATACTTGGTGAGGGGAAGCCAGAAAATCAAAACCATGCAATCATTTTCACACGTGGGGAAGGCTTGCAAACCATTGATATGAATCAGGTCTTATATTATTTTTATATCGAAGAAAAAGTGAAAGCCAGCTTTTGAAAAATTTCAGATAGCTAAGTGTTCATGTAACAGGATAACTATATGGAAGAGTCTTTCAAAATAAGGAATTTGCTACAAGAATTTCTCAAAAAGCATGATAGTCCTAGATTTCCGACAATACTTGGACTGAGAGAGCATATATTTACTGGCAGGTATGATCTGTCGTATCAATTTTTACTTGATTGCTGGTATCATTTGTGGTATAAGCTGAAATCTATTCTGGATCCTGTGTATCTTTATCTCCCGTTTGTTTCTTGCAGTGTTTCCTCCCTTGCGTGGTTTATGTCCAATCAAGAGCATAGTTTTGTGACCATTGGACAAAGATTGTTGGCTAACCCCTTGAAGTAAGTACTTTTATTTTGGTTCACTATTTGCTTAATGCTATAAAAAGATGCACTGCATAATTCTAACCTAATACTCCTATTTATACCAATAATATAGGACAATTAGTTCAGGCGTACACAATAAGACTATGAAGATAACAAGGCTCCAAAAACAATAAGAATGCTTATATTCTTTAGTTACTTTACCAAAACCAAATAGTGCTGTAGCTACCTTTTTTTCAAAAAAAATTCAGAGCATCATTATCTTAAAATAAAGTTTTATTTATATGTAAGTGGACTGTTTTTCCGTGTCACAATATGTATGTTATAGACTTACAGTTGAAATGTTTGTTCTTCTTGTCTCTACTACTTGAAGTTCATAGTTATGGTTTTGTGCTTTTCATCAGAGTGCGGTTCCATTATGGCCACCCAGATGTGTTTGATAGACTTTTCCACCTGACAAGAGGGGGGGTAAGCAAGGCTTCTAAGGTCATCAACTTGAGTGAGGATATATTTGCAGGCATGTGTTTTAGTTTCTTCTTCTGTGGGTGCATAACCTGTTTCCATTTCTTTCTGAGAAGTATCGGTAGTTTAAGTTTCTGCATGAACTGCAGGTTTCAATTCTACCTTACGCGAAGGCAATGTGACTCATCATGAGTACATACAAGTTGGTAAAGGAAGGGATGTCGGCCTTAACCAGATATCAATGTTCGAGGCAAAGATAGCAGCTGGGAATGGCGAGCAGACAATGAGTAGGGACATATACAGGCTCGGTCATCGCTTTGATTTCTTTCGGATGCTATCTTGTTATTTCACCACCATTGGCTTCTATTTCAGTACCCTGGTATACTTGGAACCTTTCTTACTTGTGGCATATTCCCCCCTCCCCTCCCAATTTTCAAACAAGCACTATGATATTTCACAATTTCATTTAAAAAGTAGACTTCATTCACGAAACTCTTGTTCGTGATATTTATTGAAACGCCATACATTTGATAAGTACTGACTTTGCTTTTGACAGATAACTGTCCTCACAGTTTATGTATTTCTTTACGGTCGCCTCTATCTTGCCCTTAGTGGAATTGAAGAAGCGTTAAACAACCGAAGAGCGATTCGAGACAACAAAGCTCTTCAAGCAGCTCTTGCTTCTCAATCTGTTGTGCAAATTGGATTTCTGTTGGCCTTGCCTATGTTGATGGAAATCGGCTTGGAGAGGGGCTTTCGCGAGGCACTAAGTGAATTTGTAATGATGCAACTACAGTTGGCTCCTGTATTCTTCACATTTTCTCTTGGAACAAAAACACATTACTATGGAAGGACATTGCTTCATGGAGGTGCACAGTACCGAGGCACAGGTCGTGGTTTTGTGGTATTTCATGCCAAGTTTGCTGATAACTATCGGCTCTATTCTCGCAGCCATTTTGTTAAAGGAATTGAGTTGATGATTCTGCTTGTGATCTACCATATATTTGGCCATTCATACAGAGGAGTGGTTACCTATATCTTAATAACCATAACCATATGGTTTATGGTAGGAACATGGCTTTTTGCTCCCTTCCTTTTCAACCCTTCCGGCTTTGAGTGGCAGAAGATAGTTGATGACTGGACAGATTGGCACAAATGGATAAGCAACCGCGGAGGCATTGGTGTAGCTCCTGAAAAAAGTTGGGAATCCTGGTGGGAGAAGGAGCATGATCATCTTCGTTACGTCGGGAAGCGTGGTATTGCTACCGAGATCATACTAGCACTCCGCTTTTTCTTGTACCAATATGGGCTTGTATATCACCTGTCAATTACTGATAGGACTCAAAGTGTTCTGGTAAGTTCCTTTCTCATTTGCCTGTTAATGATCCTAGCAAGTATAATACCAATTTAATTTTAATTACTACTGGCCTGCAGGTTTATGGTATTTCATGGATGATAATCTTTGTAATATTGGGCTTGATGAAGGTGAGAATTCAAATTATCGTATTTTGTGTGTCTGAAATTTTGATGTGATTCTTTGGTCAGGGAATTCTGCTTACTGACATGCAGATCAGTTGAAACGAAGTTTTGTTTATGAACATTATTAATGAATTTTAAGTATTATTACTTGAACAAAGAATGAAGTAAAAAACAAAATTCACCATGTAAAAGTTTGAAGTTGAACTGTCTTATAATTACTAGTAAAGGAGAAACTCCAACACCAGTGTCCTTATATTTGATTCTGTTAAATATTATTTGGAAAAAGATGAAGTATCAAAAGCTTATATCTACATAATATGCCATACGTTCATAAATTTTGTCATTTATTAAATGACCATGACCATGTAGACATATCTATGTGCATCTTTTTTTCTTATACATTCTTACACATCCCTTTCTACAGTCTACTACACTATTGGATTTGTCACTGAATCTGTAAAACTGTTATATTAACCCTTTATATACTAATATGCTGCATTTTTGCAGGGTGTATCTGTTGGGAGGCGCCGTCTCAGTGCAGATTTCCAGCTTTTATTTAGATTGATTGAGGGTTCTATTTTCTTAACATTCCTTACCATCTTCATTATATTAATAGCAGTTGCCAAGATGACAATTAAGGACATAATTGTCTGCATTTTGGCTGTCATGCCAACAGGCTGGGGGTTGCTTCTGGTCAGTAACTATTTCTTTTTCCCTTTATTTACATTTTCTTTGTTGAGTTTAAATATATTGAAATGTCCCTTCATTCTAATTGCAATAGGAAGGTGTCATGTCAATAATGAAATAAATACACGATGGATGTTTGTTGAATCTAAACTCCCTCTTTTTTTGTCAAAGCTTCTAGTATTCAAAATTTCATTGTAAAAAGAGTTAATTACACTAATTCCCTTTTGAGATTAGTGTTGAATACACTTAAACCTTTATTGTTTTCAAAATTACACTTATCTCCATGTACCTAACATGCATAAAACAGGGGAGGCAGGGGTAATTTTAAAAAAATCACACGTATTAACATGTTACAAATAACACATTCAGGGAAGGAAGTGTAATTTGAAAAAATAAGAAGGGTCTAAGTGTAATTAACTCTTGTGAAAAAAGAAAGAAAATAAGTGAAAGTTCTGCTAATAATCCTGTTTTTTTTTTTTTTCCTTTGTTTTTTGGGTTCTCCAAAAGATTGCACAAGCATGTAAGCCACTGATTGAGAAAACCGGGTTTTGGGGGTCGGTTCGGGCTCTGGCCCGTGGATATGAAGTAGTAATGGGCTTGCTTCTCTTCACACCAGTTGCATTCTTGGCATGGTTCCCATTTGTTTCAGAGTTTCAAACCAGAATGCTTTTCAACCAAGCTTTCAGTAGAGGTTTACAGATTTCTCGTATTCTTGGTGGACAGAGAAGTGATCGCTCCTCCAACAACAAAGAGTGATTATTACCTTTCACAATCACATTTCCTATTTTATTGTACATTCATCTTCATTTTGATATGTTATCATATTATTATTATTATACTTATCAATCTAGTGTTGTTACTTTATTAGAAGAATTTTGACTACACATTATTGGATGTTAAGGAAAGATAATATTTGTACATTTATATTCATACTAGCTATTTTGTAAGTGTGGGTGTACAAAATTATTCCCACTTTTTACATTTATAATGTATATGGTTTAGTATGGATTTCAAGTTATTTCAGCAGAGCAAAGCTCTAGACTCTAAATTGTGTTAGCTTTTATAATTTCTACTAACTATTTTTCGATTAATATTAGCCATAATAATATATCCAAGACCAATATATTGAGGCTAATGTTAATTAGTTCAGTGTCCAACTGATACCATATCCTCCGATTCAGCATGCTCCTCTGGCTCTTTAATTTTTCAGCTGAAATGTAAGAAGTGACGTTGGATAAAATTTTATTGATACTCATTTCTACAAAACCAAGAAGATACCCATGGTTAGCCTTCATCTGAAATGAAGAAGTGTGTGTTTGGTTTACACTTAAATGAAAGTGAAAATGCTTTTAATTGTTAAACGTGATTGAAATTTGTGTTTAAATAAAATTATAATTGTTAATATATTATTAGAACACGAGTAATAAACACGTAGAAATTATGCTTGTGTAGAATCACTTTTCCCTTTTTGTTGCACTTTAAAGCGTGCAAGCTGTGACTAAGATGCTTTAAAAAAGCAATACGAAGTTTCCTGCTGCAACTAGCCAAACTAGTCTTTTTTCTTCTTCTTCTTCTTCTTTTTTTTTCCAAAAGTGAAAAGTTCATTGCTAGCCAAACTAGCTAGTCTTATATTTGTGTTTTTCACTTGATGCTCAGTGCGAAGTGGACTTGTGTGGGTATCATGAATCCAAAGGGATATATACCATCCAATTTTTTTTAAAAGTAAACTAAAGTTATTCATTTCAATTGCATAAAATAACTTAAAGAATAAAGGACGGATATATTGTCGCTTCATTTTCTCTATTACTATTTCTGTTTAATTAGTTTAATAATATTTATATATTTAAAACTGAGTGTGCTCGGTTTTTAATTAGTGAATGCGTAAAAGAATTCCTCAAAATGCTTACTAGTAATTAAAAATCAGGCGCGTCTAATAATTAAAAACCGTTAGTTAGATTTACAGAACACATTTATTAATTCACTCAATTTTTAAAATCTAAGTGCGCTCGGGTTTTAAATACCTAACAAAAAGTAATTTTTTTTTAAAAAAAATTGTGTGGTGTAAAAAAATGGGGGGGGGGGGGTTGAGGTAGAAATAGTAACCACCCACAATCCTCTATTTTTCCCTTTGAAAATCGCTTCAAGCTCTTCTAACTACACGTGTTTTGGCCGTTAAACACAACATGTACAAAAGGGAAAACACGTGCACCAATTCTTCTTTTTTCCTTTTTTCTTTGATTAGCATCGGAAATTCGAAATATTCGAAATTAAGAATGACTTCCCATCTAAATTGATGCCAACATAATTATTTTATTTTTTCCTTAAACATAATTCCAATCTGCGAAAATTATGGTTGAACTATTTATTAAATGATTCATGATCCTCGCAAAACCCCTTTTCCATTCGGCCAAAATCCCCGAACAACGAAACACTTGGTTTTCCAAGTCTTTCAGAGCAACAACAAGCATCGCCTCAGAAGAAACAACAATTCGGTAATTCATCTCCTCTATTGTCTTTCTTTTTTGTTTCCGAATCTATTTGACAATTTGATTTTCTCCCATCATATGTGTGTTTATTTTTTTTTCTTCGCACCATCATTTTTCAATGTAGAATTCAAACATTTCCCCTGTTAAATAAAATCACCAAGGTTTTTTTAAATTGCGGTTGCGTTCGTGTTGCATAAAATGCGACTAAATGCCGTCAGTGATCTCCGAAATCGCGTATCGTCAAATTCCGTACCCAAATTTAAAACTTTTTTTTAATCAAAAGAAACCTAGATTAACCATAAAAATTAGGTTATATGAGTTCAAGAGTCAATTCCCCCAATTCCTAACCTAAAAACCTAAAAAAAAAATCACATCAAGAATGAATCTTAGCGATGCAAATTATAGGTATAAGATGTTTGATAATTTGATTAGCTTTAACTTTAAACAAATGAAGGTGAATTGGCACACTGAATTCGATTGTGCCTTATACAGAAACCATAATTTGGGTCTGGTGTTGCTGTTATTCTTCATATTTCAGCACAGTTGATTTATTAGTGCGTTCAGGAACTGAAGTTGTAATGGAGGTTGACTGGCATCAGGAGGATCCTTTTCACAAGATAGAAGATCGATTGAGACACCTAGAAGAAGTGGTTTTGAGAGTTAGGCAGCGTCATAGCCAGTTACAAATCCACGGTCCGATTCAAACAACTAACTCAGCAGGGGAATTGGTAACAATAGCTAATGGTGAAGGAGGGAAGGTGGAAGGTGAAAAGAAAGCTAAAGATCTGGGAATGAAAACATGCAGTGGAAATTTCTTTGATTGTAATATATGCTTCAAGATGGCAACAGATCCTGTTTTGACATGTTGTGGTCACTTGTTTTGTTGGCCATGCTTCTATAAATTGTCATATGCTTATTACAATGTGAAGGAATGCCCTGTGTGCATTGGAAAGATCACTGAAGAAGGCATTATCCCAATTTATGCCGCTGCAAATGCTAGTAGCAGTGTTGGCAACTTGGAGTTGGACAAAAGTCACAAAACTGATTTGGAAGTTCCTCCTCGCCCCAGCGGACGCAGAAACGCCAATGCCAGTTCTCCACTTGCACCTACACTTGAGGGTATTATTAGCCAGCAGCTTGAAAACTGGGAAGCTTCTTCTACAATTCAGGATATGCTGCAGTTTGGTGACTTCTATGTTGGATTAGGAGAGAGAGTTCAGTTAGAAATTCCCAATACTGATACTGATACTGAGAGAACTAATGCTTTGTCTGCTCAATCTCAGCAGGAGACAGAAAATAACCGCCATACAGCAGCGTTGTTTGTGGAAGAGACTGATTCATTTTCATCCCTTTCTGCAATGGATTTCATTGAAAGATTATTTAAAGATCCTGATCATATGTCTCCATAGTCACTCCAGAAGAAGCATCTGGCAGCTGAATTTTCATTCTGAGATTGTGCTAGTGTTGTATACTATTGTTTCATCATACCCTTTATTTTCTAATAGAACTGATGTCTTAATATGAGTTAGACTTGAACTCTAGACCCTTCATTCCTGGTTTAGTTATGGCTTCACAGTGTGTTTGTTTTAGATATGTTTCACCTTACATTTGATTCCAATTGACGCTGAAAAGTTTAGCTTCCATTCAATGCAATTGGGATACCGTAAGCCGAAAAATCTTCTCATTATAATTAAACTTTTCTTTCTAATTGACAAATTTTGAACAAAAACTAGTGTTTTAGATGCAGGTTACTAGTTTGGATCAACTTTATTTTGCACTGGCCTTCCACATTCTCACTTGTGCACCCACGAATTCTTTTTTCTACTGTTATTTCATTGCGTGTACAGAAAACTGTATCATTCGATTCTAGAATAGCTAAGTTGAATTGGTTGGGTGGATTTTCACAAAAATGCCATAGTAGTTGGATGTATGATACATCAATTATTCATTTCTTGTTTAACATATGTAATGATGAATTATATGAAAAACTCTCCACAGTTTTTGTTTTTTGTTTTTTCTTTTCCCAAATGCAAGGTTGAGGAGTGAGTAGTGACTTTTTCTTCTTTCAGTGTGGCTCAAGAATTTGTCCGTTTCTTCTGCAACACTCTTTCCAAATAGCAAAATGTTACCTGTGATGCTAAAAATGTAATGAATTCGATAATAACATATAAGCATTGATATTCTAATATAAGATAACTTGAAAAGTTGGCATTGCTATTCAAAGTTACATGATTTAGCCCGTCTTGTTACCTGATAATGAAGTTAATATCCAATCATGTGATACGCCCTATTTTAAGTTGCATTGTTTTTCTTTTTTCTTCTTCTTATTTTAATTAAAAGTTACTTGAGAGTGGAGTTGTGTCACTTAAATAAATGGTTAGGGTTAGATCTCAAATTCTTGTAAATGTAAAAAATCTCAGCTGAGAGGGTCACTCCAAAAGAGTCAAACCGTACCAGAGAAGATTAGTCATCATGTTTGCACCGATAGATAGATTAGGAAGAAAAAGAAAAATTATATTATAATTTTTGTGAAATTCTTTTGCAAGGCCTAGGGATTAACAACTTTGTGCCGGTACTTATATATTGCTTTGCATTTTAGAAAAATTTAAAAACAAATATGATGTAAAAGGTTGAAAAATCTGCTAAATAAATATTTTTTAAATAATATTTATTAAATTAAGTCTCTATAAAAAAATTTATTAAAATAATTTTTTTTTATTGTTCATAATCTTTTTTAAAAATAATAAAAAAAAAAAATTAGTGGCTTTCATGTGGCAGCATCCCATTTAATGGTGCGAGCTAGAGGACACCAACCAATTGGGTGCTACGACGTGACAGCCACAAATTAAAAAAATAACAAAAAAAATATGTGAAAATATGTGGCCCAATGACACTTGACAAAGTGTCATGTGGCAGCGCCGGTGGTTTGGCACCTGCTACGGCTTTTTGACCACATGGGTGAATAATTTAATTTATTTCCTCCAAAAATGTAAAAAAAAAAACAATTTATCAAACTAGGCATTTTTTGACCAAAAATGGTGTCAAACCCGCAAACTGAGTTGTAGTTTTTTTATTGTTCCCTCTGTGCCAACAAGAACTGATTTGATTGCCTTGGGAATGCGCAAAACTGAACCCACCATGTCAGTTTGCGGGTTCAGGTGGTCTGCGCGTTGGGATTGGACGTGTGACAGGGGCAAAGTCAACCCGCAGTGTCAGTTTGCGGGTTTGACTCCCCATTGCCCTGAAAAGCGAACCCTCAATGTCAATTAGAGGGTTTGACTAGATTCCTTCCACCCCCGATAAATACAACTCCTATGCGTTAAAGAAGCCCCAATCCATTTTTTCCATCCTCCATTTGTTTCATTATTTCATAGTTACTCTCTCTACATTTTCCCATCTCACATTCTCAAAAATAATTTTTGTTTCTCTTTAATTACTGAGTTATAGTTGTAGAAATTCTTGTATTTTAGGTTGTAATTTATGAGCCTCATTTTACTTGCATTCTAAATTATAGGCTTTCATTCTCCCTTTCTTCATTTTTTTAGAAAAATGAGTCTCATACCAGTGTTTATTTACTGGAAAGGTAGAAAAGTTAACAGACCAGATGGAATTAGTTTTGAAGGAGATTTAAGAGCTATTCAAATAAAACGGAACATTGGTTATGATTTTCTCAAGAGAAAGATTCATGCCAAATTAAAACTTATGTCCAACCAAATTATTTCGTCTATTACTTGTAGATATGTTTTATCTCAAAATCCAATCATGTATGCAGGTTTGAATGTAACTGATGATGAATATGTCGAGTGCATGATCAACGCCTTTGAACAACAATCATCCATTAGAGCACTTGAATTATATGTTGACGTTGACACTGCAGGTAGCTCTTCCATGCCGACTCAACCATCCCTGGGCTTAGAAGGAAATTCCACTAATGAACCAATAAAGGAAATGTCTGTCATTAATCTAGACGAACCTGAGGCCTTTCTAGAAGAAGATGGAGATGTCAATGATGAAGATGAAGGTGAAATTCCATATGGTAGCTCATCTGATACCGATGTCGAAGCACCAGCTATGGTTGTTTCTCCGATATCATCATCAGTTCCAATCAACCAGTACCATCAATCTGTTGGTTAGTGCTCAAGTTATGTTAATTAAGTGATATTACTACTTTTATAATTTTACTTGCTAGTTACAATATATTATATATTCTTAGGTGAACAACAAATTCCATTTTGGACATCATCTCCACATTATACATATATTAACTGGGAGCATCCTGATCAAGAAATCGAATATGATGGGCTTGATACAGCTGGTCCATGGCGCATGGGAGATGAATTATATGTCGGATTTGATGTGCAAATGGCTGTGAAGCATTACTCTATGAAAACACACCATACCTTCTACGTGATTGAGTCTAAACCAACGATTTTGAGCTTAAGGTGTCCAAATGGCGATGAAGATTGTCCATGGAGAATGAGAGCACACTTACCGAAGAAATCAAACCAATGGGTTGTCACTAAGTGGGGAGGCCGACATACTTGCTTAAACCCAATGCTTTCCCAGGATCACATAAAGTTAGACTCAAATTTTATATGCTCGTGCATAGTTGGTATGTGTTATTACTTTATTAGATTTTTTAATTTATACTTTTCATTTGTATTATATGCAGTGGTTGACTAGTGCAGTCATTTATCTTGAACTAGGTATGGTAAATGAAGAGCCGTCAATTCCTATATCTCTGATACAAGAGAGAATTAGTTGACAATTTGGCTATAAAGTTTCATATAGAAAAGCTTGGAGAGCGAAACAAAAAGCAATAGCTCTGAACTTCGGTGATTGGGATCAATCGTACGAGTTATTGCCGAGATGGTTAGAGCACATGTAGTCGGTTAGTCCAGGTTCTGTGTACAAACTTGAGACCTCTGAATTTGTCTTTGAAAATCGTGTTGACAACCGTTTTCAAAAGTTTTATCGACTTTTCTGGACATTTAAGCAATGTTGCGATGCCTTTAACTATTGTAAGCCAATTGTACAAGTTGATGGAACATTCCTATATGGAAAGTATCGAGGAACACTTCTGATTGCTACAACTTAAGATGGAAACAGTTGTGTGTTACCAATTGCTTTTGCTATTGTTGAAGGAGAAACATTAAGTGCATGGTCGTGGTTCTTAGCTCTCATACGACTACATGTTACCCAAAGGAAAGGCATATGTCTGATATTAGATCGTCATAAAAGCATTATTTCAGCAGTTGGTAATCCACATTTGGGTTGGCAACCGCCTGATGCTTATCATGTGTTTTGCATTCGTCATATTGCTAGTAAAGATATTTATGTTGGTTGTTTTTATTAAAGATATGAAGAAAAAAAGCTTCACAATCTCACATCTCCTCGTTTCAGTTCATCAAATTGTCGCCGATATATAGGTAATGTGTTCCTCTGCGTCACAAACGATTCGCCTCCGCACCACCTATATGTATATATATTCAAAATTTTAATGTAACTTAAAATAATTAAAATTGTTTCAGTTTTCATGGATAAATATAAATTCAATTGATTTGCATACCGTGCTCCAAGTGGCCCATCCACATATGGAGGTAGTGTCTTTGGTGCAATACAAGGGAAACGTTCCCATGCCCAGAGCTGTATCAGATGACATGCTCCACCAATTTCCTTTGTCTTGTAGTTAGTGGTATTGCATAGCTCTCGATACAAAAAACTCAAAACAGCTGAACCCCAACTATATGTGCCAGTGCGTTGCAAGTCAACCAATAAGGGAAGATATTTAAGATGGACATGCTTACCAGAGTGGTCAGTAAACAACGACCCGCCTATCAACCGCAAAATAAATGCTCTTGTATACCTTTGTCGCTGGATTTCGTTGTGCATGTGATATTCTGGTTCTCCAAAATTTTCGTCTAACCAACCCATACGTAAACAACCACCCGTTATCTCAGCTTCAGGGGGAGATATCCCAAAACATTCTACAAATAAATGTCTCCAATTAACTACAGTTGTTCCAGTAACAACTTCTCCTTCGATAGGAAGACCAAGTTGAAATGCAACATCTTGGAGTGTAATGGTGCATTCTCCAACAGGCATGTGAAAAGTGTGTGTTTCGGGTCGCCACCTTTCAACTAATGCACTGATCAATGGCCGCTCAATCTGAAAGAAATCAATCAATGCAGCTCCGTAAAATCCAGCCTGTCTTAATAATGGAATGATCGGGCCTGGAATTAGAAATCCTCGCTTAGCTCGATTTGCTGCTCTCCTGCACTTCAAAACTCTATCTGGTTCACCATTCCATATATTCGTTGAGACGTGGTATTTTTGAAGAGTCAACAAACTGTCATCTATTGGTCCAGGATCGATAGTTCGTGGCCGAGAGGTAGAACTTGACGCCATTGTTATTTCTACAAAAGTTTAAAAAGAAATAATTATATAAATAACGATATTTAATACGTAAAAATATTGTAAAATTAATCATTTTAATGCAATGAAAAAAAATTAAAAACTAACAATTTCTTATGATATATATTAAGAACATAATAAATATTTAAAAAAATAAAATTCTAAAATTAAAATCTTACCTCAAGTGCACTTTAGAAATGAAAATGAAAAATAAGTGAAGAAAAAGAAGAGAGAATTCAGAAGTTAAGAGATATTTTTAAATGGATGGATGATAGTGGGAGTTTGGTTTTTTTAGAGTTCAGAAGGAGAGTGAGGTTTGGTTTTTTAAAAAAACGTGAGAATAGATGGATGATGGGGAGAAGATGGCTGGTTTTGTAGGCCAATACAGGATGCGGTCAAACCCACAAACTGACACTGCGGGTTGACTGTGCAGTCCCTGTCACGCGCAGTCCAATTCCAACGCGTAGACCAATGCTATCACACGCAACCTGAACCCGCAAACTGACATGGTGGGTTCAGTTTTGCGCATTCCCAAGGCAATCAAATCAGTTCTTGTTGGCACAGAGGGAACAATAAAAAAACTACAACTCAGTTTGCGGGTTTGACGCTATTTTTAGTCAAAAAATGCCTAGTTTGGTAAATTGTTATTTTTTTACATTTTTGGAGAAAATAAATTAAATTATTCACCCAATGTGGTCAAAAAGCCCACCTGCTACACATTATTTATATATTTTTTATAAAAGGCATACTGTACAGGTGTTTTCAAGTACCTGAAGTGACAAAGTGACAAGAGTGCATTTTAACACAATTTAAAAACTTGGTTCAATTCCCCTTAGGTGCCTTTTTTTCTTTTTTTTTCTATTTTTAAAACACTTAATGAATTAAATATTTATTATTATAAATTATTTATATATTAAATTAAAATCTTACTCAACAAAATTGCTTCCATTATTTTAAAAAGCAACTTTTAAAAAATTTATATATTAAATTAAAATCTTATTCCATTAAAAATATTATTTTTTTGGTAATACATTAAAAATATTATTGATTTTGGAAAATATTAATTAAAATTTTTAATTTATAAATTTAGTATTAAAAAGTCAGTTTTGTTAATTTATAAATTTACAAAATTAATAAAAATTAATAAAATTAATTTATAAAATTTATAAACTTGTAAACTTTCTAAAAAATTAACAAAAAGTTTACAAATTAATAAAAAAATTTACAAATTAATAAAAAGTTTTTTTTATAATCATGGGTTTCCCCACCCTCGAAATAAGACTAATCCAGTTCGCGCTTAGTGGTTGGCACTGTCATCCGAGAATTTGACATAGGTGGGATTCAATTAATAAAAAGTTTACAAATTAATAAAATTAATAAATTTTTTTATTAATTTAAAAAGTTTACAGATTTATAATTTCATTAAATTTTTTAATTTTGTAAATTTATAAAAAAGTAATTTTACTAATTTAATATTAAAATAAACATTGTTAAATTTATAATTTAATAAAATTAATATTTTAATATTAAATTTATAAATTAGAAATTTTATTATTTTTAATATTTTCCAAAATAAATAATATTTTTAATGGAATAAGATTTTAATTTAGTATATAACTTTGTTAAATGTTAAGTTTAAAAAAATCTGAAGAAATTTTATTGAATAAAATTTTAATTTAATATATAAATAAATTTAATAATATTTAGAAATACCAAATATTTAATTCATTAAGTGTTTTAAAAATAAAACACTACAAAGTAAAAAAAAAACGCACGTAGGTGGATTTTAACACGCACTACGTCCTAAGTGGTATATGGTATACCACATGAAAAAATGTATACAAAACTCTTTAAAATAATAATAAATTATGTATTTGGTATGTATGTATACCTCTTTTGTTTTTTTATTGGTTATAATCAATTAAATAATATCATGACTAGTGTATGATACACCACTTTAAAAGTGGTGAATGTTAAAATTCACCACAGTTTAAAAGGAAAAAATAAGAGGTATACATACATATAAAATACATAATTTATTATTATTATTTTAAGTATTTTCGGTTTAATTTTGTATACATTTTTTCATGTGGTATACAGTATACCATGTAGGACGTAGTGCATGTTAAAATCTACCCCATAAAAAAATATTTATCAAATTGGGTCTTTTACTGTTCACCAAGCGTCTTTTTTAAAATAAAACAAAAAAAAAAAGTGAAAAAGAGTTGAAAACCAATGGCGGAGCGTCACGTGGCAAGCGCGGGTGGTTTGACGTTTGCCACTTAGCGCAATATATATATTCGTACAGTTTATAAAAAATGTATAGTACATGTGCGTAGCTCAAATGGCCGAGTATGTTTTGATACAATTTAACGACTTGAGTTGAGATCCAATTTGGTAAGTATTTTTTATGGAATCCAAATTAAGTAAATATTTTAAAAAAAAACACATTTATTTGGTAAATTTACTTAAAAGATTATCTTTTATTTTTTACTTAAAATATATATTTTCCTTAGATTAAATATATACACAATTTGTAGAATGTCATCAATTGTTGCTTTAGTTAAAATAAGTTTTTCCAAAATAAAATGAATGCAAGCTTTTTTTCAAGATACAAAATGAATGCAAACTTACTTAAAAACAATAATTAAAATGGTTAATTTTGCCTCCAGCATGGCATCTAAGCTCTGGCTAGTTGGCATAAGATTATCATTTAGTGACCTAATTTCGAACGGCGTGTTACCATTAATTAAAAAGATATGTTAAAAGAATTAAACTGTAATGACTTAATAAATGATTTTGCATCATAAATATCTAAAAAGATAAATTTTAGTAAAGCTAAAAAAAAGGGATAGATTTTAAATAAATTAAAATCATTTTTAATTTTAAAAGGGCACGTACCTAAAGTTTTGCTTTACTTCATTGGAAGCCTTCAACCTCGTACAAGTGAAAAAAATATATTATCGCATTTAATATTAGTATTCACTCTTATTAGCATGTTTAGACACATGTAATATTATCTTACATTACATTTGAATTTTGCATCATATCCCGAAATTTGATATTTGCCGGTGATATTATTAGGAATTTTTTTTTTTTATACATCGGAAAGTAACATATTAGAATTCTTTAGGTCTATTTTGTTTGTACTTTTTTATTTATTTTTTGATTTTTTTTAAATAAAACTGATCTAATTCATTGTTAAATTTAAAAAAATAAAAAACAAAACAAAAAAAAGTGCAAAACTTTAAGGAAAAAGAATAATCATATTTTCACGTGACATCACAATACGAAATTAAAATTAAACCAAACTAACAATGTCATTTTACTTTTTTATTTTATTTTCATAATCACGAATTTTTTTAATTAAAATAAAATTAATCTCGTTCACACTATAGAGCTAATATTGACTACTGAGAAAGTGTCATTTTACTTTGAGCAAACCCTACAAATGATGATAAGAACAGAATAAAATCTCCACCGTGGATTTTCGCTGTATCTCTTATCTCTCTTTATCATCCAAAATTTCGGTTACGAATTCTCAGAAATAAGTATTTCCACTCTCTAACGACAATTAATCTTTCTCCAAGAAAAACCGAAACCCTTCTTCCACTTTCAAGGATATTTTCGTGGGTTTCGTCATATTTCCCATTTTTTCTTTCTCCTAAGAATCTCTTTCTTGTGAAATTTCCAAACCCTGAATCACAGTTACTCGAGTTGAGTTTCAATGAACGACCACTCCCAAATGATGGTTCAGTCTCAGATCTTACAGACCCACCGAAACTACGTCGTTTGGCCACCGTACCCGCCGGAAAACATGCCCGTGTTCTCTCACCCGCCCTCGTTCAACCCGAATCTAACGGGTCCGGTTAATTGGAAAGGAAATAAAGGAGACAAACGCAAGGAGTTCCGCCGCAACGACCCTCCCGGGTCGGGTTCGGCTCACGGTTTCAAACTCGGCAACACGAACGATTCACAACCGTCGGCGGTGAACCGTTCCGGCCCCAAGACGCGCCGGTTCCACCCACAGAAAAAGAAGTCCGTCGGCGGCGGCAGGCTCGCCGTTCCATTCGCGCCGCGGAACACGACTTCCTTCATCATTCGAGCTAAGAAATCCGGCGGCATCGCGTCACTGGTGTCGCCGTGTCCAGTGACGCCGGCGATCTTGCCTACGCCGATTTTATCACCGTCACGGGAGGTGGTGATGGACATGGCGAAGAAGGAGTGGGGCGTAGATGGCTACGGCTCCATGAAAGGCCTGATCCGGCTCCGGTCTGAAAAAGGTGATTCTGATGAAGACTCCAACGACATTCCCAGCAACGACAATGAGCAAGAAGAGGTCGAAAAAAGATTAGACCATGGTTTAATAAGCAGGTTCGAGATGATATGTCCAAGTTTCGGCGATGAACAGAGTCTGGAGAACAGGGTTGATGAACAAGACATGCAAATTGCACACCTTGAAGAGGAGAATCTTACCCTCAAAGAGAGAATTTTTCTTATGGAAAGGGAATTGGGTGAGTTGAGGAGGCGAGTCCTCAACTTGGAAACCGATGGAATAGCTCCATGCCGTCGCAACTGGAGGCAGCCAGAAAATCTCCCAGATGATCTTTCTGGAAACGTGTGCTCTGAAAAGAGTGTCGGGAATGATCATCATCGTGACGGTGACGGCAATGGTGATCGTGATAGTGTTTGAGTGAACAAAATACAGTTATTCACCATTGCTTGGGTTGGAAGTTACTTTGGTTGATAACTAGTCTTGTAAATGATTGTAGATATTTTTAGGTGTAGCAATTAGTTTAGATTAGTTTGCTTTATCAATTTCAGTTCCCTTTTGTAACCTAACTCTTTGCATCAACTTAGGTACATGTGAATTCGAGCTTAGTCTTTAGTTAGGACTTTGAAACTCGCACGAATAAGAAATGGATAGTGCTCTGCTCTGCTCTGTTCTGCATTTGCTCAGTTAGCACTAGAATTTGTTTGTTATGTTTTAAGTGAGTGACTGTGATTCCGAATCCCAATGCATTTTGAATGGTAGTAGTAGATATATCTAGAGTTGTTAAAACTGAGTTTGGTGGAATTGAAAATCTTAATTAAACATGCTAGGAAAGTTTAGCTTCCTTTCAGAGCAATTTGATACCGCACTTGCAACCAATGATCTCATCCATGAACAAACATACTCTAAAATCTTCTCATCTCTTAATAATTAAAAAGTTCTTGCCACTGTCTTATGCTAGCTAGTTAAGCCTTGCATATGTTGTCATTTAAAGATTGTTTTGTTCCCATATGGGGGTTTTATAATTCTTTTGTAATGGAGATGCTGGAAGAAGATTGAGGGGATCTTTAAGTGGAAGATGAAATGAACAAGATTCATCTTTTTGTTGCATAGATCCCAACAGCACTGTCTATGGCCCAAGACATACATACAGTTTTGTGATCATTGGCCACCGCTTTGATTTCTTCCTTATGCTATCTATCTTGTTATTTCACCACCTATCGCTTCTATTTCACTACCCTGGTATACTTGGAACCTTTCTTATTTCTTAAGTTCTTTTGGCTTTCTAGTACGAGACTGTTACCTCGTTCAATGGATACAGGTCCCAACCGTGCAAAATCGTAAATTGATTTGCTTTATCGTTAATTATAAAAGAGATGTTAAATAAGAATAATTCTCAATTCTTAAAAAAAATTATTACAAATCTTACTATTTATTAATTGAGAAATGTATTAAATGTTTTTAGTTTTAAGACATGAAAAATATTTAACTTTTTATTTATTACTTACATTATGAGGTAGTAAAAGTATATACATTATGAGGTAGTAAAAGTATATGTAATAAAATTTTTAAGAAGATATAGTATTACTCTTTAAATAAAATTGATTATAATGAATTAAAACGTTATTTTTACATTTCAATTCTCACACACGGTCATTATATTATATTATATGTTGGATATTCTTTTCTTTCAATAAATCTTCCTTGTTGAATAGCACGTACCACACATGGCACCTGAGTGCCACAATTGCTTCGATAACATTCTTAAAAAATGGTCAATATTTTCAATCTTCTTGAATTTTTGCACGACTATTTCAAAACTTGGGATCTTATAGCTTAATATAGTTGAAAGACAACCTAAGGCAAACAACTAATCCCTTATGAAAATGCCTATTTATGGACTTTCCGGAGTGTTGAAACCTCTCTTGAATCATCATATTAAGGTGAGCATGACCAATGATGTTCAAGAACATTGGAACCATCTCTTCAATCCCCATATGGCTTGTGACCTTTAATCCATGCTCGACTACTAATTCTGTACAAAATATATGAAAATATGTTTTTTCATTAGAAATATCTCATAACAATGAATAGGATGTCCTCGCAATATTTCTTATACCCATGTATGACTTGTTTGTTCACTAGTTCTCTGTGGCACTTTACATAATTTTTTAGCTGTGCATACTGACCAACGAATATTGCTACCTGTAGAATAGAATTGCTATTATTCAATTACATGATAAATATAACATTATATACTAGTTGAGTATATCTTCATCCTATATACAAAGCATAAGTGGGTTAATCCTAAATAGTCTAAATACAAAACAAAAGGTCTTAATCCTTGTTGATATTGACAAAAACACATCTTGTTGCTCCATTCACAATTCCATAAACTGCATTAATATATTACCCTCCTAATTACATCTTCATGAGTAGGAAAGGGTTTTTTGTTGCCTCCTTAAGCCAATGCATCATCTTCTCCTCTAAACCCCCTGAGGCTATGAAAACATCCCTCGCTAGCTTGAATATCAATAGCTGGCCACAACTGATATGTTAATCTGGATCATTTGCAACTTCATCAACTTTTAGAAGCTCAGTCGGCACTTCTCTTACAAATGAACTAGCTTCAACAGCATCGCGTGACCTACATGATTTTGCAATTACACTTACACCCTGGGCAATTTGTACATTGGCAGGTTTTTTTCTTCTTAACTTTCAAACACAACCAACTCTTTTTTCTTTTCTCTCCACTCCTTTGGCTAACTGTCCCTTGTGAACTGTTTAAATTAAAATAGAAAATTCATTAGTTGCTCTCACACTTGCATCTTCATTATTACTGGAACCTTTTTACAACTCTAAATCAACACCATTTAAGCATGGGCGATATACATCATCATCTCCATTATGATCACCACCATCATTATCACCAAGCCCTTTAGGCAATACTCCCAATGATGGTGCCCAAGCAAACTCTCTAGTAGCTGTCATATCCTTGAAAAGTGCAGCTAATTCATTAGCAAAGAGAAGTTCTTCGTTTCGAAATTTGTCAATATTAAGTGTTTTCTTGCATTTTTATATCCCATCATCATAACATAAACACAGTATGCAAATCTAAAACTTACGATTTTATATTTGTTTACCACGTACCAATTGCTTTTTCTACAGCCATGTATTAAGTGTATCAAGAGTATCCTTTACACTATCCCACCCTAAGCATGTTTCCTTTGCAAATAATTATTGTACCATACCACCCGTTCTTTTATCAAATTATCCCACTTGTTCTTAAATTGTGGCTTGTTATACTTCCTTCCACTTAAGTCAGAAAATTGGGAACACTTACCTTTCTAACACAGCTTTAGGTTTTTTAGATTCATTGTTCATTACAAGAGGATCCTTAACCATCTTCTTTTTAGGGTAGGTCATGATTCTATAAATCAAACAGCAACGTTATATAATAAGAAATCCTAAACTACCACTACAAAGGGGTAAAAGAAGAACTAAGCCAAACAACTAGCCGAACATGAAAAGAAAACAAAAAGCAAACAAGGCAAAATAAATAGAAACACACAAAATAGAGAAAATTTTAAGTTTTAGACATGTCACAAATAAGAGTGAAAAGACACATCAAAATAAATAAGATAACATCTGTATAAATAAAAGTATATACTCTCAAAGTATATATATTAGTTGTAACAAAAAAAGAGTATATATATTAGTAGTGCAGTATGTGTATGTATATATCATACATCCTATTTATGCATAATTGAATGTTTTTGTATTTGCATAAAAATAAAACAGCCTAACTAAATGAATCAAACACTTATTCTAGTGCTGGTGGACTACCTTATAACTCAAAGATAATGATCAAATAAAAATAGAAAATGAAAAGCAACCAATTTTTTTTTTTATGAATATTACTAACTAGACGAAGCTAATAAATAGAAGTAAAGCAAAGAGGGTTTGGTGAAAAAAGAAAACAAGTAGTGAAAGTGGTGGATAGATTACCATTGAGAGGCATTAAACATCACCATAAATTCTACCAAATCCATTACCATGAGATAGATTTGTCTAGATAAGTGATAAAACAAACAGAATTAAGAGAAAAAAATTAAAGTGGGAGAAAAAAAATAATGATAGAAGATTACTGTTGGAGAGCATTTATCTTCACTATAAATTTCACCTTCCTCCTTCCTGATGTTCATGTAATAGAGAAGCATTAATTTCAAATCTACCGAATGAGATCTGTTATTGCAGAAAGAAGGAAAGTAAATAAATAAAAAAGGATCATTTTCCCCAAGCCCACCAAGAAAAACAGAACTCAAAAATGCTCTCCCATGATTTGCCTCAAACTCACCATGAAAGCAAAGGTGAGACAACTTCAACAGAAATCGGTTTTGGTGTCTCAAAATCAAGTTGGAGACAAACCAAACACATAACCAAACAATTGGTTACCACACCCATAATTATTTTTTTGTGTTCTCAACTTACGTTTGATGTTTCTCAATTGATTCCTAAACATATATTAAAAAATCAATTCCAAAGTGATGTCTTCCAAAAGTTTCACAAAATGTAGAAACATAAAAACTTAAAAAACAAATAACTACGTGAGAAGCCTCCATCTAAAAATATTTAGAGAAATTTCAAAATTAAAGCTTCTCAAAATTGAATGAGATGGTGACACTATAAATGGGGGTTGTGTGCCTATAAAACCTACTTGGCAACTTGGATTTGCATCATCCATAGAGTGCTAGCTGCTACTAAAGGTCCCACATAGTCTCTTGATGCACCACATGTTTAATTTTTTATTTTTAAATTTTAACTCAAGCTCTAATTCTAAAATACTAACTAATTTTGTCCTACTCTTGTTCAAAACAAATTTTAAAAATTGTTTTTTTTGATTTTAGAATCCAGTAGTATATGTATAACTTAGAGAATTTACAACTTTATTAAATACAACTATTGGATCCTAATATTTAACCATGAACTTATTTTAAAATCCATTTTGAACTGGACCTAAATTCAATATAACTATGTATAATAGCATAAAATCTCAGTGAAAACCAATTTTAAAATCTATTTTGAACTTAATTGAAACAAAATTCACTTCGGTTATAAAATATGAGAATGGGATATTCTTTTAAAAACAAAGGTATGTGGTGAACCAAAGGGTCCATGTAGTGTCTAGTTGCCTCCATCGAGACTTGACGATTGAAAGTTGCATTACCAAAAACTTTAAAAAATGTGAATTTTAGGGTGGTCGCAAAAGTTTTGGAGATCATTATGGTCTCCACACGGAGACCCCAAATTGTAATACATAAACACATTTTACTTTGTAAATACGTTTTTAGAATATGCATGATATACGATAAGGAATTTTGTGACCTAGAGTTTCATTTGAGATCTCATTTGCTTCCCTTTTCCCATTTCTTCTTTGTCTTCCGCGGTAAAATATATATATATATATATATATATATATATATATATATATATATATATATAAATGTCATGGCTTGGGTTTATTTGAAAGTACATATTAAGAAGAAACATAATAGAATAAATAACAAATGAAATGTAATGACTCTAAATTCAATTTTACGTTGTGGCAATGTAAATCAAATCCTAGTTGCAGAAAGAAAGGGGTTTTTTTATCTGAGAAAATCCTATGTTGTCTTGGGATGGTTGCAATATGCAAAAAACAACAATATTATATTGTGTAAGAAAAGAAAGTTAATTATTACATATCTGGGGTTCATTTAGGGTGGTGACCAACAAAATGTCTCCATCGGTGGTCCGTTTAATAACATTCATTCGATTTATTAATATTATATTCAATCGTTATGATTAAAAATGGCAACTTGAATGGTAGTGATTCAAGGTCTTTTTGAGCCTTATTATGTAATTGCTAATTACCTCCTGTAAGGTTGCGTTTCCAAATCAACCTTGAACCCTCTTTTCTTCGAGTAATTAAAAATCAAGAAGCTTCATATATCTTCCTCCCTCCCCTGATAGACCAAAGAATAAAAGTAAATTTTATAACATCCATATCCCTCCATTTGTCAATTTCCTTCGTCATCTCACGCGCACCCTTAACACTATTTTCACATGTCTAGTAAATGATTCAAAAGTTATCAAAATCCCAGATTTCATAATCTGCTCAAGAGCTTTCAAGTAAAGGGAAACTCAGTCGTTGTCGCGAAGGATTTGACTCACCAAGTGCCAAGGATCTCAAATTTGAGTGCCACCCAAACATTGAAATGAAGACGAGTTTGTGAGTCTCACTAAAAGATATTCTTCAAAGAAAAAAAAATCTTCTAGTGGTTTTGGTGAAATCTACGGAGGATCTCAACTGCTTTTCCAAACTTGGAGAAAACCTTGGAGAATGAATGCGCAAAAATAGTTTTTTTGTTTGGGCTCTTGGTATTCACTTTTCAGCCCTTACAATTAATTAGCACTCAAGGTTTACTAGTATTTGTTTGCCAAAAAAAAAGGTTTACTAGTATTTTAAACTAACCTACCTGGGTTGGAGTAGTTGTTGCACAATAAATGAGCTCATAAAAGTGTTCTGTTTGGCATAATAATGGGGCTGACCATTTTATAAATTTTAAAAATATATCATAAGAACTTGGTAGCAAATACTAAAAAATTTGGTTTTACCTAACAAACTCATTATAGTAGGTATTTCTACGATTTGTACCGGTGGTCCTAAACTCGCGGTCCCTACCATAAACAGGCCTTACATATCTGGTTTGCACAGTTGGGCTTTATCATCGTGGTTGTTGTCATGGAAGGAATGATCAAGGGACAATAAGTCAACCCATTTAGGCCATTGATGTGTTTGTAGAGTTTGTCTTGCATGAAATTCCACTCTACTTTCTTTGAATCGATTTTGGCGGGTTCCATTGAAGAATCACTCTCATGCGGAAGAAATAGTGAAACCCAAAGATGGAGGAAAAGAGAGAAGTGAAGTGAAGTAAAGGGTTAAAATGATACGATTTGGGTTGGTTAGGAATTGACACACATCACCTTAAGTGTTATTCAATATTTGTGTAACTTATGTGTCAACATTTTATTTTACTTTGGGAGTTTCACATTATGCGTAGAGGAACTCATTAAAGACAAGCCCACGATATTGAAATTCAAAAAATAACCATGATCATAGTAGTATCGTAAACTTTTCCAACCACCTTAAAGATACTTAAAAAACCTGATAATGTTGTCATTTTACTTTGCACAAACCCTACAAATATTTATCCAATTTCTCTATTATAAATTCTCTCTTTGATTTTTTATTACAAGCAACTTTTTGTATACTCTTTGGTCCGTTTGGTAACCATGAAAAAGAGCCCAGAATAGGATAACTTATCATATCCTATTACTATATGCAATTGGGTGAGCAAACATGATATAATAGCTTATCCTATTAGCTTATCATGTTATTCTCTCAATGCAAATAATTATCCTGAGGAGAATTCAGGTTAGACACCAGCAAGATAAGATAAAAAGTTTATTTTATGTCTTATCCTCACTTACAATATATTTTCTAAAATTAACATTTAATAATTATAATAATAATGGCAACAACAACTACCACTATTATTATCCTATATATCTCATAGACACATGGAACACTAATATGATAAAAGCTTATCCAGCTCGCATCCTATGCTGCTCTTCTCCAACATTGTAATTATATCTATTTTATCATATCCTGTTAAGGTGTAATATATATATATATATATATTATTTAATGTTTTAACTTTTTTTTGTAACAATTTAATTCTTTGACTTTCTATAATAAGTATACATTTAATTAGTTTACGACTTTCCAAACAATAAATTTTATCAATTTTTATAAATTATTTTTATATTTGTATTTTTAACAAGTGTTCTAAAATATTTTTAATAATTAATTGAATTACTATTTACAATTAACATAGATTTTTTTTATATGATAAGAAATAATTTGAGAAATTAAATAAATTTTAATTAAAAAAATTAATTATTTTTTTAATAGCCATATAATTAGTTATTTTTTACTACGATTAAAACGGGAGGGAGTACGCACAAGCGACAATTAATTAATCATTCTGTCTTAAAAAAAAATAATCATTCTTCATTCCGAAGAAAAACCGAAACCCTTTTTCTGCTTTCAGGGGTTTTTTATTTTGGGAATTTCCTCATATATATATCCCAAAAACATTTTCCCCTAGAATCCCATTTTCTTTGTGAAATTTCCAAACCCTAAATCCGTTACGTTACGCTAGTTGAATTTCAATGAACGACCAGTCCCAAATGATGGTTCAGTCTCAGATCTTGCAGAACCACCAAAATAATGTGGTTTGGCAGCCGTACCCGCCGGAAAACGCGCCCGCGTTCCCTCATCCGCCCGCGTTCAACTCCAATCTTCAGGGTCGGGTCAATCGCAAGGGGTTCCGCCGTAACGATCCTCCCAGGTCAGGTTCGGGACGCGGTTTCAAACTTGGTAATACGAACGATTCGCAGCCGTCGGCGGTGAACCGTCCCGGTCCCAAGCTTCGCCGCTTCCACCCCCAGAAAAAGAAGTTCTTCGTCGGCGGTGGCGGTGGCGGTGGCAGACACGCCGTGCCGTTCGCGCCGCGGAACACGACGTCCTTCATAATTAGAGCTAAGAAATCTGGCGGTATAGCGTCTTTGGTGTCGCCTTGTCCAGTGACGCCGGCAATCTTGCCCTCGCCAATGTTATCACCTTCGCGGGAGGTGGTAATGGACATGGCAAAGGAGGAGTGGGGCGTCGACGGCTACGGCTCCATGAAAGGCCGGATCCGGCTCCGGTCAGAAAAAGGCGATTCCGACGAAGAAGACTCCGATGACATTCCGGACAACGACAATGAGCGAGAAGAGGTTGAAAAGAGGTTAGATCATGATTTAATAAGCAGGTTCGAGATGATAAATCCAAGTTCCGGGGATGAGCAGAGTTTGGAGAACAGGGTTGATGAACAGGACGCACTAATAGCACACCTCGAAGAGGAGAATCTAAACCTCAAAGAGAGGATTTTTCTAATGGAAAGGGAATTGGGTGAGTTGAGGAGGCGAGTCCTCAACTTGGAAACCGATGGAGTCGCTGCCTCCCGTCACAGGCAGTCAGAGAATCACCCGGAGGATCTTTTAGGAGATGTGTGTTCCGAAAAGAGTGTCAGGAATGATCATGGTGGTGCTGGTGACGGCAGTGCTGATGGTGGCTGTGTTTGAGAGAACTAAATTCAGGTATTCACCATTACACCGATTGCAAGTTTAGTTTAGTTTGTTGTTTTAATTTCAGTTCCCTTTTGTAACCTAAGGCACCACACACAAAACAGAAATTAGTTTCCCAGCGGGCAATTTGCTGATTTTTTCAATGGAAGTTAATATCCAAGCGAGTTTGGTGGCTAAGTTAGGGGTGTGGAGTGCATAGTGCTTGTCCTCTTTGGATCAACTTAAGTACATTTAAATTTGAGTTTAATCTTCAGCTAGGACTTTGAAAGTTGCATCAATAAGAAATGGATAGTGCTCTGCCTTTCCTCAGCCAGAACTATAGAATTATGATTTTTTGTTTACATGCTTATAACTCGCTCATCAATTTCCTTGGTATGCTTTTGCTGTTAGTTTCTGTTCAGATTCAAAGGGTAGCATGACTTGTATCTTTTGCAGAGTCCTATTTCATAGAACATATCCCAGAGTTCTAGATTTACTTTTGCAGATGCTAACTTGTATCTTTGAGGATTATTCACTAGCTTTCCGAAATGTTTTTAACTTCTGATTTGAGTACTCTTTTCTCAGAGTATTCTTCTGACTTAGTCTTCTCATTACTTGAGACATCTACTAATGAAATTCATATGATTGTACCTTAAACATCAAACAACATGATTTTCTCATTACTTGAGACATCTACTAATGAAATTCATATGATTGTACCTTAAACATCAAACAACATGATTCTTGCATGAATAAGTCTGATGTAGAGTCAAATTAACCGCAAT
This sequence comes from Cyamopsis tetragonoloba, assembly GCA_037177725.1. NCBI lineage: Eukaryota > Viridiplantae > Streptophyta > Magnoliopsida > Fabales > Fabaceae > Cyamopsis > Cyamopsis tetragonoloba. The sequence goes on from CM074121.1 coordinate 64,691,122, forward strand.
GAGCATCTCAAAAGACACTCACTCATCTATTGATTTGAGTTTTTGGTTTGGGTAAGTCATACTCCCTCCGATCCTATTTATAAGACGTTTTCAATCGAATTACATAGACCAAGAAAAGTAGTTGAGTTTAGTTAACTTTATTGGTTTTCTCAAAAAGTGTATGAAATACCATTTTTATCCTTCATTAAATAATGTGTTAGCCAATTACAATTAAGGAGTTAAAATAGTTGATACATTTAATGAGGGTAAAAAAGAAAAGAAGCAATAAATGCATCATGAAAACTACAAAATATCTTATAAAAAAGACCATGAAAACCTTCTAGATGTTGTCTTATAAATAGGACCAGAGGGAGTAGTTAAAAAGAAATTAAAGTTAGGCATAGTATATGCATAAACAATAAAGAACTTAACTTTATATTTTGCAACTTGTATAGCATATTCCTTGACATATAAATTTGACTCGGTAGTCTCTTCAACTAGGTTTCTCAGCAACTTATACAGTCATGAAAACCATTGACATATGAATACTAATGTGTTTCAATTGGTTTCATTTTATAATACCGCTCTTTTCCCCTAATTTACCTAGTGTTCAAGAGTCTTCATACTTGTTACTTCACTGAAGGCTACTAATTCTTCAGTGCAGTGATTTATGCCATTATTGGACATCACATATTAGTTGTTAGTACAATTGACTCAGGATCATGACTGAACTGAAGTAATTTTTCAAATGATTTGCTTTTTATATTATGAAAAAAACCTTGTTTTTTCTTGAATTAATATTTTTCATCAATTTCTCTGTCCTCATGTTTGACAATTGTGTCAAATCTGAATTGGAGTATCGCATCTTAAATTATCTGTTACTGCCTACTGGCCATGAGAAAGATTTGTAAACTTTTTTTCAACATATTTAAGTGGAAGTGGTACTCTACATCTATGTTTTCAATAGCAGGCGTCGCTGTGCGGCCCTCTTCCGCCTCGGTGTGGCGCCGCAATCGCTGTTGTAGCGGTACAATAGCGGTGGAAATCACGGGCAGATAGCGCTCTGTTGCAGCGTGATGCTGAGAGATGGGAGGCAAAACGTTTTCAGGGTGTTTTTATTTGCAAAACGTGACTGTTTGGGTCACTAAAAGGGGTCTTTTGATCTGTTCCTCAGTGAAGGCCCACTGCCACTTATTTAAAACATTAAAAACCCTATATTTCAATTGTGTTTGGCTGCTGCACGACGTCTTCTCCATATCTAAAGTCGTAAAACAAAACACTGCTGTTACTTATGTATCTGTTCTTCGTGAACAAGGAAAACAAAACAGGGCTAGCGCGGCTTCTTCCTCCTTCTCCGGTAGAGTTCGCTCCGTTTTCCGGCAACACCTGCTGTTCTGTTTCCTTTTGTTCTGTTCTGTCTGCTCTGTTCTAAACTGTCTGCCTCCCTCAGTTCTGTCCTGCATCTGCCACTTTTAGGCGTTTAGGATTCACTTTTTGGAATATTTTTGTTTTATTTTAGACTTGTTAAATATTTGGATTATTGTTTTTGCATGCTTTGATATGATTATAAACTATGCAATTATATGAAATTAGGTGGCATTTATGGTACACAAACTGACATTTTTTTAGACAAATCTAAAGGCTTTCAATGCACAATCTGACTGAAATTATGTTTTTCATTTTTTATATTAAATCAATGGCTCACAAGCCACTTGAGTATTAGTACACAAGTTTTCACTTGTGTATTCTAAGTTAAACCATGAAATTAGGATTACTCATCATGAACAATGAAAGTGTGTTTAACTTTAGGTATTTTAAAATTTTTATGCAATTAGTTGAGTATAATATGACTTGGCATATTTAATCATTTTAGTGAACCTAAATTACGTTTCAGTGGTCATCCCGCTATCTGCTATCTCCCGCAACGCACCGCTATCACTATGCTCTACATGTTTATTATAGGTTATTGTTAAGTTTTTCAACTTTATAGTTCAAGGATTGATGCTATCTTCATTGCGTGTAAATGTAATAGTGTTTGTTAAGGTTCTATAATGATGGATTGATGATGAAGCCCAACATGGACATTGAAGTTAAAATTCGATAGCATTTGTTTTAAAATTTAAATTGCATCCAACAGAGTTGACTAGTTAAAGTACTGATTAAGCCTTTACATTTCATTTTAGGTGCCTGACGAGGGAAGTGGAGATCCAAGTAACGTGGCCGATCATTCTTCAACAAACTCTGAACCTGAAGAATACTTGTTATAGAGTAATTAGAATTGGATACTGTACATTTGTAGCATAATTAGTTGGTGTAGCTGGAAACACTACCAATATTATGTGCCTGACCGCCTATAATACTGTTATTGCCGTTCTCTTTTCTAGGGAGATATACATTTGTTAGAAGCATTTCACCTTTATTGACCAGTCTTTATTTTTTTGTCATTGACACTTGTTCAGCACCTCGATGCAGCAGGTATAACTTTATCAGTTGCAAATGTGAAATAAAAAAAAAAAAAAATAAAATTAGATTTAGCTTTCACATTTGTATTTTTTTAGAGCTTACATTCATCTAAATATTTTATTTTGGTGCCCTTTTGTATTCTGAAGGTCCCTTTTGCCATTTGTATAAAAATTATGGGTCATGAAACAGATGGGGTGAGTTTGTGCTTTAATTTGTATGTTAATGTTACTTTTATATGTTACTACCTCTATTTCAAAACTACAGTCACTTTAAGTCTAAAATCTAGTTTCAAAATAATTGTCATTTTAGGAATTCCAAGATACAATAAATTACATATTTTAATATTTCTCTCTCATCACCTCATTTATTCACCAATCATCATCTCTCTTCTTAATTTTTTTATCTACCACTTTAGTTTCTAATTAGACACATTAGTCTATTTATATTAAAAACTTATCAATATCAATGATTTCTTAATATGTGTGAGAAAACCTAAAATGACTATAGTTTAGGAATGGAGGGAGTAGTTGTTTTGGATTTTGTTTTTGTTCAAATTATTTTTGACTAAAGTTAAAAATATTTATTTTTCTTAGATGGTTTTAGTTCTTGTGTATTAATAATTTCAATCATTAATATTTATCTTGATTTGTATGCTTTTTTATTTATGTTTCTATGGACCTGTTGTGTATCTTGCTGCCATGAAATTCATAACAGGTACAATTTTTCAATTGTTTTTGAGAGAGGTTATCGTCACTTTTTTTTAAATTTTTTCTATTATCACTTTTTTAAATTAAAAATATTCTTTTTAATCAATAGAATTAAAGTAATGAAAGATAAAAATAATCTATTTTGAATGGTAATAGACAAAAATAGTGTTCATTCTGTTGTTTTTATATTGAAATACATTGTGTTTTTAGATTATATCAAAATATGATTAAATTTTCAATTTTACATAAATAAATTTGAAAAACCATTGCCTTTTTGGGAGATGGATGAACATTGAAATAAATCAAGTACAGGAAAGTCATGTACCCAGTAACTTAAACTGAATGAAAACTTTTAACTTCCCCCTAATCCATTGTTAGTTGATTTTGTTAATCTAGATTAATTAAAATGGTTTTTGTACTCTTTCTTCAAAACCTTGTTATTATTAACAGAGCTATGTTTGGGTGGGGTGATACATGATTCTTGATCAGTGAACTAGTAATTAATATTATCTTGCATAAGTGTCTTTTTGGTCAATAATATTGATTGAAGACATGAGCATGATTTGTGTCGGAGGAACTAATTGTTGTATAAATAATTAATTGTATATGATGAGGCTGTATCTGCAAAGAATTGAAATGTGGGGGGGTACTTGACAATGAAGCTTATTATTTTTGCTGCACTTGGTAGTTGGTAGGCAGTTTTAGACGCAACTCATCATGTTTCCATTTTAAATTATATGGCAACATCAAGTGACCCATAAATACTTACTATTTACATCAAAAGAAAAACGTACCATCATTTCAATTATATTGTTTGCAATTATTCCAATCTATAGTGGATTTGAGCGCATGCTCAGAATAACTTTCTGGGATATTGTTCAGCATCCAATACATGCTTTTCTTCATGACTCCATACTCATTTTTAGGGTTGTGAAAATAGAAGGGGATTCAATAGTAAAACTTGCTATGCTTTTTTTGCATCTTTCTTTTTTAGTTATCTTATTAGAGAGATAAACATAACAAAATAATAATAAGACTCACAATTATCTTATTATCATTCATTAAAAAAACATTAAAAAAAATTAAATCCAGATAATTACATCCTTCAACTAGATAAATTTTAAGTAATTTTATGAGCTTTTGTTTTTTATTTTAATTTGTACTTTTACCCATATGATTTTAAACTTCTAAATTTAAATTTTTATATTTAACTTCTTAATTTTATAATTTTGAATTTATTATTACTTTATTTTTCTTTCATTTTAATTTTTAATTATTTAATTAACTTGCCCGAATAACTTGACATAAGATATGGGCTACATTCTAAAGATTTTGATCCATTTTTTTTTCATTTGAAAGTACATTAACTGGGATTTAAACCCAAATACTCATATATACATGTTTCAATGTTCTCACCAACTGAGCGGGAACAGATTCAATTTTAATTTCGCTCAAGTTTATTTAGTCCAAATTTTAATTGGTGTATTAGATTTTGGGTTAAAAACACATAAGTTTCCTGAACTTTAGGGTATGTGCACTTTGGTGTAATTTCTTTTAAATTGTGTTTTGATCTCTGATACTTATCAAAGTGTGCACTTAAATATAAAGTCACATTTTACTTATATTTTGTGCATTTTTTCAGTTTACCTTTTTTTATTATTTTATAATAAAATTTGTTAATATAAAATATACTGTGTTAAATATAACTATAATTTTTCTAACTTGTCCCTAGGTACATGTTAACAATGATTAGTAACCAATCAAATTGGATATTGTTCACCCATAGCTCTCAGGTCCTAACGGTGGTGATATTCTAATGCCTGAACCCTAATAAGAACTGTGATGTTTATTGTGGACATGCTTACAAACGAGGGCCTCTTGGCCTTTTATACATGTTAGACCTAAGCTTTCTAATGTCCATTAATTCTAAGTTATGAAGGTTTCTCTGATATCTTGTTGATTGTGGCGGCCTTGATTGAGGTATCTCTTAATTGATTCTTGTCTGGGTCTGTCTTGATGTGCCCTTGTCCTTAGGCGTGCGATTAGTTGACTTTGAAGTCGTTAGGGCCGATCTGGAGTTGATGACATGGCGTTCAGGTCAAAGCTGATCCGGTGTGGGGTCTTGGCTAGTCCACCAGGCCCACAAGCCTTGAAGTCTTTAGCTGAGGAGGCTTGAAGTGATGCTTTCCTCCGAGTTCAGGTCAAAGCTAATTTCGCGTGGGGTCTTGGCTAGTCCATATTTAAAAAGAAGTTATTAAGTAATGGATGGTAAGTGGTATAGTTAGTGCATACAGAATATAGTAAAACAACCCTTGTTAACATGCGTTCGTTGACACAAGTTAGACAAACCCATATAACTATAGAGTAGTATTGTTTTTAGGGATAAAAATGAAAGAAAATTAATAAATACTACAATTTCCTATGTTGATTACTTTATGTTTCTTTTTATCTGTCGCAATTTTGAAAATAATTACATAGATTAAGAAACGTAACTAATATTCTTTTTTACATATATAAAAATTATCAAGTAACTCTCTTTTATATCATTATTGAACTTTAAAATCATTAATTATTCACTACATACTCCTTCTGTCCTATATTAAGTGTCGTTTAATATTCCAGCGTGGATCCAGAAACACTGCGTGGGAGGGGGGGTTTCTTTTGTGATTGGAGAACGAAATTTAAAATGATAGGGACGGAGCCCAAAAGAAATAGAAAAAGAAGATGGAAATGCACCCATCTATGATTTGAACCTCAATCTTAGCACTTAATAAAGTCATCAGTTACCGCTACACTATATAAGATATGTTGCTAATTTGTGAACCATATAGTATATAATATATAATACTTGGGAAGGGGGGGCCAAGGCCCCCTCACCCCCTGAATCCGTCCTTGTTAATATTATTACACACAATTTAAGAAATGTCATTAATTTTTTTATTTTTATACAAATAATTGTCTAATTTTCTATTATACCCCTTATCACTCTTATTAATTAGTTAGTTACATATCTCAAAATATTTATTTGAAACTCAACTACTCAGAAGTATATTTGATAAACCATAATTAATGTTTCATTGAAACTATAAAATGACAAATAGTGGGACAATATTTTAAAACAACAATTAATATGAAACGGAGGTAGTAATAAATATGTAAAATATAATTACTTGATAATGGTAAAATAGGAAAATAAACAGCAAATACTTTCTCAAACTTTTAAAATGACAAATAAAAAGGAGCATTTTTAAAAAAATATTATGACAATTAGAAATGAATGGAGAGAGTACTTACTACCTCCGGACTTAAATATAAGCAAAACTTAATTAATTTGTGAATGCTAAGAAAATTAGTTAGTTTGGGTCATTTTAGGGTACACCCACTAAGTTTGAGTGTACCATACATCTTACTATAAATAGTTAAGTTTTATATTATTTTATCATTATTATAAAAATATTACTACAAGTATTGAAAATAGAAATGGAATATGGTACTCCTCAATTTTAAAAGAGCATCATAAATTGAAATAGTTAGTTGTACTTAATTTTCTTGATTTTATAAGATAAAATAGAATTACTAGAATAAATTTCATGATATTTATTGCAAAGGACTATAGTATTAAATGAAGGGTACATTAAAAATAATAATATTATATAATCTAAAAGTAATTAAAATTTACTTATATTTAATAAAAAAAAACATAAAAACTTTTTTTCTTTTATATTCAAGTCCAAAGATAATATAAAAGAAATTAATTATTTAAGTGTTTATATTAAATAGGGACGAATGTAAAAAGTTAAGAGACCAAAATAAATTAGCGCATAAAATTAAGGGACCAAAAATGTCATTTTACCTTAAAAAAATCATAACATACATTATGCAGTAATATTATGGATCATGATGCATGTTGTATCTATGTCTGGATCGATGTCCCATCCCTCATTGTTAGAAAGTGGTGTATCAAATGCTAATCATATCACCATCAAACAATATCGATCGTTATAATGTCTCTGTCTCCCTCTCATTTTTCCTTGAATTATTATTATTTGTTTTTTTTTTTTAATTTGTAAATCTCCGATTCCAAACAATATCGTTATGCTGTTCACTTCAATTCAATGATCGAAAATTTGCAGGAAATTTGGGTTCTCCCAAAGAGGGCAGAGGAGAAGAATGAGTTAGGTTGGGTGGGTGGATGGATGGTGGGTAGCCTTAATTACTAGAATCCCTCTAAAATTGTAACAAATTCAGTACTACTATTACTATATGAATTATTCACACCCACACATCACACAACACAACTTTTGAGACAACAAAAATACCGTATGCGTATCCATGTACTATATTATATAGAAAAAAAAATAGTCTTAATAACTTTTATGAATTAAGGCAGATTTTACTTATATTACACAAAGTAAAAATTTATATAGTAGTGTACAACTTTTTTAATATGGTCTTGTTAGTAAAAATTTATTACTTTAACACACTTTTTGAATTGGTAAATTACACCGATCTTCTCTTAACTTTGTGAGTATTACATGGTTTCTTATATATTTTTAAACATAACATCGACTACTCTTGAAGTTTGTTTACATTATTCAAGCCTCCTCCCACATTAATAAATTGTTAGTATAATTTAACTAAAACATGACATCTTCACAAACATGTAACTTGAACACGACTTTATAATTATTAAAAGATAATTTTATCCTTAATTCTTGAAAAAAAAACTCACACACCCTTCTCTTTACTTATCGACACATCTCCTCTTCTAGACCATTGTTGCTTTTAGATCTCTGAATCTCCAACGTAACGTTCCAAAGTTGTGAAGTTGATTACGGTAATAATCTTCTCCTTCCTCTTATTTTCTCATTCATTTTTTCTTCATCTTCTTCTCATCTTCACCTTCCTCCGTTCTTCCTCTGTTATTCAGTTTCTCCTGTTCTTCCTCTGTTATAAATTAGAAACGCTAGGTGGCGTGTTTGGACTGAAAAAGGTTAAAGGAAGAAGAGAGCTATTGAAAGAAGATGAACTTGTTCTCTTTTGTTTATTAAAGGGATAAAGCATTAATTCATAAATGGGGCGAGTAACAGAGAGTAATGTTGGTATTGTCCATAATTGCTAGGTTTAGTTAATTTTTGAAATATGTATAGGGTTGATGTAATATTTATGAAATTTAAAGGAAGTCAATGTAATTTATTTATTTTTAATTGTCAATTAAAATATTATTATTTTTGATTTTTTTATAGGATCCTTTAACCAATTACTCCATTCGTTCCTTTTTATTTGTTTCCGTTTTGAAAATAAATTGTTTCTTTTTATCTGTCTCTTTAGGAATTCAAGAAAACATTTATAGCTTGTTTTCCTATCATACCATTTCTTATTTATTACTTTATACATATACTAAGTAATAGATAATTAATAATTGTAGAATTCCAACAAGGATACAATAGAAAATTATCTCATAGTTTTGATAGTTACAAGAGCATTAAATAAATTTTTTAATATGTGTGTTTTAACCGTAAAAGACAAATGAAAAGGAATGAAGGGAGTAACATAAATTAAGAAAACTATTAACAAATTCATTTAATGTTTTGTTTTTTTTAAAAATAGCACAATCTATCAAATTTACCCTTATGTAAAGTCAAAATTTTAAACATATGTATTGATTATACTCACTATTTCTACATTTATTATAAGGGTAGACAAAGAAAAAACTAATAATTACCTCTTAAATTTTGTAAAAGATCTTATATATAAAACCAACAAATTTTTTTTAAAGAGTTTATATTTAGAACCTGAGATAGTAAATGATAAGTAAAAGAAATTCTCAAATACCAACTTCCTCGTAACTTTGTGAAAATGAATGCCTAATTAAACCTAATTAATAACTCATTTTGACAACTCTAAATTAAACCTAATTAACATACATTAATGGTCACGCGGCAAGCATAATTCTTTAGAGGAATAATGCTGTCGATACCAATATCTAGATCTACAATATACATCAAGGATACATAAATCAAATGCTATGTAGGAGTAGGATTTGAGCATATCTAATGTCCACCACCACCATAAAAATAGGCCTTCATCACGTGTGTTTGTCAACCTTGGTAACCTTTGTCGGTCAAACACCCTTTTCCCTAGCACAATTTTTAATACAAACATTTCTTTTTTTTAAAAAAAAAAAAACTTAAAATAAAAGAAAAAGGGAGAGAATGGCCACTAAAAATACCATTTTTTAAAAATCACAAAAGTAAAAGGCCATAATTTGGGTCTTCCTATGATCACGTAGGACTCTTCCCTTTCTCTCTCTTATCTATGATGGTTATAAAGACTCTTCTCTTTCAAGGGTCTTCTCCTCCCAAAATTCTCAGTCCAAGCTAGTAATAAGGTCCCCTTTCCACACTTCTTCTCTTATCTCTCTCTCTCTCTTTCTATATATATATATATATATATATATATGCAGAGGAATTGAAGAATTCAGAGATCAATAAAAAAGGATTTATATATGATGGAGCTTGGTTTGAGCTTAGGAGATAATCACTCTTCAAGGCCTAATAATATTCCTGAATCTTCTAATTCTTCCAACCAACTGGGTTTAGGCTTCGACACCACCTTGTCAATTGGTCCAATCATTACCGTTCAAACTCATCATCATCATCAAGAACATGAAGAACCAAAACCAGAGAAGAAGAAGAAGGAAGATAACAACAGATCAACCACAAATAATAATAATGGCTTCCAACAACTTGATCTTCTTCCTAAACTCTCCTTCTCATGGCCCCCTTCATCTCAAAACGGTAAAAATTCAATCTTTTTCATGTCTAATAATACCCCTTTTAATTTTAGTTGAAAAATACTCACTTTCTTAAAAATGGGGAAAAAAAACAAATCCCAAAACCAAACAAGGCCTAATGAACTCTGTTATTGATACATGCAGGGGCAGTATCAGCATCCGAGCAAGGGGGGAAGTTCTCGAGAGTCCTGGACGTGAACTTGCTGCCGACGGCAACAGCGGCGGAGGAGGAGGCGGAGGAAGGGGCGGCGCTGTCGTCGTCACCGTCGGCATCATCGTTTCAGATGGATCTATGCATATACAGCAGAGGATCAGGAGGGTCAGGGAAGAGGGATCACTCAGATGGAGAAGCTTATTATGAGCAAAGCTGGCAAAGAGGGAGTGATAATGAAGATGATAATGGCGCCACAAGGAAGAAGCTTAGGCTCTCTAAGGAACAATCTGCGTTTCTTGAAGAGAGTTTCAAAGAACACCACACCCTTAACCCTGTGAGTACAAACTTTTTTTCTTTTCTTTCAAAGATGATGTTTTAGTAATAATAAATTTTGTGCGTGGTGGATGCAGAAACAAAAGGTAGGTCTTGCAAAGCAACTGAATCTTCGTCCAAGGCAAGTAGAAGTATGGTTTCAGAACAGAAGAGCAAGGACAAAATTGAAGCAAACAGAAGTGGATTGTGAGTATTTGAAGAAATGTTGTGAAACACTAACAGAAGAGAATAGAAGGCTTCATAAGGAACTTCAAGAATTAAGAGCATTGAAAAATACTACAAATTCAAACCCTTTTTATATGCAATTACCAGCAACTACCTTAACTATGTGTCCTTCTTGTGAGCGCGTGGTTTCAAATTCCAATTCCAAACCCATTGGATTCCCCTTTGATGCATTTCGTCACAACACTACTACTACTACTACCCAAACACAACAATCCACCACACCATCTTCATTTATTAATGCTACTAATTAATCAGGAATTCATGGCCATCAAGTTCAAGGCAGCAACTATTAAATGATGCTCATATGTTATGTTCATCAACCTTACTTGCAAATTGCAAATTCATTTTATTATGTATATAGGGAAGGTATGACCAGGACTTTTAATTTTGATAATTGCTTTTTTTTTTTTTCTAGTTTGAATAGTATATCCCTATATATTTATGTATATGGCCTTCTTAATTGTCTAGTTTTATTGATGGTGAATTTGGAAAGAAGAGAAAAGAAAATTTTACAATCAAAATAAGATATATAGATATGAGAAAAGGGGAAATGAATGTTATAGAAAATTTTTTGACTTTAATTTGTGATAGAAAAATCTCTCTTTCATACTATGATCGACTATTTCTTTTCCTAACTTTCTATGCATATACATTATACAGTGATGACAACAAATTAACAATATTGCATGAGCATGACCACCGTCTATATATGGAATTAATTCAGATATTAAGATAAAAATTTCAATGTGAAATATATATTGTACTGCCACTGTTTAATTTGGATCCACACTCATATGTTTCACATAACCTAAATTGCTAAGTGGAGCAAGAGAGCATAATCTTGTTAGGTTGTACTAATATAATTTCAAGTCTCGTATTCAAGTAAATTAAATCTAAGTTACTCACTAGCCTATAAATGATTTAAGCTCGAAAGTTTTTTCTATTTTAGATTGCGATACCATCTTCTTACATTAAATTTATAATTGATAAAAAATAATATTTTTAGGTTTAAGATTTTTTGTGGGGTATTTTTTCAGGTTTAAGTTTTAAGGAGTACTAGTATATAATTACATTAAATATTTAAAAACAGTTTTATTGCTTAGATGTGTAATATTTTTTTGTGGGTTTTTCTATTACGTACTGCAATGTATAATATTGCACAAATTGAGGATACTAAAATTTTAAAAAACAATTATATGAAATGATAAAGAGTGTGTTTGGTAACACTAGCTTATTTAAGAACTTATAGATTATAACTTGTAGCTTATTGTCAAGTAGAGACATTTGGTAACAACAAGCCTATAGCTTTTATAAGCTATAAGCTAGCTTTTATAAGCTAGTTTATGAAAAGCTACTTCAAGTAGCTTATAGCTTATGGAAAGTAGCTTTCAATAATTCTTTCCTATTTTACCCTCTAGTCATTTATTATATGTTTATTCTATCAAATAATTTATTACATGTAATTATTTGTCCTTTTAAGTCATTTAACAAATATAAGCTACCTAATAAGCTAATTTTATCAAATATCTCTATTCAATTATAAGTCACAAGTCATAAGCTACAAGCTATAAGTAAATTTTTGGAAAGTCCTATGTTATTTTTTATAAGCAAATCTAACTATTTTGACTACATTAAATTAAATTATACCTAAAATACCCTTATTTATTTCACTTTTTATTCTCTATAATTCATTAATTTGGCTAGGAGAGAGAAGAAACTTTCTATTTCCCCATAGTAGTGTTAAATTCCTAGTGCTTGAAAGTTGAAACCAACACTAATTAAGAGAGAGATTTAATAATTAGGAATAAATTAAGAAATAAACATACTTTTTACTTGGTTTCAACAACATTTAATAAGTTTAACTAATTTTCTTAAGGAAAGTGCGATAGATATTTTTTGCTTATATTTTGTAACGGAGGGAGTACATGTTAAACAAGTTGTAATTTTATTTGGGTTGAACAAAAATATTGACTCATTTATTACTATTGGTATTCCTCCGATCTACTCCTATTTCATAATATAAGACTTGACAAATAAAAATGATACTAGTATTTCATAGATATTTTAAGCTTGGATAAAACATATATATTATAAGCATTTATTAATTTTTTTAAAATTAATTTGTATTTATTAGAGTACATTATTATTATATTAGTAGAAACAATAGGCTTTATATTTAATCAGTGATAAAATTTAAAAAAATATAATAAAATTGTCTAAATCTATTACATTAATAAAAACTTTGTAAAGTTTGTAAGCCATATGCTATTAAAAAAATCATCACTTTCTTAAATTGTATGGAAAATGATTAGGGAGTTATATTATACTATTATGAACCGGATGTAGTAAAATTAAATATACGAGATCATAAAGAAAAGCTCGTATATAAATTTCCTTCTTATACAAGAAAAAACAAAAATTGATTTAGTTTTTACCATTCAATATTAATATTAATATTAATGTAAAATAAAAGGTGATTAATAATTAGGGTTAGGTATGTATGAGGTAGTGGTCATAAGTTGAGGAGGCGAACGCCGTAGTTGAAGAAGGCTGCTTTTCATAAAAACCGATCAACAGACATTAATTAATTAATTATTCAAATTAATTCATAAATTGGGCCAACTTGGTTCCTTTTTAATGATTTCATTTCTTGAACATTTCAACCTCACTACTCTCTCATCATGAACATCATCAACGAGGCTTCAGACTTGACAAATTAAAGCAAAAAATTAAATATTTTATTAAACAATTTTTTCAGACATTCGTTAAATTTATTTAACTTCAAAAAATAATTATAAATATATATTACACTATTTAATTAAAATACAAAAAAATTATTTTATTTATTATATTTAATTCTTTAAAAAATTCTTTAGAAGACTAAATAATACTATTTGCTAAAAGTTAATAGAGATATAAGGTCAAATAATAATAATGGGGTTTGGTGGTTGTTCATTAGCTTCATTAATTAATAATTAATTTAAGGGTATGATAATATAATAGAGTGCCATTGCATGCCTTTTGCTTAACTCGTGGGACATGGGCAAGAGGCAACAAATGGGACAGAGACCCAAAAGGGAGAGGACAGGAATGCCACATTGATCAAATATTGTCCCCTAAAGTGGGGTACCCCCAAATTATGACTTATGAGTATGCACGACCCAAGCTAAGTATACACTTTTCAATTAAAATTTTAAAATTACTATACATATTTTTTTATTCATTTTATTTTGGTAATTATTATTTATTATTTTAAAAAATAAATATTTACCGAAAGTTATAGATAATAATTAGTAAAATCAAATGAGCAAGAGAATTTAATAAAAGAATTTAGTATTTTTTTTAAAAAAAATTAGTATGAGAACCATTTGCAAATTGCAATACGTATGTCTTTTTTCTTTGGACTTAATAAAAAATGATGTATCATTACAATTCGATCTGCTGTCGATGAGAATGAAATGATATTTGGTGATCATCCAACAACCGTTTCATGTGAATTTAGCTTCGAAAAGAAAATTAGTCACCGAATCTGACAATATATATATATATATATATATATATCCAAAAAAGAAGAAAAAAATTAAAACTATAAAAAAATATTATTTTTTTTAATAAACTAAATCATATCAGCGTGACAAGGAAAAATAAAAAACGAGAATTCCAAAACCAAACTCAACCAAGAAATGAAGCCGTAAAAAATCAAACAGCTAAACAATATTTAGCTCGATTAATGAGTCAATCAATACAAAAAATTTAAGAATTAATTCGTCATCAAATAGGCAAAGTGCGATAATGAAACTTCGATCCAAAGCCAAAAACGGACTTTATGATCTCCAAAATTAAACTTAATGATATAGTGGGATAGTGTAGATAAATAATATTGGTAAATATAATAATATCCCTTCGAATTATTTTATCCTATATATTCATTTTAGGTAAGGGTGGTTTAATTTGGGTTGAGATGGTTATAGTTTTTGATTGATGTTTATGTTGTCATCAATTAGTAAATTTGAAAAGGTTTGGTTAATCTGAATTTTATAATTTTTGAACTGAAATTATTAGAACTGAACAAACTTAAAATGATACGGGTTTAATTCGGTTGGGTGTTCCGGCTTGGTTAACCTTTTTAAATAAATTTTATTGAAATTATTAAAAGATCTAAAAATTTATGATATTTTAAAATTATAACAACTTACTATATTATTTGTATAAATCTTTTTTGATAAAGAAAGGAAAAAATAAAATTATATGCCCCTTACTATTAGTGACTCACATACAAAAATTTAAACCAAGAACAATAGAAAACAAAATCAAGCACAAAATCATAAATTGTTGCGCCATATGAGATAGATATCATGTTCATGTTTAATAAACACATATGCAACATTATTGTCGTCTCTCATCACATGACGTCATAAAAATACTTTGTATAGACACAAACCTAACACCTCATATTTACACACATTCTATCACAAATTGACATATCATTAAAATAAATAAAAAATATTAAAATCTAAAAAAGAAAATGTGTTTGGTTCTCTCTTCCTCCCTTCCCTCTCGGGAGGCACTATTGCCACCACACTCATCTCAAAATACACCACACGTCCACTTTTTTTTTCAAATTTACCCTCGTTTTGGAAAATAATTTCCGAACGAAACCGGAAAATAATTTCTGGGTGCAACCGGAAGATATTTTCCGGTTCCAACCGGAAATTATTATCCGGGTGATTCCGGATTTGATTATCCGTATGAGAGTTAAACTTTTAGAAAAACGTTGATTATACTGATTTTGTTATAACTGGATTTGAGAATCCGGTTGGAACCAAACACTATTATCCGGTTGGATATCAAATCCTGCATTTCCACACCAACCGGAAATTTTTATCCGAATTCGCCCAGAAATTATTATCTGGTTGCGCCCGAAAATTATTTTCCGGATCAAGGACAAATTTGGAAAACAAAAGAAATGTGTGGTGTAGATTGAGAATGGTTTGGTGACAATAGTGCCACCCTCCCCTCTCTATCTCACTATTCAACCGTCCTGATCCTCTCATTTCCCCAGATTGTTTCCATGAGATCCATCTTTACTTTTCGAAGCAGGTGGAAGAACGACGAATCTCATGAATGACACCTTTGGACATCTTCAAATCGGAATCTGCACGTGTCTCGGGACAGTGTAGACGGCGCTTCGCGGCGGCACGTTGAGCCTATGTCGAAACTGGTGATTATCAATGTAGTGAAACTCAATTTTTAGAAGCTATCTTAATGAACATTGTTGATTTGCTCACTGTTGATTAAAACAAAACAGAGTTTGTCTTTAACTTATGGTGTTTTTAATCCAGTTTGCTCACCGGTGATTATCAACAGTTTTGTAATAGAGTACATTTCGAATTGGATAGTTTAAGAAGCAAACTAACACATTTTTAAAGTAATAATAACAAATTGTATATAAGGTCAAATATACAAGGATAAATTATAATTAACCTTATTAATTATTTTCCTATTATATTCCTCCCCTAAACAATTTCATGTGGTAGCTGATTAGGTACTAATACTTTAGACGTACAATATAATTGTCTTTCTATATGTTGGATTTATTTTTTATGATAAAATTACACCATGCATACACATGCAGATCAAAACTAAAACATAAGGTTTATCGAAGAATAATTTTTTTGGATACCGATATTTATGTATTGTTTGGTTTAAAGGAAAATGAAAAGAAAGAAAATACAAAAAACAAAGCATTTTTATTTATTTGGTTGGAGTAAAAATAGAAGAAAAATGAAATGAAAAATTAACTTATAGAAACAACAACTTTAAAATTTTTTTTCCTCTCCACTTCTTTCCTTCCTTTTTCCCTCCATTCCAAACAAAACATTAAAGATGAATTAATTTCAAGAAAGGGGAATCATTAACTTTAATTTGTTAGAATGTTTAAAAGACTTAACGGCAAAAAACTAACTGATTCTTTATTATTGCTATACCCATATTTCAAATCCTTAATCATATATATGAGATGATGATGGTCTTTTACAAATAGACAAACAGTGCAGCTTTGATTTAGAGTAATTTTGTCTCAAGTTTGACCTTTCATTTAATTTTCCCATTATATTGCTTTTACTTGTATCAACTTTCAAAAGAGAGAAAGCGAAACCCAGTTCAATTTGATCAATTTTTTTTCTAAAACTTTTATAAAGTAATAATCACATATATATCTCTTGATTAACACCAAAAAAAGTTCACTTAATGATCAATAGAATTTGTTGTTGCAAAATTAATCGGTTTTTTTTAGTACGTGTAACCTAATTTACGTACGTATAGGAAGCACACTTAGCTTCTTGATATAATAAAATAATATTTAAAAAGTTCAGTACTAGATGATGATGATATATATATATATATATATATATATATATATATATATATATATATATATATTATCCTTATTAGTTGCTTCCAATGGTAGCTAGAATAGAATAATTTTATGCATAAAATAAAATAAAAAAGCTAATTAACGGCGAATTGATATGATTAATTTAATTATATTGTTGAAGTGTTTATTTATAGCGAGAGAAAGAGAATGGTAAAAAACAAAGACATGATTTTCTATGATATGGAATTGGTGAAGTTGATAACTCATGCAAGCCATGCGTTGGCTCCAAATGCAACAACCAAAACTAATTAATTAAAATATGCAACCGACCATGGACCCATTATTTCTTTTCACATCTTCATTAGCAACAAGCAAATTAATTAAAATAAAAGAAAACAAATCTTGTTAAACAATATCTTTAAAAAACTTATTAAGGTTACATTACATGACTATTTTAATTTTTTTTTTTGAAAAATTCCATAACTAAACAGTTGTTAACTAGTAACAAATTATATTAGTTATAAATTAGTTATCGAATTTTTACCGGTAAATCTAGGTAACTAATTAGCTACGAAAATACTATGAAACTAATTCATAACTAAATTTGAAAAACTAATTAATAACAATTTAATTATGAATTAGTTACTTAAAATATTTTGTTGCTAAATTTTGTAGTTAATCTTAAATTATTTTATAGTGCTATATTAAAATTAAAAAATAATTAATTATAAATTTCTCAAAAATATAAAAATAATATTTTTTAACAATTTTTTACTGCATTTTATTTTTTGAAAAGTGCCTCGAGGACACAAAATAACATTTATCTTAAAAATAATAATTTAATTAATTATTAAGGCATGACCTAATCACCTAAATAGAAAGTTCAACTGCCATTATTATATGTCACTCAATGATTTGTACCATGTTTTGTGTCATATTTCACTCATCATTACTATATTTCACAACCATCTCTTCTTTTTGAACATAAAGAATATGATTAACGGTCATAATTTGATTTCTTTTGAGTATTTTAGTTACCTATAGTGAAGGGAACATCTACATTTCATATAGTAGACGACATCATGGTCCCCCTTCTTGAAATTACTAAAGAGATCGTGCAAGAGAATTAATTCAAGAACAAAATAAATCAACGATGAGAATTAATAAATATTTAAAAATTATACAATATATATTTAAATGTTTTTTTTCCTGTAAAATATGTAATTTTTTATTTTGGTTCTAACTTTTTTTGTTGTTTTTTGTTCTTAGTTGTTTGCTATATTTCACTTCTAGTCATTTTTCTTATGGTGGTTTACCCTAATTTTTGTAATTTTTTTTGTCCTGATTTTTCTTTTTTTACGTAATTTTATTTTGGTCTCTAAATTTTACGAATGAAGACTAAACATAAAATTTTAAAAATGACAAGAAAAGAAATTAAAAATAATTTATAGATACCAAAATCAAATTAAAATAATATATTTAAGTCATTAATATATAAATAAATATTTGTGAACTTACTTAAACATCAAAATAAAATAAAAAGGTACTTAAGATTAATAGTTAGAGGAGTAGTAGAATATATAATAATGTACATATAAATACTTTTCAAGCTTTTGAAAAGCTAATTAAGATAGTAGATTGTGATTTGGTGACATTGATGGGTAGTGACTTGTGGAGTACATATATAGTATATATTTGCCTTTATTGCATGTGGGTAAGGTAACAGGGTTAAGTACCAATGACATATAGTCAAGTAGTGTGGAATCTAATCTAATTTAATTAATTAAAATTCAAAGGCAAATAATGTATGTTACCTGGGAATATAGACATATACTCTATCTATCATTTATCATTTATCATCTATCTATCCCATGTGAATGTGGTTCTTATACTACTAATTAAGTGCACCATAATTAATCAAAGAAAATTAAACCATATAGATATCGGAATTGAAGATCCTAATTTAATTTAGTGGTCAGTACAGTTAATATATATGCAAATTGTCAAACCACGATTATCATAACTTTTCGTTAGTTTCATCAAATTAAAAAGCTTGTTAGCCAAGAAATACCAATATTTACCTACCAACTTATATATTAATTACTCCTATAATTTTAAAATTCTTTGTCAAAACACGTGATTAAGGGCTTGTTTGGAACAGTTTTGATTTTTAGTTTTTAAAAATTGTATTATAAAACAGTTTTCAGAAATAATTTTAAAAAAAAGTGAGTGGAGTTTTCAGTACAAGTTTGTGTGTAAATTCAGAAAACTGAAAATCAAAACATGTTTTAGATGTTTTCATATTTTAATTTTTAAATACTAAAAAACAAAAATTATTCCCGAAAACTGTTTTTGAAAACTCGACTGCCAAACGAGTTTTTTAGTTTTCTGTTTTTAAAAAAAAAAAACAATTTTTAAAAAGAGATATCAAACAAACTCTAAAATTTCATGAAAAGTGAAAGCATAAGCTAAATAAATTAAAGTGGTGGCTAGCCACTCATCATGCACTCATTCAAACATCCACAAACAGCTGCGCTCTATAAAATAATTTTTGTGTATATTAATATAATGCTTCACACTACTAATTAAATTTAAATCCATGCACTGTTAACTTTAATTTCTTTTGTCATCGTTCAATTTGTTTATTAAATCATATCAGATATCTAAAAAATATGAGTGCCCTATTATAGCATTTGCCTAAACTTTAGCGTGTTATTTCCATGTTAACGTACAGCTAATTTTTTATAACCACCAAATTTCAATTCATTCCTTTATTTTGCACTTTACTTGTTAATTTTCTTTCTTTTCGCCATTTCAAACATAATTATATTATATAACCGTCTTTATAAAAAAAAATAGGAGTAAAAATAAATAAGCCATCTAAACTTTAGTGAAAAAAGTGAATACTCAAGGACAAGTCACATTTAGTGATGATTTTAACTTTCGCTAATTTAGACAAAAAACTATTTTTAAATGTGATTTTTGTATTTAAATACACATTTTAAAATGTTAAAGAAATCAAAATACATATTTAAAAATATATTATACCTAAGTGCACATGCACTAAAATTAAAGGAATTTATTTGTTTTTTTAAAAAAAAAATTATAAAACGTACTGTATTGAATTTGTTCCAGATTACGACAGAATCAGATAAGGTGATAACGTTAATTAATTAGTCAACAAGTTGATAATGTGAGCTTACGCACATCAAATTCCCATGATCTTTAATTAATTTTCATATTAGGAATGAGTTTTTCAGTGTAATACTTGTAAATTGTAATCAACTATAAATTTCATTTATTTAATTTCTTTCATGAACATAGCTTCTTTTGGCTAGCTAGCTGCCCTGTGGTAGAATTCTAAAAAGAAAAGAAAAAAAACTTAACGGCACATGACATCATATATATACTAATTTTTATGATTAAGATCCTGTATTTATTTGAAGTTAAATAAAAGATCCTATAATAAACAGCCTAATTAAACTCCTATCAACTAATCACTTAATATTTTTTTGGTAGGTATATCTTATCCTTTTAGTTTGTGTTTAAATTAAATATTTTTTTCACAGGAAAGAAAAGTAGTAGAACTGGGAATCGAACTTCGTACCTCACATGCATATTTCCATACACTCATCAACTGAATTACATTACTGGAATTGTTTAAAATAAAATTGAACCAACCAATAAATTAAAATTTGATCATTTAATTTTTTGAAAAATTACAGTAATCTCCAGTAAGATTTATACACATTACATCTAAATTTGTAAATCTTCTCTGGACTTAATAATGTGTAATAGTGCATAAAAAAAAACCAATAGTGAAAGTTAGTGGAACAAAAAAAAATCTAACAGAAAATTGGTATATACCATAAAATAAACTTCAGGAAAGATCAATATAATTGTACACAAATATTCTAGCTAGATCTTGTTATAATTTGCGCAAACTTTAGACGAATGTTGCTGTAATTTCCCCAATCAAATTTCATTCTTTTTAATTTGATCTTATATTGCATAACCAATTATATTCGATTCTCAATATTTATCATTTTTTAACCATTTTACATAATATGGTAGATATTTTAATTTGAAAAAAAAATAAAACAATGCTCTAATAAACTAATTAATTTAGCTTATATATATATGACAACACAGTTTCATTTTAATTGAGAAAATAATGGTTCTGAAATAATCAATCAATTTTTTTTTTTAATTTTAAAAACAAATTTATATCACAAATTTAAAAACAATTCATGAAACTACTTTTTATTTATTTATTATATGTAACTATTTATATACACACAAACCCACCACCCAACTGGGGTTTCTACCATCTTAATTAAGCAATCGCCAATAAATGGAGCTTAATATCTCAAGTAAGCTTTATTTTTCCTCAATGAATACCAGATATATATATTAATATCTAATCAAGTACAATTATTTAATAGTATTTTATTTTTCTCGTAAAAAAAATACAATTATTTGATTAAAATAAGTTAAAATATATAATTGGTCGTTTATGTTTTATAAAAATCTTAGTCTAGGTTTTTTATATTTTATTTTTGTAAATTTGGCTTTAATATTTATTTAATATCTTAACTTAGTCCTTTATTTTTTCAAAATCATTTCAATCATTCATACATGGTTATTTTTTTTCTTAGTTTCATCCGTTGTCAAAAGTCTTAATTTTTCTCTTCATATCATCATAAAAAAGTAGATGATCATAAAAAAATAAAAGACTATATTGAAGTTATTAAATAAATTTTAAGGATGAAATAATTGATAAATAAAAGATAAAGAACCATATTAGAATTTTCACTAAACATAAAGGATTAAACTTGTATTTTTTTAATAGGTAAAAGTGTTATTACATGAATTCAAACTGAGGAACTGTTACTTGAAGCTTCACACCTTAGTCATTAGACCGATTTATTAGATGCTGTTAAAACGAATAATTAAATACTCTAAACGTATTGTTAATAGGACTTTTCGAAAAAACTAATGTAAGGTTATTTAATTTGAACAACGCCGTTGTATACTTGTATTCAACCATGACTTTGTGAAGAACTAGTGAGGGTTGATAAATTGTGAATGATTTAAACATTTTTTATAACAAAATAATAATAATGAATTAATAGTTGTACCATTAATTAGTACTATTACATTGCATAAAACAGAAACACTTTGATTAGAATAGAACAAAAATAAAATGACGTTATGAATGCGTGTGTTATAATATGTGGTACCAAACTTCATGGCGTGATGCATCTGCAAACTTCAACACGCAATTAGCAATCATATAATGTTTTTGTGGAAAAAGTGTAATGGGACAAACATTTTGGTACCCCCCAAAGTGGTACCCTATTCCTTAAATTTTTGAGATGTGACATTAAATATGATTAAGTTGATCAAATTAACCATAATTTCTATTACATTATTTCAAGTAAGATTATCCCTTAAAGGGTAGAATTCTAAAAGAAAAGAAAATGGGTAGAGCCAAGCCAAATTTGATTTTGAGGTATGGAAATTTCAAATAAAATAAAAATGCTTTTTGACTTTGAGACACTTTTCAAATTACTACTAATAAATCTCTCATTCTTATCCGTTGAATCTCAAAGAAAAACACCAAAAGGAAAAGACAATGAATAAGAGTGGAAGTTGGATTGAAGCAGACGAGAGTTAATTAGGATAATCAAAATTCAAATGGTAGTTGTTGTGTGGTGACGATGTCAAATTGTGCATATGATTAGTATAATAATTATAATTATACATATATATCATGACCAAACCATCAAAATGCAAATTAGATTAATTTTTTTAGTGGTGGTGGTGACTGCGGCGGTGTGCTTATGTGCTTTCGTCTTTGTCAAATAAAACTTCTCATCATACTTTATGAATAAATAATCCTTCTATCAAGTTTCATTTTTATCAATTTAGATTTATTCATGTCATTTAAAAATTATTATATCTTAAAATTATTATCCAATACTAGTACTTTATTACATTGATAATTTATCATACGTATCCCGCACTTGAAATGAATCTATTTAAATATGGTTTTGCGAAAATTGACCAAGCAAGGCGGAGAGATTGCTGAGTCATGGTTTAATTTAATCTTTTTTTATTTTTATTTTTTGGTAATAGTTAAATTTAATCTTTGATTATGGTACACATTAGCAGATAAGTGGGCTATGTTTACCGTCAAATGATGAAAATTGAACTTACTTTACCTACCTCAACTTCCACAACTTGATAATTTATGGCTAGCCCAATTCAGATTCCACATCAGAAAAAAAAAAAAAAGACTTCAAAAAGAATTTTTCTTCTTAGGCCAAAAAAATGAGAACATTGACCCCTGAAAAGTTTGAGGTTGAGACCATGTTTGATTTGTCAATCTCATTCTATATGCAACTAGTACAAACGAATAAAATAAGTCAACTTCCTTTTACAAGCATCAATTACATTACCACTGTCTTATTCATCTATAAAATGATGGAATTTGATTAGGGTAAGATTGGTTATTTGCTTAAAATAGAATTCGTACGCCATTTTAATATTGAATATCATAAAAACGACATAGTTCCTTTTAGGTTATGCTTTTTATTTCAAAGAGACACTATTCTATCTAAGTATTTATCATTGGAAAAATATCATTTGAAACTCTTTAAAACTTTAAACAGTTCTATTGCAGAAATAATAGTTTATTTTTTTTAAAAAAAAAATCTTAATAATTAACAAAAATTTAAACTAATTACGTATTTAATGAATAGAAAAATTTGAACAGGTATTATGTTACTTAAGCTAGCATTACCCAATTGGTTTTCTACAATGATGAAAAGAAAATTGGGAGCCAAGTAGATAACTAATCAAATCGACAATCATTGAAAAGTTAGAAGCCATGTAATGAAAAGAAAAGCTCCCAAGAAGCTTTTGATTAGAAACCTTATTGGTTCCAAAAGTATCAATCTACCAGTTGAGGAACAGCCATAGCAGAAATTATAGAGAAACGCAGAAAAATCTATGTCCATTTTCAGTGGAATTTATACACTTGCTATTACGAAGAACATGAGTTTGCTTTTCAAGTAACCACAAGGATAATATACTAAATTAACTACAAGCTGGTTAAAGTCATCCAGTAACCCTGATGTCAACGGGAGTCAGCAAGGTCAGTTCCCAGCAGCTGTGTCATTTCGAAACGGTTCAACGGCTGGAGGAAGCAAAAGCCTGAGCCTACTCCTGTACCTCGAGATACGCTGTAACCGTTGTTCCCTTAGACTACAAGCATCATAGGACAGACATAACAACGTTAATTATGATATTTATTGCATCCTGAAACATGGTTTACACTAGTAGAAAATTGAAATATTATGAGCCTGCATGTTGACTTTTCTGCAAGTAAGATCTCTAAAGCATAATCTTTCGGGATGCTTTTTCATGTACATAGAATTTACAATGTAAGCAAATGCCAAATAGACTCGTAGATAATAAATAATGTGGTAAATATACAAACAGCACGGAATCCCTAATAAAATAATATTTGAACTGCAGATATCATATCAGAAATGGGAAACCCTAACGCTTCTAGCCAATAATTTGTCATATTTATGAAATTGAATGATTCCATATTGGTTAATCCAGTTTCCTAGCAAAGTTCATAACCCATGAGTGACAGTTACTACAAAAACAACTTCAAGCAATGGATTATATAACCCTTTTTGCAATCAACATGGACCTTCTAAAATCTTAATTAGAATGACACACAGTAGGTGTAATGTAGATTCACAATGTCACATAATATATATGGTTAATCAACAACATTCAGTAGATAGCTTTATGTCACAACTTACAACACACTGTCAGCTCAGTCATACAATGTTCACACCACAAGTCATAAGCAGATGACAAGTAAATAGATCAAAAGTAAAAGGGAAGTTTAAGAAACAAAACTTACCGAGCTCTAAACCTTTTTGCACGTTTAACATGTCTCTTCAATAGATCTTGTGGTGACAAGTTCTCAACAGACTTCTCATTCTGGAAGCAGCGATGAAATTAACAGAGGATATGGATTAATAGGAATATAGGATCGATGTCTAGACAGAATTGAATTAAAACACATTCGAGAAAGCAAAGTACAGAGAGAATTCAAGAAGAGAGAGAGAGAGAGAGAGAGAGAGAGAGAGATTTGCTATTATTCCAAATGAATGAAAGATACAATTGAGAGCTCACATATATTAGAAGATTAGCACTAATGAAATAACTAACAGAAATCAAACTGAACTGTTAACAATCTGCAACTAACTATTAACTGACTGCAACGATAATGACAGATTCTACCAGAATCTGATCATAGTCTAACATCCCTCCCCCTCCTTGAAACTCCGGGTGATTGGACTAAAGTGAATTTGTCAAACTATATCCTCAAGTTGACAGTACCCATACATAGCTAAAGGCAGTCGTGACGTGAGGGTGCTCGTCGTTTAAGTAAACCATGGTGTAGGGTTCCTTTGAGATACGAAGTGTTTAGTTCAAATGAGAGGAGAGATTTTAATGGAGAGGAGGAGAGGGAAAGTAGGTTGGAGAGGAGGAGAGAGCAAATGGTCTTAGTGTTTGGTTAAAGGGGAGGGGAGGGATTTTAAGAGATTTGCTTTGTATTTTTTAAACAAGTGTTTGGTTCAAAGAGGGCATGGGAAGGGAAGGAGGAAAAAAAATTTGCTTAGTGTTTGGTTCAAGTGGAGGGGAAGGGAGGAGAGGGAGTGATAGTCACTAGATTTTAGGTGACAGAAGGAGCTAGGAGAACATTATTTAATACAAGAGAAGTGTATGGATTAACTGGGGAGAAGTATTTAGATGAAACAATAGAAGTAACTAACAAACCATAACCAGTTCCCAAAAATATCTGATCTGAACCACTCAAAGGAGTACTTTGAAGAAGTTTTTGTGGATCAGAAGTTATGTGATGAGTGGCCCGCGTCAGAGAATCAGGACTGAGTAGTGAATCTTTCAGGTCCAACTAAGAGCTAAGTAAGCTTGAGGAAGTTTCTGAATGTTTGAGGTAAAAGTACTGTATGCTGAGTTGTTGCAGTTGGTTGGACTTGAGGACTAGGTGTGGCTTGCCAATGCTGAGATTGACCGACAGTCACTAAGGAGGAATCATTATCCAAGGATAGTATGCTAGATAATGCTGTTGAGAACTAGACTGTACAATACAAAATCCAGGATTGAACCGGAGTTAGCTGACTGAGGCTTCTTGTCAAAATTTGTGACATACTTGACACTCAATCCACTTCTTCTTCGGGGGGCTAATGTCCATTCCCTCTACCTCAGGCTCAGGGATGCTGATTGTATTTTCCAATATATTCGAGGTTTGTCTATAAGGATCAGCATAGTTGTAGCCTTGTTGCAAACCAGGTCTCATTGGTAAATTGGGAATCTGTTGTCCAGGAAGGGGTGGACCTTGCGCAACATTAAGAGATAGAGTCTTCACTGCAGTGCTTATTATGGGCTTCAGTTTGAGGCGAAACTGGTTCTCCAATCGCTATCAGCAATAAACTAGAGCGTTAATGCGTAGAAGATATTCAGTCACTCTGCATATAGGAGTTCAGAACAAACTGTCTCGCTACCGCGCACATTTGAGAATGGAAATGATTGTGTATCTCCTCCCTGAGCTGCCAAGCATTGATGCAACCAACATGTGTGAGAAGGAAGTCTGAAAAAGAAGAGAGAATCCACAATAGGAGCAGCTGACCTTGTTGCTCCCAAGATAAGTAATCCTTATTGACAATACAAATTCATGATCATCCACAGAGAGAAATGGAGGAAATATCTTCAGATTGACAAACTGGAGTCAACGACCTTTGATGATTGCTTCATTCTGCTGAAAAATTGTCATCCAATTACACTGTTACGGTGTACGAGAATGTGACCAGCATGACGGAGGAGGATATTTGCGGCAGTGGTGCCAGAGCAGTCAGAATAAATGAAGTTTCGTAAGCATGAATTGGATTGCCATAAGAGGCCATGGCTATGGATCAAGGTATAGCCCTTGATACATGATTGAAGTAGATAAGGGGAAAGTTAATAAGTGGAGAAAGAGATTTAGACCTTAGAGGAATTCAGACATTATTCTGAATGAATGAATGATACAACAGGGTACTAAGAATCATTAATAGAAACCCAAATGAAGTGTTAAATAACTGCAACTAACTATTAAATTTTTGAGATAGTCATGACAACTAACTATTAAATCTGCACAAAAACTGCACTATTCTATAAAACATTCAATTCCATAAAACTTATTCAACAAGTTGTGTCAAGCAAATAACTATTTTCCATGTAAATAAGGATTTCACAAATAATTGAGTGCTTTAGTATTAGTACAAGCAGTCAAACTAGAAAATCCAACCTCTTCCTGCTCGTCTTTGTCTTTTTCATCTTCTTTCCCAATTGACATATAACTAGCTACCATAGATGCAGGCAATGGTTTGGGAAGTGCCTTTGTTACATCTTTCTGCTGTGGCTGCTAAGTACAATGAAAGATAATAAATAAATAAATAAATAAAACATCAAAAAGATAGATGCATTTAAAAATCCTTTAACACTGGAAGGAAGCACAATTGCCAATTTGCAGCAGTTCTAAGAAGCCCCGTTAGATGAAAATTACAGAGATAGTTTTCCCAATAATTAAGTTAGGAAACCATATAGCAAACAGATCATCCCCAGAAATCATTTTCTGAGCTTATGTATACACCTTGTATGTTTCATCCTTAGAGAATAAAATGAAAATGCATCAAACAAAAACAGTAATAAACCTTGGGGTATGTTTTGTACGACTTTTATAGAACCTGACTAAAAAAAGTTTTATTATAGAGATAAGCAGCTTGGGATTTAATGACCTGAGCAGCTTCCTCTATGATTGGGTTCCAAATAAGTTAAGTTAGCTTATTTTCATCTTATTCAAATTGATACATGATTGGGAAAGCTATACCCATGCTATAATTTTTCAGCCCAGACTGCATATTCCAGTACTTGTAACCTGGCAAAACTTATCCTTGTCCATAGTCTCATTTAAACCCTATTGCAACAAATTACTACATGATGCAGTGCATTCCACTGAAATATATATCAAGTATCAACTATCAACTTATCAAGTCTCTTAAACTCAAACTTATTTAGTAGCAGTAATTTGAACGCAGAAGATCTAAAATGGAGGTTCAATTACAGCAAAAGTTAAGAAATAGGTAGAGCATACATGCAAGTAACAAAATTTCTTTAAGGTCAAACAAGATTTATAGAAAAATACTTAGTGAGCCATCATTACATGCTTGAACTCGAGCAAATGCCAAATTCTAAAAAGGGAAGTACCAGTATATAAATCGAACCTGGCTTCCTTCGTTTATACCATTTCTCAACCATGATCTACAAAGTGCATACAAGGAAGCATTCTCTTTTATTCTGACCTAAAAGTTGGAAATATAACATAATTACCACAAGAAAAAAGGAAATAATGACTAGAAAAATTAAGATATTAGCTCAAGGTACTAACTCATTGTCATAACTCATAACCAACACGGGAAAAATTTCCAACTAGAATCATTGTTCTATATTTTATTTGAAAGTCACTTATCTATTCGGCTTGATATAAGTCAGTCAAAAACTGATAAGGTTGGAGACAACATATGAAAGTATTTTGTGCCTTTTCTATTTAGTTGTTGAGTCATGAACTTAATTTGTTGCAATATATAATCATGGACCTTATAATTCTAAAGTTAGAACATTGTCCAATCTAAAAACTAATCCAATCATTTTTCTTATTTCACTTCGGTTTATTGGGAAAATCTCTTGTGACAGAAATAATATTCTTAGACCTCCATGGCTCCACCAGTTCCATTGCAATGTAACTAGTTTCGGCCTAGGGTTTAGTGGAAATTAGTGATTGATTATTGATATCTTACTTCCTATTCCTGCTTCCTCTTTCAGGTCTGTTGATCTCCTTAATCTGTCGTATCTTCTTTTTCTCACTGCTCTATGTTTTAGCACAATTATGCATCAAGTTAACAAACTCACACATTTGACATCCACTATTAATGTAGAATACACCGAATAGAAAGAAATGAAACAAAATTGATGCTTAAAAGGCCAATAATATTATCAAATTTTGCTGGATAATAGCCTGAATTCAGGTAAAACAGATGAAAGTCATGAAACTAATCAAAGAACAAAGATGTAAAAAAGAAAGAAAGAAGCATCAACATCAAACACATCTAGATACTGAAGTAATGTTTTAATTTGGTGGACTATTGGGCTCATAATGAAACTTCATTCTTTTCACCACTAAGTTCTAGTACTCACTTTTTACTATTTAATTCTAAACATTGGAAAACTGGTTGCTTAGCTTTGATTATGCTTTATTCTCACGCATGATTATCACAATGCCAAGTGCTTATTATGGGCTTCAGTTTGTTTTCCTTTGGTTTTACAGCTAAAATTTCCAACAAGCAAGTCTAATTCTAAATGAAGCCCAACACACATAATACTCATTTCCGGGGTAGTCAATTGCAGGATTTCAAGGTGCGAGCCAGGTTTCTCCTTGCAGTCTGTCACTCACCATTGGTATGCAACTATGCATTTGTTTAAGTCACTTCCTTTGGGTAAACACCATACTTCACATCTTCAATTGAACCGAGTATGGTTTCCAAGACTAAACAAATCCCCTATTCTAGCCTACCTCTTTTTCCATGACAGGTACTATCGGCACAATCTCCAGTAGTCTACACAGATCCAACTTCGAAATCTCCCCCCCCCCTCCCCATTACATGTCAATGTCAACCAGAAAGTCATTCCCAAGCACAACCAAGAACAGGATCTTGGTAAATCATATTCTACACCAATGGCTTCTCCTACTACTGATCTGTCCAAGTCTGTAGAGTCTATCGAGGAACCTCTAACTTCTCTTTGAAAAGGCAATCGGTCCACTTGAAATCCTTACCTAATTTATATTTTCTTAAATTTTCATTCTATATCATCATCATATTATGTTTTTTATCTTCCTTCTTTTTTCTCCACTTCCTAAAACTGCAAGACACATTTTCATTTGACGTGATGGCAAGCCATGATGGATGAGGTGATTTTCCATGATCACAATGGCATGTGGGAATTCGTAGGACAATTGCTTGGGCCCAAGGAGTTTCCGTTTTCAGCTCATTGCTTGTACCCGAGGAATCTCTTCCTTGGCTGGGATCACTTTGTTCTAACGTTTTATGTTTCCTTTCTGTTATCAGTAATAACAGATGGGCAATTAACTTATTGAAGGCTCAGGGTACATGGACCATAACCACTAAAAATTAAAAAAGCGAGTTTAATTACACACAAAAAAAGAAAAGCCTCTCATATTACGATCAAATGTAAACAAATTCATTAGGAGCTCCACTGCAACACATACACAATGCAAAAGAATGTAATAAGATAAGAAAACATGGACTCACTTTCCGGTCTCTGACAACAGTATAAGCATTATCTCTGCTTCTTTCCCTAAGAAATCCAGAAATATCACAAAAACTTCATCATCAAAAAAATTACAGAACACCAAAACAAACACGTGATCCATAGTTCAAAACCTCACCTTGCACCTGTATCCTTATGGCCATTGATATCAGAAACGGAAGTTCTAGTAGCAGCCTATAACATAACCAAAAACAAAGCTGTAAAAAACGCAAAAGGAGCACATAAAAACACAGTACAATACTTCCTCTACATCAACTAATTCCAATAAAAAATTTAGCTCAAAAGAATCTTGTGATCTTGATGGAAATTTCAAAGCACAAGAATATTTCCTGTAAAGTACACCATAAAATAGCAGCCATTTTGTGCAATTTTTAAACTAAACAAGATTTAGAATCTAATAAATCATAATAAAAAGGGAAATAAAGGCATAATAATAATTATTTTTTCTTATTTTCCTTTTCTATTTCACACAATTTCAAAAGAGCAAAGAGCTTCAGAGTTGGTACCTTAGGGTGCGCCTTAACAGGAGGAGGCGATGCAGTGGGCGGAACGTGACAGAGATGAGGGAACTGCACGTGATTCAGCGGCCTGGACACGTGCAAGGCGTGATTGAGATAATCCAGGTGCATGCCGCGAACGCCAGGGGAGTACGCAAGTGGCGGCGATTGGTATCCGCGATCGGCGGCGACGCCTCTGACGCCTTTGGGAACGAAGCCGCGGCCGGAAGAGGCGAAAGGGAAGAGATTGGCCAGCGCAGGGCTCGGGGAACGAACGGGAAGGGGTTGTTGCTGCTGAGGTGAGGGGTAATGGTGGTGAGGGTGAGGGAGTGGGGATACCGGTCTGGATGCTGCGGCGGTGGTTGCGGCGGTGCCGGTGCCGGAGGGATCCTGAGGCATGGTGGTGGCGGTGGGATTTTGAAGTGAGCTACAGCTACGGAATTTCAGAAGACGCAGAGAGGAGGAGGGAAAGAAAAAGGAGAAGAAAGCATTGAATTGAACTTGAAGGGAGCTTTCGGTAGGAAAGCGAAGGGAGGGAAACGGAAAATAATAATTAACAATTAATAGTTGAAGATACAAAGGAAAAATTAAAAAACAGCGGGCTTTATTGTTTTCTATGTGAAAGTCTCAACATTCACGCGCAAAATGGGAATAAATTTTTGGTATATCTATATTTTTATATTTTTAGATAGATCAAAAGGATATTATTAATTAAAAAATCACATAAATCCTAAGGGTTAACTTACCGGTATAAGTCACGTTAAATTTATAGGAGAGATAATCTATAGCAGGATGTCCTATGTTCGAATCTCATCAATGTCAAATGTCAAATTTCTGATACGCCAACGCCAATCACGTAGCGCAAAATACATGACATTCTTTCTTAGTTTTACTTATATTCTATTCTATTTTATTACTTTAAATATATTCAACTTTTCAAATTATTCATAACTATGTATAAAAAATAATAATTATTCATATCTAAGTTTATACAATTACATTTTTTTTTACAAATAATTACATTTTTTAAAGAAGTATTACTTTAGGTGAAAAATTATAATAAATTAATGAAATACATATTTTATGATATATATTAAGGTATGAATCTTATTGATTTTTTATTTCATTCTTGAAATTATTAATAAAAAATAAATTATTATTTTTAATTGAATTTAATTATATATATATTTTGATATTTTAATTTTCTTCATGTTAACTTAATATACATAAATAATTTGAAGCATAAATAAATTTTTAGTCTTTATAAAATTAATTTTTTTTGGTCAACTTTATAATATTGTTGTTAACAAAGAGTGGATAGTTCCTAAAAAAAAATTTATAAAAAAATAATTGAAGATGGTGTGTTTAGTAAATGGTTAGTGCAAATAGTAACTACCAGATGCAATGCTTATTATGGTTTTGGGCCATAGAACGGCAATCGCTAGCAGTTGGCCCAAACATCCATATCTTCGTGGCACTGTCGTGCCGTGCATACTGCACCACTCTCCTTCGTCAACCAGAGTTTCATCGCTCATCAAAACAATGTCCGGCAGAAACCGCGGGCAACCTCTTCCTCCGCCGCACGCGGGTCTATCTCCGCCGATTCACGACCCGATGTTCGGTGTTAGGGTAAGGGCAGTTCCTCCCCATCATCCCGCGCTTCTAGAAGAATTTCGAGATTCGCAATTAGGGTTGGGCCCGCCACGCCCACTCCCGCTCCACCCCCACCCCGCCGCGATCATTGAGGAGCGGCTTGCCGCGCAGCATCAGGAAATCCAGGGCCTCCTCGGCGACAACCAGAGGCTCGCCGCCACCCACGTGGCCCTCAAGCAGGAGCTAGAAGCAGCTCAGCACGAGCTCCAGCGTATGGCTCACTTCAAAGAGTCCATCCGGGCCGACACGGAGGCACGGATGAGGGAATTGTATGATAAGTCGGCGCAGTTGGAGGGCGAGCTTCACAGCGTCGTAGCTGCGCGGGCAGAGCTTCTTCAGGTCCGTGCTGACGTCAAGGAGCTTACCGCCGTGAGGCAGGATTTGTCTGGTCAGGTGCAGGCCATGACACAGGATTTGGCCAGGATGACCGCCGACGCAAAACGGCTGCCAGCACTGAGAGCCGACGTCGAGGCTATGAAACAGGAATTGCAATGTGCAAGGTAGTACTAGTATCCCTCTCAGTTTGAAGGGAAGTTATATATCATGCCTAGGATGATTTAATTATGGTTTCGCTATGTTGCTGTATTATTGAGTATTGACTTAGGTTAATGGTGAACAACTAAATATTGAATCCTACACATGGAAATTGGCAACATAGCGCAAACACATGGAATTTTATGTTATGCATTTATTTTACAATTTTGAAAGTTGATTTTTGAATTGTGAATATTTGGGTCACGTTTAGGTTTTATCTTTAACCTGAGTCTAAATTGATGTTTTTCTTTATTTATGTGCCTCTTGGCATTTAGAGCTGCCATTGAATATGAGAAGAAAGGATTCGCCGAAAACTATGAGCATGGTCAACAGATGGAGAAGAAGTTGATCGCGATGGCTAGGGAGATGGAGAAGCTTCGTGCGGAAATTGCGAATGCAGAGAAAAGAGCACGGGCAGCAGCAGCGGCAGTGGCTGCAAATCCGGGTATGCAGTATCATGGTTGTGCATGCATTTGTTAAGAAGTGATGTAGTTTCAATGAGTTGCTAATTTCATTTAGTGACATCAAATGGGTATGGGTCTGCATCACTTCTTCCTTGCACAGTTGTCTTTCGTTTTTTATGTTTTTAAAGATCACAATTTTCTCTAACTATGACTGTTGTACCTTGAAACCAGTGCTGATCAATTGACCAAAACATTGCTTCTTTCCATGGAATTTAAGTCTACAAATGCTCTAACTTTGTTTGTTCTCCTCTACTTTGATTTTATTTGTAGGTCCAGGGTATAATGCTAATTATGGCAATGCTGAAGCTGGGTATGCTGGAAATCCTTACCCTCCCATTTATGGCATGAATCCAGTAAGTTTTGTCATATTTTAAATATATATAAGTATGGTTGACCTTATAATTGCAATTGATCTGAGCATAAACAGAATTTTCAGGATTTTTTCATCTAGATATTGTTCTATGCTAATTACTGGTAAATTTCAGGTACAGCCCGGTATGGAGAATTATCCTCAGTATGGACCTGGATCTGCTGCTTGGGGTGCGTATGACATGCAGCGAGCTCAAGGACACAGATAGATTACTTCTATCCTGTTAAGCAATCTTATAACTGGTATCTTTGGCTGCAACTTTTTAAATGATTGGTTAAGTGTTTTAAGAGTTGTCTACTCATGCACATCATGGGAAATTGTCAATCAGATTCCTTGAAGTTGTACTTCAATTAAATAGCTCATATCAGTTCGATGATGCAGTAGATAATGTTGTTTTTTGATGTCAATCAATGGATATTATGCTTTATGATATCATTTTCTTGAGAGGAGGCACTCATGCTAATCTTGCTTCTTATGTACTTTGCTGAAGTTTTTTTTTTTTTCCTTTATTCATATCTCCTATGGTCAGATGATCTCCGCTGGCAAAATTGTGCACTTACAGTTGATGTTATGTTTGAATTAGCTGCTTACCATCATCTCCTTCTCAAGAAAACAAGGAAAATAAAAGTTTTGCTTGTATTCCTCCTTTGCATGTAATAGGCTTTGTAGGAAATAGTTTAAATGCGCAAGAGGTTTACAGTCTCTATTGGAGCTATTGCTGATGATAAACAAGCTTATGATAGTTGGATTTTATGTGAATATCAGCTTCTTGGCAACCACCAAAACAATGGAAAGAAAAAATTGATGGTTGCAATTATCTCCCCCTTTTTCATTCTAATAAAATTTCCACTTTTTATAAAAACCAAAAAACACCTCCGATGCATCTTTCTTGTCATTTCTGCCGCTGCTGCTGTCATTTTATTTTTCTTTTCTGGTTCTATATAGAATGACCTGTAGAGGCATTTTAATTGAGTTTTTGTTGTTATAGCAAAGGATGGTTTCTTTGGTAAGTTGGAGTAAATTGCTTCACCAGTGAGATGTTATTCTTTTCTCCAGTACCATCCTGTTTTTCACTTTTGATGAAGATTTTCAAAGGCCAGACTGTCCATAGCAGTTACATGATTCATGGGTACGCGGGTATCATCGGTTCGTCACTTTTAATCTCCCTTTTACAAGAAATCCTTTAGAGAATTGATACGCGGTACGGTAAATTATGTACGCGGGGTTATTGGAGAATTATGTGACTATGGTCTGTACTCCATAGCTCATGCTTTGAGCTTGCTGTAGCTGCAAATTTAGTTTTATATTGCCCCTAGTTTCTTTCTAACAATTTTTGCCACTAAAAAATGTGTTCTCTTTTAGTCTTGAGCTTGTTTATATCTACAATGTCCACCCTGATTCCTGAAAAGCAGTTCTGCAATGATTTAGAACTGGATAACAAATTTACTCTCAGCTCACAAAGACATTGAAGCAAAACAATAGGAGGGAATTTCCATTTAGTCAGGCTTAAGTTATAAACTGCAGTTTATATTCTCTCCTTCACAAGTTTGGTGAGTAAGTGAGGGTGCATTCAAGGAGAGATGGTCTCTATTGTGAAGTTTTGTATTTCTTTCTGAAGCTGCCAAGCCTATTTTTAGCATGATGTATTTTGCTGGCTTCATATATTCAACACTGGAGCAGAAGGATGTGATTCTTAGTTGAGTAAGTTATGCAGCTTTTTGAATGGTAAATTCTGTTGTTTGTTTTCCTTTTCTATTACCCAATATGTGTAAGCCTCTTTGAATGTAGGAATTGCCATTTTTGACCATCCGAACTTAGGTTATGCTTTCACTTTAGTAAATTTGGTCTACTCTGGCGATCGAAGTGATAGTTTATGGCCATCTAAACTTCTCTACTATGTTAGATCTTTATTTCTGCTAGGATGAGCGGTTTTCTGTTTGTTTAGATGATAGATCGTTTTATGTATATGTCATGCTTTTTGTGTGTTTATTGATTTTAATTTCCTCTTTGTCTGCTAATTGGTTTCTGCCTCGATTGTTTCATATCCAAACATTGTTTTGCTTACCATTTGCAAATAGGATAAACCGATAAAGTTACTGAACTTGGGGTATTATGACCATTCACTATTTCTTGAAGCTCATCTCTCCCCCGGATGAACCATATAGCCAAGAGAAACCATGAACCAGAATAGAAGAGCTTGCCCCATCCATGAGTAAATATTTCGTAGTAGCCTCATTAGACTGTACATCTTTCTTGGTATCTATAAAATAGGAGAAAGCTACTAATGAGTTTTTTTTTGGGGGGGGGGGGGTAGGCAGTTGACAAAAAGCCACAGTCCATTTCATTGTGATTTGATTCTTCAGAGGTGAACTTATTTTTTGGTGCACATTCCAGATCTTCCTATTAGAAATTGATTAGGCTTAATTTAATTCCAAAAGCTAGCTGAAGGGGGAGGATAGCCCAAACCTTATGAAGAACTTTTGAGCATATTCTTTCTTGATCAATGTGGGATCTCAATGCAAACCACAGATGGTCAGGAGGACATTTGCAACTGGCCTAGCATAAGGACTGAATAGGCTTTTATACCATTTTAGAAATGGATTAGCTGTAAGCCTGTAACAAGAACCGTAAAGCTAGCTTAAGGGGGGAGGACTCCTCAAGTCTTATAAAGTATAATTTGGCTGTATTTATGTTCAGTGTGGGATCTCAACGCTTCCCATCATGGATTCCAGCTTTTCTTTTAAAAAACTTAGTAATGTGTTAACTATTAGGTTCAAAAGCTTGAGAATCCGTGTTGTACAAATAGATACTGAACAATATCTTGCTCACCTTTTCCTGCCATGTTTTGAGAAGGGGCTGAAAATTATTATTATAAGACACCTTAGTGTAAGTTTTGAGAATGCTATGTTATCTGCATAATTCTCTATAACTCATAATTTTATTAAATTTGTAGTGAGGACCTGTGATGTGGCTTTCTGATTGCTATATTATATGTGTGATGAACCAGATATCTTGTGGTGAAACTACTGTTGTAAACCTTTTCCTTTAAATTTGTTCTGTCTTACTTTTGTGTTCATCAAAGTTGGATCTACTAATGTCAAATACTCAAATTGATTATTAGGGTTATACTATTGGTTTTTTACTGTTACTTTGGAATGTTGTTCGATTGGGCTTGTACTAGATGTACTACACTTATATAATTAGTACAAATCAGAATAGTCTGTTAGTATTTTGTATCACGTCACAATTATTCTGAATTCCGTTACATATTTATTTCCTCCATGTCATCTTTTTCTTGTAATTTTGTCAAATAGCTTTGTTAGATCTGGTGCTGTTCCAATTTAGTCAATCTGTTCACCCTTGATCTTCATACTTCTGTAAGTCCTTGGCAATGAAAGTTCATTTAGTCTGCACTTGTGATTTCAACACGACATTTTCTCTCTGTCTGCATTGTCTTACAAAGAAACATGGAGATAAAGGGAGATGTAAATTATGACATCCAAATTGAGTGGATAAAACAGATGAAGGCTTCAGGTGTTATTTTTGAACGGAGGTTGCTGTTCAAACTTGATGGAACATTTTGTCACACAGCCATAAGACCAGCATTGCTTTGTGGTACTAAGTATTGGGAGTTAAAGGGTGAATGAGACTGTAACCTAATTGTTGTAAAGATGACAATGTTGCAGTTGATTAGTGGTCATACAAGAATAGAAAAGATTAGGAATTAATGTATTAATGTATTAGATAAAAGTAGAAGTTGCACCGCCTATTGAGGTAAATATGGTTATTGCCCCTAAGATGGTTTGATAATATAAGATGACCAGATGAAGCTCCAACAAGGAGAGTTGATTATTTGGGAGGATAACCCAATAGTTAGAACCTTAGAGGTATTGAAAGATCGAGGGAAACTCTTAAGCAAAGTCGTTAAAGAAGACTTGGATTCCAATGGCCACTCTGAATACTTTTTTTTATGTGACAGAACATAATGATTTCATTTGTTCCATGTAGCAGAACCCACCTTGTGGGAAAAGAATTCCGTTGCTATATTTGTCATGTGTTTGTTTAATACAATGCTTTTCCTGAATTTTATTTATTTTTTTATTTTTTGCATTTGCATTTGCTCTATATTAACATGTGAATTTTTTGTTTCCAGGGTTATGAACTTTGGGCTCAAACTTTATGGCTCTTGTTCCATTATCCACAACCATTGTGTGTGTTGAGGTATGTTCTAAACTTCTAATTTATCACAATCTATTTTGTATCCTGGTTCGGTGGCTTTTTGGGGCTTTGCATTGGCCTCTTCTTCCATCAGTTTTTTTGGATACAATCTTCCATCAGTTTTAGCTAGCAAGTATCGTGTGCATTGCTCAAGTATTTTTAAATTCAAGTAAAATTTAAGAAGTAACCCAAAAAAACTTAAAAATTATAACAGTAAACAAAAAATTATAGAAGATATCTACATATTAGTTATGTTGAATCTTAAGAATATTAAGAGAAAATAGTATTTAAGATTTAAGAATATGAAAAATATAGGGTAAAATATGTTTCTAATCCTTATAAAATTGGGTATTTTTGTTTTTAGTCCCTATAATTATTTTTTTCTTTTGCATTTTGGTCTCTATAAAATGAAAAATTATTGTTTTTAGTCCTTATAAACTTGTTTTTTTTATTTTGGTCTCTATAAAATGAAAAGTTGTTGCTTTTAGTCTCTATCATTAAGAAATTTTTGTTAAGGGCTGATTAGGATGACATAGTGCAAGGTATCAACGTACCGGGTGAATCGAGCAAGGTGGCTCAACTCCAACTCTAAGAGGTCGTGTGCGGGAATTTCCTCTAGATGTCATTTGATGATAAAAGCTTTGATAGGAAGACAGTACCCGATCTTATTATTATTATTGTTATTCTTTTTCATTATCAATGAAAATAATTAATTAATATTAATATTAAATAAAAAATTATTTAATATCAAAATGCAAAAAATAATTTTATAAGGACTAAAAGCAAAAATACTCTATTTTATAGGGACTAAAGCCATTTCACCCAGAAATATATGTATAATTAATTTGTAATAATTCAAATTTGAAATTAAAAGAAAAAAAAGTTCTAAATGACGTGTCAGTTTTTTGGGAAAATTACACTAAAGAGTTAACCTGTTTTCGATTTTGGGCCAGTTAAAAAAAAAAAATTCCTTCCAATAAAATTGCCTTGTAACACGTGAATCATCCCCGTTTGGTGAGTGGTAATCAAAACAATTAGGTAATGTTTATAAAAAAAAATGGTAATAAATTATTCTGTTGAAGTAGTTTTTGGAAGCAATTAATTTGTGAGTATTAGCTCCTACGATTTGTTGATAAAGATAAAATTTTACCAATTATTTTTCAAGTATTAATTTGAGGGTACATGTTTCTAGGGCCGACGATAGGAGAAAAGGAAGAAATTTCAACATGTTATGAACTTGAGTTTTAAACTGGAAAAAAAAAGGTGTTTTTTAACCGTGTTGTTGTTTCTCTTCGGGAATCTCTGGTACAAGAGCTAATTTTAATTACCTTTTTAGGAAAAAAAAAAATGTAGGCAAGTGATACTCACCTCATAGACTGGGAGAGAAAAAACATTGTCAGAAAACATTTGTTTTATACTTTCTATAAAAGATGAGTAAGTTTCAGTTTTAAGTGAGTTTTTTGGGAATGAAAAAACATTTTCAATACCAAAAACAATTTTATGAACCCACGAAGCCTATAACAGTTGGTAGATAGATGGTCTCTTGACTCCTAAGCACACTGATCAAGGTACCTTAGCTATGTGTATGAAAAAGTTTTATGGGGAGATATTGTACCCACTTTAGTGATTCATCCCTCTCGAAGGAATTAGTGTTTGGCTATCAGCCGAGAATACCTTTAGTGCACACTAAAATCACAACCAATTGCAAGATATTATGGTAGGAGATCATTTTATTCTCGATTAAAAGGTGGCTTCTATTATAGTGGGGGTAATTAATGATTTTGCATAAAATAATAAATTCATTAAAATACTGAGAATGAAAGTGCAAGGGATCATACTTTGCAAGATGGGTGGGGGTTTGTGTGTGTGTGTTTCTTCTAGTATTTTTTTTTGGGTGGGGGAGATACAGCATAGAATAAGAAAACATTAATGTAGCAAAACTTCTCGTTCTGGCATCTTCTTAAATGACAATTGCACCAATCAGAAGTGAATCATTTATTGTTATCTGAAATCAGCTGCTAGGCCAGCCAATGAAACATGAAATTAGAGTGCTTGTTTCTTCCTCTTTTCCTCCTTTTTTAAACTTCACTGTCCAATAAAATATATGTGATGAATATAATCAGGTTCGTGGCTGCTTTTATGCTATTGCTATTAATGCTGTCACTTTTATGCTATTAATCCGGAGTTGGTATCAAAATCAGATCATCAAGGATTATAACAACTAACTAGGTTTATGGCCGCTCAAACCCTGCACATTCTGGATGGTCATGCCAAAAAAAAAAAAAAGATACAAGTTCTCAAGCTTGCATAGGTGAAGTATGGATTTGAACCCAGGACTAAATAGTGTGTGCTTTGATTAGCTTATTTGGTAGAAATAATCGCTTATTTTTAGAAACTGTAAGAACTTTTGAAAAATAATTGATTATTTCCCATAAAACAATCATTCTATTAATTGTTTGTTGTACTAAGAATATGGTTGCCAAGAGTTACACTGATGTGCCTTGTTTGGCTTCAGGTGATGCTTCCTGGATTATGATTTTGAAGGCTAAAATATTCAACTTTGCAGACGCCTGCCGCCCTTGATATCAAAATTTGAACAGATGTAGCTTTCTTTTTTTATAGAAGTTATTATAGTGGCAGCAATTTGATACATCATTGCCCCTATCTTTTTATGCTGGTCTTGAGTTATGACATTTTTATATAAATCTTTCGAGCCGTAGTCTCATGTTTTATTTTTGTAAGGACCAAATTTGGTTGTTTTCATAAATTTTAACAGAGCATACTAACACATGATGTTTTCAAACGACATTACAACAACAAAAGATTGAAAAAATACTCTCCTTCAACTTGGGGAAAATTGATTACAAAAAAAGGACCAAGCATATAATCTTTCAGTTCTGTCTTCACCTGTACTTCCTAGTAAAAAGTTCGATGTTCTGAACTTCATTTTATTCTTGAGTCAATCAATTATATGGTTTCATTCTAACCTTAATTCCTCGTCGAAAAAACAAATTCTAAAGACAATGTTTTAATGGAAATAATTATTATTTCAAGGAAACAATAAATTACTTTCGTCAAAATTTCATGGTTCAAAATTGTTATACAAGAGTAGCTTTTGAATTTGTTGTTAAAAGTCAATATTTTCATTCAATAACCGATTACAAGAAATAAATAAATTAACAATAATCGGTTAGGATATGAGGCCCTATACTCAGTCAGTTGCTTGCTTCAAATAACTGAGTTCTCAAATCAAATAATGTAGTTGAGAGCCAAGAGAGCTCTAAACTTCCTCAACTGAAAATATGGCGCCATTACTTTTCCAAAATTCAAAAGGAACGGTGATCGGAATGAATAACTTTTTAAGTAAAAATGTAATACTCCTTGTAATATTGCTTCACATCATTGAGGTAACAAAAATTGAATCAGAATGTGTCCAGAAAGTGAAAAATCATGCAAAAGTGAAGTAATGTACTCTCTCTCTGTTCCGGTTAATAAGTCACTTTTTAAAGTATGTAAATTATTAAACATTATTTTCTTCATATACCTTTATAATATATAGTAATTTTACAATTTTCAAATATAGTGTCAATCAATAGCTTTGCTCCAATTAAAGTGGATAGAGAATATGAAGAGAGATTTGTAAAATCAAAAAAATTAAATAAGGATAATTTTGGAAAGTCAATACAAATTTTGTTAACTCCAATACCATTAATTAATTTTAACTAATTTTTTTAGATGTGTGAATTAATTAAATGTGACTTATAAATGGAGAGATTATTATGTATAAGGTGTGTGCATGCGAGTGGGTGCGTATACCGTTATTTTTATTTTATTTTTGTTAGGCCAAGTGTTCACTGCATATTCTTTCTGCTCTCAGTCTCACTTTCCCAGCAGATATTTTCCCCCAGACAATGCTAATCACATGCCATATCAGAAAGAAAATCTAAACCAGTTGATTGCAATTTGATAACTTACAGGTACAATGACAACTGAAACATCTAACTTCTAAGGAACACTAATATAAAGCAATCTGATTATTGAAAAGGATTCGTCAAAGCAACCTTAGAATGCCATCAACGCCTTCTCCACCTTCCATCTGTACTCCTAGCAAAAATGCGAGGTTGCCTTTTAGGAAAAGTTTCTGTCCATTGTGGATGCTCAATCAAATAGTTCCACTGCCTGAAGATGGAAAAGTTAATGGCATTTATACAAATTTGAAGTTCTAGTTAATAATGAACTCTACATATACTTAAATACAATGATGAATCTGAAACTTTTTATTTACGGGCGAAATTTGCATCATTAAAAAGTTATTTGTAACAGCGAAATTTGCCATAATACTTTATGATAGAGTAGGTTTCAATTCCTGATATTGTGTTTTAATAATTTGAATCTGTATTATTGGAAACTTTTAAACTAAAGGCAACATAATACATAAATTTGAGTTGAGAGCAATTGGCCCCACAATCCTACAAGTAGATTCGTCCGTTTAGATATCATATCAGTCTAGTGGTCTCCTAAGATATATACATATGAAAGAAAATTATTCTAATCTTACAAAAAACTCTCAGGCAGGCTTCTGCCTGAGAATATGTGACAAAGAAAATCAGATTCAGATGTATGAAATGTGAAAGTGGCTTTTAACATCATCGAGAGAAATGAGAAATAACTAAGGCAGGAAGTGTTTGAAGTTTTACAGTAGAAATTAGAGTATTGAAGGGGAACCAACCTCATCAATTACAGCTATTAGGCATACAAGCCTGTCTAGGTAGCATTTCACCATTTGAATATTTATAATTATATAGGAAGAATTATTCAAAAATAATCACTTCAAGACAGTGATTTTAAAATAATGGCTTCATGGTTTGAAACATATATAGTCAGAGTCAACCATGTGTTACCTTCTTAAATTATCCACAAAATCTGGGCCCTCAGCAGTGGGTGAGGTAGAACAGATTGAAAGAATATCTGAATCAGAATAATGCTGAAGTGACAAAGCAATACGGTATTGGCGAAGAGTCCTAAATAACAAGACCAAGGATTTCATGCATCAATACAAAGACCATCAACCAGGGAAAAAGATAT
Organism: Cyamopsis tetragonoloba; assembly: GCA_037177725.1. Taxonomy (NCBI): domain Eukaryota; kingdom Viridiplantae; phylum Streptophyta; class Magnoliopsida; order Fabales; family Fabaceae; genus Cyamopsis; species Cyamopsis tetragonoloba. The sequence continues at coordinate 64,734,473 of CM074121.1, forward strand.
AGTACATTACTTCCCAATAAGAAAGCAATTTTCTGCAACACTTATTTCATTTTGGGATAAGGCCCCTCTAAACTGAGCTTGTATCTAAATTAAATAAATAAGGATGTAACCACCGTTCATTTGATTGAAAACCATCTCAACTCACTACAATAGAATGTTTGTTACTCACTTTGCAAATAATCTCACTTTAGAGGAGCTTTTTTATTCGTTCTTATTTTATTTTCTGTGATGGGTTCACAAGCATTTTTTACAGGTAGAATTTGAGGATGAATTCAAGAAATTTCAACATTACCAGCGACAAGGAGCAATTTTGAACGAGTCAGTGCCAGAATCATATGTCTCTAGTAACTTTCCATTCCAACTGGTATCTTCATATGAAGCAGACACTCGAATTCTTCTAACGATTTCATCTGGGCATCTAGAACTATTATCAAAACTTGCAGGGATGACATTTCCTGTAGTAGTCTCTACCTGATATGGTGCATAGAATGTAGGTCAAAATCCCATTTAACAACTTCTGCCAAAAATATACTAATCTTGTTATTTTGGGCTTTAGGATTATACCTAATTTTGTTAGTAAGAATAGGCATGTTAGATTATGGTATGCTAACAATACTATTAGCAATGGATTTGGCTCTTACGTTTTAAGTGAGAAAGAAAGAGCATTATCCACCTTTGCTTTTAAGTGGATTAAGTTTACAAAGCACATTGATTCAAATCAATAGTAGATACACCCTTACTTTCTTGCTTTACACATTTATTCACTTCAGAGGAGCTAAATACATGAACTAAATTTTCAGTTTATTACCAGTTATCCATCATTCTCTCTCTTTCTTCTTCTCTAACTGCGAACCTATAATTCTTTTGACAAGATATATATGTTCTAGTCATGGAAAATAAGAGGTTTATCATATAGTATAAATGAAAGATATAATGACAAGATCAAAGGCAGGAGCTGACCACAAATCCATTGAAAAAGGGGTAAGTGTTTCCATCAGAATCCCTTCTTGTATTATGTCCAAGAACACAGAGAGTTCGAATATGAAACTTCTCCTGTCTTGACCATAAAGTTTGAACAATCTTTGAACATAAAGGAAAGGAATAACCATCCGAATCTTCATGGCTTCTTGATACAGTGCTTCCATTAGCATGCTGCACAAAGATCAAACAGATTCAACTTCAATTATTTGTACCTTGTGGAAATTAGAAACTAAAAATTGAAAATCCAGTAAGAAAGCAGAAAACCGTGGCCAGACTTGCAGTGAAACATCTTCAAAACCCCCAATTAGATGCACCTACATTTTTTGGGAAGACAAATTTTTCATTTAAAAATAATAATAATAATAAAGTAAGCCAAAATGAGTCATTAAACATGTTCATGGAAATAAAAACCACTATAGAAAGTAATAACAATGAGAAGAAAAAGCACACATCCAACTCAGTCTCCAAACTGTCGTCAACAAGAGATGATAACATTTGAGAAAGACCCATTTCTACAATTTTTGGCGAATCCATATGGGCAACTGATGTCCTGCAGCACCAAATCCAAAATAATAAAATCAGATATCAACCAGCTGGAAGAAGGAACATCTGAAAACTTTATTATACAGTGAACTTCTGTCTATAATCTATAAATTAATCCGTAATCCTTACATTCCATTCTTTTGGTTCCGAATAACAAGTCCAACACATGTTGTTGCTTCATCGGTGCCAACAAACTAGTGATATAGGAAGAGGAGAAAAAACACATAAATACCATGTTGAGAAAAAAAAAAAAAAAAGGAATTGTAAAACTCAGCACAGTCAACTGAAATGTCAAATTGCAATTGTTGGGAAAGTTACTAACTTTCTCAGATTATTAAAACAATGATGACATAGAATTATTGATTTAATTTGGAAGATAGAAAGATAAATTAAACCATCATAATTAATAAGGCAAAAAATGGACGTTATGGGAATGGGATGCAAGGAAGAAGCCATTGAATTTCAGGACAGGAAAATCAAAATTCCAACATGATGTCACTGACACTCCAATTGATCATGAAGTGTCAGAATTCAAAAGCTTATTAGTGGCATGCCACAATGAAGTATGAACAACTTCAAAATTAATTTCACAGTTTAGCATGAATTATTATCACTTACACATAACTAAAGTAAAAGGATGTACCAAAAATAAAAAGTAAAAGGAAATGTTTACTTTTGAAGTAACATATTAGCTTAGTGACTTTACAAAGAGTCAAAAAGTTACATACATCAACAAGTGCAGGGTCAACTGTAGCATATTCTCTTTGGAATATAAAAACCCATTTTGATCTGTCTGGAATAGATTCTTCACACACTGAGAACTTCCTCTCTGGGTTACCCTTCAAAGAGCTTGAGGCAGATAACAGAACAGGATTTTCCAACAAAGAAAGTAGAATATCCTTCCCCTGTTCAAAAGCACAGAATTCTAGGCCTTTCACGTGTTTATCGAATGATTCTAAAATCAGATTTATACTTGCATGACAAACCCCTAATTTCCTCACAAGATCACACGTCTTTCAGTGACCTCTTCATTGACACAGAGTGCCTAGAAGGCCGAGTAAAGTCTATGCATATGATGACATGAAGCTTATATGTCCATGCCTCTTTTTCAATCTCAGTTCATGTTATTAGCAAAGCTAACTGTGTGTGTTTCGACTTCCATTGAAGCAACTAAATTGACTATCATTTCCATATAGCAACGTGCCATGATATTTGGATCATCACACGAAAGTAAGTTAAATAAAAGGAAAATAGGGTTTTAAACCAGTATTGAGCGAACGCACTACTTTCATTTTAGTGAGCGAAAATAAGTTTGACACAAACTCTAGTTTTGCCAACGCATATCCTATCAGACATTGAATCATCCACGTCCTCAAGATTAAGCTATATCCTTTCTCAATACTCTCTCCTGATCCTTGGTCCCTGATCTCAGACACCTTAATGATAATGCTTCTTTTCAATCAAGCAGTTGAAATTTGAAACGTTTACTTAGTCAACTCTACCCCGTACAAGAATTAACCCCTTTTTTTTCATTTGCTTGTGACAGGAAGGCAAATGGGTATTTAGAAAAAGAGGAGTGAAGCAGAAAAAAGGGGGGTTACCTGAGAATTTGTGGATGAATTTGAAGAGAAGGGAACACCATCAACGAAAATCATGATAGTATGATCTCTTGGGCATTCACAGAAACTGAATCAACAGAAAGAAAGAACGAAGCTTTGGCGTTAAAAACAAGCTTCAGTATCACTAGCACTCTCGTGTGAAACATCGTATAATTATTTCTGCAGCTTAATTTTGACTAAATTATTTGAATAAAATTATAAGTGTAACAACCCATTTTTGGGTATTATAGAAAGAGTGATTAAAAAAAAAAGAGAATATAAAAATGTTATAAATAAAGGAGATAAAGGTGTGTTTGGGTGGGTACTATTCCCACCTCTTCAATTTTTTAGGGTGTCACACCAATTTTTTGTTTTTTAAATAATCTTTGCCCAATTTTTAAAAATCGGGCGTGTTCAGGTTTTAAAAACTGAGCGAACTACTAAGTTTTTTGCAAAATTAACTAACGATTTTTAATTATTAGGCGCGCCCGGTAATTAAAAATTGTTCGCTCACGGTTTTTAAAAACTGTTAGTTATAATTATATAAATTTATGCTTAATTCAACTTCCATTTTTAGAACATGTGGGCGAACAACTTTTAATTACCGAGTGCGCAAGGTTTTTAAAAACCATTAAGGTGTTTTGCGATTTACTTTTGAAATATCCGTCCAGTTTTTAAAAACATGGTGCACCCGGTTTTTAAAAACCGGGCGAAAGACTTATTTGGAAGAAAAAAATGTGTGGTGCCCTAGAAATTGAAGAGGTGGGAATAGTACTTACCATGTGTTTGGTTCAAAGGAGAAAAGGGATTTTAATGGAGGGAAAAGGAGAGGAAGATAGAAGAGAGAAAATAAAATTTTTTAGATTGTATTCGGTTTAAATAGAAGAGGAGGAAAATAATTTTTTTAGAGTGTGTTTAATTCAAATAGAAGAGGAGAGAAGTGAGAGGAGGATAAATAGTGTTTTGTGTTTAATTGAAGGGGAGAAGAGGAATTTTATGCATTCTCACGTATCTTTCATGACACATTTGCGAATTTGTGTTAATGTTTTGTATTAAATGCAGTCATAGATCATAGCACAACAAATAAAAACATAGATCACAAAGCTTATAAAAATAAGCGATTATTTCTTTAAAATAAGCTAATGTAAAAACACACTTAATATAAAGCGGTTTATTATTAAACAAAATATTTAAATAGTATAACATATATCATTGTGTTGACACGCAAACAAGCATTTAAAATAACTCAAAAAAAAATATTAAGTAATAAGTTAGCTCTTAAAAGTTCATATTATAACTAATGGCCACTACTATTTCTTAATCCATATACATGATCAGAGGATTAAATGCTTAAATTGGCAAGAGAAAACATGTCATGTTTTATTTTGAGAATCATGTAGTTGGTTGTGAAATAAATAAAAACCACTATTATTCTTTTCCCCTTTGCCACCAAGACTTAAGTCCTTTTACTCCTTTGCTTCACATGTTCCTCATGGGCTTCTTGCCTATGAGGCTATGACTATTTTCCTATCTCACGTTGACGTTGCTTAACATTTTCATCTTTGACATGTATAACAAGCTTTTATTTGATTTATTCAAATCTGAAACAAAACTAAACTATAGGAGGGGAAAAACAAAAAAAAAAATTGAAAAACTGAATAAGTAGTTGAAGAAACTTAGATTTGGTGGAATAAATTGAGTTTTTCTTATTTTAGTTAACATTGAATATAAATTAACTTGATAACAAACAAAGATGGGCATTTATAAATGGTTGGGAATTGAAAAAAATTAAAGTCAGTTTGTGTGTTGAAAGCAACAATATACCCATAGGAAGCCACTTCTTCTTACTTGTTAGTAGCTACTATGGTCTATGCCTATGGGTATGTTTCATGGTTCTGCTTTGTCGTCCCATCAACCCTACATCCACTTGCTACACTATCACGATTCACAATTAGTAATATGAGTATTTACTAACAATGAGTTTTGCCTTTGTTTGATAGATTTTGTCCGGTAGTATACGCATCTTTACTGACAAATTTTATATCAATAGGGACTAACCCACAATGAGTTCCATATTTTAGAGTTAAATATTTAGTAAATTAATCTACTAGAACTACCATATATACAATTTAAAGAACGTATTCAGTGAAAGAGACTATTCTTACATTAGAGTTAATGATTTAAATTTTTTAAGTTGAGATTAGCTTAAGCAAGTCATGAGAGTTTTTAAAAAAGTCACGTGACTTAAGTTTAAAAATTTTTAATTATAATTATTCATGTTTAGTTGTATATTTACTCCTCTCACTCTCACATAAGAATAACCCTCTCACTAGATATATCCTTTATAAATGTACACCACGCAACAAATAATTCGTGAACTACATCACCGATTTCTTCACACCTCATCTAGCCTCAATCAATTTATTAATTAACAAAACTATGCTATGCTATATACTCCATTCGTCCTTAAATGTAAGACCCTTTACAAAAAATATATGGGAATTAAGGAGTATAATTAAACTCATTAATTATGTCTAAAATATTTTGTATTAACTTCCAAAAATACCCCTTTTATTTTATTGAAACTCATAACTCTATTATCTCTCCACCTAATTAATAATTCTAACTTTTTTTGGTATTATTAAATGTTAAGGGTATTTGGGTAAAAAGACCTTCAATTTGGCACAAAATCGGTAAGAGAATCTTATAAAAAGGGACAAACAAAAATTTTGTAGAGGGTTTTATATTTAGGGAGATGGAGTATTACGAAAACAGCTCACAAACTGTCTCACAGATGTGAGCATTTTTAGGGCCTATTTGCCGCACATGATAAATTGGACACGATAGGATAAGTTATCATATCATATTATTATCTGCAGTTTAGTGTGCCAGCACGATAAAGTTATCTTGTCATCTTAATCAATCTTACTCCCTAGTTTAAATGTTACTCCAAGGGAGAAGTTAGAATAAAAGCATGCGGGATAGGATAAAGAAATTTTTTTTCTATTTCATCCTCGTGATATTTATTTAACTTAACTTACAACTTTTAATATTTAAATAGATAAAAAAAATTATTCATGGGAAAATAGTACAATTGAAGATCAAATCTTGTACCTACACACACATATCCTTATGTGCTCACCAATTGAGCTACATGACTAGGACAAAAGATGAAAACTTTGAGAGATAAATTTTAAAATGCAAACTATTAATAAAAAATTAAGGTGTAAATTAAGAAAATCACTATTTTTTTAAATAGAGAGAAAAAATTTAGAAATAAATTGTCAAGAAAGATAAATTAGAAAAAGTATTTTAAAAAATATCTTGAGAAAATTTAAAAGAAAATCTCATGAAAAAATTAGAGACAAAAATTCTAAAGAAAATTAAAATATAATTTATTGAGACATAATATAATTTTTGAATACTATATTGATTATTGTGTAACTTATTTTAAAAAATAGTATTACTAACCGAAGAGTTTAGCTTTATTCTTTTACGAAGTATAATTACTAAGTATAATATTATATATGATATTATTTTTTAGTTTAGAATATAAAAATTTAAAATAAAAAACTAAGTATAATTAAGTTACTCTATTTATTGTTTATTTATAATTAATATAATATTTACTATAATATATTAAAAAAATATTTTCTACGGTATAATTAAACTAAAATATAATCGTGATAATGCAACCTTATCATATTTGTTATTTGGTAAATACCAAACATTAGATAGCATAAGAACATATGTGGTTCTAATCATATTCTGCTCTTATCCATCTTTCTTATCTTGTCCATCCTAATCTTATCATGTTCACCAAAGGAGCCATTATAGTTTACAACCCACGGTATTCAAATATGGCTAGTACCCTAAGGACACTATTTAAAGAGGTATCTGTAGTAAAAATGTATTGAAAAATATAATTTTTTTTATTCGAAACAGAATAATGTGCACTTATAATTATTTTTTTAATTTTAATAACCTTAACAAGTACTAAAAACATTGTATTTCAAGACCCTTCAAATATTTATTCACATTTTCAATAACCAATTCAATTCAACTAAGAAAATTACCATGAATAAATTTCTCTATAAATTTTAGGTGATCTCTGCCATAACCTTTGAAAATAATGGGTAAATTAGTCCATCTATAGTGTACCATTGTTTATTTGCCATCTTGATAATTTTGCCATATAATCTTATTTTATTAAGTTATGAAAATTTGCAGGCTGATCATGAGAAATATTTATTTTTTCATGAAGATTCTTTAATTATTTAATTGTTTTTTTTTTAAAAGAAAAACATAGATAGGGAGTGGTGTGATTATTGCATCTTCTCCGGATTTTTGCATCTTCTCTTCTTTTCCTTTCTCCATCCAAACGGTGTCGCAAGACTCAATGTCACATCTCACTCTTAAATGATTATTGCACAGCAAGTGAAATTAAACTGAAACGCTAGTTTTTGGAAGAGAACAACAGAAAAACCCATATTGATTTTCGATTTCAAGCGTGCACAATGAATCATTTTGACAAGGAGACACAAATCAAGAACGAAAAGGAAACTAGCGTAAACTTTCTGACTCAGACAGATTTGGAATTTTTGAATTTTTAGATCAAAGAGAGACAAAAACAAATTATATCCAACCAATTCAAACTCTGATCAAGAAATTGAAAGGATTTTGACGGATCTTTGTTTTTACTTGTTTGTCTTCTCCGGTGTTATCCTTACGGTGGATCGAGCAAAGTGAAGCGACCATTTGTGTGATAGGTACGGGCGTGGTTATGAGAGTATGGCGTATTAAGCTTTAGGATTCCACTGACATGAAACTAAGGATTAGGGTTTATGATAAAAGAGAAAATGTTGGTGTATGAAGGAGAAGAGAAGATGCAAAAAAAAATAAAAAAAATTGAGAAGATGAACAGGCCACACTACACTTATTTATGTTTTTTTTAAAAAAATAAAATTAAAGAAAAGGGAATTTAATTAAATAATTAAAGGCCATTCTTTAAAAAACTAATATTTCTTAAGGATCAATCTGCAATTTATAAACTTAACAAAATAAAACTATATAGAAAAAATTATCAAGTTGGCTAATAAATAATGGTACATTATGGATAGGCTAATTTATCCATTATTTTTAAAGGTAATGGGAGAAATCACCTAAATTTTAACTAGCTACACCTATGGTAATAATGGCAATTAGTAGGATATTAAAGTAATGTTTGCTTACTCATTTTAAAAAAGGAAAATGATATTTAATACCCTAAGAACACTATTTAAGAACCCAAATGTAGTAAAAAAATATTGGAATGTATAATTTTTTTATTCCCGAGAGACAGAATAATGTGCATTTATGATTATCTTTCTACTTCTAATAATCTTAACTAATACCCTTAGAACACTGTATATAACACCCTTTAAAAAATTCTCCATACCTGGCAATATTTTTGTAGCAACCTTAATACTCATCTTCAAATCTAGGCAACCATGACCAAAAATCGAGACAATCTAGTAATAAAAATAAATATTTTTAACTTTGCACCAAACGAAATTTAAAACAAATGGACCCTTAATAATCAACCTTCGACAATGATGTGTTTTTTCATTACTTTAACCGCTTTCAGTAATTTCATACCTAAAAATAATATACCCAAAAACTTAAAATCATTCAAATTACAAAACTCATCTTTCCAAAACACACACAATCCAAATTATTCCATACAAACTACTAGTAGCTTCATAAAATATAATAAACTATTACTTAAAACTCAAAGCTAGCAAATTTATCTTTGAAGTTCGTAGCCATCAATAGCAGCTTCAACTCTCGACCTTCCTTATTAGTAAAAACAACTTCTGATCGATAGCAAATTTAACACAATGGGAAGCATGTCCTCTCAGCATCAACTGAAGCCCACCAAATGATACATATACCTCCCTGGAACAACACAGGAGAAAAAAAAAAAAAAACTCACTCCAAAATTGACCAAACTCATGAATACAAATAAGTTGATAGATTATGCATTTGCAAATAGAACTTAAAAGCTAGAAGAAAAAAGTCAATGGAAAACTGTATTGTATTCTACTCAAGTTCCAAGAAACCAGCAAAGAAACATTTAACACTTGCAGAAGTGCAGCTAAACTACTTGCCAGTGGTTCGAATTGTTATGTAAAACTGGATTTGATGAAATATCCGAAACTCCTAGGTGATGTTTCTGAATTTGGATGAAATACTAAACAGAGTAAAACAAAAATATAACAAGGGAAACGTTTACATACACATCAAGCTGTGATTTTGAACCTCCATCATTCGTGATGTTGTATAACCTTCCATGCATGATATAATCGAACTTGTCTTGAATTGACACTGGGCCATCCTGGAGATGAAATCAATTTAGTGTAAACTGAAAATGCAATATTTGCTACTTTTGAGACAAACATAAATCATGCAGACTACTTTAACTGATATCTTTGTCATACATAACACAAACATTATTCACCCATGATATACTCAATAGTAACATAATATTGTAATTACAGATTATCACTTAGAACTCCCTGCTAGATTTATCTTTATTTTTTACCTGTGATATTATGAAATCATTAACAATCTACAACTTGTTTGATCCTTCACAGAAACTATAATGGCTACTTCTGGCTTCAAGATAAATGCATTTGCAAGCAAATAATCTGAATAAAAAACTGAAAGACCACACTGGTTTTATTTATTTTGCAATGAGTTGACTGGATTTTATTATATATCACCATTTAACAGCCATTTTTTGGACATTCCTCACATGGTTAACTACAAATTGGACACCTATATTTCAGAGCATGGAAGACATCTGATCTCATCTGACTTAGTGCCTTGTCATTCAGAATTGTACTTAACCGGCCCATGCAGATAAACAAAGGCAAGCTAAGTTAGTGTAAGAGTTCTTTTGATTTTCAAATCCAACGTGAGTGTGTGACTGAAAGCATGATATTTGGGCTAAGTGCACAGATAATCAAGCAGATAAGCAGAAAATAAAGTTAACATTAGAGTTTAATTATGTATGGATATGCATAACTTAACGAGTAGAGAATAGGTTAATAATGTCTATGACAAAGTACAATAAAACATGGAACCATAAATGAAAGGAGAATTAAGTTTACCTTAGTATTTAAAACAAGTGATGGAGACAAAACCATCAAGAATCTTTCATTTTTGTTAATAGGATAGATCTCTGTATTTACATCTAGAAGCATGTACATGTCACGCTTCTCACTTCGTGCTACAATCCGAGAAACTACAAGAAGATAGTCATGAAACTGTGAGTTCATGCCAGCTGAACACGGTAACTTAGAGAAATGTAAACTTGGCACACGAGCAAAGATGATTACAAGCTTATATGAAACGATATGGTCAAGCACTAAAGAATTGAGTTAAAGAATACAATTATTGCAAATTATATATCATATTGTTGCTAAAACTAAATTCAATTGAGTTGAAGCAGTAACGAGCTGGATATCCAAATCCTAACTAGTGAATGATTTCATAATCAGACACTAGATTTTTCCTAGTTCATAGTTTCTTTTGTAAGTTAAATGCACCTCACTCTTGGAGCTAAAGTAAGAGTATTTTTTTGCTTAATTGGCTCAATGACTCCGGCTCAATATCCGCTCTGATTTACTCATAAATTACAACCCCTCAATATGTGGTTTCAAATAATAAGAAATCTTGTCAAAACTAATGCAGTGCTAAAAGTAAACAGTAAAGACTAAAAATCAAAGATTTATATCAAGGCAACCTTCAAGTCATAAGGAACTGCTTCACCCGTATTAAAATGACATTATCAGCTCATTAAAAAAGCTATGCATATAAAAAGCAGCATACTTAAATGCATTGAAAAAATCGATAAGAGGGGCACATACCCTTGTCATACTTTCTACCATCTGGATCAACATCCTGAACCTTAAAAATATCATCAAAAAGGAATTCACTCATTCTTCAAGCCAATTACGCACAACTAAACACACTCCAGATCAGAGCAGCAGCCTCACGCTGAGAAAAGAAAATAGACAATCGAATTCAGAGAAAGCACATTGTTCTATTTATAGGTTACCGAAAGTTTAAATGTATAGCATTCAGGAGTACTACAATGACAGTACCGCAATATCCAACCTATTAGCATCTCAATTTTTCAGCCATGGAAAACAATAAAACATGTTAACAGTTTTAAGTTTCATATATTTGATATTTCAACCTCCACCAGATTAAGGTTATCCCCCAGGGCCTGGATCGTCATAATTCTGAAATCTGAAGCCAAGGCATTACAATAACAAGTGTAGCATCTTTCTCTAGTTTTGTCTTGTTCCTATCTATGCTTCCATAAGCATATTGCATAAAAACAGTGAAATAGTTGCTATATAAATATAATTTTATCATTCTCAGACAACAGGACAATTTATGTTTGTGTTCAAAGAGGAAAGTAGTCAAATCTATCATTCAAATCATATATACACTGCATCAAAGGCACAGAGAGCAACAGAGAAGAGCATTTCTACTGAACGAGAGCTGCACAGTGAGTAAAACTGTCATTATAGAGACTCAACTCAATCCACTCTAGCTAGCTAGTATGGGTCAGGACCAAAACAACTGCAAGGCCAAAAAGACCACAAAAGTAAAAGGTCACAAAGCGATCTCAGCTACAGCCAATTTATGCTTTTTAAATAAAAAATAGAACTAGATGCTAGGGCTAGAGCCGGGGAAAACCATTGTATGTCTTTAAGCTTTTGAAATCAATACGCTTTGACTTTTTTTTTTCTCAACACCACAAACTTAAACAAACATATATATAATTGTTTCCCTGCCATCTTCAACTAATAGTAAACTGTTAAAATTGAATTGAATTTTAAAGATGGCACATGTTATTTTGATTCTTATCAGCTGCCATTCTAATCGCAGCTAATTGATCATACTAACTCTGGTTTAGGGATGTATTGCTTCAACTTCAAAGGGCTATCATCCAGTCAAGTTCTCACATGGGGAAATTAACCTGCTGACCCCAAACTAAGCTGTCACTGATGCAGAAACAGAGTAGGAAACTAATCAACAAAGGTAATCTTGCGGGGCACAAAAACTTCTACACAGAGTAGAAAAATAAAAAGTTGAAAGTTGCATTCAGCAATCAATTTCCTAACTCCCGAGTTCCAAAAGCAAAAACCAGTATTGACGCGCAACACCAGAGATGCTAGAAAAAAAATTGGATTAAGCAGAGACAAGACATAGAAGAAATACGAAGCAGAAAGATACAAGAGCCTAATGCGATCGAACAAAAAAATCAAAGCCAAAAATAAACAAACAAAACCAAGTCATAATATAAAGACAATTGAGGACGCCTACATGCGCTTCCTGCTGTACACATAGCCGATTATAGAACCAATTGACATGCCATATGCGACAACCAAACGAACCAATTAGGGAATCACAGCATAACTCATCCAAGGACGAAAACATCAAACCATCAGATGCATTATATATCAGTTCATCAGCAACAAACAGACAGCACTGGATTCAACCAGAAGTTAAAGCAGATACCTAAGGCAGGGAGCGGAACGGGGGCGAGGAGCAGAACGGCAGAGAGGAGAAGAACGGCTGACGGAGGCGCGGACAGAATGACGACCAGAAAAGTGACGGCGACAGAGGTTAGGGAAGCAGCTGCTTCAGGTGACCTGGTGAAAGTGGTTGGGTATCTATTAAATTATACTCCCACATTTATAATAAGACACATCTAGATGATTTTAGTAGTCATTTTTATAAAATATTTTATAATTTTTATAATATATTTGTTGTTTTTTTTTTTATCTTTATTAAATGTGTATTAATTTTTTTTGTTCCTTAATTATAATTGGCTAACACATTATTTAATAAAAGATAAAAATAATATTTCATATATTTTTTAAAAAAATCGATAAAATTAATTATACTCAACTACACTTATTAATCTGTGTAATTCAATTAAAAACGTCTAATAAATAATATCAAATACAGTATAACACTAAAATGTTCATGTTTGCAATTCTTAGTTATGTGACTACAGTTCAAAACATGAATTTACTAAAGTAAAAAAACTAAAGTTATATTAAATGATAGTTTTGAGTTTGTCTTTTTTTTTATCTTATCAATTGAAAATCTTTGCATAATATATAAAAAAATATTATTTTATAATTAAAAAATTATTTTATGATTAAAATTGTAATATAAAAATACAATTCAAATATAATTTTGAAATAAAATTTAGAGTATTAATGTTAAATTTTTATTAGAAATATAGTCCTTATTTGTTAAATTTTTATTTTTATTTTTAATTATTTTATAATTAAAACTATAATATAAAAATAAAATTTAAAGATAAAAATGTGTCATCAAGAGAGAAATTATGTGTGATAACTATTTGATTAATACAGGTTCTATTCGTAAATAATGTTTCGTCAATCATTATAAATTAAGGGTGACAAAACGAGCCGGTCCGGTCCGTTTGGCCCGTGGCCCGCTTGGTCCACAAAAAAGTGGGCCAGACCAACTGGCCGTCAACGTTTCACTAGCTCACTTTGCTAGTCTGAACTTTTTTTAAAAAAATTGTCATTTTAATTAAAAAAATCTGGACTTTTTATTTTTTTTAGGTTTACTTTTTGCAACACGCAGCTTTTATTCCAAAAAATATCAGTTTTTTTAAAAGGAAATCGGGTGTTTTTTTGCTTTTTGTTTTTTATATTTAATAAACTTTAATTTGTTATTATTATTATTATTTTTTTTTATTATTATTATTATTATTATATATATTTGTTTGGACCTTTTTTAGGCCTTATTAGATTTTTATAAAAAAATTCCAACCAATAAATTTAAAAAATATATATATACTTGGTTGACTGGCTTCGTCTAGCGGATCACGTAAGTTGGCGAGTCAAAAATTCTAACTCAACCCACCTATTTTTTTGCAAGACGACAGGTTGGCTCGGCGAGCTTAGCCCATTTTTCCATCCCTATTACAAATAATCATATCTATAAAATAATTTTCAATTAATTAGATTAATTTTAAATAAAATTAAATTCATAACAAGTTATTTAATATTAAATTTTGATATATTGAAAATATAAAAATAATAAATAATACTTTATACTATAATTAAATTTTTATATTGTTATAGTAATATTTTTATCTTTTTTCTATGTATAAATTTATATTTTAAATATATACACCTATTTTATTATTTAAGTAACAATTATATATTAATACTTTAATTCTATTCAATAATATTATAAATTCAAGAATAGTTGAAGTAGACGAAAATGAGTGATAGTAATATCACCTTTTTTTTTTTGTCTAACCTGATTTTAAACAATGTTTCTTAGTAGACTATTATGGCAAACCCTTTTAAACTCTTATAATAAATATGTTGTCTACAATGAGTCTACGAATTTGCTTTTGTACTAAAATTCATCTCTATATTGCAATAAAATAAAATGATAATGTATTTACTTTAAGATCAAGTGAGAACACACAACAAAATCAAAGTATCGTGCTTTCATTGTATCAACTCATTTTTATGACCCAAGAAACTCATTAAATTATCTAAACTACAGGCTGATGATCCATAAAACATTGGACCCTGTCATTGATTCTTGAATTTAGTTTTATATTCAATTTTTTTTTTTAAAAAAAAACTGTTACGTTCTAAATAACATCTATAAATTATATAACTTGTGTTCTATATTATAAGTCCAGTTGTTTAATACTTTTGCTTACATTATTTGATGGTTATTTTAGGTTATTGAGTAGTTTTCACATTTATATGAAATTATAAAGAGTTGGGATTTTATCTTAAGTTTAAACAAAATTAATTATAAAATACTATTTAAAACTATTTTTCAATATTATTTACATGTTTACGAGAGTCTATTATACTCCATCAGTTCATGTACACAATATAATTTAACAAGGATTAGGTCTAAAGTTTTTTCTCCACCTACCCATCGAAAATCTACCTTATATTTTTTTAATTAACGCTCAATATTTATAGCATCAATATAAAAGCTTCTATAACTTTTTTTTAGATATATTATATTATAATATGTCCGTGCATTGCATGGATATAAAATACTACTAAACTATAAAATATAAAGTATTGTTCTTACTGCTCCTTCCGTAAATATATAAGACATTATAAAAATAAATAAAATTTTTTTAATCAGTGTAATATTGTACAAGTTCATAAATTATAGATAGAAAAAAAGTACTACATTTATTGTAAGTCAAACTTAACCTATTAAATACTTTGCTATGAACCAAAAAAAAACTTAACCTATTAAATTTTTGTTCATTCCAACAATAACATTTTAGTTTTGGTTTCTTAACATGTGCAATATTGCACAAGTAAAAAAAAAAATTTAATTAATTGTTTATCCTATTTTAGAAGATAGGTTTCAATATATAAGACAGTAAGGAAAAAAAATTTATTTATCTTACTCGCTCTTAGGGATGGCAACAGAGCGGAAGGGACGAGTAGTAGCCCCTACCAGGGGCTATCTGTTCTCGTAAGTTTGTGGGTATCCGTCGAGTATCCGTAAGTATTTTATTTAATTAAAATATTATTGAAAAATATTTAAAAAATAAAAAAATATTAAAAATTATATTTTAATATAAAATTTATATGGGTAATTATATTAACTATTAAAATAATAAAATAAATGTTCAAATAATATAATTATCACTTAATATTTGTGTTTTTTTCTTAAGTTAAAAACTAAGTGATAAGATATTATGTATTTTAAACACATTTCACATTCAATAAAATTATAACATATTTTCTTATACTAAATATTTAATATTATCTTTATAAATTAAAGAAAAAGTACTTAAAATATTATAAATTTAATATTTTTAACAGGTAGTGGGTACCCAATGTCATGGGTATCCGCAGATATCTACGGGTACGAATATTTTCCATCTCTACTCGCTCTGGTTCTTATTATAAGATCATTTACACACATTACTAGTGATCTTTAATATAAGACTCTTTGCAAATTTTTAAGAGCAATTATTGTTATTTTTCATGTTTATTCATTATAATCAATGAGTTGAATAGTTCTAAATTATCTAACTACTTCCTCGTATTAACCCTCCTATTTACTTGATACGGGATGTATTAAATGTTATTTACATTTTCAAAATACAATATATATTTAATTTTTCATTTAATCCTTATTTCCTTTAGTATTGGAGGATGTTTAAGAGGATGGTTATAGGGACTTACTAATTAACATTACTCTTAATGAGTTTTTTAAAGAAAAACGTTAAATTCTCATACTAAATTTTTTTACTCACGTAATTTTGACAAGTGTTTTCTATTTTTTATTAAGCATTTACATTTTGGAAGATAGATGAGTGGGTAGGAGAATTTGTAGTAGAATTTAGGGTTTGTTTGATTTCTCTTTTTGAAAACTATTTTTAAAAACAGAAAATTAAAAAACTTGTTTGGCAGACGAGTTTTTAAAAACAGTTTTTGTTTTTCAGTATTTAAAAACCAAAATATGAAAACATCTAAAATTGTTTTGGTTTTCAGTTTTTAGTTTTATGAATTTACACATAAATTTGTATTGAAAACTCCTCTCACTTTTTTTAAAAATTGTTTCTGAAGACTATTTTATAATACAATTTTTAAAATCTATTTCAAACAAGCCCTTAGTCAGAGGATTTATCATTACTCTTTTCAAGGTGTTAGTGGAGTACAATTGATACAAAGAAGAAAGATAATAGGGGTAATTTTGAAAAATAGTATCAATGCATTAATTACTCTTTTTACATATTTCCTTAATAAGCGCAATTGTCTTACATATTAATAAGTGTAGTAATTGTTATGGTTTTTTTCGAAATAAATTTTAAACTTTTCATAGGACCCTTTATCTCTCATTGTTTAATTGATTGAATAGTATAGTATTGATTAACCCCCAATCAAACATAATGTTAGAATTGATAAACATACAATTAATGTTTTATTCAAAATATAAGTGGACAAATAAATAGGATAAAAGTTTTTTCTCTCCCTAAACAAATAAAAAAGGAACGGAGAGAGTAAGATATTTTTAAAGCTTATGTGCACATTTAATTTATTTTATCAATATAATCTTAGTATTCATTTTTTAAAAAAAAAATATAGTAAGACGATGAATCAATAAATGAATAACACTAATTAAAAAGAAAGTAAGATGATAACTTAAATAACAAGATAAATTTGATAATTCCTACAAACAATTGATATTAAACTATATAAAAATTAATATTTATATATTATTAATTCAATTTATTGAATTAATTCATCATTAAAAAAACATATTAATTCTTAACTTAGTGAAATACTGCTGAGAGTTTGTAGTTTAAGTGGTATAAGGAGGAGTTTTTAGAGTTTAAGAAGCGGAATTTGATCTCTAGTATAATAGATTTAGAGGTAATATAATATGAAAAATGCTTAATCCTCCTACCCACTTAGTATTTACTTTGTAGAAGATAGATGACACTCGTCAAAATTAAGTGGATAGAAAGATTAAACATTACTCATATAATATTGAGATGTATGTGTTTGACTGATATAAAAAATAAATCAGTAGAGCACCTTATATTCATTTCGACTATTGAGTATAGATGTGGGATTAGGTTAATTTGTTGTTTAATAAAAAAGGTGAGGTTAATTTAGGAAATTAATTATTGGTAAACTTTTGATTATTTTTTTTTGTTACGTCGAAAAATATAAATTTTTGATTATTAAAAAAAAAGTTTTTAATAATTAAACTTTTAATTATTAAAAAAAGAAAATCATAATCGAAATGTAACAACTCTTATTATTAAGGAATAAAATTATAGGTTTGTCTACCGTATATTACAATATGTAATATTGTATACGTTAAAATTTCAATAATAACAATTTTTTTATTAAAAAAACAAAGCATTAAATGTATAATACATATAAATCTCATCATTTTTTTGTTATTTTCTATAAATGATTTTCAATTATTGGATATTTAATCTGTACAATATTAAAAAAAATAAAAAAATTTAAAAGTAAAATATTTTGATGGAATTAAAAACATTTATTATTTTAAAAGTTTAAAATTGATTCAATGCATGTATGTTTATTATAGTAATTCATAAACATTACTTTTAGGATAAATTATGATGAATATATTTTTATTATGTATTTTTTTTTAAAAATATTTTAAAAATATTTCTTGGTTGAATAAAAAATAATATAAGGTTTAAAGAATATAAATATATATTATTTTGTTAATAAAAAAATGACTCTATGAAAATAATGATAATTTTTTTAGGTGTGTTTTGTTTTGTTCTCTTCCGTTTCACTCTTTTCATTAAAATCAATCTGTCCTATTCACTTGTCTTTGTGTCCTGTTCTGTTGCTTTTGACTGATGTACCAAACAGGAAAACTATACATAATGTCATGTTCTGTTTAAACACGTCTGTCAAACGCTAGTAGCAAGTTATACTCTTTCAAATTTCTTTTATTATTTTATTAGTATTTCATCAGTTAAAGTTGGAGGAAAATGAAAAATTTTATTTATCCAAAATTTAGATTTGGTGGGACTGATTAAAATGTGTTTAGAGAAAGTGGAAAGTTCTTACGGTATTTCATAAGGATTTTTAAAAATAAAAATGCAATCCTCAAGAAAGAGATCTAAATGTCCATTTAACATTACAGGAACAGTGTAAACGATTACAAGAATAGTGGGGGAGTACGATGAATCAGGTGGTTCTAATTAAATACATGTAAACACAGAAGAATATCTAATTATTTTAAATTTTAATATATTAACTAATTTAATTATACATTTTTTTTTAATAATTGCCATTGTAATCTTAGGTCTTTATAAAAAGGACCGATGAAAGTAACATATAGGACAAATTCCTTAGCGATAGTTACAAGATAAGATAGAATTTGAAAAGGATCCACTAAAAAATAAAAATGATTAAAAAAATAAAAATAAAAATAAAGAATGAAACTTAAAATCTAATGCAAAATTAAGAGATCGAGACCATAACATTGAACTTGTCAAAATATTCTTTTGTTAACTAATAAATAGAATTTTTTCCATTAAAAGAACAAGTGTAAAGTTATTCATATCATTAAATATACTATATTTTTTATCATTTTTTTAACAATTTTAGTTTCATAAACATTGCTTTTAGGATAATAGTAGGCAAAACTCATATTTAAAAAAGGGGTGGATCAAGCCCAATTTTTATTTGGACCGAGGGTTGACAAATGCGTTTAAAATTAGCGTATCAAACCTAACAAATTATTATGATCATTTAACTATTGTTTAGATGAGACAAAAGAAAAACACATATACCTATATAAATTTTTTTATTTTGATTGACGAGAAGATGAAAAAAAAAAGAAACATCAAATGTTTTAAAAAAATAATTCAAATATTTTCTTCCTCTAGTTTATTCTCCTCTTACTTTTCCTCTTTTGTTATTTTTTCCTTTCTAATTTTCCTCCATCAAAACAATCGTTTAAGAAAGTTAAACTCAATAGAACTTTACAACGTCAAATGTTTCATTGTGCTAAAATATTAAAAAAATGATTTTTTAATATAAATTATTGAATTATGTATAACAATTTTTCTTTAATTTTGTTTCAAAATCTTATCTTTTGTATTGTTTGGTTAGGAAACAAATATTCTTTATAGTTGTATTTTTAAGACTGAAAGCTTTAAAATAAAATAATTAATATATTAGTTAAATATTTTGTAATTTTGACTAACTTCTCCTTCAAAGTTAAAAAAAAAAATTATATTTTTCTAAATATTTTGATAATGAAGTATAGAAAAAATATCATGTATTAATTGTAAGTTTAAATTAAATAATTTTAAAAAAATCAACAATAACGTCCTGTGGTGTATGCAATTAACCTTACATAATAGAATAAGAATTTTTGTTGTGGTTGATTATGAAAAAAATTGGGGGTGGGGGGATATAAAAAACTTGGGGGCCGAAATATACCTTATATATAATTTGGGGGCCAAAATATATCTTATATATAAAATATTGATACAAATAATTTTTTTTGGGGGAGAACAAGTCTCTCCATTAATACGTTAGGATTCGTCCTAATTCAAAATATATTGCTAACATTATATTATTATGGACAACGAAACCGCTGACTAATGTTATATTTTCTAATGAAATCCTTTTATTGATTCTCTTAATATTATATGTATATTAGCTTAATAATAATTAAATAAAAATTCCTTTTTTATAATTTTTATTTTTATAAGCAAAACATATTATTAAAAATGAAGAGTAGAAGGGGTATTTCAATCGATTACATTTCTTTTTTATAAATAAAACTATGAACAGTAATATTATAAAATTGTAAACTATGAAAATCACATCATTCGACACACATTATATTTCATAATTTCTATCTCCATATCTAAAAATTTATAACTTCACATATTATAATAATAATTTTATGTCTCTATATCTAAAAATTCACACTTTGTAATGATAATTTCAAAATGGACTTTGACTTGCGAGTCAACTTGTCTCAACCTGTATCGACTCCCAAATTATTGCGAGTTAAACGAGTCGAACTATTTTTGAATTAAAATTGTTTTGAGCCAATATTTTTGCTAATTAACCCACCTACAAACCGGGTCGAACCGAGTTGCTCGAGAGTCCGAATCCATTTTGATGACATTAATCTTAGTCCCTAATTGTAACTTATTTAGGAGAAATTCTCGTCTTTCATGAAAATTTATTTTTAATTTCTCAAAGTCTCAAACAAATATTTATAAGAAGTATAAACGGATATTTCTAAATATGAGAAAT
Organism: Cyamopsis tetragonoloba; assembly: GCA_037177725.1. NCBI lineage: Eukaryota > Viridiplantae > Streptophyta > Magnoliopsida > Fabales > Fabaceae > Cyamopsis > Cyamopsis tetragonoloba. The sequence continues at coordinate 64,755,483 of CM074121.1, forward strand.
CAAATGCATGTTTTCCTTTTTATTTTTTTTCAGTGTATTCATTGCTGGAAGCAATGATTAATCCTCTCCCTCCCCGAAGCGGTTGTTAAGTGACCACAAAATATCACTCATGAACATGTGATTAAGGGACGAGGTGAGCTACCATCACGCCACAAATGTGTTTTTTTTTTGTCCAAACAAATATATGTGTTTTGAACACAAGGGATAGCAAATTTTGTTGTTGTCTGCATAAACTTGATCCAGCAAAAAGTTTAATTTTTTTTGGGTCCAGCAAAAAGTTTATTAATGTGTTTACTTAAATTGAGTGGAGACGGTTACATTAGGGGCTCGAAATAAGTTGTGTATGTGCGTTTGTTGGAAGTAACTTTATTGGGCTAAAGAAAAAAAGTAAGAAGGGCCTAGAGAGTCCAATATGTTGGTTCACGTGAACCCGAAAGGACAAGTTTGGAAAATCACATATGAAAATTGGGGTAATAGTGACCACAAGAAAGCAAAACTCTAAACCTCAGTTGCGTGCCCGATTCAAGTAATTCAGGCCCGTGTACTAACTAGTGAAGACGTTACTGCACAGTGTTGCTACCTTATTATTATATAATTACATTACATTACATTCACATACTGATACTAGTATGAGTATCACACAAATTCCACACCACCCACCCTCACACCATAACCAAAACCCCAAACCTTCACAACAAGATTTTTTCCCAACCAAAATCCACAAACAAACTGGGATTTTGTTACAAGTAACACATGACAAAAATAATAATAAAAACCCTAATGGTTATTGGTTGGTTTTAATTTTTTATTTTAATTTATGTTAAAAAGTTTTGTATTTATTTTCAAAAAAAAAAAAAGAAAAAAAATTAAGGGATTGGATTTGAAGAGGTGTGAGAAGAGGAGGCAAAGAAGTAAGAAGGGTCTTAGGAGGAGGAGCAGTTGATGGTTAAACCATCATCTGTTTTTTTTTTATTATTCTTTTTCTCATATGATATGGAAAACCAACAACAACACCACCATCACGAGAACCAGCACCCAGACCCTGACCTAGAGAACCACCACCAGGTATGGGGCACGTGGGAGGAGCTCTTGCTCGCCTGCGCCGTCAACCGCCACGGCTTCAAGGACTGGAACACCGTCGCCATGGAGGTTCAGTCCCGCACCACCCGCCCCCACCTCCTTGCCACCGCCAGCCTTTGCGAACAGAAATTTCACGATCTCAACCGCCGATTCACCGACCAATGCAACGTCGACGCTCTGCCGCCTTGCCAGAACGGAGCCGCCGCTGCCGATAACTCCGATCACGTCCCCTGGCTCGAACAATTGCGCAAACTCCGCGTCGCCGAACTCCGGCGCGAGGTCCAACGCCGTGACGTTTCCATTCTGTAAATCTCTCGCCCTTTCGAAATTTTGAATATTTTTTTTAGGTTTTAGATCTAATTTTGGTATATTTTTTTCACGCCTTTTTGTTTTAAGGTCGTTGCAGTTGCAGGTAAAAAAATTAGAGGAAGAGAAAGAAAAGGAAAAAGATGGAAAAGAAGAGAAGAAACCAGATCTAGCGGTTCCCGGCAAGGCGCGGCCAGAAACCGACAAAACCGGCGGAGAACTAGAAGAGCCTGGACCGGCCAATTCCGAACCGGAGATTCGCCGGCTCAGTGAGAGCGCCAATAACAATGATAAGTCAATACCAACAACTGGTGACGAATCTGACCGGGAGAACCAGTCGGTTAACGAGTCCAACTCAACCGGTTCGCGGTTTGAGGTAGCAAAAAACGGGGAGGGAGAAGCAAAGTTAGGACCTGGACCGCCTCCGGTACATACCGGTCCGAATGAACCGGACCCGGTTGAGAGAAAGGGTAAACCGGTAGGAGAAGAATCGAATAACGGAAGCTACGATAACGCGGCTAAGGTCGCAACGTGTGAGTCGGTGCCTCCGAGTGAGGAGAGGAAGGTGGATGAGGACTCGTCTGAGTTGCACGACTCGGTGGCTCACTCGGGTGAGGGAGCGACGAGGGAGAGCAGCGAGGTGCAGAGCTCTGCGAGCTTGACGAAGAAGAGGAAGACGCGGCGTAGAAAAGATGTTTCTGGCGGCGATGGTCGCGGCGAGGTGGCGCTGGAGAACCACGAGGTTGCCATGGTGAAATCAGAACCGTTGGTTGGCGTGTTTGAGATGATCAAAGGACATGAACACAGCTCATTGTTCGAGCGCCGTCTTGAAAGCCAGGTATTCCATCCAACTCTTTTTTTCAGGGATAAAACGGGTATTTTATGCTTGTTCAAATATTTGAATTTTTTTAATTCAATGTTTTTTTGTATACTTTAAAAATTTGTTTTAACCTTAAAATATTCATGCATGCACGTTAAATTTACATTATTAATAATGATCCGTATTATTTTTTAAAATAATTAAAAAATTATTATGTTTTAGATATTAATTAATTTTTAAAAAATAATACTTACAAAATGGCAAAATGACACTTTTGGTCCTTAACTCTTTGCATCAATTCACTTCGGTCCCTTAATTTTTTTTGATTCATTTTGGTCTCTTAATTTTTATTTTGAGTTCAATTTGGTCCTTACCGTTCAATTTAGACACTTGTATTATGACTTGACAGAAGTAACGGTAGGGACCAAATTGAATAAAAAAAGTTAACAGACCAAAATGAATAAAAAAAAAGTTAAAGGACCAAAACGAATTGGTAAAAAAATTAAGGGAGCAAAAAGTGTTATTTGCTGCAAATTCTACAAAATTTAATTACATGAACCGGATACGTTCTTAAAATCATGACTGTCCAACAATAGGGGACCACTATTGAAATAGATCGGTTTTAGTAGGGAGAAACTATTATTGTTACTCTAAAATACTTATGTCTGGGTTGTTTATTTTTGTTTTTAAATACTTTTTTAATTTAAAAGTATAATTTTCAGTTGATAAAATTTAATTATTAATATTTAAACATTATTAAAATATTTAAATGAAAGTGAAAATAAACAGAAAATATAACAATAGTCTGACTCATGAAATTTATTAATAAAATGACCAAGATAAAAAAAAGTGGTTAAACAATGCTCTTTGGTTTGGTTGGTTTATCTTTGGTTTGAAAATGGTAAGAATCATTACTCTTGCAATTTTGAAAAATTGAGCATTATGTTACTCTGCCCGTTAATAATACTCTTAAGTAAGATATAATAAATATATCTTATTTAATGTTTTGAATTATTATAAAATATACATTAAATAATTTTTTAATTTTTGAACAATCATTTCATTAAAACGTTTCTAGTTTTATTATTCTTTAACGAGTGCCCAGTTAACATTTTCTTAAAAAAATAAAAAGTGAAAACTTTCAGAAATAATAATTCTAGGGGAAAAAAATACAGAATCTGTTTCAACTTAAAGATTCTTACCGGAGTTGGGAAATTTGAGTGTTTTGCCGCTGAAAGTGGTTTAGGTAGACTTGGTCAAGTGTCTATTTTTTCTTAGCCTATTATCTTGTGAATATCGAATATCGATATTGTTAACTATCTACTAAAATGGTAAAGATTAATTAGAGTAATTATATGTATAAATAATTTCATAAATATTTTTCCTTTACCGTTGTATTACATGCGTAGTAACAGTACTTTATAATTTATTTAAATCTAGCCTATCTTGCAGATATTTTGGCTCTCCTTGCGAAGAAACATGCAAAAACGATTTTTCCCATCACGTTGAAAAAATAGTTTATTTTACCCTAATTTTAGGAAACAAACTGAGAAAAGATTATTATGGTTTAGCTAAGCACGTGCGTCCTTCTAAGCCCAGGATTGGGTGCTTCTCCATGCAACGTGCTTGCAGATGATTTAAGGCTGAATCATCTTAAGCCCGTGAGCGTATTTGTTTTGGGCTTATACCCTATTCAAACACGACCCAAACCCAAAATAATCGACATGACCAATCTTACTTTTTTGTCCTACAACATAAAAAAATGCCATTTTTTACCCAAAAATCTTATTTCTAATTATTATTTTTTTTTTAAAATTATTCTTTATTCCCTTTTCTAGTGCCCATACTTCGCGGCGGTGACGTGTTTGGTCATAAGTCATAATCATCCATTTGTGTCTCCTCTGAATATTAAATTTGAATACTTTTTCGTATTTGAGAGTATACTTTTATTTGACATATTATTCACGTCTGAGTGCTGCAGTTTTTTTACGTTTTTTTTTTTTTTTAATTTTTGAATCATCGATATTTCTTTTAATATTTTCTTTATTTACAAATAATAATTATATAAATAAAATTTGATAACTGAACAAATAAAGAAATAAATTTATTTCAAACATTTATATATTTATAATCTATAATATATAATGTTATAATATAAAATAAACATTAATATGTTTTGGTGTTTAAATAGACATTAATATTGTGAAGAAATAATTATTATTTCATAAAATAACCGTAAAATGCTCGGATTATAAATTAATGTTGCGAGTCGAATCGAATGTGTAGGATTGGACGGTAACGTTTTTGTATGGTTGGCTGGAAGCTGTTAATGCTCGATTTTTATTTTTTTATTTTTTATATTTGCTAATGCTCGATTTAAATAAATGGGGAAAAGAGATCTGAACGGTAGTGGAATTACGAATGGGCCATATCTTTTTTTGTTCTCTTTCCTTCTTTGTTCCTATGCAAATCCTTTGTCGTCGAAACAACAAAAGGCGCGGTCATAGATGTGCACCTTTTTATATGATCATGTCTAATGAATATGAATATTTCTATTCTAAATTGACCCCCAAAAGTTTATTACAAACGAGCAATCAAATTATGATATGTTTATTAATATGTCGAAATACTCAAATTCCACGGGCCGAACCGAATGGACTCATACCATTAGTGTTTTGTAAGGTTGGTAACGCTCCATGATTTTTCATGCATACTCTATGACGCAATAAAATGATAGGTTTTACATAAATAATGGTAGATGTAATGCAACTATTGTTTTATTGTGTCTGATAGCATTTCTAACACGATCAAATTAACGACGATGCAAATCCGAAAAAAAGCAATTGATGTATGTTAATGCAATAATGACAAACTTTGGTTTGGTCTCTCTTGTGGCTGCAGGAGTCGGATAGATACAAAGACATAGTGAGGCAGCACGTGGACTTGGAAACTATACAATTGAGACTTCAAAAGGGTCACTATTCCTCCTGCACTAGTGCATTCTTCCGTGACCTCCTCCTCCTCTTCACCAACGCCACCGTATTCTTCCCCCATGACTCAGCCGAATCACGGGCGGCGCGGCAGCTGTACCGCCTCGTCACCGCGGAGATGAAGAACCACAGCCAAACGCAATCGGATCCTGTCTCCCGGAAGAACGATGCGCTCCCTCCAAACACTTCACTTGCCAAAACAGATTCTCTCCTCTCCAAACACAAAGCCTCTGCTCCTATACTGGTTTGCCGAAAACGCAGCGCAATCTCAGGCAAACCTTCCTCCGCAACCTTTGGCCAAAAGGGTGACCAATCCATCATCAGTAACAAGAAGGAAAGGCCATCTTCTGATGCAAAACCGCCCTTGAAACCCTCTTCCTCCGACACAGAGGAAGAGGAGCCTCCCAAGGCCAAGGAAAAACCTGTCACTGGAGCCAGAAGCCTAAGGAGAAGCAGCAAGAACCCCAGTAACAACTCTGGCAATAAGAAAATCACCTCTAACTCTACTTCTAAAGCAGCACCATCGGCAAGCAAGTCTGCAGAGACCCTGAAACCGGAGAAGAGCAAAGCAGAAGGGGGAGCGGACAAGAAGAGGAATGCTGCCGCGGATTTCTTAAAACGGATAAAGCGAAACACTCCGGTGGAGGCTCCGAGGAGTGGTGGTGGTAATGGTGGTGGAGGAGGAGGGGGAGGAAGTAGTAGTGGCAGCAAAGGTGGTGGAGGTGGAGGTGGAGGGAGTGTGAAAGATCAGAAGAAAGTGGTAAATAGTGGAAAAGGGGATAAAGGGAAAGAAAGGGCTTCAAGGAATAATAGTGGTGGAGGGTCAGGGGATAAAAGGAATAAGAATATTGATAATGCTCTGTCAAAGAGAAGTGTTGGGAGACCTCCAAAGAAATCAGCAGAGACCAATGCAAGTAGTGCAAAGCGTGGGAGGGAAAATAGTGCTAGTGGTGGCAAAGATAAGCGACCTAAGAAACGATCAAAGAAATAATTTTAAGTTTCATAGACCATAGTTAGTTTCTTTTGGTTTTTTTCTTTTTGTATATTATTATTATTATTATTGCCAAAAGCATGTGTTTCTTTCTTTATTTTATTATTATACTGCTAATTAATTGATCAGCTGTAGCCTGTAGCCAGTTCCCAGGTAAATGTAACAGTGTTTTATTTTTATTTTTTGTTTGGGTTAAATATTGTAACAACATTGTCCTTTTGGGGAGGACTGCTTTTCTTGATTTTTTGTTTTAACAGGAAAGCATAGCCAGTGCTAGTGCTCGTTGGTCACTCTAGCTTTGTTTCTTTCTCGACTCTGTTCTTTATTACTTGTAAGTTGTTCGTCTGGGTAAATCAACACTGGGAGTTCTGTTTGTTAAATTACATCTTTTCTAATTTTCCACCCGAAATACCATGACTTGCATAATTTGTTCAACGCTACAAAATCATTATTATTTTTCCTGAGTTCCCTCTCACTCTAATATTAGGATAACTATTGCTTTGAATGTACACATGTCTTCCCCTTTTAATTGATGTTCTATCTAAAACTCAAATTATGATTCTTCCTTGTTGATTCAAAATTACTTAAAACTTATTTTACAATTGAGTTTCTTCATCCTTTGAAAAATTAAATTTCTTTATATATAAATTAATGTGAAATATTGCGCTTAAATTATTATTCTCTCTATTCTTATTTATAAACACTTAAAAAAAGTATTTCTTTTTATAAACAATTATTACAAAAATGAGAAGCATTTGTTGTATTTTTAAATAAAATTTTACCCCTTTTGAGTTCCTCTATGACCTTGTCGTACTCCATTTGATAAATCCTTTTGAGTTTCATTATGATTATTTTTTGTGACGATTCTTTTATTTAGTTAGATCAGATAGAATACAAGCAACTCAACAAGTACATCTAGTCTATATTTTATTAATATTTTGTTAGGTCCCGCAGGTACACCACTCTATCCATTTAAGCAACTCTTACACTACACTGCAAGGTTCTTATTAAGCAACTCAAATGTCCCACGCATATCACAAAATACAAAGTTCTTACACTAAAATTCTGTTTGTTTGGCTCCACTTCTCCTTCAAACAACTCTTGGTCTTAGTTGTTTATTTAACCAACTCTAGCTACGTCAGCAAGCTGCAATGAAAAATTGCTTGCTAAGTTGAGTTGCTTAGCACAAACAATGACTTTAAGCAACCTCATTGTACATGGTCTTGCATTCTTAAAAAAAAATAAATGAAAAGAAATCACTAGGTATATCCGTATTACACACCTTTTTAGACACATTACACTTTGCTCCCACTCTAGAATTCAGTAATTTAATCTAATACATCTTAAAATTCCAGCAAATATTTTTTTAACTATTGAATTTTAAAACTAAAAAAAACTATAATGTTTTAAATAGACGTGTGACGCAAGAATAGTGGCAATCATAAAAAGAGGAAAATCATCTTCTTATACTTATTTTTTTTTTAAAATCACCTTCACACTCCTTTCTATCTATCACATCATATATATTCTTTGATGATGCTATATCAATAAAATTACAATAGTTATTGGTATACACCAATTATTTACCTATATATTGTATATTACGTTAAATACGTTTAAATATATGATTAAATTAATACAAAATAATTTTATTAAATACGTGTTTAAATTAATATGAAATGATTTAACTAAATAATATAATAATTTAACCATATATTTATACCATTTAATTTAATATACAAGATGTATGTAAACCGTAAGGGTAAATAAATAATTTTTTATAGAATTAAGAGTTAGTTACAAAACCATTTTATGTGGTCACCATTAAATACGTTTAAATTTTTCTCATTTTAAAAATTACTCATTTTCTTGATACCCTGTTGCTTTATTAATTTTAAGAGTGCCGTGTGTAAAGTCCATACATAAAACAAGAAATGTAGATATAATAATATTATAAAAATAACATAGTCCATACTCTCTAAAAATATATAATTCAACCTGTGAAAATGATATATAAATTAACAAAATATATATATCGGATTTCAGAATGTAAAAAATAAAAGAAACATAATAATTTAATGTATTTTTGATCTCACTACTATACTAATATATAATTTTAGTCCTTTACTTTTAATTGCATGGTTTTAGTATTTATATTTTTAAAACTATTGCAATTGAATTCCTCCGTTCACTTTGCGTCAAATTACTAATAGAGAAGAAGACGTGCCACCTTTTCTTAAAAGGTAGCACTATGCATACCACACTAATTTTCAAGTGCACCACACATAAAGCATAAATGTATTTTCAAACATGCAAAAGAATAGAAACTAACTTTCGTTTTGCTGTTTTTTTAACTACCAAAAATTAATTTCCAAAAAAACGTGTAGTGCGCATAATAATTTTGCGAGTAAAAATATCAGTTTTTTTAATATGTGCTCATGAACACACAATAAATATTTAATATATACTATCAAATTAGTATAATTTTAATGCAATCATGAAAAATTAAGAAATTTTTCAATAAATACTTGTCTTTTTCTTACCTTCTTTATTTATTACCCTATCAAACACCATCAAGCACGCATTAGAAAAACTGTTATTCATTTTAGTTCACATTAAACCTTAAAATTTTAAATAACGATTTAAATAAATTTTTATATTTATTATTAAAACTTCAATTCAATACTTATGCTTTTATTAAAAAAAAAAAATTTAGCTCAAGACTTTAATGTTATTAATTATAAACCAATGATAGAGAGTGAAGTACATACCACAATTTCAAGAACATATGTGAACGATAAAAAGTCTTAGGTAACGTTTGGTAGCTGAACACAACAAAATAGAGTGAAACATAATGGGATGAGATGGAACAAAATAAAACATGTATTGTGTTTGATGTTCATAGAACATGATTATATATCTTATTTTGCATTTAGTGTTACTTAGAATAAACAAAATTAAGTGTATAATACATATATAACCCTACACTACTTGGTAAAACATAAAAAACTAAATAAAAGATAAAATATAACATTTTTATTTTTATAATTATAGTTATATAATAATTTGAAAGTTTATTAATTTTCATATTAATATTTAATGAAAATATTTTCAATTCATGAAATATAAAATTCTGACAAGAAATATAGTTATTAAATATAATTATTAAATATAATTTTTGTTGAACATATTTTTATTATATAAATTTTAAAAAATATATTTTTAAATTATTCTTTTGCCAAATGAAAGAAATAAAAAATTTATACATATATTATTTTGTGAACAAAAAGTAACTTGACTAATAATAATTCTGTATTCTACCATGTTCTCCTATGTTTCACCTTTTATATGAAACCAAAATATTTCGGTCATTTGAGCTTATGTGTTTCACTTTAGTGATATATTAGACATAGAACACTGTTCCAATATCATTTTATGTAACACTTTCTTAAGAATTAATACCCTCTTCAATGGCGAGGTGTTAAACTATTTCTTATGAATTAATTTATTATATTTTGCTAGGTCCCACGTGTATATATCACTTTATAAATTTAAGCACCCAAAGCACTTCAATGCAAGTTCTTAAATAAGCAATTCGGATGGATCCACATGTACCCACAAATTAATTATCTCATATTTATTTTTTTATTTTTAATACAAATTAGGTCCACTCTTTCTATAAGAACCAAATGCTAATTTAAACAACTTTGTTAAGCACTCTATTCCACGTCAGCATGCTCCAAAGGAGATGAGGTACTTAACTGAAAATGCTAATTTAAACAACTTTGTTAAGCACTCTATTCCACGTCAGCATGCTCCAAAGGAGATGAGGTACTTAACTGAAATGCTTAAATGATAAGAACCCATTTAAGCATCCCATTAGAGATGGTCTAATATGACCACTATTAAACTTTTCTTTGAAAATATGTTAAAAGAAGATGAAGGTAACTAAAAGTGATGTTTAAAATTGTCCATACAGTTTCATTATAAGCTAAAGCTATCATCAGGGCCGCCCTAAAGGTAAGGTTGGCCAAGCCCTTGCTTTAGGCCCCCAAAAAATGTACACAATTATTAATATATTTAGACCCTATTTTAATATATTTTTATTTTTAAAATATTAAATACTTTATAATATACATTGTTATCATTTTTTCTAATAAAATATTTCTTTCTCCTAAATAAAATGCATATGATGTTTATCCAATAATGTTATTAATTTCAAAAAATATTTATTATTATTAATTTAGAAAAGGCCTATTATAATAATTCGCTTTAGGCCTAAAAATTGGTTGGGCCGGCCCTGGCTATCATCATGCACATATATAGAGACCGTAGTCAGTCGACTGACTTGCGGATTAATAGGTGACATAGTATAGGCTAACAAACTATCATTTTGTTTCACTCGGCTTTTTTTTTATTTATTTATAAGTGGCTTTTAAATAGAAAATTAAAATTAAGAATTTTAAAAAAAATTAAAAACTGTTTAACAGTTTTATTATTTTGTATTTTATAAATTACTTATGGTAAAAAACTATTTGTATGATAAAAGTATTTGTGTCAACTTTTTTAAGTTACTTATCATTAACTGTCACATTATTTTGATATAAGAAAATAAATTATCAATATAAATTTTTTAAAATGAAAGTTGCAATAAAAAATAATTCTTTGATAAAATTCAATATTTTTTTTAAAAAAATTAAACAAACAATACAAATTTATCAAAATAATAATTTAACATTAAATTTTTTAAAATATTTTAAATATATATAATTTTAAATAACAATAAATTCATAAATATTAAAGTAAAATGGATAATGAATAAATGAGAAGAAAACTTTTTGAAGATTTTAGCATATTGCTATTTTTACAAAGAGAGAAGGAAAATATATTCAAGATTTCGAGTGTTAATTAAAATATTTGGGTATTAATTACGATGGATCCACAAAATAAGCCATCTTTTTTTTTCTTCGAAAAGCTCATATTTTTGACTTCTGGCTTAAAAGCCAAATTTTTTCATTTTGTACACAAAAAAACTAATTTAAATTTAAGAGATTTACTACAAATCCTATTCGACCCAATTTTTACTTATAAGAGGAAGAAAAAAAAAAATAATTGGCCAAACACTATCTAAAATTGTTTATCCGTAGATAAACAGATGAAACTTTGCGGATCCTACAGTTATGTGTATACCCACTTAAATTTAAAAATTATGATTTAATCATTATAATTAAATTTAAATTTTAAATAAATTCAAACTTTTATAGTTATGTTTATAATTAAATTTAAATTTTAAATAAATTCAAAATTTTAGAGTTATGTTTATCTTATGTAAGAAATTAATATATTTTAATTTTTTTATTATAACCACGGTTTCCTTATCCTTAAGATGAGACTATTCTGGTTTGCGCTGCGTGGCTAACATTAACTCCCGGGAATTTGACATAGGTGAAATTCGAACACGCGACTTCCTATGTGGGTCGTCCCTCCTACGAATTTAGCGGGACCGCTAAGCCAACCCTCACGGTTTAATATATTTGAATTGTTTTATTAATATAATTATTAATTATAAAATTTACATTTAAAAAAATGCTTTCTTGTTTTAAAGTCAGTCACAAAATCCAAAAAAAGCTTTGCAGGGCCCGGTAGGGTAGGGTGTTTGGGCCGGTCCATATACTTGACTCTACGGATCTACAATGATTTTAGTAGGTCAAAATTGTGTTGTTTAAATAATAATAAAAAAATAGCATTACATAACTATAAAGTTAAGTCAATTTAAAATATAACAGATCAACTTGTTCAAATTGAAAAAGTTTCACTTCGGTTGGCTTAGCGGTGTAAGGTCCCGTTGAGTTTATAGGAGGGGTGATCTACGGTGGGAGATTTCATGTTCGAATCACACTTATGTCAAATTTCCAGGGGCCAGCGCCAGTCACGCAGCGCAAACGAGATTAGTCTCATCCTAAGAGCGGAGAAACCCGTTGTTATACCAAAAAAAATTGAAAAAAATTACATCATGGTCGAGCTTACTTTTTTGTCGAGATGTTTTTTTTTATTTATCAATAAGATTAAAATATGATACTTTATTTTAAAAAAATTAAATATGTATCACTTGAATAAATTACAAAGTATAAAAAAAAAACACATTAAAAAACTTTTAGAAAAAAAAAATCACTAAATTAATATATGTTTTAGAAGTTCAATAGTCTTGAACACCATTTCATAAATCATGGGTGTCTAATGAGAGTATCTTTGGATTAGCCGTACAAAATAGATTTTTTCAAGACAATTGTGTGCATAATTAATTTTTGCTATAATCGAACACAACATAATTAATTTTTATTTGGGTACATTCTTAAAAAGTGATTTTGAAAATAATTTTTTTATGTTAGAGTGATATAAAAATTTGTTTTTATTGTATAAATTTAAATTGTAAACTAAAGCAAAAAGCTTTATGAAAAAATCTCTAAATTCTAGCTTATTTTAAAAAATATTTTTGTAGTTATAATAAAATAATAATAAAATTTTAAAATATTTTCTCTTCTCTTCTCAAACATCTTCTAAAAGTTCTTTATTTTCAAAAAGATTTGTAAAAAAAAGTGTTTTCATTTACCCTCTAACGAGAGAAAGATTAACGACAATTACCGAAAAAACCCCAATAGAGTGTAATAATCTAATTATTTATTAACTATGATTTTATAAAAAAAAAGTTAATCTATTAACTGTCCCAAACTTTTGTCAATTGTCCCAATCATATAGTTCAGTTAGTGAGCGTATAAGAACATACATGTGAGTATGGATTCAATCCCTAGTTGAACTAATTTCTCGTGAAAAAAGAAAAACTTTCGCCAGTGGTAGGAAAGGGAAAAAAAAGTTACATATAAGGTGTATTGATTAATTCTTGTGATAGAAAGATGTTTGGAGAATAACATAAATTTGGAGTTTTTTCTGTTCTCTACTCTCTAGCATGGGATACGGTACCCTTTGAAACTATATTTGGAGTTTTTCCTCATCTTCTTTCAGTCAAAAGCTATCAATTTTGTACGGAATTTTAGAATATTGATAAACAAGTGTGCATATGAACAGACCACAATAGTACAAAAGCATATCCGCCAAAAATCTGCTGTTGAATAATTCACATTCTTCTCATTGCCTTAGTTCAAATTTGTTTTTTTAATGCACTGAAATGTTTTCTGAATCACACTTGAAAACTGATTTATATTTGATTTGAATAAAAACATTATTGAAATAAATACAACTTCTTTTTTGATAGAGTCTATTTCTTTTATAAAGGTTCATATATATTGAAGTTTCTTTTTCTCTTTAGTACGCTGAAAATTTTGAGTAGATGTGATCATGTGGGTCTAATCTTGCATTAATATTTTTTTTCTACTGAAGATTTTTAGTGAGTAATAAGAGTTTGTAAACTAAGGGAGCGTTCAGCAGACGTGTTTGAATAAAACAGGACAGTGAATACTATTTTACTTTTAGTGTATCAGTCAAAAGAAACTGAACACCTAGCAATATGAATGGAACACTTTGATTCTATTAAAAATGGTGGAATGGAAAAGAACAAAACACACAAAAAAAGAATTATCATTATTTTTAATTAGTCAACTTTTTTTTACAAAATAATATGTATTCAAATTCTTTAAACTTTATATTATTTTTTATTTGACAAAAAAATATTTTTGAAAAGTATATATTTTTTTGAAAATTTATATAATAAAAATTTATCCGACATAAATTATATTTAATAATTATATTTCTGGTAAGAAATTTGTCTTTAATAAGTTAAAAATATTTTCATAAAATATTAATATAAAAATTAATAAATTTTAAAATTATTATTTAATTATGCTCATAAAATTTTTTAAAAAATATTAAAAAACGTATAACTTTATTTTTTATTTAATATTATATATTATATTAAGTAAAGTATAGTAATATATATATTATACATAATGTTTTCTATATTTTAATCAACACTAAATACAACATAATACATGTGATCCTGTTATGTTTTATGGTTAACAACACATTACATATTCTGTTCTGTTCCATTCCATTCTATTCAATTTCACTTTATTATGTTCAACTGCCAAATGCTATCTAAATGTTTATCAACATTTTTTTATTAAATTTAACTATGCACGAATTGTCTCTTGTTTTTGTTGGTCTGATACTGTATTTAGGCCATTTATATTAGCACTTACACAATTACACATGTTACCATCTATTTTTTCTTTTTGAACATGAAATTTCATGAATGATCCTATATGGCACCATCTCCTTTTCTGAAGACCAACATCCAGTTACGAAATTTAAATTTTCGGAAGGTCCGTATCAGGGAGATCTTCAAACTAAGGGATGGGATTTTTAAACTCATTTTGACCACATGTTTTTGTCAATTTTTCGGATATTTTGTCTAACTTGTTCTCGAAAAAGTCGTATCCAGATAAATTCCGGAAGACATCCTTTCGGTAGATTCAAAAAAATTATTTCTTACTTTTCTCAAAAAGGGGTTATCCGAAAAACCTTCAGGAAGACTCTCTTTCAATAGAGTTATTTTGGCCATTATAAAAATTACAAACACAAAAAAAAAATGATAGCAGGTGTAAATAAGGATAGTGGCCGTATAAATAAATGGCCCAAGGGTGAGAATAGTTTGATATTTTCGGCCGCATGAATAGTTTGATTTTCAGGTTTTTTATTTCTCCCTTTTTGGTCAACAGGGTCTTTGATCCTTTTGTAAAAATTACAACAAAGATGGTGAAGAAGTAATAAAAACTATGGTGCAAAAAGTTGCAACCTTGTTGGACTTATCCACCTAGCTTCCAAAATTTCGACCAAAAAGAAGAGGTTCCAAAATAATGAAAAGTTTCTTTCCGATTAAATGCAAAGCCCAGCCCATTATGTCCAGTATCATGTCACATAACTGGTGAAAGGGATTGAGACCACCTAATTTTGGAAATTCCACCATCTCTTTATATATAACAATTATAAATCTATATATTAAAAAAGATAGTGCTACTCCCAATAAGGATGATGCTAATCCCATCCACCCACGTCACATTAAAAAAGTGATTAGTGAATTTTCCAAAAAAAAAAGTGATTAGTGATTACAGACCAAGAATAAAAAAAATTAGAATGGTGATTACTGATTCTACCAATGTGATATAGTCGTATATCTGTATAGTTCAGTTGGTGAATACATGGGGATATGCGTGTGTGGGTATGGAGTGCGATTCTCAATTGCTATATTTTCCTATAAAAAAAATAGTGATATAGTCATATAAATTAAGATCCGTTTGATAAACATGATAAAATAAAAATAGTGATATAGCCATTTACTAATTCTTTTTGGTTGGCTTCTGTCAGATTAGTTATTGTTAATATATAGTTTGTCTTAATAGACAAACTATATATTAATGGTGGCTAATCTAATCTAAAAAAAGAAAAAAAAGTTCATAAATGACAATTTGTTTATAATGATAAGACTATGTTTATCAAAATTAGCTTATAGCTTATGGCTTATAGTTTATAACTTATTGTTGAGAAATAGTGTTTAGTAAAACTAGCTTATAATAAACTAAAATTATATGAAATGACCTAAAAGGACAAATAATATATTAATATTTAATATAATGAGATGACAAAATATGTAATTATCAAAAAAAGACAAGGATAAAATTGAAATGAATTATTGAAAGCTAATAGCTATGAGCTATTTGAAATAGCTTTTCAAAAGCTCCTAGCTTATAGATTTTTATAAACTATAAGCTTGTCATAGTAAGCATAGCTTATTGACAAAAAGCTATAAGCTATAAACTCCTTGAAAATCTATAAACTCGTGTTAGTAAACACCAGGATATAATAAAAGTCTAATAAGCTTTTGTCCTATAAAATGTTTGGCATCTATAGGATAGCATACTTGGTAATACTGTATTATCATAATTATATTTTAGTTAAATTATATTATAATAAATATTATATTTAATTATAAGTTAAGGATAAAATTTATTAACCTAGTTATATTCAATTTTTAGATTTTATTTTAAAAATAAATATAAAAAAATTAAGCAAAACTCCCTTTGGTTTCCAAGATAAATATTACTTTTGCAATTAAAATACATAATAATTAATATAGTACCCATCAATTATATCAAGTCACATTATTTATTTTTAATTATCTCTAAAATCTTGTACTCTATTTTTATCATATATTTTTTGGTAAATTACACCAACCACCCATGAACTTTTGGAGTATTACATTGTCCCCCTGCATATTTTCAAACATAACACATACCTCCCATGAAGTTTTTTTACATTACATGGTCACCCCTTCACGTTAACAGACAGTTAACATTTTAACAAATATGTGATTTGTATATGGCCTTATAGTTATAAAAAGACATTTTTACCGGGAAAGTTACACTTAATCAAACAAGTATTCAAGCTTTCCCTTAAAAAATAAGCGATTGAGTCTTAAAAATAAAAATAAAAAAATGTTCAATTTATAAAGCATACCTAAAATGTCAACAGATCACTTAGAAAATGTCTGTTAGACAAGATAAAGATGAAGTGATCCCAAATTAGAAATCTTAAGTGATGAAGATGAAGAAAATCGAAGAAGAGTTTGGGAAGATCGCAGGGTTGAGGAAGTGTTTTGAAGGTCATATGGTTGAAGAAGGGTCGCGAACTTAAAAATGGTGGCAAGGTCGTAGCTTGAAGAACAGAGGCAAGGTTGAAGCAATAGTGGGTTGAAGAAGGGGTGCAAAGTTGCAAGGGTTTTACCACGTTAAGAAGAGTTGAGATGAGGTGGGGAGTTGTTTTCTTTTTTTTAATAAATGATAAAATTGTCAATTCATAAATAAGACCTACAAAGGTTAATGCTGTTATCAGAGGTCTGTATTATGTTTGGAAACATGCAGTGAAACAGTATAATACTCCAAAAGTTTAAGGGAGGTAAGCGTAATTTACGCTATACTTTTTTAACTTTCAATGTATTTTTTAAATTATTATATTCTAATTTTCTTTCTTACCGATCTATGTCTAAAATATATTCTCTCGAAGCTTTCTCTCTTATATTTTGAAAAAGTTGTCTCTTTAAATTTTCAATATCTCTATACCTAGTTGCGACTCCCATAAGTTTGAACTAAAAAAGAAAATTAGAATAAATTAACAGGATAAACTTATTTTATCTTGTTGAGTCACTAAACCGCTAACTGTACCAAGATAAGATCACTTATCCCATGATTTCCAATTTATCCTTACCACCAATCATGGCCAAAGAGTCCAACTTCAAAATGTCTTCCAAAAACAACGAAGTAATCGCATATAGATTCTCCCTCGCATATAGATAACAGCCAGAGCCAGTGCATTGTCTCAAACTCAGTGGCTCATACACAAGTCATGTGCCAGCCGAATCATCTTAGGTCCTACCCCATCACAAAATAATGGAACAAAACATTAATAAAAATCCATTATCAACATCAAAGCAACTTCTCGTAATTTCCTGTTTGTGACTAAAACAAGGTAAATGATCAGTCATTAGAGTTCAGTCAGAACTTACATACCAGTTGCTTCGAGCATTTACATGTTTAATTAGCATAGTGAGAATTTATAGATCCAATGCTTTGTTGAGCATTTACGTGCATTAAATGTAATTTAGGCCGAAGACTCATTTCATTGAGCTATGCTCTTGATCATATCTCAACCAGTCAAATACAATGGCTGGGAGGAAAAGCATTTAATGCTTCTTTGATTTTCAGATGGCCCAACGCAACAGTAAACCAAACACATATTAGGCAAAATGCAAGAGTCTTGAGAAGGATCACCCCATGTTAAAAAGTGATGTTATTTGTCATCAGGATTCACAGCCAATTCGAAAGGACAAAGAAAAAGATTTTGACACAACAAATACAACAATTTGTACACTATCATGCATGCATTTTATACAAAACATCAGCTGGTCCTAGGTCAATTCTTAACCTTAATAAATAAGGAGACTACATGATTGTCATCCTAATGCACACTATCATTTGTCAGGGAAATTATCTATTATGGCTTATGGCATCATACAAGAGAAGTTCAGTCTCCATGAGTTGGAAACTATAATAATGTCTCCTGTGCTCATTGTACAAAGTTTTGGTCTTCCATTATTGTCGATCCATTGACTTAGCATGTGAGAAATGGTGGCCAACCCCATCTGCATAAACAATGAGAACATTAAGGTTATATTGAATAGCTTAATGAACCCAGAAACACCATCTGTAAAGTTATTACTATTCACACAGTAATTTCCACATGATGTAAACTGCCCTTTTTCATAATTTCATGTTTCAATGACATTATTTGTCAACAAACGAGAGATCAGTATTTAGTATCATTACATACTTAGGCCATGGTTGTTTGAATAGGAGGAAAAAAGTAACAATATGGAAACAAAATTACTTCACAGTTGCTTGGTACAACATAATTGTGGGCTGATTGAAGATCAACAATCTGTGGCCTCTCTTTCCATGGGATGGAAGAGAGGAAAATCAAAACTTTTTCATCCCAAAACCATTGTTGTTTTCCCTCCTCATTTACACTCAAATTAGCAAAGTCCCAGACATTTGGTGAAACGCTAGCTTCAGTAGTAACAGGTCCGAGTCAGACTATCCAACATATTTTCGACATCCCTCTGACATGTATATCAATATTCAATATTGCATAAACAGAAACCTGGTGCAGCCAAAATCACAATTATACTCTTAGGAATTCATGATCCATTTTACAAGCTGCATGCTGTCTCTGATACCATTCACACCTGAGATTGCAATCTGCTGGGATCTAAGCAGGATCGTTGAGCAAACTCATGAAGATGTGAGATAGGCAATCTGGTCAATCATCTGAATTGACATCGGAGTTGTGGTGGGTAGGGCTGCACACCGAGAAGCAACCAACAACCCTCTTCTACATTTGACCTAATCTTTGTCCTCTCTCACTGCCCAACTCTTGATCTCAATCTGTCACTCATTCGTTCTCTCTGCCCTCTCAAATCCCAGTACTAAATCAGTAAATCATCATACCACAACTATGACAGCTTCTGTTCTTTGTGGTTATCTGATGCCATCTCTCTTCTCTTAATGATTTGCTGGATATCTAAAGTAAACCTGATTTCTTTTGGCATTTTAGCCTATGTATAGTCAAGAACTTAAATTATTCAATTTTTTGTAGCAGTAACGTGTGCTTTTAAAGTTGTAGTATGTGTATGTAGCATTCTTGCACAATCCCCTTCTTATTTCTTTATGTTGTCTCTCTAAATGTCTTGATTTACTTGAAACAGAGAGAAAGGGACTGAATATTCTTGTACTAACTTGATTCCAAAAGGATAAATTAAATAGGGTTGTATAAGTACAACAAACAATGAAAATATTGAAAGAAAAATATTCTAAGATAAAATCCTAAATCAAGGAAATATGATCTGAATCTGTGATAGAACAAACATTTTTAAATTATACATTTACATCTATTAAAATAATAAGGGTTTTGCTATTCACTGCCCTAAGGGCAATGAATAAGCAACCCATGAATGGAAACTTTGCATTTAAAATAAATTAAAAATAATTTCATAGCATTAAATACTCTACACTTTCCAACACAAAGTTTCTATTCATGGATTACTTAACCATTGCCCTTAAGGGCAATGGATAGCAAAACCCAAATAATAAATCAGCACAATAATATCTGACTATCAATCAATAATCTGGGTATCTATTACAATCTCAACAGATTTAAAGGTGATTTTTCTTGTCTACATTTTTTACATGCATAATATATATGATTGAAGATAATTTTGTATTTTAATTAGGATCTCACAAACCATGTTATGGTCTCATGATTGACGTGTTTTCCTCCCCTTTGCAATCCTATGTAGGATCTCAATTCTGAAAACCTTGTCTGTTGCAATATGATTAAACACTGACAAGTGGGCAATAGCCCACATGGTCATGTACCAAGCCTTTAAAGCTTGGGTGTTGGAGGTCCAAAGTTCGAACCTTGGTGGTGGTGATTTAGATTAGGATATTGGTGGGAGTTAGTTTAGGATAGGTGCGTGTTTAGGGTTTAGAGTTTAGAGATGGGTGCGTGTTTAGGGTTTAGAGATGGGTGCGTGTGTATTTGCCGAACAAAAAAATGATTAAACACTAAGGGCTCGTTTGATTTCTATTTTTGAAAACAGTTTTCTTTTAAAAAAAAAACCTGTTTGGCAGACGAGTTTTCAAAAACAGTTTTCAAGAACAGTTTTGGTTTTTAGTTTTTAAAAATTGTATTATAAAACAATTTTCAGAAACAGTTTTAAAAAAAAGTGAGACGAGTTTTCAATAAAATTTGTGTGTAAATTCAGAAAATAAAAAATTGAAAACCAAAACAAGTTTTAGATGTTTGCAAATTTTTATTTATTTTTTTTAGGCTAAAGTGCGTTCGAACCGAGGACCTGCTACTCAAAGCAGTGCTCCAAATTTTGGTTTTTAAATACTGAAAAACAAAAACTGTTCCCGAAAACTATTTTTGAAAACTCGTCTACCAAACGGATTTTTTAAATAGACCCATTAACACCCAAATAATGTTTACACCACAGTTTTCCAACGTTTAAAGGATTACTTGTGAAAGGAAAAATCTTAGAAGATATTGCAATAAGGTATGAAAACTGAGCAGTACCATTTTCACCATCAGAAAGATCTGCAAGTCTTGCAATTGCATCAATAAGAGCTTGCTCATGCTCCTGCATTTATTTCATATTGATTATTATTGATTATTTGTGCACACACCAATTGAGAAAAAACAATCAGCAAGAAGTAAAAGAAATAGTACTCGTATAAATCTCCCTTACCTTCAATACTTTCTTGGCTTTCTCAATTTCATGTACATCGGGATGATTTGCACTGAATACCCTCTCCACCTGTCAGAAGTTCACAGAAATTTTAATATGTTCCATAGAAAGATCAAACAATCTCAATCGATCTGACTACTCTGATTGAACTGTTATCCTGTTACCTCTTTAACTAGAATGTCTGTGTGAAGTATATGTATATCATCTAGAGCCTTCTTTCCAATTCCATTCTGCGATGGCAATAAGTCTTTCCTAGATTGCCCCTTTGCAGCTCCCCTACCTCTTCCAGCGCCAGGAACATTATCGCGTCCTACAGACCTACTCATCCCGTTACCAGATCCCCCAAAACCCCCACGATGATTGATTCCAGGATCCTCACCTACCCATTGAATATCTTCAGGAGAGATCTGCAGTTACAGTATTGTATGTGAATTTCGTAATACAATATATAAATACAAGTGCAAAGCATAAGAAGCAACCAGGTGGAAAATTCAAATTTTCCATATAATTGACTATTCAAGTTAATGGCGAGACCAGTGCTTCCATCTAGTGAAAATCAAGTAACATCGCAATTGTGTCTTGGGAAAATTTAAAACAAGTCAATACTATGTTTATTCAAGTACAAATTCCTTTTCATATCATATCAAATTAGAAATAAAACAAACATTATATGCTCATTCCTGGATGAAAGTAGTAGAAACAAGTAGAATTAGCCAGTTTGTATTCAAGGATGAAAAGGAAAAGATTGTAATACTTGTAAAAATGATATTAAGTAAAAATATACCGAAATATTCAGCACGAGGTCATCATCTGTATTTATGAGCAATATATGTAAAAAGGAGCACTTGGGTAATATTTCTAGCCCATGTGAGATCTTAGAAATCTTTTAAAACAAAACCTTCGAATTAAAACAGCCACATTAAAACCTTTGGAACTTCAGTCGAAGGTATTAAATTACAAACTGTTCTTAATCTTTTTAGATATTCTAAAATACAAATGGTAAGCCATTACATAAGCATGGATTTACTTGAATTCAGGAGTAATAGTATACAATATTTTAGCAATGCCGATATTTGTTCCTATAAATATGAGATATCCATTCTAGTGAATTTGAAATATTATTTTTCTGATTAAACTGAAATTTTGCTGCCACATACATGGTTGAATCACTTTTGGGGCTCATGAACAGACCAGAATTTAATTAAATGGAATGCTGTCAGCAGACTTTCTTGTATTTAAAATAAGAACAACAATGTCTCCATGTTCTGATGCGGCATCATTAGCATTTCAAGTTTTTTAAACCTAGTCTAATGAAAACCAAACTGGCCCAGCCAGTTCAACCGGGAACCGGACCACCAACAGGTTCGGTTAGCCCCTTAAACCATACTGTCTAGGAACCGGCCTATGAAACGCTAAACTAGTCAAAACTGGAAAACCTCGCAATTGAACCGGACCAAGGTAGTTAAAGTTGAGACTTTACATAAAGGTTGGAAAGGGTGCCTAAGATTGTAAAACGTAGAATAGTAAGACTTTACCAGATTTTTCTGTTCATATATATGCATATAAATTCATATATGAGTATAAAATAGCATAAATTTCAATCACTACAAATATGTCATAAACTCATAATAAGCCACCAATTGACAACTTATAGTCTTAAACATAAGTTAATATCAAACAAGTTCTTAAAGAAGCAGCAAGGGATTAGAATAACAGAGCAGGGAGAGAGAATAATGACAGAGCAGTGGCGGCCTAACCAGAGAAGAACAACGGAGCAGGGAAGGGAGGGAGAAGAAGAATAAATTCGATGGATTTATGGTTCTGAGGCAGTTTGGGAAAATGAGGGTTTTTTATAACCAAATGAGTAGAACGTGTTGAACCTGGCCCAAATTGGTCTATTTTTTTTTTAATAAAAAAAACGAAAACAAAGCAGCTGGAGTACTGTCATCCCAATAGTATACGACATTAGTCTGCGACCTTACTGAATTTACCCTATTTGCGATTTTATAGAGTCTAAGTCGCATAGGGGTGGTAAAATCGTAAAGTCGTACGACTTTACTACTAAAGTCTAGACTTTAACTACCATGAACCGGACTGTTGCCTCCAAACCAGTCCGTAAATTATGCAAAATAAACTCTAAAATTGTCCAAAGGAGACTCAAAAACAACACCTTGCCACTAGAAGACAACTCTTAACCACTGCACTACACCCTTTGAGATGTTGTCAACTGGTCATATGAACTTTCATTACATATATAAATATATAAATTACTCCCTCTGTCTCACAATACATGTCGTTTAAGGTTTTGGCACAATAACTAAGAAAAACATTTAACACTCTTGATTTTACAAAAGAAACTACTTATTACTTAATTTCCTAATATACCTTTTCTCTTTCATAATTTAATTTCTCTCTCATTCTTAAATATTCACATTAACTTTTCTCTTCATACTCAACATTAACTCTCTCCTTTGAGGGTATAATTGGAAAAAAACAATTAATACCATCATTAGAATTGTAAGGTGACAAGTAATTTGGAAAAATTTAAAATGACTAAAATGATAGGTATGTGGAGCGAAGGGAGTAACAAGTAAAATTTTTGATGAAATTAATCTATATTATTCTATATAAATTTTATCCTTTTATTATATATCGGTTCAACCACGGTTCGAAACTGTGGATTAGTGCCTCCTTTGGTTCAATGACAGGTTTGGTTTTAAAAACATTGCTTAAACCAATTCTTAACATGTTTACTACCAAAGTTTTACAGTGATAATAAATTAGTGCCAGTGCATAAACATATGTAGAAGAATTTCAACACAGTAGTCAGTCTCAGATATACCTCTGACAGATTAACCCATTCCCATGTTTCATTTGCACTCCCCATGTCATAGACCAAATTATGTCGACCCTGAAAAGTTAGAAATAGAAGTGAACATTTCAGCTTCATATTAACAGACAAACGAATTCTTAATTAATTTGGGGGCTGTAAGTACATCGGTTGGATTGTAGTCGGCAATAACTGCTTCATAGAAGTTATTGTCATCAGGCCATCTTGTTCGTACTCTCCTACCAATCAGTGAATCAAATGATGCTCCCTCAGCATGCTCGCCCATGACATTACCAGGAGTAACTCTGTTAGGTACTTGATTTCTTCCACCTGGTCCTGATGGAGGATATTGCTTTATTGAAGATGCGCCAGGTAATATTTGGCCCTGGAAATAGAAGAACCAATAACCACAATAACATTGCTTTTGTTTTTCCTTAGTGGCAAATAATTTACTCAGGAGGCACAAAGAGACAAACCCAAGTTCAGTGAATATAAACAAAGAAAAAGAGCACCACAGGCTGAATTATTGTTGACTCACAGGTTTGTGCTTCTTTCCTTTAGATCCAGGAACAGATCCGCGTTTTGCAACAGCAGAAGACGGCTGGTGCGGTGCAGGCACGGATTGGGGGTGAAATGGAGGAGAGGGCCCAGCAAAAGATTGTGATGGTACCGATGGTGTTATCTTCTGCTTCTTTCGTGATGCAGAGATTGTGGGACTTGGAACTGAATCATGAATACCTTGCCCAGTACTCAACACACCAGCCTGATGGCCTCCTGTCTGTCTCCACTCCCTAAAATGAACGGCCAATGAAGTGTTGATTAACAAAACAGCAATGCATATGTGAAAATCTCACTTTAAAGCATAGGTCATTAGCAAACTGTGTTTTGATATTTTATCATACCTTATCCTTCGTATGACATCATCTGCATTAACACGACCTAGAAGTTCTCTATGTTCCTCATTTGACAATCTTAGTTCCTTTCTAAGTTCAGTAATCAGACTTTCCTTTTCCTGAAGAAAATGCATGCCATTTAACAGTCAATTAAACCAGATCAAACAAATTAAAAAATCTCAGATATGTGACAAAATGTACCCAAGTAATCGCATCAGCTTGGGCTTTAAAGGCTCGTAGAACCGACATGTATGCTTCTTGCTCAAGTTGGTGAATTTGACTTTCCATATCAATTTCACCATACATCCTCGGGTATGGAATTGAGCCTACTGTCGATCTTCCATTCCCAGCAAGTCGAGCTCCTCTGGGAATTCTATTTTGATGTGTCGGTGGAAGATCATCATCAGTTCCTGCAATCATCAAATGAATGGATATAAGTAATCCAAGTGATACCGGAGCATAAATCCTTGGAATACATATCAACCAGATGTTTTAGGCACCGGCAAAAGATCTATCTCATGCTCAAGAAAAAAATTTGAAAAATGGTTCTGTACATCAGTAGTTGAACAATTGCATTTGCTAGCTACACAAAGTGGTGAGACAAATACAATTACTCACCACAAGTTTTCAATCATCAGAACTACATGCAAAAAGCTTAGGCTTTTGAAATTGAACATTTAATCTTTTAGTTATGTCATTAATTTCATGCTTGAATAGTTAAGTTTATGTGCCACATTAATGCAGCACAGCCGAATAGCTTCTTCCTTTCCTCTTTCTAATGCACTTCTTAAGTAAAAGCTAACAAGTAAATTCACGCTTCTACAATAAGACTTCTACTTTTTCCATTCCGTTGAATAACACTGTCAAGGAAAAAACTCATCCTTCATCCTTTTCACAAATCACCAAAACACACAGGTCAACTTACAAAAGCGCCATTTGGATCACACCCATAAATCAAACACACTGTTAACTCAATCACTGTCAGAAGAATTACAGAAACCAATTCACAGCTCAGATTTCACATGCATAGCACGAAATCCATCAAAAAAATTTCCAATAGAAATTTCCACACAAAATCCGTCCAGTAAGAGAAAAGAAGTTCAAACAAAACCCTAAACCTAGAATTGAAAGAGAAAAAAAAAAAGCTTCAAAAGTTCGGCGTGAACAAGCAAAAAGTAAGGAAATTTAGAATGAAACTCACCGCTACTGTCGTAGGGTTCGTAGTCCATAGCCAGTTTGCACTGAAACTGAAGTGCAGAGATCGAGGAAAATGCTACAAAACGCAAATTCCAGCGAAATCGAAAAGGAATGAAGAACGAGAAGATGAAGCAGAAGAAGAGGAGAGTGTGGTTTCCGAAGGAATTGAAAGTGTGGAATGGGAAGATCGAAGCTCTGTAGAGTACAACCCCCAACTTGCTGTGTCCGACTCGGACACTGAGTTAAGGGTGCGACTCGCTATTCTATTTTTCTTTTTCTTTTTCTTTTCCGATTTTATTATGTGCTCTCGCTTCTGGGCGGTATTCACATTTCAGAATTGCTTCATCACTCAAAATTTTGTTAATAATTAACAAATAGTAATGGATACAGTCCACCTTTTTAATACTTAGTGATCAGTTACTGATAAAAATAATAATTAGTATCGACGATTATATAGAACTTTTGGAAATAGTTTTGATTTTCAATTTTTAAAAATTATATTATAAAATAATTTTCAGAAATAGTTTTTAAAAAAAGTAAGAGAAGTTTTTAATATAAGTTTGTGTGTAAATTCAGAAAACTGAAGACTGAAAACCAAAACATGTTTTAGATATTTTGGTATTTTAGTTTTTAAATACTGAAAAACAAAAACTATTCCCGAAAACTGTTTTTGAAAACTCGACTGCCAAACGAGTTTGTTAGTTTTCTGTTTTTAAAAACAAAAAACTGTTTTAAAAAAAAATATCAAACAAGCCATAACTTTTACTTTCTAACCTTAAATAGACACAAAAATATTAATATAATAGTATTATTTTTCATAAATTATGTGAATCATAATAAGTGACTTATATTTTGAACCAAAAGTAGATGATTCATTCCCTTAATTGAACGATATTAAGTATTATTTATGAAAATCTTGATAAAAAAATAAAGAAGTAACTATTATTAAAAGACATGATTTTGATGATTTGATCCTTACACTATTTATCTAATCTTAGAAGAAGATAAAAACAATGAATGTTAATTAAGAATTTTTTTAATTTATGCAATATTGTATAGGTTAAAAAATTAACAAAGAAAAAGAAACACAATATTTATTGTGTGATGCATATATGTCCTATTTGGAAGGACTTATGCGTAGCTTATGGATTCCTATAAGCTGTTTTCAGCTTATTTTCACTTGAAGTAGCTTATTAGAATAAACTGTTTTTAGCTTATTTAAGTAAGTTTTACAATTTTTTCTACCAAAAAATTATAATTTAAAAATAATTTATTACATAAATAATTAATTAAGCCGTATACCCAAACACACCTATAATCTCATTAAAATTTTAATTTTTTCCATAAAAATCTTCTACATTTAATTTCTCATCCAGTATAGCATAATATAGTACGGATTAAAAAAATCCATCAATAAGTAAAACACCACCAAAATATAAATTTATACTTGATTAAAAAGATGCATCATAGCAACGACTTTAAGAAATATTAAACAAAAGATCTTATATTAAAAAGTTTAAGACATTCATTATCATTTTTTAGACATAAACATTTCAATTTCAAAATAGATAAAAAATGGTTGAACTTCTCGTCACTATTAAAGCGATCCACTGCATAAAATAAACCAGCCGGCTAGCAAAATAAATTTTTTTCCCAAATATTTCTATTAGATTAAAAAACTCTTTGAGTGTAAATAAATTTGTCATAACTGTTACCAAAAAAAAAAATTTGTCATAACTAATACTATCTCCAAAGTTTGATAGTGCATTTTTCATTGAAACCGTAAAATAGAAAGTGCATTTTTCATTGTAACTGAAAAAAAGTGTATTTATCATTTAATATTAAAATATATATTTGTTATGTCTGAGTTATGTGATTCACAAGTGCATGCAAGACCGGATATTCAATAAGGTAATTAAGGCTATTATCTGGAGCCCCCAAATTTTTAAGATTCCCAATTTTATTTTTTTTAATAGTAATATTATTGATATAAATTTTGATTTTAAAAATAATGTCTGAGATAGGACCCAATAATTTTATAAGGCCCATATCTTACATTTTTTATAGTTTTTTTCCTATTTTTTATTCTGCTTAAAAGTTCAAAACCCATTTTTAAGTTTTTTCAAATGAAAAATCACTCAACAATAACTCAGTGAGTTTCTTTGGATTGTTGAGCACATGAATCTTCGATCTTTTGGCTACTTGTTAGGTTGTTATATTAATACAATTTATTTTTTTGACAGAGAAAAAACGTCACTTTCTTAAAGAAAATTGTTAACCTCACATTTTCCTCTCTATTCTCTCTCTTTCTCATGGTGGATTTTATGATACATCACTTTTAAAGTGGTGTATCATACACTAATAAAAAATATGAATTATACGTGATTTTAAATTAAATGTATTATTCTGTACACCTTTTATTTATTCATATTTGTTATTCATTAAGTTTTTTAACTCGTTATAGGTGGATTTTAACATTCACCAATTTTAAAGTGGTGTATCATACACAAGTTATGAAATTATATTTAATTGATTATAGCCGGTTTAAAAGAAAAAAAATCAAAGAGATATGCATACACACAAAATACATAATTTATTACTATATTAAACATTTTCGATTGAGTTTTGTATATATTTTTTTACGTGGTGTACCATACATCACTTGGGACGTGGTGTATGGTAGAAGGAACCTTTATTCTCTCTATTCTCACTTCTTTATATTACATGCATTCAAGTATTTTACAAGTTGCTAGCATCTCAAATTTTTAATAGGTTTGACCATTCACCATTTTACTCATTTGCTTTGCTTTTAAATTTTTAAAGCAATCGATTGAATTGAAATTGAATGATTATTTAAAAATTATAATTTTTACATCTTATTTTTCATTGTTTATTATTATGAGTGGAAGTAAAGTGATTATCACTATGATTTATATTTTGGATACTCGTAGATGTGATTGTGCATAGCCATAATTTAAAAAAAGATTCATTCACAGATATATGGGGAAGATGAATTGAAAAAATATTGTATTAATCTTAAAAAGATTTTGAGTTTTGAGGAAAATTTTGATATTGATGGTCTTGATTTGTTTTTAGAACTAAAGTTATTAAAGAAATTCTAACAAATGAAATTAACACACCGTTAAAAGTATTGAACTATATAAAAAAATTAGGTTCTTTTCCAAATACATACATTACTTATTTGATATTATTAACATTACCTATAACTGTCGCGACGGCTAAAAGAAGGTTTTCAAAATTAAAATTAATTAAATCATATTTGAGATCAACTATGCTACTAGATAGATTGAATGGATTAGCTATATTATTTATTGAGAGTGAGATGTTAAAATTATTTGATTATAAAACTTTAATAAATAATTTTGCTGCTCAAAAAGCTAGAAAAATAACATAAAAATTATTAGTCTATATTAATATAGGCCCATGTCTTAATTTTCACCTAAGGCCGCGAAATGGCTAAATACGGCATGGGAACACATGTGTATGGTACATGGTTCGATCTCCAGTTATACTATTTTCTTATGAAAAAAATACATAATTGTTATAAATATATAAAAAAATATAATAATTAATAAAACTCTTATATAATACTATTTTTAGTGCTAATCAAATAAAAACTATATGCATTAAGTAAATTTTGTATAATCATTTTTCTTTTTCAAATAGAAACGCAAAAAAAATATTGCTCTAGATCCTTGGATAAAAGAATTTAGATTGCAAGAGACTAAAATTCAATGAACATCCAAACATACCATAGAAAACAAAAAAGGTATAAACCATAGATGAAAATAAAATTATTCTCACAACTTCTTTTTTTTTTTGAAATTTTCTTACACCTTTTTCAATTAGAGTAAATTATTCAATAATGTTTACATGTCGGCTTCGTAAAGTTTGTTTTTTTTTTTTTTTTTTGTTAATATCGGCTTCGTAAATTTGTTTCTAGGTTTGTTTTTTACCGATAAAAATAAATAAATTTGTACATTAATAATAATAACAATAATAAATATTTTTTGGTATATCATTTATTTTAGGTTTAAATAAATTTTTAGTTTCTACAAATTTAATATTTTTTTTTAGTTTTTATAAATTTTTTTTTTATTTTGGTCCAACGCAATTTAAAATTTTTGTTTCTTACAATTTTATTTCACAATAAATACAATTTTTTAATTTCTAAAGTGACTAAATTTTTTTTTTGTTTTTATAATTTAATTTTTTCTTATTTTGTTCCCTAAAATCCAATTTTTTTTATTTTGATCTCTTGAAAAAAATGTGATTAAAAAAAACTTAACATTAAGGACTAAAAAGCAAAATTTTTAAATTAAGTTGGATCAAAATAAAAAAAAATTGTAAGGATTAAAATAAAATTTTTAAATTTTGTTAGATCAAAATGAAAAAAATACTTTAAAAGAATTAAAAAATAATATCAATTTTATAGAGATTAAAAAGTTATTAAAACGTTTATTTAGAGTGATCTTTATATCATTTTTCTATTTTTTTTTTAAAACAATGAGATTTAAATTAAGATCACATATTTACTTCCTAAATTACTTATCAGTATCACTAATTCGGTCCTGCTAGCTTTATTTTTCGATGCTTTTATAATTTATTTGAGTAATGTTAAATCTTCCTACTAATTCTTTTATCCAGTTAATTTTGATAAATGTAGTCTATCTTCTAAAAAGTAAATATTAAATGAAAGATAAATGTTACTTGTCAAAATTAAGTGGGTAAGAGAATTTAGTAAGAGTATTAAGCAATTTTCAATTTATTATCATTATAATTTTATAATTATAACTGCGATGCTCTACCCAAGACACGTTGTGCCAACATTGATGTCTGCTGGTCAAATGTGGCAACTCTCTAGTTCAGTAGTTCTATTAAAGAAATTTTATTACCTATTATTTATAATATAATTTTACATATTATATATATTATCTTATTACGTATTCACACAAATTTCCAAGGTGCACTATAGTGATTGTGAACTCCACCGAAGGAAGTTTTTGGCAATGGATGGAGAACTTGAGAACCTGCAATCATCAATTGAAGTTCCAAGTGTTCAAGAATTAGCATTACAAAGGCCAGAGAAAGTGCCACCAAGATACATAAGAGATGATGTTGATGAAATCATTATTAATTCTGATCCATCTCTTCAAGTACCATTAATAGATATGTCCATGTTGATCAACAAACAGACTCAAGAACATGAGCTTCACAAGCTTCACCTTGCTTGCAAAGATTGGGGGGTTTTTCAGGTACCACAAACAAAACCATCA
This sequence comes from Cyamopsis tetragonoloba, assembly GCA_037177725.1. Taxonomy (NCBI): domain Eukaryota; kingdom Viridiplantae; phylum Streptophyta; class Magnoliopsida; order Fabales; family Fabaceae; genus Cyamopsis; species Cyamopsis tetragonoloba. The sequence continues at coordinate 64,786,762 of CM074121.1, forward strand.
GAAGTAATTAACTGTTGATTTCAATGAAGATCCAAAAGTTGATTTTATTGTTTTTCTGCAGTTGGTAAACCATGGAGTTTCAAACACAACCCTTGAGAATATGAGGAATCAAGTTCAAAAGTTTTTTGAGCTTCCTTTTGAAGAGAAAAGAAGATGGGCACAGAAACCAGGAAGTCTTGAAGGGTATGGCCAAGCATTTGTGACCTCTGAGTATCAAACTTTGGATTGGAATGACATGATCTTCCTCAAATCTCTCCCCATTCAGAACAGAAAATTGGATTTGTGGCCACATAACCCTCCTCAGTTCAGGTAAATTAATGCTAAATAGCATCATTTTCCAAAGGGTGTTAGAATAAGGATAAATCAAATAAAGCATTCTAAATTAAAGAATTTGGAGCCTATACTTGATATCTTTTTTCTAGTGTTTATATGAAAAAGATTACATTTCAGTCCTATGTGTACATGTAAAATCAGGAATTAGTCCTTACTATCATAACTAAGTTAACTTCTCTAAGGTGTCTACCATATCCATATTTGCTAGGGTGACATAATGCTTTGTAGGATAAAAGGTTAGCCACATGATCAGCCCATAAAAGATTTTATGCATAGGGACTGAAAGGTATATTAAAGTAGGGACTAAAATGAAAAATAGTGTAAAGTACATGGACTGATTTCTTAAGTTAGCCTTTTCAGCTTATGACATGATGTATTCAGAAACTTTTCTGCTTAGAACAAAATTAGCTCTGCCATGAAAATTATTTTATATACAAAAACTTATTAGCTCTGTCATGAAAATTAGCTCAGACTGAACAAGTTATCACATTGTTTCATTTCATGCCATAGATTCCATTGAAAATTTCCATCACAGCCATTTTATGTTAGTGAGGGCATCCTTTTGAAATTTGTTATTAGGGAAACATTAGACAGATATTCAGAAGACATGAGGGAAGCAGCAACTTCAATTGTGAAGTTCATTACCATGGCATTGGGACTTCAGGACACAAAAATATCAGAAAGTTTCAGAGATGGACTATACGATATAAGGATGAATTGCTACCCGCCGTGTCCGGAGCCTGAAAGAGTTCTCGGGATAGTGCCTCATGCTGACAATTCTGGGATCACCCTCTTGCTGGACTCTGGTGATTTTGCAGGGTTGCAGTTCCTCAAAGATGGAAAATGGATCAATGTTGAACCTACTGAAGGAGCCATTGTAGCGAACATTGGCCAAATAATTGAGGTTAGTAGCTTTGATTCATTATGCTGCATAAACAACCTTATATTGGATTGAAATTTTAGTACTAAACCATTTCTATATATAATATACGAGGTTAAGTTAATATTCTTGTCCTTATAGGTTACATTGTTTTGTTTTAGTTCCCAAGAGAAAGATAGTTTTCGTTTTGGTTTCTATATGCATGTAAACCTTTATATTTTATCCCTTGTCATTTGATTTTGGTCTTTATACTTAAAAAGTTTGAAATCAATTTTTATTTTAGTCCCTAAACAAGGATGAAGTTTAAGTATAGAGATTAAAGCGAAAAATATTACTATTAAATATAAGGACAAAAAATATTAGTTTAACTTATGTATGGTTTATACAATTTAGGATTTAAATCCTCTGTTATTGCACGTTCTTGTCTCATTTTCTATTCCATTCCTTTTAACTAAGAAATTGGCATGTCAACACTAAAGAGTGAATATCACTTTTTTTAGTTGTCTAAAGATGGATTATTGCTAGTTTGTTACATATGACTTGTATGCATAAAGCAATAGGATTTTGGCATTATATTTGAACAGCAATCGTCATCATATATAGTTTTATGATTTGGAAAATGAGATTTAAAAAAATGAAAAAGATTTAAACTCAAAAGCATGAGTTTGATGCTGATTATTGTTTTTCCATTAAACAGGTGATAAGCAATGGGATATACAAAGCACCAGAACACAGAGCTGTAGTTAACAAATTGAAGGAGAGATATTCAATAGTGACATTCTGCTATTCAAGCCCTTCTATGGACATTGGACCTGCTCAGAAGTTAATTAGTGAAGGAAACTTACCTTTATATAAGAACTTGACACATGAAGAGTATTTCAACTACTTTTTCAATAGGAACCTTGCTGAACCGTTTATTGATTGCTTAAGAGTATGATCAAAGATGCTATTTACATCATTTTCATTGTACCATTCTTTTATCATTTCCTTTTTGGATGATAGTATAAAATTAATTGCAGCTCATACTCGGTTTCTTTATTTTCTGAATCCAGAAAAGAAGGTAAAGGTGATGTTTCTGGTTAGTTTGTGCAAATAACAAATTACCTGTGTGATTTATGTTTTATTCTAATTATTAACATTTTTTTATAGAATATATTAACGATTTTCTTGCTTTCAACATAGACCAATCAGTATAATGATCAGTTTAATAAAACAAAGACAAATTAAAGTTAAACGATTAGGTTATATAATAATATGGGGTTGCACCCCTCTATTCTACATACACCTTTCAATTTTTGAAAATTAATATTAAGATTTCTCTATAAGCCAAATAAAACTACACTCAAATAAATTTAAACTAAAGAGCTACTATTTAAAGTTTCATTTATCAGCGGAGATGATTTTTATTATCACTTCCAGTAGTAGCTATGCGCAAGGTAGTTTGCATTTGTAAATGTTTTTCTCAACTGATTTTCTTTTTAATAAGAGAACATTTAAATTCGATAATGAAGGATGAGACTTTGGCCGAGTGAAGCTTAGATTTTGATGGGGGGAACGAGGCTTCTGGCATCAGGAACCGGGAGCTGCTTTATGAATGAAATAATGTAACAGTGACTAGTAACAAAACAATAGTTGAAACTCATAACATGGATATTTTGAAGAAATCTCTTCATATAACATGGATATTTTCCTTTTAACTGTCGTGTTGTAGTCCACTATCCTAATGACAGCATTGTCACAAATGCAATCTTAGCCATATTGTATAACCCTTTTCAAGATATAGTAACATCCAAAATCGTAACATACATTGAAATGATGAAGACGCTCCTTAGTTTATTATAAGACATACTATAATATCTATTATTTTAAATTCTTTCTTCTCTTTTCCTACCCATCCAAACACAGCTGAATATACGCCAAAGTAGCATTAGTGAAAAAAGCATCCACTCATTCAAATTTGCAGCATAAAAAGTATAAATTGAAGCTAAGAAGCCTCAAGGAGCACTAGAAGAGGGTGGAGGTCCACACAGACTCTAGACATGTCCACATTTAAAAAAAAAAGAAAAAAAAAAAGTAATGCAACAATCATACGATTTTTTTTCTTTTGGATTTAACAGTTATGCAAAATGGAACTGGATATAACTTCAACTCTCCAAGAATAGCTTTAGTCCAGAGAAACATCTACCATTTTGTATCATGATCCATAAAAGGAAACAAACTCAACCACATGAATTGAACATACTGGATTTATAATAAGTTCTCCCTTCATTTAACTTCTCCATGTGGGACCCAAAAAAATTGTCTCAGTGCAATCACAGTACAGATCCTTTATGGCTGAATTTCCATAGAGTTAAAAACCTGCCCATCCAGCTGGTTGAGAAGTTGACTTGCTCTCACCAAGAGCCTGAGACTTACCCCTTTCACTGGGTCTTGGCATCTGAGTGCTGCCAGCACCTACAGCACTGAAGCTATCTGTCCCAAATCCCCATGTCTCAAAATCAGTAGCCAGTTGAGCAGCTGGCTGCTTGTTCTGCTGACCATTTTTTGCCCTAACAGATTTGGAAGTGCTGTCTGCTGAAAGAGATTTTTGTGGTTGTGGTTCCTCAGGAAAAGCTTGCCATGACTTTGGTTCTGAACTTGGAGTTTTCCATTCAGTTTTATCCTGCTGTTCCCAAGAAGTACCACCAATCCTCTCCCTCTGCAGTTATTAATGCAAATGTGTGACTAAAAACATAGACAAAACCAACAAGGAAAATCAATCAAGAAGAAAACTGCAAAACGCTTATTACCATAGATGCAGATGATTTGACTCCAGGGGAGGTTCTAAAACCCTCTTTATTTGGCGAAGGAGTCCTTGCTGCAAGAGCTTGTTTGAGCTCCTGAAGTTCTTGCCTCTGCGATCTGCAGATAGCAGAAAGCTTTTCAAATTTTGATGTTATCTCAGCTTTCTCCAACTTGGTTTCCTTCAGCTGCTCTTTGAGTTTAGCCACCTCAGCTTCTAATGCTTCTTCCCTTTCAGATTTGTTACGAAGTCCAGAGTTGAGCTTAGCAGTGTCAAATTCAGCCACAAAAGTATTAAAAGCCTGGTCTTGAAAGTTAGCTGTATTCTGTTTCTCACCTTGACGGTCTTTATCCTGAAAGAAATTTATTTCGAAGTCCTTGGACGATACGGTATCAGGCTTAGCTAATTTTCCATGTGTGCTGCTTTTTACAGTATGAGTTTGTGTGGGAACAACTTTGTTTGTACTAGCATTTTTGGGTAATAGATCATTGCCTGGACGAATTTGATCGTGTTTCAAAGACACGTGCTGGCTTGAAGGTTCTACATCATATATAGGTTTGCTCTTTTCCTCAGGAACAAGCGAATCTTTTGCATGCTGAGTGGACCAGAAAGCACCAAGCTGCCCCGCGTTTCCCCCTCCCCTAGAAGCAAGGGATGGTTGTGGTGTAGTTTTGGGATCCCCAGATGAAGGTGGAGGAGGTGGATTCCTACGAGGCATTGAAGATGCTTTGTGTGTGGACATTGACACACCTGGCAAAATTTAGCAACAAATCAATCTTCTCATTCAATATTACCTGTAAAATTGTATATACAACTCCAATCTTCTAGAGAAGAGGTATTTTCCTCTAATTCATATAATCATATAAAGGATGACAGTTAAGTATCCTAAAGACATGGAAAAACAAAAGGAGATTTAAAATGTTAGTAAAAAAATGGATCACCTTCATGATTGTAGGAAGAGGGAGATTCAGGTGGCCTGTCAGGTAATGACTTCTGTAAATTAGTAGGTAGCTGCTCATTAACACGAAACCAGACCTGCCAATGTGATAGAATATCCAAAGTCAGTAATTGATTGCCCTACTTCTAGTACCTAACAATGCTATCGATGGATGATCTATGACCAACCTAAACTGATGGAGATGAATGGCCAATCAAGCAAAGCGCTTGCCTGCGTGATATCTGGTCTGTCATCTGGTCTAGCTTGAAGCATGTCCCTGATCAAGTCAGTGATGACTGAACTGAATTTAGGTAAATCAGGAATGCGGTAGTTTCCATTTAGGACTTGGAGCTTTGATTCCCCATCAAACGCACTTTTGAAGTAGCAAATACGAAAAAGGAGACACCCGAGTGCCTAACATATCCAATCAGAAATATGATTATTCAATTAGCAAAGAAACACTCGGCAAAATTTATGTTTAGAAACATGAGTTTGGGGCATGCATGACTTACCCATATGTCCACTTTCTCATTAATGACTTCTCTGAGGAACAGATCCCACATCTAAAATGCAAACAGAAACGAACATTTATATCACATGACTATAACTTTTATCAGTACAATAAATGAGGTTCTATGGTAGACCTGGACAACAGAGGAAAACCCCTGCCTAGAGTTGTTGTCCCAACTCCCAGAATTCAGGAGCAGCAAGTATGTGGCTTGCCACAAGCCATACCCTCTAAAGGGAAACAGGGATTTGCTTAACCCACTGGGTATCCAACTTAAACATGTGCACCAAGTGGCTAATCCAAGGACTGAAGCCTGGCATTCCACAACTTGGTGTAGGCTGGGCCGCCTTGACCACAACCATCGATGCTGACCCTAATTTTATTTTGAGGGGAAAATATTTCAACTTACCTCTGGGGCCCTGTAGGCAGGGGTTGTGTACTTCCTGATATTGTCTTCCTCAATCCCCATTTCTTCTGGCTTTTCAAAACGTTTGTGATTGGTGGAGGTGCTTCCAAAATCACACAACTTCCATGAACCATCTGAACCTAATAAAAGATTCTCTGCTTTTAAGTCCCTAGGAAACTCGAACAAGAAAAAAAATTATTTATTAATGATTGGGAAAGCACCTCATAAACTCATTCGATTTGGCAAACTTTTGAAAAAATGTGATAGAAAAAGGAAAAAAACAACAAAAATACGACATGTGAAATGGTGCAGTTGAAATGAACATCATCATCTCATGTGAATAAATTAAAATCTTAAAAAAAACAGAGCATAATCACAGAGATTGTGCCTGAACATATAAAAATAATTTCATTCTCAGTGTATATAGTATGAATCTATACTATAGGGCCATGGGAAAGTTTCAGTTCGCATAGACCCAAATGCCAGCTGGTAACTGTAGCACTTACAGATGAGATCATGAGAAGTAAAATTAGTAAACAAGGATGCTGAAGCAATCACCAATGGAGACAGACATTTATGAGTTACAACATGAAATGATATTTCCTTAAGGTACAATTTTTAAGGGGAAAAAGATGAACATAAAAGTCCATACTTAGTAAATGGTTGGCCACAAAAAACTTTCGAGGAATTCAGCAGAATACAACAGGAAATACAAATTTTGACACTCATCAAATTTAAATAGCTATTATTATTACCGGTGAGCAATAGGTGGGGACAAGCAGTGCATGGCAAAAACTGCATTACACACATCCCTGAAGATTAGAAGAACCTGTTTCTCATCAAAATGACCAGCTCCTCGGCTCTCCAGCACATTAACCAGAGACTTCTCACAAAATTCCATCACAAGGAATGCCTCTTTGGTTCTACCCATATCAAGGATTGTATGTGCATGAAGAGTGACAACATTAGGATGTCCTACCAGCAACTTCATCACAGATATCTCCTTCTTAACCAATCCTAGTGATTCTTCATCATTGCATATCATGTGCTTCAAAGCATATTGCTTGGACATATGTACAGCATCACGAGCTAAGTAAACACAAGAGAACCCTCCTTCAGCAATGGCTTTAAGGACATTTACTTTAAGATTTCCAACATCTATAGTGCGGCCTTCAAGACCAGTTGGCTCTTTGTGAGTGAATGGCTTAAATCTCCACATTTTTTAGGCAAAATAGACTAGGGTGCTGCATATGTAAGTTAAATTATAAGCCGTAACATCCACTTCATAAAGGACACAAATTATCTAAATAAAGTTTTGTTTTTTAACATATAACAACAAATCATGTACACTAAGCATTAGGTAGAATTTCAATTCCCATGCAGCTAGCTGCACTACTTGATTCCATCCTCCATATTAATCTATTTATCTACTCTAAAGGGGAAAGAAGGAAATATAACTAATTTTATAAATAATGAACACCAAATAAAAAAATAACAACAATAACCTTTACGCAGAAATCCTTCTTAAGGAGGAAATAAGATACCTAATTTCCAAGAACTTTTTCATATGAAAAAATTATATGGTCACTTAATGAGGGTTCGAAGCTCTACAGAGATTAACAGAAATGAACGAATTTCCGTATAGCATCATAATGCATTTGGCAATGCAGATAATGTAGAATAATCATTATCGCAAACAGATAAAACTTACTGCAACATAACTTGGCAACATGAATTTAATAACAGTTAAAAAAATATCATTGATACAATAAATAACACCACCATAAGATCCAAAATGACCGTAACGTCTGGTCATCAATAAATTTTCAATCACCGCCTACATATCCATGAGATCCAACACATGGTCTTCAACACTTGACGAAAAGCAATAAAATAAAATAAGATAAAAATATAAGAATACAAAGAAGAGCCTTACCTAGAAAGTTTCAGCTTAATTGCTCCCAGATATACTCCAACCCGAAATTCAGCTCAAATCGAATATGCCACGCCCTCGATCTGCATAACACAAATCCCAAAGAATAATTTACTCAAATCCCTTCTCTGCAGAACACGAATATCAGATAACAACCCAGAATTTACATTCATAAGAACAACAAATCTTCTCAAAATTCAAGATCAAATCGAGGGGTGCTACCTGCTCAGACGAAATAGAGGGACCGATATGTTCGTCGGAAAATCGAATCGAATCTAACAGTCCGCCATTAACGCGTCAGATTGAGCTCCAGCTTCAGTTGCTGCTGCTTCAGATTTCGCGAAGTGAAAAGAGAGGAACACGAGAAAGGTATATATAGTTGGATGAATAGCGAAGGAAGGTATGGAGACGATCTAGACCGTTCAAGTTAAAAACGTGGGGGCCGCAAATCGAACGGGTTGGATCAGGTAGTATGCTGGGCGTGACCGCACAGAATGAGAGGGTCCCGGGTGTTGGTGTTTCGGTGGAATTGGAGTGGGGTACACGCGAATGTGACTTTACCACTGTCATCAGAGTAAGAAAGTAGAGAGAAATGTTACGGTACTCCGGAGAGGAGTTAAAGGTAATTTACTCGCTCGATCTTTGAGACAACGTGATGAGATGTCAATTTTTTTTTTTTATGAGTCAATTTTTTTTTTTTCTTTGCATGATGTATCTTCGCATGATATTTCAATAACAATTTCACTAAACTACCTTTAATTAAACTACCTTTAATTAAACTTCCTTCAATTGTAACGATTAACTCTTGTTGTCCATTCTTCGTTTAATCTATTACGATCAAACTAAATTACTGCGTGACTCGTTAATCAATGTCAACTTTGATAAATGAACATGTATTATGACTTACCAATTTTTAAATTTACAAAATAAAAAACTATCATATTTTAAAAAAAATAGAAATTGCACACAAAAAAAATGAAAAGAGAAATAAAAAGAAACACCCCTTACCTTACGGCCCTACCTAGTAGTACCCACCTCCTCATCCACACACCATTGCATTTTCATTTTCCTTTTTTAAATTTTAACTATATTTTTTCTTTTTTCACAATAAAATGGTATAGCCGGAAATCGAACATACATCGTATCCACGTATGCATATTTTTATGCACTCCCCAATAGTTGAGACAAGTATTTAATAGAGTTAACATAAAAGAATTAAATTAAACTGAAAAAAAATTACAGGAATAAAGTAAATTATTAAGAGATTAAAGTACATATTTAAATAGTCTTAGATAATTAAAAATAATGAACAATCTCACTTAAATGATAAAAAGTAAAATTACCCCTTTTTAATTTTTTAAGGGTACGAAAATATATCCTATTTGTGTTGATCTCTCCTTCCTAATCACTTACTGGTACTCCTACTAGTATTTGATATTTTAGCTGTAATTATTGCATCCCACATAGTATAACTATATGTGCTTTGGTTTTTCAGTGTAAAAATATTTTTTTTATGATAATTTCGAATCCTAATATGAATTTGAAGAAAATAAAAAATTCATAGTAAAAATATAAATAAACAAATTTTATATCATTATAACAAGATGTCATCTAAACTATATTTATTTATTGGGCACAAATTTGAATAATTCGAGTTTACACGTACATCGAGTGTTTTGTTTAGATTTTAATTAAATAATAAGTAAAAAAATACATAAATTGAAATAAATATTAATAATTAAAATCATTAATGTACAAAAATCGAAATAATCCAATTGGAATAAATTTTTTTAACTTTAATCACACACTTTTGATCAAACCAAAAGATAAAACAAAGAAGCATTAAATATTTAATATCTATATATATATTAGAAAACTGCATATTCTATATAACATTTTTATTTTAGAGAATCATCTGTGTAAGAGTATAAGTGATACTATTTTTGACACCACACACTCTACTAGATAAATTACACTGTTGTTTCACTTGATAACTAGTTATCTATCATAAATGAAAATTAATTTCGAAGAGATCAAATTTTACCTCGTAACTAATTTATGAGAGTTCAAATTTTGCTTGGTAACTAGTTAACGTTTCCAAATGAAAACTAATTACCGACCAAAAGTTTTTTGTGTGGTGAACTCTATAGAACGTGTAGTACCAAAAGTAATACTATGTCCAAGTGATAGATTTGAGATTAAACTCAAACGAGCTTTTGAGTTTTCAGTAAAAAAAGAAGTTTTTGAGTCTCAATTCAAAACTTTTTTTTTTAAATATTGAACAACAAACTTCAAGATCTATACAATTGCAAGCAGCCACTCACCTTACCATTATCTAAAGAAAGCTAATGAGCTATGAAATGTGAGTTTTGGTGTAGTGTTGTAGGAGCTATTGAAACTTGAAAGTCAGTTTTGGCATTGTGGCACTCTAATATAATATGTAACACAAAGAAGTAAATTATATATTTTTATTTTATTAAAAAGTTAATACTTTACGAATTTAATTAATAAATTAACAATAGATACACATATATTTTCTCATTTTAAAAAGAGTCAAATCACAAATTCTAAAATCTCATCTATGTCAAGTAATTTTGAAGTCACAAAGCATATAGAATTTAAATGTTTAATTTGAAATGTGATATTTCATGAATTTAATTCATTTGAAATTAACGTTAGATATTAGATACATACATATTTTCTCATTTTTAAAATAGCCAAATCCTCGAGTTCTAAAATTTCACCGACTTGGCTTAATTTTATTTATTTATTTATTGGTAATGGACTCCACTTTTTTTTTTTTTTTAAGTAACAAAACCAATAGATTTTTATTTCAAATATTTTTAATAACTATTTTTTTGTTCATTAATTATGGGTAGCAACAAATGTGACGCGAGTAAGTATTACTCCACATCCCTCAACTACGGGGATTGGCACTACTAAAGGCCAACAAGGTTTTCAAATATCCACATAACGATGCTAAAACCCAAAAGAGCCCAATAGTAAGGTTTAGGGTTAGTTTATTTTGTATTTTTATTTTTGGTTTTTATTCTTCATTTTTACGAGTAATTATATTTTAAAAATCTTATTTTCATTTTGTTTTATGTTTTTAGAGATATGTATAACAAATTTTGAAAACAATCGAAACAACTCTAATTTATTTTTATTGTTTTCTAAAACATTTTCATCTCCCCTTACAAACTAAATACAAATATACCACTTTTTAATTCATCTCCTCGTACTCTTTGAATTACAAAAGATATTGGTGATCATACTATAAATCTATAATATATCTTTCCTCTGAAGTAAAATTAACTTAGTACTAAAAAATACAAATCTCATACATTGAACAAAACAAAGGTTTTATGAAGCGATTAGCATTAAGTTAAAAAATTAAAATTACTATATATATATATATATTCAGTTGGATTCTTGTTTACATGTCTTTCAAACAGTTCCGAAACAACATTAAAGTGAAAAAAAATGTTGGTTCTTTTTCTTTTAAAAAAATAAAATTGCACACTAATTTTGTGATAAATAAATTAGCAGGAATAGAGCGATATTTCATAGCTTTCTGATGACAACTGCTTATTCGTGCAAACTTAGTTTCGAGATGAAATTAGTCACTATTTTCGGTGACATATATCCTTAGAAAAGACTTAAAAATGTTTATTAATTATTATAAATAGTAAATTAAAAATTTTTCTAGTATAAAATATCAACATTTGTTTTTAATTAAAATTTAAAAATGAATTTGGAAAACATTAATTGCGTAATCTGATCCGTTACATGTAATGTATTTTAAGTTAATGTGATCAGTTACATAAGCTGATAAATGATAGGAGTATACATTTTGGCCTTTGGATGAAGGCTTTTAATTGATTACATCAAAACGTACGTAATTGGATTTGAATTTGAGCATTGGAATAAACTTGAATTTCATTATGACCAACTATTTACAGTGGATTACATGTGTGTTTAATTTTTAGTTGAATTAAATCGAAAATAATTTTATTAAAAATTAAAAATTGTTTCATTTGTGGTTAGAATTTATATTTAAACAAATTATAATTATTAATACTTAAAATAAAAATACATTTATTTTTAACTAACTAAAAACTAGACATGCATTGCATCAAGTCTGCAATGGATTAGAAAAGCACATAAAGTTAATTTCTCGGATCTAAAAATATAATTGGTAAAAATATAATTTTGGTCCTTTATTTTTTAATTACTTTGGTTTTATAACTTTTTTAAAATTCATTTTGGTCTTTTAACTTTTGTTTTAGGTTCAAAATAGTGTTGTTGTTACTCCCGATAACAATTCTATGACTTTTTGACGATCCAAATTGTTTTAAATAAATTGTCCCAATTATTATGAATCAACAGATTAAAATAAATAATAACAGTAATAGCCCTAATAAAAAAATTCCTTAAATTGGTAAGGAAAGTGACGATAAGGACCATTTTGTACCAAAAATAAGAATTAAGAGACCTAAATAAATCTTAAAAAAGTTATAAGACTAAAATTAATATTAAGTAAAAATTAAGAGACCAAAATTATATTTTTGCCAATACAATTTTATCGATTGCTAAGTCACTGAACAACTACATTTGCAATATTAATGTAGTATAATGATTTGTATATGAAATCTTCCATGTACTTCTAAATTTCGAAGCCCTCGTGATATATACCTATGTAAAGGGTCTTTTTGCTTCTTTTTCCATAAGAGAGAATACAAGTTTTTAGAAAAATAAGCTCCAACAGAATTTTACATCCAATAAGGTTTCTATTGAGATTTTCACCCATGTGTTCTTAAAAGTTGATCAATGATTTAATATGAATTTCAAATCCTTTTAGTTTTCGGTATTGTTACGTAGCCTCATTCTTTTTGCAAAAATCAGAGGTAGTGTAAAAAGTCTTAATAAGTGATTTTACTTCAGAAGCGTGTTTTTTTGAAGTGTGAATGTCCGTTATTAACAGTGAAATAAATCTCAAGGGGGTAGGGACTAGATGTAAAATAATATTCGACAATCAAAGAGCCATTGCTAAGAAGCAAGAATCAACAAATTCTTACTTTTTAACCTGTTTGGTTTACAACATTTCACCTTGATTTCAAATAAGTTTAACAAAGCTACAAATCCTTACTTTAGACAAATTTAACAATTTTTAAAAAATATTTATTAAATTGGATCTCTAAAAAAACTAATTATTAAATTAGGTCTTATCATTGTTTATTTTCAATTTTTTAAAATAGAAAACAAAAATTCAAACGTTGCCACGTGACAGTATATAGATTTTTGTATTAAAAAGATGTAAAATGTTGAAATTAAAAAATAAAGTAAAATATTAAACAACAATATAAAATAATAAAAAGCTATTTTCAAAATTGAAAATATTTTAAAATATTTTGAAAAATATTTTAAATTATAAATATATTTAAAATATTAAAAAAATATATGATATATCTTAAAAACATGTCATGTAACCAAAAAAAATCTAAACAAAATTCAAAATTTAACTATATGAACTAGACATAAAAAAAGATGAAAAATTAGCTAAATAATATTTTTAAAATAGAAAATGTCATTTTTTAGGATTTTGACTCTGTGTGGATGATATTGAGCTACCACAGATCAATATATAATAAGTTTCAATATAACAGACACTTTAAATATGAAACTCAACTAACACAAATTTTAAACACAACTTTCGTATGATTAAGCTTTGAAATTTTATTATATTTTTTTTATTACATTACATGATTTTAGGATATAACTAATTTTTTAATATTATAAAATATTTTTAGTTTTAATTTTTTTAAATATTTAATATTATATTTTAATATTTTTAATTATTTTTAATAAAAAATTTCAGGCGCCGTCACGTGGCAACATCTAGAATTTTGTTTTTCTTTTTTTTTCCCTAAAAAAATGCCAATAATTTTTTTTATTCATAGGAAAGTAATACAACTAAGCTACATGACTAGAACAAATGAAAGTAAATTAATCTGATTTGATAATTAATTTTTTTAAAACTCAATATACTAAATATTTTCAAAAATAACATTTTCTTTTCCTAAATGTGCCTCTTACTTTTTCTCCGCTAACATATATGCTTGGTTAGGAGAAAATTGATGGAAAGAAAATGAGAGAAAAAAACATGAATAACAAGGTATACATATTTTGGTTTGTTTGGAGGAAAAATAAAGAAAAAATATTTCGTTATATGTATTTTTCTTATTTACCCTCTACGTCCAAACAAAGTATAAGGTTTTGTTGTGTTAAATTTTGTTTTTTTTAATCAAAATTACTTTTAAAAATATTTATTTTTGTGTGTCGGTCTTTTTATAAGAGTTTTTTTAATTTGTGCAATATTGCACATATTAAAAAATTATAAATAAAAAAAGATATAACATTAATTGTACGTTAAATTTAATTACATTAAATTTTTATTTTTTTAATTATTTTATTTATTTATTATTTTTTAATCTGTGCAATATTACAAAATTGAGAAAAATCATTTAATCCATAGCTTCAACCATGTAGCAAAAGCCTAATGGCATGCTTTTACCATGTGCACTTAACAAAACTGAAGAGAAAACTAGTTATCAGCAAATTAATCTCCCTCAGTTGAAATTAATCATCTCAGTATCTGCGTTCACTCACCCACTCTTGCACCGTCTCTTGCAAGAGGTTGGTTGTTCAATTCGCATATCACTCACTCTCTCTGGCATGTATTGTATAGGTTTAGTTCTTCTTTTACCGAAATTTGAACCCTAATTTCGTTTTGATTTGCATCCATCTCATTTCCCTCATTGATCTCGCGTCCAATATACATCCCTCTCTGAATTACAATTCCTCATTTCTTGATCTCTAACACGCGTTTCTTCATCTCCCTCGCTCAGCTTCATCTCTGAGCCACATTTCTCTCGATTATTCTAGTCTTTCAGTAGCTCACAACCTCTCGTCTGAATCGCTCGCATCTCTCATCTTAGTCGCTCTAAGTTGCTAGCAATCTCTCAATCGTTGGAAAAATGTACAAAGCAGTTTTTCTCTCATTTCAGTTTGGTTTCATATTTTATTATTATCATTTTAAGTTTATATTCTCATCGACTTAAGTATTTAACATTCAGAAAACATTAATCTAAATGTTCTGAAAAGTTTAGTCTCTCATTTGATTCATATCTTGTGCTTTATTTCATTGATTTATCTATATATTCTCTGTGAATTTGATTTGAAGTCGTTTGCATTTGAAAACATTTATTCTCTGTGTATTTGTTTTATTCTTTTTGTGGAACTGATTCTGATTCTCCGAATATATCAGAAATTTTAACTATTGGATCTTAAAGCTAATTGTAATTATTTTACTATCAAGGTTGTAGTCATTATAGAAGTACACTAAATTTAATTCAAACTAACAACACAACTGTCAGAGACAACTACTGAGTTTGTATTGGCGAGTCAGCTCCAATAAGTCGTACGCAAAAGGAATCATGACGACCTATGCTTTCGTTTTACAGTCGTTCTTCTATTTCGTTTCTTTAAAGTGATAAGATATTTGAGAATCTGTGCTTTCTATGTATTGAATTAATTATGTCACCTAATACTGGCAGTTTTAGTTAGTTTTATTCCCATTTTAAAATTGAAACAGAAGTACGATTCCAGGTTTCTTTTGGTTTGCTTTGTTTAGTTTTGGTTTTTATCCTTTTCTCTCTGTAGATGTGTTAGAAGTTCCACATCGGCAAGTGATATGAACATTGTTGAGTTTATAAAGGTGTGACAATCCTCATCTTACAAGTTAGCTTTTGGGATAAAGTTAGGCCCAAACCCAAATTTTAAGATAGTATCAGAGCCTATTTAGATCCGTTTGTTGGGCCCATGTTTGTCGTTGGGTGTGTTGTTGGTTGTTTGTTAGTCCCGTATTATTGGGCTACTCGTTTGTTTGTCCACGCTCCAGGGACGTGTTAGAAGTCCCGCATTGGCTACTGATATGGCCATTGTTGAGTTTATAAAGGTGTGACAATCCTCATACTACAAGCTAGTTTTTGGGATTGAGTTAGGCCCAAACCCAAATTGTAAGAAAGATGTGATTTTTCACCGCGTACCATTGTCAAATCACACAGGCAACATCGAAGCAAATGTCCAAGCGGAATTCTTTGGGACCCTACATGAATATAAATGACAAAATGTCAGCTCCAGATGGTGTAGTCTATACATGCATACGTTCTGGTGTTTTAATTTAAATGTTCAGTTGCTAGACATTTATATAACCATTGGTTTTTCTAGCTGAAGGAAGACCCCTCCTTCAAACCACAGGGTGGAAGACTAGGAGAAAGTGACATGGATTATGATATGGATCTTGAATCTATGGCAGCTCTAAGATATTGCCTTACAAGAGCACATGAGCAGTATTATCAACATAGAAGCTAGATACGGATCTGCTTGAAATAGAAGTTAGTACATGGTTCTGAATTCGAATTATATGGATCTATCAAAGTCAGGGATTGATCTGATGACCAGCATTTTCCTGGTGGGCTATATGCAAGTCTGTTGTAGTAGTAGTACCTGCTCCTTTAATAAAATCCCTGGCCTGTTCTGCATTTTTCATTGAAGTGATTTAAATTAAGCTGCGTGACATGTTAATATGTAAATGCAACATGGTGGGGAAAATATTGGTTAATGATTTTTTCTTTTATGTATGTATGTGCTAGTATTGTGCGTGTACCGATAACAACTTTTTGGACCAAAATAAAAAACCAATAACAAATTTTATGCAGCAAGTTGATTTTGAACTTCATTTTCTTTTTGCAGATACTTTCTTTGTATCCTTTTATGTGCTAATACACCCTTAATTTTAAGTGACTAACTTTTCTATTTCATAATAGAGCTATACATCTTATCTAGAACTAGAAAATAACTTAATGGCTTCATTCCTAGCATGCCAGCCTGTCACAACATACTATAATACACCATGACAAAGGATAACAACTTGAGAGACTTTAAAATATAAAATCAGTGGTCTTTTTCCACATCAGTGATTTGTATTTAATATGGACTCTGTAGCAGTGAAAGCATATATTTGAAGTTACTAGTGGAAGTATATATATACTAGTGACTTCAAAGAGGTCAGAATGGATATGCAGTTCACAACTCCTGGATCTTGGACAAGTATGTGGTAGAAGCTGAACTATTGGAGCTATTTCACCCCTCTAATACAGTTATATAACACGTTAGGCCAGTCAATACAAAGTCTTCATCCAGTCTTGTTAGTTGCTATTACTATCACTTTGATTATTTATTATACTTTTCTCTCCACTTCTAATTATTAGCTCATTAGGATTAAGTTGTTGAATTTTATAGTTTACAAACAATGATGCCATTTATTTACTTAGGAAGATTCCTGGAATTTTCCAACTATCAAATGCTTTAACAGTACTAGATTAACTTCAATTATATATTATATACTCACGATCCTCAAAAATAGGACAAATAATGAGTAAATTCTGATCACGGACTTGGAAAGGTTTGATCAAAGGTCATATATGGAGAGATTGGAATCTGTAAGAACACTTGTACGCATTTGTTAGCACAAAAAATGGGCTGTGTAAGCTAGATAAAAAATCTAACTGAGTGCTTTATCCTTAAGGGAAAGGTGTGTATGAGATGTTACGTACTCAGATAGTGCTTATTTTTTCGGCTTAAGATGTATAGTTTTTGTATCTAGATTGCTGATTAACTTCATCTTACTCTTCAGACATGTTGAACCATTCATTTGAGCCGAATTGTTTTTTCCATTGGCCTTTTAAGGGCAGGTTGCTGGAGGTTCTGAGTGCAGTATTCTCAGCCAGTGTTACTTTAGTTATCTGTAATAAATCTCCTGAGTTGATGTGTGAAAAATATGATGATTTTTTGCCTTTTGCAGCTCATTCCCTCAGGAATTGGTTCTGATTGTGCAGCCTGAACACTCACTGTTTCTTAAATAATCAAGTTCTCCTTCTGACACCAAGTTTGGTTCTTTTTTCTTTTTCATTTTTTTTGGTGTAAGAGTTGCTGAGAAAAATGAAGAGAACTCTCTCATATATTCATTTGATTCAATTGAATGAATTATACATCGAAGGAGCAGAGTTTATATGAAAAACAGAAAAAGGGAGAAATCAGTTATAACCGGGAACTTGCAAAGGAACCGGTAGCCTGTTATAACAAACCGAAGAAAAGCAGAAAAGAAGGAAAAAGCTAAGATACGGATAAGCCTATGGTAGTATCATCAAGCTGACTCCTCCGGTGGATCTGAGACCGTGAGATGCTCATTACCCCCCCTCAAGCTTGAAGGTGTGAAGATATCAAACACTCCAAGCTTGGAAAGAAAAGAGTGAAAGAACTTAGGTAGCAGAGGTTTAGTGAAGAAATCCGCAAGTTGGTCCTGTGATGCAATAGGCAGAAGATGAAGAAGTCCACTTTGAAGCTTTTCACGCACTAAGTGGCAATCAATTTCCAAGTGCTTGGTACGCTCATGGAACACTGGATTATGAGCAATATGAAGTGCACTTTGGCTATCGCAAAACAGCACGGGTGGCTTGAAATAAGAAAGGCGTAGGTCCTGAATTAGATAGTGAATCCATTGCAATTCACAAACAGCAGCACCAAGAGCCCTATACTCAGCTTCTGTAGAAGAACGTGAGACAGTAGCTTGTTTCTTTGAACGCCAACTGATGAGAGAATCTCCAATGTAGAAGCAATACCCTTAAATGGAGAGTCGAGTGTCCAAGCAGCGAGCCCAATCTGAATCAGAAAAACCGCGGATTTGTAAACAACTCTGCTTGGGAAGAAAAGACCCAGGCCTGGTGCTTTCTTCAAATAACGAAGAATGCGCATAGCAGTATGATGCGCTGTAGTTGGAGAGGACAGGAACTGGCTAACTTGTTGAGTGGCAAAGGTAATGTCTAGCCTAGTGCAAGTGAGATATATGAGACGCCCTACAAGTCTTCGATAAGAAGAAATATCAGGATAAGGAGGACTGTCATCCTGATGCAGCTTACTCGAAGGATCAAGGGGAGTGGTAACAGGTTTACAATTAAGAAGTGAGCTATCCGACAGCAAATCAGAACAATACTTCCTCTGAGAAACACAAATACCATCAGCAGAATGGGCAATTTCAAGCCCAAGGAAGTATTTTAAGACTCCAAGATCCTTAATGCCAAAAACACTATCAAGCTGTTGCTTAACAGAGGACAATTTAGAAGTGTTAGTCCCAAAAAGCATAATATCATCAACGTATATCAACAAACCAATGAATGTGGTGCCAGTAAATTTGAGGAAGAGGGAATAATCAGCTGTTGCCTGTGAATAGCCCAAGAAGGTGAGAAACTGAGAGAGTTTCTCATACCATTGTCTGCCGGCTTGTTTCAAGCCATACAAAGACTTGGTAAGCTTACAAACAAGGTTTGGTGAGGAAGCTGTCATGCCTTGTGGGAGCGCCATGTAGATATCCTCCTTGAGGTCGCCATGTAAGAAGGCGTTATTGACATCCAATTGATGCAAGAACCAGTGATGAGAAGCAGCCAGAGCAAGGATAATGCGAATGGTGGTTAACTTTGCCACGGGTGAAAAAGTATCAAGGTAATCAAGTCCCTCCACTTGGGTATAGCCCTTAGCAACCAAACGTGCTTTATAACGCTCAACACTACCATCTGTGCGTCTCTT
This sequence comes from Cyamopsis tetragonoloba, assembly GCA_037177725.1. Classification (NCBI taxonomy): domain Eukaryota; kingdom Viridiplantae; phylum Streptophyta; class Magnoliopsida; order Fabales; family Fabaceae; genus Cyamopsis; species Cyamopsis tetragonoloba. The sequence continues at coordinate 64,806,244 of CM074121.1, forward strand.
GATCTTGTAGACCCACTTACTACCAATGGGAGTGACACCCTTAGGCAATGAAACAAGGGTCCAAGTGCCATTGGCTTCCAGAGCAGCTATCTCAGCAGCCGTAGCATTTTTCCAGCAATCATGTTTGCTGGCTTCCCTAAAAGAGGCAGGTTCCTGCTCACTATCAAGAGAAATACTATAGGCAGCATGTGAAGAAGAGAGGTTATTGAAAGACAAAAAGGAAGAAAATGGATAGAGCAAACCTGATCCAAGAGATGCTGATGAGTGGTTTTGCTGATTTGAAGTGATGGCAGCATAACAAGCATAGTCTTGAAGGTGTGCTGGAGGTTGTGTGACTCTAGAAGATTTTCGAGGAGGTGGAGGAATGGAAGGAGAGGATACAGTAAGAGGAGATGGAGGATCAGAATGTGAAGGAATAGTTGTATGTTCAATACAGGAAGGTGATGGAGTAGCAGATGCGGGAGAGAGTTCTGGTATGTGGTCCTGAGAATCTGTATCAGCTGCGGAAAAAGCAGGAATGAGAGGTTGTGAATGGTCAGAAGAAGGAGGTTCATGAGGGTGGACAATGCAGATAGGTTGAATAGGAGTTTTGGTAGATGAATGATATGGAAAAACAGATTCTTCAAACAACACATTTCTAGACACAAGCAATTGATGAGAATGCATGTCATAAACTAAGTATCCTTTATAACCAGATTTGTACCCAAGGAAAATACTCTTGTGACTTTGCAGATCAAACTTAGTTCTGTGTGAAGGTAAGGTGGAAGTGTAACAAAGGGATCCAAACACCTTAAGATCAGACAAATCAGGATCCTTACCAAAGAGAAGAGCATAAGGTGACTTATTATTGAGAAGGGGAGTTGGTATGCGATTTATTAAATAAACAGCGTGTGCTGCTGCTGTTCCCCAAAAGTGTTTTGGAAGATTGGCTTGAAAGAGCAAAGCTCGAGCCACATTTAAAATATGTTGATGGCGCCTCTCTACACGACTATTTTGTTGTGGAGTGTCCACACAAGAGGTCTGGTGTATAATTCCTCTCTCAAGATATAAGGAATGCAGGAGAAATTCAGTTCCATTGTCTGAACGGATGATTTTAACAGCAGAGTTAAATTGAGTTTGAACCATGTTTAAAAAACCTGTCAAATGTTCCTTGGTTTCAGATTTATGTTTAAGAAAAATTATCCATATATGCCTGCTAAAATCATCCACAATGGTGAGAAAATATCTACATTTAGTGAGTGTGGGTATGCGGTAAGGTCCACAAAGATCCAAATGCAACAAATCAAAAGGTTTTGTAGCAGTGTTAGTACTGAGTTGAAATGGAAGCCTCTTTTGCCTTGAAAAATGACATATGTCACATATATGTTTTGAATTACAATTGTTGATGTATGGATACAAATCTGACAATACTTTCAACCTAGAAGATGATACATGACCGAGCCTAAAATGCCATAAGGCAGTGCTAGGGAAAACAGAAGAAACATGTAAAACAGAAGAAGCAGCATGTGGTGAACTGGTGGTAGCAGCAGGACCCTTCAAGACATATAAGTCATCCTTTAATTCAGCAAAACCAATCATCTTCATACTCCTCAAATCCTGTATAAGACAACCATGAGGCTTTAGAACAACATCACAATTCAGTGCTGCTGTGAGCTTAGAGGTAGAGATGATGTTAATCGAAAAATCAGGAAGAAAAAGAACTTGAGAAAGAGTCAAGTCCTGATTTATTTTAACATTACCAGTATGTGTAGCTGAAGTGTAGTCACCATTAGGTAATTTGACATGTATACGTTTATTGGAAAGAGGTATTATACTGGTAAAGAGGGATAAATTGGAACAAATATGGTCAGTTGCACCTGAATCAAGTATCCAGGTGCTGGACATGCTGCAATCAACAGAAGAAACAAAGTAATTACCTGAGTTGGGATCATGAGAAACAGTATTTCTAGTGGTAATAGCAGCAACTTGACTCTGTGAAGAGTTACCAGTCAAAGCAGTCTGTTGAAGCAAAGCCATGAGTGCCTGATATTGCTCAGAAGACAGTGTAAAACGTTGTTCAGATTCTGCTTTACCAGAAACATCATCATCATCAACAGTAGCAGCATCACCAATAACATTATTGGCAGAGCTAGGTGTCTTCCCTTTAGAACCAAGTGGATAACCATACTTCTTATAACACACATCTTCTGTGTGTCCAGTCTTACCACAATGTGTGCAGATCTTAACCTGCCATTTTCCTTTACCAAAGGATTTTCTAGAATCAACTGCATTGATGAAGGAGGAAGGTTCTTCCAATTGCTGAGGGAAAATGCGCCTTTCTTATTGTATAACAAGTGAGAAAACCTTGTCTAAATTCGGAAAAGGATCCATCATGAGAATTTGTGTCTTTACCACATCAAATTCATCACTCAAGCCACTAAGAAATTTCATGATACAGTCTTCACTTCTGTACATTTTTCCTGAAACACTTGCTGAACAAGTACACTTAACAGGACAACTGCAATCCAGTAATGGCCTGAAACCTTCAATCTCATCCCATAGTGAAGTTAATTCAGTAAAATAATCCGTAACAGAATTAGAACCTTGTTTTATCGAAAGTAATTCTTGCTGCAGTTCAAAAATCCTCACTCGATCACCTTGAGAAAAACGCTGTTTCAATAAATTCCATGCTACAGAAGCAATCTCAGAAGAGGCTATGCTACGTGCAATGGAAGGCTCAACAGAATTGAAAATCCAAGAGAGAACTAAATTGTTGCACCTTTCCCAAGATTCAAAAGAAGGATCAAAATATGATGGTAAAGGTAAGGATCCATTGACAAACCTGTACTTGTTTTTCATGATTAGTGCTCGTTTCATGCTTCTAGCCCAACTATGGTAGTTTCTGCCAGAAAGGAGAGGAGAAACAAGAGCGGAACACAGATTTTCGCCAGGATGTACATAATAAACGCTGAGCTGATCGAGTGCTGGATGAACATGCTGAATCGGAACTGGATTTGCAGAACTATTGTTGTTATTAGAAGAGGAACCACCTTTCTTAGACATTGCGCAGAAGAAGAATGAAGGTCGCTGGACGAACCAGGAGCTCTAGATACCATAAGAGTTGCTGAGAAAAATGAAGAGAACTCTCTCATATATTCATTTGATTCAATCAAATGAATTATACATCGAAGGAGCAGAGTTTATATGAAAAATAGAAAAAGGGAGAAATCAGTTATAACCGGGAACATGCAAAGGAACCGGTAGCCTGTTATAACAAACCGAAGAAAAGCAGAAAAGAAGGAAAAAGCTAAGATACGGATAAGCCTATGGTAATATCATCAAGCTGACTCCTCCGGTGGATCTGAGACCGTGAGATGCTCATTATGGTGCTTGAGGAAAGGGCGTTGCTTGTTGTTGGGTTATTGGTTTGCATGCTCAAAAAATTGTTATATGGAGCTTTGATGCTTCACCTAAGGCTCAGTTTTTTCTTCTATTCGTATTATTTCTAAATTGGTCTTATTTTGATGTGACATGTAAGGAGGGAGATAGGAAGGATTATATGATTTTTACCAAACAAGAACGAATTTGAGCTTGATTGCATAAACGTTCTCACGATTTGTCTTTCATAGTCACCTATCTAAATATTGTTGTGCATTTGACATTAGCTATCGCTCAAAGTGACGGAAGCAACTTTGCAAGATTATGTGGAAGGAATGCAAACTGCAATGAAGCAGCCAGCTAAGATATGGATGACGGTGAGTTCTACTTGTTTTTTTCTTCTTTTTTTATTAATAATTTTTAGTTGTATCGTTTAATTTTTGTGACATGTTATGTATATGCGGTTAGATTGAACGCTATTCATTTACATGCTTTTGGAAACTAAATGAGGATATCATAATCTTCTTGCAGGTTCCAGCACCTAAAACAGGGGAAACCGTGAGACAGGTTGGTGAAGCATTAAGGGTCAAATTGGATCCTCTGAGTAGGCTGGTGACGTCTCTTGGGATGGGAAAAATTCTTCCAGAAGGAATTGGGGAGGTTCAGGTATGACAAAAGCTCTCATTTTGCAATGTTTTCTTAGATTGTATGGTTTGAATGTTTGATTGAATACAAGACTCAACGTTTAGTTTCTGTGCAAATTGTTATTATTTGTAATTGTTTTATAAGCACATAGTCTTCTTGGCCTGTGCCAAAAATATAGTTCTGAGGACCATCATGTTCTCGAAATCTTTTTTCACTCTTATGTGGAACTGGGTTAGCAGCCTGAATACTCATCGTCACCTCCTCTAAAATAAATCTACCATTCTACCATTTTTTTATTAAAACAGGGCAATGATTCATCTACACCGCATTTTGGGGTGTAGAAGTGTATACAAAGAGAGATACTAAAGAAAATGAAGAGGGCGGGTATGGGTGAGAGTACCCGCGGTTACTCAATAGTGAGGGAAACAGGTTCGTGACGGATGGATTTCCAAACTGTTACAGTAATTGTGGTAATAGGTATTTGTAGCGGTATTTGCTGCGTGTAAAGCCGAAAACACCGCAGCTTAAAACAGTTTATCTTGTAGTGATCTATTTTTTTATTATCATTTTTACACTCACAGATACCCAGGTTAGCAGTTGGGAGCTCCTCTGTTCTGTTTTTTCTTCCTTCCCTTCGTTTGTTTCCCTGTTCCTTTTTAATTATTTTAAGTAACATAGTATTTTTTTTTTCTTTTATGGATATCCAATACTGAGGTCTATCACCTGAAAAAAAAATTGTATTCTTTCTCTTAGATTTACTCATTGAAGATGTACTTCAATGAAACCCTGCTTTTATCACATTGCTGGACGAAATTATAGCTTAGGTCCTGTGATTCTGCCACAATATTGCTTAATAATCTTACATTGTTGTGGTTGGTATAGGAATAGGACCAATAAATTAAAGTCAATTTTGTGTCTCTTAAAAAATGAGTGAGGAATTCAGATTTGTAATCTCATAGTTTGTCTATCTTTGAAATGGAGAGGGGGGAGTCTTCACCTTAAATTCTTTTAATATTCTACCTAAAATGTTTTTTTTGGGGTAAAAGTTATCTAGAAAATTCATCCCTAAAATTTTTCAACCCTGATTGATTCAGTAAAATAATGTGATTTATGTTTGGAGATTTTTGTCGCAGAAGCTAGTTTAGAGTAAAAATACAGTGTAAATTTTTCAACTCACCTTGTTTCAGCCAAAATCAATTTTGACAAACTCAAAATCAATTTTAACTTTTTCTCAACGCAAAAACAAACAGTTAATTTAGCAATCAAAATCAATTCTGGCTCTTCAAAATCAATTCTGATGCACTAAATGTTCAGTGAGTTTGGTTAACTTAAGTTTCACTCCCTTTCACCTTGATTTCTAATTCCAATGCACTTTAGATTGTAGGAGATTTATCTAGAGTTTTACAAGGTGATTTTATTCAAAATCGCAACCATCCTTTTAAAATCAAACAGTTGAAATCGATTAATTTCAATGAAGTTAGAATTCTCGATTGCAGGAAATCTATTTTTTTTTATTTGCCGATTGCAGGAAATCTATTTCCGCGATATTGTGGGGGTATTAAATTGTTTTCTCTGGGGTCATTCCTGGGTGTACTAGGCATGTTTGTTTGTGTGTGTGTTTTCTTTTGGGGTTTGTTGATGAGCATGGCCTTCGTGTTTTTGATTTTTCGTTGGTAAAATTTTGTTTGTTTAAAGTTAGTTTGATAAAAGTAAGTTAAGTTAAAAGTCAATTTATTTCAACAAAATTTATGTTTAAACACGTTTAGGTAAAAGTAGATTGACAAACTAAATATTGTTTGGATAATTTTTGAAAAGTATTTTTGAGTATGTAAAACATGAGTTGTCTGATAATTATGTTAAACTTAGTTTACTAGAAGTACTTTTACAAAACTGAAGAGAGTTCTAAGTTCCTTTTGCCAAACTAGTGTTTGGGGCCAAACCCAGATTTCCAAAAGAAGCCAAACTGAAAAACAAAACTGAAGAGAGTTCTAAGTTCCTTTTGCCAAACTAGTGTTTGGGGCCAAACCCAGATTTCCAAAAGAAGCCAAACTGAAAAATAAACAAGTTTACACCTTGTTAGATGCAATTAAACCCACTTTGGTTTTCCAAACTAAAACCAAACCTAGTACTGTTTTCGTTTTCTCAATATATTCGCTCGCTCTGATTATTGATTATAAAGAGAAAAAAAAAGATATTCGGCTTGGATTTCTTTAAAGATTTTATTTGTTGGGTTCGCATGCCAATTTTTTAAATGTATTCGTCGCTAGCTTTTCAATTATATGTCAGTTATTTTTTAAATTAAAAAACTGAAAATGTAAGCTTAAAAAATAAGAATAAAAACTAAGGGGGTGTATTGGTTTAGGATTTTAAAAGACTTTATATGATTTTTATAACTTTTAAGGATTCTGCAAGAATTTTAAAAATTTTTAAGCCAGGATTTTAATGGATTTGTATCGTAGACTTTACGGGACTTTGTGGATTCTATTGGACTTTATAGACTCTGCAAGACTTCGTGAAGTTCTTACATATGATAAGAATTTAATATTCTTTTGTATACATTCAAATTTAAAAAAGGATAAAACACACAAGAATAATTAAAAAAAAGTCGGGATAAATAAAAGTAAAAATAATATAGTTAGTTAATTCACCATAATATTATGTCCTCTTAAATAACGTTCATCCACATATTCATAGCTATACTAGTCCTCCAAGCATTATCGTCTTCTCGTTCTTGATCTTGGGTTTGAATAATACGCTCAATATTATGGTCTTCATTAACCGGTAATTTTAAAGACGAAGACTCTTCCACCGATTCAATTGAAAAATCATCATAACGATATTCTTTCTGAAGAAAGTTATGTAGTGCTGCACACGCTAATACAAGTTCTACTTGTATCTTGATCGCTAAATCTTGTGAGGACCAAAGTGATAAGGCTTTTTGATGATGAAAATAAGGTTGTACTTTTTATATAAAATATCCATAGGATAATATTGATTACTTCATAAACATGATCAGATTGATAGTGTAGTTACAATAATATGGTTTTGATAAAGTAATTCCTTTATTATTTCAACATCATTTACTTAGGTTGTAAATTTGTGAATTTGAAGTCATATATGTGGTTATACCTATCAATTATCTAATATTATCATATTAGAGCCTATTGAATCTCGGGCACCGGTGAAAAGACTAAAGATTCAATTTTTGGGCTTACTATGAGTTCTAGTTCTCAAGATGTATCTTTATATTTTTAAATTACCATTTTAAATTATTTATTATTACTCTGTTTAAAATATTATTTAATTTAAAACAGTTTTTTTGACATTCAAATTTAAATATTAATATATAAATATTATTAAAATAATTAAGTAAGAGTAATAATATACATATTAAGTGACAATAATCCTAGCTTATTTTTATTTTAAGTACCAGGCAAAATTAAATGGACACGAGATGTCCAGAAACAATATTATAAGAATCCGGGTCATCATATAGCTCAATTAATGAGCACATTAGGACAGTGAGTTTTCAGGTTCAATATTTGATTATTTTATTTTTCTATAAAAAAAGAGAGCATATTTTAAGTTGCATAAAAAAATAATATTTAAGTTTATTTCTATGTAGACGTTTTTAGATTACTCAAACTTGTGTTCTCTACATGTGAATCTTCTTAATTTCCTCAAAAATTAAATTTTAAATAAGCAATTTATCTTTCCTCCGGAAAAAAAAAGCCCTCCGCAGTTCAAAACATTGCTTAGCTTGAATTTTCAAATTTATCTTCCAAAAGCTCATATTATTTCCAAACAATCAAAACTCAACACTTTTTAAAATTGCTTCTTCCGGATCAAGTCTTTCTAATCATTCAATATGCAGAAAAATAAAAGTCCAAAAAAAAATATATATATATATGCAGAAAAAGTATTTGATGTTCCTAAATTTTTCATTGCACGGAAAAAATTGTGTAGCAATGAGGTCAAGTAGGTTGGAGCCTCTTTATTTTATTTGTTATTTTACTTCTCATTCAAAGGCCAATTATTTTTTAACCAAAAGAATTTTTCATAATAATAAAAGTACACTGAAGCTTTAATAGAAAAATGAAGGTTTGAGTTCTGGTGAAAACATTTGTTAAGAGGATAAATCTGGCTAAGTTCAAGAAATTGATCTTTTATTTTAATAATTGAATAATTATTAATTGAGTACTAGTATGAGAGAGAACTCATTAGACATGGAAAAAAAGATCAATTATTTTTGGAAGCTATTTTAACAGATGCACAAACTAACTTAGTATACTATTTTATCAGAATGAGCCAGTAAGATACTAGCACTCTCCTTACTTATGGAAGATGCCTGGTTTTATAAAGGAAAGAAAAACTAATGCTGAGCCAAAAAGAAAAAAAAGACAAGAAAAACAAATGCAATCAGCTGCCTAAATTATTATTTTCAGAGGTCAGAGCATTCATGTGGGAACCTTGTGAACAACACATAATAGCCTGAAAACAGTAATAAGCAGAGAATATCATTCTGCCTAATCTAATCTGGATCCAGTTAACGATTGTATTAATTATTAATTATTTAATTAATCATTAATCAATTAATTAACAAAAGTTGACTTTAGAGTTATGCATGAAAGGTACTACCTCCGATACTAAATATAAGCAAAAATGAACCAAATTATATGCTTATTAAGAAAATTAGGCAACATCATACAATTATCTTGATTTCATAAAAAGCCTATTCTTTTAATTAGTTGAAAACTAATTGTATTATCTTTTCAACTACTAAAACTAAATAATTTATCAAAAATGAAGAATTTTATCATTCAATAGAGTAACAATAATTAGCTTTTTCTTATATTTAGAACCAAAAAATTTTGACATTTTTTGCTTATATTTGGAACCATAGGTGGTACAACACAATCAAATGCCTTATTCGTTTCTTCTTGAGCCTGAAATGTTGACTTAGTTTTTGGACTTCAGATTTAATTGGCTGCACTTCATCCTGATCTCACAATACCTATTCTTTACTTAGTCTCTCTCAGATCAAATTTTGATTGGTCCATCTTATAACATATGAATCACATCCATTACCTCAAATCCACCCACCTAAAAATCAACCAATCCTAGCCCTTTATTTCAAGATCAGTAGAGGATCGGTACGAAAAATCAATAGAGAAGCCAACTTATTGGCAATGAAGAGCTATGAGGTGTTGATGCTGGTGTTGTTCTGTTTCTTCATACTCTCTTTCTCTAAACAGGACACTAGTGCCATCACTCTAAACCAAACACTGCAAATTGGTGAGACCCTCGTTTCATCATTCGGAACATTCGAAGCAGGATTCTTCAACGTTGGGAATTCACAACCACAGTACTTTGGTGTATGGTACAAGAACATATCACCAAAAGTTGTTGTGTGGGTTGCCAACAGAAACATCCCTGTACAAAGCAGAACACCAATCCTAAAACTAACTGCTGAAGGAGCGATTGTTATTATTGATGGCTCAAAAGACATAGTATGGTCCTCCAACTCAACACAAATAGCGGTGAACCCGGTTTTGGAGCTTTTAGATTCAGGAAACCTTCTCGTGAAAGATGGAGAGAAAGTTGTGTGGGAAAGTTTTGATTATCCTGGTGATACATTCCTTTCTGGAATGAAGCTTGAAAGCAACCTAGAAACTGGTCCTTATAAGTTTCTCACATCGTGGAGAGGCACTGACGATCCTTCTGAAGGGGAATTTACTTATGGCATAGATATTCATGGCCTTCCTCAACTTGTCACCACAAGTGGAGCAACTACATTTTTCCGAACTGGGTCGTGGAATGGCTACTTGTTCAACGGAATTTATTCCAAGAGAATGAGTCCAATAGTAAACTTCTCCTCAGAGTTCACTAACAATAACATCTACTTCACCTGTGAGACTGTGAATCGTTCGGTTACTAGGACAGTTCTGAATCCGTCAGGGAATTTACAACGATTGCTATGGTCGGAGCAGCAAAAGAGTTGGGTGGTGATAGCTACTCGTCCAATGGACCAGTGTGAGTATTATGCCTACTGTGGTGCTAATGCTAAATGCAATATAACAAACTCTCCGATTTGTGAGTGCTTAGAGGGGTTTGTGCCTAAATTTCAAGAAAAAGGGGATGCATTAGATTGGTCTGGTGGGTGTGTTAGGAGATTGAAGTTAGATTGTGGTGGAGATAAGTTTGTGAAGTTCACAGGAGTGAAGTTACCAGACACATCTTCTTCTTGGTTTAACAAGAGCATGAACCTTGATGAATGTGAGAGACTGTGTTTGAAAAATTGTTCTTGCACTGGTTATGCAACTTTGGATCTAAGAGGTGGTGGCAGTGGTTGCTTGCTTTGGTTTGGTGACATTGTTGACTTGGGAATACGTCTAGATGAAGGACAAGATTTTTACCTAAGATTGGCTGCTTCTGAGTTAGGTATGTTCACTAGTAAAACATTTCATTTCCTACCTAGGATATCCGATATTTTTCACAAGTTAAGATATCATATATCTAATATCTTTCACAATGAATTGAGATATTGGATATCCTATCCTAAACCCGCATGACATTTCATCATAACAAATGAAAAGCTGACAATTTTTATGGCTTAATAAGTCTATGGTGGCTTTATGCTGAATGTCATTTAAGTGGATTAGGAGATTTAGGTGCGTATAAGCTACACGTGACCTCGACTCCTATATAACGTGGATTTTGCGTGCAACAGAACAAATATCAATTACTAAATTATGGATTCATTTTGGGTTATAATCAATTGGGTATTTTAGCTTCTAGCTAGTTATGGGTCACCGTTAGCTCCTAAATAAGAAATTGTGCTCTGAAATGCTTTCCCTTTTGCTTCGGTTCCTGAAAACAAACTTCTTTAGCTTGCTGAATGAAATCGTCTTTAAAGGGGCTAACTGGGATGGTCTTAGAATGCTGGATCTTTTAAAGTTTAGATCTTGGTCTTGGGCTAAGGCTTCACTTGGTTCGTGTTATTTTTTATTTTCTGATTTCCCTTAGGATTTATTTTGTCTTCTTAATCTCTCCTCTATGTACTCTTTGCATTTCTCATACTCTTAATTAATATAATTTCTGCTTGTTTATAAAAATAGAATATATCTGTTTGACTTGAGTATTTATCCTCAGGTAATGAGAGTAAGAGGAACTTCACTGACAACAATAAGCATGCGCGGATTCTAGTAGGAATTATTTCATCCGTTACAGGTGGTAGCTTCCTTGGATTGATCACATACATGAGCATAAAGAGGAAGAAGCTTGAGAAAGCAGGTGCATTTAGAACTTAATTTTGAGGCAATTAGTATTTTTCAATTCTATGTTTGATTCTATTTTTAATACATGAACAACTAATAAATTGTTAATTAATCTCAACTAGTATTTCTTACAGTTTCAGGGATGCTAAAATTATTTCGTTGGAAGGGCAAGAAGGACAAGGAAGACATAGATTTACCAATATTTGATTTTACCATAATATCTAATGCAACAAATCACTTTTCGGAAAGTAACAAATTAGGTCAAGGGGGCTTTGGACCGGTATATAAGGTAGTAAAATTGTGTGTTATAATATTTCTTTATTAATAACAATTAATTCATCTTCAAAAAAGTGTCAAATTTTCCAAAATTATTGCTAGGGTGTATTGGCAGATGGACAAGAGGTTGCAGTTAAGAGGCTTTCTAGAACTTCAGGACAAGGAATAGAAGAGTTCAAAACTGAAGTCATGTTAACTGCAAAACTTCAGCACCGCAATCTTGTAAAGCTTCATGGTTGTTCTATTCAACAAGATGAGAAGTTGCTGATTTATGAATTCATGCCCAATAGAAGCTTGGATTACTTCATTTTTGGTTTGTTTACACACCACTCAAATTTATTACTTTTGATTTCAGCCGAACTTTTAAATTGTGGTTGCGATCATAGTCGGACTGCGTCTGGTAGGGCTAAATATGATCTGATATAGTTCTCGATGCTGCTAATAAAACCGTGATAATGTGGCATAGTGTCATGAAGCAAATCACAATTTAAATTTTAAAACCTTGAGTTCAGCATTGCTTCATAGTAGTTTTATACTAAATGAAAATTTTAAAATTTGTTAGACTCAAAGCAGAGTTAACTGCTAGATTGGAATAAACGCTTCCAAATTATTGGTGGGATTGCAAAAGGACTTCTTTATCTACATGAAGATTCTAGACTAAGAATCATCCATAGAGATTTAAAAACAAGTAATATTTTTCTTGATAATAATATGGACGCAAAGATATCGGATTTTGGTTTAGCTAGAATATGTATAGGAGATCAAGTTGAGGCCAATACAAATAGAGTGATGGGAACCTAGTAAGTAATTGTTAACTTATTCTCGTTTGAATTCACTAGTTGCAACTTCTTATAACAAATATGTTCTAACTAAAATGCTATTTTTGTAGTGGTTACATGCCTCCGGAGTATGCAATGCATGGATCTTTTTCTATTAAATCAGACGTCTTTAGCTTTGGAGTAATTGTGCTAGAGATAATTAGTGGAAAAAGGAACAGAGGATTTTATGACCCCGATCATAATCTTAATCTTCTTGGACATGAAGCATTGAGGAATTTTATTTACTTACTTTGAATTGTCAGTAATTAGAATGGCATCAACTTTTTATTCTCACTTGATATGTTAAAAGAATTAATGATATTTCAGGCATGGAGGTTGTGGATGGAAGAAAGAGCCATGGAGCTGATGGATGAATATTGAATGATTCGGCGAGTCCATCTGAAATATTGCGATGCATTCAAGTGGGTCTAATATGTGTGCAAGAAAGACCAGAAATGAGACCTACCATGTCATTCGTGGTTTCAATGTTAAACAGTGAAAACATATTACCTGACCCAAATCAACCTGCCTTCTATACAGGGAGTCATCATAAGCATCCAACACCGACAACGACAGACTCTTCTCCGCTTGAAATTTCACAATCTATGTTAGAAGGGCGTTAGAATACAGTGATGTTTGCAATTTTTTTAAAAATTTTAAAAAAGAAAAAGAAAACAGAGATATTTACAGTGAACTCTCTTGGGGTTAGTAATAATTATACTTACACCTTTTTATTGAAAAATTACATCAACCTCTCTTATTCACTGTGTTATTTTTACACGTTGACCAGCATTTTTTTTTTTTTTTAAATGTCACATGCATTTTTCTAATTTTATGTTCAAACTAGATACATGTTATCCATATCAAATAAAAAGCGAGTATTGCATAAGGGAGGTAAGTACATTTTTTTAACTCAAAAGTGTAATTAATGTTAACTTCTAAGAAGATCAAAATAATTATCCCTATAATATATGCTAATAAGAACTCAGTAATGTTACTATCTATATGTTTGATATTGTTCCGTTGCTTCTTTGGATACTATATATGCTGAAGCTGAAGACAATGAAAGTCACAGCATCCGGTAATTCAAATATGATTTTAATGAAAATAAGCTTTTAAAGTACTAAGCAAGACTCTAGAACTTGCTCCTAATCGTTTTTTTTTTTAATTTTTTTCATGAGTGTTTGAATTATTTATTGGTTTGTTCTCTCCCTTTGTAATTACGAGGCATTTTAGTTCTTGATTTTTTAAAATGTTTGAATTAGTCTTTGACTTTGCATTCTGTAAGTCACTTTAGTCCCTGTTATTAAGTGACACTAGCAAAAAGCCTACATGACACGTTGAATGGCTACATGGTAGGTTACTCGACATTTAGGGGTCAAAGTAAGCGATAAAATGACATTGATTTGCGTAATATCAAAATAGACAACTTCCTTTAAATCGCTTACAATATAACTCAATTTTAAACTCCAAAATGATGTGTAACTTTGTCGATTAAGCAAAACGACATCGTTTGGTCATTTATGTGGACTCATATGTGACAAATAACGTGTTATATATGCAGTTAACTTGTCACATTGGCGTTACGTCAATGTCAGTTAATGTTAAGGACTAAAATGACTTATCAGGTGCAAAGTTGGAGACTAATTTAAACATTTTAAAAAATCAAGGAATAAAATATCGTGTGACTACAAAGTGATTGACCAAAATACTCAATCACTCTTACTCTTAAATATTTTATTATGCCTAGATGCTACTCTTGATGATTTGCTCTCAAAAAGATTTTTTCGAAATAATATCTCACAATTGGAAGAAGGCTTTTAAAATGATCAAAACTTTTCAACTAAGTAAAGTTTTTGAAAATTCAACAAAAGTCAATGGAAGCTAAGTCTGTTGTGATACATTGCCAGTTTGTGCAATTCATTATTGCATGTAATTTGTTTCTTGTTCTAATGTATTACATAAGTTGAGAAATTATTACAATAATTTTAGGAATCACGGACTATATAAATCTATTCCCACGAGTCCCAAACTAGATTGACGAGAATAATTAACTATCTACATCTACAATTACAATGACTTAATTAGGTTACCTAGTGTGTATATCTTAGTATAGGGATTTGGGGCTTGATTTACAAAAGATAAGCTAAAAAGTATTATTATTCGCTCATGGTCATGGACCAAGTTGTTTCTACCTCTACTAAATACATTTATACAGTATTTGGTTGAATAATTGTTTTTTTTTTTTCCAATTAATTGGTTTGATCAATTCATCGGATATGGTGTTTATGGCCGGCTTTATATGTGATAAAGAATAACGCAAAGGCCGGTCTTTTTTTTTTTTTTGGTGCTATAATTGTTTAGACTTTTTTATTTGTTAAAGAATAAGACAGTTTTAGAAATTCATCATGCTTATTTTCATGTTTAAAATAATTAAGGTAATACTATATTTTTTATCTAAGGCAATACTACTATTTACAACTAGAAAACTTTTGAAGTAAATATTTGTAATTTAGGAATGAAGATTCAAAATTTTCACTATGATTGATAAACATGTCAATTAAAGTTACCCGATATATAATGATATAATAATATGTCCACAAACCTAAAAATACTCATGTAACGTTCATATTGTTATGTTATTTAAGATGGACACATAGATTAAAATATAATAATTATGTTATGTTTTTCACTTTTTAGATTAAAATATCTATATTAATTTTTTGAAAATATAATAGGTTATTAGTTAGTATAATTAATTAATATATAAGTGAGAATATAATTTAACACATGTATTTATAATCACTAAGTGAAGGTATGAGTAGAAAAAAATTTTAATTATGCTTTGAAAATGTAAAACAATAACACTTTTGGAACAAAAAAAAAGAGAGTCTAAAACAACATATATTACATATAGAACGGTAAGAGTAATAAAATTCATTATTCTTATAAAAATGGAAAAAAAAATTGTATACCCACATTATTTACATACAACTAATTTATTTTTATGTTTAACCATTTTTTTAATATAAAAAAATTAAAAAATAGAATGAAAAGCATGATTGGACTGATTTGAAGTGAATTATACACCAATTATTGTTGTATAAAAAATATGCACAAAACCGCATCATGCATAATTTGTAGTATATATTAATTAAGCATGTTAATTAATAAGTGCGAGACGCCATGGAACTATAATATTATGAGAAACTTGAAATCTGATTGCCGTTCTCAGCAGTAATCACATGTAACAAAAAAAGAAAAGTAAAAGTATGGATTTTTCCTTTTGTCTTCTTTCAGTTATTGAAGACCAAGTCTCTTCCACTTAAAATAAATATAAGAACCGGAATCTGTTAATTCAAAATTGTGAGGATCAATTCAAAATTGAGCAATGTCGTTTAAGAGCCTTCTTCTTCTTCTACCTGTTTCTTTTGCTCTGTTTGTGTCAGTAGCTTCTCTTAATCATAGCAGTTTTCCTTCAGATTTTGTTTTTGGAACTGCTTCTTCAGCTTACCAGGTTTTATATCTGCTTAAATTAATTACATCAATTCTACTCTTGTTTTAGATCTTACACTCTTTTACATGATAAATTACATTTTAATCCATTTTAATGTGAACAGATATTTTAACATTACACTAGATAAAGTATAAGAGATATTGAGATGTTGAGTTACTTTTCTCGTATCAATTAGGAATATGATCGATCTTAATAAAGTATAAGTGTATGTTTGGGAATCTGTTGAAAGCAGTTGGAACGAAAAAGCAAAAATACTCCTCTTTCACACTGAAAATATTAAAATTGGACAATTCTTGTCTCATTACGAGTTTGCACTTAAGTATGAATTAAGTCTAAACTTGAATTTATAAAAGTATTGTAGTCTAACCAGTCACAATATAGCCTTTAACTTCATGCACCCAAGCCCAAATTTACAAAATCTCTTATGCGAAAATAATATAGGTTTTGAAATAAGATAAAAGGAAAATGTAATTTCATCTTAATAAAGGGGCATGTTTAGTTTTGTTATCGTTTTGTGTTTTGGACTTTAGTCCTTTTTCTTGGGGAAAAAAGGGAAATGTGATTTCAAGTATGTACACTTTTATTTTATTAAGTACATTTTTGTTATTTGAATTTTATCTAAGATGGGGTTCTATTTTATTTTATTTGATTAATTAGATGAAAATTTTTCCCTCTGTATGTGTGTATGAAGTATGAAGGTGCTGCATTTGAAGGTGGGAGGGGTCCAAGTATATGGGACACCTTCACTCATAGATACCCAGGTTAATTAGCATTTGGGACCTCCTCTCTATTCTTCTTCTGTTTTAATTCCTTTTTCTTTATAATTGTTTTTATTTATTTTAAGTAGCAATAAATTACTCTTTCTTTTGGATTAATTAGCATATTGAAGAAGATGTACTTCAATAAATCCCTGCTTCTACAAATTTGCTTGACAATATATGGTAATTATGAAAATGCAAAGATTATTTCTGGTAACAATAATATTGCTCAATAAACCCACATGGTTATGATTGGCAAAGAACAAAAGATCAACTTTGTTAAAAAACTTGAGTGGACTAACAAGTAGTTAGTTCAAGTTTTAACATGTTTGATCCGTTAAAGTAAAAGGTCTTGAATTCAACCCTTGTAAATGTAGAAAACTTTACTTAAAGAGTTTTTTTTGGTTTAAACTCTAAATATACACACTCATCATAAACTAACTCACACTAATAACTTAATCTAAATTATCACCGCCTTAAAAGCTTGGTACATGATCATGTGGGCTATTGACCTTATTCAGAGAGTTAATCTCACCATGATGTAAATGTTCTCGACTCGAACATAATTGTCTCTTGTGGAAGATATCTGTAATTAACAAATAAAAACATGGTTATCCTTGAAATTGAGGCACATTCCTTCTTCACTTCAAATCCCTTTTTCTTTCACCTATTTTTTTTCAATGGTTAAAAATGTGGAAAACTCAATCTTAAAACTTTTAACATTCCTCATTAAATGTTATCTTTGTACAACAGATCGAATAAGGGACCATAGTAATGGAGATATTGCTACTGACTCATACCATCGCTACAAGGTACTTTAATTTCATTCTTTTAAATTCCAGTAATTAATTTAACTTATCCAAAACTAAATTCCAATAATTTAATTTAAAGCTCATGTCTCTAGATCATGACTTCCCTTATCTATTGAGTTCTTTTAAAAAATGGCAGGAAGACATAGGCATGATGAAGGATATTGGATTTCAAGCGTACAGATTTTCCATTTCTTGGTCCAGAATACTGCCAAGTGAGCAACTCTATAACCTTTATTAGCATAATTTTTCAATAATCCTGCTTATTTAATTTTTTTATAAAAGTTAATAAATTTAATTTCTAGGTGGAAATTTCAAGGGAGGAGTTAACCAAGAAGGCATCACATATTACAACAATCTCATAAACGAACTACTATCAAATGGTAACCAGATTTGAACTCTTTTTCTTTATTATTCTCACACATTATTAATAACCCAATAAATCAAACTTTATTATACCATACCCATACAGGACTACAACCATTCATAACTCTGTTTCACTGGGATCTCCCTCAAGCTCTTGAAGATGAATATGGTGGTTTTCTAAGTCACAAAATTGTGTAAGCGACAAACATCATATTGCAGTCTTCAATGCTTATATATAATTGTAGATTCTAAGGTTTCAAATTCGGGTCGCTCTACAACATCAAGGCGCAGTCATTATTTTGGCGGCTACTAAAATTGCATCATATCATAATTGAGATTTGAGGGGTGTAGTAGCCGCATCTGACTGATTTGATTTAACTGTATTTAACATAATACGTGTTCTAAAAGTTTAAAATTCCATATACCAATGGAAATAAAATTCAAACAGTTAGAATTTCTCCAATTACTATAGATTTTTATAATAAAATATGAGTCTTTTTTGTTATCATTTAAAAATAATTGATTTTGAAGATGAACACATAATTGATTACTATTTTTAATTGATTAAGATAAAAATTAAAAGTTATTTATGTTAAGTTACAATTCACTTTTTAATCTTCTTTTTTTTACTAAAGTTAATTATTTTAAAAAACATAGCTTCTAAAAAAATAGAAATATGTTTGATTATTTTTAAAAGCATAGAAAAATATCTTCAAAAATTTTAGAATTACTTTTTTTTTTAATTAGCAAAAGTAATTATTTTACAAAATAAATAATAACAGACCGGTTCTCTATTAGTTATTGAAGATGTTTTGACCTCTTCTAACAAAATTATTAGTCATTAATTTTACGTTAACTGTTGGTATAGGAAATAGATATATATTATTGGATATGATACTATTAGCATAGACATTTAACTTGTTAATGCAAGCCTAAAATATTTACACTAACAAATTAATTTTGTTAGAAAAGTCAATAACAATGATAACAACCCTAACTATTAGTATGCATTTTTCAACTAGTATATAATTTTATCTTTTTTTTTTTAGTGGAGTTTGTAATTACCATGTGTGATTGTAATCATAATTTAAAACTTTTGTATAATCAAATTATTCTAGAAACTAATATTGACAGATTGATCTTGGGCAGGGAAGATTTTTCAAATTATGCAGAACTCTGCTTTAGAGAATTTGGTGACAGGGTTAAACACTGGATCACTTTAAATGAGCCAATGGTTTATAGTCTCCAGGGTTATTTATATGGTAAATTTCCACCAGCAAGATGTTCTAAGTGCACTGCTGGTGATTCCACTACTGAACCCTACTTGGTTTCACACCACCAGATTCTTGCTCATGCTGCAGCAGTCAAAATCTATAGAGAGAAGTATCAGGTTACTGCATATTTTACTTTTTTTTTTTTTAATTCATAATTTAATCATGCATGTGTCACTATATACAAAATTGACAACGGATTATTTTTTTACAGATTTTTCAGAAAGGTCAAATTGGGATATCACTAAATGCTTTTTGGTTTGTGCCACTATCCCAATCAAAAGCTGACCATGATGCTGCATCTAGGGCCCTTGCTTTTACATATGATTGGTACGCAATTATGCACTCGTGTCGGTATTCAATTCATCACTTTTTATATGATCTTTACGATGCTTCCTTTAAAAGAAACAACACCTTATTCACTGAATTCGGTATCTGGCACAAAAGACTATTAGAGAATTACGTGACTATGCCCTTATGTTACCACTTCAAAGTTTCTATAAAAATTGTTCTATTATTTTTATAGCAGTTCAAGTGTAGGCTATTTTAATAATTCCTGTGGTCTATAAATTATCAATTTGTGATTTTAATTATTTCAAGGTTTATGGAACCGCTATACTCTGGTTCATATCCTGCTGCAATGGTTAAAAACGTTGGGGAACGTTTGCCAAAATTTTCAAGAAAGCAACAGTTGATGGTTAAGGGGTCATTTGATTTCATAGGGATAAATTATTACACTGCATATTATGCAGCCTATATTCCTTGTCAACAAGGAAATTCAACTATGGTACCAGACTCTTGCACTACATTTAATGGTAAACCATTCTAAATGATGTTTTTTTATTTTTTTATGCTTTCTTGTGTCTTTAAATTTCTGGAGTTTGCTTCATAAATTTGCTTACACTTTATTCATTTTGTTGCATCAGCTGTAAGAGATGGGGTTCCCATTGGTCCAAAGGTACTTGCTTCTAGAGATTTCTCTTGTTGAGAATTTGCATTTATGCAACAGAGATGAGAAAATTCTTTCTCCATGACAATCTTAATTTCAACACAAAATTGAATGTGAATAATTTTGCAGGCTGGCTCAGATTGGCTTTACATCTATCCTCAAGGAATTCAAGAGATTTTAGAATACACTCAGAAAAAGTTTGATAACCCAACCATTTACATAACAGAAAACGGTATATATGTTATATTTATAATAAATCTCCCAATGTTACCTTTCCATAAAATTGAACCTTATTTACCATGTTAAAATCCCTAGTTTTTTGTTTACATAAATCAGGTTAATCAAATGTTTAATTTTTTACAGGTGTTGACGAGATTAATGATGGTAAAAAGTCGCTTGATGACAAATTGAGGATATACTACATTGGTCAACACCTTTTGTATATTCAAAGGGCCATAAGGTGAGTTTTTTGGTGTATGTTTGCTTTAGCCGTAGTTCATCATGAATAAATTTTTACTAATAACAACAAATCTATGTTTGAATTTTTATTTAGTAAGGTGGAGTTTAAATCAAATTTGTGTTTATGGATTAAATTCATTATGTTGTCTCAATAATAGTTTAAAGCTTTTTTTTTTCGAAGCAATTGATTTAATTTAATAGTCGAAACATTATGACATATTGTTACACTGAGATAATAAAAACAAATTTTGATGGCTCAATTAAAATTTCAGACATACTCAATTATTATTTCCATTATACATGGTTTAGATTTATATCTGAACAAACCATTGCCATTTATATATTATCCAAACATGGGACATTTGATGCAAGATAAAAACAAGCACGAACCTTTTCTTGAAGAGATAAATACATCACATCTCTTATATAGTTTGACATGTATATATAAATAATATATATATGTACTATTATTATATGAGTTTTGCTAATTATTATTTTTAGGTAATAGATAACAAACTTATAAATAATATGTTTTCATTAAAAATCATAATGAATATTTATTTTTATCATTAAATGCTACAATAATTTACAATAAAGAAAATTTAGTTGAGTTGTTTATCTATTGCCTTGAGGACAATGGTTAGCAAAACCCTTATTATATATCTCCACTCATTTTTTTATTACTCTTTTTTTTTTATCTATCACATTCCTTAAATATTTATTTTTATTTTTTCTCTATTTCTTTTCAATTTTTTCTATCTCTCTTTTTATACTATTCTACACCCAAATTTAGTAAATACACTTAAAATTCTATTATATATATGTATGTATACCTAATACTTGAGAATTTTTAGGAATGGAGTGAAGGTGAAGGGCTATTTTACATGGTCATTTTTGGACAACTTTGAATGGCTTGATGGGTACACTGTTCGCTTTGGAATAGTTTACGTAGATTTCAAGCATGGACTCAAAAGATATCACAAAAGATCAGCTTTGTGGTTCAAAACTTTTCTCCACCAATGAACTAGTGGTTCTTTTAGAACAAATAAAAGTGTGTCATTCCGAATTTTTGTTATATATTAGTTAAGGCCAATGTAAGCCGTGATTATTTTGATGATTTTTGATATGGGACTTTAAGGGAAAAAATGAATTAAATTATTCAAAACTTCGGTGCAAATTTATTCTAGTGTACTATTACACAATTCTTAATAGTAAAAAATATTTTATTAAAGATATACATCATATCTAATGACAACTTATATATTAATTGAGGGGTGCATATGTTGTCGTTGTCACTATCATAGTTGTTTCTGTAGTCATGGTTGATGTTGTCGTTGTCACTATCGTCGTTGTTCTCATCTTAGTAATTGTTGTAGTATTATGTTGTTGTCATTGTCATCATTGTTGTGCGTTGTTGTTGTTGTCGTCACTATTGCCACCTTTGCCGTCTTCTTAGTTGTTGTCATTGTTGTGATCGTTATTGATGTTATTGTTATAGTTGTAGTTATCATTGATGTCGTTGCCACGGCTTGTCACGATTAACATCGTTGTTGTCGTCGCAATCATCGTTGTCGCGGTTGTTGTTGTCTTTGTTGTCATCGTCGCCATTGTTATTTGTAGTCACCTTTGTTGCCGTCTTAGTTGTCATCATCGTTGTCATTGCCATTGCTGTCAATGTCATTGATGTTGTTATTACTGCTATTATTGTCGTTGTTGTCATCATCGCTACTCTCATCTTTGTTGCAGCCATATTGTCCATTGTTGTTGTCGTTGCCGTTATTGTTGTTATTGTCATTGTCGGGTTGATCTTTCTTTACTCTATTACAAATCTATAGATGACAAATAGATCCACACCCATCGACGCAATGGGTGAAATATGTTTTGAATAATTTTTACTTGTATTTATGGATACTCAGATACTCATACCATCTATTAAAATAAAAAATATATTTATATTTCTCTAGGTAACTTTTTCTCAAATTTCAATGAAGATACTTAATATTTAATATAAATAAAAAAACTTAAAATTTTTATCGTCTTAAAAAATAGTGTCTTCTAATTTAGTTTTTACTTTTTTTAAAAAAATATAAGTTTCTGAGTGCTAATTTATTGTTTAGACGTATATTTTAATTTTAGTTTTATTTTAGAAATTATTTTTATATTTCAAATAGTTAGTAAAAGTTTTAAACACTTTATTGCCATCACGAATTGAATCAATAAAAATTATAAAATTGATAAAGTAAAAATTGTTAATTAATAGTCTATTAGTTGATTTCTCACGTAAAGAATCATAATAGAAATTGAGTAATCGATTGATTTGTCAAATGAAAAATAATAGTCCAAATCATGTAGCTCAATCGATAAGCATATGGTGACATACGTGTAAGTATGCGTGTTCAATTCTCAACTAATGTAATGAAAAAAAAAAACAATGATGATTTGAAGTCTATGCTTCCCACTCAATTTTTTGTATTCAAAAAGAAAATTTAAGGAGGAAAAAAAATGGAAAAGCGTATTGATGGCCTATACACCTATGAGTTTTTCTTTTAGTTTCATCCGCACATTGGTTTAGAAAAAGTACGAAGGTTCACTTATGTCATTGAATTTGTAATAATAATTTACTTTGGTCTTTGATTTAAAAATTATCAAATTTTAGAAACTAAGTAAATAATTGTTTCATAATCTCATGGACCTAAATTAACTTTCATACAACTTAAAAATCTATCTGAATTATTATTGCAAATTTAGGGACAATGGCATACCTACATTGAGTTGAGAGTGTGTAGCTACACTCCCTCAACTTAAAAATTTAACTAATAATATGATAAAATATGATAAATTTTATATTTTGCACCAACTATACTTATAATTTTGAACCACTTGAACTTGAATTTTTATATTTAATTTCTTAATTTTATAATTTTAGTCTATTATATTCATCATAAATTCTTGTGTCTGCTACTCCTTAGAGACTTAAGTAAATCTCCGTAAAACTCAAAAATTTATGTAAACTACTCTTATATACTCAATGACTAAATTGATAATTATTTTACTTTTTATTATTAAAAAAACTCTTTTAAAATCATAATTTACTCATATTCAATATTATTTAGGGTATAAGATTCTCTTAATCGAGTTATATACATATTAAAAAACACAACAATTTTATATAAGGTCTTCATTTTTTAAAAGATAGTATTATACTATATAATTTATCTTTATTCAAATTCAAACATTCAAATTAATGCTTTAATTGTATTAAATTATCTCTTCATTAATAATTTTAAAAGAAAATTGTAAATTGTCCTATATTAAGGATCAATATTTCTTTACATAATCTTAGGTCGGAGACAATAGTATGTATAAAAAAAATTTAGATTATTAACTTTTGTGAAAAGGTTTTTCATTCTGTTTGCAAGTGCTAGATATCAATTATTAAGAAAACACTTTAAAAAGTGTTAAACAAGTGCTCTATCAATAGAAATTTATTCTAGAAAATATGAATATTTATTATTTTGAGAAGTTAAACACTTTTCAATACATTTTTTTTTAAATAAGTTACATGTATATTTATTTCACTTTCATAAATGCCTTCAAGTCACTGGTCAACCATACCCTTAGATAAATAGTAAAATTCACTCTATTACCAAATCAACTTTGCTTCTTTCCTGTGTATTTTTAGATCATACTACTAGGTTAAGCAGTTAAAAATTGAGATGTGTTAAAAAAAAAGGACAGAAGAGAAGCCGGATTAATTGAGTGAAGTGAGTGTGAGAGCAGAGTAGAGTAGCAATGGCGAAAGTGGGTAGAGTGAAGTTTGGTTCACAAGGTTTTGAGGTATCTGCACAGGGACTCGGCTGCATGACCATGTCCGGCCACTATGGTTCACCCAAACCCGAACCCGACATGATTTCTCTCATCCGTCACGCCATCCACTCCGGCGTCACTTTTCTCGACACCTCCGACGTCTACGGCCCTCACACCAACGAACTCCTTCTCGGAAAGGTTCCTTCATTCATTTCTACTACTATCAATTGAATATCAACCGTTTCATATATCGCTAGTTGAATCATAATGAATTCTTGGATTAATTCAAGTTATCATTTCATCCAACAGTCCAACATGATAATCATGAACCACTTTTCTTCTTCTGCTCAGTAGTCAGTACAATTTAGACTTAGAGGATGTGAATTGAATTTTGTTCACCACGTGTTTGTATAAATGTTCAACCTATGTTTGTGTTTGTGAAACTATGTGGAATTAGGCTATAGAAGGAATGAGGGAGAAGGTTCAGGTGGCCACCAAATTTGGAATCACATTGAAGGAGGGCAAGTTTGCTGCGCGTGGTGATCCACAGTATGTGAGAGCAGCATGTGAAGCCAGCCTGAAGAGACTTGGAATCAATTCCATTGATCTCTATTACCAGCATCGTGTTGATACTAGCGTTCCTATAGAAGTCACGGTTTGACACTCTTCTTTCCTTCCGTTGTCTTATTTCACACTGTAGTGCTTAATTATCATATCTAGCTACCATTTTTGGAATTTTGTTAACCATTTAATAACAGAAATGAACCCAAAAAAAAAAAAAAGTTAAGAAATTAAGGGACCAAAACATTAATCCTCTGTTAGCATGATATACTTTCCTTGACAATGAAAATTAGTCATTGACCAAAGAAAAGGAAAATAAATATTATAAGAACATGAAACTGAGTTTTTCTTTTAGATTTATTATTTGTTAACAACTTAAATAATCAGATAAAGAGTTCCCTAAGTTTTGCTGTTGATTTTCTATAAAGGTTGGAGAACTGAAGAAACTAGTTGAGGAGGGGAAAATAAAGTACATTGGCCTATCAGAGGCCTCATCTTCAACAATCAGAAGAGCTCATGCAGTTCATCCTATCACAGCTGTGCAGTTGGAGTGGTCTTTGTGGTCAAGAGATGTTGAGGACGAAATCATTCCAACTTGCAGGTTTCAATACACTGCACAAACAAAACATTATTCAATACTGAATAGGAATAGGAATTTGAATTCCTGATTTTGTTTTTTAATTCTGAATTTGAATATTTGTTTTTTTTTTTCCAGAGAGTTAGGCATAGGAATTGTTGCATATAGTCCTCTTGGACGAGGGTTCTTTTCGTCTGGACCCAAAGTGGTTGAGAGTTTCTCGCAGGATGACTTTCGAAAGGTTAGTATTCATATCTAGTGATATAATAGAAATCTTATAGAGAAGATCATTAGGCAATTTCTCTAGAGATTGAAGTGTTATCAACCATCAAATAAATTCTCTTGATATTTAAATTGACATCAGTTAGTCCCTCTGTCATTTATAAATACTCCAAAGGTTGAAGTGTTACCAAATAAATTTCCATAGATTAAGACATCACCACCTCAATCTTTAAAGGCTCTATTTAATCTTTTTAACAACGTTTCCAATGAAGAGGAACATAACGATTAATGATTGACTGATTGTTAATATAAGGACTGAGTTCTTATTTTCGTGAAACAGTGTGTTTAGTGCAGTAAATTGAACTTGTGTTATCAGAAAGTGTTTTTAAATGTTTTCTTTAGTTTTCTGACTACATAATTTCTAGTGCATTTGTAACAAGGTCAAAGTTTAAGAAATTCATTAATCTCAATGAACCATACGATTGTGGTGGTTTTGAATCAAGGAGAAGTTCCTTTTGTTTCATAAATAAGAGGGAATAACAATCAATAATTGGTAGCCTTTATAAAAGCCTTATCAATGTATTGTCCTTCCATACTTGTTTCAGCTTCTTCCTAGATTCCAACCTGAAAACATAGAGCAGAACAAGAAAATATTTGAAGGGGTGAACGAAATGGCTGCAAGGAAGGGGTGCACTCCCTCACAACTAGCATTAGCATGGCTTCATCACCAGGGAAACGATGTGTGTCCCATACCGGGAACCACAAAAGTTGAAAATTTCAATCAGAACATTGGTGCTTTGTCCGTTAAGCTAACGCTAGAGGAAATGGCTGAAATTGAATCATTTGCTGCTGCTGATGCCGTCAAAGGTGATAGATATTGGCCTGGTTCTTCTACTTGGAAGTTGTCTGACACTCCTCCACTTTCTTCATGGAAAGATGCATAATAAAGTTACTTCTTGGGATGGTTAGTTAATTGATGTTGGGTATTTCTAGGCTTGAATAGGATTGTAGACATTTGCATAAAAGGGATCTCAATTTGCTGAAGTCATTTATTGCGATTTTGACTGCAGTCACTTAATCATACACCATTAACCCACTGACAATCACCTCACTTGATGGGTTAATGATATAGGATTAACTGATTGCCGTGATCGCTGCGATATCTAACTCCAGCAAATCCAAATTTGCATAAAAGAGCCTGCCAAAAGTAATTCATTAAAATGATTGGTCATTGGTGTACTATATTCTACTACATTATAACTTGTATCAATAATTACACTCCTAAACTCATTTTTCTCTTGCATAACTTATACAATTTTTTGTTCTACCTCTTTTATTTTTTTCTTTTCAGGAAAACTAACTCTTGCACTATTTAACCCATTAGCACAGATGAGATTCGTATAGTGACTATGGCTTCGTTAGGGTCATTAATATTTGTGTCGCTCCTTTTAATAATTGTGCCACCGTTTTATACCCGAAAAAACTTGTCTGGAAACACATTTTTGAATTTTTTCACTTCTGGAGTACTAAAACGGAGATGACACAATTATTAAAAGGACTGACACGAATATTAGTAATGGATTTGTACTTTTACTAACAACGTGGAATGGTGGATTCATTTCAATATGATTTAAGTAGCTACCAATTTTTTATCCACATTTGACCTAATGGATTTGATTTGTTTTCAGACACACACAAAGTCTTCCTCCTAGTGAAAGACAATGGATCCTTGTAATCAACATACAATTGATCAATCATACTTGTACAGTGGCTCTCTCTTATCTTCCACAATGCCGTCTTATGGTGTAATGAATTGAATGTATGATAGGGTAAGAGACTCTTTGGTATTGTACTCTTATTTTACAAAGAATAATGTCTGATGTACAACTCAATATTGAGTTATAGGGTTCTTTAGGAAGAGAGATAAAAAGAAAATGAAAAGAAAGAGAGAGAAAATAAAAATTATATTAAAACTGATGTGATAAATAAAAAAAAAATGAGAAGTGAAAAGAAAAATGAATTATGAAATAAATGTCAATAAATAGTTGTTGTACATAAATCAATGTACTTTTACAAAAACAAAACTCGAGATCTAATGATCTATAACAAGTTACTACTAACAACATTTAGGCCTAAAAGTGTGGCTACTTTGGCGGTTAAGCAAGCCCAACCGTCAGCTACACATTAAACGAGCAAGCTTTAAATTAAAACTAAAAAAATAGGTAATCGTATTCTTCAAGGACTGTACTACTAAATTCTTCATTATTATTCCCATTCCAAAGTCAAACTCCTGTTTGGATGCACTCCATTTCAATTTTCACATTCACTGCTTCATATGATTATATAAAAAAATTGTATTTGTCATCTTCTTTATATTCATTAAATATAGCTGAGTCCTGGTCATAATTTGGGGAAATTTATGAAAAGAGAGATGGATGAAAATTCATAAATTGCATCTAACACATTGACGGTTTAAATTCTCAATTGTTTCTTAGGAATGATAGTATATTTATAAGTGCTCTTTTAGTCAGAGTCTTTGTTTACATCGAACTAGGACATCATTCTATCACCCTAAATTCTTTTGTAAAAAAAAGTAATGTGAAAGTTAAACATAATTCTCCAAGAATTAGCATTTAGAAGAGCTGGGAAGACAGATAAAGAAGGTAATAAAAAAATATGGGATAACATTAGCAAGCAAGCCCCTGCACCAATATAAAAACTAAAGCAAGGAAGGTGATAAAAATGTTTATGAGGAAGTAGAATGAGATTTTGAGTTTCAAAATTAAGCAACCCATATGGAAATCCAGTTGTCAAACGCTTTCATCCTCTTTCGTATATTTGCTGCATTATTCATCATTTTGGCTCTTGAATCTGTGGCACCCATTGTAGGTTTTTCTGAGGATCATGATTATGAAATAACCTCTTCTGTTAAACGAAGCAACTTTCCAGAGGATTTCATATTTGGTACATCTTCCTCTGCATATCAGGTTTCACTACTTATTTAACATACAGCGTCTATTATAGCCATTCTTTTAATTAGTTAGACTGATAATTATTAATTAGTTAACTAGTTTTACTTGTTTATTCGTATATAAACAAGTGTGTGTACCATTGTAAATGTATTTCAATCAATTTCACACATTAGATTCTCTCAAATTACTTTTTTATCTCGAGAAAGTCACAGCCATGGGAATTGATTCACCATTTGATTTGTTTTAATAAAGCTCAAACACAATGTTATGTGCACATACTAGGAGGTAGTTTTTTATTTATTTATTGTCTTTGGCTTTTATTTCCGATTAAAAGGAAAAGACGAGAAATATTTTGATGCAATTTTCCATCAAATTGCTTTTCTGTCCATGATCTGCAAATTAAGTATGAAGGTGCAGTGAATGAAGGGGGCAGAGGTCCAAGTATTTGGGACACTTTTACTCAGAAATACCCCAGTAAGGCCCATCTCTCTATATTACATTATTACTCTCCCTCTTAAAAATTAAAGCATAAGAATATAAGTTAAAATTTTATACCTTTAATTTACATCATACTGTAATTAGATAATTATAGTTGAAATTCCCTTTCTTAATTTGATGTTATTTTTGCTATTCTTTCTTATTTATATTTATTGTTATATTTGGTTTAATTATACTTCCTAGAGTAAGCTCCTCTAAAATAACTAAATAAGTGACTGTATAAAATTATAAAAAAAAAAAACACAGATGTTTGTAACCTTGATTTAAAGTGATTCAAAGTTCCGAGGTTTTCAATTCTAATCAAACTTGCTTGCTAAGTTTTTTACCATTCTGATGGCTAGATAAAATAAAAGATCGAAGCAACGGACAAGTACCTGTGGATTCATACCATCGTTTCAAGGTATATGGCTACACATAATTTGTTATTGTTACAAATAGAAATATTAAGATTTGAACTTAACCCTATAGTTATTACCTTAAAAAGTATAACAAATTAGGGAACTCTCCCATATAAATGGAATTTTAAGCAACGCCACTGAATGATACAGGTGAAATATTTTGTTTTGTTTTGTTTTTTTAGGAGGATGTGCAGATAATGAAGGAATTAGGATTTGATGCCTATAGATTTTCCATCTCATGGTCTAGGGTACTTCCAGGTTATAATTTCTTTCTTCTCAACGCCGTTTATGTTGTTCTCCATAAAATTATTGAATTTATATATTTTATGTAGAAAAATGTGTTAAACGTTAAGGATCTATTGTTTCAAATATGTATAAGGATCCATTGGTATTTGGTATGAAGTGTGAATCTTGCCTTTTTTAAAAAAAAAATCATTTTTGGTCAAATATAGTTCTTTGTTTTTTTGTCAACGTCAAATATAGTTCAGTTAATCTTGATCACGTTCTCACTGTGTTTCAAAGATAGTGGGCCTTTGAGGGGGAAAAATAGTACTGGGCCTTAATGATATATAGTTAGGAGGGTGAGAGGGATTGAGACCACCCAATTTTGGAAATCCTATCATCTTAAAAATCATAAATTTATATACTAAAAAGGATGGTGTCACTCCTAATAGGGACGGTGCTAATCTTATCCACCTTGAGAAAGACACCGCCCATTTTTAAAAAGCAGCATTTGAAATTGTGTTTTCGGACGCTGTATGCAAAAACAATGGTAGTTTACTTTTCATTTTCACTATTTTGTCTATTCCAAACACAAATAGATGGTGTCATTTTTAAGTGGGGGGATGGGGTGATTCCCTGTACCCTATAGTTAGGTTTATCATGGTTTTGTTTTTTAAAAAATGTTACATAAAATAAAGAGAAAAAACAAGATTAAAATATTGTTTTAATCTTTTTGTTAAAAAAATCTCAGTATGGTTCCTTCTGTTTTAAAAGTTTTAATTTGGTTCTTTGTGTTTAAAAAGTTTCACTTTGATCTCTTATGTTGTATTTTTCGAATCACTTGTTTTTGAATTATTTTGGGCCCTTACTTGGAAAAAAAATATAACTTAAGGGATGAAAGCGATTTATAAATACAACTTAAGAGATCAAACTAAAACTTTTAAAACATAAATGACCAAATTAAAACTTTTAAAACATAAAACACCAAACTAAGACTTTTTTTTTTTACGACATAAGAGACCAAAATAATAATTGAGAAAAAAAAAGAGAGAGAGAAACAACAATTAAAACCTCTTTTACGAAGCAGTAAAAATTAAGCACTACAATTCTGTTGATGATGATTATGTAATTAACTACTACTAATTTATAATATTTTATCAGGTGGGAGCTTATCAAGTGGAATAAACGGTCAAGGCATCCAATATTATAACAAGCTCATTGATGAACTTCTATCCAAAGGTTTGGAATCAGTATCATTCTTTTTTTCTTTAAGGAAGCAATGAGGTCCGAAATTATGATCTCATGATTTTATTTTATTATTATTATTTTCACTATATCCTTCTAATACTTTGTTCGATTTGACAATTGCCAGCAAAACTACGTAACTGTTTGTTTTATTTATTTTAGAAAGTAAAAAATACTTATTATGTTTTCTTATCTTGTAATATCTCCTCTAATCAAAATAAGAGAAAATTAACGTAGTACTGAAAGACTTGTGTATTTTTTCAACAGGTTTGAAGCCCTTTGTAACTCTTGTCCATTACGATCATCCCCAGAGCCTAGAAGACGCATACGGTGGCTTTTTGAGCCCACAAATCGTGTAAGTAATATTAGTATAGATTTTGACACATGGTGTTGTCAGAATGTAATTGTTTTAATTTTGTTTTCTATATGCGTCTCCTTGCTTTTTTTGCATTATCTTATATCGTAATTAATAATATTTTTTCGTTCATCAAACAAAATATTTTTCGTTTATCAAGCTTTTTATCATTAGATAAAAGTCTATACTAACGACAAAGTGATTATTTCCAAACATTATTCACATTAATTTCAAGTCACAACACAACTCAAAAAGTAAATAAAAGTGTAAACAGAATGGAGTCAATTTTTTTCAGTGAACACAATAGTTGTCAATTATTAGTAATTTAAATAAAACAAATCCTCCATTTTATAAACGAAACACATGAGATATTGACAAGTGAATTGTACCAGGAAAGATTTCACAGATTATGCAGAAGTGTGCTTCAAGGCATTTGGGGACAGAGTAAAGCATTGGATCACAATAAATGGGCCATCCATTTTCTCTCAACAGGCTTATACAAATGGCCTATATGCCCCTGGTACTCCAAACTCACTCACAATTAATCAATACTCCAGAAAAATAATAACAATTTTAACTTTAAAATATGTGTTATTATTATTTTAATATTCTTCTCATCTCTTTATTATTTGTACTCATAAAAATTACTGGCAGGTAGATGCTCAAGGTGGTTGCCATACAATTGCACAAGTGGTGATTCTTCCATTGAGCCTTATCTTGTTTCCCACCATCAACTTCTTGCCCATGCTTCTGCTGTCAATGTTTACAGGGAAAAGTATCAGGTCACTGCTTAACTGACTATTTACTCCCTTCTACTCTATGTCATGTGCCGTTAATTACTGTTACTTGGAGTTTCCTACTAAATTTTGGTACTAGTTTATTTGTATTTTCATTTTCTGTTTTCATTCAATTTATTATTTTCTGAAATTTATAAAGAAAAAGTTAGAAATGTTAGAAAGAAAAAAAAAAAAAACTGTTTTCGAGCAGAGACAGTTGTTAACTTAGACTTTTGTATTTTGTAATAAAACGCACATTTTAATCGTAAAGTGTTTTTATCAAGTAACAATAGTGAATTGCGCATGCAGTAGAATTAGTGAAAAAAAAAAATGTGTGTGTGTGTCTGATCTTATTGCAAAAGTTAATTTGGATAAGGTTTTTACAGAACAAACAAAATGGAAAAATTGGGGTCACTGTTGCCATTGATTGGGTTATACCGTTGTCCCAATCGAAACCAGACATTGATGCATCATCTAGGGCCAGGGCTTTCAAGTTAGACTGGTAATGTTTGTAGTGATGGCCTATACCAAATCAAAACATTCATGATTTTTGTTTGCAGCCTCCCATTTTTATTTTTAATGAAAATTAACTTTTTTCACAATGTATGCATTTAGTCCCTCATATTTGAAAATGTCTGTTTTTAATCTCGCATCAATGATCAAACACACCAATTCCCAAAAACAGAGAACTAAATGCATGTGTTGAAGAGATCAGGGACTAAAAACCTGATGGACTAATCACAAATAAAAAACCCAAAAGAAAATATGGGTGCAAGTTATAATATTCTTGAAATTAATTAATCAAATATTTATGTTACGTTTCATCATTTTGTTTGCAAGAAGGTTTATGGAACCACTGAATTCTGGTTCATACCCAGTTGAAATGGTTCGGTATGTGGGAGAAAGATTGCCAAAGTTTTCTAAAGAAGAATCAAATATGGTGAAAAATTCTTTTGACTTTATTGGCATCAACTATTACACTACATCTTATGCCACTGATGCTCAATGCCCAACCCAAAACAAAACCTACCTCACAGATTTCTGTGCTGAGCTAACATGTAAGAATTTTCATGAATTGAAATTGAGGATCATAATATTGTGTTTTTTTGTTAGCTTTTCTATTCAGCTTACTGAAATCATTATTTTACATGCACAAATGGTGTAACAGATGAGCGTGATGGGATTCCTATTGGTCCAAGGGTAAGATCTAAAATAGATATTCCACCATTATATTCACAATACCATCCTAAAGATTTTTCATAACTGTTAATTATAGCTATAGAAAATACAAAATCTCACCCACTAGAAATTGAATGTTGTCTATAATAATATTTTGGGTTGTGGAGATATTATGTGACATATTATTTACTTAATTACACCTCAATTAATTTTTTACAAATATATGAAAGTTTGAGTTGTGAAGATCATTTCGCAGGCTGCCTCAGAATGGATATACCTTTACCCACAGGGAATTGAAGAAATGTTGCTATACATGAAGAACAAATTCAATAATCCAGTCATTTACATAACGGAGAATGGTACTTTAATTAAATTTACATAATAATAATTATCTAAGTCATTATCATGTAGATAGAATTAATGGTCAATTACAATATAGACGCAGTATTTAATTTGTTTAAATATTTTTAATTAATGGGATTGTTTAATAAAATTTGCAGGTTATGATGAATTTAACGATGGAAAAGGATCACTCAAAGACCAAGAGAGAATAGATTGCCACGTTCAACACCTTTCATATGTTAACAGTGCCATGTTGTAAGTACACATAATTCAATTCCTGCAAGTTAATCATTTTCAATATTCTTTAATAATATGTTTAATTATACTTTTAGTTCTTATATATAGTTTATTAATTATAAAATTTGGTCCTTTTAATTTAATTGAGTGATTTTAGTTTTTAAATAAATTAAAATATAAAAATTGAATTATGAGGTCCAATTTTCATCAAAATTAAACCATTTATTATTGATATTACTGAAAATTATTATAAGAATTGTGATTAATTATTTATTTGCAATCAGTAATGTCATTAAAAAACTATAACTGATGGCTTAAATTGGACTTAAATTAGATTTCGAGACTCAATTTTTATATTTTAAATTTTATAAAAACTAAAATTATTCAGTTGAAATTATAACGAGAACCAAAAATGTATAATTAGCAAATAATAAGGACAAAAAGGCAATTAAACTTCAATAATATGATCCGTCTTTATATTTGAAACTAAGAAATGCAAACAAATTAACTAAACAGATCATTTTTTTTAAAGAAAAAAAAATTACTATATTAAAGTGTTGTGGAAAAGATTGTAACATGAATAAATAATACTAATTGTTTGATTTGGTATTTTTAGGAATGGAGTTGACGTAAGAGGGTACTTTGTATGGTCACTTTTGGACAATTTTGAATGGTCAGATGGTTACAGTGTTAGATT
The DNA here is from genome assembly GCA_037177725.1 of Cyamopsis tetragonoloba. Taxonomy (NCBI): domain Eukaryota; kingdom Viridiplantae; phylum Streptophyta; class Magnoliopsida; order Fabales; family Fabaceae; genus Cyamopsis; species Cyamopsis tetragonoloba. Next base: position 64,840,834 of record CM074121.1, read on the forward strand.
TGGGATTGTTTTTGTTAATTTTACGGATGGATTATTACAGAGATATCCCAAAGATTCAGCTAAATGGTTTAACACCTTTCTCCACCACCAACAATTATTTAAATCTCACTGATGAACCCCTTTTTTATTTTTTTAATTTGGGTATTTAATTACAATCTTATCAGTGTAAAAAATAATTATTTACTCGTGATTGGTAGATTTGTATGCTTAAAAAAGAATTATTATTTGTTGAGACTTGAGAGTGTGCTTAAAATGATTGGTAGATATGCTCGTGATGCACGTGGAGTGTAGGTGTAGCTGATAATTGAGATATCATTATAGTAGTAAGTAGTATTTTATTTGTAAATTACTATAAATTTTAAATATAATGTTTTAAAATAAAGTGCCCCAAATGAGCTTTTGATTCAGTTACTCGAAAGGGAAAGAGATAGCATGATTGATTGGGGTGCCATGAATTGGTGCCAGGTTGGAAGGTATCAATTACAACTAATTATCTGTACTACATTCATTTATTGTCTCACATCATTCAGAAATCAACACATTACAGTATTAAAAAAGAGAGTGTAGTTATATATTGATTATTTAATTTTAAATATAGTATTTTTAATTAATAATATTGAAATATTAATATGTAAATATTATTTAAGAGAAGTAATTCTTGTGTGAACACTCACCTAACACGTCGGCTTTATACACATCCAATAAAAATATTATAACACATTAAATTAAAGTTTTTTTTTAAAAAAAATAGCAGTAAATTGGTTAAAAAATAATTTAGGTTCTCAAAGCAAAATTCATTGTGGAGCCTATCTCATGCCAAGAAACACATCTCCTTCAACGAGAAAGTCCGATCATCTTCCTCCTATTTTTGCCGACCATCGACTTTACTTTCTGCTCTTTATGGATGCACCAACAACTCTTTACCGGCCTTCTCCTTCTTTAGTAATATAATATAGTTTTTCATTTAGAGGTGGCATTAATCCATTCTTAAAAACATTAAGAGTTTTTCATTTTGTATAGTTTTGCACGTAGTATATCAAGAGAGAAGAAAAAAAATCTTGAAGATATTTCTTTTATTTCCAAATATTGTCAATTTTTAGCTTAATCATGTGTGTTTTAGCATAAGCATATTCATTCACTTTTATCATATTCAATACTACATTTAATAACAAATTATTCAAAATATCCCAATAGAACTATAATACAGATCTAATTGTAGGCATCAAACTCTAGTTTTTTATCCTACTCACCCCATGTTTCCGGCAAAGGGTGGCAAAACGGGTCTGGTTTGGCGGACCGGCTCACATAATCCATCATTTATATGCGGGGCGGGCTATTTAGAAGTAGTCCAACCCAACACACATAATTCGCACTTTTGATGGGTGAACAATTATGCGGGGCGGGCTGGCCATAGGGTCATTTTTTAATTAAAAAAAAAACATAAATTTTGAATTAGTTGTAAACAAAAAAAATTGAATCAGGCCTTTTTTTGCTTTTTGGTGTCAGACCTGCTTTATTCCATTAAAAAAATTAAACACACAAAGAGAAAGAGGCAGAGTGAGGCATCAAGTTCTAAATTTATTTATTATGAAATTAACATAAATTCCTTATATTGTTGTGAAAATTCATTGTAAAATTTTTAGATCTTATGAAGAATTAATATTATTATTTTTATATAGTATTGGAATTAATATGACTTTTTGAAGTTTTTTTAGAATATTTTTTTTATGATTTTTTAAAGAAATAATGAGATTTATGAATTTTTAATATTTTTATATATTTTTTTTAAATTTAATTGGCGGGCTATGCAGGCTAGCCTGCAACCCGCATAACCCTTCATAAAAGTAGGCTTATGTGGACTGGGCTGAAGAAATGGGCCCATTTTTTCCGCGAACTAGCCCGTCCTGCCCCATTTTGCGGACCAGCCGCAGGATGGGCCGCTACAGGACGAGCTGGCCCGCATTGCTGCCTCTATCCCTGGCCACCTCAACTATCTATTTTGGTTTTTTTGCTAAATTTTAAAAAAACAACAAATCTTATGCTACCACAACTCCTTTAAATAATAATATATTTCTATCTTTTTGTTTATCATATTATTCATTTTTTTCTTTCTGTTTTCTTTGCTTTTCTTTCATTCTCTCTAATCATATACCACTATAGGAAGTGTACAAATATCATAACTCATAAAAAGATATCGTAAAACATTTGAAATGGTAGTATTTTTACTTTGAGAAATGATTAGTTCACATCTATTATTCAATTTACCCTTTACATTTTCTTACAACCAAAAAAGAAAATTTTTTTAGCACAATATCAGTGTAGGTATAAATAATAAATAGTATGCCTATATTGAATTTCTTCCCTTTACCTATTGTTTGGAAGAGAGGAGAAAAATTAAATAAGAAAAAAGAAAATTATAGAATGCAATTTTTCTATTTGGTTGAAAAGAATAGAGAGAATACAAAAGGAAAAGTTAATTTATGGAGACAAAAAATTCAAAAAAAAAAAATCTCTTCTTTTTCGTTGTTTTTCTCATTTTTCTCTCCTCTTTTATTATTATTATTATTATTATTATTATTATTAATAATAATAATAATAATAATTATTATTATTATTATTATTATTATTATTATTATTATTATTATTCCAAACAAGTTATCCTGATGTTAATGCAGGTTGACTGGTAGAGGGTGGTCTATTACCTACCCAACAAGAAAATGTCATTATGTCAAATCTGATCTACCAACAAATATACATCAAAATCAAAATCACTATTCATTTTGATAAAGTTTGCTATTAATGATGATCATATTATTTTCGCGTTAATTAATTAGTCCAATAACATTATAGTAACATTTTCCTAATTGATTTTAGAAATTAAAAAGTGTGTGTTAAAACTATACATTCCTCATAAAAGTATAAAATTTTGCATATTGCAATTTTGGTTACGCATGCATTGTGGTTTATAATGCATGTTGCATCATGTTAAAATTTAAATAATTTGAAGCTAAGTTTTCAACAAACGTTGTAGTTTACTTAATTTTTTTAAAAAAATTGTAATTTGAAAAAAATATCAATAATAAAATATGTAATTAGTCTACAAAATATATTGATATAATTCTTTAATCTTGTCTTTTTTTTTCTTTTGGTTCATCATTGAATGTGGCCAAAAAGACATAATCAAACTATTATATCACACTATAATGTGATGAGGATTGAGGAGTTCATAAAGCATAGTGGCAATTAGGGATGGCAATTGCACTCAAGTTCATAGGGTATTTGTATAAATTACTTATTGTGAAGAGGGTATTTACCCAGTAAAATGGAGAATGGTCCAGATCTGGGTCCGGGTAATTACCCGCAATTTTTAATGGGGATAGGTGCGGGTACGGTACCTTAATACCCACCCCGCCCCATACCCGTATACTTAATAATTATATAAAAATTATTATTATTTATGATTATGTTATCAGAACAATTAAATTATGATAATAATATTGTGTTTCTTCACTTATTTTTTTAAACCTCAATTATATTGTCCTTAGATGCTTTCATAATCTTATTATCCTTTCACTTTATTGGCATTCTTTTTAAATTGATTAAGTCACTAAGTTACTTATCAACCCTATCTAACCTCATTCTTTCATTGGATGATTTTAACTTTTTAACCTAAAACTAAATTATACTAATATATTTTTTTAAAAAAGTCTTTGAGAGCTCCACATAATACTTACGTGAGTATTATTATGTTATATTTAAAATTGTATTATGTTTCGTAACTATTTACTTTGTAATTTTAGATTCTAAACTATATTATGTTTAATAGCTAATTATCTTATGTCTTTATGTATTGAATTTAAAATTAGATAAATGATTATCAATAAATTTTTAGATAGCATGTTAATTAATTAATTTATATATTTCTAAATTTTAAAAAATAATTTTTTGTTTTTTAGATATTTAAATTTTAATACTAACCAAATTTAAATATTAAAAAGAACTCTTATTTTAGTATTTTATAGAAAAAACAAAAGAACACACAGGGTATGGTGACGGGCATTAAAATTACTATCCACATGGGGATGGAACTGGGTACATGGAATTTTAAAAAACTTGGGTATGGGGACGGGTATTTAAGTACTCTACCCAGACCCTACTCATTGCCATTCCTAGTGGCAACTCAGTGGGAAGAAATTCATAAACAATAAACTAAATCAGACCTATATGCAAAGCATCCCATTATAATTTTTTCTATGCAATATTATAGAGGATAAGAATTTAAAAGTGGAAAGAATAATAAGTAGTAAATGCATGTTAAAATATAAGTTAGTTAATTTTTATCTTTTCCCATAAAAAGTTTTTCCTTTGAGATACTTAACTTGTGCAGTATTGCATTGATTAAAAAACTCATAATTTTATTAGCTACTGTATTTGTATATGTGCAAGACGAATATATATATCGCATTGTCTTTATTTTATTTTATTTTTTATTTTAAAACTGTTGAGAGACATTTTACAATTTCGGAAGTTAGAGGGACGGCATCGATAAACGTCATCTCCAAAGAAATATTTTTTGTATGAATTAAATCAAGAACCTTATTCAAGAATATTTTTGTATACATTATTAACCATGTGGACCTAAATAAGTTGGTTAGTGTATGCAAAGTGAAACTTTAAATAACATCTTCTCAATTCAAATTCTTGTAGATGTATTTTCGCTTGCAGTTTCACTAAGCCAAATTTTGACTTTCCTATATACCTAATTAAATAATGACCTTTTTTGTTGGACAAGATCAGACAACTACAATATAGAGATCCATAGGTATATTATCTGTTGAGCAATGATATTTGTACATCATATATATTGTTTAGCTCAGGAAAAGTGTAGAATCGGAGGGAAAAAAAATTGAGAAAAAAAGACGAATTAAAAGATTATAATATATATATAACAGTAAGGACAAGAAGATAAAAAAATGAAGTGGGAAATTAATGTAATAAAAAAAGTTTAAGAACGTAGGTACTAGAGATCCATGTCTTCTATCATCAACAATGATGATCTTTTCTGCTCCTTTTTTTTTTCTTTTCTTTTTCTTCATCTAAACATTAACCTATGTTTTTAATAGGGAAAAAAAAAAGAAAACTAGGATAAAAGAGAATGAGAAGAAAAAAGTCTAATTTTTTTATTGCTATTAAAAGTCAACTTTTTCCTATTTCTCTTTTAAATAAAACAAATAAAGTTATATACTCCCTCTATTTTTCAATAGTCATTTTAGACTCTTCTAATTTTTTAAAAATAAAAGTTGTTTTAATTTTTGTTATCTTTCCTATTTATTAACAAAAAACTTTTCATACCTTATATTAAATGAGAGAGGAAAGAGTTTTTTCTTTATTGTTAGACGTATAATCAAAATAGAGGGAGTATAAAATTAGAGAGGAGAAAATATTTTTCCTATTGGTACATGTATATTAAATGAGAGAGGAGAGAGTTTTTTTTTTCTTTGAAATTGTGCACTGGAATCATTTTTTACAGTATTTTAAGTCTTTAATGATTTTCTTAGTTATCGTTTTAATGATTTTCTTAGTTACCGTACAAAAGTCTAAAATGACTCTTATTAAAAATCAGAGAGAGTATAAATACATATTGTTTTTCTTCATCTAAACATTAACCTATATTGTTTTTTCTTTCTTCTTTTTCCTAATTTTCTGAGCTTTGTTTCAAACAATGCATTAATCATAGATGTGACGTGGTATAAATACAAAAATATTTCATAACTACTTGACAATCGCTTTATGAGAGCTTAACTTTGAAGATGAAAAAATCTCTATTTCCGGTGGTAGCTACTCTAAAAAAGACAAAAAACACAAATACATTAAAAATAATATTAATTGTATTTTTTTTTCTTATAAAATTCCGAGTTCCGACATCTCATTGTCTATCAATTATCACATCTAATATTTTTTGTATTAATTTAACAAATCTCCTTTGTTTTCTTGATTTTATGTATTTTTGTTTTATTTTATTCTACGTATCCCATGCCAAATCACATGTAAAAACAATGGAGCAATATTGTCACAAAAAACACGAGGTGTCTACAATAACACAATAATTAATGATCCGTACTAAAAAGGATAAGACTTTTGTGGCACAAATTCAATTGGGTGATAAGATGTGGGGAAATTTGATCTTTACTCACCCTTCCAATAATATATAATATCTCTAAGGCTTAATTATGTTTTTTGTGATTAAAAAATAGAAAAATAAGTATTTAAGTATATAAAAAATATCTTTTAGGATTTAAGTCTTTAAAAAACTCAAAAATAGTGGATATGAATCCTTGAAAAATGCTGATTTAAGAACTCAAATCACCCCTTTAAGGACTTAAATCCTAAAAAAACATTTTTAGAGACTTAAATCATAATTTTCCTATTTTTCTAGGACAAAAAACATATTTAAGCCTATCTCTAAATTCTAAATTGAGACAAATGCAATAGGTCCCAAAATCATATTGGAACCTTCACCTTCTCCTATTATTTGATGATTAAATATTGAAAAATGATATACAGTGGTCTTGCGATACTTTTATTAAAAATTATTGTTTTTTTATATTTTTAAAAAATAAAAATATATAAATTTATGATTATTTTTATAATTCTAATAATTTTAACAAGTGTTTTATGAGCATTATTTAACAACAAGATCCTTAAATATTTTTAAGTTAAATATTATAATTTTTTAAGACTTCAATTTTTATTTTTATTATTATTATTTTAACTTAATTATTTTGTCTCATAAATTTGTTATTTTATATTTTCAAATTTCTTTAAATATTTTTAATTATTGCTCTCATAAATTTGTTATTATTATTGCTCGCAAAGATAAATACTTATAATATTTTTTTCTGTATTACTTATAATTATTTTTAAATTCTAATAATCTATAAATATCGTAAATATATTAGTATTTAATAAGACTCTTATATTTTTTTGGGTCTTGATATCTAGTGTCCTAAAGGCACTAGTTAAAGTTACTGGAAATAGAAAAATAATCACAAGAGCATATTATTCCGTCTCTCGAAAATATAAAAAATTACTCATTTTAATATCTTTTTATTACATTTAGACTTTTAAATAGTGCTCTTAAGACAATAGTTATCATTTGCCGATTTTTTTTACCCTTATTTTTTACCATCTTAATTACTGATAACTCAGAAAATGGGCACAAGAGACCCATCATGAGATATGAATGTTGGGATTAAAGGTATCCAAGTAGATGAAAATCAAATGTGACAGCTAATGAAGAGTTGAAGTATGAGAGACACTGTCATCGCCAACGGTAAACTTTTTGATCCAACGGCATCGGAGAGAGAGAGAGAGACAGCCTGTCAACTCCGATCCCTCATTTTCACTGTACGTCTCGTTTCTTTCTTTTCTTCTGACACTGCTAATAATAATAATAATAATAATAATTTTTTAATTTGTATAATATTGTAAAAGTTAAACATTTTAAAATAAAAATATTTTAAAAACAAAAGACAAAAATTAATTGATTTATATTTTGACCTGTATTAACTACTTATCATTCTTTTTATTTTAAGATTCTTATCATGTACTCGTAATATTATACACCTAAAAAATCCTAATAATAATTCACTCATATCATTACATTACTAACCCATTCCCCATGCAATCTTATGTGATAAACATGTTTGAGGATGTGAGGAATGGGATAACTCTATGTTTAATGAGTACTCCCTCCGGTTTTATATATAAGTCATTTTTAACTGAATTAACAAAATTAGAAAATGGTAGTTAGTTCATTAAATTTATCTAAAAATTTTTTTTTAATTATACCCTCAACTTAAATGTGCTAATAAATGCTTTGGAAATTAATATCTCTTTCTCTTTCTTATTCCACTCTCTTTCTCACTCCATCATTAATTAAATCTTTAAAAATTGTAAAAAGGGTAAAAATTAAAAACTCAATTAATGAGTTAGTTAGTGACTTATATCTAGGACCAAATATTTCTTCTAGAAAGTGACTTATATATAGGACCGGAGGAAATAATTCTTAATATTTTTATATCATGTTTTTATACATCTTCTTACTTACTTATTAAAAAATATTTTTAATAGTTTCAAGATTGAAAATCTACTTAATTTCATACTTTATATCGTAATAGGAGGATAAGTAAAAGGATTCTTAGGAGAATCTAGCATTACTCATGTTTAATTTGATTGATACACCAAAGAACTAAAGTGAACACAAATTATGAATGAAAATAAATAAATAAAAACAAAGGAAAAATTCCTTTTTTAATATTAATTTTTAATTTTATTCATTTATTTTTTAAAAAAAGTCATCCAAAAGATAGAAAGACACGTGGTTATAAAAAAATAGATTTAACTCTTCTAAAATGAGTAAATGTATAAAGTAAAAAAAGTAAAGAAGTATTCACCATTTATTTAAATTTAGTCAAAATTATAAAATATTGTAATTCAAATCAAAGGTAAATATACTCTTATTTTCTGACTTTACCTAACTCCTCACTTAAAAAAATCCAAACAAATTATGTTATTATTTATAATTTTTATCTTTCTATTATCTTCAATTTTAAATATTAGCAACAACTACACAAAATACACATATTAAAAAAATTATTAAAATCATTTAATTTTTTATTATAATTAAAATTTTTATTTTTAAATATTTAAGGTATGTTTTAGATTTCTGTTAAGATTTCGTTTCGGCTTCTAGGAATCCACAATTTCGGATTCTAATGTTTTAAACATAAAAACAAATTTTTTTTTTGCTTTTTCATTTTTCATTTTCAAATGGATTTTCAAATATGTACTTAATTGTTCATACGATTATTCTTTCTATCCAATAGAATATGCACTATAATAATTGATGGGTATTACTGAACAGTATTTTTAAAATACCTGTGAAAGTGTAAAAAATAACCTTATTTCATACTATTGTTTTCGTTTTTTAATATAAATAATTTTTCTTTTACAATACAAGTATCTTTTCCTTTAAATATAAACAAATTTAACTATCATCATTATGTTTAATGAAAAATTTTCATAGATACTTTTCATTGATTTCAATCAATTATTTATTATAGTTATTTTAAAGAAAACAAAGATTAATGTTAAGGGTATTTTAAGAAAGAAAAATAATATCTAATTATTTAATGTCTTTATGACACTTTTTAACGAACCAAAATATATATACATTTTTATAATTTTAATAGAAAAGTAATGAAATCAAAATATTGTTACATGAAATATTTTAAATAGGAAAAATATAAATAGAAGAAGTATTTAAAAAGTTTATGGTCGGATAATTAATATTTTTAATATGAGAGGATAATTAAAAAAAATATTGTTACATAAATAACCTTATTTAATACTACCGTTATCTAGTATTGCTTATATGAATGTAAGAGGATAATTAATATTTTTTATTTATATCTATCTTAATTGCATTTTTTGTATATTTTAATTTTGTTTTTTTTTATTCTTAAATTTATAAAGGAAAATGATAAACAGTGCCCTAATGGCACTATATAAGATTATAAAAATAATAATATTTTATTGAAAATAATATACTTTAATGTTTCGAAACTTGAAAACTACTTGATGAATGTTGTTTATAGTAACTCCAATTATTTACAAAGGTATATTTATTGCACCTTAACAAGTGCCCTAAGTTTAACATAACACATTTATAAAATAGGCAGTTTTAGTCCTTTCGTCACTAAGTTGAATGAAAACCATCGATAATTCAAATAAATTATGTGATTAGTTTAGGTAAAAACCGTCACAAATTTAAAAAATACTAACAGAAAAACTAAAACTACTCATTTTACTAGTTCGGGGAGTGAAAACCGTTCATTTAAAAGTCAGAAAATGGCACAAAATACAAAGTCAAGAGACCAAAATACAACTAATTCTTTGTATTTTAATTTGAATTACAGTTTTTATTTAGTTTAATTATTAAATAAATACTCCTTTTGTTCCTAATTATAAACCCTTCTAAAAAAACATGACACATATTAAAAAAAAGTATTAAAATCTAAAAAATTATGATAAATATTTAATTTTATCTTGGTTTAAAATCCAGTTCCATTAATTAATTAAAAATAAAAAGGAGAAATGACGACAAATATGTGAAGGTCCTTAGAGCATGACTGTTGAAAAATAGTGGTGTATCCCCTGCCCCTCCCCGCATAGAGTATTGGGATATAAATAGAGAGGATGTGGGAGAGTTTTGGGATATGAAAGCAGAGCAGAGCAGAACAGAGGAAAGAAGGAAATTAATTAAAATGAGAAGAAAAGGTTCATCATCACTTCTCTGCGTGCTTCATGTTCTCTGTGTAGCGTCAGTTTTTGCTTCTGTGGCTGCTGCTGCTGCTACTGCTGTTGAGCCAAGCCATTATGTTTCTACATTCAATAGATCCCTCTTCCCTTCTGATTTCTTATTTGGAATTGGCATTTCTGCTTACCAGGTACTACTACTACTACACTCTGATCTACTCCATCACTCTATTATTTAATTACACATGTTTAATTTACTGGATGGATCAGGCAGAAGGAGCAACAAATGTAGATGGCAGGGGACCAACTATATGGGACACATTCACTAAACACCATCCTGGTTTCTCTCTCTCTTACATTTTCCATATATTGCTCAACACCTAACACCTACATACTCTCCTTCATATATTTATATTTATAGTGTGTATATGAGAATAAAAATGTATGTATTCCTAATAATTAATAACATATGTGTTTAAATTCTTTGAATTTGAATTTGAATTTTGTGGATGTGTGGAACGAGCAGAAAAGATCTGGGATCATAGCTCTGGTGATCCAGGAGCTGATTTTTATCACCGCTACAAGGTAGAGAGACTTAATTAATTAATGACAAATTTGAGGAATTTTAGTGTCAATTAGTGGTTGGATGGGATTGTTAAAATATGGAGAATTTTGCAGAGTGACTTAAAAGTGGTGAAAGAAATGGGGTTGGATTCCTTCAGATTCTCCATCGCATGGACCAGAATATTCCCCAGTAAGATACTACTACTGTACTAGTATAGTATGTTAATTAGTTACGTTGAAGGTAGAGGGCACATATAATAAAATGTTAATGTTTTAGAGTGGAATATTAACCGAGCTGTTGAATTTATTGTATTTACAGAGGGGAAGGGAGCAGTGAATAGCTTGGGAGTGAAGTTCTACAACGACCTCATTAATGAGGTCCTTGCAAATGGTCAACCTCTGTTCTTAATTTAATTAATTAGTTAATTATCCAAAATAGGGTTCTGTTTTTGGTAACTGATGAATTAGGGTTTGGGAGCAGGGTTAAAACCTTTTGTGACCCTTTTTCACTGGGACTTCCCACAAGCTCTTGAAGATGAGTATGGAGGATTTCTAAGTCCCAAAGTAGTGTAAGTCGCATTTCTTAATTAATTATATATATATATATATATATTTGATAAATAAATAAATAAATAAATAAATAAATAAATAAATAAATAATTATAAAATTTATGAATATGTTAGGGCTGATTTTCATAAGTACGCTGATTTCTGCTTCAAGACATTCGGGGATAGAGTGAAACATTGGGTAACTCTGAATGAACCATGGTCATATGCGTTGAGTGGTTACAATGGAGGGACATTTGCACCAGGCAGGTGTTCTAAATACGTAGGAAACTGTGACGCCGGCGACTCTTCCACCGAACCCTACATTGTTGCTCATAACTTACTTCTCTCTCATGCCACTGCTGCAAGATTGTACAAGAGAAAATATCAGGTTCAATTTTAGAGGATTTTCGTTGGATGGGGATGGATGGATGTAATAAATGTAAGCTGAACAATGTGTTTTTTTGTTTGTAAAAGGGTATTCAAAAAGGAGAAATTGGAATTACCTTACCAACTCACTTCTTTATGCCAAAAACTAACACTCCTGCTAATATTAAGGCAGCTCGTCGAGCTCTAGACTTCTTTTTTGGTTGGTAAGTACTAAGTATTTTCTTAGCAACAATAAATTCAACTTTAATAACGTAACAGACTAATACTTTACTTATTACTGTATTTTTTTGGGGACACAGGTTTGCTCATCCAGTTACTTATGGTGACTATCCAGAGAGTATGAGGTCTTCAGTGGGTAACAGACTTCCAAAATTCACAAAAGCAGATTCAGAGAGTTTGAAAGGGTCACATGATTTTATTGGTGTCAATTATTACACCACTTACTATGCTGAAGATGCTCCTCCTGTTCCCACCAACAAATCCTACTACACAGATATGCTAGCCACTCTCACCAGTAACTACTAGCTACATAATCTCAATTATTAATTTAACCATTATTATATATATATATATTTTAAGAGTGTTCTGATGATGACAAATACAAACAAAATTTGTTCTGTTTTCATGACATCACAGCGGAGAAGAACGGTCTTGCGGTTGGAACACCGGTAAATTATTAAATTAACCAATATAATGCTAATAATTCTCTTCTTTTAACAATTATTTATTAACTACTGTTTATGGGTGTGCAGACTGCTTTGAATTGGCTGTATATCTATCCGAAGGGAATTCATAATCTTATGAAACATATAAGAGATACGTACCAAAATCCAGCAATTTACATTACTGAAAACGGTAAATAATATATATATATATGAATTATAAAAATGAATAATAATATTAATTGATTGTGAATTTAATTTAATTAATTTGTTTTAATAATTAGGAATGGCTGAAGCAAGGAATGATTCGATACCTGTGAATGAAGCACGGAAGGATGGTATAAGGATAAGATACCATCATGCCCATCTCAAGTTCCTTCTTGAAGCCATCAAGTAATTAAGAATTCAATTCAATTTCTTCTGATGATGTACTAGTTTTTTTAATTAATTTCTATTTAATTAATTGCAGAGAGGGTGTTAACGTGAAGGGTTATTACGCATGGTCATTTAGCGACAGTTATGAATGGGACGCTGGTTACACTGTTCGATTTGGAATCATATATGTTGATTTCAAGGACAATTTGAAGAGATACCCCAAATACTCTGCTTTCTGGTTAAAAAGATTCCTCCTCAAAAACTGATCCATACATAATCCATCTTCCTTTAATTTAATATTATTACTTTACTTAACTTAATTTGGCATGCATGCCAGATCAACTATATCATGTCATATGAATAAAATGTATGTGTCTTAGCTTTTTTTATATTCAATAAGATGGCATGTTCAATTTAGATTCTTTTTTGCCTCCATCCATGCGCGCATATATATAGTATATATACTGAGAATTCAAGCTAAGTTTACCAAAATTAATCCAATAATGTAACAGTACTCGAGAAAAGGATTAATGACTTCTGTTTTTACAGTAAATACGGATCGGAGAGATTAATAATACAACCAACTAAATACTTGAGTCAAATTAACAACTTTATTTATAACTCTGAAATTCTCATCATATATAGTAGATATAAGAACAAAATCAATTTTCGAGGGAGGAGGGCCAAATGTGATGTGGAGTGGGTTGAATCCATCCACCCTTATTAAGTATGTATGAAATGGGATGGGATGGGATGGGCCCATACCATATAAAACAGCCAAACACATGGAATTTATAATGTTTTTGGAATAATTAATTAAAAACACATGGATGGTGCAAATAATATCGCCAACGTACTTATTCTAAAAAATACATTCATTCATCCCTAATTAAAGGGTATGCAATTGAACCCTAACTTTGGAAAATCAGCTTCTGAAACCATGGAACCTAACCTTGTCGCTTACTACAGACTAATTTCACTTTAATTAGGAAAAAATTAAAAAGGATTAGGTGTGTCTATTTTCAGACAACAAATTTAAGAATTGACTGGGATGAAATAAAAGCTACTCCCTCCTCCGTTCCTATTTATAAGTCACCTTCTAAAAATATTTAGTGTTTTTATATATAAGTCATTTTTTAAAATATGTGAAGCATTAAATAATTTTTTCCTTATATACCCTTGTTGTCTTTAATGAGTTTACAATTTACAACAATAGTGTCAACCAATAAAATAACTCCATTTAAAGTGGATAGAAAATGTGAGGAGAGAGATTTGTAGAACCAAAAAGATTAAATAAAGGTAATGTTGAAAAGTCAACATGAATTTTACTAAATTCAATATCACCAACTAGTTTTAACTACTTTTGTGAATTAGTTAAAAGTGACTTATAAATAGAAACGGAAGAAGTATTAGTTTGAGGTACTTAATTGTAAATGGATAAAATTTTAAGGTCTTGTTGAAAAAGAAAACTTAGTTCAAAATGTCTATTTATATAAATTATTACCAAAATTTTAAGGTGCATGAATGCTCTTTACGTTCTTTTCTTCTTCTTTTTTGGTTTACATCACCATAGTATAAAAATTATAGTTTCGAGTTTTTATAATTCATAATTTCAAAATTTTAGAAATTAATATGTAGTACTAGTTATAATTTCAAAAATCCACGAGTGGTGTGTGGATTTTTGTTTAAATGGTTTTTATAAGTACGTTCTCAGAAGGTTATTATGCCAAGCGTTTTGAAATTATAATATATCAAAATTAAACATTGAAAGTATAGGAATGAAATCTGCAAGGAAACAAAAGGTGTTTAAACCCAAAAGATATTTCTGAGCATTCAACATATTTGGTTTTTCTTAATATCAACATATCATAAAGAAGGTCTGACTTAGTCTACAAATCACTAGGTGGAACACATGTCATCTTCACATCTATTTTATTTTTCTCTCAATTTTTTAGTTTTTTCTCTTTTTATAAATGGTAACACATGTCATGCTCATATTCATTTGATTTAATCTTTTTATGTCTCACATTCTCTCTCTTTCTTTCTCATTTTCTTCCTTTTTATTTTTCTTTCATTTCCTCTATTATTTATTTCGGATAATAATAATAGTAATAATTTTATTATAAAAATAATAATATGAATATTCATATGATTTAGAATAGTCATAAAAATTATAATATTCATTTTTTTATGAGACATGAAGATTTGTTGCACACTTTCTAATGAGTCACTTAAAATAGTCATGAGAATTTCCATGGCTCTTGTGACACATTTTCTTGCCCAGATTTTTTTTTTCTTTATTATTCATGGGACATGGAGGTTTGTTGCCCAATTCACTTTTTCATAATCAAACACCTAAAATATACTCATGGGAATTTTTATGGTTCTGCTGTGAAAGATTTTATTACCCATTTTCTATCTTTTTTTTTATCATCAGGACATAGAGATTTGTTGTCCATTTCTTCTTTTTCTATTACTATGCATGATTGTGCTGTGAAATATTTTATTGCCTACTTTTTTTCCGTTGCCCACTCCTTTTGTATTTGATTACAATCTCTTTGTGACAAACTTCTTAGTGTTTAATACTGTAAACTTATTGCAAGAAATGAACACAAAATCGCAAACGCGTAAACGAAAAGCCGTATACAGGCACGAGTCATGTACTTCTAAGATATAGATAGAAGATCCTACTTGGGCAAGAGAGACATGTGTCATGTCCTCATAAATCCTCTTTCCCTCCCATTTTCCATTCTTCTGTTTCTTTCTTATTTTCTCGCATTTCCTCCCATTTTTATTCTTTTTGGTTGCTTTTAAAATTTGAATTTTCTATCGGTCCCTCCCATTTTTTTTGTTTCCTTAAAAATTTGAAATTTATATTTTGAATTTGACCATAAAAAAGTTATTATTGATATATATTTCTCGTTTCCCATTTTTTTTCCTCTTTCGCTTTTTTCGTGCACGGTTTTCCATTTTATTTTCCATTTCTCGAAATATGGCCATGAAACTTTTCATGACCCAACCATGAAATATCCTGCTACCCTCCCTATTTTTTCAAAAATTAGAAACTTTAAACATGACCGTAAAATTTTCATAGCTCAGTAATTAAAAATTTTGTTGTTTAATTTTCTTTTCTGCAACATTTTTCTCATTTCTCATTTTTTCTCTTTTCTTTTTCATGCACTGTTTTGAATTTCTTGAAATATGACCATGAAAATATTTCATGACCCAATTCTAAAAGATTTTGTTGCTCGCTCTTTTTTTATCTATGGGATATAAAGATTTGTTGCTCACTATTTTTTTATAATCAAACACTTAAAATATGGTCAAGGGAAATTTCAAGGCTATGTTGTGAAAGATTTTTTTCAACTTTTTCATAAACATGGGACAGAGATTTGCTGTCAATTCCTTCTTTTTCTATAATTAGTCGACCTTGATATGAAATATTTTAGTGTCCATTTTTTTTTCAAGGGACACGGAAATTTTCATATTTAGCCATGAAAAGTCTGCTATCCATTCTTTCTTTTTCTTTAATCAGGTATGCAAAATACGACTATGAAAATTTTGATAGTCTAATTTTGAGGATTATGCTGCTCACTATTTTTTTCTGTAGTTGGATAATAAAAATATGATTATTGATATTTTTCATCCCTTTAGCCGGCCATAAATGATTTCGTTACCTATTCCTTTTTATTTGATTATAAACATTTTTATGACAAAATTTTTAATAATTACTATTATACATTTATTACAAGTCATAAACACAAAATCGTAAACGCATAAGCAAAGACCCGTTCGTATAGACGGTCAAGTACTAGCACTTTATATAGGAAGCCGAATTTGAAAATTTCAAAAGCAAATAATTAACGATACTAAATTAAAGGAGAAGCAAACCAATAATCAGTTTTATGGCGAGAGTAATCAATTAAATTAAAGAACCTAGAGCTGATTGTTTGTGATTATTCTTTTAAAATAAACACGTATTTTAATGAAAAAAATATTTTTATACAGTTTTAATATGTTAGTTTGTACTTCTAAAAATAATTAGAAGTAAAAAATATTAAATTTGTGCTTATTTAGAGGGGAAATATTAAGAGTCTAATTGTTTAAACTTAAAAATAATTAATTATTTTTAAAAGTAAAAAATTGATTACTTTTTTAAGTGATTATCATAAGAATCTAAGTATGTTTGGTTACAAACAAAATAATCAGATTTTTTTACTTTTTTTGAGAAACAATTTGGTACATACTTCTTAAAATAAGCAAAAAAATCTGATTATTTTGATAAATACAAACAAACATACTACAAACTTTTATAATTACTTTTTTTTAATTAAAATAAATATTTATTTTACCAATTAAGCTAAAACAAACCGGCTCTAAAAAAATAATTATTCTAAGAGCTAAAAACAAATAAGTCTTTTGAATTTTAGTGTGTGCATACTTAAGTGCCAGAACTTTGAAAGCGTATATTTTAGTCCCCATACTTTTCGATGTGTGTACTTAAGTACAAAAATCACATTTATTAATAGTTTTTATTTGAAATAGTGATGGTTTTAACTGTTCTTTGTGTCTAAGTGCACACGTCGAAAAGTACAAGGGACCAAAATACAAAATGCAATCATTACAAAATGGTTTAATGCATGCATCAACTTAGCACCTGCTTCTCAAAATAAGCCGAAAATCTGATTATTTTTTTATCCTGATCATTTTTAGAAGTACAAATAAACAGACTAAAAGTTTTTATAATGATTTTTTATTAAAATAAGAACTTATTTTACCAAATAAGCTAAAACAAACAAGTTCTAAAAAAGTAATTATTCTTAGGGTTAAAAACAAATAAGTTCCCTGAAGTTTAGTGTGTGTGCATTTAAGTGCCAGAACTTTCAAAGTGTGTATTTTGGTCCCCGTACTTTTAGACGTGTGCCCTTAAGTACAAAAGTCACATTACTGACGGTTTTAACCGTCACTAAATATGAATTTGTATTTAAATATACGCTTGAAAAAAATACATGGACCAAAATGCACCCATTGAAAGTTTTGATACTTAAATGCACCCATTGAAAGTTTTGATACTTAAATGCACATACACTAAAACTCATACGACTTATTTATTTTTAACTCTTATTTTTATTTGAACAAAATATAAACAACTTTTGATTTTCACCGTAATGAATTAAAAATGATAATTACTCTTTTACTAGTCTTTTTTTTTATAAGCCAAAACAATATCATCAATAGTCAAAATGAGTACAGAGATGCTCATAAGAAGACTATACAAGAAGGCATAGAATTGAGCCAAATAGTAGAGAAATTAACCTTTTAAACATAATAAAAGGGACATACACCAATCAGAAAAGGAACAAAAAAAAAATCCCTATAAAAATAAACTAACTCTAGGGTTTAATTTTTACCGAGTCTATAATTTGAATGATGTCTACATGTTGGGAATTAAGAACAACTGCATTCTCGATATCAAAATGGATCAAATTGTTGCAAACCAAAACACCAAACCCTTCATTTTTATCTCTTTCCCTATCAATAAGCCCCTAAAATGTAAAAACCAATTATTTAGTAAAGGTGTCATTACACATAGTACTTCCAACCATGCCAACACTTTTCTCCAAATTAAATTAGAAATAGGACATTCTAAAAATAAGTGCTGCTCATTTTCATCATTTTCGCCACAAAGTAGGCAGCCCAGCGCCAAACCAGAAATCAGAATTCCTCTCCTTGCCAAATTAACTCTACAGGACAATTTTTATTTAAAAAATAACTAATAAAACACAAACACTTTTGAAGGAGCAAAGGTCTTCTATAAATATTTAAAAACAGTAATAAGCTCACCAGACAAGAAGGAAGGAGGAAGGCATTTAGCTCTTCTACTTCTACTTATCTTTTAGAATCAACTATATATTTTTATGTTTAAACAACCTAGTACATATGCATGTTTAACTATTTTTCTTGAAAAAATGAATAATTCTTGACATTTAGAATTGAAATATACTATTAACAAAAAAAGTTCATGCATATAGGTTCGGCTTCCAACCATACATATAAAATGTTTTGTTATAAGAGGTAAAATCTATTTTATGATTTCTACGCTTTAAAAAAATTAATCATAAACTATAAAATGAAAAATATTCTTGATACACACTAAAAAATAAACTTAGGGATCTCCAATATCTAAGAATATCTAACTTGAGATTTAGTTTGTACTTTTTTCAAATTTTATGTTTTGAAATGCAAATTAATTCTCAGATATGATATAGTTTATTTACAAAAAAAGATATGATATAGTCTAATTTGATTTATTTTATTCCTTTTTAAATGTAAATTTTATGTTTTGAAATGCTAATTAATTCCTAGATATGAAGTAGTTTATTTACAAAAAAAAAAGATATGATATAGTCTAATTTGATTTATCTTATTTCTTTTTAAATGTAAATTTTATGTTTTGAAATGCTAATTAATTCCTAGATATGATATAGTTTATTTACAAAAAAAAAGATATGATATAGTCTAATTTGATTTATCTTATTCCTTTTTAAATGTAAATGTTATGTTTTGAAATGCTAATTAATTCCTAGATATGATATAGTTTATTTACAAAAAAAGATATATATGATATAGTCTAATTTGTTTTATTTTATTCCTTTTTAAATGTAAATGTTATTTCAGCTTGACAATGTGTAAGACAAACTTGTGATAGTTAAATCACTTTTTTCTATAAGAAGTTTTTGTTTTTTTTAGAAAAAGGGTAAATAATATTCATATCTAGTTGAAAAATATTTAAAAATAAAAAATAAAAATCGCAGAGGTGTTTCGTTTCAAAATCTATCCATAAAATTCATAAACTTCCAAATATCCTGTTGATTTTTTTTCCCCTTAGAGCGATTTTTCTTTTCCTGTTGTCTTGCCATTACTATAAGATCACTAACCCCTAATTTATTTGTGGACTTCTGGAAAATACTAACCCCTAATTAAACACTACGGAGTACTGATAGATTAAAGGAAGTTTTTTCTCAAAAGACCACTTGGTACGAGATATATTTTTTAATGACTTTATTGAAAATATATTTTATGGGTAAATGATTCATTTTTAAGATAAATATCTACTTATTTAGGTGAGAATGTAAAAAAAAATAAATTTCCTTCTTATTCTAAGATTTTTAGGATCAGAATCCTACTTACCTCGAAAACCTTTTGTTTCTTTTTTTTTTATTTTGTCTTCTACCAAACATGGGTATATCTTACATTAAGTAATATTCTCGAAAATCTAAAAAAT
Organism: Cyamopsis tetragonoloba; assembly: GCA_037177725.1. Classification (NCBI taxonomy): domain Eukaryota; kingdom Viridiplantae; phylum Streptophyta; class Magnoliopsida; order Fabales; family Fabaceae; genus Cyamopsis; species Cyamopsis tetragonoloba. The sequence continues at coordinate 64,860,976 of CM074121.1, forward strand.
ATTTTCATACCAAACATCTCTTGAGAGTGATAAGTTCAAGATCAAACTACATTCATGGTGAGTCAGTGACCAATCACTATGAATTTTCTTACTTTTTTTTCTGTATATTAATTTTTTTAACTTATTTACTTGCTAAGTAAAATCTCTTCTATATGTTATTTGACATATTTATCCAGGAAATAACTATTAATTAATTGAAAGATCTTTTTCAAATATATATGATCTGTTTTTCAAATATATTGATCCTTAAAATTATTACCATTAACAATCAAATTCAAATATTCTTAATCTGTGCTTCAATATTATAAATACAAAATCTTAGAGCTTCATTATATATTGAATTGAATTGTTTGTGTTGGAGCTACTTGCACAAAAACAATGAAAAAATATAAGCTTAATTTGTTTAGGGCAACATTTTTCTTAGTCCTTTCATTTTTGGTTAATGATTGCATAGCAAAATATGAGATCAACCATAACGTTTCTCAAGGTCCAAATCCGATAGGAAATCACCGTCCTCCTCTAACACCACCCATGAAACATTTGTATGTTTCTACATCTAATGGCCATGAATCATCATCATTGCAAAGTTACGATGAAATTAAGCATAATGTTCCACAGGGTCCAAATCTAATAAGAAACCATCGTCCTCCTCTAGCACCACCCGTGAAACATTTGTATGTTTCTACATCTAATGGCCATGAATCATCATCATTGCAAAGTTATGATGAAATGAAGCATAATGTTTCACAGGGTCCAAATCCAATAGGAAATCGTCATCCTCCTCTAGCACCACCTGTAAAACATTTGCATGTTTCTACATCTAATGGCCATGAATCATCATCATTGCAAAGTTATGATGAAATTAAGCATAATGTTCCACAAGGTCCAAATCCAATAGGAAACCATCGTCCTCCTCTAGTACCACTCGTGAAACATTTGTATGTTTCTACATCTAATGGCCATGAATCATCATCATTGCAAAGTTATGATGAAATCAAGCATAATGTTCCACAAGGTCCAAATCTAATAAGAAACCATTGTCCTCGTCTAACACCTCCTGTGAAACATTTGTATGTTTCTAGCTCCAATGATCATGAATCATCATTGCAAAATATTGTGAAGCAACAAACTTATGATGAAATCCAGCATAATGTTCCAGAAGATCCAAATCCAATAGAAAATTATCATCCTCCTATACCACCATCCGTGAAACGTTTTTATGATGAAATCAACCATAATGAAGGTCCAAATGGAGTAGGAAACCATTTTGCTCCTCCTCCAATATCATTGGTTAAACATTCATATGTTTCTGAATCCAACGGTCATGATCGATTATTGGAGGAAATCAAGAGAAGAGTCCCTACAGGTGCAAATCCAGCAGAATCACCTGATCCAATACCACCCATCAAATATGATTCTTCTTCTTTTAATTGGTTTGAAGGAAGAACATCGGAGCAGAATATCAAGAGAAACCAATTCTACCGGCGCCTCAAATCTTCAACTTCTAAATATTTTAATGTCTTTCCATAAAAATAGTTCCATCAATGAGTTTCTCTTGTCTATCTAATGAATAACTTAATAATAAAGCACATTTTTATTATCCTATCTATAGCATACAATAGATATACAATTATGTTGTGAATGATGCAATTTTTTTTTCATTTTGAGAATAGCTCATTATGGTTAATAATCCCTTTTAAGAAGTACTATTTCCGGAAACATATGAGTACTAATCACTTCTAAATTCTAAGATCTTTGATTGAATGGTGCATTTTCAAATATATATAAGATAGAACTTTAGAAATCACGATATTATAATCAAATGATTGACATAATTTTATAAAACAAGTGAACGTGTATTAACATTATGTCTAAATGATACTGATGAGCTCAGTACAGTTGGTGTGTTGTGGCAGAGATATAAATAAGTGGTCTGAAGTTCGGATCTCAGAATTTACATTCTCTTTTTTCCGCGGTAATCCCTCTCTTGTAGACAAAAAAAAAAAAAAAACATTATGTCCACATGGATGGAATTGTTTAGAGGTACTTTGCATGTGTAATTTAAAGTTCTATGTCTTAAGTTGCTAATGTCATTTTTTTAGAAAATAAATGGGAGTTTGTTTATAATTATCTAACGTGTTTAAAGTAACTAAGTAAGTTGGAGCATATTTAGAAATTTTCTGTATAATAATTTTTTTATCGGCAAAGAAATAAATAAATTAATTAGGGGCACCAAAAATGCTCCAGAAGAATTACAAGTGAATATATAATTATAATAATAATAATAATAATAATAATAATAATAGATATTGATTATTGGTAAATGATAATTGATTTAGGTCACATCAATCTTTCAGTTTTTTCTTCAGATTCACAATGATTTATTTATTTTTTAAAGAAAAATCACACTGTAAAATATTATATAATATTTGAAAAAAATGTTATAGATAAAAGATTATATTTTTTAATAATTTAGTAATATTTTTATAAGTTGCTAATTTGTTTAAAAGGTTATTAAAACTTTTTAGTAATATTATCTTAATACAACATTTACAAAAATATTAATATATAAGACAATATTTTTTTAACAATTTAATAATATTTTTAAATATTGATTAAGGTTAATTATTATATCATTGACCCCAGTCAGATAGCTCAGAGATATGTGTGTATGAGTACACTAGGATTCGACTCATGATACTATTTTCGTATGAAAAAAAATTATTATATCATAGTACCAAATCATGCATCCAGATTTCAAATACACCAATTTGTATTATATTATTATTAATTATATCATAGTACCAAATCATGCATCTAGATTCCAAATACACCAATATGCATCCAGGTTAAGTATATATTAATATTAATTGATTCCCATAAATAAACAATACGTATCTCCACTTTTTGGATGGAAGTTAGGTGCAAGAATGATGATATGAAGATCTTTGGGATTAGCTCAAATTAAAACAAAATGAAAAATGGAAAACAGAAAACACAGGACGTATCTGCACAATAATCCTAATTATTAAATGGAAAATTCTAAGGATCTCTATTAGAAAAACTGGAACATTGAAGCCATTGAAATTTCCCATTTTTCAAATGAATCCCAAACACACATTTAGCAGCGAACGGTAACACTCTTTTCATACTCAATTTTTCTTTTTTTCTTTTTCAAATTTCAACAAATCCAAATTCAAATGGCTGTCCACAATGTAAGCCTATAAAACGGTGTGTGTCTATATTTTTTAGTTGTTTTTTTTATTGCTTCTTTTTACATTATATTTATCTTTTTTTTTATAAGAATATGAAGTTGCAATCTTTATTGTGTCAATCAGGCTTATTTCAAGCAGTGAGAATAGAACGAAATTTAGTACATATTAACATTGTTATTAAAACAATAAAATTGTAGGGAAACCCTAGAGGAGGAGAAATTAAAACTAATCTCATATTTTTTTTTAACAACTTATTCTAATAAATTAAACTTGTTAAGGTGCAATAAATACACCTTTTTAAATGACTAGAGTTACTATAAAAAGCATTCATTAAATAGTTTTTAAGTTTCGAAACATTAAATTATACTATTTTTAATAAAATATTACTATTTTAATAATTTTAACCAGCCAGTACCTTTAGGGCACTGTTTAACATTTTCTTAAATTAAACCTGCTAGGTTGCCAAGAGCTTGTAGCTCAAGTGGCATAAGGAGAAACTCATTGAGCTGAAGGTGTGAGGTTCAATCTCCGGTGAAGTATAATTAGGAGTAGTGTAGTGTTGGAGTGTATGTGTGTTTGGTCGATAAAAAATAAACCTGCTAGGTTTCCTTGGTTTTGATTGTGTTTTGTCTTTTGTAGTTTTCATTGTTTTTTTTTTTGGGTATTGCTCTGTTTTTGGTTGGGCCATTGATTTGTACAAAATATGGCCTTTGGGCTTGTTCGTTGGTGATTTGAAATTAATGCTCAGTTGACCAAAACACAACTATAAACTATATTTTGATGGATATGAAATTTTGAACATGGTACATGGATTATTAGATTTTAGCTGATTAAATCAATTTGTAAATTAAATATTCATAACAGTGACTTTGAAACCTGGCTTGCTCTAAATTAAACTTTAATTTTATTTATAATTTCCTAGAATGAAAGTAAGTGTTGAAAAATTGATTGATGATAATATTATGAATTAGACAAAGAAAGAAAATTAAAATAGGAAAAGAGAGATGTTTACTTAAAAATGAATTGAATTAATTATTTATTACCCATCCATTCAGTCTCCTGACCTAAATGTGGTTGATAACAACACCAAATGGATCGGATTGGAACGTGTCGGGTGGGGTCGAATTGTGCCGCTGTGGTGGGGTGAAAGTGGGTAAGGTCGGACTTTGCGTAAATGGGTCAAACTTGGTTTAAAAATTAAAGGCTTACGGCGAGCTTATTAGCCTAATAAGAAATATTTTTACGGCCTAAGCCCGGCCTAGGCTTGGTCAGGCTGAAAGCCTACATAATAAGGGTTCAAATCAGACGTTGTTACGTTCAATGTTAATGTTGCTATGTTTGTTTGCATTTCTGAATTCCCTTTCTAATTCTAATTTCTATTTTAATTTCACATTATTTTATTCCCTTTTTATTCTTTAATTAATAAATAAATCATAAATTAGTCCCAAAAGTTACATTTGTTATTGGCTTTTTTCCTTATCTCTATACTCGGTATATATATTTTTTAAAATGATAATAAAAAAATCATTATTATTATTATTTTATTTATAATATTATATATAATTTAGTTATATATTTATTATATATAAACAGGTCAGCCTGTCAAGCCTAACAGACTTTTTTAAAGGCCTGAGTTTGCTCTATTTAAAAAGGCTTTTAAAAAAGTCTAAGCATGACCGATTAAATAAACAGACCAAGTCGGGCCAGGCTTTAAACAGGCCAGACCACATGCCCCTGCAAACTACCTGGCCAACTTCCACCCACTACTAGAATTGTGTTAGTTTAATACAGATTTTTATGGGGATTTTTTTAGCAGGAATTTCCTGCAAATTTTCCTATGATTTTGTTGGGGATAAATTATTCGTAGAAAAATCTGCAAGAAAAATTATTTCCTGGGGATTTTTCCTACGGATTTTTTATGCTAGAATTCCCTAAATAAATTCGCAGGAAAATTCGCATGAAACATTACTTGGGGATTTTTTCTGCGAAACTTTCTTGGAGATTTTGCTGCGAATTTGTCTTTTGGATGCTTTGTTGTGAATTTTCTTGGGAATTTTTTTTCTTATGGATTTTTTTGCAAAATGTTTCTTGGGGATTTTCTTAGGGTCTAGTTTTGATGGAGATTGTCTTGGGAATTTTGTTCCTGCAAACTTTCCTTCGAATTTTGTTTTGGGGATTTTCTTAGGGATTCAGTTATCTGTAAATTCTCTTGGGAATTTTTGTTCTTGCAAATTTTCCTGCGAAATATTTCTTGGAATTTTTTTGGGATTTTTAATATTTTTTGAAGTTTTTATTACTAATTAAATTATTTTTTAATTTGTATTTTTTTATTTTATAAAAATGTTTTTAAATAACTGATATTTTATTTTTCAAGTAATTTAGTTACTTTACTATAAATCAATAATTTATTTTTTAAAATAAATTTTCATTATAATTTAAAATAAATTTAATGCAAATAATTAAAAAGAAGAAGAACACACTCTTCCTTGAAGCAGTGAAGTTATGGGAAATTTAATGCAAATAATTAAAAAGAAGAAGAACACATCATCAGGATAGATTTTTGAAGTTATTTTTTATGCAATAAAGCTTTTGAATTCTCATGTTCCTTTCTTTTTTCTAATTTGAAGACTTTTTATTGAGCTTGTTTGTGATCTGTGAAATTTATTACACGTTTGGAAAATTGATTGTATACTGCTCTACATTGGCTTTGACATAAGAAATGCTAATATTTTGCATTGGACTTGGTAACTTGTGGTGACTTATGGAAATTGAGTTTGGGATTATAATGTATTTGTTTACTTGAGGTGACTTGTGGTGCAATGGAAAAACCAGTGTTTTGTCTTCTGAAGATTACATTTTCAAATCTTAGAAGGAGTCTATTAGTTTCTAGGGTAAAGCTGCATACATGTATCATCTTGAGCCCCCACTAGGTGGTGGAATCCTCCTTATGTACTGGGCTGCCTTTTTATCATATTTGTGTACTTATTTTCATAACCTTTGAAGCCTGCAAATTTGATCTGGTTTGACCTGTCAGAATTTACTTTTTATGAGTGAGCCTCAGCAACATGTCCTGTTTTCAATTTTTCCCCAAATAATTTCTGAAAGTAATTTTTATTTGAACTTTTTGTTCAGAAAGTAGCTCAATATGTAACAAGTATAATTATTAGTAGTTGTTCACAGTAATATGTTTTCTAGTTGATGATTCTGACTTCTGATAATAACTTGTTGCCTTATATTGTAGGTGGTATGGGGTAAAATTTCTATGGTTGATGCAGAGAGAAGATTACCCACAAATGTCCTACAAAATCCTGATAACGAACATTTTATTTTACTTAGGTAAATGAACCATGGGTGATTTGCATTATGTAATATTTACTTAGAGATGTAGACATATGATTAAATTTGATTGAGTCGTTGGTGTAATAGAATTTATGCTGGGAGTAGATAAATAACTCAAATGTTACTGAAAGAAGATATGAGATATATGATGAAGTGATTGAGTCCTTGGTGTAATAGATAAGATTGAACAATTTTATTGGGATTTTTCCCGAGAATTTTCCTACCAAAATTTCTTAGGAATTCTCTTGCTAAAGTTTTTTGGGAATTTTGCTGGGAAGGTTTCATGGGACTTTTCCTACGAAAATTTTCTGGGGATTTTTCTGCGAAATTTTCCTTTGGATTTTCCTGGCAAAATTTCCCGGGGATTTTCTTGCCAAACTTTCCTGGGGATCTTCCTACAAAAACTTCTTGAGGATTTTCCTGTGAAAGTTTCTTAGGGATTTTCGTGCAAATTAAATTTTTTTTTGCGGATTTTCCTATGAATATTTCTTGAGGATTTTCTTGCAGATTTTTCAATTGCAGATAATTTCCCATGAAAATCCGCAGGCATTTGCTGCGAATTGTCATTCCTAGGAAACTATTTATCCACGAAGGTTTTAGCTGGGAACAGATATTCATAGGAAAATTTGTAGGAAATCCGTTTCTTGCGAATTTTTAGATGAAATTGGCAGAAAAATCCGTAGGAAATGGCGAAAATTCTAATAGTGACCCCTAGGCCGAGCCATTGTCTCATTGTCGGAATTCTACTATTTGGGTTTGGTGAAAGGGATTGAGACCACTCAATTTTGAAAACCTCACCATCCATTTATATATAAGAATTATAAATCTATATATTAAAAAGAATTGTGTCACTCCCAATAGGGATGGTGCTAATCCTTTCCACCTTCGGGTTTAAAGCCAAAGTTGTTAACTTTCCCATGTACCCAAAAAAAAGCCAAAGTTGTTGTTCTTTTTTTTTTTTAGAAAGCCAAAGTTTATTCACATAGTTGATTGGCAAGAATATTCGTTGGTAGAAGCTATTTGCACCCCACTTTTAATTTCTCCATCATTCTTAAAAATTTTCTGAATCTTTAAATCCACACCAACCTATCTTTTATTATTAATTAATTATTTATTTTTGAAAAGTAGTTTTTTGGACTTTTCCAAAAGCTAATTTCTGGAAATTACAAATTTTCAATTATAAAAAATTTTGAAAATGTGTTTTTATAATGTAAATCTTTTGTTCTGGAAATTACTTTTTTGAAACGTAATCATATTTTTGGTTTTTTTTAAAAAAAGTAATCATATTTTTTGGTATCAAATGTTGCATAAATTTAGGTGGTGCAAATACTAATAGCAGATAGGATGGTGCGAATATTAATTTCTTGATTTTTGTAAGCTTAACCGTTGTGAGGTTCTTTCTACTTGAAAGAGTGTTGGGACATTAAGGGTGTGTTTGTTTTGATGTATCTAACTTGATTTTAATCCTAAAATTACGTTCAAATAGAAAAAATTGCGTTGAAACATGTTTGACTATAAATTAAAATCACGTTTGAAGGTAATTTTTCACGTTCAAACAAGCCAAATATAAACGCAACTTATTTTTTGCTCATGTATCTATTGGATCCACATTCACATAATGCAAATCCAAACACACACAAAACTGTTTTTTTTATAAGTGGATCACACCTTTTAGTAGTAGGGACGCTACCTTCTTTCTACAAAAACTCATCTACAATTTTTTTAAAAAACAAAGGAAAATGTTTTAAATCCATTTTTCAAAAAAATGTACTTTTGGATTATTTTTCTTTCAGAATGAATGTGACATAATTATTAAAAAGAGTGACACTCGATAATAATGTAACTATGTAAGTATTCAATTCAAATTTGAGAACTAAGATCACCTTCATTGAAAAAGGCAATCTCCAAAAATTTCTTTACGGCACATGTATCTTTGTTTATTTTTTCTTTTTAATAAACTATATGAAAAATATCATAGATTTAAACTTTGGTGCTCTCATTTGTACCAAAAATTTATATCATCTTTTGTATAGTTTTACTAAATAATGATTAGAAATTATACTTCAAATAATTTTGCAATGCTTCACCCCTCCAACACAAATAATGCTTAATGAATAGTTTCCCTATTAGTGAGTGAGCATAATCTAAAAAAGATTGAATAATGCACATGGAAGAGAGACAATCATCACATGTAAGAAACATGGGCCTTCATTGTTTTGCTTCCCAAACTTAGAGCAATCCCACTTTGGTTTTTTATTAGGATGATTTATGATTTATCTGATCAAACCTTCTCCTTATCCACTTGGTGGTTAAAAGGCGCACCATCCCAATTTAGTGTGCTACCATCCCATTTTATTAAAAAAAATACATTTTGAGAAGTAATTTTTTTCAAAAAAAGTGTTTCGAAATTATTATTTTTCTTTTTTCGAACGAAATATTCCGAAAAAAAGAGATGATGTCCCTACTAAAAGAGATGACGCGGCTATCAAGCCACCTATCCTCTTTGCCAAGCTATTTGATCATCATCACTTTTCCCCCTAGTTAGTAGTAGATAGCCCCTAAATGGGCCACCCTTTGTAGAGCCCCACAGTGTTTGTTTTGTCTTTGTTGATAAAAGCAAAAAGGACCATTCAATTTACTTGCCAAATAGCCCATTAGGGATATGGGTGAAAGGGTAATAAATTCATATAGAGTGGGCTTATTGTGCATGAAAAAGAGTGACCCACTTTGTTTTTTTTAGTAATTCGAAATTCCCAATTGTATTCCAAAAAGAAAAAAGAAAGAAATTCCCAATTATAAAGGCTAGCTATTCCATGATTGAGTGTCCTCCAAGCTGAGTACACGTGTTTTAGATAAGTTCATTTTGAATTTTGGATAATAAGTAAATTACAAGTTTGGCATTCATCACTATCCGGCTCAAGAGTATCGTGCTTTAGCACTCCTATCAATGACTCTTAGATGTATAATGAAAGACTTTCTTAACTATCAGGTGTGTGATGTGACGATAACTTATATCGTTCTTTAATTACATATATAAGAGTTTAAATTTTTGTTCGTGAAAATGAAATGACATTTCACGGGCATCCAAAAATTACTTTATGCGAACTTAATTTCGAAAAGATAATTAATCATTATTTCTAACGATGAATGATCCGAAATAAAAATAAAAAGAAAGTCTTTCATGAAATAGCATCAACATGTCAACAAGACTAATACGATGCACAACTATTATCCCCACATTAATGTATATGGTCTTTGGATTCCTATGATTGAACATTTTTCAGTTAACTTAACTTCCTAGGGACTCTCAAGGATACAAATCTTTTAGCAGGAACATTATTCTGATCGAATGCAGAACGGACTAATCCATTAATTCACATGCCTGACTTCTCAACACTTTACTACATTTTTTTTCACCAACAAATCCGATAAAGTTCATAAGTAGTTGAGTCATTTAAACATGTTGACAGATATTTGAATTATAACTATGCACGTAAAAAAGACTTTATTAAAAAAAGTTGTCCCTAAAAATTAGTCTTGAACTATTTGTTAGGAAATACACTTTTTGCGCCAAAAAAAAAGTACATTTATTTTCGTGTAGATCTCAATGGAAAAATATGCTCCTAGTTTAGTTCACCTCTTCGTAGTATCTATATTATAATTTGGTAACCATGTGAGGATTCTCATTATTTTTCTTTTTTAAAAAAAAAAGATTCATTCGTAGTAGTAGTACTCGGTGGTGGGAATAAGCTTCTAATTAAGTTCTAATATCTTCTTTTGAGGATTAATGGAATTTTAGCCTAGCCAGGATTGTGTAAATTATCCGCAAGCAAAAAAATTGACACACATTATTTTCTTCAATTTTACTCAAAGTGAAATAATTACATGATATATATATATATATATATATATATATATATATATATATATATATTCGCATATTCAAAACCAATACTATTATGTTATCTTGAAAGAAGAGTAAATTGATAACTTATACACAATCAAAAGCCAAAATCCCATGACCTTTATAGTTCAAAGTTCAAACCAAACTTGTTTTCGCATATTCCTTTCTTAATAATAAAAGAATAAATTTAAAAAGGTTCAAAGAAAGAACTTTGAGTTGTTAATGACGTAATTCAATCATGCCCTCCAACCTTCCCCACCTAAGCAAATCAAATGTGTGATCATATTCATATCAAATTATTTTCAACCAAACCCTCAATACCACTTTATTAATTAATTTCTATTATTGAACAAGACTTGTTCATCCCCATTTCATTTTATACACATGTACTTCCTAAATTAGTTTATCTTATGATTTTGACCAATTAACAACCTCCTCTAATCGTTAATCCATTCTCTACGCTCCTACTTGTATTTTTTTTTTTTATGTTTCTCAAAATAAAAGCCATATTATTGCCTAATTAATGAAGTCTAATAATTGACATTTTATTTCCAACTTCAGAATGAAGATAACCATAATAATGATAATTAACTAAATAATGGCTCTCTTGGCATTTTATCTTGCAAGTTAATTTTTAGCATGTTCCTAAAGCTAGGTCCACTATAAAATTCCTTCATATTTAAGCAAAAAGAAGCATTACTTTCCATGCCTCATTATTCTGAAAAATATTGATAATAGCCATTTCGATGAGGTTTTTCAACAAGTGTTTTAATTAATTTGTAGGGGTATATTTTAATGTTTCATGATCAAATTAATGACACAATGAGGTTTTTGGTGCAGTAATTAATGCTTTATTATTTATCTAATAAAAAGAAGAGAAATAAATGGTAATATCGGAAGTTCAAAAAATATTTTAGTAAAAATAAGAATAATTATTGCATTACTCACTATGCATAATTTAATTTTAAGTGAACAGTTAAATAGGAATAAAAGAGAGTAGTAACCAGAAAAATTTACCAATCTAAGTGTGGTTAAATTCGAATTGAGAATATGTTAGTGACAAATAAATTTGGTCATTCAACTTGCTTATTTTACCGCTAAATATGTTGTCAACTACAATAGTCACTGAAATGACTAGTGACCACGCTATGTATAAAAACTAACAGTGTTGTTTATTTTTTTGCTAAATCATTCTTTTATTCTGGTATGCAATTGTTCCTCTCACGTACTATAAATAAATTATCATTTATTTGCTAACATTTTCTTTTTCTTGTCTTCCATTATATTAATTAGCTATCATAGTGTACACTAGAAAAGTACAAATCGAAAAATTAGATCCAGATCCAAAAAGTGAGTATGTCCCTTGTGAGTTCATCTTCTTTCTCTTTAACCTCTATTTCTCATTGTGCTTCATGTGGCTTGCAATGCGAGTGATGTTGAGGTGATTTTTCATGCTCATCAACTGGTTGAGGTTGGATTTTTTTAGATATGATATGATGGGCTTGTTCCTTAGTTAATGGACTTTGTTTAAATATTTTTACTAATAGTTTATAAATCGATAACATATATTTTAATTACTTATACTAATATTTTTATTTATTAATTATTATATATTTATTGATTAGCATAAATATTAATATGTTTGTGCTAACAAATTAATTTTGTTAGATAAAGTTTATATCAACAATAGTTAATTTAATGAGTTCTAACAAATAAAAAACGTTAATAAATAACAATTTATAGTGACATTTGTTGTCTTGGTAGCTACTCCCTCCGGTCCTGTATATAAGTCACTTCTAACCGAATCAACAAAACTAAGAAATGGTAATTAACTCGTTAAATTTGTCTAAAAAATGAGGTTTTTTCCAACTATACCCTCAACTTAAATGTGCAAATAAATGCTTTGGAAATTAATATCTCTTTCTCTTTCTTATTCTACTCTCTTTCTCATTCCATCATTAATTAAATATTTGAAAATGGTAGAAAGGGGTAAAAGAGGAAAACTCAATTAATGAGTTAGTTAATGACTTATATTTAGGATCAATGATTTCTTCCAGAAGGTGACCTATATATTGGATCGGAGGGAGTACTAATTAATATTATTACAACCAAAATGCATAGAGTTGTTTTTATCAAATGGATATATATAGTACACCCAGTTTTGACTGAAATAAATGACAATGTTATGGAGTTGTTAAAGTTTAGTAGTTAGAGGGGATTACACAACCACCCAATAATAATAATCACATAATCAAAGACCAAAATCATCACTAATGATATATATCCAAACCATTTGTTTGTCCAATAGGTTTAGTTAACAAATGACAATATATCAATCGTAGGTTTTTTGTGATGATCAATTATAGAATTTGAATATTGGACGAATTAGAAAAATTACAAACTCGTGAAAGAAACTTGTATGGCATAAGGATACCAGTTGGACCACTATTTTGATTTTCTCAACGAAGCTGCCAACCGACGTGAGAAAATAATTAAGGCCAAACCATTTCTAAATTTTTACAAAATAGTCTATATATAGTCTAATGCATGCACCAACCATTTTAATTTTCTCATGCATTCCACATATACTTAATACTCATATTAGTTTCTTTTAGGGTAAATTACAATAACTCCTATTGAGATTTGGAGAAATTACACTCCACCCTAAACTTTATCAAAACTAGCACTATACCCCATTTTGGTCAATTAACTAGCATTTTTGGCCCTTCAATTTATTAAATAAGTATTAAAAAATAATTTTTAATGTTAATGAAGGGTCTAAAACTTGCATATATGACAAACTGGTATGATGGAAACGTCAGCAACATAGCAGTTAACTAATGTTTTTGCTTCGCCAGTTTGTTACATCAGTCTTAAAAATAGTTTTAGGTGGAGTGCTAATTTTGATGAAGTTTTAGGTGGAGTGCAATTTTCCCAAACCTCAAGGGGGGTTATTGCAATTTATCATTTCTTTTAATGTCACAAAAAAAACAAAAATGATTGTTACTAAACACAATGTTATTTATTTTTTAAAGTAATTCAAAATATTTATAAATGTTGTTTGTAATTAAATCATTTTTATTTTTATTGTGTATCCATGAAAAATTGCCGAATAAATCTGAACTGAACTTAAACATCAACCAGAAATGTGTCGAGTGTACGTAATAATTAAAGCATCAAATTAAATATAATATCCCAACTAACTAGTATACTTGCATGGTAATAATGTATGAAATGGATGGTTAAAGTAAATTTAATTAATTTATAAGATTCCCAGCATTATATTAATAAATAAGCTAAGGCTGGGTGGTACGTTTCTTGCGATAAAATAAAGAAATGTTTTTGTGACCTTTTATCCATTTTTGTTATAAAGGTTAATGAGATCATGCGAGAAACATGCATGAGGTTGTATTATTTGGTAGTGATTACATATACATAAATATATATTGTGCCATAATATTTAAAAATTAAGATATTATTTTAAGAGCAAATTGATGTAATGATGTTTACATGTCAACTGCGACTAGTGATATATAATTAAGGATATATAAAAGTTAATATTAACGTCAAGTCTCACGTCGACTAAAAGTAGGGTTGTTATAAAATATATAAGTGGTGTGACAATTTTCATGAGCTAACTTTTGGGGGTGAATTAGACTCAAACCCAAATTCTAATATGGTATCAGAACCTGGTTAGTCGTGGGCACTACCCGCAAATATCCCGTCCTACAAACTTCTTCACGCACTAGATGTCAAATCCTAAGCGTGAGGGGGTGTATTAAGATCATAGAATATATAAGTATTGTGACAATCATTTTCCTGTGAGTTAACTTTTAGGAGTGAATTAATTCTAATAGTTAATTTAAGTCATTATATATATATATATATATATATATATATATATATATATATATAGTTAATTAATGTAATCTCTTAAATTATTATAACAACTACGTACTGCAATTTATATATCATAGCTTCTACTTTATCTCTTTATTTATTAGAATGTATAGTTAATTATATGGTATTATTTTTGACGACACTGAATAGAATTATAACTCCTTATGAAATTAAAAGTTTTGTTTTTCATCCTTTTAAAAAAAATTCTTTGGTTTTTTGCCCACAACTTTTTTAATTTATTTTTACTGTGGTCATCACTAATTTTATACATTTATATAACTAATTAATTAAATTGTGCTGTCGTATTGGAAATGCAATTACAAAATAAAGTCGACCTAAAAAAAATGTGACAAGCTAAGTGGAAGGTGGAGATGCCTGATGCTGATTGAATTGTTGTGTATACAATCAAATGATGTGAATATATATAGTGTTTGACTTGGAAAAACAGAAACTATAAATCAAACAATTAGAACCATCATCAAATTAAAATTATTGGCCATCTAATTTTCTCATTCCAAATTCACACACGAAAACCAGAAAAATATAATGAACCAATTTTTCTACAGCTGGATCATGCCAATTTATATATGCATGGTTATTTTTTTTATAGGTAAAATGTATCTACTATGATTCGAATTGAGGACTCGTTACTCAAATAGTACTCTTTAACCATTCGACCAACCTGCTAGATACTATATACATGATGTTTTTGAGTCATGTGTTGTAAATGGGACGCTTTTAGATAGATCTAGAAAAATGCTAAATTTTTTTTATTAAATCATCTTGTCTATTTAATTTTGATAATTATCATTTTTTTTAATAAGTATTTACTTTATGAATAGAAAAATTTATAAAAAAAATTTAGTAGAAAGGTTTAACATTTTTCTTAAATTGATTATGGAAGAAGAAATTAACATAACATATATACACATAAAAGGGTTGATTCTCGATCAATAATGTCATTATGATGTTAATCCCCACTTTCAGAGCAGTCATTAACAAATTAAGATACGAATTAGTAATTATTATGTAATGTAATACTAATAATGTCCTTGTTTTATTGGCTTCCCCTTATTTCTTGTTTTTTGCTTTAATTTGATCACTTCACTTATACTATATATATATATATATATATATATATATATATATATATATATATATATATATATATATATATATATATATAATCATCCATTTATCATTTTTAATATACTTTGTGAATCATTTCATCCCTCATCACTTCTCTCGTAAGCAACATCATCATGGTCCAATTCTTTTTTGTTTTTCCTTTTCCTGAACATAACCTAAAACTAATTATATTATTGCGTTCCAAAAATTTAAAAGACAAAAATTACAAAGTAAAAATAGAGAGACCAAAACCACACATATGATGATACCAAAAAAAATAAAAACCACGCATATGATCTAAACTTAGAAACTAATTAAACATGTAATTAAGCCAAATACATTTTAAGTATATTTTATTTTTTTAGTTTTAAATTTTGTAAAATGTCATTTAAATTTATCTTCTTTTTTTTTCAAATTAGTGTGAATTAATAAATCTCTTATGCATAAAAAAAATGTATTCACATTAATTCTGATAAAAAATTAATAAATCCTAAAAATTAGACACTTATCAAATCCTCAACTTTATATAGAAATCAGACATTATTTTAGAGTTGAATAACTTAAATGATATTTTATAAAAAAAAATAAACTAGTAAAATTAAATTTTAATAAAATTGACTGTCTCCTACATATAGGAAGGAGGATACTCTCACTTTAATACTTTATCATGTTTCCGTAAGTACTATTACAACTACTCATCAACCCAAAATTTGTAGGTGTATTCAATGGAAGACCTAGAATCCCAAATAAAGAGATGTAACTCAATTAAAAAAATAAAAAAGGAAAATATAAAAATGAGACTTTATAAAAGAATTCAGAAAGAATTTTATTTTATATTTAGAGATATAGTAAACAAAATTTATAAAAATAAAAAGACAAATATAAATGTTTAAATCTTGGAAGTTCAAAAATATAAAAATACAAATAAAAATATAAAAATTATAATTATTAATTAATTTTCAAATTGAAAGTTGCAGCCAGCCTACACCCTTCAATAAAAAATAGATCTACTACTAAAATTTTTTTATTTTTCCTAATAAAATTTATATTTAATGGTAATTTTTATTTTTTACTTTGCATTTTGAATGAATTTAGTCTTCTGACTTTTAAATATAAAATTTTGGTCCCCAAATTTTTAAAATAAGTAGTCTTAATTCTTCCATTAGTTTTTTAAAATTAATGGCATTTTTTATTTAAATTAGCGACAATTTTTATTCAAATTAGTGACTGAGGGATTAAAATCGCCTATTTTACAAACTTGAGAGATTAAAACCGTACATTTAAAACTCAAGAGACCGAATTCACACAAAATGTAAAGTAAGTGACTAAAGGTGTTATTAAGTCTAAAATCTATCTTATATATACAATTAAAATTTTAATTTTAATTCCATTAAGCATATTTATTATATAAGAGTAAAATATCAAATTAGTCATTCAAAGATTTATTTGTCATCAATTTTGTTCTTCAAAGATTTTTGTCACCAAATTAGTCTCTCAAAGATTTATAACAATACCAAATTAGTCCTCAAAGATTTAAAATACTATCAAATTAGTGCTTGTTTGATTTCTCTTTTTGAAAACAGTTTTTTGTTTTTAAAAACATAAAACTAAAAAATCTGTTTGGCAGTCAAGTTTTCAAAAATCGTTTTTTGAAACAGTTTTTGTTTTCAGTATTTAAAAACCATAATATGAAAACATCTGAAACATGTTTTGGTTTTTAGTTTTTAGTTTTCTAATTTACACATAAATTTATATTGAAAACTCCTCTAACTTTTTTAAAAAATTATTTCTGAAAACTGTTTTATAATACAATTTTTAAAAACTAAAAACCAAAACTATTTCAAACAAGCCCTTAGTCTCTTAAATATTTAAAAACTATCAAATTTGTCCCTAAAAATACACATAAAAATTCTTTTAGGGACTAATTTGGTGACAAAAATCTTCTAGGGACTAAATTGATGACAAACAAATATTTAAAGAACCAAATCGATGATTTACTCTTATTATAACTTACAAATACTATTATTTTTTTTATGTGAACCAAGGCTATCCTTCAGCCGACGGTTGAAGATTAATCCCTTCGAGGCGTAGAGATCACCGACGTGAGTTTTGCCGCTCCTAACAAAACACTCTCTATATACACCATCAGGATTCAAACCTTGTCGGGATACTTAAATGATTCAATTATCTATTAACTATGTTAAGTTTTGTTGATTAAAAATACTAATAATAGAACTTTTTTAAGAAAATTTTATTATTGTCCAATATTTTTTTTTATAAATAAATCTAACTATTTTTACTCAATGATTTTTTTTTATAACCATGGTTTTTCCACCCTTAGGATGAGACTAATTTCGTTCGCGCTGCGTGGCTGACTCTGGCCCTTGGAAATTTGACATGGGTGAGATTCGAACACGGAACCTCCTGCTGTGGATCATCCCACCTATGAACTTAGCGGGACCTTACACCGCTAATCTAACCCTTGGAGTTTACTCAATGTATTTAAAATATCGTAATAATTAATTAAGTTATTATTTTTAATTAACATGATTTTTTTTTATAATAATCATAATAAAAATAATTTTAAAAATTAAATAATTTTTTAGATAAATAAAATAAAATAAAGTATTTTTCTGAATATACATAGAATTAATTAATTTTTCTTATTCTTATAGTGATAAAAAAAACCCGGAAGGAGGAGTAGTAGTATTTGTTATGGTCCCAAAGTTTTGGTTGTATGAATGTTATCTACCTCGTACGAAGCATAAGCTGGTACCAGAAATCCCATGTGGCATGACTGAGGTGTCGCTATCTTCCACGTGGCAGCTATTGACAGCAAGGTTTGATGAGACTCCAGCTGGCGGGTTTGTACTATTCACAGTTTCAGTTTCAGAACCGCTTAATATGTAATTAATCTGAAGAATTAGTAATATTATCATCTTCATCGATCTGTATGTGTTTCTTACTACTACTATTCAGCAATTTGCTTCCTTATCCTTTTATTATTGGCACTAGGGCTATGAGAATTATTTTTATTATTATTATTAGTAAAATCCATTAAGTCAATCAAGCAGGGTTTCATGATTTTATTTGAATTATTAACCATTCATCTAATTAATTACTTAATCAATTTAGTAATTAGTAGTATAATTTATAGAACTACATGCATACATACATACATCAATTATTTGTCATGTATGTATTATAGAGTATCACTTGGGGAATTAATTTCGACCTAAAATGCTTACTCCAATTAGCTATCGAGGAAGCTACAGCGGGTGAACCAAACCTACCTAATTAATCTACATCCATCCAAATTATTGCCATTGGGTTTGGGTGGGATCCACATATTTGCCAAAATCTATTTTTTTTTACGTATCTAACTTAATTATGATCTTTTGTTTGTTCTTATTTTATAAAATAAATATTTATTTTAATAAAAAAATATTTATAAATTTTTTTAACATTTTATTTATATTTTTTAAATAATTAAAAATAAATAAATAAATATATTTATATTTATTTTAAAAAGTTATAATCCATTACAATAAAATAGAAAAGATTAAAAAGTATTATTTTTATTATAATCAAATATAAATAACTTTTTATTTTTTTCTAATCAATTATAAAAATATAAAAATAATCATCACTCTACTTATCTTCGGAAGTAAACAAACTAATCCTATATCTTTTAATCTACAAGTATTTCTCTTAACTTTTCAACTCTTAAAATTATTATTATACTTCATCATTTTTATTATTAGCATTTAACATAATTTAAGTCTTAATGAATATAAAAATAAATAAATTTCACAATATAGATATTAATTTAAATTAGTAAACAGAATTCTTAACTTATTATATAAATTAGATTAAAATACATATTTATTCTCTATACATCACATATACTTATGAATTATTCATATACTTAAAATCGTTAATTATCAATCTTTACTGAAAATACATATAAACTTCTATCATTTATTTGTGAGTAACATAAGTTAACGTAACAAATGAAACTCTAAGTATAGTCCATTTTATTACTAATCCTTAAGTAATTTTTTTTATATTTATTAATACTACAGTTTATAGATATAGTCATATAAATTAATAAATTGTAGTATCATGAATTCACAAGAATATGAACCAAAAAAAATTCACAAGAATGACACATACCAACCCTTCAACAAGGTAGATCAACTATTGAGTTAGGATTTTTTTTATTTTTTGTGAATGAGTTAGGATTTTGAATATACAACTGTATTAAATTATATTAATTTTGCTCAATTGAGGTTAGATTATCTCTTGAAAATAATATTTTTGGTTTAGAAAATATAATCATAAATACATATTATTTTATCTCTGTAAAAAAATACAAAAACTATAAATTTTAACATTTTTTTACTACATTTAATTCTTTAAATAATATCTTTAAGACATTAGAAATTATTGTGAAAAAAAATACCAACCCTTTAATAAAAGAAATAAATAGGCACATTTTAAAAATGAAGTATGAGAAAGGTGTTGGCACATTTAAATGAAGCCCACAAGAACTAAAACCTGTCCAAACTTGAAACCTCTGTTTCCTTTATTTTCCTTCATTCTTCTTTTGCGTTGAAATAACTGAAACTTCTTCCAACTTTGCCTTCCCGCCGCCTACCCTCTCTTCTCTTCTCTCATTCTCTCTGTGTCTCTTATCACACAGAAACACTTTCTCTAGAAAAAAAAACAAAACAAAACAAAACAAAAGAAGATAAGAGAAGGTTTTGAATGAAAAACTGACAGAAGAAAGAAAAGCAGAAAGAGCCTCTCTGTTTGATGGCAAAGTCAAAGAACAATGCAAAAAAGTTATCTTACATATCAGTTCCATCTCAGATCATAAATTCCATATCATCTTCTTCTCTTCAGTCTCTTCTCGACTCTCCCAAGAAGTCCTCAAGGAACACTTCCACAAGGTTCTTCAGCCTCACAATCACCATCTTCAGGAACAAAAAACTCTGTTTTTTCACTCTGTTTCTATTTTGTTTCATTGGAATCCTCCAGTTTGGCCCAACCCCATTTTCTCCCTTCCCTTGTGCCACAACCTCACCATCAAACTTCCATTCAAAATCCAACCTTGCTGCTTTGAAACCACCTGAGAGTGCCCAAAAAGACGGGGTTTTGAAAAAGAGTAATTTTTTTGTTTCCCATGTGCAGTTTAGAGCAAAAGGTAATTATAGTGATGAGGAGGATGTTGAGAAGAGTGAGTTTTGGAAGCAACCAGATGGGTTGGGGTACAAACCTTGTTTGGGTTTTAGTAGGGATTATAGGAGAGCAAGTGAAGGGATTCTTAAGGATAGGAGGAAGTATTTAATGGTGGTGGTTTCTGGAGGGATGAATCAGCAGAGGAATCAGATTGTTGATGCTGTTGTCATTGCTAGGATTCTTGGAGCTGCTCTGGTTGTTCCTATCTTGCAAGTCAATGTCATTTGGGGTGATGAAAGGTAAAGTACTATCATGATTTTTTTAACACTGTAAACTTTAGTTTGTGTCAAACTAGTTTTGGGCTAATGGGATGAAAGTGATACTTTCCTAATGACATAGTTTAATTTGTTGATGTTAATTACATTTCTTTCCATTTTTGTGAGTGCCAGAGCCAGAAGAGAGTTCGGTGTTACTTTTGATTTTGATTTTGCTTGTTTGTAATGTTTCCACTTTTCACTGCTTTGGTTGCAGTGAGTTTGGTGATATATTTGATTTGGAGCACTTCAAAAATGTTATTGCAAATGATGTGAGAGTGGTTTCAGCATTGCCATCAACTCACCTAATGACAAGGCCAGTGGAAGGAAGCCCTCCCCTTCATGTCACTCCCAATTGGATCCGTTCAAGATATCTCAGAAGAGTATGAATAGAATAACACTTCATTTATTTTATTTTATTTTTATGTGTTTGGCTTTGGCGTCTCCACATTTATTGCATAGTCCCTACCAATTTATTGCCTGCAATCTGTAAAGTATCCAACGTACAACATACTCATAGCTTTTTGCATTGTTATAATTCTGGTTGAATGAACAAGACTTTTTTTTTTCCCCTCCTGACTGTAGTTCTGATTGTACTATGCAGCTTAACAGAGAAGGTGTTTTGCTTTTACGCGGCTTGGATTCAAGGTTGACAAAGGATCTTCCTTCTGATCTACAGAAGCTTAGATGCAAGGTATCGCAAAAGTCTTCTTGTTGTTTTTTTTTTAACCTAAGAATAGGGTTAACTACACTTATCTCCGTGGTATTAGCGTTAAATAGTAAATACACTTAGATCCTTCTTGTTTTGAAAATTACGCATACCTCTCCTAATTATGTATCGTTTATACTTTTAAAATATTGTGCTTACTTCCCTTATGTTATGTACTAACTATACAGATGATATCCTTAAAAAATAAAAGAGTAAGAGAAATGCAAGGGAGAGGTGCGTAAGCGTAATTTTCAATTCAAAACAAGAACGGTTTAAGTCTATGTAATGCAACACCTGCTACAAGGGATGTAAATGTAACTATTAACCCTATTACATATGGGAAAGATGGAAAATAAGAAACAAGAAAAGGAAACAACTAAGATTCACCCTCTATAATTTGATTTACATGATAATGACTTTTTCTATTGCAGATAGTAAAAGTTGTCATCTTACATTTCAGGTTGCTTTTAATGCATTAAGGTTTGCTCAGCCAGTTCAGGAACTTGGTGACAGGATTGCAGAGAGAATGAGAAGCAAGGGACCATACCTTGCACTTCATCTAAGAATGGAAAAGGATGTTTGGGTAAGGACAGGTTGCCTTCCTGGTCTGAGTCCTGAGTTTGATGAGATTGTAAACAATGAGAGGATTCAAAGGCCAGAACTCTTGACTGCAAAATCTAACATGACTTACCATGAAAGGAAGATGGCCGGTCTTTGTCCCTTGAATGCTGTTGAGGTTACCAGGTAAATATGACCCTTCTTTTAAATATGTTTAAATGGTTTTCAAAGACTGAGTCACTGAGTGTGGTTGCACTTCAAATCAAGCTAAATGGGGTTTTCCTGATAGATGTTTTGGTTTCATTATAGGCTACTGAAAGCCCTAGGGGCTCCAAGAAATGCAAGAATTTATTGGGCAGGAGGGCAACCATTGGGTGGAAAAGAAGCCTTGCTTCCTTTGATCCAAGAATTTCCTCATTTTTACAGCAAGGAAGATCTTGCCTTTCCAGGAGAACTAGAACCATTTGCAAAGAAAGCTTCTCTAATGGCTGCCATAGATTACATAGTATCTGAGAAGAGTGATGTTTTCATGCCATCTCATGGAGGAAACATGGGCCATGCAATTCAGGTATCTCAGTGCTTGTTTGGGAACTTTTTTTGTTAGAATAAATAATTGCTTATTTTTCAAAAGCTCTTAAAAAAAAACTAAGTGATTATAGTGTGTTTAGTTTGTAAACCTTGGTTAGGTCTAACCGGAAAACAACTTTTCTTCACTGTTGCCTAAACCATTGTTTGGAACTCTAAATAATTTTGAAAAGTAATCCAATGTGATTTTTTGCTTAACATGTTATTATCAGACATAATTCCATTTACGCTCCCCAGACCATGTTTTGACGCTTCCCATCCCCAAACCAAACATGCAAATTTCTCTAAACTAAGTTGAAGTAAGCAGAGTTAATGTGACAATTTCTGATTTCTGAAACATTGAAATGTTATATCAGGGTCACAGGGCATATGCTGGGCACAAGAAGTACATAACCCCAAACAAAAGGCACATGCTCCCTTATTTCCTCAACAATTCCCTCTCTGATGAAGAGTTCAACAGGATCATGAAGGAGTTGCATCAGGACTCATTAGGGCAGCCAGAACTCAGGAATTCCAAGGCTGGGAGGGATGTTACCAAATATCCTGTCCCTGAGTGCATGTGCAATGACACAGTTGCTACTTCCTGATTTTCAAGTCTAATACCAATGCTTCTAGCATAAAGATTACTTGGCAACTGAATAAGGGTGTTATTTTTCAATCCGGAATTTAACTCCTTTAAAGTGAATAGATATGTAAAGTAAAAAAATAAGCTTGTATGCATACACGCATATCCTCTCCATTTTGGATGGGAACTGTATTTGTAGCCTCTCGCCCAACCTATCATAGTCGATTTTTCGGTCGGTTATAAATCTATTGTTGGATTGTCAATCGAACACTTGATGACGAGAGATTGCAGATGCAGTTTCTGCCCAAAATGGAAAAAATCCAAGTCACTGCATCCGCCCTTAATTTTAAGTAAGTTAAAATTATGAGGTATTTAAATCCAGATGAAGGGTGGATGCACCGTTATTTTCTCATTTTACACCTCAATTCACGTAAGAGGAGATAAATCTATTGATTCCTCTGGAACAGCGGAACCACTTAAGGTTCCTTCAAGGGCAGCCATGGGAGTTCAGAACACCATTGTTTTGTTACATATCATGTCAAACATACCTATCCCTGCAGGTGTTCTCCCATTACTCCTTTATGTGTGTATGTGGCAATGTAGATTTCCATAATCAGCCTAATGATAGAGTTAAAATAACACAATAGCAGATCATTTTTTTTATTCTTTATACAAAGAGTTGTATAGGATAGGGTTTTTTTTTTTTCTCTCTCTCTCTTTTGCTGTGTAATTCTTTTTATAACATTGTGAAGAGTTGTGGATATTTGTATATAAATTATTTTTTATTCTAGTAATTTGATCCAAGCATTCATACAGCTAAAATGTGCAGCATTTTATCTTTCATTAGAATATTAATAATAGTGTCATTGTGGGGGCAGTTTGATTGTGGTTTTCTTAATAGTTTTTTTTTTTTTTGTAAGAAAAACATGCTTTAAAAACAAGTCATTTTTCTTATGTGTAAATTTAAGATAAAATTAGTAGTTTATTCGATAAGGATCTTCAAGATAAAATAATTAATTTAGTTTCTTTTTTTAATTAAATAAAGCTTGAAAGAAAGGGCATGTCTTTGTTAAAGCTAGTTGAAGTCAGTAAATCAGAAACAGAAATTTACCTAGGAGTAGGACCACTCAAATTGCCAAAGCACAACATTATTGAAATTTTGTCATTATATATTTGTTCTGGTTGAATCTCATGTTCCCTTCAGAGCACATTGACAATTACTCATAACACAAATTGAAGCACTGTCTAACCACTTATCAGAAAAAACATCAATAACATCACACATTTGCTGGATGTCAGGAAGCTATCAAACCTTTCATATTCAGAACTAGAGCCATAGTTGGGTTTGGTCAATTCTGTGAAAAAAAGAATCCAGATAGATTCAATTAACTTTAGTTTAGGATGGGTTGTGAAAAATAGCTCTGTGCAAGTGAATGTATAAATAAAATGAAAAGTGAAAAAATCACACAAACTGAGATAAATCACAATTTAATTAATGGTTGAAATATATATATTAATACGTATAAATCGAATTTATTCAATAAAAGTATATATTTCTAACTTTAATCAACTTTTGACTCGAGCAAAATCTTATACAAATATATCTCTAATAAATTGAGTACATGTTTGTTTTGTTTTGTTTCTCATGAAACTAACTTAACTTACACCCGATAACAATAAATTATTATGATTTGTTTGGCCTTAAATCTCAGCTAAGGTAAAATAAACACACAGAGATTGTTTCAGGGCAAAATATTTTCATTTCTTTTTTGAAAATCTTTACACGATACAAAAATCAAAGGAAACTTTTAAAATATATTATTTAAAAAATGAAAAAATTATGTAGCAAGTGGGATTGATCAGGTTTGAACATTTCCAACCTTACACCTTGCTCCACATTGATAAAATTTCTAATAATCAAACTGAAATTTTCATTTTGTAATCGAGTTGGGTTGACTGAACTTGCAAGTTAACCAAACCGCTTATACCCCTAGTTTGGATGACTAATTTTGATAAATAGATGCGTTTCTTGAGGCATGAATAAAAATCTCCCTTTAATAGACTAGAATGCAGAATCAAATTGACCTGATTCAAGATTATCTCACATTCCATTTGATTCTAGCAGTAAATTATTTATTATTGGGTCTGAATTGGGTAAAATTTGGAACTTTGTTCCTGTGAATGAAGATATAAATATTGCATTGGATGCTCAGAATTAAAAAAGTCAAACAACAGTAGGACCTACTAGGGTTTGGTTTTTTGTTGTTGTCAAAGTTATATAGCAGCATCAGCTATACCTGGAAAGTATGACCTGTCAGGTATAGTAGTGGATGGTACCTTCTTAAATGCTTCTGATTGGTCTTTTCCTCTAACAACTTTTTTTACTGATTTACCGTTACCAGAACACCCCCAACCACCAATCAGAAATACAATTGCAGTCCTACGATCTTGTATGAATATTCCCATAATATCTACTTCAACTTTCAAAATTTATGCAGGAACAGTATATTAGCAAAGTGTGTGTTTAGATTTCTATTGACATAATACAGTATTTTTACTTTACTTGTCATGCTTTGTTGTACCATGTGTATTTGTATTTGTGCTTAAGACTGATTGAATTTCATTTTATAATCTAAATATTATGGCACCTCATTACATTAAAATAAAAGTTAATATAATTGCTTTAACGGAAATCCAAATCGACACTTAGCCAAATCATCTGTCTATAGAAGTTATATGTTCTCCATGAATATTACCTCATGACAAAAAGCCCTCAGATTCTTGTTGATCAACAGTATCAGTTGGTCCCCATGAGACAAGCTTGAAGCCTTATGCATGTCCTTGAGTTGAAGGGAGCATCAGATATTCAGATAAGTGTGTGATTTGGTGTTATAAGGGCCCCACATGGCCGAGAAATCATAAAGTGTTGTTGTAAATTTAAGGGTTCATGAAGAAACATATAGGAGCATGATATATCTTCTTAAAACATCCTTCTAAATATCCTCCTAATTACTAAGTGGGGAATGTATTTTATAGTTTCAAGATAAAGACATTTAATTTTCCCCTTCAATACATACTTTAAAAGAAATTAGGAAGATATTTAGGAGGATAAATCACTATTCAACATATAGATATCCATTAATATCCAGGTGCGGTAGGCATTTCTTTGGCTTATAAAAAAAAAATCCAGGTGTGGTACTCTTTTGAGAGATGAAAATAGTCTCAATTAGGGGAAAGTTCCAAACAGGAAAAGTGTCACTTACCACAGGACTGACTATTGAGACTCACAAGACTGTATGGTGGTAGGAAAAATTTTTTTTTTTTTGAGTTTTTACACATCAAATTTCCATGAACCAAACATGTAACTGAAAAAGAATAATATATCTGTGGCACTTTTTTTGGTCAGTTTACAAAAAAAGTATTTGAATTATTTCAGAAAATTAGGCCAAGACTATTGTACCAAACAAAGATACAGAAGTGTCAGAGTCAGCCAGTAGGCCCAACATATTAGTGTTTTTGTTGCTACTAATAACTCTTTTTTTGTCAACCCACTCTCTCTCCATAGTTTTGTCTTTTTTAGCCCAGTAGGAATGATAGGAAGGCTATTCTATCCAATAAGGCTATTTAGGAAAAGGCTCAAGGAAAAAATGTCAAAGCTTGGAGAAGACTTGGGTGCCATGAGAGATGATCATTTTCAATGTTACATTACTATAGTGAAAAGATTGATGAATGCATTCCATGCAAATGAAGCACTTTATATCATTGATGAATTACATGTCTACTGTGTCAATGTAATAATACTAGGTCACAACTCACATGCAAAGCAGAATCCAGTTCTTATGTTTACATTGATCAAGGCAAAGGCAGAAACAAAAAAAATGACAAGTGACAAAAACACAAAATTATAATAGAAAGAATGACTCTGAATATCAACATATCAAACCGCATCTTCACACTCATCTCCACGTTCCTCCATGGAAAAATGAGATAACAGCAGCCATAGAAACCTGTATAATAATTGGCTTTCTATAAAAACGAGATCAAAATTTGTGCTGAAACACTTCTGTTCGAGCCCAACCACCGCAGCAAATACCTCAAACTCACAGCAAAATTCTGCATTTCCATAAAAATCCGACAGCTTGGTTGATTTCGCAATTCGCATCTGTCCTGAATATATCCAAATCACATGGATCATTGCCCCTCATCCTGTGCAAGTTGTTGTGTTAAACCAACGCTCATTAAGGGAATCTTTCATCTCCATAAACTTCACATCAATGATTCTCAACATCCTCATGCCTGCGCTAAACAAGATTCTTCTTGTGCAGAAACCGGCCAAAATGGTGATAGTTCAACAACTTTTCCTATAATAATCAGTGTTGGTGATACCAACCCAGCAGATGTAATTTTCTCAGAAAGGTCCTCTAGTTCTGCAAACACCTGCATCAATGCAAATAATACCTACAATCAATTTTTGGATCTCGCATCCTCAAATGAAGTCAGAAGAATTGGAATGCATGTATTTTTTATTTTTATTTTTTACAATCGTATTTCCAATATCAGCTGCTGTGGAGATGTACAGAGTAAAACTTTGTTACAAAGAAGTTCACAGATATACCCAAAAACAGAACATTTACAGTGTTACTGTAGAGCAAGATACACCTGCACACCTTTCACATTTGATTCAATCTTTAATCATTGAATATCCTTTACAACAATCATCTTGTCATGATTAACAACAGCAGCCTCAACAACAAGGATTTGGGTAATATTGTTTTTCCTTAGGTTTGTTTTGTATTCACAGGAAAGCTCGTCTTTAACTGTAATTTTAGGCAGCCATTGCACAATAATAAATTATGTAGAAGCTCAAAAGCTAATAAAATTACTCTATTTTCTAGAATAGCATACTAACTATTCATTTATGATAGTGAACAAGTCCACCTTCATTCTTTTTCCATAAGCAAAAATGTTACTGCACTTTATGTTAACCAAAAATGGTCATTTGAATAAAAATCCAAAGTCCTCTCAATATTGACTGGAAAAAGTGCAGTTACAGAAAAGTGACTATATGTGACTATGTGATAGCAATGTAATAGGAAAAGGAAACAACTATGTGAAAATGAAGATATGATCATGCTTACCATGCGCTGCTGAATCGTGGTCCCTCGCTCAATGGCCGCAGCTGGGGTCTGAGGAGACAAACCATGCTGCATTAATTTCTGTGCAAGTGAAGGGAAGGTTGACAAGCCCATATAAACCACCAATGTCGAATCA
This sequence comes from Cyamopsis tetragonoloba, assembly GCA_037177725.1. Lineage (NCBI taxonomy): Eukaryota > Viridiplantae > Streptophyta > Magnoliopsida > Fabales > Fabaceae > Cyamopsis > Cyamopsis tetragonoloba. The sequence continues at coordinate 64,889,648 of CM074121.1, forward strand.
GGATCAGCTGCATTTTCCGATACAAAAAGGGGATCTGTTCCTCCTTTCCTCGAATGCCCTGTGAGAAATCTCACACTGTTTGCAATACCACGGTGAGTTAATGGGATACCCAGCTCTGCTGCTATTCCAGAAGCTGCAGTTATACCTGAAATCAAAGAGAATTGATTAACTATAATAGAATCACCCCCTTTGGCCTTTACATGTAGAAATCAATACAAAATTCATTAATATGCAGATTTCTATTACAAAAAGGTGACATGCGCACAATAGGAGTCATGGTTCATGCTTTCATTCATATTCTCTTTCAGTAACTGTAGTATATGCTGTCTGAATGTTATACTTTCCATAGGTCCCAGTGCATTTCAATCTATGAACTAATACACTATGCACTTTTGAAAGGACAATATAAGTTGGAACAATTATAGATGCAATGCTAATGGCTCAAAAATGGATGAATATACAATTACAAACTGAAATACACAAAAGATTCTTATAGAAAGTGTAAGATATGCTTGTGATTGATTGATTGAGAGATGCCCATTTCATGTTTCAATAACTAAACATTCTCCACACTGACTTCATCTGAGAAAAACCATTGTTTTCTTCAACATGTTAACAACACAACACACGCACATTCTTATACACACAATGATGGAGCATCAGTTCCAACTCACATTCAAGGATCCAACCCCTATTACCAGTTACCAATTACATCTTGATAAAAAGAGAGATCAGAAGCATACCTGGAATAACTTTCACTTGGATACCTTGCTGTTGCAAAAAGTCCATTTCCTCCCCACCCCTCCCAAACACCTACAATCACCAACAATAGGAATTATAAGACATCTACATCCGTTCATCATACAGGCAATGACAGGTTATGCAGCAAATTGCTTCACCAATACAAGTCACATTCAACAATCCCAAATGAAAAAACTCACCAATGGATCACCCCCTTTCAGTCTCACAACAGTCGCCCCAGCTTCTGCAAAACTCAGAAGAAGCTCGTGTATTTCCTCCTGCAGCAATTTAACCAATCAAAACAATGAAAAAAAAAAAAAACAAAACAATTTCATCAAACATCAAGGAAACAAAACAACCCTATACCAACAAAATAAACATCACATATCCAAATCTTTATTTTTTTCAATCCACAACTTAAATTTCTGCATAAACATAAACATAAACACAAATAGAAACATAAAATTTGAGCTCAGCAACAACCCATCAGAAATTCCAAAGAAGCCCACAACCCCACTTGAAAAAAAGAGATCAAAGACAGCATTTTTCACCTGGGTTCTGCTATGGTATCCAGAAGTTTTCCCAACGTAGAGAAGCTTGGCCTCAGAACCAACCAAATCCAACACATCATTAGACACCAACCTATCATACAACAACAAATCAGCATTCTTAATCACTCTCATAGCTTTCAGAGTCAATAGCTCAGGATCCCCAGGTCCTGTTCCAACCAAGAACACATTCCCAGGAACACACTTCCCTTCCCTGCACTTCCCTTCACTCTCCCTCTTGTTCCTCAGAACCTCAAGCAGCTTCTTCAGCTCTGGAAGCTGCAACGCTATGTCATCCTCCCTTGTGGGTCCTGAATCAGAAGGGACGGGACACGACGTCGTTTGATTCGTTTGATTCTGGTACACCCATTGGTCCCTATTGTACCTCTCTATCGAATGCTTCTCCGTGAAGGGAGAAGCAGAGGAAGCAATGCAGTTAAGGGAAGAAATTGGGTGGCGGCGGTGTGAGGAATGGGGGTTTTTGTTGAAGGGGGAATGTAGAGAAGAGAAAGATGCAAGCTTATGAAGAAGAGCCATTTGGGGGGTTTTGCTGCAGAGAGAGAGAGAGAGATGAAATATAGAAGCTTTAAACTTGGAAGTTATAGAAGAGGAGAATAGCGAAGCAGTGTTTGAATTGGAATGTTGTTCCGTTCCTGTTGTGTTGTCTAATGGACTTTGGAGAGATTGAGGAGACAGTGGTGTTCCTCCCCCTTGGGGGCTGGTAGGGACATAAAAATCATTATTTATTATTAGGTAAATTGCACTCATCAAGTTGTGGCTAAATTTTACTCCATCATCTCAAGAAAATTGCATTCCATCTTATTTTTTTAATTATAGTTAGTTTCATTTTTTTTTATAATAGTTAATTGATTATTTTCTACATTAAAATAGTTAGTTTTTATGTTTGAATAAATTTTTAATCCTAACAATTTTTGTTTTTCATTTTAATCTTATTTAACTCAAAAATTTATTTTTGGTTCTTAACAATGTTAATTTTTTCATGACATTTTTTAGGGGACAAAAAAAAATTAAATAATAGAATTAAAATTAAAAAATTTTAAATTTTTATTTGAAACTAAAATTAAAAATTTAAGGGACTAAAAATAAAATTTTTGAATTAATTAAGTTCTTAATTAATTTTTTTGTTACATTAAAATAGTTAGTTTTTAAGTTTAAATAAACTTTTAGTCCCAACAGTTTATTTTTTCTTTTAATACAACTTAATTTTAAACTTTTATTTTTAGTATCTAACAATGTTAAATTTTTTCATTACATTTTTTCAGGGACAAAAAAAAGATCAAATAACATGATTTAAGTAAGAAAAAAAGGGACCAAATATAAAAATTAGTAATTACAAGAACTAAAAAAATGATATATTTATCATGAAAATAAATTTTATATGGATTAAAAACAAATGTTTAAAATTAACCAAAGGATGGTCCGCCCTATGATTTTCTTTTTTAATTTTTGACAAAATTAATTCAAAAATTTTATTTTTAGTCTCTTGATTTTTTTTAATTTTAGTTCTCAATAAATATTTTAAGTTTTTTAACTTTAATCCTATTATTTAATTTTCTTTTGGTCTCCTAAAAATGTTGTTAAAAAATTTAACATTATTAAGAATAAAATAAATTTTTTGAATTTAGTTAGATTAAAATGAAAAATAAAAATTTTTTGGATTAAAAACTTGTTCAAACCTAAAAACTAACTATTTTAATGTAGAAAATAATCAATTAACTATTGTAAAAAAAAAATAAAACTAACAATAGTTAATAGTTAATGAAATGGAGCATAGAGCAATTTATCTAAAAAATTTTATTGAGTTATAAAGTTGAAGAAGCAGTTGGATTACAAGCGAGAAGGGTGAGAGTTAACTGGGAAATAAGAAACAACAATAGGAGCAGGCTTAGATGGTAGTAGTTTATTTGTTGATACAGAACCAGCTTCCACTGCCACCATCACTGACTTCTTCTTTTCTTCTTCCTTCATTGCCTTAAAGCAGCACAAAATTCCTGATAGAATATTCCTCATTGGAAGCAGAGTTTGTTTGGGTGTTCAAAACAAAACAGAGTACCAAGTGATAGCTAGTGTAAAGAGAAAGATAGGTATTTATTTATTTATATTTGATAATAACTTGCTCAAGAAGCATTTGGCTTTCGCTGCAAGCTACAATACCAACCACTTTGACCCTTTTCTTTTTTAATTCTCATCTCCTGTTACCTTTTTAATTTCCTTGCAGCTTCATTCTCTTTTTTTAATGTAAACTGAAAATTGATTTTTCTTAGACAGACTTTAATTTGGATGTGTATTTATTAATTAAGTAAATAATTCTATTTTTAATACCCTGTTCATTTTTTCTTATTCATAAATCTTATATTATAAACATTGAAAACTTAAAATATATATATATTCAAGATACAATACTTTTCATCACCAATATTTTATTTCGTACTCATTTTTAATTTAATTCATTCACATTGCATTATTAGACACTCTGAGACCTAAATAATGTTAACGATGACAGTGTTGTAAAAGTAATAAATTACGAAACCAAAATGAAAATTCTTTATAGCATAAAGATGTAATTTAAAAAGCATTTAAATATAAGGGCAAAATTAAAATCAACCATTATATACAGGGGAAAAATATATTTTAAGAAAGCATTTTTTTTTTCACTTTGTACTACACTGCAAATTAGTGAAATTAATTAATCCATGCAAACCGGAGACGGTAAAATCATATTTCTTAAAATTTGCACGTCATTCTTTTGGTGAGGGTTAACTAAATCCACCAAAAAATCATGAATTTCTCATGTAAACTCATGAATAACGTGAGTTGGGAGTTTCTTTAATTTGATTTTCTTAATTTCTTCTATGGACATTGTTGCCAAGACTTTTTAAGTAATTATTGTTGTTAATTACTGCTGTTCTTACTTAATAGTAAATAATTCTGTCAACATACATATAAGTTGATTAAACCAAGTATTGGGCAACACATATATTATTTGTTATTGCATTACGTTATCATAAAACCATAAATAATACAATAAAACTTTACGTACAACTTTGAGTTTGTATAGTTTGTACAACTCAAATTTTTTATATGTTACCAGAATATTTTTTTTTCTTAATAAAAATAATAAAGTAATGAAAATGACTGTACACTCATCTATATATATAGTTGATTTAATGTGTAAAAAAATTAATATGTTAAAGGGTAATTCATGAAAAAAATTATTTTTTAAGTGAGATCAAGAAAATTAATTAAATAATACAACAAATTTTTTAAAAGGATGCGAGGGTGGTGCATTAGAGTTATATTTAGAAACGGTGAGGGAGTAGTAGAGATGAGATTAAGAAACTGGAAGAGCAATATATAAGTGAATTAAATTACATATATATAAATGATGAATTGAATAATAATAAAATGTAACAAAATTATTAAAATGAAATTAAGAATAAATGGATTTGATAGATGAAAATAACAGAAGTAAAGGTCTATTACAAGCGAGAATGATAATGGTTGACAGGGAAATAAGAAAGCAGAATTGGAGCTGATGATGATGTCTTTTGTGCTGCTTTGGTCTGTTTCTTAGGAGAAGAAGAAGAAGAAGATTGATTGAATTGATGATAATGGTTACTAACTTGAGCTGAGGAAGAAGAAGGAGCAGTAAAGCAATTGATGAAGAAACCTGAGATTAAACCCCCCATTAATTAAGGAAGGTAAGGGGATGAAGAAGAATTATGTTATGTTATTGTGAATTGGAATTGTTGTATGTATGTATGTATGTATAGGTGGTGGTGAAGGTCGTGGGTGGAAGGAAGTTACCTAGCAAGCAGTAGCAGGTTTGCGTAGGGATCAAGCTCAATTACATTACATTACATATAATACATACAATCAATGCTCTTTGAATATTCGTATCTGTCGCTGTCACTCAATTTGGAATTTCAACATTGTTTCCTTTCCTTTCATAATTGAAAACATGGAATCACAACATTCAACTCTTTTACATATATAAAACCAATTACGTCTTCCAATTCCAAATCACTCCTACACCTACAATACCCTCTCATTCCTTTCAACTTTCTTTTCTTCTTATTTCTTCAAAATAAAATACTTGTTATGTATATTCAAGTAATCCAACTCTCACCACATTCAGTATAGTTCACAATCCACGTATTTCTCAAATTAAAATTTTACCAACAATTTTATAAATAAAAGTTAAGGCAGCTTTGAACATAACAAAATAACACATTGTATATTGTTTCTCATTAGGTATATTAGTTAAGAGGAATCTAAGACAAATGAACATAATAGATTGGTTCCATGGAAAATGATGGAACAGAAGAGAACAAAAAAGATTACATAGAAGAATTATCATATTTTTCATAGAGTACTTTTTATTAACAAAATAATATATATAAAAATTCCTTAAACCTTATATTATTTTTTTTACCAAAAACTATTTTTAAAAATTTTACATAATAAAAATATATTCAATATTATTTATATTTAATAATTATTTTTTAAAATATATTTAATAATTATATTTATTGAGAGAAGTTTGTATTTAATAATTTATTTTTTCATAAAATATTAATATATTTTAAAATTATTATTTAGTTATACTCATAATTTTTTTAAAAAAAGAAATTAAAAAAAATACACTATTTTATTTTTCGTTTAATTTTATACTTTCTATCAAGTAAAGTAAAATTTTATATGCATTACAAAATAATATTTTATACATTTTATTCTGCACTAAATACAAAATAATACATATAGTCCTGTTATGTTCTATGGTCACCAAACAGAGTACACAATTCTATTTTGTTCCATTCCATTTTGTACTGTTAACAAACGCTACCTTAAATTACATGTACTATAATACCTAAGTCACTAGAATTCAATTAGTGACAAGGAGTTTTCTTTTTTCTTCTCAACCAATACTTTTCTCGAAGTTAAACTCGCACACAGTAATTATTGAGTTGTTACAAAATATTACTTCATTCTTATTCGTAAGGGATCAAACCATTGTACTTATGGTTAAGGGACACGATAAGCTATTACAATACCATACCACACGTCGTGATTAGTAATGTGTATATCGACCGGGGTTTGCTAATGGCCCACGGACCCGCAAGTTATGCATATTTGGACTAAAAAAATGAATCCATATAATAATTTGCGGGTTTTGTGGACTAACCCATTTAGCTGCGGACCAAGTGGATAAAATTCGCGAGCCACACGGACATCTGTTTACCCTCATAAATTAAAAAATTATTTAAATTATTATAATTATAATTAAATTTGAAATTCAAATGCCAAGACCCACGCAATCATATCTATCTCACACACACTTAGAGTCTTGAAAAAAACTACATGTTACAAAAGAAATAATTTATCTCTTTTATAAAAAATTTTAAAAATTACAATTTTAAAAAAATCTAAAAAAAAAAAGTTACATTGACCTCGTAAACTTGTTAAGCAGATGCGAACTTAAAAATTGCGAGTCCATTTATAATGTAGACTCTAACGGACAGTTTATATAACTCACATATTTATGTGTAACGGACCGTCCGCATACCTAGTTTTAATAGTGATTGGTGATAAGAAATTTAAATGAGAAACATGAGATATTATATTGCAATGTTGAGATTTTGGCGTAAAGGGCATTAGATTGTGATGGAATACATAAGTGCATTTATTTAAGCGTTAATTACACCAATCTCACCTGAGATTTGCTTATATTACACTTGCTCCCTCCAGTTTTTAAAATTATATTTACTCCCTTGAAATTTCAACTTTCATTGCACAAACCCCCTAATGTTAAATTTTTTTTAATGGTATTATTGTACAAATTTTTCATTTTTCTAAGAAAAATTAATTTTATTATTTACTATTTTTTTTTATTTTACCGTTTTTCTAATAAAAATATAAATTTCAGGAGGATAAATGTAATTTTGAAAACTGAAAAGAGATATATGTAATATGAGCAAACCTCATAGGAGGTTGGTGTAATTATCCCTTTATTTAATTATATTGAATAGAGCATGATTGTAATTTGAAATTTTGGTTACAAGGCTAAAGCGGGCGGGATAGTTGCTGAGGGGGAAGTAAGAAACCACAATAGGAGCTCCCTTTGGTTTCGCAGCAGATTGGTTCAATTGAGATGCTTCATTACTGCAATCTGAGACTTTAGCTGATGCGGATGAAGGAAAAAAGCAATTGATGAAGAAACCCATTACTCCTATATTTATTAATTAATTAATTTGTACCTGTACGGAAGAAACAACAAGGAAATTAAGGAAGTGATGTTCTTAATATGGTGTGGGAGGGACCCACCACACAGTCTTCTGTGGCTGCTGCTTTCTTGGAACCTCAGAACTTACTTGTTCATGTATCTACGCCAAAATACATACTTCTCTCCTATTCACACGCGCATCCTCCCAACAAAATAGAAAAGAAGAAAAGTCAGCTACTGACTGGTGCAAGTTAAAATCAATAACTTGAGTTTATTATATAATCTTCTTCACTTGTTGATTGCTTATTTTAAATAATGTGAGACTTCCTCCAAAATATTTTAGTAAAATAAGATTTATTTTAATATAAGATATTTTAATCAACTCTAACAACTAAGTCATATTATCCTTCTTCAGTTTAAATGTTCAACAAAAAAAATACTTGATTTCAAGTGTTGAATTGCATTATAACCATCACATGCCAAGTATAAACAAATATAGAACATATTCAGTGGATAGGATAGGATAAGGATAGATAGGATAACAGTATTGGATAAGAATACAATAGGATATGAGTTGGATAATATTAGATAAACTCTTATCCTAGTGTTTGGTGTGTCAATATAAGATATCAGAATGGATAAGTTATTATTATTATTACTTTTATTATTATAATATTTATCATTATTATTATTTATTTATTATTAGTATTATTTATTATTATTATTATTTATTTATTAATTTTGTTTTTAATTATTTAATTATTATTATATTTATCATTATTATTTATTTATTATTATTATTTTATTTATTATTATTAGTTAATTTTTGTCTATTATTAATTATTTTTTATTATTTATTTATTAGTATTGTTTTTATTATTTAATTATTTTATATTTTTTTATTTACAAATAAATTAACGACACTAGAGATTAAATCATGTACCACACACTCACACACATGTCCTTGCCATTTATTACAATGACTTTTTATTTATTATTATTATTTTATTTAATATTTATTGTTTTTTATCTAATATTATTATTATTATTTATTTATGAAAAACAAATGTTAAGTTGAAAAAATATATTTTAATTGTCGGTAAATTAGAAAATAAAACTCTTATCTTATTATATTAACTTCTAACCCAACTCTCCTCCTCGTGATAGCAAATTGTATTAAGGAATTTGATAGGATACGATCATATGATATGCTAACCGAATAAGTTTATCATATTCTATTGGTTCATCAAATAACACACAACAATATGATACGACATACTATCTTATTCTGTTTTCTTTATCCTGGTCACCAAACGAGCTCATATAATTCAAGGCTATCTTTTCTAAGTATTAACTACTTTCTACAAGGTTTAGACATATTTATTGGAAATTTTTTTTATATATTTTGTTCTTAATTAGGATTTAAATAAATGTTTGTATTCTATTTTTTATCATTATTGGGTAAATTAAGTGATCATGAAGTTATTATTGAGAAATTTTGAATTGATATTCTACTAACATAATTTATGGTAGAATTGATTGAGTTATGCTAGGACCATATCTACTTGCGAAGTCATGATAGACACGAGGGAGGAGAGATTGAAAAGGAATTCAAGCTTGACAAACAGGGGCATCCGAGTTAGGACATAGAACTATTCTTTATGGTGCAAAATTCTCTTATTTAGTTATGAATCCTTAAAATAATTCAACAACAACCAGATTTATCCCATTACGTCAGATTAGTTATATCAATCACCTAATGTAATTGTGCTTAAACGAAAATTAAATATTTAGAATTCTTAAAATAATAGATAAACAAAAATAAAATATTTTTTATTATTGTCATGCAAAATTAATGGTTTAGATTATTTTGGCGCAAGACTATTGTCTCTCTCCAAGTTATTTCATTGTTATTTTGTTTTGGTATAATCACGAGTTTTCTCACCTTTAGAATGAGAATAATTTCGATTGCGTTGCGTGGCTGGCGTTGTCCCCCGAGAATTTGGCATAGGTGGGATTCGAACACGAAACCTACCGCTGTGGATCATCGCTCCTATGAACTTAACTGAGCCTTACACCGCTAAATCAACCTTTAGGATTACTCATTACCATTTTTATTTTGTAATTTAAAATATTTTTTTAATTAATTAAAATTAAGACATTAATAAATAAACTGAATCCACTGTAATGCTCTTTTTATTTTAAAAGGAATTTGTCTTTAATTATTGGCTAAGTGATAAGTCTTTTACATGTAAGAATCTGTTATGAACCAAAATTTAGAAAGAAAATTCAGAGAAGAAATAGAGAAATTAGAGGGAAAATTAGAGAGAAATGGAAGAAGAATTGAGGAAACAATGAAGACAAAACTAGAAAAGAGATGAAGAGAGTGAAATTGTAGGATTATTCATTTTTTATTGATTTTTTTCTCATACATTTAACTAAATCATATAATAAACTCTTAAAATATTTTAGAATGTTCATAATATTTATTGGGTTAAGTCCATTCCATATAATTTTTAAATTATTTAAACTATAAAATACTGATTATAATTAAAATTAAAATTTGAATATCTTTCTCATAACATAATCCATTTCTGGGCCATATTTTGATTAGGAAGCTATTTTCTTTAAAAAAGTATTAAAAAAGAGGACAATGTAAAAAATAAAAGGGGTGGTGCTAGTAGTATCTAAGTACCTTCTAAGTTCTGATAGTTTTGCTTATTCTTTTGGTAACAGGATTGCTTACTTTTGGCACCTGAAGGCTGATGCCATTGCCAACTAATTGTTGCATTTTTGGGCCTCTATTTCAAAAATTGATAATGTCTTAAAGTTATATAAAAGATTAAATTAAGTTAGATAGTTGTATTTTGGATTTAAAAAATTTTTTGATTATTTTTTTAACAAAAGAAAAAAAAATTGTCTTTCAGCTAAAATTTAGATATTATTTTAAAAAGATTTAAAATTGCTTTTTATAACTTAAAATTATCTTAAAAATTACTTCTGACAGCAAATATATCCAAACAAAAATTAATTATGAGTCGGACAATCGATTTTTTTTTATAACTTATTTTCACAATTAATTACGACTAATCCAATCAAACCATAAATCTTAAACAGATAATTTTCCTAATTTAATCTGATTGATAAATAATATTTTTTGTAATATATATATTTAGTTGCTACAAGTCTACAACCCAACTGTGACAATGGTTTTTTTTTTATTAATTAATTAATTGATTAATTTTCCTTCGGAAAAATTGTAAATACTCAGACCATCAGATGGTCTTGATATATTGAGAACAATCAATGGTTCTGATTTCATCGTTAAATCTTGGGATCTCATTATATCACCGGTAAACTTACTCAATCCATCAATCAAACCCTAAACCCTTCTCCTTCCTCACGCTTATCCCTCTTCTCCTTTCTCACGCCTCGCCGTCCTGCGCTGTTTCCGTCCTTCACGCCGCCGTGCTTCTCTACAAGTGTAGTTGATTTTATTTGCATTTGCAGTGGTTGATTCTTCACTGGTTTTGCAACCTCTTTTGCAGCTCGTGCTGAACTGAGCTTACCATTTGATTTAAATTTCGTCTTCATTCAGGAAAAATGAATCTGAAGAACGTGAAGGTTCCGAACGTTCCAGGTGGTGGTGCGGCCACTACGCTGCTGAAGCTGGGGCTTATCGGTGGAATTGGCTTGTATGCAGCTGCTAACAGTCTCTACAATGTTGAAGGAGGGCACCGAGCTATTGTTTTCAACCGTATACTTGGTGTCAAAGATAAGGTCATTGTTTCGTCCTATGAAAAAAATTTTGAAAAGGATATGCTAATTACTGAAATAAAGTGCTTCTGCTGATTGTTCGCTAGATATATTTGTTGGATTCCTTCTGTTATCATTGAAGTTTGATATCTTTTTGAAAGAATTATTTGCATACTCCTTTGATTTGCTAATAAATTCGCCATGATTTCTTGCTTTCATTTTTTCTTTCTTCTTTAATTTATTTATTTATTTATTCTTTTACTTTAAGCCTGTTCTGTTGTTGGCAATAAAATTGATATTGATGTTTTGGTTAATATGCAGGTCTATCCAGAAGGGACACACTTTATAATTCCATGGTTTGAGAGGCCAGTCATCTATGATGTCCGTGCACGACCCCATCTTGTTGAGAGTACATCAGGGAGTCGTGACCTGCAGATGGTAAGTATATTTTGCTAAGATTTGCATGTTGTGACGATGATATTTTCGTATCAATATCTTCCAACCCTTTTCCTCTAAAAAGAATTTCAATATCAATCACATTGTATTCTTTAAATTGGAATTGCGCATCTTTATATTGATTGCTTTGTTCTGTTTCCTTCTGTTATATGCTTCATGCTTACTAGACCTTTCTGTAATATTTTCAACCCCGAGATTTTTCCAGTAGGTTTCACCATTAACTTAATTATTGTGAATGTGAAACAGAATTGCATTGAGATTGTAAACGCTGCTTTCATTATGATCTGATTGATTTGTCTTAGTTTTCTTGACATTTTCACATTATCAAGTTCATTAATAATATTTAATAATATTAGTTTAACAGCATTAGAATCTGACAGGTTTTCCATCAAGACTATTTCAAATCTGAAATGATAAACAGCTTTCCATCACCTTCCACGTTGTGGTTTAAAATTATTTCTTTCTGACATTTTGAAGTTGTTTGACATACGATGTGGAACTTCAAAGTCTGAATATCGTTTGGGAAATGCTTCATCAGCATTCCTTATTCTAAACTCCTATTTGCCTTTACTTGTTTAGGCTAATTAATTTTTTGTAGGAAGAAATAATTCTTGCTTTCAAGAAACTGGTGAAAATATTGAACTTTTGTTAATTGCATATACTTGTTATATAGGTGAAAATTGGGCTTCGAGTCCTTACTCGTCCTTTGCCTAGCCAATTGCCTACAATTTATCGGAGCCTTGGAGAGAACTATAATGAAAGGGTTTTGCCTTCGATCATACATGAAACTTTGAAAGCTGTGGTCGCCCAGTACAATGCCAGCCAGCTTATTACTCAGCGAGAGGTGAGGAGCAAAGCTTGTCTATGTGATGCATGAAGCTCAGATAGCTATTTGAACATCATTGCTAGTTGCTGGGATGTCTGTTTTTTTCCCTGTTGCAGTGCCAAAATGTTTAATAGTAATTTATTTTTCTTTATACGTGCAGCTGATTTTGCCTGGAAAATATTTTGCCAAAATTAATTTATCATACCTGACTGCAAATGTTCTTTATGTTATCATAATCAAATCATAAGGATGATTTTTTGTCATCATATGGCCTATGGTAGTATTACTGCTGCTTTTGTTTTATTTTTGTTCCTCCTAATTTCTTTCTGTTTCATGCAATATTTTTTTAGTTGAGTTAAAGATTCTGTTCTAGCAAAACGGATGTTTTGACTCTTGCCTTATTCTCTGTAGGCTGTTAGTCGGGAAATCCGGAAGATTCTGACTGAGAGAGCGATGAACTTTAATATTGCCCTTGACGATGTGTCAATTACTAGTCTGACCTTTGGCAGGGAGTTTACTGCTGCAATTGAAGCCAAACAGGTGGCTGCACAAGAAGCCGAGAGAGCTAAATTTGTTGTGGAAAAAGCTGAGCAGGACAAGAGAAGTGCTGTAATCAGAGCACAGGTATGGAGAAATTGCTAATTGTTAGATGCGGTTACTGCTTTTGCTCTTGCTATAAGTTTCTGCAATTTTTGTTTTTCTGAATGAGGCATATATACAATTGAGTAAGTTTTATTTGCTGGGTTGGAGAATTGAACAACTGCTACTACGTTTTGTTCTGAAACACACCCCAATTATGGGAAAAAATGGTTTTTTTCAATTCTCTTGATCCGAATGATGGGTTCTTCTTTGGTAATTGGTAACAACTAACGAATGATCGTGTTCATAAACTTGCCTGTCAAGTTTAACTTCAAACGTAGTAGTAATAGTATATATAGATATATAGATTTGTATTGGCATTTTTTCTTATTAGACCATTATTGATCTAAATTTCATTTCATGTCAGCCCACTTTTGCTTTATAAATATGATGTTTTCCTAAATGTAAAAAAAATTCATGTTCTCCCTAACATTTCTTACACCCCTTTAATTTAATTGACAGGGTGAGGCAAAAAGTGCTCAACTGATTGGGCAGGCTATTGCCAACAATCCAGCATTTATCACACTCAGGAAGATAGAAGCAGCAAGAGAGATTGCACATACCATATCAAATGCAGCAAACAAGGTTTACCTGAATTCAGATGATCTGTTGCTGAATCTTCAGGAGATGAATTTGGACCCAAGCAGAAAGTGAGCTGGTTAATATGAAAACTAACAATTGCAGGATGTATTTGAGATCCAGACAAATGCTTGAGCAGACTATTGAATGGTAGCTTTTTAAAATCTTTGATAAGGAAGGGGATTATTTGAGATCCCGCCAAATGCTTCACGTCACATAAAACAAAATACTCTGCTATTGAGTCTGGCGTCCATATATTTTTTTCCCTTGGGATTGAATATAAATTGTTTTGACAACGTGAATGAGTAGGTTTGATTAAAAGCGATCTTCTTCACCCGAAATTATTTGTTTTACACTTGACGTCATTTTATTACAATAGGAGTTCTTTAAGCAATTGTTTAAATTTGAAGAGCATTGATTAACGTATTGCATCACTTGAGAGTGCTGATATGAGTTGCTTATTCAAGCAAGCACTCGGTGCTAAACGAAGCAACTGATATATCTTTTTTGGAGTTGCACAATTGGAAAGTCTAGTTTGCATGAAGTTGTATGAGGTAGAAAGATGATAGGACACATTAAATTTAAGCAATTTAATAAGATTGCACACTGCTGGAGATGCTTTAAGTTGCAAACGAACTATAAGACGACGTCATCCCTTCCCTGTGCCCATTAAGTTATGCTTGTTTAATCCTGATTGTAAATCCTAACTCGTTTAGTATATACATTAAATTTGAAATTTCAAGAATTTTGTAAGATATGAGATTAGTGTCTCGGTTATAGTGAATTGGAGTTAATTTTAATTTGGCATGAATTTCTATTGATTTTGGTAATGGATTTTAAGGAGGACATTAACGAATTTGTTGAGTGTATTTCGTTAAAATTTTAGAAGACAATAAGAATTTGAAAACTTTAGATAATGAAATTCTAATAGATTGTGTATCTATTTGTCATTTTCATCCATGTAATAGTTGCTTGTATTCTTGTTATTTTTATGTTATGCGTCTTCTTTTGTATCAAACAAATTCCTCATATTTCGAGATTAGACAAAAATCTCTATTTCAAAATTGTGTTATTTAATTTTACATAATATCATTCTGGAAAAATCCTTTTGATTTTTCACAATATTATTAATTATTAATATTAATTATAGACCTTTTAAAAATATATAGTTTAATCTAATTTGAAATTTTCAAATTTTATTGGCTCTTCAAATTAATCTATTTAAATTGCAACACTAATTTGCACCCTCAAAAAAATTACACTACATTATTTTAAAATTTGAACGTTTAACTTATTCAAAAGAAGAATATTCAACTAATGAATTATGGATTTTTTTTTTCTTACAATAAAATCAAATGAGGTTTAAATCTACGATCACATGGAAAATATCAATGTTGATAAAAAAAAAATGTAAACTATCTGGACTTCTTACCACCACTAGGCCGTTTTAGTGGGTTTATTAAATTATAGATTTGATTATTCATCGTAAAACTGATTTTAACTAATTAAATAAAATATTTATATAATTTTTTTCCTTATTTTATTTTATACTGACACTTATAATTATATAAGAAAACATTTTTTTTCAATTAATGTTATTTTTCGTAGTAATACTTGTTTCAATGGGCATGCTACGTGTTGCATCCATTAAGAATTTAGGGTTGTGTGTATTTTCGACTCATCGGTCTTCACCACTCACCAGACACAATACTGTAGGAGTTAGTAGTATAATCCATTTTAAGTTTTAAGTTTTAACAGTGCCACGAAAATCATTACAAGAGAATCTCTATTTTCGTTAATAAAAAAAATACTGTATGTATTTTCGTTTCGTGCTTTACTTTGATTCCTTTAAGCATTTTCCTTTTTTTAAAACTTGTCCTTCATTTAATTTATGTTTTTGTTAATCCGGATCAGACCAAGAGTCGAACCCGACCCAATAATAGACTTGAATTTTCCAACACCAAGATAACAAGATAAACCTCCATTTGTATTTGCTTCGCATCATCCTCTTCTCTCTCTCTCCCACTTCCACTTCACTCAAACAACAACAACAATGGTTACTCTGCATTCTTCTCTTCTCTCACCACCCAATTTCCTTTCCCTCACAACCCCATCAACATCAACTTCCTCCACTCACTCAATTTTGAGCTTCAAACCCCTTCTCAAGTTGGTACCTTCCCTCGCTGTTCGAAACCCCACCGCGAAACGGCACCGTTTTCGGAGACCCTTTGCGGTGGCTGAACAAGCTACGGTCACCTCGCCGGACCCCAAATCGGAGGCTGCAAGGAGGCTCTACGTTGGCAACATTCCTCGCACTGTCACCAACGATGAGCTTGCCAAAATTGTTCAAGAGCATGGCGCTGTTGAAAAAGCAGAGGTTTCTTAATTATTGAGAAAATGCATTTGTAGCGTTTTGTTATTGTCTAAGTGAATTTGAAATTTGAGGTGCTTGAATTCTTTATGCTTTATCAATTTTTATTCTTAGTGTTTTCTTATTCAATTTCTTATTGCTTCAAAAATTGCATATTCTTCATAGTGAAAGCATAAAAAGTGAAATTAAGCAGTGCCACACCCTTTTCTTGTCGCAGGGTTATATAATACGGTAGTTAAAAAAACGCTCGTCTTGATTCTAGAATCTGTTTTAAATGAACTGCCGGACACCAGAACTCAGGCAAAGTGTGGTGCTCCGAGTAATGTGTATGGCGGCATGGCGCAAATAGTGTCAACCCACCCTTATCCAATTTTGGTTCTTATTTAAATGAATGTGAAAATTGGGGTGTTTCAAGCTGCTTCTCCGATAAAATTAACATTGAAAGTTGGCTGTTTTTATGTTTACTGTGAGTTATATCTTTTGGAGTTTTGGTCTGTAAGGCAAGATGCGTGTGGTATAAGATTGCGCATGTCTTGTTTTCTCTCCTTGTTAATTGTCAGTTTAATCTGAAAATAACAGAGTTTTGATTACATGAGCATTAATGTCAACAATCATGAGTTTGAACCTTCTTAACTTTTCTAAGAATAGCTTAAAGGATAAATGAGATGTAGCAAGTACTAAGTAGTATTAGTAACTGATCTAGAATAACATTATTCAAAACTCATTCAGTTTTACTTCTTTATGCTTATTTGCTCAATCCAATGATGATGGATTTGTATTGATAACTTGAAATGAATAATCCAGTGAAGGACTTGAATTGGAATAACCGAGGATTTGAAATTATAGTAAATGGTATCTTAATGGATGCATTGTAATTACATGATTACATCTGTTTAAAGTGGTTAAACAATTTGATTTATATGTTGTCATTATATATGTAATTTTGTTTCTTTGTTCCTCATTCGTAGGATTGGTCATGCCGTGTATACCATTAACTTTTCTTTATGTATGTATGTTTCATAGGTTATGTATGATAAATACTCCGGAAGGAGCCGTCGCTTTGCATTTGTTACAATGAAAACAGTTGAGGATGCAAATGCAGTAATTGAGAAACTCAATGGAACTGTAAGTTTCATTGCAGAATTCACAAAATCACATAGAAAGAATTAATAAATTTATATTTTACAAAAGGACTGATGAACTTCATGTTTTTATGACAGGAAATTGGAGGGCGTGAGGTTAAAGTAAATATAACTGAAAAACCTTTGGCAACACTAGATTTGCCTGTACTCCAAGCCGAGGAATCTGAATTTACTGACAGTCCCCACAAGGTGTATGTGGGAAATTTGGCCAAGACGGTAACATCTGATACTCTTAAAAACTTTTTCTCTGAGAAGGGAAAAGTTCTTAGTGCCAAGGTTTCACGGGTTCCTGGGACCTCAAAATCAAGTGGGTTTGGTTTTGTTACCTTTTCATCAGATGAGGATGTAGAAGCTGCAATTTCATCTTTCAACAATTCTGTAAGTTTTGTACTGCTCTTCTTGTTTAACATGTATGTAGAGATTGAATTCTTTCATCCCACAAGTGATCTCATCTTGTCTCTCTCACTCTGTATGGTGATGCTAGCATGTGCATTTTTTTTTTTACTTCAATTGCCTTCATTTTCCTTGGAGTTTCCAGAATTCATCTTGATGTTTGTCATGATACAGTTTTCATATCTCCGAAGATGTTATCATGACTTAAGAATCCTATTATGCTTTGATACAGTTGGTTAATGGGATTGAATTTTGAATGGGAGGTTTTGTGTGTAATTAATTAGTTTGCTTCTAAAAATCTTGCTGATAATGATTTGTTATTTGCTTGATGAACTCTTGATTGCAGTTGTTAGAAGGGCAAAAAATTCGTGTGAATAAGGCATAAAGAATTAGCAATGTTGCAGAGCATGTTTGACAAGAGTGTTCAAGGAAGAATGAAGTATATTTTGTGTGAGAAGCAGACATCACAAGCAAATTCCGTTGTTTCTTGTATAGAGCATAAACCTAATTTTTTTCAATTGATAAGGTTCTAAGAAGATGCATGAGAGTAACATAGTGGTTAATGCTTCTGTTGCAGCCATTGCAAATTTAGTCATAGGATATTGAAACCTCAAGACTCTTCATGGTTATTTTGTACTATTATTTTATTTCATTGCTGCAATGGAAAGAGCTAGACAGTTATGTTCTTGACAAACTATATATATCATTATGAAGGAAGATGTCTGTGGTACTGGTAACAATGAGAATCTAGTTGAATTTGAGAACATTGCAAAATTGTTAAATCTGGTAAAAACAATAAATAAATAAAATATATGGAAAGAACAGAAGGGGTACATTGATGCAACTCTTTGGAAGGTTTGAAGTAAAACGTTTCGTTATTTCAAGACTCGAACCCCCAAACTAAAAATTACACATCGCCTATCGCTTAATTGATATCAAAATCTAGACGCAACATAACACATTAGTATCTTTTTTAGGTCAAACTTAACACAAATACCAATTTAAGTAGTATATGCCTTATTTTTTTTTTGGAAACCAAGTAGTATATGCTTTTGAACAATGATAATGCAACGAAGAAAAAATATATCATTTATTCATTGACATTTTTTTTTCCTGTAAAAATAGGTCTTTGAAATTGTGTTTTGTGATGTAATTAGTTTACAATTAAAATTTTAATAACAAACACGAAAACATATATAAATTATTTCCAAAATTTCAAATACCTATGTAAACTAAAATTAATAATATTAACAGCATGAGGAATCTTATAAGGCTTTGTTTGGTAAAATTAGCTTATAACTTATGACTTATAGCTTATGACTTATAGCTCGTAGCTTATGATCTGTGACTTATAATTGAGTAGAGGTGTTTGGTAAAATTAGCTTATTAAGTAGCTTATATTTGTTAAATGACTTATAAGACAAATAATAATTACATGTAATAAATTATTTGATAAAGTAAACATAATAAATAATAAATGACTAGAGGGTAAAATATGAAAGAATTATTGAAAGCTACTTTTCATAATCTAAAAACTACTTTTCATAAGCTAGTTTATGAAAGCTAGCTTATAGCTTATATAAGCTATAAGCCAGTTGTTACCAAACACCTCCACTTGACAATTAGCTACAAGCTATAAGTTTCTAAATAAGTTATAAGCTAGTGTTATCAAATACATACTAAAATTAAAAATGGATGTCATATGCATCACAATTGTAATTTTTCAGTCGTGGTATAAGAATATTTTTTTCCCTTTTTTCCATTAAATAAATAGTTCTTAATTCCAGTCTTATGAGTGAAAAAATTGCTGAGAAAGCTAATTTTACTGTGATATAAATATTATCTACTCGAATAAAATTATTTTTAATATATGTGGCTAAAAAAAAACAACAACAAATAAGAACAGAAATGTAACCTTGAATTAACTTAATTTGCAGATTTGATTTTTTTTTTTAATGTTCAGTAATTTTATACTTAATTTTATTTGCAATTAAACTTTATATGTATTTAGTTTCTTAAATTTATATATTCAACGTTTTTTAACATACCCTATTTGTGTTTTCTTTCAAAAGCTTTTGCATTTTATCTGTAATTTTTAGGATTTCACGATTCTACCATTTTTTTATTTTGTTACTTTTAGTTTAATTGCATGTATCACTATATTTGTTTATTACTAATTGTTATTTTACTACCCTCCCCATTCACATTTATCTGATGATTTGAGAAAACATATGCATATTGAAAATATAATTATTATTTTTTATTAAAATAATGTTTAAACTCTTTATAACATTTTTGTCCTTATTTTTATTAATTTAAAAGTAAAATATTAATTAATGTTTTAACTAAATAAAAATAAAAATAATAAAAATGTATTTAATAATACCTTAAAAACATTGATAAATAAATAGAAAAAAAAATCTTTAATGAACAGATAAAAAGAAACAGATAAAAGTGCTAATTTTTAATAATTTATTTTTTTTATTAAATAATATTTAATAATTTAACAGCAGTTACTGAGTGAAATGAGGTCCTTGTGTTTTGACTTTTGACAGAAAGCATTGGATGGGACCCACCACACACGTCGCTTCCTTCCGTAGCACGAATTACATATGAGCGCCACTTCGCGCTGCTTCAAGTCATTGTTTCCCGCGCCAACATTTCCCTAAAAAAAACCCCAAATTTCTCATCAAAATCCATTTTCACTAACCTAAAATCACTCACATTCTCTGTCTTAATACTTCATCGACCACCTAAAACCCTTCTCTGAACCAACTCAGGTTCTTCTTCTGCTGCTTCTTCGCCGCGTCTTCACCTCCTTCCTCTCTAAGCTACAATGTTTTACTCCCAGACTTATTTGGCGCGAAAAGGACCACTCTCCACTGTTTGGATCGCTGCTCATCTTCAACACAGGCTCAAGAAATCCCACTACACATCCACAGATATTCCCTCCACTGTTCGTAAGTACCAAACAAATAAATAAAATATAATCCCCTTCTCTTTTTGAATCTTAAAGCCTCAACCTTTCATTCTTTCTCATCAAGTTAGGGTTTTTGATTGATTCTTTTTAAAAAACGTTTATCTGTAAAACAACTTCGAATGTATCCGGGTGGTCAGGAAATTTCTGATTACATCGTAGAATTTTAATCTTACATTAAAAGGATAGGTCTTGTTACTGTTATCATTACTGGTTATTGATATTGCTGTTAATTATTGATTTCTTTTTGTTTAGAACGCATTATGGATCCTGGGGTTCCCATTGCCCTGAGGATGTCAGGCCACCTTCTATTAGGTGTTGTTCGAATATATTCGAAGAAAGTGGATATCCTTTTCCATGACTGCAATGCAGTTTTGAATGGTTTGAGCAATGCATTTGCTTCTATTCAACACACATTGCCAGAGGATGCTGGGCAGGCACCATTTCAATCCATCACCCGGCCCGAAACTTTTGATCTTGATGCAATTGTGTTGGATGATGAGATTGATCATGATAGGTATAGTTTATTCGGTTTTTCCAATCTTTATTGTCTTTTTTGTTTCCGATGCAATCTATAACGGCTTGTGGATGATTGGACATGTATTCCAGGGTTGAGGATGTTCACGTGAAAAGTCAAGAAGACATCACATTACCAGGTTATATAAGGGGATGAGTTGGCTTGGTTTTTTTTTCATGTTTGTGAATATATGGGAGCCTGCTTTTGACACTGTTTAATGTGCAGATCGAATTCCCATTCAAATGGATCATTATGTAGCAATATCTTTTGATGAGGTATGACCTCATACCTATCGTTCCTCTTATGAAAATTGTGGTTTTGATACTGCACATTTTTTGAGCTACTGATTTCTTTTGTATTTAGGATATGATGGTGGATTCTTCATCACACACGGAAGTGCAGCCAGACTCTGGAGTCACACCGATGGAAGAGGAGTAAGTTTATGTTGCATTTTGGTTTTGTCTTTTGGCTTATGAATCAATGGAATAATGTGTTGTTTTTTTGCCACAGCATTATCCATAACTCTCCAATCGCAAATG
Source organism: Cyamopsis tetragonoloba (assembly GCA_037177725.1). Classification (NCBI taxonomy): domain Eukaryota; kingdom Viridiplantae; phylum Streptophyta; class Magnoliopsida; order Fabales; family Fabaceae; genus Cyamopsis; species Cyamopsis tetragonoloba. The sequence continues at coordinate 64,911,376 of CM074121.1, forward strand.
TTGTGGGTGTTCAACACCCTGATCCAAGTACCCCAGGAGAACTACCCAGTATTGGTGTTGACCACCCTCCTAATGTTCATAATCCTGAGGCTACCAATGGCTTGGGTTCCAGTGATAACCATCCTCCTCAAGAAACTGAAGTCATGCCAATTGAAATTCGACGTGGTGCCAACTATGATGCTGTTCAAGAAAACCCTAATATGTTTCCATTTCTTGAGGTTGGGGATAATGATGCTGAACCAAATAGAGACTTTGGCCAAGCTACGAATGAAAAGGATCATACTCCTGAAAGTGTTGATGTTTCTGATCCCGAAGGGATATTTGTAAAACATCGGCAACCTTGTGGACCATCAACTCCAGTTACTTCTCAAGGGGCTGCCTCAGATGCACAAGTATTCGGAGGTTAGTGCATATTTGTCTTTTGATTTTCACAACTAGATCCTAGAATTACAAGATTTGAACTTTTTTTATCTTTCCTTATTTTACTTCAGAGTATAATTCTCCTAATCTGGTGCTTCGTGAAAGCCCACCAATACCCCAACCACAACGGAGGGGAAGGAAGAGAAAACAATTGTTTGATGAATCCCTAGTGTTAACGAATAGGTAATACTTTGAATGTGTTTTTTTCTTCTTTTCGTTGAATTGCATCTCCTTCAACCTCTCATTTGTACCTGTATATGAGTTTTTTTTCCTTGTCGTACTCGTTTCTCATATAGAGATGGCTATGCAGATTCATGAGGAGGGCGCTTAACAATACTCGTGATATACTACGGAAAAAGAAGGAGGTCCCTTTGTCTACTCTGGATGTTTGGAAATCGAACATCAGTCGAATGAAGGAACACATTTTTTATCAGCCTTTACTGACTGGTAAACTGCTCTTTTATCTCTCTTTCTGTGGAACCTTGGGATTTTTATAAACTTGTCACCTGAAAGTTTGTGGCCTTATTTAGGGTTTTGCAAGGATCTTCTGAACTTATCAAAGGACGAATATATACGTTCAAGACCCCATTTGGTCATTTCTGAGGAAGATAATGCAGATGGTGGGATTGCCCAAACTTTTTCTACTCACCCAACCCCCCCTGAGGCTGAAGAGCAAACAGCCACTACACCTCCTGTTGATGTATCTGAAATGGAAATTGAAGTCCTTCGCAACGCTGTTGTTACTTCCCCTCCTCCAATACCACCTCCCGAGGTGGACATTGAACCCAATATTGGAGTTGATAATAGGAGCCCTGCTAATTCTCATTTGATGACAGATATTGAAATTGAGTCAGTGCAGACGCCAAATTTTGCAGCAGCATCTGGGTTTTGCGGATCTGAGACAAAAACACCCGTGACATATACGGGTGATACATCTCAAAACATTGGTTTTTCAGATACTCATCATTTGATCAATTCTGCTGAAACGGAAGTAAGCTTTTAGGTTTTGTCATGAATTTTTTTATATACTTTCATTTGATTAATCATATCCTGTTACTTCCTTACAAAGCATCTGACTCTGGTTGTCCTCTTGAGCCAGAACATTTAGAGGAGGGCATAATCAAATTTGTAAATGTTGACTCCCTTTAATAGATGTTGGATTAGGATGTATATATGACATGTAATGAGGCTTTCTAATAATAACTCCTACAGTGAGCAGCCTTTCCAATGTATATCTGATCATGTTTTTTGAACTGGTATCATGCACCCCATATATTCTACATTGTACACTATTTTATTTGTGGTTTCGTTTTGGTGTGTCTTTATGTTCACAGTAGTTTATTTATGTATATTTGTCTTTCCCCTGCCTAGTTTGTTTCATTGTCTGCTGTTTTAATTCCTGTAAGGAGTGAAAATTTTGCTGCTTCTAGTACTGCCTTTGATTCATTCAAAGTGATTAATTTGAATCATCATTTTCTAATAGCTTGTTGCTTGTTCCCGTAGGAGCTTTGTTTTCTGGAAGTGGAGAACAACACGCCAACCAGTAGGTTCTATCTTCATCATCTTCAATTTGATTTTTCTGGGATGTCATTACTTCACTTATTTATTGTGGTGTTATTTGTTATATAACAACCTGACGGTATTAGACAGGTTCCATTATTGACATTAGTATCATTAAAGATAACATAAGTATGCTAATGCAGGTTCACAAGGTACAAGCAGTAGTATCAACACGTTGTCTGTGAGGACTAGGTACTCATTCTCATTCATTGACCTTTACTATTGTAGAATACACTTGTTCAAGTTTTTCATATGACGTGATTAAGTTGCATTACTGAAGGATCTTGAAAGCTTTTTTCCTAGACTTAAGACCAAAACATTACTTTTGATATCTCAACCTGAAATTTTTTTGAAGCAGCTGAGATTGCTAAATAGATAGCTTTAAAGACTTTACAGTTATCCCTTGATTTAAAGAACAATTATGATGAGAACAATTATGATGGGTCTTAATTGTTTCCAAGCAAACTTTTGGTGTTAATATATGCTATGAGAGTAATGCTACTTGCACAACTGTTGTCCTTACATACCTCATAGGATTGGGAAAGTATCATTATTGTAAATTTTTTTCTGAAGCTTGCCATCATGAAAGGTTACACTAAGTGCATGTTTGGAAACACTTTTTCAGGAGAAATAATCGTTTATTTTTCAAAAGCTCTCTCACAGAGCTTATAAAAATAAGCCATTATTTCTTCAAAATAAGCTAATCCAAACAAACTCTTACACTGTAACTTATATATTTACAGCCTTTTTGTATTTTCCTTTTCTTGTTAAATAGAAGTTTTTCTCTTGGATTTTTTTATTAGTTAACAGGGTATAGCACATTATCAATACCTAACTTTTTCTCCGCTTTGGTGATCTGAAAAACATGTGCAATAGAGTGAAACTTCAACATCATATGGCAATTATTTTTTGGAAATTGATATAAACAGTGGAATGAAATGGTGAGGAAATCCTGAAAGAAATCCTTGCAAGTAAAACATTTTTTGTATTTTTCCCAGAAGTTTTAGAACTCACTAACTTGTACCATGCTTAAGTTGTTATGTCCTTTTGCTTCTGTGTGGTACTTGTTCTGTCATGTCTGAACATTGCCAATATTGTTCACTTATTAATTTCAGGGCTGTAGCTGAATATTTGAAAAGACGCTCTCCAATTACTCCAATTATGGAGGATGTTCCTGGAGACCTCAGCTTGAACGAGATCTTGGATGGGAAAACCAGAAAGCTCTCTGCTCGCATGTTCTTTGAAGTACTGGTGAGTCCCAAAGCATGTCCTTCCATGCAAAAGAACCTCAATTATGTCCATAACTTTAGAAAATATGTTGTTTGTGGTTGTATGGTTTAATCTGGTTATGATGTGACTATGGCAGTGAATACTAAAGAATGTTTTTTTTTATCCTTTCTGTAAGTTTGAATGATTTTATAGCTTTAAATCCTGCCGATAGATATAGTTCTGCACTTCTGCTGATATGTGCTAGAAAATTGTGTAGTTTATTTGACTGTAATTAAGAATCTGGTTTTTGATCGAGCGCAATGACGTTGCCATCATGTGATCCATGTAGTGGGATAGTGCTTGTTATTGCTGTTGTTGTAAGATATATATATATATATATATATATATATATATATATATATATATATGTATGTATATGTATGTATGTATGTATGTATATGTATGTATGTATATACGTTCCATACCATCCTTTGATTCAATTCCTACAAATTATGTTTTCTTCAAAAGCAAGCATTATTGTGATAGTTATAATGCCCCTCTTAACTTTTTTTTTCCTGATTACATGTAAATGTATGTATGATTGATGTGGATGCTAAATGTTGCATTACAGGTTTTAAAGACTCATGGACTTATCGATGTCCAACAAAAAGAACCTTATGGTGATGTTAGCTTGAAGTTGACCCCTTCGCTTTCAAATGCTCAAATTTGATACTTAAAAGTTATTTGTGATCCTTTACAAGCCCTTGTGTATATAGGTGAGAGTTTCGTCCCCTTGATCTCTTCCTTCAAAACAATTTCACTATTCTATTTTCAAAATCTTGCGTTTTATCATCAACTATCAAAAACATCAATTTGGTGAGTCAAGGGTGCAAAAGAATTTTGAAAATAAAAATTACTTGAACCTTGTGAAGGTCATTGGTTATGCAATACCTGATGCAATAATTTTCTTTTCCAAAAGTTCACCTCAGAATTACATAGCCCTTTCCAATGCTATACTTTCTGTTATTTACACTGGTGTTTTTTTCTTTTTCTTTTTTTTTTGTGTGTGTGTGAAGACATCTAAATATTTCTGTGATTTAGGTGGAAAAAAAAGCAATGATTATGTGAAACGTTTCTGAATATTCACGGAATTGTAGTGTAGGATTTTAATTTATTTAATTTACTTCTGTTCAAGTCGGTGCTTGAATTTGAAGTATTCAATATTACTGATAGTTTTCTGCCATATGTGCTGATGTGTCCCAACATTTTTGCTTTTCACTTTGGACACTCCATTATCAAATTGAAAGAAGGAAATGAGGAAAGGTTCTGTGGGGAGTGCTTTAACCCGTGAACCTTCTATGCTTGAAATGATGGCATCCCCTTAAAAAAAGATTTCTCAGACATTTTGAAATGTTTATCTAATAAGACTTTGCTCTTTATTAACTTGCAGTTGGGTTTCATGCCGGGAACATGAATGCTGTTGGATGTGTATAGCAGAAACAAGGCAGATTTTGACCAGCTTAGATTTTTTTTTTTTAATCTTTGTTTTTCATGTATATTGGCATCCAGCATCCTTCTTAATTTATATTAGAGTATAATGTTTGACTTATTTTTTATATTTATTCTGTATGAAGTTGGCAAAAAGGAAGTACAAATTTTAGGATTAAATTTAATGTTTACCCCTGTACCTTGTGTAATTTTTATGCCAACCAAGCGCAAGCACTTTTTGTTAAATATAGATATGGATAATAGTATAGTAGAACAAGCACTGGTCTACACTCAGCAGTCATCAGTAATTCAATCTTGGATATGTTAACCACTTAATTAAAATTCTTGGAAATAAGAAAAATTTCCAGATCATAATGATGTTCTATTAATTAACTTTTGATTAGTTAAGATATAATTGTAAATTAATCATATATTATAAGAAGAAACTTCTTCTTGGATTCCAAGCTACATTTCATGTCATATGTGTCATTCTCACACGCATTTAATTTTCCTCCAATTTTTTTGTTTATTATTATTTTATTGTTGTCTCCTCTATTTTTTTCTTTTTTTTTGGGCTCAAGTTATCTTATTTGACACATGTCATTATAAGAATGATTCAATTTCCTTCTCAATTTTTGCTTACTTTGAGATGAAAAAAAATTAAAATTTAAAATTTTAATAATAAAATTAAATTATATTATTAAACTCTTTTTTTCTAACTTTTTTTTTTCTACTCCACTTCTCTTCATTTCACGTTTCATTCATTATCCTTTTTTACTTCTTTTTCTCTATTTTTTATTGATTCCTTTCTCTATTTTTACTATGCATCTTTCTTTTCCATTTTTTTTACTTTGATTTTTATTATTTGTTAAATTATATTTTTTTTGTATAACCACGAGTTTCTTTACCCTTAGAATGAGACTAATCATGTTCGCGCTGTGTGGCTAGCACTGACTCTCGAGAATTTGGCATAGTTGAGATTCGAACACGGGACCTCTCGCTGTGAATCGTCCCTCCTATGAACTTAGTGGGGCCTTATACCATTAAGTCAACTCTTGAGATTAATTTGTTAAATTATTTATGAATAAGATAGTATACTTTTTAATACATTAATATGTTTTTGTTAAGAATGTACTATTTTATAATTTTTAAAGCATGTTATATGTGATTCACAAATATAGGATCAAAGTCTAATTTATTGTGCAACATGAATCTTATAATAAACTGTGGAGGTCTTTTACATATTTAATGGTTTTAAAGAATATTTTACTAAAGAGATTGTGTCGATAAAAAGTAATTCTTCACGGGAAAGATTGTGTCGATAAAAAGTTATAGATTAAGGTATAATTAAGGTGAATGTTTTAAATGTAATATTTTTTAAGTTCAATTATATATTTTATTTTAATCATTATATTGTAAAATAATTTATTAAATATTTTAATAATTTTAGCTGTGCTATTGTATATTTATTATAAGACATTAATACACACTCACAAATGCGTAATCGAAGACCCGTACGAACCGTGCTAGTATAATTATAAATGTGTCCCTCGTTGATTACGGTATAAAGGCATCTTCAATAATCAAGGGGACAAGATTTTTATTTGTGAAAATCAAGGGGATAAGATTTTGTTTTGCATGTAAAAGGCGTCCACTCAGCCCATTCTGCTAGGCTATATTGTTTGAATAATATGATAGTAAATAATTGGTGCTTGTTTGTTTTTTTGTTTATTATAATAGGTCAATGTGATTTGTGTTTTAATAATATATAAATAATTATAATTTGTTTACCCATAAATTTTATCTGGACTCATTGGTAGTAATAGTTTCTTGCTTTACATGATTGTTCTTTTACACAACTAATACTATTAAACAGTGACAAAGTGTGCAGTAAGCATTTTTCTGGAAGAAATTCCAAAGTCTGTACAAGAAATATGAATGCTATAAACACGGGGAGGTTCCTCCAAAGGCCGAGTTTCCATTTTCTAAATCAATTGCTTCTTTCTGCAAAGGATTCTTATGCTCTGAAACCAATTTACACTACTACAGGGATATCATCTTCAGAACAACTTTGCATACGGACAGAAACTAACACTACTATCTTTGAAACTGAATAAGATCTAAACAGACATCATAGTTCTAAAATTTCCAATGGTTATTGAAGTTCTATTCAAAGTTTAGGTCACCCCATGAGCCAAATTTGTTTCTCATAAACCATAAGCAGTATGAAAGTTTCTCAATTCAAAACCTAAAATTTCAGTTAATTTGATTAAACTTAAATAGAATTAGCCAGCATATTTATTGTGCTGAAAACCATTAGACATACACCATAAAACATGATTCGGTTTCTTTATTAAGCTGATCGTCTACTGATTGAACCATTTATTGTATTCCAATCTCAGCCATCTGTCTCAAACCAACTCATTCTCATATCATACGATTTCAACAGTTTATCCCTAGTTCAACAAGCACACAACAAAGTCAATAAAAGCAAACACTGGTTTATATTATCATCATAATTTATAGACTTCCCTTGCAACCATTAGTACTGAACACTTATTATATCTAAGACGAAGACTTGACTTGCAATCAGTTGTTGGCAACAAGAGCTTGAATTTTGTGTTCAAGGTGAGCTTCATGGTCCTCCAAGCGACCCTTGACAGCATCGTTCTCCCAAAGGATCAAAGTGGGAACGCCGGTAAGCTTGAACTTAGGGTCAAGCCTCCATGGATGCTGTGGGTTCCTCCATGTTGGTCTGTCTCCAACATAAGCTCTCAAAAGTGCAACGTCATCAGGTGAATCCTCTAGCTTCTTGTAGATCACAGGTTCAGCTCTGACACAATCTATGAAGGAAAAGATAAACGTTAAAAATCAAGGAGATATAAACTAGTCTAATTCATGCTCATGGATTCTGACAATTAAAATGTAACCAATCTCAACAAAATAAAGAAAAAGAAGAAAGAAGGAAGAACAAGAGAAGAGTAGGAACCGGGGCACCAGCTGAGATTGGTGGAAGGGTCTTTGTCAGCGAGAAAGAGAATGAGATTGGCTTTGTACTGAGAACCCTCTAATCGGAATTTGTCGAAAACCTCTCCGAACGTCGAAACGGTAGCGTCAATAACCTTCAACGCCATTTTTCCCACTCTTCTCTTCCGAAACCCTCATCTCATTCCCTATTCTCTTACATAAATAAATAACATACGTTACTTATTTGCATAATTGTGGCATAAATTTATGATGTAGTTATATTTTATAGTAATTTTTTTATAAAGATTAATTTTATTAAAATAAATGTGATGTGATTTTTTCTTATACAAAATGATGAAATTGATTTTATAAAAAAATGTGATGTGACTTCTTTTAATGAGAAGGGTGATGGGATAGAATTCCGAAAATTTAGGGGCTACATTCTTATTTTCTGTTTTTATTTTCAGTCTGTTTTTTGAAACTTTATAAAGGAAAAATTGAAATAAAAACAGGAAATGAAAATGCAAATCAAACGGTCCCTAAGATGTTTATTGTCCTATTTGAGTCATCACAAAATTTACATTAATCTTTTTTTTATTTAAGGTTTTTCTAACCAAGTAATAAATATACGTTGAATACAAATATTAATTAATTTTTTATTTTTTTTATGAAAAACTTTTTTTTTATGATACTTAACTTGTGCAATATTGTATATGTTAGAAAAACTATTTTATTTATAAAAATATAGTACAATTAAGGATTGAATCTAGTAATTACACATATTTTTATGCATTCATGTGCTTAATTACGTGAGAAACAAATAAACTTCTTTATCTTATGTTTGGTTGAAAGGAAAGAAGGCTGTAATTTTCTTTAATCGAAGAAAAATTAAATAAAAAAAAAGTTGACTCTAAATTAAACTTTGAGAAGTTTTTTTCCTTCCTGTTTCTCTGTTTCCATAATCCCTACCAGAACGATGCTGTATAAGCAATCCTCTCCAAACAAACACCAAAAAGGCAGGTAAGCACGTGAAATTTAAAACCCCAAACAATGGCAATGCCCCATAACTGATAAACATAACAACCCCCAGCAATAAAATCAACCAAAAAGCACCCCTGAAACCATCTCCAAGCTGCAAAATCAGCGCAACCACAGCCTCAAACCAGGACGCAAAACTGCAGAATCCTTTTGTCTCCCTTGACAGCAACGCTTACGGAAATTACACCCTGAAGTCAGCAATACAATCTAGGAAATTTGAATTCCATAGTGAATATGGGACTCCAAACCGCGGCTTATGGGCATGGATCCAGAACCAGCTGCGGATAAGTATCAGTCCAAAAAACTCATCAATCCGCACCTCTTTGTTGTTAAAAATCACTTGATTTCGGGCCAACCAAATGGACCACACGGCAGCGATCCAAACAGTACTCCACTCCCAAGCCTGAATCTCCCGCTCAGAAGCCTCCCAAGTATTATCCCGCTGAAGATGTTAAGAAGCCCCTTGTCAACAAGCGGAAGCCCAAGCCTACAAAACTCAGGTGCTTACTCTAACACTGTCAAGCACATTCTTCATCTGTAACAGTAATGTGTGTATTAGTTTTTATTTCAATTCTCTGATTGTTTAGCTATGATTTGTTTGTTTTTCTTGTGTTTTGGTGGCTCACTAGTAAAAAGATATGGATAAATAGATTTTTTTGGTTTGTGTATTAATACGGGTTTTAAGCTTGAACGTCGGCAGATTGGGATAACCTGATAAAATGAACCTTGTGTGCTTGTGTTTATTTGTTACTGTTTTGATCGTTCGGTTTTCTAGTTATGAAGATTGTATAATATTATTATTGTTATTATTATTTTTGCAATTTTTGTGCATGTTGTCTTTGTGATTTAATTGTTATAAATTCTGAAAAAAAATAGTAGTTTTGTGAATTGTGAGTGTGAGTGTGTTTCCCCGTCTAATTAGAATGAGATTGAGATGAAAAATGGCAATAATTTAGATGTTGAATGATGATATTAACTTCTCCCCCATAATTTTTTTTCTATCTTCATAAATTTTTTATTGTGTCTTGTTTATGACGAGTGGGTTTTGTAAATGGGTCCTTATATTCTGTTTGTTTTTTTCTTCAGGGCTAGCATTACCCCAGGGATAGTGCTGATTCTGCTAGCTGGGGGATTTAAGGGCAAGAGGGTTATTTTCCTGAAGCAGCTTTCATCAGGGTTGCTTCTTGTAACAGGTGAATTTGTGATGAGATTAATTTATGTTCACTGAGTTTTTGCATGATGAGCGCTGTTGGTCAGTATTGATTCATTTGAAGTGGTCATCGCTTATCAGAAATCAGTGACAAGAATTTGGTTGTTCTAACATTTGTTATTATCTAACTTGTGATAAACAATTTGTTTGTTATTGCATTCTTTATGTTTACCTGTGTGTTAACACAGTAAGATCATGTTTGGTAAAACTTAAATTTTAGGTGATAATTGCATTCCCCCCCCTCAAAGCTCTTAGTGTGTGATTTTGATTATACAAAATATTCAAGTCCAAATTTGTCTGTAATTGTTGCTTATTAGATTATTTTCCTGTGCAAATGCTTGTGCTAATGTGCTTATTTTATTGAATTTTTTTAGGGGTATTTTTAATTTAGCTTGGATACATTTAAATGAAGTTAACTATTGCTTTCATATTGTTACATATTTTTACTCTTCCAATCTGATCCATGTTCTATTTTTGTTTTTTCTGTGGTCTTGTGTCTCATGTTTATGGTTTTATTCATTTTTAGGTACTTTCAAGATCAACGGGGTTCCATTGAGAAGGGTAAACCAATCATATGTCATTGGTACATCTACCAAGGTGGATATCTCCGGCATCAATGTTGATAAATTTGATGACAAGTACTTTGCCAAGGAAGCCCAGAAAAAAGAAAAAGAAGGGAGAGGGTGAATTCTTTGAGGCAAAGGAGGTTGGTTTTTTCGAAATTTTTTGCTTTTTCTTGTCTACCTTGTTTTTCGGTTGCCTCTGTGATGCTAATCTCAGCAATCTGTTTTCAATGTAGGAGAAAAATGCGGTCCCTCAAGAGAAGAAGGATGACCAGAAAACTGTAGACACTGCTTTGTTAAAAGCCATTGAGACTGTTTCAGACCTGAAATCTTACTTGGGTGCTAGGTTTTCTTTGAAGGCAGGAATGAAGCCTCATGAGGTAGTGTTCTAGAGTGCAAAAATTTTCCTCATTCTACTTTTGTTGATCTCGTTCCTAATGTTGTACTGTTCTGCCTTTGGTTTTATTGAACATCATGCAAGAATTTTTTTCTTCCAATTTTGGTTTTGATAGTTGTATTCATCTACCGTTATTCACTCCCCCATTTTTAAGAAAAGAACATTTGTTGCGATAATGTGTTATGATATCGTGATAATCGGTTGTTAGTTTGTTGCGATATTCGGTATCGAAATCATGCATACTGTATGGCAGTTTATCTATAGTGTAAAACTGAATGTTTTGGAATCTTATTTTAATGTTCTCGTATTATGGCAGTTCCTTTATGTGTCAAATTTAGAAGTTGCAATCGGGAAATTGCATAATTGGATCTCGGGGTTATTTATCGTTGACATTGATACTGTCTATACTCTGTACAGACCTGGCAAACTATCATACATTTAACCACCAGTACAATATTACAATTGACAATATTTTTACTTAAATCAATTGAGTTGTTACTGGTGAACAGTCATCAGCTGACTTCTCAGGGTTATGTCATGGAAAATAAGTTCTAAGATTAATTTTGAAAAGCATATACGCTCCGAAGTCACAAAAGAAAAACAGCAGGAAATGAATTAGTCAATTAGATGAAGTCTGAATCACAGCATGCTATCTGTTCGAGCTGGAAGCCTTTTGAAGAAATTGCTGGGAACAGAAGGCAGCTTACTACGAAACCTTGGATGCCGCAGATAATACAAACCTGTTACCAGTGCCACCACTCTTGGTGGTGTTGCATAGAGAATCACAGCTGAGCAAAAGCTAAATACTACAAAGAGGCTAGTTGCCCTGGTGTCCCTCCAACTAAGTAGAGACTGTAATCTCTCTCCCTGTGTAGCTATGTCGCCAACAACGGTTTGAATCCTACCAGAAACACTTCTGAGTCTGTCATACCTCATTCTCACCACCTCGTGGGGTCTAGAAGTTGGAAATGTGTCAAACTCTTCATCAAGTTCATCTGGGTGAACTGCTTCTGCCCACGAGAGTTTGGTATCCATGTGAGCAGGGTGTCTAGGACGGAACCTATAGTTCCACAGACCAATCAAGAACATGTAGAGAAACAACGTTGGAAGTATGAGTTCTGGGTACCAAACCAGTATCAGAAAAAGAACATGAACCAGAACTGATGTGATGGGGTTCTTCCAGTGGCAAACTTGGCTAAACCATTTTCCCATTGTGATCATTCCTGAGAAAAGTGACATAATGCGAAAGAAGTTAGCTTTGCTCCTTCTCATGCTCCACATATGGGAATCAACATCCAACATGTACTCCACCACTTCCTTCCTAAGAGGAGGTTCAGCTCTGCCAAGCCTTGCAGCAACAATATTCATGGCTTGGTACCTTAAATTTTCTACTTGATTAACTGTGAAAGGGCGTAAGTAATGCATCTTGGGCAGCAAGGGTTGTCCATAAATATAAACCATATTAGCCAATGAGAGAGTAGTGAACCTCACCGCTAGCTGAAGCTCACCCATCTTCTTCACACCATGTGGGTGCAAAACAAGAAGTGGGTAAGAATGAGTGTAAATCCTATGAGCCTCCAGTGTTGAGAGTCTAATTCTTACCTTTCCAATTCGTGAATCCCGGGCTGCATTGCTGCCAGTAGCTTTTTCTCCTCCACCTAAGTTGCAATTGTCAAAAACTCCTAGTGTTATTACAGTGCAAGGATCATAAACCTCCCATGTATATTGCTCATTCCATTTGGGACTAAAAGTGTCAAGAATTGTTCTGGTTCTGACCCATTTTTGTCCATACTTAGCAACACAGTATGCATCTGTGCTGCCGCGGCCTTCCTTCATCTTCATTGGGAGAAGACCTTGTGCTCCTAAGATGCCAACTTCAAGTATCCCAGTAGGCTGCTTCCATAGCTGTCTAGATGTTGGTCTTTGGTCACTTGTGTACAAAGTGGATTCGTCTAAGACATGGTATCCACCTTCAAGGCAAACTCTCAGGTGAACCCGGCTTGAAAATTTAAGCTCATTCCTCCTATCAGCCTCTAGCATCCCAAAACCAAATTTCTCGAGATTGAACCAGCGAGAATGAACTGGCCTGTGGTCTAACCGCTTCTCAAAGAGATTCAATGGCAACACTATCTTCCCAAGTACCTCATCCCTCGAAGGGTGCACGCGATCCTCCACTGTGATTGTCAATTGCTCCTCAAATGGTTCGGCTGCCACAAAAACTAAATCTTCATTCCAAAGTGGTGTAGTTGTTCTAGTTGGACACGTTTTGGTCCTCAGTACTTGGCTGCCTAATTGAGCTTTGACAAAAACCTCTGGCAGGCGGTTTCTGTCAGTTGGTATCACATCTTGTGCTTCAATTACATTGACCCTGAGATACCACAGTTTTGGTGACACATAAACCTTTGATCTGATGTTGAAAACACCTTCTCCGTTTACAGTGGCAGCATCTGAGTGCCAAGCCTCTGAGAAAGCTTCGTCGGCTTGAGTTCCCATCCAAACTGCAAGCATGATATCTCCCCTGACCTTCCCTCCTCGCCGGTCCTCAAGTCTATACCACTGAGGAGCCAGTGGACTGTCTGGTGGAACTCTGTTTGGAACCTCATTGAGGTCAAAAACAACCCTTCCAATATAATCATCTCTGCCCACCATTTCTTTATCTTTCACAATGACTTCTAAAACAGAAGATTGAATCTGGGCTTTGGAGAAAGCATAGACTTGGTTCCACTCTGGGCTTGATCTCTTCTCTCTGTGTTTTGTTCTTCCTTTATAGTTCCCCAGCCTCACTTCCACATAAGGATCACAGCTAGAAGTGAGAGTGCTGAGGGGAAGATCTTTGGCTTTCATGACGCGAACATACAGATAGAACATCTGCTCAACAAGGTCATATGTGCTTGTGAATCTTTCACCACCACTCATCCATCCTCTTCCACCGTAACCTCCGCCATTAGGCCACCGCTCCCCGAGCTGAGGATTAGTGTCCTTCAGATTGTAATCTTCCTCATGGCTACAGGGTTGAACTTGAGGAGGATTAACTGAGTGCATTGTAACTGGAGGAGGAGGACCTCTTTGTCTTCTCTTTATTGAAATCATTGTCTGCTTCAGGACTTGGCGTTTGTGCAGAAAGAAATTGTCACTGCACTGTTTTCCTTTTCTGCTTCTTCTGTGATTGCTTTTGAGGTCAGCTTCTACAAGGCCTGTGTTTTCTCTGGTTGAGGGAGTACAATAAGGAAGATCACTAGTGTTTGAATCTAGTACTTTTGGTGAAGTTGAATGTTGGAGCTTTTTTATAATTCTGAAGGAGGAAAGAAAGGAGGAGGGACTTAGGAATGTGATGCAATATAAGTTTTCAAGCCAATCACAGAAGAGAAAAATTGCTTCTGTTGTAGTGTGTAAGCTTGATAAACTTCCTCACCTTCCTTAACAAGATTAGAACAAGGAATCCTCACCCTTCCGAGGAATTTTTGGCCGGGAAAAAGGCAGTCGAATTACAATAGTTTTGTGATGGTTACTAGTTTGGTTGCATCAAAATGGAATAACAGCTTGTGATTCCATAGGGGTTGTTTGGGACAGTTCTGTTTGATTTTCAAAGTCTACTTCCACAAATGGACTTGCTCATGAGCTTCGTGTTCTTATCTTCCTTGTATATCTGCTACAGGAAGCTAAAGCTTAAGTGGAAATCCACAAGTAAACCAATATTCGATTCTGTAAGTAACCAAAAATTCTACTTGAGAAGGCAAAAGATAGCAGAACACACAGTATTGGTTGTCTCACTTTCTTGCACCCTAATAAGCCCTCACTACTTGTTTGGTTTAAGAAAGGAATAATTTGATGAAGAAGCTGCATGAGCTTTGATAATCAAAATATTGAAAAGCAGAAAAGAAATAAGGGAATGCTTATTAATCTAACTTAAAGTTGGACCATTCTTTTGGTAATCTAGGCTGTTGTAATTTTTAGAATTCTAAGTTAAATTAAAAATGTGTTCCATGTCTTTGGTTTCTGTTGTCTCTAAAGGAAAGAAACAACTTCTATATTTTCGTCATTCTATAAAAATATTTGTAATTTGGTCATTGCTGTTTGTAGAAATTATCATAATTTTAGATATTTGCCAAAGTTTCTGTTTGTTACTACGTTTGCTGTATCATCAACATCTAACTCTATTATAATTTCAGTAAACAATAAGAATTAATATATAAGTGTAACGGCCAAAATCTAAAGAAAAAGTGTTAAATATAGGTAATAATTTTTTGTTTAAAAAAATTGTGACACCACTTGGTCTTAAACATGTCAAACCGTAATAATGCAGAACTTGGATGTTGTTTTACCCAGGCTTTTGATCATGTGATGTAGTTACTTAATGAAGGGATTATTTGCCTAAAGGGGTTAATTGAAAGGATCAGTTCTTTCTTCAATGTGCCGCAATGCCAAAGTGAAGAAAAAGTGACAAAATAGAGCGGGGAAAGAAGTTTAGTTCAAGAATTTTTGCTCAAAGATGTTTTTTATGTGCTTTATTTTCCTCTTCCTTTTAACATAGTATATTAAAATTGACATCTATCTTTATTAGATTGCTTAGCTTTTTTCTTTATTTATTTATTTTTACCTTGCTAGCTCAGTTACTTTTGTTCAGATGGTGCTTTGGTGTCAACTTTTAGATGGGTCAAGTAATTCATAAAACTCACAAATTTAAAACAGGGGCAACATAAGCAAAGAACAAAGGATAATGGAATCATATATATTCATTATATCATATATAATCATAGCGATCCTTCTTGAAGTTGTTCATAACTTCCTGTGAATGAATGTCTGCCACAAGATTAAAAACTTTTTAGTTAAGGATTTCAAAATGTGCTGAAGTCAAATTTTGGAAATGGCTTCAAAGACTTTTGTTTATGCGAGGTTGTAGGTGTTGTTCTCTTCGTGCGTGTGTGTGAAGATAAAATAATGCTAGGTGTCAAGCATGTTAAATTATAATTTATTAAAAACTATAAATTTTTTCAAACTAACATAATTTTTATTTTGAATAATTGTAAATTTATTTGTGTGAGTGAAATAAAATGACACTATATGTCAAACAAGGTAGAATGACACTTCTTATAACTTTTTTGAAAACAACTTTTGCTAATTTAAGGTTGAGTGGCAATTTATATGAAGTAGATGAACATAAAAAAATTCATACAACTTAAAAGCCGATTGACACTTCATCTTAATGATTTATTTGCAAGTATGTCAAGCCTATTTAAAAAATTTATATTATATTATATATCTACAGATGTTCAAATCATCTTAAATTAACCAAATATAAATAACTTCTCATTTTTATAATAAGCACTAGAAAATTAATTACTTTTTTATACCACTTAAAAGTTAATTATTTTTAAGTTTTAATTAATAGAACATCATAATGTAGAAAAGTTCTTAAATTGATCTCCAATGACATAAATAGTGTTTACTGTTTTAGAGAATTTAATCTTCAATTAGCCATTTGACCTGCCACACTAAGTGGTTTTGCTCATGATTTCCCCCTATTTATTCAAAATTCCATCCTTACTTGGTTCAATTGATCTGGTTTTTCTTTATGCAGCCTACTTAATAAGAAAATAGGCTTTAATTTTAGGTAGCTATCATGTTTGTTTCTGCCACGATGTTCCTATAGCAAAATATTCTATTGATTTATAACATGTATAGGCTACTATAGAATCTGTAACAATTGGTGAAAGTAAACTCAGCTTTCTCTCTACCCTTTGGTTGAATTTGGGAATCTCTTTTTATACACTTGATAATTTTTTTGATTAGGTGAGTGAAATATTCTGCTCATAGATTCAAAATCTTGCCACACTACCTCAGTGTATGTTTCTTTTGGATTCGACACTCACAATGCACACACACCAAAGTACTAATAGATGAATAGCTTCCTTCAGAATTTACAGTTGTTGTGGATTCAATCTTATACAAACGGGCTGTTAGACTTAGAAATAAATTTTTCTGTTGTTGATAGAACTGTAAAACACATAGTAGTAGGTGACCTTTATTATTTGAAAAAAAAAGGACAATAAAACAATGTATAGAAAAATAAAGCCTGCTAGCTAAACAAAATACAAGAATACAAATACAGGTCAAGTGGCCTAATAAAAAAAATGAAGATTATGCTTATAGAAACAAAATCATAAAGAACACAATTTCATTAATCAAAGATAAAAACCAAAAAGACAGTGTCATTTCTGAAACACTTGATACTAAATCATTGAACATGTTTCACTTGCTAACAAAAAAAAATAAAGAAATTAACCAAACTTACTATTACCCAACGAAAAGCAACAAACAAAGACAAATTAAATGAACTCATAGCATGCTATCTAATTTTACAGGCATCCTTCTGAGGAAAAGTAGGCAAATCAAAGCAGAGTCTCGGAGGTCTTAACAAGTAAGAGACCCAAATGGCGACTAGAATCCGAAAAGGAATGAAATAAGTCAAAATGGCAGCAACCAAACAAAAAATCACAAACAAAGAAGTTGCTCTTGGGTCCCTCTAACTAAGTAAGGACTGAAACCTTTCTCCTTGAGTTGCCAAGTCTCCAATAACTTCTAGCATCCTCCCTACAACACCACTTAACCTATCATACCTCTTCTTCAGATTTTCACCATTGAATTTAGACGGAAATGGGTCAAATTCATCTAGTTCTTCAACTGTAGTTGTTTAAGCCTGAGACAATTGCATGTCCATGTGAGAAGGGTATCTAGGCCTTTTTCGGTAGCGCCAAATGCCAACCAGAATGAGAAAGGAAAATGTTGATGGCAAGACTAATGTTGGAAAGAAAATCACAAGGAGAACTGCATACGTGGCACCTACATGACATTAACGACGTTGGTTGTCATCCCTTTCCGGACTAAAACGACACCTTATTGAAATTTTTTATTAAGCGTATGCAGTTTTGTTAACTTTGATTAAGAAAAAAATTCAAAGTCATTTTAGTCTGAAAAGGGATGACAACTAACGTCATTAATTCCATATAGGTGCCACATATTAACTTAGACTAACGAATTCAAAGAGGAGTTCAACGTTGTTCCAAAAAACAAACATAAACTTTGACAAAACATAAAGAACCAAATGTGTATGTTAACAAAAAAAAAAAGCATAAAATAAAAAAATCGTCATAAAAAACCATATATATATATATATACACTATTAGTAATCCTTCTGTTCTTTTTAATATTAATTCCTTTAAATAGTTCAAAATATTGGTAATTTATTTACTTTTAATTTGAATATTAAATATAATAAATAATATTATAAGATGTCTTAACAATGTATTCAGGAAAAAAAAATCATAACCAAGATTTTAAATATGAGTACAAAAATCATAAATAGATAGTGTTTTTCTTAATTTGAAGAAAAACTTTTAGGGCTAATCGTGATATCCACTCAACTCGAACAATATTAAAAGACAAATAAGATATTACTCAATGAATAATTAATTTTATTTAAAAAATTTAAAATAACTTATAATTACTTCTTCACCGTAATTTTAATAGCATAACTAATAATAACTAATTACATAAAATTTACCCAAACATTATAAAATTATTTTAAATTCATACTAAACTATAGTTGACTACTCAATAAATGATTTCAAAACACACATTTTATTAATTAATGATGTGCCTCCTAAAAATTCGAGAAGAAAAACTAATGATGTGTCTTTTAATTTTAGTTATGTAACTTAGTTTGTGAGTACATGAGGACATACATGTGTAAATGTCGGGTTCAATACTAAATTATTGTACTTTTCTAAAAAATAAAAAAGTTATGTGTATTTTACAATACACTAATTATTATAAAGTGCAGCAACAATTCTATGACTATAATTATCCTATTCCATTATAATAATGTATTTTGTGACCCAACTCATTTCTCATATTCTCTGATCATTATCACAAATTATGTTACCGATTTGCTTTTCTATGTAAGAATCAAAGGATAATAGTTAGAGCGAGAAAGCTGCCACCTATAATAATACTATTGACTTGAGCATAATTGTCAAGCTTTCAAACATAAAATGCTATAAGTTAAATGTCAAATCTATTTTTTTTATTTGTATTTCATCACTTGAAATTTGTGAATTTAGCGTTTAAATGTAATCTTCTACTCGTTGGAAATCATGTACCCTGTTGGTACATGATGGACACGTGTCAACCTGTGGTTGCACAATTTCCCGCCAAAATTTTTGGCTTTGTTCAACATTTTTGAATTTTTTTGTTTTGTTTTATTGTTTTGAGATTTTTTTGACATTGAATATTGTCTGATGGATTGAAAAGTAAACTGATAAGGGTATAACCGATGGACAATGAAAAAAGATGTTACTGATGGATAAAAACATGACATGAGTTGTGTACAGCTGTTCAAATTTCAAAATTTAAATGATAAACAGTTGTTTAAAAGTTCAAAAAAATAAAATAAAAATTCAAATGATCCAAAAAAAAAAAAAGTGATTGATGACCCAATTTTCACCCTCTTTCTCTTTCTCCTCTTTCTCGATCTCTCATTCTCTCATTCTCCTTCTCTTCATCTTTTTCCTTCTCTTTTTCCCATCAGCATCAATCCTTCTTCTATCTTTCTACCCTTCTCTCCATCTTTACAACAAATACTTACAATTTTGCTTTGCATTTGAAAGATTTTCATAAAATTTCCATGACTAAGACACTCTTCTTTTCCTCACTCTTCCTTCGTGCCTCTATGTTCTTCTCCCTATTTTGGCCACGAGATTCGCTGAACGGAGGGAGGATGTGTTGGATCGTGCTCTTGCAACCTTTGTAGCAGGTATGACACTTGAAATTTTGAAGCTTCCTTGCAGTTTCTATTTTTTGGTCTTACTGAAAATCTATTCTACCTGAACCCTTGCATTCCCTCTTTTTCATTTTGATTTTTTTTTTGTTGTGAGGTAGTTAACGGCGTGCCATATATCCAAACGGAGGGAGCAGATTATGACAGCAACCATGGCAGCGGAAAGGGAGCAAATTATAATTCAAACAAGGTAGCACAATCCTCAAAAGGTATGGTGTTCTATAGAATTATAGATGGATGGAGTTAAATGAACGCTTTTTCATTTTTCTTTTCTTTTAAAAATATTTATTACTTTCAATTGGCACGTGAGTTATGCCTTGGTTGTATTTCTTGATTCTTTTTCTTGAATAAAAATTGAGGATTAAGCTCAGTATTTGCTGTTCTTGCTTTTCTGTTTGTTGTTGCTTTTAAATTTTCTTGCTTTAGGTAGACATTAGACACAATTCTTGCTTTCGTAGTCATCTTACCTGTTTTGGTGGATCTGATGATGCTTGCAGATTAATTAGGAACTTATTATCAAAAGACTCAAGTTTAAATATTTCCTGATTTTTTGGATGAAAGCCAAGCTTCTGCCATTGATGGTGAGACCTAATTGATTATGTGTGTAAAATGCAACTGAACAATTAGCTTACACATGTTTAAGTTCCTTCATTTATAGAAGTATCAGAAAATAAAGGTAACAATTGAAATTTGAAAATAAATTGGATATAATATAATATATAATATTAAAAAATGTAAACATTGGATATAATAAAAGTGAAAGAAAATAATGGTATTGATAACCAAGCTCTTATGGTTGTTGACACATTCACATTTCAGGTTTGGAGGAAGACACTCTTCCACCTTTTGTTGAATTTTAGGACTTTGGGTATTGATAACCAACTTAGTGACTGCATTATTTGATCTGCTAATTCAATTTGCTTTATTTTTTATTTTGGAGCCACCATTTTTTCTTTTAGTGTTTTGATTTTTATTTTGTTTGTAATTTCATGCTACATTCATTATTTATGCTTTATCCAAAATAAAAAACTACTATACTTTATCACATGTATCTGGTGAATTGTAGACACGCTGATTACGAATTTTGTTGTTTTTTAGCTGAAAGTGACCTAATTTATTTCCTCCTTAGATAATGGTTGTCAAAAAGAAGATTGAAAATGTACAAGGCAAAGATAATTACCCATGCAGACAACAATTGTTGATCCACAATGGCAAGGTTTTGAAAGATGAAACTACATTAGCAGATAATAAAGTCTCCGAAGATGGCTTTTGCGGTGTCATGCTTAGTAAGGTATATTTCTTCCTTCATAAAAACTATTTTCATGTTTTAGCATTTTTGCAAAAATTGTTTATGGAGAAATAATTGGTCATTATCTTTTAAAATGTCTCTCATAGAGTTGATGATTGATTTATGTTTCTTTTTTTTTTTCAACTCTTTTTCTTTCCTAACATCATTTCCACTTGATATCTTCTCCATCTGCTATTTCATATATAATTGATTCTCCAAGTTAACAGTGTTACTCTTTTGACTTTGTATTGATTATTTCCCATCTTTTTTCATCAGGCTGATCTTTCTGCACAAGAGAGAACTTCACTTCACATTGTAATCACACTTTATCTTTCTCCACTCAATTTGCCTCACTTTGATTTGCGTATTTACTTTGTTAACAATGGATATTGATACTGATACAGAGAGATGCAGAGAGTAAGTATCAAGGGAAGCATACTTTAGTTGCAACCGACAGAATGGGGTTTTGATTGAATGCCTCTCCAAAACACAAGCTTACTTCTAAAGAGTTCATGAAAGGTACATTTTCTCCCTGCACGTGGGATTCAAATCAGGTATGTTGTACATAGTGTTTTAGCTGATCTTGATTGTCATTTGGCTTTTATTCTTTAAGAATGCTCCTCGCTAATGTAATGAGTTAGTTTGTAATTTTTGTAGTTTCTCCTAAGTGAACAACTTGATGTTTCTTATTGACTCTTTCTATAAATTGGCCAGACCTTATTCAAAAAGCTAAAGATAAAGGCTTAGATGTTCTTCAGAGTAGATCTTTCACACACTCATCTTACTTTCTTTAATAGATCATTTTATCATCTTTACTTCAATTTATATTTTGAAATTCAGGCAAGAATATTCTCCCATGTACAGTATTATATAATTAGTTAAGTTTGGGTTTTGGCAAGACTTTCTCTTCTCGAAATTGAAATTTTACTTGCAAGCTAGAAATACCATACAATCGGTTATCTCCTGATAATTAATTAATATTTAATTAAAATAATCTACATCATTAATTATAATTTGTGTGCCACTTATGTTAATTTTTATTTTTTGGAGGAGGGTACTTTATAACACAATATATTACTTATTTAGGTGGCTTAAGATTGTTGCTTCTTTTACTGTTTGATATCTTGAGGTTGGTTCATTAGCCTATTTAACCTTTTTCTGTTGTTGTCTTTCTTTTAATTTTAACTCTTTTTCTTTTTTATAGTTGAAATAGAAAAGTCAATATTCATGGTAATATTTATTGTCATAACAAAAAATTGTGTATAATGGTTAAAATTGAAACACTCAAGCTAAAGTTAATATATAATCGATCAATTTATGTTTCTTTTTCTTTTTCAACTCTTTTTCTTTCCTAACATATTTTCCACTTGATATCTTCTCCATATGCTATTTCATATATAATTGATTCTCCAAGTTAACAATGTTACTCTTTAGACTTTGCATTGATGATTTCCCATTTTGTTCATCAGGCTGATCGAATGCATCATCCTGTAGCAGTGTGAATTTTGGTGCAACTATAGCATAGTTGTTACTCATGTATTAGTGGGTCTTAATTGACTATAATTAATTGTAGTTATATATTTTTAATTTATATATTGATGAACAACATATAAATTTTAATTTTAAAAAGTTATGCTTTATACTATTGATGGATGGGGTAATGTTGTGGTCTTCATAGTTGTTACTCATGTCACTTTGTAGTTATATATTTTTATTTCATGTTAACAAAACAGTTTCTTTCTTCTATACATAAAGGCTTTAATTTACTTCATTTACCTTTGAGTTGTTTCTTTAAAATATTCTCGCTTTCTAAGTGTTCTCTACGTAAAAGATTTTCATTATATTATTAATAATGTGAGTAATTTAAACATCTAAGCAAATATCTCTTTTGTGACTAAATCAAATTCTAATATTTGTGTGTTATAGCTTGAAAACAAGAATTTTGCAGTTATGAGTTATAAGCCTTTGATTCTCAAAAATTTATACTTGGTGGGATACTTGAATGAAGAAAATTAGAGAAAATTATGCCATTTTTTCCTAAAATTTTTGTCATGTTTAATTTATTTACTCAGTATTAATTATTATTTTATGCAAATGTATTAATCACTTTTTTGAAGGTGATACTTTTTAGTTATTATTTGAGCAAGATCTTAGAGTGAAATAAGAATCAATTTAACCAATTTTTAAAAATAAAATTAGTTTTATAAATTTAAATTTAAAATAAAAAAATTAAGAAGCTTAAAATCAAAAATAAAAAAATGATGATCTGTACCAAATTTTCTCAAAAATAAAGTAAAAGCTAAAAAATCAAAACAAAATTGAGTGATCTATTTACCTCTAATAGAAATATCCTTGGTGCACACTTAAATTTATAAAATAATGAAAAATGTTTAGTCATAACTTATCATATGACATTTACTTATATGAATATTTCTTTTTCATAAGTTATTTGATTTATTTGTATTTTTTAATGGGAAAATCATATACTATAAGAAAAGAAACCCCGACTCACTAGCAACCTATTTTGCCAAGTGTCATGCTCACATTAATTCAATTTCCCTCCAAAATTTCGTTTAATATTATTTTATTCTATTCTCTCTTTTTTGATTTTTTGTATTTTTGATGTTAATCCAAGCTTAAAAGCTTTGATTTTTCATGCAGATTTTTTGTATTTTGGATTGCTTTGAGATTAAAAAAATTTAAAATTCAAAATTTAAAATTTCAATAACAAAATTAAATTTAATTATTAAACTATTTTTCTCTTATTTCTTTTTTTCCTCTTTCTTTCTCTTTCTTCTCTCTCTACTTCCCTTCATTTCAAGTTTATTTCACTATTTTTTTTTAATTTTTTCTCTGTTTTCCATTCTTTCCTTTTTCATTTTATTTTACTTTGTTTTTTGTGATTTGTTAAAAATTAAATTTGGTATAACCACGGGTTTCTCTACCCTTAAAATGAGACTAATCCGAGTCATTAATTTTTGAATGTTATTTGGTTAAAATATGATCAAACTCATTTATATATCTTATTGTATATTCATTATAAAATTATAAAATATTGGCACAACCTCACAAACGCGTACCGACGAAGACCCGTGCGTTGCGAACGCATGGGTTAAAAGCTAGTCACACTATAAAAGAAGCACAAGAAGTAGTACAAGTTGTATTTGTCTGTGTCATTATATTGCAATAATTTTAAATGCAATTGGGGTGTCATGCTAGGTAGTGAATGTTTTTTTTTTTTATATATTTAGCATTTGTATGTTGTAGTTGGGCACGGAAGAGATTATTGTGTCAATACAAAAGTTATAGATTAATGCAATGTTTTTTTTTAAAGTGAATTATTTTTTTTATTTTGATCGTATTTTGAAGAATAACTTATTAGTAAATGTATTTTAATCCATTTTTTTAACTTGGATTTCATGTAATTTTTGCTAATAGTAATTAATTGTCTTACAAAGTTATGTGTCACACTCAAAACGGAACCGTCAAAAATCATGTGCAAACGCACATGTACCTTATTTTTTCAAGTAGTAGCTTATTTTCTGTGCTGTGTTTTTGCAGCAATTTGTTAGGTGATACCAACTTTGCGAGGATACTCCTGATGAGTAACTATTATGCAAGACACTCCTTTAGTTAGGATCTTCACCAATTCATGTAGTTGTATCTTAGCACACTGACGTCTTTAGTAATGGTTTGCAATTCCATTTAGGCATAGAAATGAAAAAATTAGCAAAACATGTAGTTAATAATATATTATTATAACATTGGTTTACAAATTACTTTAATCATATTAATGGGTAGATGTCCCAAACTCATTGGAGATTATTGTGTTTATGCTACAATAATTGTAATATGTTATTTTACAAATTACTCTATATATGTTGGAATTATTTTACCATATTGTTTCAAGCAATCAAGTATCGTTTAAATAAGACTTAGATTTTACAAAAAGTATCATAAAAACATAATAATAAAATAATAGATTATTCACGGGACTATGCTATTATATTGTAGAACAAGAGTCTTTAAATAATATAGTTATATTTCATTATTATTTTGATTTCTCCTAACTATGTTAAAATAAAATAAAATTATTAAGACCGAGTACGGGGATAAATCATTTTTGTTAGAATAAATTATATAATTTATTATACACTTCCATTGCTTCACATTTGAGCCTCATGTTACAAATAATATATTGGGTGTATTCGAAAACAGAATGATATATCTAATTCTTATTTACTTTTACAAATTTTATATTATATTCCTATGATATTTAGTGTAATAATCACAAGTTTTCAATTGTTATAAAACACAGGTTATTTTAATATTATATTATGTAGAACTCCTTAAATTAGCCCAATTAAATATATATATCTCATGCATCGCACGAGTTACTAACTAGTTATATGTAAAACTGTATTTGTAAAATATTATGTAAAATGCTATGTAAAAATGTAATTCAATTTTTATTTTTTTTATTATTGATTTCTTTAACTAGTAAAAAAAATTAATAATATATTTAATTTTAATATGAATTTTTTTGGTAATACTATGGATTTTCACACTCTTAAAAATAAGACTAATCTCATTTGTGTTGTCTTGATAGGATATTACACTGTTAAACCATCATTGCAGATATTTTAATACGAATTTGATTATATTTTATAATAATTTTTTTTTTCCTTAGTAATAGAAAAAAAAAAATTCCACCTTTCTCCACGTATCTCTCCTCCATTTCCGTTTTCGTCCCTCGTAACTAGAACCTTCCACTGATTGACGAACTAGTTAGGGTTTTGGAAGGGCTTTAGAGCTTGCTCACTACCAAAAACCCTCAAATTCTCGCTCTAAAGCTTCAATTTTTCTCATTGGTAGTGCCTAGAGCTCCCAAATGGCTCGATCCAATGGCGTCAAGCTCTTTCGAGCTCTTCCCCTTGAACTCCTCCGTGGCGCCAACAAATCCGTACGCTATCTCTTTCATCCCCCTTGATTTAACATTAGTTTCGTTTTTCTTCCTCATTTAATCTGTTAGCTATGATTGAACTATTTGTGGGATTGTTTTCGGCCTTGAATTGCAGATATATGAAGGACCGTTGCAAAGGGGTTATATGACGTTGAATTCAGGATTTTGCAATCCATCCAGAGTTATAGGAAAATTTTCCCTCAATGGTATGTGTCAATTTCAACCTGTATTTCTGCGTTTGAAGTTAATGAAGTAAGTTTCGAAGTTGTTTTTTGTTTGGATTTGAAAATTTCCGATCTGGTTGTGCAGTTCTAGACGAATGAAAATCTGTTGAACATGTTAAGTTTTTTTTTTTCATTGACTATTATTGGTCCAATCCTTGTTTTCCTCGTAATGTTGGATTGAGCATTAAAAAAGAGATGGTCATACTTTTCTATTATTGCTGCTGCTGTTTTTTTTTTTCCACTGATAATCTTCACGTCTAATCTATTTGCAGTTGGAGATGGTATTAATTCGAAAAGCTGGTTGCTGTTGGGGGCTGCAAACACCTGTTGGGGGGCATCTAGATCCATTCATGGCTCAGGTATGTATAAATTATTCAACTCATTTTGTGTCACACGCACTCTTTTCTTTCCATTCTTCCTCGAATCACATTGAAAAGCATTTGGATAGTTGTTTTTGTTATCTATGGCTTGCATTTTCTTTGCATCCCCCTCCCCCGGGGCAGGGATGAAGCAGAAAATACTTGAAGCTTATGCCACTTTCATTCAATTAGCACTGATTTTTCTATTTTGGTGTTTTTCCTGAGTATTTGTTTATTATCCTTGCATTGCATGTCGATGATTTCCCCTCCTTAAAATCTGTTTCAGCATCAATGGCAAGAGACTATTATGATGTGCTTGGTGTGAGTAAGAATGCAAATGCTTCTGAAATAAAGAAAGCATATTATGGGGTAGGTTTAACTTAATCACGGTCAATATTCATGTATTTTGATGCCAAAAATGTGCTTTCTAGTTTTTAGTTAACGTCTAACTTAGTTCCTCCTAAAGGTTTTTAATTTCTTATGCCTTTCCTTGTTGAAATGGATTACAATACCAACATCTTTTTGAATTGCAAGTCTTTTCTGCATGCTAAGGAAACTGCATTTTCTGTCAAGTAAGTAGATAAGTTGATGCTTTTGTCATGTCCCAAGTGGCTAGCCTATGGAAAACAGTTTGAATTTGATGAGGGATAGTTTGTTTTATATTATGTTGGTCTTCCGAATGCAATCATTTATTTGCACTCATAGCATTGAAATATGTTCTTTATCTTTTTGCTGTGTAAGTTAGGCATTTGGTACCGTTTATATATGATTTTATTTGTTGCAAAAGAATTCTAGCAGCAGATTTTCCAAGACACTTTTTTCAACACAATTTATTATTGGGTGTATTTCGTTTGGACTTTCTAAATAAGGAGTGGGATCCACATCATTTAGTGGATCCTCAGGAATCAGGATTTTACTTAATAGTAGAGACTGTTTTCAAAAGAGTGTGTAACCAGCATTACTCTGTTGAAATATGCTCTCTAGTATGAATTTAATGTCTGCACATGTTCTATGTGTGATGACTGATTGTGAACTTATTCCAGTTCCCATATGAGATATTTATCTGAGATAATTCTGTGTCATTTTGATTTTTCTACTGTCTCATATTTTTCCATGATCTGTAGCTTGCAAAGAAGCTCCATCCGGACACAAACAAAGATGATCCTGAGGCTGAAAAGAAGTTTCAGGAAGTTTCAATGGCATATGAGGTGTACTCTTGTTGTTACTATCTGGAGCTTTACTTTAAATAACCATATGATGAGTTAACTGGATGCTGGTTTTCTATCCTTTTTTCCCCCTTGGATAATTGTTTTGTAGGTTTTAAAGGACGATGTGAAGCGTCAAGAGTATGATCAGGTCTTACATCATTCCAAATATTTTGAATTGTGGCTCCTTTGTTGAACGTTTTGTCGTTGTTGACTTGTTGCTATATTTGGATAGATATGATTATATATAATTGATCTTGTGCCCTAGAAACCATAAACTATATGGCTTAAGCATAGGACCTCTGATTTGATAGAGATGGAAGAACATGAAATTTGTAGATATTTCAGGAAAGAAATATGAAGGGAAGGGTTAGAGGACAGTGGCACATTTCTTTTTAGTGTATTGTTAATGTTAATTTAGCATAGATATCTTTGTCCTTTTCGTTTGATTTAGTTTGACATGGATATGTAGGTTGGCCATGATGCTTATGTTAATAACCAACAAACCGGTGGTTTTGGAGGCAACGGTGGCTTTAATCCATTTGAGCAGATATTCCGTGATCAAGTAATGACTTATGAGCTTCTTTCTTTTTTTATTATTCACATATATTGGTTGGTCCCTGTTTCTATTTTAACAAGAGTGTCTTAATTTTAGTAGATACTTGAAAAATAGTTTGCTTTAAGATTAAATATAAATAAATGGCCCTTCGATTGAGTTATGTATCCCACATTTGATGGCTAATATATATATTTTTTATTCTCTGGTGATGATTCCCTCAATGGCAATCAGGATTTCGTCAAGAATTTTTTTCATCAGAATGTTGGTGGAGAGGATGTCAAGGTTCTTTCTCTCTTGATAGATATCTTTAAACATGCTAAGAAGTTGTTTAAGGAAATGTATCTTAATCTTATTTTCACGGACATTTGTTGAACTTTCCTTTATGGAAGCTGTTTCTTAATCTAATTTTCAGACATTCATTGAACTGTCCTTTATGGAAGCTGTACAAGGATGCACCAAAACTGTTTCATTTCAAACAGATGTGTTTTGTTACACATGTGGTATGCTCATCACCTAATTAACATCTATATACTATGAGTTTTTACGGTACTACTATATTCAGTTTAGTTTGTGAAACCTGTGCACTAGGAAGTGACAAATTCTTTCTCTTGCTCAACTATTCCAGGTGGGAGCGGTGTTCCTCCTGGTACTAGACCTGAAACTTGTAAGCGCTGTAAAGGGTCAGGAGTGGTAAGTGTGTTGAAATTAAAATTTAACCTTCGTTAGTTATGTTAGAAGTTTAAACAGCTTTTTTTATTAAATTGATGCCTTTGATTATATGTTCAGGCATATGTACAAGCTGGCATATTCAGGATGGAGAGTACTTGTGGCACATGTAAGGGATCTGGAAAAATTGTATCGGTATGGTGCAAATAGTCCCCTTTATTTTCAGATAAATTATATCATTTTTAATTGATTTTAATGGGTTCGGATGTGTTGGACTCAACTTGATTTATGTAACTTGCCTATTAATAATCCTATTTTCTTCTTATTTGGCACTTGTCCATCTGCCACATCACCATTTACTTCTATAAATAAATCATACAATGAGTACGGTAGGTGCAGCATATGAAAGCATATAGCTATGCTGGTCTTTCATATCAATCGCTAATAATTTGTGTAAAATAATTGATAATTCTTTTCTCCTATTGTTGGTATTAGAGTTATTGCAAGTCATGCAAGGGTGCCAAGGTTGTCAAAGGATCAAAGTCGATCAAGTTGGATATTATTCCTGGTAATTATTATTTTTGAAATCTCGGGATGCATTGTTACTGTCTGAATCATGTTCATATGGTTTACAAAAACAAAAATATCAAAGAACAATCAATTTCCTTGTAGGTTTACCTTTGCATTGTGCTAACAATTTCTTACTTAGTCTTGCTAATCACTGTATACTGAAGTTTATAATATTTTTGTATCAATTAGTTACTTCACACTTCCATGTCAATCCGCCTTCTATTATTTTAATCTTGGCTCAGTGGTAAGGTTGTTGTCTTGTGACCTGAGGGTATGGATTAAAATCCTGGAACCAGCCTCTTTGATGCAAGGGTAAGGTTGTGTGCATGTACCCTGCACTGATGTTACTAGCTGGGAGAATTGTGCACTGGATCAATGTTTATTTTCTTGGAAAAATGGTATACCTGATCGTCTATGTATATTTAAGCGAGGAAGAAGGAATATAATAGATACTCCTTGTGGTTCTAACGAAGACAGTAATTAATATTTGCTTCTCAATGTGTACATCCTTCCAGTTAAATCATCTTTCACTTACATTTGGTTCAGTTATGTCTTGGGAATTTTCTTTTGACTGATTTTTTTGTTTATACGTTTGCAGGGATGGACAATAATGAGACCATAAAGGTTTATAGAAGTGGCGGTGCGGATCCTGAAGGAGATCAGCCTGGTGATCTTTATGTTACTATCAAGGTAAAAGCTTTTAGGGCTTATTTGAAATAGTTTTAGGCTTCGTTTGAGCTTATTTTTGGCTTATAAGCGGCTTTTAAGTAAAAGCTGAAAATAAGAGCTTTAAAAAAAAGCTAAAAGTTGTTTGAAAGTTTCATTATTTTGTACTTTATAAGCTACTAGCTATTTGTTTGATAAAAGTATTTGTGTCAACTATTTTATAATTAACTGTCACATTTCTTTAATATAAGAAAATAAATTATCAATATAAATTTTTTTAAAATGAAAGTTGCAATAAAAGAATAATTCTTTGATAAAACTCAATATTTTAATTTTTTTAAAAAAACTAAACAAACCATATAAATTTATCAAAATAATAATTTAACATTAAAAATTTTTAAATTTGTAGAATTTTAAATAACAATAAAATTCATAAATATTAAAGTGAAATGAATAATTGATAAATGAGAGGAAGACTTTTTAAAGGTTTTAGCAAATTGCTATTTTTACAAAGAAAGAAAGAAAAGATATTTAAGATTTCAAGTGTTAATTAGAATATTTGGGTATTAATTACGATGGACCCACAAAATAAGCCAATTTTGTTCGAAAAGCTCATATTTCTTGCTTCTGGCTTGAAAGCTAGTTTTTTGCATTTTGTACACAGAAAAAAAAAAACTAGTTTAAATTTAAGAGGTTTACTACAAATCTTGTTTGGTCCAGCTTTTACTTATAAGAGGAAGAGAAGCAAAAAAAAAAAAAAAAGCTGGGTCAAACACTACCTTAGTTTTTAGTTTTTTAAAATTGTACAAACAAGTTTTAGATGTTTTCAAACGAAAATTGTTCTAAAAGACTGTTTTTGAAAACTTCGTCTGCCAAACGAGTTTTTTAGTTTTCTGATTTTTAAAACAGAAAACTGTTTTTTAAAACAGGAATCAAAGAAGCCCTTAATCTCTTCATAGCTTGGAGGTCATTTACATTTTTACTTTTTATCATCTCATAAACTCAATCATCTATTCCCCTTTCTTGTTGCAGGTCAGGGAAGATCCTGTCTTCCGTAGAGAGGGATCTAATATTCACGTAGATGCTGTTTTAAGTATTGCTCAGGTAATGTTCGTTAATAAAGAAAATCTTGAGCCTATGTTTGGTTGAGTTTTTTCATGTTTTGAATGGGTACTCATAATTTATTGGACAACCGGTTTTATTGGATTGGATTTCATACCCTCTTGGTAAAACTGATCCAGTCCAGTTCAAATGGAAATTAATGCCATAATTTATTTTTTCATAGTTTTACAATCTAAATATCATGTTAATATAATATTTTTTAAATTCTTTATTTTTCAGTTAGCTTAAAATGTCATTTATCTGATTTTTAATAATTCTGATTTTGTGTTTTATATTGAATGATAGGTTTTAATGAAGAGTACAAAGAATTAAGATAATATATATTTAATAAAATTATAAAGTAAATTACAACGCAATAAAAAAACTTCGTTTACATTTGAAAAATAATAGTTATAATATTGTTTATGCATCTTTTTAGTAGTTTGAATATACAATGAAATATATTAATTTTGATTAGTAACAATTACTTTGAGATTATATACATTGAAATTTGAATACTTTAAATTAATTTTCGGTATTTGTACTTTATTTTAAAGTATATTAAATAATGACAAGTGGGCAATAGTCCACGTGGTCATATACAAGGCTTGGGAGTTGGAGGTCTAAGGATCGGCGGTGGTGATTTAGATTAGGATATTGGTGGGAGTTTGTTTAAGATGGGTGTGTGTTTAGGGTTTAGGGATGTGTGCGTGTGTATTTGTCGAACAAAAAAGAATATATTAAATAATAAATAAGCTGTAGAAGGATCCAATCCAAACTCGCATTTAATTGGATCGGGTCAGGTCTGATTTGAATTTGGAGATCAACCAACTGGATGGTATCCAATCCAATCTGCTAACAGTAGATTAAGTTATACCGGTTAAGGTGATCTAAACATGTGTAAAAAAGGCCACTTTAGGCACCAGCGAGCAGAGTGGATAGCATGGCTGTTAGCCATATAAAAAGGTGTAGAGGGAGGCCAAGGACCCTATGGAATTTATTAAAAGGGATTTAATGGTAAATAATATTTTGTGGCCTTTGTTTGAGCATAATGGAGCCTAATTCACCTAGTGAGATAAAGCTTTTGTTATATTATAACAGTTAATTTATGAGCTGGGGTAGGCGTCGATGATTGGTCACATTTCTTATTATATTCCATGCTGATTTGAAGTGCTAAAGCATTGGACTTCGAATGGCTTTCCCATTCAAATTCGTTCATCCCCTTCCCTTTTTCAGTTCCTTGAGACATCATTCTGTGAACTAAATATGCTCTTATCTGGCTTTTAATGTACAGAGAGACAAAAGAGCTAGTGTAAAATTAAGTAGCTAGACCAGTTATAAATCTTCATGGATGACAAATAAAAATTAGTGGGTTTTAGAGCTTGGTAATTTGAAATTTCTTGATTGACTTGGAGACTATAGACATTTAAATTATTCAATATGACTTGGGACTGGGTTCTAGCAATCACCATTGTGGCAAATGGTTGTATTGTTTTACTTGTTTTGGATCTCAAACATGCTGTGGTAGTATCGAATATTACTTAATAATCTAAATGTCGAATATTCTTTTTCCAGGCAATTTTGGGCGGAACCATTCAAGTCCCAACTCTTACTGGAGATGTTGTTATCAAGGTTTGTGTTGCTATCAACCTTTCAAGTATAATTTCCCGTTGCACTTTTGTTTTAGTAACCGAGGAAGTTTGAATGACGAGTCCTATTTGGTAGGTTCGTCCTGGTACCCAACCTGGTCAGAAGGTGGTTCTCACAAAGAAAGGTAAGCAAGTTGATATTATTAATTATTAATTAATGGATAATTAAGTAAAACATTGTGTGGAAATATATTTGAAATTCCTTCAACCTGCCTGGATTTTCAGAAGTGTTCAATCCACACCGATCTTTTCCCCATTATTAACTTGTTCATCCTCTTGATAGGCATCAAGACTAAAAATTCTTATACACTTGGAGATCAATACGTTCATTTTAACGTCAGCATCCCAACGTGAGTTACATTTGATATTTATTTCATGTTATAAACTACTAGCTCATGCTCTCTCCAGTAACCAAAAGTAGCCTAGGTCAGGTTTCTTAGTGTAAGATGCATTTTTCTGATGGTTGTTTATTTATAGTAGTATAAATGCATATTTTCGTCATGTTATGCAGAAATGTGACAAAGAGACAGCGTGAATTGATAGAAGAATTTGCCAAGGAAGAGGAGCAAGGAGAATTTGATAAACAGAGAGCTGCTTCTGCTTCTGGTTGAAAACATTTGCAAGTTTCCAGTACGTATTTTTTACCAAATCATACTCTACTAGGTTGGAATTCACGTGTACTGTTGAAGTTTTATAGGAGTAAGTATTAAGGATTGGCAATTTTACTTCTCCAATTTTGAGTGTATGTAATATTTATCGTCTTAAAGTGACGATCTCAATTCAAAATTTTTTAAGTTTAGAAAATTAGAAGGGTTTTGCTATCCATTGCCCTAACCCTTAGGACAATGGTTAAGTAATCGATGAATAAAAACTTGGTGTTGGAAAGTGTAGAGTATTCATTGTTATGAAATTATTTTCAATTTATTTTAAATACAAAGTTTCTATTTATGGGTGGTTTAACCAACCATTATTGCCCTAAGCCCTTAGGGCAATGGATAGCAAAACCCAAATTAGAATGCCATCTCATGCACCTGTGACTGTACATATTTTCCTTATAAGAAGAGGTGCAAGTCACAAATTGTCATTCTTTTTCCAACTATCCTATCCTCTATGGAGGAACCACTAGTTATCTTCAGTATGTGGTTATTTTTTAATATCATTATAAACTAAAAATTCAAAGACGTGTTCATTTTTCTCTGGATCAGTGCAATTGCTCTTTGTTATGTGAACCATGATGAAAATATTTTGATTTCAATTTAAAGGGACACAACAGAGGCAATATGTATGTTGAAAAATTATTGAATTTGACTTTATCTGTTTTTATTTTAAATCTGAAACTGTTTGGATTCTGACGTTCTATGACTTGAGTTACTTTGAATCAAATCCTATTCAGATACGTGTATAGGAAACAAAGTGGAAAAAGAACTTAAAACAAGTTCTCTAAAGATCGAGACAAATTAGAAAAAAAGTACTTGATAGATCTGTTGAAGTTTGAGGTGTGATAAAGTTTGAGGTGTTACTCCAACTCTGGGAAACACTAAATAAAAATGTAATTTTTGTAGTGCCATCAATTGCAAAATAATGTTTTTCCCATGTTTTATTTCTTAAACGATTAACTATTGAAATCGAGAACCAGCAGAAAGTACAATGTGATTGAAACTTAATCCCACCTCTTCTCATGTAATATTTGTAATAACATTTCCAGCTTCATGATTCAACTCATCACATGATATCACCTGCCATAAAGGGACAAAATTAAATGAGAAAGTGAAAGGTACTTCCGCACACGTAAATAAACAAAATCACTAAAGTCAATGAAATTCGGGGAACTAATATTATAAGCATAATGTGATGAGAAATAATTTTTTGAAAACACTTTTCGAAGGAATTAAAGCATATTGAAAGTCAAACGAGTAACAAAGTAATTCATAAAAGTCACAAAACAGGGGCAACATAAGCAAAGAACAAAGGATAATGGAATGGCAATTTATATTGATTGACACTTCATCTGAATGATTTATTTGCAAGTATGTTAAGCCTATTTAAAAAATTTATATTATATATGCACAAATATTGAAGCTATCTTAAATTAACCAAACATAAATAATTTCTGATTTTTATAATAAGCACTAGAAAATTAATCACTTCCTCAGAGAGTTAATTATTTTTAACTAATAGAACATCATAAAGTAGAACAGTTCTTAAATTGATATGCAGTGACACAAGTAGTATTTACTGTTTTGGAGAATTTAATCTTCAATTAGCCATTTTACCTGCCACTCCAAGTGGTTTTGATTATGATTTTTGCTTATTTATTCAAAATTCCATCCTTACTTGGTTCAATTGATCTGTTTTTTTTTTAAAATTATTTATTTATTTATTTATTTTTATTATGCAGCCTACTCTTTGGATTCTAGTTCAAAATTAGGCTTTAATTTTAGGTTGCTATCATGTTTGTTTCTGCCACAATGTTCCTATAGCAAAATATTCTATTGATTTATAACATGTATAGGCTACTATAGAATCTGTAACAATTGGTGAAAGTAAACTCAGCTTTCTCTCTACTCCTTGGTTGAACTTGGCAATCTCTTTTTATACACTTAATAATCTTCTTGATTAGATGAGTGAAATATTCTGCTCATAGATTCCAAATCTTGCCACACTACCTCATGTATGTTTCTTTTGGATTCTACATTCACAATGCACCCACACTAAAGTACTAATAGGTGAATCGCTTCCTTCGGAATTTACCGTTGCTGTGGATTCAATCTTGTAAAAATGGACTGTTAGACATAGAAATAAAATTTTCTGTTGTTGATAGAACTGTAAAACACATTGTAGTAGGTGAATTTTATTATTTGAAAAAAAAAGACAATAAAACAATGTATAGAAAAATAAAGCATGAGCCTCTGCTAGCTAAAAAAATACAAGAATATAAATACAGGTCAAGTGGCCTAATAAAAAAAATGAAGATTATGCTTAATACAGTATAGAAACAAAATCATAAAGAACACAATTTCATTAATTAAAGACAAAATAGTTACATTAAAAATCAAAAAGACAATGTCATTTCTGAAACACTTAATACTAAATCATTGAACACATTTCACTTGCTAACAAAAAAAATAAGAAGAAATTAACCAAACTTACTATTACTCAACGAAAAGCAACAAACAAAGACAAATTAAATGAACTCATAGCATGCAATCTAATTTTGCAGGCATCCTTCTGAGGAAGTTCTGAGGAAAGGTAGGCAAATCAAAGCGGAGCCTCGGAGGTCTTAACAAGTAAGAGACCCAAATGGCGATTAGAATCCGAAAAGGAATGAAAT
Organism: Cyamopsis tetragonoloba; assembly: GCA_037177725.1. Lineage (NCBI taxonomy): Eukaryota > Viridiplantae > Streptophyta > Magnoliopsida > Fabales > Fabaceae > Cyamopsis > Cyamopsis tetragonoloba. Next base: position 64,947,645 of record CM074121.1, read on the forward strand.
AAGTCAAAATGGCAGCAACCAAACAAAAAAGCACAAACAAAGAAGTTGCTCTTGGGTCCCTCCAACTAAGTAAGGACTGAAACCTTTCTCCTTGAGTTGCCAAGTCTCCAATAACTTCTAGCATCCTCCCTGCAACACCCCTTAACCTATCATATCTCTTCTTTAGATTTTCACCATTGAATTTAGACGGAAATGGGTCAAACTCATCTTCTAGTTCTTCAACTGTAGCTGTTTCACCCTGAGACAATTGCATGTCCATGTGAGAAGGGTATCTAGGCCTTTTTCGGTAGCGCCAAATGCCAACCAGAATGATAAAGGAAAATGTTGATGGCAAGACTAATCTTGGAAAGAAAATCACAAGGAGAAACATGAGATAACTGCTTATAGTCATAAATGAACTCTTCCAACTATGAATGTGATCAATTTGTTTGCACACAAAAAGCAAGCCACTCAAAAGGTTTAAGATCCTGTGATATTGAGCTCTTCCTCTCCTCATACTCCACACATTAGCCCTCACATCTAGCATGTACTCCACAACCTCTTTACTAAGTGGTGGTTCTGCCCTTTTGAACCTCATCGTGGTGATCGCGGCCGCTTGGTTCCTCAAACTCTCTAGTTGAAATATAGACAAAGGGCATAGGAAGTGCATTTTTGGGAGCATAGGTTGCGCGTAAGTTTGCAAAACATTCAACAGAGAAGGACAAGAAAACCTCACAGCCAACTGAATCTCTCCCATTTTTCGCACTCCTTGAGGGTGCAAGTTTATGAGTGGATAAGAATGAGTGTAAACTCTATCACTTTCAAGTGTGGAAAGCCTAATCCTTACCTTACCAATTCTCTTATCAAGTCCTCCATCTGCATTTTTCCCTCCACATCCATGTAAGCGTCCATTGTCAAACACAACAATTGTAATGATTGTGCAAGGATCATACACTTCCCAATGATATTGCTCATTCCACTTTGGGCTAAGACTGTTCACAATAGTCCTTGTTCTTACCCACTTGGGACCATACTTAGCAACACAATATGCGTCGGTCCGGTTGTCCTTCTTCATTGGAGATAGGCCAACAGCATTTAGGATTCCCAATTCTAGGGACACCAATACTTGGGCTACACAAGTGTTTAGCTGAAGGCCTTAGGTCACTACTATAGTGAGTGGCCTCATCAAGGACATGGTATCCTCCATCCAAAGATATCCTCAAATGAATTCTACCCGTGAATTGAAACTCTTCTACTTCTTTACATTCTTCATTTTCCTCTGGGAATTTGAAGGCTATACCACACACCAACTGGTGGGGTGGCATCTGATCTCATTTCAATATCCTTGAGTGGAACCACACAATTTCCTAAAGTTTCATGCTTGTTGGGATTGTTATTCCCTTGCCCCTTGCCCTTGCCCTTGCTCAATGTTTATAAGTAAGGACTCTTCAAAGGGTTCTGCTGCCACAAACATCAAGTCCTCGTTCCACATGGGATTTGCATTACATTTTATAGGTCGGCTTCTCAACGCCAGGTTTCCCAAGATAACTTGGATGAAGATCTCAGAGTTTGCATTCTTGTTCTTCAGCAACAAATCTTGTACTTGAATCACATTAACTCTGAGGTACCAAAGCCTAGGAGAAATGTACACCTTGGAACGCGTGTGAGCAATATTTTCAACACTAGCTATTGCTGCATCAGAATGCCAAGCCTCAGAAAACCCTTCATCTGCTTGAATTCCCATCCAAACAGACACCATCAACTCTCCTTGAACAATCTTCTTCTTGTTCTCACCATTTTGACACTCTAGCTTGTACCATTGTGGTGCCAAAGGGCTATCAGGAGGAACCCTCATGGGAATGTCAGAAATTGTGAAAGCAATTCTACCCATTATTTCATCAGGCTCACAACTTCCCTTGTCCTTCACCAAAATTTCCAATACCCTTTCTTGAATCATGTCTTTGGAAAATGCAAATACTTGGTTCCATTCTAGGATTGAGGTATTCTCAAAGTGCCTTGTGGTTCCAATGAAGCTTCCAATTTTCACTTCCACGTAAGGGTCAGAATTGGTTTCTGGCAAGTCTTTGGCTCTCACTATTCTTGCAAATATAAAGTACATTTTTTCGACCAAGTCAAATGCTGTTGGAAGCCTATCTCCACTTATCACTCTTCCTGCATTGATGTTTGGACTTGTCTCCTTCAGAGTGAAATCCTCTTTGTTCTTTTTTTGGTTCTGATTCTGATTCTTCTGATGATTGGATGTCATTTTTATTCTGCACAAAGTGAACACAAAATGCTGTAACTCTAAATACAATCTTTACAAAAACTGAGGTGAAACATGAAATAATAAAGACAGCAAAACTGTGGGTTAATCACAAGTGGACATGACAAGCACATATTTATAAAACAACTAACAAATGAACTTTGCCTTATAAAACCAAGAAACAACTAAATAAAAATAAAAACATTTAATAACTCAAGCAAATAAAAATGTATACAAATACTATTAAAGATTAACTCCTACAAACTAAGCAAAAACTTGTACAAAAGTAAAGAAGTTCTAAACATGAACCGCAAAAGCTGAGCCTGAGAATTTTGATAGAACCTATTGTTATTAGCATTGAGAAGTTTTTTTGGGGTCTACAGCATTGGGAACTTCTTCAAGTTAAAAAAAAAAACTCAATAGTTATTAAGCAATAACTTATTAGAATTGAAGTATAATTTTCCCAAAGTAAAGCTTTTAAATTCTATTAGATAAGTTGTGTTATGAAATAATAGCTTAAAAAAAAAGGAAAGTTATATAATGAAATAAAGAAGACAGCAAACAGTGAGTTAATCACAATTGATATGACAAACACATATTTTGTGACAAAACAAACAATATTTTAGTAACACAATTATCAAGTGCAGCAACAGTTTTATGATTCAATCCTAGCAGTTTTATCTTCTAATTCATTTTGTCGTGATCCACTCCATTTTTCATATCCCTTGATAATCATTTATGCAACAATATGAAATTCTTTTTTTTTTTTTTGACTAATTTGATATACTAACAAGGAAGACATCTCAGTGACTGTTTCTTCGAAGATAAATATTATTTGAAGATAAAGAATAAGTAATGCCTAATAGGAATATTATCACAAATTATGTTACTGATTTGTTTCTTTTATGTAATAATCAAAGGCAAATATTCAGAAGGAGAAGGTTGATGCCTGTAATAGTGCTATTGGGTTGAGCATGATTGCTTTCTACAGAGGGTACACGCTTACGAACACAAAATGCTATAAGTCCAATATTAAACATGTGGTTTGATGCGATTATTGCAAGCTGTCCGCAATCACAGCGGAATGCAGTTGCAATGTCAACATAAAATAATATGATTTATGACAATAACATCATATGATACACGCCTCAATTTACATATAATGAAATCACGTACATATATAGTATGAAGAAGCAAGCACAAAACAAAAAAATATAATGAATAAAGAATATAAAATACACAGACATGTTTCTTTCTTACCTTGAAGCAGTGATGTGTTTTCAAAACTTGCAAACAGAATAAGAAAATGATAGAGAGAATGCAGTTTTTAGTTTTTGAAAAAGGAGGTTAACTGCTTTAGTTTTATTCAAAAAAATTTGCTTTAAGAAACATAACAGAAATAGAAGCAATCAATGTGGCAATTATGGTGTTTTGTAACAGAAAATATGTTTTTATTATGTTAGAATTTTCAAAATAACTATGCATTTGATTATTGAATCATTATAAAATATGGAGATGCATATAATAATTGGTTTGATTTAATTTTTTATTTATTTATTCTTTATTATTTATTATATTATATATTTGGTTTGGGTTTTAGAAAACCCAGTCTAGTGGATTAAGTTCTTAGTTATTTGGTTTGTTTTCTAAGACTTTCTTTTTTGTCAAGTGAATCATATCAACTTTCTTATATAAAATTTTTCTGTAATTATCTAAGTACCGTAAGCAACAAATTCTAAATAATTCTCTATTTGCTACAACTATATATTTGTTTATCTATCTATATATATATACCTATATTTTTATGTATTTTCCACTTGAACTTTTTGAATTTAATTACTATGTAAAAATGTATTTGTAAAGTATTATGTAAAATATTAAATGTAATTAAATTTTTCTTTCTTTTTAATTGTTGATTTCTTTAACAAGTAAAAAAAAACTATTTAATTTTTATTTTAATACAAATTTTATTGTATTTTGACTACTTTCTAAGAAATTTTAATGTTATGTTTAATTAAATTTGTAAAATATTATGTAGACAAAAAGAAAACACGAAGTCAAAAAATCGTCATAAAAGCCCATATGCAATATATATATATATATATATATATGTGTGTGTTAGACTGTTAGTAACCCATTTGTTCTTTTTAATATTATTTCTTTTAAATAGTTTAAATAATTGTTAATTTATTTACTTTTAATTTGAATATTAAATATATAAATGATATTATAAGATGTTTTAACAATGTATTCAGAAAAAAAACCATAACCAAGATTTTAAATACGAGTACAAAAATCATAAATAAACAGTGTTTTTCTTAACTTGAAGAAGAGCTTTTAGGGCTAATCGTGATATCCACTAAACTCGAATAATATTAAAAGACAAATAAAATATTACTCAATGAATAATTAATTTTATTAAAAAAAAATAAACAACTTATAATTACTTCTTCACCATAATTTTAATAACATAACAATAAAACTAATAATAACTAATTACATAAAATTTATCCGAACATTATAAAATTATTTTAAATTCATACTAAACTATAAGTTGACTACTCAATAAGTGATTCTAAACACGCATGTTTTATTAACTTATGATGTGTGCCTCCTAAAAATTTGAGAAGAAAAATTAATTATGTGTCTTTTAATTTTAGTTATGTAACTTAGTAAGCACATTAAGACATGCATATGTGTTTATCGAGTTCAATTCTTAATTATTGTACTTTTCTTAAGAAAAAAAAAAAAAATTTTACAATACACTAATTATTATCAAGTGCAGCAATAGTTCTTCTATGACCATAATTATCCTATTCCATTATAATAATGTATTTTGTGATCCAACTTATTTTTCATATCTTCTTATCATTATCACAAATTATGTTATCGTTTTGTTTTCTTATGTAGGAATCAAAGGCCAATAGTTAGAGGGAGAAGGTTGCCACCTATAATAATACTATTGAGGAGCATAATTGTCCTGCTTTCAAACATAAAATACTACAAGTCAAATGTTAAATTCACATGCGATTATTGCAAGTCGCAAGCAATTATATCTTAATGCAGTTTTAGTGTCAACAAAAATAGTATTATGATTTAAGACAATAACATTAAGTAATATACTTCAAAATTTAGGGAGATAATGAAATCACATACACATATAGCATGAATAAGCAAACACAAAATAAAATCAAACAAAGAACCAAAACACACATTTCTTTCTTACCTTAAAAACTTGAAAACAGAATGAGACAATGATAGAGAGCGTGCAGTTCTTAATTTTTGAAAAAGGAGGTTAACTGCATATATAATAATAATGGGTGTTTTATTAAAAAAAAATCTCCTTAAGAAACATAATAGAAGCAATCAGTATAGTGATCATCTGTTTTTGTAACTGAAAATATGGAAATTAGGAAATGCATATATAATAATAATTGATTCGATTATTCAATCTCATTATACATTTAATTATTATCATTATCATTATTAAGCAATTAACTATTGAAACCGAGAACCAACAGAAAGTACAATATGATTGAAATTTAATTCCACCCATGACATAGTCTCTTCTCAAGTAATGTTATTGAGAGAAGCACATTACTCTTAAAAATACAAAAACTATTATTTGTAATAACATTTTCAGCTTCATGATTCAACTCATCACATGATATCACCTGCCATAAAGGGACAAAATTAAATGAGAAAGTGAAAGGTACTTCCACACACGTAAGTAAACAAAATCACTAAAACAAATGAAATTCGGGGGAACTAATATTATAAGCATAATGTGATGAGAAATAATTTTGGAAGAATTAAAGCACATTGAAAGTGAAGCAAGTAAGAAAGTACTAATGTGAGAGGGAAATTTATGAATTACATGGTTCAAAGTTTGCAGTGCACTTGTCTGGAAGCTGTGAGGCCATGTTACGGTCAACCCCAGAAATTGGAGGGCCATTGACAAGGACACACAAACAGGGCTGCCCTAAAGCCTTAAGGGCATTGCAACAAGCATCACTTGGTGGAATTGGACTAAATGGAGCAACTGCTGCCCTACAAGGAATTAACTGCACAAGTGCAGAGAAAAATGTGCTTGTGCAAGGTGTACTTTCAACTTGTGCCACAAAAATTAATCCCATCATCCACATTATTGATACTGCTCTGTTTCTGAATAACTTCATCTTTCAGCTCCTCTTTATAATTAATTATTTAATTTCACTTAGCTTCCTAATTAAGTGCAAATCAATAATTACTTACTTTTATGCTACAATGGAAGGGGTTACTAATATTGTATTGTATTTATACATGCATATTCATTCATTATGTATCTATGTCATGCTTCATACATGTTTGTTCTAACATATTTAAATGCGGTTGGTGCTGAATGATTACAGTTGGAAGCTTCCATGTATGTGATTTCTCATTTCTTCCATTTCTAAATTGTTTATTTTCTTTCTAATCATGTATATTTTGATAAGAGACAATCTCGTTAAAGGTATACCTTTTTTTCTTTCATATAATCTCGTTCAATTAATAAAATGCATGTCAGTACTCAGTGTGATATATTAAAATTTGGCAAAAATATTGAAAATATTGCTAAAATTGAATGTCATAAAAAATAAAGAACTAAAAGTGTTTTAAAAAAAAAAGAAATAAACCATAAAAGGGAAAAGGACAGAGCAGAAAGAAGACCAGACAATAAATAGAATTATGTGTTTGAATCATTCAACAATTACAAATTATATACCAAGAATATTTGCAAAAGAATAAAAGAAATAAAATAGAAAAATGTACAAAAGAATAAGTCAGCCGTAACAGTTCAGCTAATCTAAAATGATCCTAAGATATTTGTGTGATGCTACATTTAATTGCCGTTGTGCGCTGGTTGATTATTGTGGCATCATGGTTTGGGCCAGATTGCATATTGGGCTTATATTCAGTTAAATCATATAGACAGGGAGAATAGGATTAGCACAATCTTTAGATAGACTAAAAGTTTGATTAAGTCAAAAAGATATGTTCAAGTTTTATTTAAAATCGTAAAAAATTATAATTTTAAATAATAATTTATTTGCTAATAATTATCAAATTTAATTTTGTTTATAGAGTTCTGACTTAGTAACTTTGTGTATTCACAAAAGAAAAAAAAATGATTTTGACATTGTGGCATGTATTGATATTTACCACTTATCTTTTTCTAATTTTCAAAGAGCCTCGTATTTTCTTTCCATTTTCACTTCACCTTTTAACATGTAAATTTTTATTAAATGCTAAACCTTTTTTCCTTATAAAAAAAGCTAAACATTTTGGTTTAGGATGACGATAAATATTTTTTTATGAGAGATAATCTTATTTAAATCCGATAAAATTATTATAGGCTGCAAAATTTTATATTTTATTATTAATTTTTTTAATGTATACTCATGAACATACAATAACAAACGTTAAAAGGAATACAAAACTTATTATGTAGGAGTATTTTTTTTTCATGTACATTAATCGGAATTAAATCTAAATACTCATACACCATTCCATATATTTTAATAAATGGTTTAAATTAGAGAATTGATATTGTTACTCCTATATTGATATTGTCACTCCCATTTAAAAATTTTCATTTAATTTTGCTTTGTTTTTTACAAAGGAGAAGAAAAAAATGAATGACAATATCACTCCCCTTAAATTATCATAAAAATAATTATTAATTATTTTTTTCAAATTCCAAGAATCAAGCCATACCTTTTAAAATGAATATTTTTAGGGTAAATTGCAATCACTACCCTTGAGGTTTGGCTAAATTGCACTCCACCTCATTCTTGAGGTGAAATTGCACTCCACCCCATTTCATTAACTATAGTTAGTTTCATTTTTTTTGTTTTTTTTTTTTTTACAATGGTTAATTGATTATTTTCTACATTAAAATGGTTAGTTTTTAGGTTTGAATAAAGTTTTAGTCTCAACAATTTTAGTTTTTCATTTTAATCCAACTTAACTAAAATTTTTTTTTTTAATTCTTAATAATGTTAAGTTTTTTTATGACATTTTCTAGGGGACTTAAAGAATTTTTTTTTGAATTAATTTAGTTCTTAATTGATTTTTTTGGTACATTAAAATGGTTAGTTTTCAAGTTTAAATAAATTTTTGTGTCCCAACAATTTTTATTTTTCCTTTTAATACAAATTAATTCAAAACTTTTATTTTTAGTCTCTAATAATGTTAAATTTTTGCATCATATTTTTTCAGGGACCAAAAGAAAAATAAATCAAATAACAGGATTAAAGTAAAAAAAAAAGGACTAAATATAAAAATTAGTAACTACAAGGACTAAAATATTATATATTTATCATGAATCAAAATTTTATATGGATTAAAAACTAGGTAAACGGAACTAAGAAAATATATTTTCATATAATATATTTTATATGGACTAAAATATATTTTTGCATCATATTATTTTTTAATGTAAAAAATAATCAATTAATCATTGTAAAAAAACAACAAAAAAACAAAAAAAAAAAGAAACTAACCATAGTTAATGAAATGGGGTGGAGTGTAATTTCACCTTAAAAATAGGATGGAATGCAATTTAGCCAAACTTCAAGGGTAGTGAGTGCAATTTACCCATATTTTTATATTAAATTTCTTATTGCGTATCCATCAACACTATTCAAAGTAACAATGTACTCCAATTCTAGCAATCATGTACTTGTTAATATACGTATTTGGTGATCAATTAAGTGTGTGTTTAGTTTTTCATTAGTTAAAACTTAGTTTGGTTAAAAGTAAGTTGGTGAAAATAAGTTGAGTTAAAAATTAATTTGATTCAATGGAATTTATGTTTGGATATTTTTAGCTAAAAGTAAGTTTAACAAACTGAATATTATTTAGATATGTAAGTAAAAATACTTTTAATAGTTATAATATTACCCAACTAACTTTTTCTCAACTAAAAAAAGACTCAAAACTTTCTTCCACCAAACCAGCTTTCAAAGCCAAGTTAATTAACAAAATATTCATTGAGAAAATCGATACAAGAGAAAAATAAACAATCAACCCAACTAAAGTAAACTTAATGGGTGCTGATTTAATAGTTAAAAATGAATGTTTGAACTCTTAGATAGAGTTTCAACCATAAGAATCATATTTTTGGAGAGATTTTTAATTTTCATCACACAAATTTATTCACTGGAATTAAATAAAATTATTTTTTAGTCCTTAACTTTGAGCATATTTAAAAATACAGTTTAATTAAGCATTTATACAATAAGTTATTATTGAAATAGGTTAATTTATTAATAAAATTACAAAACTTATTTGAATAAGCTAAAAACAACTTATACTGATAAGTTGTTCTAGCAAACTTATGAAAATAAGTTAGAAACAGCTTATTAAGACATATAAGTTATTTTCATAAGTTAACATAAGCTTTCCTAAACGCAATCTTTTTAAAATCAATTACAGTAATCGGGTGTTTTATAAAAGGCTAGTCACAATAGTTATTGGCTTTATAACAAAATGATTCACCTTAAATTAAAGTAAACTAATTTAAATGACATTTTATAAATTTGGAAACGACAAATTCATTATGAAAAAGTTATGGACTAAGTGACTAATATTTACTATTTCAACAACATATTTTGCGCTAGCGCATGAAAATTTGGTATAAGTAGAATTCGAACATGGGTTCTTTCATTGTGAATCGTTCCTCCTATGAATTTAGTGGGGTCTTATACCGCTAAGTCAACCATCGAGAATCTCAACAACATATTTGATAATTCAATTGTAATTAATTAATTTGATATTTTTAAATAAGTTAAGTTTTAATTCAAATAATCGTAACTACAATTAAACAAATTGAATTTTCACAACTGTTTGATTACCGTTATTATTTTACAACTTAAAATGAATAAAAATCGTTTTAGATATATATTAAAAAAAAAAAAGCATATTTCACTCATATAGAAATTACCATGTCAGAGTCCTAAAAATTAATTCTGACGGTTCTTTTAGTAATTTGACCAATGTTTCATAGAGAGGGAAATTGACACTATATAATTGAGATATCCGCGTCTAGCATCCAATTTGTTGGTCAAAAAAGAGATATCCATGTCTTTATTATTATTATTATTATTATTATTATTATTATTATTATTAATTCGAAAGTTAAAAAGAACCTTTTAAATTGATAATTTAAAAAAGAGACGGTGCATATTTTAATTTGTATGGTGTCAATTTATATGATCATCAATTCTCTAGATTCAATTAAAATTCTTGTAAAATTGAATTTGGAAGCAATTTGATTTTGGATTGTAATTTGTAATATGGGTGGATCTATGTTAAGTTGAGTATGCACCCTCTCAACTTTAAAATTTTATTAATAATATTATGAATTTTTTAATTTTATATCTGTATCATGATTTTTTTTATGAAATTTTTGAATTTTTAAACTTAAATTTATTTAAATTTTTAATCTATAATTTTAAATTTATTATATTATTGAATAATTATTAAAATTTTATTATAAACTCATTTAAAAGTACTTATTTTCTTTATTTTATATTTTTAATTAAATTGACCTACGAAGTCCGGATCTCTTATTAGGACATAGTGAATGAATCTTTTGTAGTCACAAATATCTTCTACACGAGACAATTTTGTTCAAACTAGGAATATCTACGTCACAATGAGACTAGGAGCTTGTTTGATATTTGTTTTGAAAATAATTTTTTATTTTAAAAATAGAAAAAAAATTGGTTGGGAGACTAGTTACGATAGGAGCTTTTGGATACCGTATGCGTTTTTCAACTTTAAAAAACTTAATTTCAAAACATTTAAAACTTATTTCAGTTTTCAGTTTTTAAAATTTACATACTAACATTCGTTAAAATCGCTACTCTTATTTTTTAAAACAAAAAAATCTTAAAAACTATTTTATAAAATAATTCTAAAAAATTAAAAAATAAAACTAAATCAAACTAGCTCTCTTGGTAGTATTTTTTTTTATTAGCAAGGTTTGAACCATAAGTCTCCTGCTCAAAGGAGAATATCGTTGTCTTAGACATGTAGCTCAGTTGATGAATACATGAGGACATACATGTGTAGGTATTGAGTTCGATTATCGGTTGTACTACTTTCCTATAAATTAAAAAAAGAAAAATATGGCTTTCACAAAAAATAAAAAAATAAAAGAGAATATCGCTTGTATTTATTAATACGAATCATATACAATGTATAAAAAGAATAATAAATTATATACCAAAACACACATTTGAACTATTTTAATATTATCAAATAACTTTGAATAGATTAACTTATAAGTTTGATTAAACAATGTTTTTACTTTTTAGGATACTTGTTAAATTGTATTAAATGCATTATATTTAATACTTTGAATTTCCTTTGAAAACATGTGTCTAAGAAAATATTTTTATTTTTATATTTTTAATAAGTGTGTAAAAGCATTGTTTAACATTTTACGTAAGTTATAAGGACTTGTGTTGTTAGGCCAACAACATCATCTCATTCCCATCCGAGTTTAAAAATTCTTGGTCCTGTTTTTGTTGAGTCAGAAAAATTCCCCATCTTGAAATTGAAAGTCTCTTTTGTTAATGGATTATTATCTCAGTCTCAGAAAATTCCATCCATGCCTGGTAACAATTTCCTTGTTGTTTTCCCTCATAATTTTCTCAACAATTGAATCCAAAAATGTCACATTCAGCGTGAATCTGATTAGGAGAAACTCTCCTCGTGATTTTCTTCAGCGTTTCATGGAATCAATTGATCCAAACACAGCACAATCCCAAACAAGTGCTTATCTTGGTCATTATCTCATGAAGCTCTCAATTGGAACTCCACCTGTAACAATCTATGGTATTGCTGACACAGGCAGTGACCTAACATGGACACAATGTGTTCCTTGTGTTAATTGCTACAAGCAAATTAACCCATTGTTTGATCCTCAAAAATCTCTAACTTATCGCAATGTTTCGTGCAAATCCCCTAAATGTCATAAACTTGACACGAGTGTGTGCTCTCCTCAGAATTTTTGCAATTACATTTACGCCTATGCAAGTGAATCCATGACACAAGGTGTCCTGGCACGAGAAAAATTCACCCTTACCTCTACCACCGGGCAACCCGTTTTCCTTGACCACATTATTTTTGGTTGTGGACATAATGACACTGGATCTTTCAACGATCATGAAATGGGTATAATTGGTCTTGGAAAAGGTTCATTGTCGCTAATTTCTCAATTAGGTGACACTTTAGGAGGCAAGAAATTTTCTCAATGTTTGGTTCCATTTCATACTGATGTTAGTATATTTAGCCAAATGAGTTTTGGTAGTGGGAGTGAAGTGATAGGGGATGATGTGGTTTCTACACCTTTGGTATCCAAACAAGACCCAACCTATTATTTTGTAACTTTACTAGGGATTAGTGTCGAAAATACTTATTTGCCCTTTAACGGTTCTTCTTCTAAGAGTATTGTAAAGGGTAATATGTTCCTTGATTCAGGGACACCTCCGACAATTTTGCCACAACAATTGTATGATCAATTGGTGAATGAAGTAAAGAAACATGTTTCAATGGGTCCTATATCGGGTGATCCAGATTTGGGATCACAACTTTGTTACAGAACTCAAACTAATCTTGATGGGCCTATGATAACGGCCCATTTTGAAGGTGCAAATGTAAAGTTAGAACCAATTCAAACTTTTATTTCACCAAAAGAAGGTGTATTTTGCTTGGGATTCACTAATACTAGTAGTGATGGTGGCATTTATGGTAATTTTGCACAATCAAATCACTTGATTGGGTTTGATCTAGAAAAACAAATGGTGTCTTTCAAGGCAAAGGATTGTACCAAAGTGTAGATATTTCTGTAAGATGTAAAAGCATTCGACTAATAAATTGTGCCTTTTGCTTAAAGAATAGTTTTAATTTCGTCTTAAGATAGGCATCACCTCACAGTTGCTCCGCCTGACCAACAACTGATAGGTAAAGGTTCAAAATGAGATTTACATTCATCTCCCCCAATTTTCCCCCTTGTTTGAAAAATACAGAAGTTATGAAATAAGAAATATTAAAATGTTTGATATGAAAATATTTGTTAAAAAGGTTATAAATAGTGATTAATTAAACCTTCTTGATAAAGTTTTAATTATTTTATTTAAATATTTTTCTTCAATTTTTCATATTCAATAAAATTAATAATAATAATAACTATTATTATTATTATTATTTCACAATTTTTATTGCATTAAATCAAATTATTTTTTTATCAACATTTAGCATATTTGGTTCAAATTCCCTTTTTTTATGTGTCTTTTAAGGTTAATGCATATATTGAAAAAGTTTATTAATATTCTTGTTATTATAAAAATTAAGTGATATATTGGGACTTTAAAAATTAAATAATTATTTCCTGTATTTGATCTGTTCAAATACATAAAAAAAATATATTTTTATTTTATCAAACTCTCATTAAATGTGTAAGGCCCCACTAAGTTGATGGGAGTGACGATCCACCGTGGGAGGTCTCATGTTCAAATCTCACTTATGCCAAATTTACGGGGGCTAGCGTCAGCCACGCAATACGAACGTGATTAGTCTTATCCTAAAGATGGAAAAACCGTAGTTATAAAAAAAAAAACTCCCATTAAATATCATTAAAAGCATTAAATACCAATAACTTTTTTAAATCTCCATTGTATCAGAGAAATTATTTTGCACTAAATGAAACTAATTATAAAAAAAAATACTAGTAATCTTATCAAATCTCTTTGATGGTGACTATTTAACAGCATGTTTAATTTGTATTTTCATTTTTTATTGTTATTTTATTTTTTTGTTTTCTAAAATTTTATTAAGAATAAACTAGAAATATTAAAGATAGAAAAAACTTCAGCATATTTTTATTTATAAAATTTTAGAAAATATAAAATAGAATGAAAATAAAAAATAAAAATATAAACTAAATATACCTTGAGCTTTGGCCAATCTCGCCAATAGATTTGTTAACAGAATATTTTGTTAATATACATCTATAAGTAACGTATATAATACAATTTTATCGGATATAATATTTATTTGATACAAAAATATGTCTATTCTCAAAAAAATATAGGACTCTATACGTTAAAATATAGTTATAAGTTCTTCTATCTAAATAAATAATTATAAAATATAAATTATAAATTATTTATTGTAGACTGGAATTATTGTATCAATTGCTATCTCCTCCTTGATAATTGATTTTGATTTACTTCTTTTTAAATATAATTTCCCTACTTTTCCTCTACGTAGGATTTTATCTATTTATATAATTTAATTTTTGCTTAACATTTATATGTAATTTTTTAATTTTTGCAATTTTTTTTCTGAAATTAAACTTCTTTATTTGAAGTATCTGAGTGAATTTGAAAAGAATATACTTTTCATTTTTTTCTTTTCTATTAGTGTCATAAATATCTCTTGAATATATGTCTAAGACGTTTTTGAAACTATGGATATCATGTACATATTTAATACCAATATATTTCTAATTTACAAGTATTCACGCTTAAATGAGTTTTTATAAATTTTTAATTGGTTTAATATGTATTATTCAATTTAAACGACTCTTTAATATTTCATTGAAAAAAAATCAAAACCCTGTAATTGTTGGTTAATTATTGTTAGTGACCAATATGGTAAAAAAGTGTGACCAATAATTAAAAAACAAAGTCTGAATTACAGCTGACTTTTGAAGTTTTGACCACCAACAAACATTGTATTAGACAAATGCCTTAATTAGAAATGTTATTATTTGTATTTAATGTTTTTGGTAAATATTAGTATTTAATTTGCTAAAGTGAGTAATATTAAGGCGTGAAAATAACATAAATTTACTATTTTTATTTTTATTTACTGTAGAAACTCTTTAAATTAATAATGTCAGGATTGGAGAAATTTATTAATTTAAAGAGTTATTAATTTATCGATAATTAATAATTATTAATTTAAAGAGTTTTTACGTAATTACATACTGTACATACCAAACAAAAAGGTAAATTAATCTAATGAACTACCTAGGTGTGAAAATGATGCATGTTCGGAGGTTTAGAGTTTAGAAGATATCGTGGGTACTATCATTGAGAACAATGCAGAGAATGACGGCGAAGATGATACAGTGTCTTTGGAGCCTGTTACGCGAAAGGAAGCACTTATGGCGTCGAACACTCTTCACAACTTTATGATACAATACAAAAATACAACACCTGAGCTATTGGATGCAATAAAAAAAGTTAGAGATGAGCTCCAAATAGACTTGAACTTTAAAGGAAAACAGACAGAATCATATTTCAATAGGGTGTAATATATTTTTTTTCAGTTTCTTTGAATTATTAATTTATGATTTTGTTGGGACCGAAAATTATAAAGAGATCTCCCGAAAAATTATTATCTTATTATTTTATCGAGTTTTTTAATTTTTTACATTGGCCCAAGTCGGGACCGGACAAATTTATTATTTCAGAGAGTTTATTAATTTACCGAGTATTAATTTAAAGAGTTTCTACTGTATTTTAAAAAAAGACTATTCTCATTCTTATTTGTCTATTACTAATATTTAAAATTATTTATGTACTATTAATTTGGTTAAAAAAATATAGAAAAATATATTTTATATTAAAATTTATTTAAAAATAAGTGGCAATACACAAATAAAATAGCCATCTATCCACCATTTATCATAGTTTTAATTAAGTAAATCTTCAAGATAATTTCTTTTTTGGTATTTTAAGATAATATTTTCTTAATTACTTATTTTAATAAGAAAAATCCACTAATAAGGTGTTGGACAAGCGGTAAACAACTTAGTCTGCCTTAAGGACAAGAACACAATTTCGAATCCACAAGAGTAGATGGTTGGATAACAATATGATATGATAAGAGTTGGATAAACTTTGATAAACTTTCACCCTATCCAATGTTTTGTGTCTCTACGAGATATTAGAATGGATACTACTGCTATTATTATTTTTATTATTATTATTATTATTATTATTATTTGTCTTTAATATTAATACTATTATTATTATTAATTATTTGTTTATTTTAATTATTATTTATTTGAATTAATATTTTTATTTTAATTATTTATATTTATATCTATTTTTAGTATTATTTATTTTTATTATAATTACTTTTATTATGATTTATTATTATTACTTATTATTTTTATTAGTATTATTATTATTAATTTTTATTTTAATTATTTATTTTAATTTTTATTATTAAAAATGTTAATTTAAGAATATGTATTATGAGTATGGGTAAAGTAGGAAATAAAAATTCTTATCCTATCTGACCTCTAACCCGACTTCCCCTTAGGATAACTTTTTGTAGTAGGGAATAAGATATGATAAGCTAACGGGATAAGCTTATCATATCTTGTTGGCTCATCAAACTACAAATAATAACAGGATATAATACATTATCCTATCTTGAGCTCTTTATCCCGGTCACTAACGGGCCCTTAATGTGCTACACACTTTGTTGGAAAATAATCCAGGAGAGCAACAAAGTTGTAGCTTGAGATGTGTTAATGAACACTATCGATTTATCCGGCGTTAATATCACAAACCCCCAGGATATAACAAACTCTTCCGATATTAATCGGATGTAGAAACTAGCAAGAAATAATATCAATTTAACCCAGAATATATTTAGAGAGAAAAGAATGATTTTGGTGTGTTTGAGAAGTGAGATGAGACTTCTTTTATATAGGCTAGACACCAGTTAATTCCTATGTAAAACGTTAATTACAAGGATTGGACGGTAGCCTCTGATTGGTTTTCAACTTGAGCAGAAGATTAACATGGACGGTAGACAGTGCACTAATATGCAATAATGGGGTAAAATCTATGTTTGGGCGGTGCTCAAAAAACAATGATACACTTAAAATTTTAAAATACACAAATTTTACAACACACTTGATATAATAGATGAATTCTCCCAACTTTTCAAATTGAAATTCGTCTTTCGTTCCCTAAGCTTCATGGCCACCAATCTCATTTTTCATCTGTGCTTGTTCATTCTCTTCATCTTCTCAAGTCAGACAACAATTGAATCTCACAATGCTGGCTTTAGCGTTCAATTATTTCGACGTAACCCACAAAATTCTCCTTACAAACAGAAAATTTTCAATTTTCCCAAAAAACCCTCTTCCCAAAATGGTGCTATTGCTAGAGTAATATCCGACAATGGTGATTATCTCATGAAACTCACATTAGGAACACCACCAATTGACATATATGGTTTGATTGACACAGGAAGTGACCTAGTTTGGGCACAATGTACACCTTGTAATGGTTGTTACAAGCAAAAAAATCCATTGTTCAATCCTCAAAAATCCCAAACATACCATGAAATTCAATGTCATACAAAGCAATGTGACTCAATTTTGGGTAGCACTTGCTCTAGCCAAAATGTTTGTGCTTATACTTATGGTTATGCTGATAATTCAGTGACAAAAGGGGTGCTTGCTAGTGAAAAAGCAACATTTAGTTCCACCAATGGAAATGCTTTTTTTGAAGACATTTTATTTGGGTGTGGGCACAATAATACAGGAAATTTCAATGAAAATGATATGGGTGTGATTGGATTGGGTGGAGGACCTTTGTCACTTGTGTCACAATTGGGCACAAAATTTGGCACTAGAAGGTTTTCTCAATGTTTGGTTCCTTTTCATACTGACCCTAAAATTTCAGGGACAATTAATTTTGGTGCACAAAGTGAAGTTTCAGGGGCAGGAGTAGTCAAAACTCCTTTGGTCTCTCAAGAAGGTCAAACCCCTTATTTGGTGACACTTGAAGGAATAAGTGTTGGAAATAAGTTTGTTCCTTTTAGTTCTTCTTTTCCTCGTGAAATTTCCAAGGGAAATATATTGATTGATTCAGGAACACCAGCCACATATTTACCAAAAGAACTTTATAATGGTTTGGTAATGGAATTGAAGGCACAAATTAGACAGAGTCCCATTAGTGATGATCCAAGCTTAGGTCAACAACATTGTTATAAAAGTGATAAAAATCTTAATGGGCCAATTTTGACTGCACACTTTGAAGGGGCAAATGTGTCATTAACACCAGTGCAAACCTTCATTCCTCCAAAGAATGGGGTGTTCTGCTTTGCCATGGCTGAGGCAGATGATGGCCAGTATATATTTGGCAATTTTGCTCAATCTAATGTTTTGATTGGATTTGATTTGGATAATAAGCTTGTCTCCTTTAAGTCAACTGATTGTACTAAACAGTAGAAACTTTTCTCTGTATTTTATGTTTTGGTCAAAAATATGCATTTTCATATGTGATGTGATTGACCAATTTAATTTAGGAAGAAAGTCCCCATTCCTTTTTCAATTATGTTACATTTATTTTCGTATAGGTCATATTTATTTATTTTTTCTTTTATCTCTATTCTCTTTTTTTTATATTACTTGTCACATCGACTTACTCAAAATCAATGTATTATAAGCTTAATTTTGAGGAGTATAACAAAAAAAAAATGACACTTTGAAATTTTAAAATCTACTTACATACTCTTTTAAAATAATAATTTTATAATAATGTTGCTTTCTAATTTTTAATATTATTTTTAATTTTTAATAAATAAATTTTTTTAAAAGATATTTTAAATAAAAGCAAATTCAAAAGTTTTCATAGTACTAAATATAAACAAAAGCAAATGAGCTATTTATGTGTGTGAGTAAAGGATAGAGTCTCGTTTTAAAATAGTAAAGGTTAAATCAATAGAGCACTGTCATGTGGTGCCGTTGCCTATTTTTTTAAAAAAGTTAAAAATTAAAGATAAACCGTATTTAACCTTAATTTGATAAATGTTTTTTTTAAGAATCTTAATTTAATAAATAATTTTAAAATTAGTATGTTTTTTAAAAAAAATTGTCAAAATCAATGGTGGTGGATTATCATTTTTCTTTAGATCCATTCAATTTCTATCACAAGCATTATGCGCAATCCTTTGGGGCCCTATTTTTCTTTCTTTTTTTTTCGAATTTGATCAGAACCATAACATGGGAAATGCTAGGTAGTGGATTGAAAACAGGAAATAAAGGTTAAATTACATCTATGTTATCATGCGCAAATCATAATATACAACTTTAATTATTATTCTTTTTTTTTTTCTGGAGGATGTCTTCCTATAGTTACTCTTGTTCTTCGAGCTCAAGAGAATTTTAGCTTCTTTTTTTTGTTTTTATTTTTTTTGTTACCAAAAAAAATTAATCTCTATTTTTTTATTGATAAAATAAAGTCTTTATATGAATATTCTTCCACATAAAATTTACAAATTCTTGTTATCCGCTTGAAATCTCTAAGATTTAATTTTTTTGAATTACTACTTGAACTCTAACATAGTTCCACTCGACCTTGGGTTTTAGTCTACTTAATCATGTACCAAGTTCTGCAACTCAAAAAATTGGAGGTCTAAAGTTCAAATCTTTACGGTAGGCTTATAAAAATTAAAAAAAAAGTTTCACTCAAACTCCACAATTAAAAATATCAAGTGTCATACAAAATTATAAAAGATATACATATTCACCTCATTTCATAATTATAAGCTCACATCCTGAAATTCTTTAAATATGACTAATTTTTGTCTTTAAAAAAAAAAAGAGTGACAAGACATAATCACATAAAATAATGAAAATAACAATATCCTAAACACAAAGTTACGCTTCTTTTTTTTTTTTTTTTTTTTTTTTGATTATACAGAGTTACGCATTTTAAAGCCAGCACAGCCAAGAACTGCATGCTATTGGTTCCTAACCTCTTTCCTTCGGTTATTTCCTTCCTTTTCGCTGCTATCCATGTAACCCAGGGTACGAAAATTTGACTATCAAACATCCAACTAGAATTATTTTTGAGTTCTTTCCACCAAAAAGATGAATAAATTAACATTTCTTTTTCACAATTGCTTCAAGTTGTACATACTTTTTTGAAATTTCGAGAGAAAATGTACAAAAATACATCCGGTAAGGTCCTGTTTGAATTAACCTAACAAGAATAGGAATGAATAAAAATAGAATGACATTGACATGTTACCATGTTATGCCTGGCTAAAAACAAGATGATTATTTCATTGCTATGTTCGGTTAGTTATGTAATACATTAAATAATGGAATAAACAGAAAACTCTTAATTTAATTTTTAAGATAAAAAAATTAATGTACATGGACACATACATAACAAAGATGCAATTATAGGGCCAGATAATAATCACGTCAAAATCTCAGGACAAGATAATGATTAAAGCAAATACTAGAATCATAAATAGATTGACACATACCTAAACAAACAATTGAACAAATCCTAACTCACCTGACCTCAACAAGTTTCAATTGGACCAGATACCCCACAATCGGGAAAGGGTGACTTTAATGAATTCAGCCGAACTCATTCGTACCCTTTCTCGACCGCAGGAAATCAGGTTCTGTTTCAATCATGCAAATCAAACCTTGGAGGTGTTTTGCTGCATATGCCAAGCTACAACCTCTTTATAAGCCAAGTTGCCCCCAAAAATATCCAAGGCACTGCCCACAGTAACATCCACACGTTCCATTCCAGCCCTTTTTATTCTCTCTAAATCATCCATTACAGTCACACCACCAGCATAAGTAACAGCAATCTGAAAATCAAAATGCACCAATAATATGCACACTTCACAATGGAAATATGAAGTAAGGCATATGCTTTTAACTGTAAATCAGCATTTCACAGCCATCGTCTTTCAAACAGTGAAACCTATCCTTTTGCATTTACCACTCATTCTTCACCAGAAATGCACATAAGCATATCATTTAACAAGGTTCCTTAGGTACATCATCTAGGCAGGCGTGAAAGAGCTTTTATGAAACTTATTTACGGTAATGAAGACTAAGATTGGGTAAACAAATTAATTGATCACTTATGCAATAGATGAACAACTTAATTAAGCACTTACACAAAAAACTATTATTAAATTAGAACTTATTTTTAGCTATGAATATGAATATGATATTACTGCGTTAACTCGTTAAGCTGAGAACAAATTTTATTTTAATAAGCTTCTCCATGAAGCTTAGGAAAAGCTAAAAACAGTTTATAGGAAAATACTAGTTGTTTCCATAAGATCCAAATAAGCTCTTTGAAATAGCCCCTTATTTCTCCTTATAAGATTTTTTTAGCTTACTCCAGTGAGTTTCATGTTCATACTTATTAATAAGCTCTTAAGTAATTTATATATCTGCAGTCTGTACCGGTGTACCCTATATCTTCAAGTCGTACAGCCAAATGCCAATGGTAATATAATCTATCACAAATAACTTGTCAAAGACATCATCATATGCCCCCCGCCCCCCAAAAAAATAATAAAAACAAAAAACTTTGTTGCAACCAAAAATAAAAATTAACAGGTGAAAATAAAGTCAAGGGTTACCTACCGGTGAATGTTTGCCTAGCAGAGCCACAAGCTCTTCATCAATTCCTAACCTACAGCCAGAAACCATTGAACATCAGATGTATTTCAATGCAAGGGTGCGGTGTTGTATTTTTTTCATTTTTATTTTTTCCATTTTATCATATAAGTTCTGTTGGTCTTGAACACACTCATAGATTGCTAGATACATTTAATTGCATTTCTGAAATAACTAACAGGACAGATAATTTGAAACATACTTTCACAATACTTGGAATTGGACGTAAATAAAATATGTTCCTGTTTAGATACTTTCACTTTTTCCCTATAAGTACTTTTACTAGTAGTGATTTCAGATCCCAGCGCAAATCTGACGGAAGTAAAAAATTCTTACTTCCTCCAAAAGTACTTTTACTTGTAGTTAAAGTGTAAACAAATAGGCCCTATATGGATTTTGTTCATTCAACTATTGAGATAACAAGACAACAAATGATAATGGGTGTAAACAAATGCCAAATAAAATTAAACTAAATTGATCTTTTCAATCATAACTTATATTTCCTAACTATTAACGATACTTGGAATTGGACGTAAATAAAATATGTTCCTGTTTAGATACTTTCACTTTTTTTCCTAGAAGTACTTTTACTAGTAGTGATTTCAGATCCCAGCACAAATCTGACGAAAGTAAAAAATTCTTACTTCCTCCAAAAGTACTTTTACTTGTAGTAAAAATGTAAACAAACAGGCTCTATATGGATTTTGTTCATTCAACTATTGAGATAACAAGACAACAAATGATAATGGTTGTAAACAAATGCAAAATAAAATTAAACTAAATTGATCTTTTCAATCATAACTTATATTTCCTAACTATTAACTGATTAACAGATCAAATAAACACAAAAATAATCAGTGTTATTCTGATTCTGAAACAATTTCCTAAAGCACATCAAAAATAGAAAAAGAAAAGAAAACAGAGCTTCATTATCATCAATTAAAATACTTTGATGGCATTCATACAGAACCACAGTTTGAGCCATATTTGATACAGTCAGCAGTCCAAATAAAACTATTAAAACACAGTATTCCATCAGTCCAGGGTACTTGACATAAAAATTCAAATCTACTGCTGGAATAAACAAAATCTAGACACACATTTAAATTCATTTTATTCTTGAATTGATTGCTGAATGTTGATATTTATCTTATGAAAGCGTGAAACTCTCAGATAGTAGGAAAAAGCAGGATCAATATTAAACGAGGATGTAAATAGAGATTTAGACCTATACAAGGATAGAATGTAAAGAACTTTAAAATGTCACCCAGAAGTAATGATGAAACCAAGAAACAAAACATAACACTTATCTATTTCTTTCTGGAGTACATTATTAATTATTCTATCAAATGAGGTTTTCCTCCCTCCTAACTAATTCGATAGCTATAATCCCTGTCCATATATGAAGTTATTTTAAGACATTAAAAATTGTTACTTACTTCTTCCCCTCAACGTCAACACCATGAACCAGAATCTCATCAGCAAAGTTGGCAAGAAATTGCATTACTTCAGCATCAAGAAAAACGTCACTGAACTTCTGCCATCTATCAGTGACAATTGAATATTTACCTTCCTGAGCATTTGAAACCACAAGTGCTTAAAAAAGAAGTCCAACTAGATGATCAAAAAGCATATAAGGGATATGTAGGATCTTCAAATAACATCCTAAATTTTCCCACTCTTAACACATGCATCTAATAATCAATACAAGAAACCTTCCAGATCACTGTTTACTTCCCTCCGTCAGATTACATGAGTATTACAAAACTTCTAGCAAATTATTAAATACTTGATCTTTCTACTTGTATAACCTTTTTCAGAGAAAAATCTACCTTCAAATATAAAGATAATCATTAGTAGTTTAATACCTTTTTTCTGCAACTGAGATCTAACACAAGCCTCTCTTTTCCAACAATCTGAACAAGATCTTTTAGTCTTCCAAGATCCATTTGTCCATTGTTGAATACATACTGTAAATACAGAGTCAATAAATACAATATGTCTATAATAATTTTTCTCAACAAATGCCACATCACTGGTGTTCTTCAATGAAATAATTGCTTTGTTGAGTTAATACAAATTAAGATTGGCAAACCCCAAGAAAATAATGACTTTTTCTTGCCACTTGACAGTTGACAAACATGTATTTCTTTTCTGTGTTTTCATTTTCAAAGAATAGCTTTAAAATAAAATGAGATATATACATATATAGAAATGAAAGGGAAATTGTCTTTCATCATTACAGATCAAGTAATATATATAATGTGCAAACGTACTTCAAGGTGTATTTAACTAGGAAGCCTTGTCTACGCACATTTGGTGAGACATGTTTTCTCTATGGAAAATCGATAATGGAAATTAAGAAGTTCAACAAGCCATCGAAGGAGAAAAGACATATAACTTACAGATGTGACAATGACATGGCTTGCTCCTTCCTCAATGTAACTCAAACAATTGTCAGAATTTATTCCCCCTCCAACTTGCAAACCGCCTATATTTTACCAGTCCTCCGCAGTAAGTTCAGCAGAGGGAAAATCTGTGAGTTTTAAAGATGTCATCAACCATAAAGGGCAAAGGGGATGCAAAATAAACTTGAAGGCACTCCCTTACTATGTTGATAAATATAAGCATGGAATGAAGGCATAGCAAAGACATTTCTAAGGCTAAAGGCCACAGAAACTCTCGTGTCAACAAAAAGCCACAAGCAGAAAATAGCTACCGAAGAAAAATTTCTCCATGACATTTACAAAAAAGATATGCAATTCTGAGTTCTGACATTAGGCATCATTTTTATATCTGGTAGTTTTGTATTTTCTTTTCCTATGGAGTTTAGATTTAATCAACAGTTACTCTAGAGGAAGAGAAAGCAAAGGCCATGCCACTATAGATTCTTAGTAACTACTTTTTTTTAAACTTTTAGTAACAAGCTTTTAGTTGCTATTTAATCCCCGGTTTCATGATATGATTAACTGATACATAGTGCAAACTTCTCACAATAGTTGGTGTGAATGAATTAGCTGTATTTGAAAGAAAAAAATGATTTCTAGTTGCATTTGTTTAAAGTTAAAAAAACAATAAAAAGACCTACATCACATTCACCTTGCCAGAAATAAGTGGAGGCAACTAGAAAATCCGAACAAGAATACAAAACCATACCTGGATAAGCATGCAACGCTTCAATGGCAGCAACTTTGCTTAATGGATCTGCACCGAGGATGATCACATGACCACCTGTAAGTCCATCTTGTTTGTAAAGAGTGGCATACTCAGCTGCTGACTTGTCAGACTCAAAATTGGTCACGGGATTCGACCCACCATCCCCTTTCAAGTCTTGAAGGGTTGACCCAACGATTTGCTTCACTTTCCCCTGCCATAAAGAGACGAACCTCCGAGATAAATATCATTTCCTAAAAGCACAGTCAGATAAACAAAGCTCCTTTTGTTGTTTCACAAAGCACCAGAAACCACTTTCATCAAAAAAAATATAAAAAAAATCATGTAATGATAAGCATTAAATCTTGGAAAAATAGAGGGTGGCATACCTTGTGTATATCAATGCAGGGGCGGAATTGAACAGCACATTGAACCCAAAGTAAAGATCTTTCTGTTGAATAGAAAAGCAGATTAGAATGTACTGACAATAAAGAAACAGCAGAGAGAGAGAGAGAAGTTACTGGAAGCAGAGAAAGGAGGCTTAAGCATAGCAAAACCAGGCTTATTGGGGGCAAAGATCAGTGAATGCATGGAAACTTGGAAGGAACGAGTAGCAAGGAGATTGCGCATTCTTGATGTTCGAAGCTATGATATGATGTAATGGAGATTAAGAACTCACTACAAATACAATAAGGGCGAGTTTACAGAATAAACAAGTTATTTACCACAAATGGACACACTCATTAACTATGTGTGTTGAACATGCACAGACACCGCGACAGATACTATCATTGATGGAAAAGTATATATCAGTAAAATATAAAGCACCTATAGGTATATATAAGGAACAAGAGAGTTTTAGAAGGTATAGAATATGGGCTTACAGAAATGATGCCAATCTCTTTCAACTACAGAATGCAGTTGTAGCTGGATATTGAAGTATCTAAGGCTATGTGACACGAGAATCCCAATATTAGATGTAATCTTAACAAGTGCTTATTTCTTTATTTATTTATAAATATAATAAAAAAAACTTCAATTATTGGTGAAAACGATAAGCTCTTGTATGGAACCTAACAAGTAATGCTCACTGGACAATTTCGGCAATCACATGGAGGTTTTAATACTAACAATGAGACGCGTGTATACCTATAATGTTACTTGATTACTTTCTAGAAGCCGTTAATCCTAACACACATATAACACTAAACCTGAATCCACAAACAAAATGTTGCTCCTGAAATGAAATTTAGCCCAACAAACAATCACAAGCAAATTCGCAATGCTAGAATGAAAGACAAATAAAAATTGAAGATTTAGAACCTAGATACTAATGCAGCTCGAACCTGAATCGCGATAGAGCTAGGCAGCAAACGAATCGATGAAGAGAATGAAGGAGGTTGAATAGTGTGTGAGCCGCGAATGATGCAACTGTGAAGTGCTTGTTTGTTCTTCGATTAGGCTGTTTGGTTGCTGAGAAAGGAAAGGAAAATAGAAGAAATTGATAAGGGCTGCTTCATAACTCTCTTTTAAAATAGTTGTGTTTTTAAAAGTAGAAAACAAAAAAATTATTTTTCGTTAGTTTTTAAAAATAATTTTTTGAAAAACATATTTATTTTTAATTTTAAAAATTAAACTTTAGAAATATTTAAAATTTATTCCAATTTTAAATTTTTATTTTTCTAAATTTTTATACTAATTTATATTAAAAACTTATTATTTTTATCTTAAAACAGTTTTAAAAAATTATTTTATAATATAATTTAAAAAAATAAATTGAATCAAACGTATCCTTATGTTTAAAATTTTCTTTTAATTACAAGAACTATAACCGATTAGAATCAGACACTCACAATTTTTGTTTTAAGTTAAATCTAATTGGCATGCATATATCTGATTCAAATTCTTGGATCATGCTAGATATGATATGAGTATGTTCATAGGCTAACCACTATAAAGCCATTAGCTTTTTAGAATCATTCAATGCATTATCATGGCCATTTTAGCCACAGTAGCACTGGTCCACAGTTCACATATTTGAGTAGTGCAAAATTCCCATTCTAGCCAAGCCACCTTTAGGTCTTACACATCACTCATGTATACTTGCATAAAATCGAACGTTGGTGAGGAATTTTCTTGGAGTTATGCTTTGGTGGAGCTAACAGCAACAGGAAGCAAAAAGCTACCATTACGTTGCAGAAGGTTATGTCGCATGCTCTTAGGGTATTGCTTGCTGCTTCTTTGACTTGCCTTTGTTTTGGAAGGACTGAAACATAGTATAAACTTGTTTAAAAAGGACAAATCTTATAATTTTTAATTGCACAATATGATCATTTAATTTTGATGAGCAATACTTATCTTCCTTTTTATAACAAATACAAATTAATTTTTCTTTGGTCCTACTTATATAAAAAGACAAATGTTAATTATTATTTTTAAGACACTTTTAAAGGTGTCAAATATAGTAAAAAATTGTTGAAAAATATAATTTTTTTAATGATGGAATAATGTGCAGTTATGATAATTTTTATAATTCTAGTAACCTTAACAAATGTGCTAAAGACATTGTTTAATTTAACAAAATCCTTATAAGAAATACTCCCTCCGTTTTCAGTTATAAGAAGGGGAAAAAATTACCTCACACTCTTTAAGAAAAAATAGTTTGTCTCATTTGATTTTTTTGAAACTATCTAAAAAGCAACTAATTGTTCTAAAGTGACTTATTTAAGTTAATATCTCTCCATTTTATAACCACTATAATAAATGAGTGAGTTAGGGCTAATTTATTTAAACTCACAAATATTTCATTTCAAACACAAGTAGAGAAGTAACTTTTTTTTAAATTGATTATGGAAATAATCAAAATTGATTTATGTTTGGTTGAAATAAAAATTGTTTTGTTGTCTTCTCTTTTTTACCACAGTTACGGTTGATTATGTTCTGTTTCTAATTATTTTGAGAAGTACGAACAAATAGACTAAAAATTTATAGAAGTGTTTTTTTTTATTAAAATAAGTTCTTATTTTATAAAAAAAAAAAACGGACTCTTAATTGAGTGGATGGTATTTTAGATTATTTTTTATTAAATACCAATAAAGGCAATTTTTTTTTGGTTCATAGGAAAACCGGATTCGAACCCCATACTTACACACGCATGTCCCCATGTGTTCACCAACTGAGCTACATGACCAATAAAAGCAATTATATTTGCTTATATTAAAAACCATAGTGCTATAAAAAAGTTTTGCTTATAACAAAAAAAAAAACAAAGGGAGTATAGTATTACTTTTGTTGTATTAATTATAAAGAAATAAGAAAGTTTATTTCTGCCCTTTATTTATTGAGTGATTAATTATATGGGTATTTTAATAATTTTATCATATTATTAATTAAAAGATATTATTTAATGTGTTTATTGATTATGATGAAATGATTTTTCACACGAAGTAGTATATAATAATTGAACTCTAAGTCCCTATTGATCAATTTTTTTGGGTGTACCTAGGTGTGGTAATTACTATCATAATTTGGGAATTCTTGTAGGAATTGTCCTATTTGGGGTTTGGGATCGAGAAAATTTTTCCCGTAGAGACAACAATGGGGACATAAATTCCCCTACTAAAAATTTGGGGACAAGGATCCACAGGATTCCTACATTCCAAAGTATGTATATAAAATTATATAAATATTCTTATTTAATATAATAAGTATACATAAAATTAATAGTACTAGTGTAGTTATGTATATATTTTAAAAAATAATATGATTAACTTTTATCTATTATTACCTCTACTCTTAGTTTCTGTCCCTACACTATCAACTGTTGTGCTCATCGCTCGTTCATTCCTGCACGTTGTTCTTGCTCGTCGTGCTCATTGTTGTTATTGCATTATTCATGCTCTTGTATTGTTTGTTTTGACTTTTACATTAGTTCATTCTTTTACTACTTATGTTTAAAATTTTTTATACTTTCTAAGAATTTTTTATATTTTTAAATAATTGCGAGGATTCCAATGGCCCCGCAAAGAAGTGGGAAATAGGGATTGAGAGAAAAACATCCTCATCACAGGGAGCAAAGATGGGGATGGAGAGAAAACTAAGAAGCAAAGACGGGAAGTAGCAGAATACTCCCTGACCTCGTGCGAGGTGGATCCTATTAATCAATTTTAAAGGCTGAAGTTGAACTCATGTTTCTATTTTTTTATCTTATTATTTTATATAGTTGATCTCATGTATGTTAAGTAGGGATAAAAATAAGTTAGGCTATGTGTCAAGGGTTTAAGTCTAGCCTAAATCAGGCTTAGGTCATATTAAATTTATTTATTGAATTTATCATGTTAAGGCTTTTTTAAAAGTTTAAAAAATTAAATAAATCATACTCTAAGCTATTAGGCAGACCTATAATAATAATAATAATAATAATAATAATAATAATAATAATAATAATAATAATAATAATAATAATAATAATATAACAACAACAATAATATATTAATTTATCTTGTGTTATTTTTATTATTTTTTATTAGGTTATTTTTATTATTTTCTCAAAATTTTGATATTATATTTTATGATTATATTTATCGTATTTAATCTTTAGCTCATTAATTATGTAAATATTATATTGTACTTATTGTATATATTCTACACATTAAATTGTTTAGAGGTTAGTTATTTTAAAATAGTTTTAACAACTTCATTTATAATATACTTTTAAATTTTAAATAGGCTTTCAGGTCCAATATTAA
Organism: Cyamopsis tetragonoloba; assembly: GCA_037177725.1. Classification (NCBI taxonomy): domain Eukaryota; kingdom Viridiplantae; phylum Streptophyta; class Magnoliopsida; order Fabales; family Fabaceae; genus Cyamopsis; species Cyamopsis tetragonoloba. Next base: position 64,977,298 of record CM074121.1, read on the forward strand.
TAGACTTTTAAAAAGGCCAGATTCATGTTATAAAAATAGCCAGACAAATAATAAGTTAGACTCAAACTTCTAAATTAAGAAGTTTGTCGGTTTAGACCTTACAAATCTAATTCGGTCTATGCTATTTCAACCCATATGTTTAAGCACACCCTTATAAAATATAAATTGCATTTTTTTTTGTTTTGCTTTGTTTTTTTTTTGTCATAGTTGTGCTATTTTCAAGTGACAAGTAATTAAGTTTTTTTAATTTTTTTAAATGAATGAAAAATTAAGTTTTTAAATATAAAGGATGAATAATTTTATTAAGCACTATTTTGTTTATTAATTAATCACTATTTTTTTTGTATAACCACAGGTTTTCCATCCTTAAAATAAAGTTAATCACGTTCGTGTTGTGTGGTTGGTGCTGGCCTCGAAAATTTGACATAGGTGAAATTCGAACACGAAACCTCCTGCTGTGGATTGTCCCTCCTATAAACTTAGCGGGACTTTACATTGCTAAACCAACCCTTAGGGTTATTAAGCAATGTTTTTTGGACATGCTTGTTTATTAGGCAAAAATGTTTCAAAGAATTTTAGGATATTTGTTTAGGGTTTTAAAAATTAACAAAAGTAAAAAATACTACTTATTCAGATAAATGTCTATCCTCTAAAATTAGTATAGTTGGTAAGAACATTGTGTATGAGTGTGTGATACATGGTTCAATTAAAGTTATAATTTTCTTGTAAAAAAAATGACTATAATTTTTTTTTAAATAATCAATTACTATATAATAGAAGAAATGTTAAATAAACACTTGTTACTTTTTTTTTTCAAATTTTGTAAATAAACACTTGTTTCTTTTTAAAATTAGAATAAGTGAATAAGTAATAAGCATTATCACTATTAGTAGATAAGCATACATAATTTTTGTGATAACAAATAAAAAATAATTATTTTTCTACTGAACATGTGAACATGAAAGTAACTATTTTTTTAAGTGTTTTTCTAAATTGTGCCTGTGCACACAAGTTAATAATGATTGAATTAAATTTTTTAATAATTGAATTTAATTTTTTTTACTATATTCTGTGTGCACCAATAAAACCCCTAGCACTTACTACTTAATAACTTCTCCTTAATAAAATTATATTGATTGCTAATTATTATTATCTTATGTCCCACAAGTTTAAAAAATCATTTTTTTAATTACTTCTTTACACAACTTTAAATTTCTTATTATTATTTTTTTAAATATACCACGGAGGCTAACAACAATAGCAAATAAACCGGTAATAATATACTAGTTTATAACTTAATTGTAGTTTTTGGATTCTAACTTTCTCAATTGGACGTTGTTTGTTTTCCTCAATTTTTAATGGTTGAATTTTAGTCTTTTGATTTTTTTTTAATTGTGTTATTTTATCTATATCCTATTAAAAAAATAATGCTCAATACAAATAAAATCATATCATATAATTAAGTGTGTGCAATAATCAGAATTGCAAAATTGAAAAATTAGAATAAAAAATTTGTAATTAAAAAAGTTGAGATCAAAACTGCATAAATTATATATGAATAATAAATTGAATTTGTAAAATTTTTTTAGACTATTTCATTTCTGTGACTCAGAAAAATATATGAAAAAATTAGAATAAAAAAATCATAATTAAAAAAAGTTGGGATTAAGAAAATATATGAAAGAAACAAAAATAAGATAAAAGGCCCAGCCCATTTAGATATGGGTATCAAATTATAACTCTCTCATTCTCCAGTTTCTCTAGCAAGCAGAGAAGCCGCCCTTCAGCCATTGAGTGCTTCTCTCGGTAAAACCTCTCTCTCCTTCTTCTAAAACCCAACCCTTCTGCTGCTGTGGCTGATCTTTCTTTTTTGTATGGTGGCTATTTATTGCTTCATCTAATTCTTACAGGGCTGATTCAACTCATATTTTAATGAGAAATTGAATTCTGCTGTTCTGATTTTAGGAATATTAAAAATTTGTCTGTTGGAATACGGGATTGCTGGGGTTTAAGTTATTCTTCCATTCTATCTGATTGTTGGGTGGGTTTCGTGGGAATCAAGGGGTAGAAATGAGGACGAGAACGACATGTTCTGTCTGCCGTGAAGCTGAGACCTTTTGAATTTCCTTCTCCGATTATAGCTTTGTATTTTTTGTTTGGCTTAAATTAAAGGGTAGCATGTTATTTCTGTTGCTCTTGAACTTTCAACAGACGCTGGCATCAGTTGCATGTGTCACTGTGTTTCTATGTTTCTATAGTTGTTGACTACATTTCCACCCGTGGCTTTGAATGGAAAGGGTAATGTTGATTCTCTGGAATGGTTGCCTTCTTGTAACTTAATTGTATGTTGAACTGTTACTTTGAATTCAGCAGGGAAAGATGGCTGGAAAATCGAACAAGGGTAGAAATAGGAAAGGGTCACATACTGCATCCGTTTCTTCTGAATCATCAGATCAATCTAATCTTCATCCAAATAATAATGTGGAAGTCACTTCAAACTCATCGAAGATTGATGCGGCTGAAGTTGCAACAGATGGTTCAACGAATGCCAATGTCGACGTTGCAACCAGTGATTCAATTGGTTCCAATCCAGAGATCCATGAAACCTCCAATGGAGGAAGCCAACCAAAGCAAGGTGACGTTTTTTTACTTGTTTCATGGTTGATGTCGGCTAATGATTAAGTCACAATCGTCCGAGGCCCGAGTTGGCAACTTAAAAAGGAAATGCGGTCTTGAATATAAAAAACATAAACTATTAACTGTTTTGAGTTGATTTTCCATTTAAATTAACGCATTAATAACGTATACCATATACTTTCTGTTACTTAAAAAGTCACTACTTGTTGCTACTTTCTATTATGGGGTTATTATTTTTTTAAAGTAAGTTCCGTGCATATGCGTGGCACGTATACCGTATGCGACAATTTAAGTTTTAAAAACCTAAGTTAGTCTTAATTTTTTAAATCTATATATATATATATACATACACACAAATTGGAATATAGTATGTTAAAACATGACAAAATTTCATAAAAGGTAAAAAACAAATGTCATAATAGCGCAAAACATTAATGATGCAGTACAGAATTGCATACCTGATTTTTTTAGAAGTATTTTTGGTACATATATGTATCCAGGTGTGCCTACCCCAAGGCAGTACTTGTATGGCTTATATATGGAGCAGATTTTACCCCTCTTAGCACCACAATGAGCAAGTTAAATGTTTTCGTTTTCGTTTTCATTTTTTTACTGTTATTGATTGAGAGTTAAGGGCTTGGCTTGCCTGCTCTGAAGCAGACGGTTTCACCTGAGGTGTTGAGAGACGCTGACCCTTTTTGGTGCCTTTCTTAGCACTCTAGTCACACCTTCTAGTGCATGTTTTTGACTACATTTGATGTTTAGTAGTAACCGACTACACTTGATATTAATTAGTAACTGGTAATAGATCTTCAGCTTACTTCTTTTTGTCGTTAAGAAAATTTGTGCAAGTGAGAATTTAAAGGCTTACTTTACATTCACGTTTTGAAGAAAATGTATTCCTACTTCAAGTGCATTCTTGAGAGGTCTTCGCAATTCGCAACCACATTGTAACTGCAATTATGGCCGCATCTGTGCTCTTGCTTGTGATTGCATTAGAAAAATTGAATTATGTTGCCTGAATTAAAGAATTAATGACATGAATGTCTCATAGAATTTGTGGAAGTTACTGAAGCTGTTGTAGTTAAACATAATTTCAACATAAACATTTTTTTTAAATTTTTTTGAGTGGCTTTCAAGTTTCAACATAATCATTTATAGATCGTTTTGCAATTTGGCAGCAGAAAATAGTTGATACTGTGAGTCAAAAGGAAGTAAAATCAGTAATCACATATGGTAATATTCATTCTTATCAACTTCAATTCATGGATGCTAATACCAGCAACCAAAGTGGAGATGTTTGTAGTGGAATGCTGCTATAGTTGGCCATAGCTGGCTGAAACAATGGCCATAATTGGCTAGCCTAATTTCTAATTTTTAGCTCACTAAGACCTAATTTCATTAAACAGGCCGCGCAAGTTAGCAGCTGCCTGTGTACTGGTCTTCACTCTTGTTTTCTTCCACTTCAAAATCTGTTATCTTTGATTGCTCTCCTTATAATTCAGTTAATCTTTATTTTTTAGGTATTTCATGTACTTCTTTCTCTGTACTTTTCCATCTCTCCTGTTACTAATTATTTTTATTCCTATGGTTTAAAATTTTAAATTGCTAGGGTTATGATTTTTTTTTCCAGATTTTCTCTCATGTTTTTACAAAACAAGCTTTGCCATATCCATATGATCCTTTTTTACTGGTCATTAGGCAATAGGGAAATCTGAAAATTTTCTTGTGTTTTTTTATAATGCACAATTTCTAATAATTCATGTAGTGCAGTTGTGGTTATTTAGTCTTTAGCTTAAAATATTGTATTTTTGTCAAATTTATTTCATTCCCTTCAGTAATGAATACGACTGAACTTCAACTTCAAAACTAATATCCTTCCCAACTTGATGTTGCAGGTGATCTTCAGCTTTACCCGGTTTCCGTCAAGACACAAACTGGGGAGAAACTTGAGCTTCAGGTGAGTTAATTTCTTCATGAACCTTTTGGTTGTTACCATGAACAATTGAGCGAAACTGAGGAATCAAGCGGTTATTAGGTGTTCTTGTCTGAAACCTAACTATTTCCATGCATTTTTATCAATGTAAAACTATTCGATTCTGCATTAAGAACATTTGAACTATTTATCATATTAAGTTTAACTTATGTACCATGGAAAATGTCTTCTAAATTGTTTATTACAGTTGAATCCTGGAGACTCTGTCATGGATATTAGACAGTTCCTTCTTGATGCACCAGAGACATGTTTTATTACATGTTATGACTTAATGCTTCACACAAAAGATGGATCCACTCATCATCTGGAAGATTATAATGAAATTTCCGAGGTAGCTGATATTACTACTGGTGGTTGCTCCTTGGAAATGGTTCCTGGTATGTTAGTAAACTTCTGCCCAGGCAATACTATGTTTTTTAGACGTTAGTGAATTATAATATGATAAACCCTTTTTGCAGCCTTTTATGATGATAGATCCATAAGGGCTCATGTTCACCGTACTAGAGAGTTGCTTTCCCTTTCTAACCTCCATGCTTCACTGTCAACTTCGCTTGCCGTTCAGAATGAGATGGCGCAAAATAAAGCTGCAAATTCAGGAGGTTTGAGATATTACTCTTTTCCTTTACCCTTTCAGAAAAACTCTTTTCCTTTACTTGGTTTTCTTATAATTGGTTGATTTATGCTTTTTGATTCTGAAACATGTCTTACTACTCTGCTTGTGCATTTTTTGAAATATCAGATACTTCGAAGCCTGAGGTTCCCGAGCTTGATGGGCTTGGTTATATGGAAGACATCTCTGGTTCATTGGGCAATTTATTATCATCCCCATCAAAGGATATTAAATGTGTAGAGAGCATAGTGTTTTCATCTTTCAATCCTCCTCCGAGCTATAGAAGGTGCCAAAGAAACATACTCTTCAATTTATATGATTTTATAGCCTAATTTAGTCTTATGTGCATTTAACATGGCTGTTGTGTGCTGTGCAGACTTGTTGGTGATTTGATTTATTTGGATGTAATAACTCTTGAGGGTAATAAATTTTGTATTACGGGAAGTTCAAAAATGTTCTATGTCAACTCAAGCTCGGCGAACACTCTCGATCCAAGACCGAGTAAAGCTGCTTTTGAAGCAACAACTCTTGTTGCTCTGTTACAGAAGATTAGCCCCAAGTTCAAAAAAGGTAATAACTAATAAAGCCTAATAAAAGCAAGCAGACTGCAGTGTCTAAGGCTTCAATTTCTTGGAGTTGTGCTTTGAAATCCAAACCTTAATTCATTCTATCCAATCTTACAGCTTTCCGTGAAATATTGGAGGGTAGAGCTGCTGCCCACCCTTTTGAAAATGTGCAGTCTTTGCTGCCACCTAATTCATGGCTTGGGTTACACCCTATTCCTGGTAAGTCAGCTTTGGGATTTTGTTTCATCAGTATCTCTTTTCAAATCTCTGTGTTAGTTTTTGCTTCTGGATTTGGATGATAGTGCTGCTTTTCCATTGGTGATAGATGATATGTTTTCTTTATATGCTATATGTATACAGCAAATTGCTAATTAAAATCTTTCTTTTGAAACATGTACGATTATATGTATAATTGATCACCATTCTAATCAATTATGATACAATATATTTTTATTTCGATATGTTTGTAGAAGTCATTTTAAAGGTAATCCATTCTATTTTGTTTTGATTGTGTGAAAAAAATCACGTTTACATGATAGTTACTAACAAGTGTGTGAGGTTATTTGTTAATATCAATAATGTTTAATTTTTTTAATATCACTTCAAAAAAGATAAGGGTAATATGATTAAAAATAAATTTAAAAAATTGATTATAACCAATAATGCTCAAATGGTTGCTTAACTTTATAAATCTTTTATTTGTTGTAAATTTAATTAAAGATGATTATATATGTTACCAAACATGATAAATAATTTTCTGAACTTTTTTCCATCTAAAAAGCTTTTTCTTAAGAACAAAATTATTACCAAACAGCAACCTACACTTTTGACCCATTTTTATGGATGAAAATTTATTTACGTTGAAGAAGGATTATAAGGAAACTAGGTTGCCTTGAGTTGTTGTGATATTATTGGATGTTCTTTGTTCCGGTGGTAAGAATGTTGCAATGAATGACTCAACATTCAAAAACGGATAAAACCAGGAATGAGTTTACTGGAAAAATTATGTGTAGCATTTGACAAAATTATGGTAAAATTTATCCAATATGGTTTGATCATGTGAAAAACATACCAATGAAGTGACTCTGCAGAAGTGTTGACCAAATAAAGGATAGCTCAATAGTGAGAATGAGAGGAAAACCAAGGAAAGCTCTAAGTTGAACTATTAAAAAGGGACTTAATTAGATCTAAATAGCCTCTTTAAAGACTTGGTTTTTGACAGGACACGGGTGCTGTTCTTTTGGAGCTGACTCCACCTAGACGAAAGATGCTTTTGCTTGTTATTGTTGTCATATGTCCTTATATTATTTGGATTAAAACATCATAGTGGCATGAAATTTTAGAACCTTTTTATAATCAGGATTTTTATATGTTGGCTTGTTTGATGTATTTTTGTAATGTGTTGGCAGACCACAGACGCGATGCAGCGAGAGCCGAGAGTGCCTTGACTCTATTATATGGTAGCGAGCCAATTGGCATGCAAAGAGATTGGAATGAGGAGCTACAGTCTTGTCGAGAATTTCCTCATACAACTCCACAGGAGAGGTACTTGTGTTTATTTTTCACTAATTATCAATTAGTTTGTACATTGGTAATGACTTAGTATCATTCTTTATCTATACTTGGTGATTTGTTACTGCAGGATTTTGCGGGATAGGGCACTTTATAAGGTGACATCAGACTTTGTTGATGCAGCAATTAATGGTGCTATTGGAGTAATTAGTGGCTGCATTCCTCCAATAAATCCAACTGATCCTGAATGCTTTCACATGTTAGTTGGTCTTTATTTTCTTCAAATTACACATTTTTTTTTCTTTTTCTGAATTCTGATATTCTATTGCTTATAATTATTTTAAAATATTTAAAAGGTCTAGTGGAAGTTACATGTTACACTTTTCTCCTTTGGGTTATTGGGGGTTGGGGGGATAAATTGAAGATGCTAATACCTTGACACATAACGGCATAAGCATGTCTTACGTTGAACATGAAATGGCTGTCCCAAGAAGGGTATAGGATAATATATGGTTATTTTATACTTTTTATTTTTGTTTGCAAGTCTTGTTCAGATCGTTGATGCCAAAGTTCATATACTTTGTTATCTGTGATATTGTCCCTTTTCAGTTTTCCATTTTACGTGGAATGCATCTTGGCTCATCAGTGTACTTTTTGGTACTAGGTATGTGCACAACAATATATTCTTTAGTTTTGCTGTTGATGCGGACCTTGAGAAGCTGTCAAAGAAACGAGTGGATGCTATTTCAAAAACAGGGAGCACAGGAACTTCACAAAGTTCTTCTGATAAAGTTTCTAATATTCCACGTCATGGAGATAGTCAGGTTCCCAATGAAAGAAAAGATGATGATTTTAGTTCTAAAGATAATGGCACAGAAGTCACTCAGGATGCTTCTCCCGAAGCACAGTTGGCTGAGAATGAGCAAGCCACGTACGCTTCTGCAAACAATGATTTGAAAGGCACGAAGGCTTATCAAGAGGCTGATGTGCCTGGACTTTATAATCTTGCAATGGCTATAATTGACTACAGGGGTCATAGAGTTGTAGCTCAGGTGGGTAATGGAGCCTTGTCTCACTTATCGCTAACTTTGTCTTTTCTTATGATAGTACGGTTTGTTAGATCAATTCACTATTGGATTATCCTTGTCTAAGAAGGCACTGGAATGGCTATTTGATGTTTTTACCTATCTTTGTCTTTTTGGAACTTCTCTTCTGAAAGTATTTTGAAACTCAACTTTATGAATTAGAGTTTGTCTAAACAGCTTCGAAATGGTGAGAAGCAGGATTTGGACATGCCAAAATGAGCAAAATGACAGTAAAAGGTGGCAAGACATTTATAGGATACACACTATTTTTCCCAAGTTCTTTGTTACATATATGTACTCATTGTTTTATTTTCATTTCTGTATACAGATATATTTTCAATATTATTTAATGAGAATATGAGACCTCTTTATATTGTATTGATTTTGATTATGTGCAGCTTAAATGATTGTTATGTCCCTGTATGTTTGCTATTAGCAATTATAGATTGATTATGAAGGATATAATAGTTTTTTATTAAATATTTTCACCTGTGTTATGTGATGGATTTTTACTTATATTTGTTTATCTTTTTTTTTTTTTAAATATATAATTGAAAACCTCTGGAACCCAATTCTCAAACTAAACTTCTGTTTGTCTTTCAAATTTATGTGCTGCAGAGTGTCCTACCAGGCATTCTTCAAGGAGACAAATCTGATTCTCTTTTGTATGGCTCTGTTGACAATGGAAAGAAAATTTGCTGGAACGAGGATTTTCATTCTAAGGTAAGAAATCATGCAGATGATTAATTGAATTTATTGAAACTGTCAGATTTGATACGAAAGCATTTACTGAGACTGCTGGTGACCATCATGCTTACTGTGTCTAACATTAAATTGATATGTGTTGGGGAAAATTAGTATGTTTTAAATAGTTCTGAATAAATTTATTTATACACTGTTTTCATGCAGGTGTCGGAGGCTGCCAAACGCCTTCATTTGAAAGAGCATTTAGTACTCGATGGATCTGGAAATGTTTTCAAGTTAGCTGCACCAGTGGAATGCAAGGGCATTGTTGGTGGTGATGACCGGTAGTTATTTTTTAGTTAGCCTGTTATTTTTATACAGTCTGTGTGCTTTATTGGTGACTCCCATTTGCAGATTTACTAATGCGTTTTGGAGAAGGCTTAATTTCCAGCTGCACCAAAGATTTTGATTTGGACATTGATTGATAATAATTGCTATTCTTTTTAACAATATCTTTTATGTTATTTATTATTTAATGTAAGTTATTGAACACTAATGGATTCAAAGTTAACCAGAAATGTTATTTTCTACGTTGTTCAAATTTAGTTTATTAAATCTTGCTTTATTGTAATCTATGTAGTCTATTGATATACTTCTCAGTACTGATGATTTCCTTTTTTCTATCCAAATCAGGCATTATCTTCTTGATTTGTTGAGGGTAACACCTCGGGATGCCAATTATACTGGGACTGGGTCTCGATTCTGTATTTTGAGACCAGAGTTAATTACTGCCTTTTGCCAGGTAAGTACACTACTCTAGCGTTAAGAGTACCTGGGATTTGGTTTGTGTTTTTATAGTTACATGTCTACCTCTCCGTGGAAATAGGCCCAAGCAGCAGAGACAATGAAATCTGAAGAGATGAATTCTCAGGCAGCAGATAATTTAGGCACTGATTCTCAAAATGCCACTGATGTTGACAAGCCAGTAAGTGTTATAATTGTGCACCATATGCTTGTATTTAACCAAGTTCTGGTTTTTCTAAAACGAAATTTTTTATTTGCATTTAGGGAATATATTGACTTTGCTTTTCTTTACATGTTTAACTTCGACGTAAAAAATATTTTTATTTTGTGGGTCTTACTATGTGTTATGACTTGTAGTTATATCATCTTTATCTAGTGCCACAGCCACTTGTGCAATTGTTTGAGTTTTATTCCATGGTGGTCATACATTTTCTGTTTATAGATTTTGTGGGATCAAAAGGATAATGGAGATTCTTGTTTGTTTTCCTTTTTTTCTTTTGTTTATCCTTTCTTTTTGTTCAAATGGCTGTCTGAACGGAATGATCCCTTTTACGGTGCTTCTGAAGCAAACTGTTGTGCTTGATTAATTGTCTTGTTGAACAACCAAAAGCATTGCTCGTAAGAGTAGTGTTTTTTTTCCCCATATTTGATTGGCTATTAGCTCAAGGCCTGTGGGAGTATCCTCTTGATGGTTACATTCCCATAAATGAATGTTTAGACTGTTGCTATATTCTTTATATGTTTTTTTTCTTTTTTCAGGACTCGACCAAGGAAGAAAAATCTGAGGATGTCAAAGAACTTGCTCCAGCTGTTGCTGAAGCCTCTGATCGATCTGACAATATTGTTTTTAATCCTAATGTCTTCACTGAATTTAAACTCGCTGGGAGTTCAGAGGTTGTTCTATTCTAGTCTTCTTTTTCTTTTATCTACTTCTAACTTAATTTCTTTCTTTTCTCTTTCTCCATCTCTGTGACATTGTGTTTGCCCATTTATTTCCTTGTTTTATGTGTACTTCGTGCGTTGTGCCATTCACAATATTCTCACATGGAAGCATTTGACCATGTTCACTAGGAAATAGCAGAGGATGAAGAAAATGTGAGAAAAGTTAGTGTATACCTGACTGATGTTGTACTTCCAAAGTTCATACAAGACCTATGCACGCTTGAAGTTTCTCCTATGGATGGTCAGACATTAACAGAAGCGCTCCATGCTCATGGAATTAATGTCCGCTATTTTGGCAAAGTAAAAACTTCGTATTTTGCTCCAATGTTGTTATAACTTAATAATTGTTAATTTGGGTGTTGGTCTAGTAAATTATACACTATTTTATGTTGCAGTTTACTTGATATATTGCCATTTCTTGATAATTCTTAATATTAATTCTGAAATGCCAATATCATTGTGAAGGTGGCCGAAGGGACTAAACATTTGCCTCATTTGTGGGATCTTTGCACTAATGAGATTGTTGTCAGATCTGCTAAGCATGTTATCAAGGTGATAAATCTATCTTAAGCATTTCATTTGCCTTATTTTCTATTTTTGTTTTGTTTTAATCTGAAAATGCTCTTCAACCCTGTAACTCATGCTGTTTCTTGAATGGTCTGACCCCATTGAATCAATCTGGGGAGATATCAAATGTATCCAAGTATATTTTTACTGGTTATATTTAGTTCATGGTAATCGGAATTTAATTCAATTCATTCTATTCAACCAATTCAGCAACCTCGTTTTCACGTGTGAAGCAGATTATTCTGTGAAGCTGAGTTACCCTTCTACATGGGTTGGATGTTGCGTAACCCATAGTTACAAATCCCCTTTTCCGAGGGGTTTTTGTATTTGTTTGTCTTTATGAAAATTGAAGTGTCGAACTTGAACCTTTGGTATGCTTTCTATTCAAGCACAACCCTGAAGAAAGGTATTTTTCAAAAGCAAAAGATCTAGTATTTGGAGTGGAGAAATAGTGCCTGGCTTTTGGTCTGCCTCCTTATCAAGAAATCTAACCTTATTACTTTGACCTGCTTTGTTATGGTCTCCGTGACGCTGTCTTGATGTTTTGTTGGAGGGGCTGAACCTGTCTTTATGGCTTAAATCTTGATTTATTTTGATGTTTATGTTACAATTTCTTTGTTATATAATGAGTTGTTTGACTTAGAAAATGCTAATATGATGATATTTCTAATGTTCTATCCCGTAAATATATACTGGATACTATTTTTAGTTTTTGATTATGAATCTTATGATTCACATCTTGGGAATAAGCCTCCTGATTCCTGATTCAGATCCTGATTTGACAGCCGAGATTCATATAACTTTTGAGTGCTTTAGAGTTTAATTTGCTAATAAATGTTCATTGATCTGAGATATTACCAGAGCATTAGAGACACGATATACATTGTTTGATGTTGACACCATGAATCATTCTGATAATAGCTATATTCTTCAAAGTTCAAACAACTTTCTGCTTAGTTCACTTTCACTGAGAACACATTATATGTAAGATTAAGATTGTGCTTCTAATATGTGGTATCTTTTCTCCTGCCCTCTCTCCCTCCCTTGATGTTTGCAGGAATTATTGAGAGACACAGAGGATCATGATCTTGCACCGGCGTTATCTCATTTCTTGAACTGTCTATTTGGAAATTGTCAAGCTCTTGGTGGAAAAGTAATTGCTAATAACACACAGTCCAAAACTATTAAAAAGGCAAGTCTAGCATTGTTGACTATTATAGCTGCAACTTATGTTCCCCTATTTTCTAGAACTCTGTGCCTTGATTCTTTGAATTAGTTCGTAGAATTTGCCTTCTCTATATAGATTGTTGAAATCATTTTTTTCTTCTTTCCAGGATAATGCAGGGCATCGGTCTCCAGGAAAGCATTCCAAAGGACAAGCACGATGGAAAGGCAGAGCGTCTTCAAGAAAGACTCAACCTCTGTATATGAATTTGAGCTCTGAAGCTCTTTGGTCAGACATTCAAGAATTTGCAATGGTTAAATACCAGGTATCTGCTATTGCCTAAGATTGATAAAATATATTAACGGGGACAATGATGCTAGGTGTTTCTAATCTGTTGAGATATCTCTGGAAGTGGTTTAAAAAAAAACCTGGAAGTGTATACATTTTTGTTATTTTAACTGCTCTTAGTTCAACAAGAGGTGTAACTATGCAGTTGTTTTTCTCATTAGAGCTAACTTATGTGTTATGTTCTATTGCCTTTCTCGAGCCATGAAACGGGACATCTATGCTCATTCTGTGAGGCCGATTATTTTGTATCATCTGTAACTCTGTAGCTATACATTTAAACTTCAAATCAATTTAAACTTGAAATCAATTTGTTGCAGTTTGCATTACCAGAGGATGCAAGGTCACGTGTTAAGAAAATTTCTGTTATACGCAATCTCTGTCTGAAGGTAAGTATAAGATCATTTATATAGTAATTCATATATATTAGAATTTGGATTTGAGCCTAATTCACTCCCAAAAGTTAGCTCATAGTAGGAGGATTGCCACACCACTTATATACTTTTATGGTGGCCCTCTATCTAGTCGATGTGGGACTTCATCTTAACACACCCCCTCACGCCCAGAGCTGGACATCTGGTGCGTGAAGTTTGCAGGACTGGGCGGGTGGCCCACGACTAACTTGGCTCTTGATACCATATTAGAATTTGGGTTTTGGGAGTGAGTTAGGCCCAAACCCAAATTGTAAGATGGTATCAGAGCCTATCCTTGATCCGTTATTGGCCCCATGTTGGGTGTGTTTGGGCCACCCTTGTTTGTCCACGCTTAAGTCGTGTAGTTCTGAGTGCGAGGGGGTGTGTTGGAAGTCTTGTATCGGCTAATGATATGGCTATCATTGAGTTTAAAAGGGTGTGACAATCCTCATCTTACAAGCTAGCTTTTGGGAGTGAGTTAGGCCCAAACCCAAATTGTAAGATAGGATGAGGATTGTCACACCCTTATAAACTCAATGATAGCCATATCACTAGCCGATATGGGACTTCCAACAATATATTTAAACCTGTTAGTGGTGTAAATAATTTTTTTTGGTCTAACTTTGCTAATCTTTCATTAATTTCAATAGCATGAAGCTTTTTCAAGGAAATTTTTTGCCCTCAATTTATGCTAACTTGATGATCTAACCATGTAATTATTTCTCCATTCTCATTTTAACCCTCTATATTATCTTGACACATTTCTGAAAAGTACGGGATTTTGACAACTGCACTTTCCTTTTATGCTATGAAAATAGTATTGGTTTTTCTTAATTTAAATTACTTTTGATATTTCAAATTTTCCGACTTTGCTCTGGTTGTGAAATTTATGTCATAACAGTGATGTTGAATATTGTTTTCTACCTTACAATTTCATTGCCGTTAGACCTGAGTTGGTTTTACCGTAAACAATGTTTGGATTTCAGGTTGGCATAACCATTGCAGCCCGTAAATATGATCTTGGATCTGCAACACCCTTCCAGACATCGGATGTCTTGGATCTCCGTCCAGTAGTTAAGCATTCAGTTCCTGCATGTTCAGAAGCCAAGGAGCTTGTCGAAACCGGAAAACTCCAATTGGCTGAGGTATTTACCATCTCTAAATTGTTCTTCATTACAGTATATGAAATAGTGAAAACGCTATGCTCCACGAGGAGTGGGCTATTAGGAGTGGTTTAAGTAGTTCTTTTATCAGGTCATGGGTAGAAACCTTTGTACTGTCATTGTAACCAAAAATAAAATGGGATTGAATGCATTATAGTGTTATACAGTATGTTCTGTTCGTAGACTACATGATTATTCATATCCTTAACTTTCTTTTCTGGATGTGAACTGATTTTATTTATTTACTTTCTTTCTTTGAATTTGGGTTTTCCTGACAGACTCTGTTATTTTGTAATTTTTGTTGATGCAGGGCATGCTCAGTGAAGCTTACACTTTATTTTCAGAGGCATTCTCAATTCTTCAACAGGCATGAAATTCAGTATTGTTTTATCTTTGTTGGATGGGAGTCTTGTGCATAAAATAATAGTTGTTAATTGGGCTGCAGGTTACTGGTCCCATGCATCGGGAAGTTGCTAATTGCTGTCGGTATGTGAACGTGTTTTACTTTTATCTATCATGTTCGCATGATCCTTACAGTTTTTCTACTTAAATTATTGTTTAATCATGATTTGCAATTCTGCATGCTGTGCTGCTTTAGACCTGAAATGATGGCTGTGAAATCAGTCATGTGTTATTTTCAGTCGCTATGCAGCTATGCCGTTTTAAAATTGAAAATTTTATTGCCAGTTTTGTGTCCTTTGCTATAAATTCTACCTTTTCTATTTATAATTGATTTATTTGCTTGCTATATAATTAATCACAATTGGAATTGTTGAATCAGGTATCTTGCCATGGTTTTGTATCATGCTGGAGATATGGCTGGGGCTATCATGCAACAACACAAGGAACTCATTATAAATGAACGTTGTCTTGGTCTAGATCATCCAGACACTGCTCACAGGTATTCTCCATTTCTATTGATCATCTTGGTTTATGTATTACATAATTTTTTTATATTTTGGGTTATGTATTATATAACTTTTTATTTGCATATAAATGTATTTCTTGTATATATTCCAAGCCAAATTGGAATGTTACAATCACGAAAGAAAAACAAATTGTGATACCAAGTTACAGAAATATGTATGTTGTGCAAACTGGAGTAGATTGGGAACACTACTAGTCAGACATCTAAAGATGGAAGCTCAAAATCCAGTATCAAAACTGGTTTTGAACTTTCAAACTGGACTTTGTTGAACTGGACTGTGTTGGCTTATTGTGTGTCACGAAGCAAGTTGATCATGTCTGATATATATTTCAGAGTTTGTAGAGGATTTGTGCTTATATTCTTTTAGTTACATATTTATGTAGCATACATGTATGTTCCAACAGAATTTTGTATATTTTTGCAGCATACACTTAGCATGTTATGCAAAATCGTGTTCTACCTTCTTGGACCTCTGATTTCCCCTACCCCTAATTGGTTCGAGGACTGGTCCAGTTTTTGGATATTTGGTGTATTCTGTTAAACAGGTGTCTGAAGCATTTTGTTGTTCAATTTTGTTGCAGTTATGGAAATATGGCTCTGTTCTATCATGGACTTAACCAAACAGAACTTGCTCTTTGCCATATGTCTCGTGCTTTGCTGTTATTAAGTTTGTCATCAGGGCCAGATCATCCTGATGTTGCAGCGACTTTTATCAATATTGCAATGATGTACCAAGATATAGGAAAGATGAACACGGCTCTTCGATATCTGCAAGAAGCTTTAAAGAAGAATGAAAGGCTTCTTGGCGAGGAACATATTCAAACCGCTGTTTGTTATCATGCTCTTGCTATTGCATTTAATTGCATGGGTGCTTTCAAGCTCTCTCACCAGGTATTTATATTTTGAAGTTAGTTTCTAGTAGTAACAGTTGTTAGTTTACTCATTTTTTGGTGTTCTGTTTGACAGCATGAGAAGAAAACATATGATATACTCGTCAAACAACTTGGTGAAGATGATACGAGGACAAAAGACTCGCAGAATTGGATGAATACATTTAAGATGCGTGAGATACAGGTACATGTGAAATTTATACATTTCCACATGTTGTCAATTTACAGGCAGAACTTCATTTGTGTTTCTCAAGTAAGATACACAATAGGCCCAAACCCAAATCTAAAATGATAGTGGAGCCTAATCAGTCTCAGATGGGTGCCATTCACTGATGTTCATTCACGCAGCAGATGTCCATTCCTAGGCGTGAGGGGGGTGGGTGTATTAAGATATTAAGAAGTCCCACATGGGCTAAGAATATAGCCACCATAGAGTATATAAGTGGTTTGTCAATCCTCCTCCTATAAGCTAGCTTTTGGGAGTGAGCTAAGCCCAAACCGAAATCTAGGACATGGAAATTATGATACCATTATCAGGGAATCAGGCGAATAATCTCACAGAAAATCAGGGAACTAACACTGACAGGGACAAAGATAAATGAAGGGTAGTGTGCCGGCTTGTGTGTGAGGGTGAGAAGAGAAATGTTGGGGATGGCAATAAAAATTTTGAGATCAAGATTTCTAGGTGGCAGGAAGCACCACTAATGTATACCGGCTTGTGTGTGAGGGTGAGAAGAGAGATGTTGGGGATGGCAATAAAAATTTTGAGATCAACATTTCTAGGTGGCAGGAAGCACCACTAAAGTATAGGGATGGAGCTCTCTTCTGGTTATGTGGGTTGAAGCTTCTTTTCCATGAAGTTTGGCAAACGTGCTCTAGGAAGCATTCCTATATTTTGTGGGAGTTTGGTGACCAGCATTCACGTATGCTTTATGAACATTCATCAGCATTTGTGTAGTTTCCTAATGATTTTGAAAGTAAAATATTTTTTCGTTGTTGTCATGTCTGGTTCTCATTGCACTACTTGTTTTGGCAGATGAATGCTCAGAAGCAAAAGGGTCAAGCTCTGAATGCAGCATCTACTCAGAAGGCTATTGATATCTTGAAGGTATCGTATATGTTCTTTCTCGACTTAACATGCTATGATATTAGAGGTTTTATATGACTGATACTGAGTATGAATGATGGCAGTACTTGTAGGGAGAATGGGAGATACTCAATAGGTTCAGTTTTTTTTTTTTTTGGTAAAACTGCTCCATTATTTTTTTTGTTAGACATGATAGTATGATTGGCTGATTTCCTGTACTGAATAGTCAATATCTGTCCATTTTATTGTGACACTTCTGCTACAACATCTTGAGTTTTGCAAATTGGAATTTTATTTTCCTTGAAGAAAAACTAGGAACATAGAAATTTCCTGTCATACTAATGAAAAAATGGCATTTTGTTCTCAGATTGGTCCCATATATAATTCCACACTTCTTGTTTCTCTGGAAGTGTAATTTCTACTAAAGCATATTTCCATATAATGGCAGGCACATCCTGATCTGTTACATGCATTCCAAGCTGCTGCAGTTGCTGGCGGATCTGGAAATGCAGGTGCATCTGGAAACAAATCTCTAAATGCTGCAATTATTGGTGAGCCTCTCCCCAGAGGCAGGGGAACTGACGAAAGGGCGGCACGTGCGGCTGCAGAAGTCAGGAAGAAGGCTGCAGCGAGGGGTCTGTTGGTGCGCCCCCACGGCGTGCCGGTACAAGCCTTGCCACCCCTTACGCAACTCTTGAATATAATAAATTCAGGTGTGACTCCAGAAGCTGCGGCCAATGGGAACTCAGATGGAACGAAGAAGGAAGCTAATGACGTGCCAAGCAATCCAACCGAGGTAAAAAAAGATGAACAATCTGTGCCAGAGCAAGTACAAGGTCCAGTTGGATTAGGCAAGGGGTTGTCATCGTTGGACGCAAAGAAACAAAAATCTAAACCAAAGGCTGGGGCTTGAAAAAATGTTGGAACATCTAAAAGCCTCAGGTAGTTTGCATTGGTAGGTTTATTTAATTATCGGAGATTCTTTTTAGAGTGGTTGGTTTGAGCAAGATCCTAGTTCAACTTTTGAAGTGTTGATCAGCGGTTAGAAGTAATTTTGATTTTTGGGCCCTTTCCGATTCCTATATTTAGCCTTCGAAAGTGAATGCGAGTGATTGTGACATAAGTACAGTATTTTTTTTCTGGCCAATTACTCATAATCTTCCAATAAACTATATATTTGGGGATTCAGATCCAGGGTAATAACTTTTTTCATATTAACCCGTGTATCTTTATGACTTTTAACTAATTTAATTGCCAGTTGAATTGGGGCAAATTCAATGCATGAAGCCATTGTAGAATCTTGCGCAATTTCTGTATGATGTTTGTACTATTAATCAAACGTGATTGTCCCAGATTTTTTCTTTTGTATGATTTTGAGCAATTTTTTTGTGTGAATCAATTTTTCTGAATTCTCAAGTCTCTTACTTTTATTGGTTGTGTAGTTCTCCAAAAGTATAGGGATGACGAGAGAAGCACAATGTTTATGTTTTTGGTATTCTATTTAGGTATTTCATGTGTTTGATAAAAAGCACAATGATAAACACTATTTAACAGCATAAAAGGGAGATTTTACCCAAAAAAAAAAGGGAGAAACTTGATAGCAAACACGTCATTTCTTTTACTTGAATTTTACATTCATGAAGATTTGCGGCGATATCGTAGGCTGCATATATAGAATGCAGACAATGGTGATATCATGTTTAGTAGCTCAACAGTACAGAATGAAAAGGAACATGATAAAATAGAATGAAATAAGATAGTGTGTACCGTGTTCAGTAATTAGGATAAGTAACATTTTTTTCCTTGTAAGGAAATTTGAGTTTGGTCTTTTTATGTTTATTTTGATTTATTTTAGTTTTTATGTTGTATTTTTTTTTGGACCAATTTAGTTTTTCATGTTCATTTTGAATTATTTTGGTTCCTTATATTTTTTGGGTCACTTTGATTAACAAAAATGACCAAATTGACCCAACAAATATCACATAATAAATCAAATAGAATCAAAATGAATATAAAGAACTAAACTGAAATTCCCTTAAGCATAAGGGAGTAAAATTGTAATGTCTTTTGTTTTGCAATCAAACTTCATTAAAGTAAAATTGAAGAGCTACAATATCGAATTTCCTGCTACACATGCTAGTTTCCTTGAATCAAGATAAATAGGAAAAGAGAATCAGCCAAAAAAAATTGAGAAAGCGAAAACAGATTCACCTGGACCTAACCTCACACTTGGCAAATATCAGCATTATTTTATATCAGTACAATTGCTGTCTTTGGCACGCTCATTAAAAGGAAAAAAAAAAAAAAAACTCCTATTTCCTTTTCCTATCTACATGGAAATAAATCAGGAACAAGGTCTAGAGTGTTGTTTCTCATTTCACGTGCATTTGCACTTTGCCTTGCAATCTGTGAGTATCTGCAATAATAAAAAGAAATTTAGTTAAACAGCGTAAAATTTGGTTGAGTTTAATGCATTTCAAAATTAGTTAATTCAGACCAATTAGGATAATATCCCCTCTCTATTTTAAAAGTCAAGTGGTTCATTGATTAGAGGGAATTTTAGAATGGTCTCATCCAATAGAATGAAATTAGTGAAGATTTATTCATATTTAAATTTAAAACACCATTCTTGAGATCAAATTTGTTTGTATTCGAAAACGAAGGGAGTAATTCTCTAGTACCTTAACTTGTTCCTGCAAGTCTTTAATGTACTCAACTGCCAAATCTAACATATCTGCTGTGCTTGTTTGCTGCCAAGGAAAAGTACTAAGTTAATCAAAGTGCATTTGAATTTTCAACCAACTTCTAATGTGTGCTTATGAGAAAGTTAGATTACCTTTTCTGATTTTGGGAAAAGGCCTTGCAATTTCTTGATTCTTTCACTAATCCTTGTTCTTCTTACCTGAAATTTGTTGATGACATACATGAAATAGTTAAGTCTCATACTCTTACTAGTATGGTAGACTTTTTTATTTTTTGGTATTTCTAGTCATGGTGGAAGTTTACCCTCTCTGCAATGCTTCTTGGGTGAGTGGCAAAGCCTCTTTTGGCTCTAATTTTACAAGGAACAGATCCTTGAATTTGAAGAAACTTCTCTATGGAAGCCAACTTAGTTGAAGAAGAACTAGGCAGACTCAAATGGTGAGTCAACCCAAGATTTTGATAGCAAAAATCTACTTCCTGTTACAACAAAGGAAAATAGTGATCAGCAATGGAAAAAAAAAAGGTTAAAATAATAATCATTTAATCCTTATGGTTGAGCTCATTTACATATTAGTCCCTACCTCAAAAAGCCATAACTTTTTGCAGCCAAATGTGACGTATTAGGACAACAAGAATAAGAAGTATAGAGGAGAGCGAGAGCAAGGCCTTAAAACATATAGGGACCAAAAGCTATGGTTTTTGGGTGTGGGGATTAATTTGTAAAAAATGGTTAACTATAAGTATCAAATGATTATTTTAACTAAAAAAAAATGAATTGTATGGAATTAAATTCACAAACATCATTGTATTTGTATACCTGATATTCCAAACCATTTGAAGTGGAAAACATGATTTCATCTTCACTTTCTGCTTTATGGGCATAAATTTCAGAACCATCCCAGAATTCAGTGGTGAAGCTAGGCATGTAACATCTGGAACCTCCATTGACATTTACTAGGTTTCTGCTTTGATCACAATTTGGTTCTAGGCTTTCATTTCCATTTTCATCTATTTGTGGCATCCTTTTCAAGCAAGAAGATGGCTTAGATGAGAAGGCAAGAGTAGCACTACCATGCAATCCACTTGTTGATGTAGTTGCCTGTCCATTTGAGATTTCACTCGCTTTAAAGTTTCTTACCTCTCTCAATTCTGCAACCAATTGAAATATTCAATTATTCATAACTATTAAGCCATATCATATATCACTTATTTGCATAAGCAAACATTAATAACCAAAGGAGAATGATTACACAAAAAAGAAAAATCAACAATAGCTATCAACTAGCAACAGAAAAAGCATACCATTTTCAGTGGAGAAAAATCCAGCAGGAGAGCTCTTTTGCCTAATGAGATTGGAGCAATTCCTAACACCCATTTTAGATTGAGAAGAGTTCTCTGAACCCATAGAATTCATCACACCAAAAGATCCATCAAAAGCATTACAAGCAGCAGCAGAAGAAGAACCATTTGAAAAGCCTTGAACTTGCTGACATTGGTAAATCAACTGAGATCCACCAAAGGAATAAGATTCTTCTTCTTCCTGCTTCACAGGCTTCCCTCCAATCTCTTGAAAAGTTTCTGAATTGTTCCATCCATTGTTGGATGAAGATATCAATTTGGACAACATGGTCTCCATTTCTGAACTTGTGGATGGAATATAACTCTCTTGAATTTCTTCCTCACCAGTGAAAGATTCTTCTTCATTGACAAAGCCATTTGTGTTGTTGCTTTTCATAAGACATGTCAAGAATGAACTTGGAGCAGAACGGTACCTCAATAATCCAGAATTTAGGTGGTGACAGTGTTGTTGTGGATGGCCAATACTTGAATTCATTTCTTGGTTTCTTGTCAGATTTTCATCTGAGTACTTCAGAACAGGACTATACATCACACTCATCTTGTATTTGTAGAATTACCTGAAAATAACCCAAAAAAATCAGTTTTATAATTCTTTCTTTTTCTTTTCAATAGTAAAATTTGGTGCATTAAAATTTAAGGGTACGAGTATGACTATCCTTTTGAGAACTAAAACATAATCTCCTTCGGATAAATAGAGATTGTTGAAGTGAATTTGGTTAAAGTAACGTTTCAAAACATCGTTGCTATGTATAAAAATTTCATGCTTCCACCCAAGAATTCAAACTATAAGTGAGTTTAGAAAGAAATCAAATCAAGTTAAACGTGGATAAAATTTCTATTTCTTAAGTTGAAACAAAATCCACCTTTCTCTAATCCAAATGTCAAACCAAAGTTTAAATGGATTTTTTTTTTTTGTACAGTGGTTAACAGAATTTCAGCTTAAAATCTTTTTTGAATTCTGTGCTTTTACTACAATTTTGGGACTGAAAACCTCAGAAAACCATTAAAGTCAATAAAGGGACATACTTGCAACTAAAGTTTTAGCACATTCAGATCCAAGTTTCTGGTCCTTGAGCTTCCTGAGTCTCTGGTTCTGAACACAAAAACAGATTAGAGACAAGAGGTTGGGGGTAGAAGAAAGCTAAGATTATTAATTGTCTTCTTGTCTTTGCAGTTGTGACATATTTATGCAGTTTGTTATTCAGAAATGACCCTTCTATTTCCACAAATATAACGATTATACCTTGATGACATAATGTGGTCCATTAACCTTGATTTTTATTTTTCCATTTCTCTTGCCGTTGACCAAAAATTAAAATCCTTAGGATCTAGCTTTGGCTATGCATATTGAATAGTAAAAGTGGACTAGTCCTATACGGGATTATAAAATTCAATTAGAAAATAATCACATAAGTTCTGATTTAAAGATGTTATGGTTACTTTTATGTATTTATAGCTTTTTTTTTCCTAAGAAAATTCTCTTGTCAATGTTCAAAAATTAATTACTTTTAAAGATTAGTCTTGTATATATCCGTCGGAAACTGAACCCTAATTAATATGTTTAAAAGTCACTTATTGACCCATCATATTAGACCTTTGATTTATACCTATAGAGTTACTTTTGTTTATTTTGTTACATTTAAAATATCCTTGTTCATTTATCAAATTAATGAAAAGTGATGATATAGAAGTTAAACAATTAAGACAAAATAGAGATATTAAGGTAAAAAAAAAAAATACTAATTTCTAAATTAGTGGTATAATGGTTTAAGGGGATAAATGATGGTTTGCAGATATTGTACGGATGGTGTTCTTTGGTTTCAGGAAAGGACACAATGCAACCTCTTTTACCTTTCCTATAATTCATTATTCATAGCTTCATGCCTCATCTCTTTAACCATTATCTATATTTTTTTAAAACATCCTTTTCTTTAAGGATTATTTAATAATTAATGGTGGTTAGGCCCTTTTTGAAAGCTTGATTATCCTTAAACTTTTTTTATTTTGATATCTTTTATTTGCTCTAGTTTGTCACTTGAAAATGATATCACTCTATGAACTCCGCAAGTTTATGTTTACCTTGGTACAATTTTTTTTTATTAATTAATATAATTTTCAAATCAGTGTAAATTATTAAATATGAATTCAAAATGTAAAAATTGCTCATAATTATATTGACATATATTTATGTTTTTTTTCAAAAAGCTAGTCAAATTGAGCATAAAAAAGGTCTCGCATCATCCAGCAAGTTACAAGTCTGAGCGTTATCATTTACTTTGAACTAGGACACCATTCCCTCACCTCAATATTTTCTAACAAATAAAATATTTTTCATACACACAATTAAAATTGATTGCATCCTTGATCATAATATATTGAACTTCGTTCATAA
This sequence comes from Cyamopsis tetragonoloba, assembly GCA_037177725.1. Lineage (NCBI taxonomy): Eukaryota > Viridiplantae > Streptophyta > Magnoliopsida > Fabales > Fabaceae > Cyamopsis > Cyamopsis tetragonoloba. The sequence continues at coordinate 65,001,146 of CM074121.1, forward strand.
ACAGTATAATTTCTTTTTCTTCATAAAAACACACTAAAACTTTTTTTAATACTGAACCAAGCATATTTTACATATTGTTAGGGATTTTCTTGTTAAAAGATTTCAAGAAATGAAAATTAATATATAACAGAAAAAATCTTTTAATCAAAGTACCAAGAATAAGATGGTCGAGAATGCAATCTTAAACCCTAAAACAAACTCACTTACAGGCTTCAAGGTACATAACTCTTATATTTTGTAGGAAAAATATTATTAAAAAATACATTTAATATATTTTAATTAAGTTTAAAAATATTGGATATACTTTATTTCAAAAGTAGAAAGGTTAGTAAGATAATCTTATAAAAGAATTGGAACTATTCGTCCAAAATCCAGTGTTATGATAGCAATTTTTTTAATTTTTTATTCAGAATATATTACCCTAGTGAATAAGAATTCGAAGCAAACTAAACCAAAAGTCAGAATTTCGATGTATGTATATAATTATTTTGAGGAGGAAATGTGGTTCATCATAAACTTTGATATTTTCCTTACTCTTCCTTTTAAATAAATTTAGCTTGCAAACTGTACCAAAGGTGGCTAGTATGTATTCATACGCATGCATAAGGACTTTTAAAAATTAAATTAAATTAAAATAAAGGAAGAAAATGATGTCACCAGAAAATCAAAATTCAGTTTGAGTCACAGAATTTGGTTCAATGAAATAGGGATAAGAAGACAAATAGTGGAGTCTCAGTCAAGGAGTTCTTAAGCTACCAGCCAATAATAATAATTAATATGTAACACTTTTCTTAAAATTAATTTAATCCTCAAAAGACAAAGAGGACTGTCCATTGTACTTAACCAATAATTTTATTGATTCATTCTCCAATCGAAACCGAGTTTAGTGTCCTGCACCTGCAAATTGCAACTAGATGTATTTTTTTGGATTAATAAGAATATTTTTTAACCAACGCATAAAAATTAATCTGTTCGAAGCGAAGAGATATTCATAACATATACATGGTTAATTGAAAATATTAATTTTGTTTTGGAATAATCTGAGTTTTTTTTCCTTAATTTTTATATCAATCTCTTTAATTTTTTTGAAATGTAAAATAACATGAAATATGCTTTTTAAATTACTTAAAACACTACACACTTTCAGTCTAATTAATATTCTTAGATAATTTATTGGCAGGCACCATCTCATCCATAGGTGAAGACTATTTTTTTTTCTTATGCAGATAGATTGACAAGATAAATATAGCATTTTTTAATAAACTAATTTTCAAACTGACAATTAATATATGATTAATGATTTAATTTATTTGTAAATATTAATATGGGATAATTATAGGAAAATAGTATTGAATGTGAAGGCATGATATATATATAATTGGATAAGAACATGTAACGTAAGAGGCTTAAAGATAGTAAAGTCTTCAATGAATTCATTATATTGTTGCCGCATAAAGCAATGCTGTGGCATTAGCATACATACTGGATAAGAACAAACTTCACACACCAACTTGGTAGTATTAAATATATTTTAATAAAATAAAATATCTGTGTTAAGAAACAAGTATGTCACCATGTATAAAAAATAATAATAATTTTTTTTTTTTTACAATAAGCAAAATGAGATTTAAACTTAAAATCTCATGTCAACTACTCAAATCCCCGCGGCCGCACCCATAATTAAATCGTCCCTAATGGATAAACTTTTGATGGTTTATCAATAGGCTTTAATTTTTCACTTGTTTACAATTTAAGGGTATGTTTCCTTTGTTATCAATTTTTATTTTTATTTGTTATTTTTATGAGTAATGGCAATTAAAACTATCACATTGTTCTCATTTATTTTATGTTTTTAAAAAATTGTATAAAAAACTTTGAAAACAATCTAAACAAATATAATATATTTTTATTGTCTTGTAAAATCTCTACATCTTCCCTTGCAAGCTAAACACAAATACATTATCTTTTAGTGTACATTTTCTCCTATTCTTTGAACTAAACATACACATAAAATAGAAAGTAAAAACACAAAATGAAAACGTAAAGTAAATAGGCCCTAAATATCTATACTTTCATTTCTTCTTCATTATTATACCCTAAAATTTAATTGTTTGCCTTCTAACACTCTTTTTTTTACTCAATGAAACCCTAAACTTCTTGTTAAACCTACAAATGTGAGGAGTTTATGTCTTAAATGGAAATCAAAGGTTTAATTATTGAAAAAAACTGAAAATATGTTATGCTCAACTGCAAATGCGAAAGTTTAAGGTTTATCAAAGAAAAAAAAGTGTGTGAAAGTTTAAGGCTTATCAAAGACAAAAAAGTGTCAAAGTTTAAGTTCTCACACCAATTAATTATATCAAGGGTTCATTTGATGCACAAGATAAGTTGGACATGATAGGATAATCTATCATATCATGTTATTATATGTGTTTTGGTATGAAAAAAATATTTTAAAAAATAGCTTGAAAAATTTTAAAAGAAAATTTCATGAAAAAATTAAGGAGCAAAATTCTAAAGAGAATTAAAATATGATTGTTTGTGACATAATATAATTTATGAGTACTATATTTATATTATGTAATTTATTTTAAAAAATTAATATTATTTACAGAATTCAAGAGAATTTGACTTAATTGTTTTATAGGTATATTATATATGATATTATTTTTTAAATTTTGAATATGAAAATTTAAAATAAAAAAATTAAGTAAAATTAAGTAAAATTAAGTATAATTAAGTTATCTAGATTTACTATTTATTTATAAATAATATTTTATATACTATAAGATATTGAACAATTTTATTTTACTATAATATAGTTTAACTAAAATATAATTATGATAATGCAATCATATCATGTCTGTTATTTGGTAGACACCAAACATTATATAGGATAAGACACTACACCATAATTGATTATTAGCAACATTTGAAAAAAAATCACTAAAAAATGTTGTAAAATATTAAAATGTTGTATAAATGCCATGTTGCCAAAATGTTTCAGTAACATTTGAAAAATATTGCAAAATCATTAAAAGAATGTTGTCTGCCTTTTTGCATTTGTAACATTTTTTACACATGTTATATAAAGTATCAATAATGTAGTAGCAAGAGAACTTATCTAATTCTTATCCTGCTCTTATTCAACTTCTTTATCATGTCAATCTTTATTCTATCATGTCTACTAAACGAGCCCTAATATGGTGAATAGCAGGTGTTTATAATAGTCTTTATTATTATTTTATTATATATGTAACAAGAATTTTATTAAGAAAAAAGTACAAGAAATACTTTAAAGAGATACAAGAAGGCATATGCACCTGATAAAAACTTGTCATTTATTAACATTTTTTTTTTTTGCTTTCGTTAGAATAATTACCGTTAATATAGATTTTGTCTAACGAAATAAATCCGTTAGCATTGACATATAATATTTATATTAACAGAAAAATATAATTACTAACATATAAATATGTTAATATAAATAATTGGTAATGTACTATTAGTTTATAAACCGTTAGTAAATAATTTTAATACTATACTAACGAACAAATCTGTAAGTTAGATAAAGTTTATACAAACAGTAAGTATTCTAATCAAAATCCAGAAAATGATATTAATAACTAATAATTTATTCGCAGTGAATAAAACCGGTCACGCTTAACTCCAAGGATTGGCTTAACGGTGTAAGGTCTCGCTAAGTTTATAGGAGGGACGATACACATCGGCTTAGCGGTGCAGGGCCAATCCTAATAAGCCTAAGTGTGGGATCCCGAAAAAGGACCATCCAAAGAATGCCCTCAGAAGGTCATGCAACCAATCCTCGTCACAACTCTTCCGTATCTCACTTTAAGGATGAACATCCCGCGACTCCTCACACCGAGCGTAGGAGCTCGCTGGACAAACAATACAACAGGGAAAGGCACGCCTGACACAACTATCTTCCCCTTTCCCCTCAATGATACGCAGGTCTTATTCTTAGAATTTAGGCATGAGCCCAAATCAGCATGATAGCCTCTCTATATCCCAACTACCTAATACTACTATATAATGCAAAGAGGTTCTCCAACTCAAGTAAGAATCATTCTTCCAACCCTGACCTTTCTCCTACTCCATCACTGACTTTAACATCGAAGTGATCTTGTAGGTACTCTTCCCTCTTCTCTGGTGACTAAAGGACGTCAAAGCTGAGGAGTCTCACCTTCAACCTAGCACATTTGAATGGTTATGTCCTTGCCGAGAAGGAGGATCACACCAAATAGTATATAAGTAGTATGACAATTTTTTATCTAAAGCTCAAATTTAAAATATAATTAAAATCTTATTTGTCATTGAGTCACTTATGAGAAGTGTGTTGAAAGTCATATATTATTGGACCACTTATTTTTATTTTTGTTACATAGGAGTGAGCCTAGGGCCCACTAGGAAAGGGGGATTTTGAGATGGAGATTTGTGCACAAAGGATTCACCCTTTGCAACCCAAGATGATCCTACTGGCACAAGACCAACTCGCTGAGCTAGAAGCTCTAGGCAAACCACTCATATTTGTTTACGCTTCAAATGTCTAATCCTATATATGTGTGACCTTTGTGTAAGAATATATATGTTTAAAGTCTTATATTCACTATAAAATATGACTACAATAAAATATATAAGTAATACAAAAATTTTGTTGAATTAATTTTTTTAGAGTGAACTAAACTCAAAGTGAGAATTTATATCCTGTAACAAACAATATTTTATATGGACAAGTTATCATCAATTTACCGTAAAATAAATAGCAGGTATATATCTATATACAACAATATAGAGGAAAAAATGTGGAGAACAGTTGCAAATATATATGATTCGTTTCTAGGAGTATACAGATACTTAAAAGAATATTCCTATCTCCACAAAAATTATGTCTGCCGGTGATCAGATTTTTCCAATTTGATGGGAAAGTTAAGTATACAGCAAATTTTAAATTTTAAATTTGTGGCTAATTCATGTTTTTAATTATATATACCAATTTAACCAAACTAGCAAATGTTGTTGCAGTTTCCACAGCCGACATGTCTACCAATTTTATTTTTATTTTTCTTAAACGGTTTGAAAAAGAAAAACTTTGACCCAAATAATGAGTACTCATTAATCAACCTTGGCTTCTCCTTCAACGTCGTTGACTTTTATGTGAACATCATCAAATTTATAAATAAAACCTTACACATAAATTAAAGTAAACCCTCAATTTCTCTTCAAAAATTAATGCAGCAGATATACATTGATTAATGATTAGTCTCTCAATTAGAAAAAATCTTACATTAATCATAGTTAATTAAAGTTAACATAAATAAAAAAAGGGGTGGTTAATAGGTTAAAACGGTACACTCAAATTCGAACATTTTCAATTCAATAATTAATTTCATATAATGTGAATATTTTTAATTCGAACAACATAACCTTATATGCAAGAGATTTTGTGTCTAGGGAAAAACAAAGTTAACATAAAGTGGCAGGTGACAGCTTAAGTTTGGATAAAACTCCAAAGTTCTTACAGTATGGTATTACTATCTTTTTATTGGGAAAAAAAAACAAAACTTATTTGAATTCTACAGCAATGGCTACTTGGGATATTAATTGTGGGAATGGTCGTTTAAGGTTTTTTGTTTTTGGTCAATTCTCATGTGAAGTTAAGATCCTAAGTAAACGTAACAACGGTTATAATTTGTTTGGATACAAATTTTAATTAAATTTAAAGGTCGGAACAATTTTTAACATTCAATAAAATATTTTTATTTATTTTTAACTGAAAATTAAACACACATTTACTCTTTAAATATGTAAATTTTTGTCCATTAATTTAGTTAAATATCTAAAAAATTATTCATAAAAAATATATATAATTTTTAATTTTCTTTCTTATAAATAAACTAAAACCAGACCTTATTAATATATGCAAAGTTAAAAATAAAATTATTTAATTAAAAAGTAAAAGTTTTACTAGTATAATGCAAACTTCAAACTCATTCAAGGTTTATCTTTCTCTATAAATTTCTTAATCTATACAGATGTTAAAAAAATCGGGTTGAGCAAGTCAATGGCAATACATACCTACTATATTCAAAAATCAGTAGCTGTTTTGAAAAACAAAAACAAAAAACAAAAAACTAGCCGTAACGGTTGACCGTGGTAGCTTGTTTTCTCAAGCTTATTTCATTCGCCACATCAATAATTTATTTTACGTTTCTTTTGCCATGCACATTATCTTTTTGTTAATAGTCGAAGACTAATAAATTTAGAAATTAAAATAAATTTTATCTCTCCTAACAAAAATATCTAATACACACAATTAAAATTAAAATTTTTATCAATATACTTAAAATGAGCCAATGGGTAGTAATTTAAATTCCTTTGGTTACGTAGAAAGACAAAGATGTGCCTCTAAAATATACAGTAAATAACATTTTTTTTGTTAAATAAAAAAATGACATTTGGGAGTTGGGACTATAGATACCATTGAGAAATTGGTCAATGTGTGTGAGCTGCATGCAACCATAATTAATCTCTACTAATTCACTTGATAATTGGCACACATAATAAGGTCTAGATTATTTTTTAGAAAAAGAAAATGACAGAAAATATAAATTAGCATTTGACATTGCTCAATGTCAACAGATGAAAAAGAAATTAGATTATAGAAAAAAGAGTATGAAAGGGATGATTTAACAGAAGAAAACCAAAACCAAAACCAAAACCGTTGAAGGTTCAATTAGAGACCCACGGTTTTTCAATATTTATATCAATCAATACCACAACTTCATAATTCAACCACAAACGCAACACGCATTTTTTATTTTATTTTATTTTTTGGTGCTAAACACGCATAATTTAAGCTTGCACATTTTTATGATATTATTTCATTTTATTATTTAGGTAGGGAACATAAAAAACTTTATTTTTTTTTCTTTTTTTAAAAGAATAAAAAGTTAAAATGCAACTTTAACCCCTATATATGTTACACATTCAGTCCCTACATTTTAATTGTTTTCAATTATATTATCGTTAAAAAATTAATTTGTTCCACATCATTTTTGTCCAACAATTATTCCACCTTCCTACTATTAACGGATTTAGTATTATATGAATCAAATTAAAAATGAGTGTCAAATATAAAATTAAAATTAAAATAAGTGTCACACATAAAAATAAAAATAAAAATGACAAGACAAAAACAATACTATGACGGGACAAACTATAGAAAACAAAATGATTATTTTATAAATATATATGGACATAATTGAGGAAAAATAAATTAAAATCAAGTTTTATGAACTGAAATTATATTTTAACTTTAAGAAAGGAGAAGGCCATCAAACAATTAATAGGTTCTATTTTTTTTCATAGGAATTACAATAATCAGGGATTGAACCCGAATACTCATAAACGTATATCCTTATGTGCTCATTATCTGAGCTACATATTTAGGACAAGTTATATTTATTTACGCAAACAAGATCAAAATTAAAAATAAACATAAAAGAGGCCGCCTAACAAATAGGGTTTTCTTGTCCCATTCATATAATTCAGTTGATGAGCACATAGAGATATACATGTGTAGATATTATAGTTCAATTTCTGGTTAATATACTTTCTTATGAACCAAACAAAAAAAAGGTTTCCTGAATTCTAACTCCCTATCTCTCAACTTATTTTGAAGTGGGACGTGGGGACTACAACATTTTCATGATGGATATTAATTAACAAAGGAAAATGTTAAAGGATATAACAAGAAGAAGTATTTTATTAGAATTCATAATATTTATTATTACGAAAGTAAAAAAATAAAGTTTATTGCATACTTTTTTAGTAATTTGAAGAATTAGAAAAAAAAATGTATTAATTACACTATAACAAACATTTTTAAGATAAATTATAAGAACAATTGTTCTCACAATTTTAACTCAGAATGTAATTAAAATCAAAGTTCTCTTAAAAAAATGCAGCTCAAAGTTTCGAACTTGAGATTCAAATATTAACCACTTATACTTTTATCATAAAAAATGTCCTTGAGACACCTTTTAGCTAAGACCCATTATCAAATTCACACTCTTAAGTGACTGACTGAGGATTGGAGAATCAGGGAAGATCGTATTTTTTATGACTTCGCCTGATCTTATATTAGGTACAAAATCATACATTTAATTATGATACACAAGCCAATTAAACAACAATTCTTCTTTATTTTATTACCAAAAAAGTTAAATCTTTTCGCCTACCCTTTTTGTTTCTTTGTTCACTCCAACTAATAACAATGTAACAAAAATAAATTAAAATAAAATAAAGAGACACCCACGTACCCATTAAACCAATCACTGTGGTCTTCAATAGGAAGAAGAAATACTATTAGAAGATAAGATTAGGTTTGCAGACAAAAATTAAAGTAGCATTTCATTGATTGGATCATCACTGGAATCTCTACCTCTCTTAGCTTTAATTTCTTGCACAGTCATTATCAATCAGAAAAGTTCTTTGTTCTGAAATTCATGAGCTTAATTACATGCTACAATATGTCATCATGCCACCTTAATAAGACAAAAAAAAAACTATAAATGAACCGCTAATTAGTTTTTATTACCTAGTATGAGGTAAGTAGCATAAGCAGTTCTTTTGTATCCCTTTACCTTTTTATAACATCAAAGGTATTCTTCACCAGCCAGTCGAAGATTAAACTCATCAAAACATAAATATTATTAAAGTGGGTTTTCCTTAACTAATTTAATTTGAAGACAGTTATGAATTATCCGTAACAAAACACTCAATGTTTGAGACATAAAAATTATCAAAAATTCATTTTTTTTCTATTATGTAACGTGAGATAGCCGCCCTCCATATGGAAAAGAAATACTAAAAAGTAAATAAAAAAATTGGATGTTGGGTATCAGGTAAGCAGAGATAGAGAATTGGAGAGGAGGCAGTTTACCATTTTTTTAATCAATATTTGAGAGTTAATGTATTATTATGATAAACAAATAACATTTAAATTTGAGCCACATGATTGGACAAAGAATCCATGTTTCTATGAAGTTCAGGATGAAGCAACATTGGATGCTCAATATTTTTGGCACCATGGAATCCCATTATTGATGGAGATCCAATTCCCACTTTAGAAAATGGATTTGATTTGAAATAGAATATTGATTGGTATGTTTGCCTAAGAAATAGAATATTGGGGGTTTTTTTTTTTGTCAAGAAATATAATATTGGGATTGTTATGTCACTTGCATGACATTATATTAGTTTGTGCCCCAAGTGGAAATAGGAATAAGAATTAGGAAGTGATAAGAAACTAAGAATATTGTTGTGATTACAATTTTCAAGCATGCCGAAAAGATCTTTAGTTAGGCAACAATCTTGTTCATGTTAAACTTATTAACTTTTAAGAGTGTACTATGAAGTATGAACCTTAACATTGCAAGTGGAATACTAGTAATAGCACAAATTATGTATAAGTGGCTGTTCATTTTGCTAACTAAACCTGATAATCAATCAGGAAAGTTTGGAGCTTTATGGGAAGAGGTTTTTTTTTTTTTTTTGTGTACATGATAGTGACTTCGATTATTGATGCTTTTAGTGTGTTTAGGTTAATAATTGTAATATTAGTTTCACATATTTTTGGTTTTTTTTAAAATCCAAATTAAAATTAGGTATACATTATATTTAAGATCTTCATATAGAAAGCAATGTTGAATGAAACTTGACATGAAATTCATAACTCCACAAAAGTTGCATTATTTTACTTCCTATTGAACGTACTTTTGTAGGCAAAAATGTTTTGCATTATTTAAGAATTTAGTCCGTGAAATAATTATGGTGGTGGCGCATTCGCATTTCTTGCATTGCACACAGTCCACACCAGTCATAACCAAACATTATGGTTCAAAATAATATAATTTGAAATAATGTTTTATTAAAATAATTAGCCCGTGCGTTGTGTTTGAAGCAACAAGAAGATTCGACCCCTTGTATACCAAAGGGAATAACTAGTAATTGAATTGGTTTGAGTATCCTTTCAAGTTTCTACCAAATATGCTTTACACTAATATTTCATTTTACTGTCATAGCTCTTTGTTTCCTTTTCCCTTTATTCCCATCATAAACTTGATTACCGAAAGTAAAGCTCAATCCTCGTGTAAAATATCATTACGCAGTTATCAATTTCATCATATGTCAGCAATAAATAACATGCTCCAAAAGCTCAAACAATAATAAGAAACACGTTACTTATTCATTAACAGATACCATCATAATGAACATAATAAACATTAAACACACTCACTACTCTATATCTGCAAGTTTTAAAAACTCAAGTGAAGCACACAAGCAGACCTTACAACACGCTTGCACTGAAGTTTAATAATAAGCCTTGCGAGGATTGTTCTGTAAAATCAAATAATTAAAACATGAAAACCGGGTTACAGCAACTCCAGATATCGCCATTCCAACATCATAAAAACACAACAAAGGGAAACAATGGAGTCACTTACCAGAGGATTGGGTCTGTAACGGTATCCAAGCATCATCCGCTTTTTGTACTGCTCGTATATGTCATCATCAGCAGTCACCTCCCCAGGTTCGTGAGCACCAACCCCCAAGTTATTCTTCTTAACATTACCTGCCATGATAGGATCTGCAATACCCTTCCTTGAGCCACCGAGACCCTCACCTGGAAATCAATGTTTATCAACACAAGAAAGGAATGGAAAGAATATAAATGTCAAATGTAAATGTAATTTCAAGTAGAATTGTTAAAAAAACGAAATTAAAAGATAATAATGTAATCGGACAAGACAAAAATATGCGGCAGATTCCCAGTACTCCTCTGTTTTACATTGCACATCAAAGATATCAGCTATAGCCTGAGGCTTAAGACAAATTTTTTAAGCATGTAAGGACTTGGAAATCAAGACTGGGAACGCATTAAGCACCTTCTTTCCAACCCATTTTCTGTAAGAGCTTGTGGCCTACATTATCAGCCTGAATCTTAGCCTTCTCTGCAGCCTCCTTTGCAGCTTTCTGTGCTGCTGCATCATTACAGCTAGCCAAGAACCTATCAAGTTCTTCCTGAGGAATGAAATCACCCATGTGATGACCTTTTTTCACTGGAGATGCGTCACCCAAAAGGAAAGGATCAAAATAATACTCCATTAAAAGGATAAGTGCACAAAAGAAACTGCTTTGACCAAACATGTATAATGACCACGAAATAGCCACTAACAATCAAACTCTGAACCTTGAAGAGAAGCAGGAGGGGGCATCTCATCTTTTGACTGCTTTGGTTGTCTGAATTTCTCTTCCCGTGCAGCCTTTTTCATGTAGAACTCCATAAGCGCTAAAGAATCAGCATTTGATGAACCACTGGGCTCGTCTGCAATAGGAATACACACAGCACAAAGCAAAGGAAAATGTTGCATACCAAGTCCATGAAAAGATGAAAAGAGTAATAGTATAAAATGTAGTTCGCATCCTTTTTTTTGGAGTGAATGCAAGTAAATGAACAAATTTATTATTTCCATCCACTACACCTTGAAGGCTTGAACACAACCAAAACGAGATCAAATAGTAACTGTGAACGCAACAAAAAATACTGATAGTGACATATTATTATAACAGTTACCAGTACTTCTAGAAGCTCTTGGATCGCAAGCACTTTCATATAAAACAGATGCAGGAATTTGGTAGGCTGTATGTTGCTGAGATGATCTTTGAGGACCACTTGACTGTTTGGAGGAAGAAGTGCTTGTACCCCCTAACATTGAAGAATTCATTATTATATGTCAAATTAAAATAAACTATGGGAGGTAAAAGAGAAAGCAGATTCCACAAGTCAGAGAAAAGGCAAGACTTCTCAAATCAACAGGCTAGTTGGTGAACGTATCCGTCAATACTTAGACATATCACATATATGACTGCTGCTTAAAAGATATATCACATGCCCTATTTAAGATGCAAAAAATCAAAATCACATATAGACCCCTAAAACCATTGCAGTTACAAGTCTTATCAAATGGTCTCCAATAATTTAAAATTGTAACCTCTTTTTCATGTCTTGATTTTCAATATGATTCACTACATCAATAAGATCAATCACAAGACCCATATATAATTGATTTCCCTATTAGATTTGTAATATGATAGACTGTTGTATCAGCCTCGTGATGAACAAGGAAACCCATCAAGTGTCTCACTCTCAAACATTAATTGTTTAATCTCTCACAGTCTCACTTCAGTGTAAAATACTCTGAGGATATGACTACCAGGCTAATTGGTTAGATAACGTATCTTCGCAGCAAGACAGTGAGATTTCTAGGCCACATTGAAACAAAATTTAAGACAAATACAATTCTAAAACATCAAAACTTGTAAGGGATATTATTCACTATTATAAACAAGTTTGGCAACTAAGTCAATATGAAATACCGACCATTAAGAGGCGCCTGTGATTCCCTGGACTGCGCAAGAACCTTTTCCTCTTGAGCAAGCCGATATTCATAATACTTGTACTCAGCACATCTCTCATCAAATAAAAATCTGCAATTTACACAAGCACCACATATAATCATAAATCAGGAAACATAAACAAATCAATGGAATATGGTTAAAAGCTAAGCCAACACTTACTTGAAAGGTGTATCACCAGGATTTTTTTGACGTGTAACATCCTCAAATTGCCTTCCATTTTTGGCCACAAAACTTGCTAGTTTATCAGCAACTTTCTTCACTGTAGGATCACTTGGGGAAGGAGGTGCTGCATATCACTTATAAAACTGATTAATACCAAGAGCATGAAGAACAAGGGAATGTAAATTAGTCTTGTAGCAGGTCTGCCAATACACCATTCTTGATAGGTACTTGAGGTATTAGCTGCATTCATGAGACAAAAATATTCAAAACATTTTCTCCTCTTTGCTACATACCGCTTTAAGGAGCAAAGAAGGAATATACCGAGATGGCCACTTCAATAATGAAATCGCACTTAACGTAGAAGAAGACTTTATTTTCATGCTAACAAAGAGGAAACGGAGAAAATAGTGTAATTACAACCGTGAGCCAAAATTGGCATCTTCCTTCAGCTAAATATCTTAACTGCACATGCTTCGCGAACAAACCCAATTTGACACCCTTCTTGGTCCTCCTCTAATTCCTTTTGTGTGACCCAAAGAATGAGTACAAATGCATGACAAGTCTATATATTGGTTGTATTACTTATGTCCTCCTTCCTTCCATTCCCAAGTGAAAAAAAAAAATCATATCGAAAGAACGAAATGCATGAAAGATATACATTTTCAAGAAATTTTAGAAGATGCAATCAATTCAAGAAAAGTGAGAAGGGAAACAGCAACATAAGTGTCAAAACCAACTCTCCTAAAGCCCAACATGAAGGCACATAACTTGAATCACGGGAAATTGCCTAATGATGTACTAAAATTGAACTTCTATTTCAAATTGGCAAGGATTGAACTCCTGATCACTTGGTTATATGGATTCTTCAGATCTGGAGTTATGTCACGGACCAACTCTCCCAAAAGCTAAAGTTGTTACCTAAAGGGTAATAAATAGATTTTATATCTAATTAAAATGCAATAAGAGATAGATTTGGAGTGAGAACAAAATAACAAGAAATATACAGGAGGAAAGAGAATCAGAAGGCAGGTCAGCAATTGACATATTAACATATGAAAATCATGATCATAATAACATATAGTTAAACAGAGCATGCATCACAAAACTAGAACAAAAAAAATAGTCAGGAAATAACAAGGACATAATGAAGATCTTAGTGAAAAATTAGACTGACATGGACTTGCCATAACAGATCATATGTAGAATATAGATAAACTATTTATGCCAAATAAAAAACTACGGGCCAACTACCAATATAAACTAGGAAGTCTAATAAGTAATTACCAACATCAAATTGTTTTGATGATTGCTCAGTGCTATCCTCTAGGCCCAACTTTTGCCGTTTCTGGGGCGCATCATTTGAATCATACCCAGCATCTGTTTCTTCTTCATCTTCATCGGCACCTAACTTAACAGGCGGAGGCACCAGCTTTGACTTTTGTTTTAAACTGAAAGCTAGCTTGCTGCCGGAACCAGCCTGGGATGTTTTCTTGGCATCATTAGCCTTCAAGTCCACTGACGATTTACTAATGGAGGGATTAGGAGCCAAAGACCCTGAAATGACTTTAATTGGCTTAGAATCCACTAATTTGACATTCTTCTCCTTCTCCTGCTCTTGCTGAAGTTGCTTGAACCTCTCCATGAATGAGCCATCATTAGCAAAAAGGCTAGGTGGAACCCCCTTGTCCATTAGCTAATAGCCAAACAAAGCAGTTCACAGGTGTCTGTTTGACAAGCAAGCTTCAAAGCCTTTTAGATGATGCAGTCGAATTTATATCGGACTTCGTTATTTTTTATTTTGAATACATGGCATAATCTAAGTGCATATTTGTTTGGCAAAGCTTCAATTTTGGAAAATAATCGGTTTTTTTCAAAAGCTCTCTCAGAGAGCTGAAAAAAGACATTATTTCTCCAAAATAAACTGAACCAAATGCATAAACGGATAAACCTACCTAAAATGTTAGTGAAAAACAGTTTTGTGTATTTAATATGTTAATAAAGGTTATAGGTCACAAACTACATGACAAACTACTAATTCAATGCCAACCTGATATCGTCAACAATAAACACCACAATAAATCATTTTAAAAAATAATATATAGGCCATTTGAACATGCAGACAGTGAAACAAACATGTAACGGATTCTACTGAACAGGGGATCAAAATATAAATAAAAAAGAAATTAAAAAGAAATCTTCTATGGAACGAACAAAACACACACACAAACTTCCAAAGCAGATCCTTTAACTGATGAGAATAAAAAATATATAAGGAAAAATCCGTAATAAGTTAATATCCTCCTTTAGCAAACTTCTTAACGTAATATATATTCACTTGTTCAGCGATCGAAAGAATTAGCTTGTGACAATTGGCAAAGTAAATATATGTTGGAGTGGCATTCTCTTCTGTGATTCTGCCACATCTTTAAGCCTGAAGCATCCACAACAAAGCAATCAAGTCTTATGTCCCCGTTTACGGTCCTCTTTCCAGTCCCTCCAATTAAATCCTGACAACTTAGAATTAAAAAACTCCCAATCGGCAATTACTTCTTACATTTTACCCATTCAGGTTAATAGTTTTTCAGAGTTGTCAGCATTTGATGGAAGCAAAACCACTTCCACAGCACACAAAATCGCCACACGAATAACAACTATCCTGCATCATTAAGCCTAAACCTCGCCACCATATAAGATCCCCAGCAACTAAAGTCTCGGATTAAAGCTTTAGATAAGAGCAATCTTTCAAAAATGTTAAATATGAATGCCATAAACGAAGATGCAATGATATGCAATTGAGGAAGGATCGGTGATAAACAGTTGATTGAAAACATTTCCAAGCAAGGAAACGCACCGAATCAAATTGCTAATAATTCCTCCTTATAGAATTGATTCAAAGAAGATGATGATCCCAAAGCACAACCCCCAGTTTTGAGCCCAATTTTTGTACCGACTTTTTTTAGTCCCTTTAAATTGATTGAATTACATTACATAAACCGAGGAATGAAACATGAGGAAAAAAGAAAATATTTAGAAAACCCTAGATGGGTAGGAGAAGCATGAGAGACTGACCAAATGATGTCGTTCTTCACTGAGTTTATGCAATCGGGAAAAGGTTGAAACTTCGCCCAAACGCAGAACAAACCTAAGCTGAATTTTCTGGTAGCTTGTTTATATATTTATATTTATATAGAATTATATATTAAAATAGTTCATTTACTTTGTATTTTACAAGTCAGTTTAGTTCCTCACGATATCAGTCATTTTAGTCCTTGACTTTTACTATTATTAGCCGTTTTAGTCCCTGACTTTGACTGCATCATTCATTATACTCTCTAACTTTCGGAGACTAAAATGAATGATCATATAATTCAGGGACTAAAATGACCTGTAAAATATAAAGTCAGGGACTAAAATAACTTATCTGTACAAAGTCAAGGACTAAAGTGAATTATTCTTGCAAAGTTAAGGATTGAAACGGTACATCACTCTATTTATATATATATAGCAATCAAAACCATTTTTTTTTAAGTTTAGTATAGATTATATTTTTCGTTTTTTTAGAGTATATGAATATGAATTTTAGAGTTTATCATAACATATATTTTATAAAAACCACATAAATTTTTTAAAATTCTTTTATCCATTCAATTATTTGAAATTAAGGCTGATCTACTATTTAATGTTTTAAGTTTAAATTTTAAGATTTAGGTTTGGAGTTTGTGTTTTGAGATTTGAGATTAGATGCTTAGTATTTTAGTGTTATGTGAATTGATAATACAAATTTAAATTTAAGTTTTTCTAAAAAAAATCATTAAACTCTTATTCTCCTACATGAGTCAAACATAATAATATTTTATAAAAAAAAAAAAAGGGAATATATGTGATAATTAAAACTTGCCTCACCAATCATCATACTGTACAAACAAAAATGTTATAAGTATCCTCAACTTAATTAAGATCTTTTTTAGATAAGCAAAATAAAAAAATAATTAAAGAATACCGGAAATATTCTGAATCAGTACAAAATTAAAGGGACAAAACCCTGCAAAAAGAATAAAATAATTACGTTGAAAACAAAATCAATATCTAACCCTAGAACTACCTGATGAACTTTTTATTTTTTTTGATACAAAACCCCTGATGAACTTAATTAAGATTATACTACATCAAAAAATATAAAAAAAAAATTTACTAGTGTTTTCTATACTTTTTGAGGATTTACATTGCTTAAAAATTTGATGATTGTTTCAAGTCCATTTTAGATCACTTTTTGAGGAAGTCAAATGTTTCTTTAAAAATTATCAATTTTAAGCTTATTGCACTTTAACATATGACTCTTATCTGAAATATTTTTAAATAATTTTACAAAATGAAAAACATATGTGATTTTCAATAAATAAATATTTCCTCTGTCTCAAAATGTAAGATTCTCTAAAGAGTTTTTGCTTGTCCCATTTTATAGGACCCTTTGAAAATTTTTGTGCACATTTAATTTTTTTTACCATTATATCCTTGTTACTCAACTAATTTTGATGAATCCAAAATATTAATTAAGAGAGAGTGGGGTGATAAAAAGAGACTGAAAGGGTAAATTTGGAAATTAATGCTTTTTGTTAGACAAATTTAGTGCATTTAATTAAATTAATCACTTTTCTTAATTTCCGCTATATTAGTCTAGAGAATCTTACATTTTGGGACGAATGGAGTAGATTCTAATTTTGTAAGATAAATTTATTCCGGTAATTGTTTTTTTTTTGGAATTTCACTTCAATTATTAGAATTTATAAAATAAAATTATTTTTTGGTTGTTAATCATTTATATTAGTTCTACAAAGTACATTTTTTAATAGGCTTTTTTTTGGTAATTTTTTAAAAATATTTTGTTGAGAAAAATTACAATTATTTTAATGATCTATTTGTCTACCATCTAAGGGCACGTACATTTTAACTTTGAATTTGGTCAAAATTATTTTTAATTAAAATTAAAATTATTTATTTTTATTAGATCATTTTAATTTCTGTGTATTAATAATTTTAATCATTAATTTTTATCTCGATTTATATATTTTTTATTTTTTTATTAAAATCTAAATCAAACGAACCTAAAATCTTCAGGAATTCGGATTTGTTGCTCATCGAGCAATATGCTATTCTAAATCTATAAGTTGTAACCATAACAATATGTTTTTTTATTTTATCTTTTTCTTTCTTAAAATAACGGTGTTTGATGTTTATCCGTGTTGGTAAAAGAAAGACAGATTAGTTGTAAAATAAATAGATAACCGACCCAAAGAAGGAGTAACACAGTTTTGCAAAGGATAGAGTATAGAGCAGCACTTGCAGTGGAATGGACATCACTGCCTTCAAATCCCTCGCCACCATTCCAAACCCTTTTCCTTTTCCTTTTCGTTCCAAACTTTCTATTTTTCGTCCATTCCATCATTTCCTTCACTTCAAACCCTCCACCACCTCTCTTTCTTCCCCTCGCCTCTTTCCCCTTTGCTCTCTCAGTAATCTTCCCCATTCTCTCTCTCTCTCTCTCTCTCTCTCTCTCTCTCTCTTCGTATTCTCTATTTTCAATTTTCCGATTTTCTCTTTTTTATTCATTATTTCGTAATTTGGTTTTCTGTTATTCCATATGAGTCCAGTGTTGTATGTGTGTTTCAGATGGTTCAGCTGAGAATGAGATAAGCAAGGAAGGTGCTTTGCCTCGCGGTGTTGGTGAGGCTGTCAATGAAGCATCGCGTTCCAAAATTCTTCAGGTTGTGCTCGTCTCCCCTCAGGTAATCATACAAAATTCCCAAAACTATTCTCTGATTTCTTTCCTATATTGGTTGTCACTTGTGACTTTTAATTGATTAGTGAAACCGGATTTTGATAATCTAGTTGACTTGGCCAACAATTGGACCTTGATTATTGGATGTCACCATAAAGTAGTAATGAAATTCTTAGTAGATTTTTGTTGGTTCCAGATTGTATACGCACTCTTGAATTATGTCATATCTGTTAATTGGGGATACATGGAGTTAGAGTGTTAGAGGCATTGTTAAGTGCATACTAGATAAATGAGGAACTTTTGTTGCCAGTATACACAAATCTGATTTGCTTTCTTTCGTGCAAAACCTCCTTGCTTTTGTAGAAGAGTTATTTCTAAACTTAGTATAACAAGAAGGAATTGCGTTTGACTATTTGAGAGTGTTAGAGATCATTGTCTTTTATCTTCTTTGAAACAAAAAAGGTTACTAGTCATCATCAAACAGTGTGCACCGCTCAGTTATTACTAGAAAGACTGGTTTATGTCATTTGCCTGATAAGCTCCTCAATCCTCTTACTATGGTTCTCATTCAAAAGAATGAGCTTGAAAAACGCTAGTGATAAACGGCAGATATTCAATTTAGTATATTTTGTTTGGATACTATAATAAAAAGATAGTCTTGATCTTGGAAATGATAACAAGATTGATAAAAGAGAAAAGCATGAAATGGTTAATGCTTTGCTGTTGCAAGTCTTGTGCATTTTGATTTAAGTGAATACAAGAGTGCAAATCACTTTAAAAAAAAACTATTGAAGCTAAACCTTTGCATAAGAAATTGGCCTCAGCAAACATTCTTAGATTAGAAATTTAGAATCTTTCAATCACTGAAGGCTGCTCTGAGATTTACGTTGTACTTGGTAGATTCCAGGAAACACTGGGTGCATTGCTAGAACATGTGCAGCGTCAGCTATTGGGTTGCATTTAGTTGGGGTGAGTTTTGCTTTCTAAATCTAATCACTTTTCGCATTTTATAAGGTTTTCTTCTATTTTCATGTCTGATGCGAAATTCTAATGATAGCCTATGTATTCAGCCATTAGGATTTCAGGTGGATGATACTAAACTGAAGCGTGCTGGATTGGATTATTGGCCGTATCCAATATGATTTTTGTTTTTCCAACCTGCTTCTCTTCTGTCTGTTATTCTAGAAAAGTTCTTCCACCATCATTTGTTGACTAGACGATGTGTGTTGCTTTTCAAATTTAACACATCTTGTAGTTTCAACTGATCTAATATTGTTTTACCTAACATAGAAAACTGATGTAATATCGACATGATTGCATGATTTTCTTTTTATTTGTTTTCCATATTTAACACAAAATCCCAGATATGTAGTTGTTAAAGTTCATGATTCTTGGGAAGATTTTCGTGATTATTTTAGGCAACAGGTAATTGTCATCCTCAAAGATATTTATTTTCTCTTTGTACTTTTTCCTTTGACTCCTCCATTGTCTGATACAGAAGGGTGAAAAGCGGTTGCTAGCGTTTACAAAGAGGGGAACAAATATTCATTCTGTAAGTTGACTATCACCGATTTTAATAGCATAGTTCCTTTAATGAGATTCTGTATTCTGTAAATTAATGTTAGAGGTTTCCAGAATTTATTAGTTGATTATCCAATTCAACATTTGCTCGATGGTTGAATCAGTGGGCAAAAATTAGTTGGGGAGCAACTGTCAATTTAGGTTCTAGAGTGAGAGGACATATAAAATGAGAATGCGGGGAGAGTATCTACCCTTTATTTTAAATTTATGAAGTGCTTTATTTCAAATTGAGTGAATACACCAATACTTTTTCGCTTTGCACATTCTCTCACTCCGGAGAGGAGTCGAATTCCGATTGTCAAGTCAAGTGCTGAGATGACTCACCGAATACCCTGTGATGTGTTTTGTGAGAGTGGCCCAATTTGGGGATGGGAATCAAGTGAAACTGTTCGTCGATTAGATTGGATCGGCCTTAAGTGAAAGAGCAAACTGATCCGATGTGATCAATTTTATGTTTTTCAATCATATTAGTCCAAAACGTAAATTTAATGCAACCTAATCCTATTTATTTTGACTAAGTCCATGAATTGGAGTTGCTTTTTATTTGTTGGAATTTTTTAGTATATTAGCTCATCGATATATCAAAATGCATCAAATACAAGTCTAATGATGGTACTTCCTTCTGATTCTTACCTTGCAGGAGTTTTCCTACAGAAAAGGGGATTATCTTTTATTTGGTTCTGAAACCAGTGGCTTGCCACCTGAAGCCTTGTTAGACTGCAAAACCGATCCGTTTGGCGGTGGGACTATAAAAATTCCAATGGTTGAAACTTATGTAAGATGTTTGAATCTATCTGTTAGTGTTGGAATTGCTTTGTATGAAGCTTCTAGACAACTTAACTATGAGCCACTTCAGATACCTTCTGCTTCAGAAACTTGTATTGATGATACCCAGGAATCATTTATTTCTGAAGACATTTTTGCTTGATCATCATATTCATTTTATTTAAACATACAGAACATTTCTTCTAAATTTCTTAGATAACTTTGCTTGTAACATCATAGCCAGGGTCTTGGTCCTAGACTCCTACTTATACTTTTGATGGAAAATGTCTCTGAGATTCAAAAAGCTTTCTCAAATCCCACATATAGAACTTCTCTTATGTGTGTCAATTGATTTTGTAGATATTGATACCGAACATTGTTTTGTACTAATCCTCTTGTAACTTTGTTCACCAGAATTTTATTGTGGAGGTTTAAATTAGTTCAACTTCAATAAATTTGGAAATGATTCTCTCATATTAGCTAATGTGATATTTCTTTTTTTTTAAAAAAAAAATTAATTGCACTTTTGATCCCTTGGATATGATCTTCCTAGTTCTTTATTCGTGTGTTGTTTGTTCTCAAGTTTTTTGTAGTATTCATTTTTGCTCATTTCTTTGTTTTTATCTTTTTTTCAATTTCTAACAAAAAAAGTTAAAATAAAAAGCAATATGACCATGATTTCTAAATTCTAATTCATGTTCTTCTGAGGACTGTGAATTGAGGCACCATTTATTTTTGGACAGCAACGTTCGAAAATGTATTTCTAGACGCTGCTGTATGGAAAAATAAGGGTGGTTTGCTTTTTATTTTTACTATTTTATGAATTCCGAACGTTACTGTCCAAAAAAGGATAATGTCGTTCCCAAGTGGGGTGATGTCAATCCCTTCCTCCTTCCAATTGTGTGGTGTCAATCTTGTGGCCGAAGATGGTTATCCCTTTTTTTCTGGTCCAAAAGAAATGTTGGTTAAGCTTTTGTTTTAAGTCCAAAAAAATGTCCTCCCTTAATTTTTTTATTCTAAGCAATTTTTGGCATATATTTTCATTAAGTGAAGTAAAATTTGTCTGGCTTGCTTATATTTTTTATTATAAGTAAGTTGAACTACTTTTACTTCAGTTAATGAAAATATATCTAAATTTTTTTTTTAATGAATTGAATTATTATTTTCAATTAATATGTTTCTTTTTTTAATAATGATTATGATAATGAATAATTTAAAGTATTTAATGACTTTTAAATTAAATCAAGAATAATTTAATGATTAGAGACTTATAGTATCAAACAAAAGGAGTACTTCTGTTTCTATAGAGACACGATAATTTTGATGAATATTATTGTTCGAATTCTAGAGAGAATGCAATTAAAGAAAAAGCTTGACTTTCATTTTACTTTTACCTTAATGATGTGTGAGATAAAAAAAATACTCCTAAAAAAAGGAACATGGAAAAGGTCAATTTAATAATTTTCCTCGTTATTTTTTTTACAAGCCAGATTCCAATAGTAAACCTAGGTCTTTTTTGAGTTATAATTAAATCTAAGTCTAATTATGATATTTTTTCTATTTTATATTATAAGGTCATATTCAGGTAATTACGGTTATTAAGAAAATATTAATTAATATATTGAGTTTTAAAAAATTATAATTTTTTAATTTTATTTTTATTCTCTTTCTTTAAAATATTAATTATAATTTATTATTATTTTAAAAAGCTTACTAATTCTAAATAGGAATATATTAAAAAAATACATGCTTCAAGAAGGAATCTTGTACTATAAAACGTTAATATCTAAAAAAACATCTTAAAATACTCAACGGAGAGAATAATTAATTATAATAATCTGTTAAAAATCTTGTCATTCATAGGTTATTGGGGATGAGATCATTTGTCGGTGACTTTTACACTATTTCCACGTGCTAGTACATGAAGAAACCTCACAACACCATAATGATATTACGTCTGTGTTTACTTTAAATTTTAGCGAAATGAAAAATAAAAATTATATAAATTGATTGAGATAAATATCAATAATATTAAAGCACAAAAATTATTTAATAAAAATAATTTGGACTAAAGTAAAAGTTTATTTGAAATCTGTCGGCTCCATTTCATCTGTTCATTTATTTGAAAAGAAAAAAATAACTATTTATATTTATCTGACCATTAGCAATAATAAGATGTTTTTAATTATTACTCTCTCAAATAAAATAGTATAGTTAGTATAGTTGGGAGCTTGTAGCTTAAGTGGTATAAGGAAGAGTTCCTAAAGTTTAAGGAGAAGGATTCAATCTCCGATATAAGGTAGATTTAGGAGTAATATTTAATTAAAGTTATTAGAATTAAAAAAATAATGCTTCATATGTGTATGTTATATAATTTTTTAGAAAATTAAAATTAACTAAACTTAACTATTTTTATTGGTACATGTAATATAGTTAAAAACGTCTTACGATAAGAAACGGAGGAAGTAATAAATAGTATGATTATTTCACCTCTCGATAAAAAAAATATTTTAAGGGCACTAAATGACAAATTTTTTTATCCTACTTGTTAAAAGTTTAATATTGACTCTGTTGTATTGTATGACATGAGACTCAATTAAATAGGCGACCAAACAGCACATTTTCATTTGTTGGTTTATTTATTTTGGAATGAACATAAAAAAAATCATATTCATGTGTTCCATCATTTTTTCACTATAATAACTCGGAAATCATAACACACCTTTTTTCTAAACAACAGTATTATTCAAATCATACTTATTTTTTATCCGTATTAAAATTAAAATGATACTTTAAATTATTGAAAGCATCATAAAATTTGAATCTCCTGATATAATTATTTAAAAATGATGAGAATGTAGCAAAAGGATTGGTACATTGGCAGACAAAAAGATTGAAGTAAATGTAAGAGTTGATGCTTATTACTAAAATCCCTTACCATTAGTGAGCTGTAAATTCTATGTTTGGCTAATGTGTCAGTTAAGATTAAGGCATAATGCATCTTTTGGTCTTGTATTTTTATGTGCATTTTATTTTGGTCTCATATTTTTTTTGGGTTATATTTTGGTCCTATATCTTTTATAAACGTTTCATTTTGGTCCAATCCGTCAACCCGTCACACCCGTTAACAGAATTGACCTAAAAAGAACAAAGTCAAATTACGTCATTTATCTTCAAACCTAGAAAAATCATAAAATACACGTGAACCTTAATAACAACGGAGTAAAATTACCTTGTAACGGAGTGATAGAAATGACGGATGAGACCAAAATGAAACCTTTATAAGAGATTCAGGACCAAAATGTAACCCAAAAAAAATATAAGACCAAAATAAAATACGCATAATAGATACAGGACCAAAAGGTGAATTTGACCTAACATAAAATTCATGACCCCACCAACATGGTACCATCCAAAGGGCATTTTAGTCACTCAACACGTATATTAATACCCCATACACACTCAAAATACACACAACTCTCTCTCTCTCTGTTTGTCCTCATTTTAGAGAGAGCAAGGAAATTGAAACCAAACAATAATAATGCCTTCGTTCTTTTTCTTCCTAACGGCCATTTTAGCCGCGGCCTCCACCGCCGTCAACGGATGCTCTCCGTCGGACAGGACGGCGCTGTTGGCCTTTAAGGCGGCGCTGAATGAACCCTACCTTGGCCTCTTCAACTCATGGACCGGCGATAACTGCTGCCTCAACTGGTACGGCGTCAGCTGCGACGTCACCACCGGCCGTGTCTCCGATATCAACCTCCGCGGCGAGTCCGAGGATCCAATCTTCGAGAAAGCCGGTCGCTCCGGCTACATGTCCGGCAAAATCTCGCCGGCGATTTGCAAAATCGACCGCCTCACCAACCTCATTGTCGCCGACTGGAAAGCCATCTCCGGCGAGATCCCCTCCTGCATCACCTCCCTCTCCTCACTTCGAATCCTCGACCTAATCGGAAACCAAATATCCGGTAACATCCCGTCCGACATCGGAAAGTTGCAGCGGCTCACTGTCCTTAACCTCGCCGATAATGCCATCTCCGGCAGGATTCCAGCATCAATTGTCAACCTCGCCGCATTAAAACACCTGGACCTCAGCAACAACAGGCTTTGCGGCGAGCTTCCCACGGACATTGGGAAGCTCGGCATGCTGAGCCGCGCGTTACTGAGTCGGAACCAGCTTTCCGGTTCGATTCCGGTTTCGATTGCAAAAATTTACCGGCTCGCGGACTTGGATTTGTCCATGAACCGATTAACCGGTTCGGTTCCGGCCGAATTGGGGCAAATGCCGGTTCTTTCAACCTTGAACTTGGATAGTAACTCACTCTCGGGTTTAATTCCTTCTAGTTTGTTAAGCAATCCAGGTATGGGTATTTTGAACATTAGCCGAAACGGGTTCGAAGGAACCATACCCGACGTTTTCGGGCCAAAATCGTATTTCATGGTTCTTGATTTGTCTTACAACAATTTGAAGGGCCGGGTACCCGGTTCGTTATCTTCAGCTAACTATATTGGCCATTTGGATCTTAGCCACAACCACTTATGTGGATCCATCCCACTGGGCTCACCCTTTGATCACCTCGAAGCGTCGTCGTTTAGCTACAACGATTGTTTGTGTGGGAACCCGTTGAAGACTTGTTAGTGCTGGGTCGTGGCCCGTGACCCAAATTAAGTACCCGATTGGTTGAGAAATCATGATTCTTACAAAATGTGTGTCATGCCATGTAGCCTAAAGTGTAATTTTCTAATGTAATAATTTTTGTTAAGTGATGTAATATAGTACAATATTTTAGTGCTAAAGTTGAAATGGTGAAGAAGAAGAAGAAGTGATTTGCACGTGCGTGGCAGCTTAATTAAGGGTTTTAAGGAAGGAATTTGTGTTTAACTATGGCAGAGGTCAAGCTAAAGCTTTGAATGTTCCTATGTTGCATGTGAGCTTCCCAGATAGATAATGTAAAAGATTTGGAAAATACTATGATCTTATTATTAATGTTTTTTCTCGTTAATTTTAAGTGTCTGGTTTGTATGCACCCATAAATAAAGAAAAATAGTGTGCTTGAGAAATTGGAGCCAACTGCCCAACGAATTACGATATTTAAAAGTAGTAATCAACTAAGTGAGATCTTTTGTGCAACTTTGGTTTGTGGCAATTTAAAGATGAATTAATGTAGTGACATTCTGAAATTTAAATCTTGGAAGTTGATAAGATGAGGACCACTTGCGAATTGGATTTGAAGATTTGCTGTAACTTTTTATGGTTTTTGCTTTTTGCTTTTGGTGTAAGTGGATTTGTATTTTTCCTGTAAATTTCCTTTTACGAAAGTTTGCTTTTGTTGTTTGTTAAAGTGCTATTAGTCTAATAACCGGTGACACTTTCTTTATATTGATAGAGTTTACAAAAATGAGTTTTTTCTTTCAATAAAGTCCTGCCAAAAATAGAATCTGAATTAGTAGATTTGGAGGAGCTAGAATGACTCAATTATATTAAAAAAAAAAACAAAACAAAATAGAGGACTCAGTTATTTATCAGCTATGCCTATGTATGTCAGGGTTTGTTGGGAAATCACTTTATGGTAAGAGTTTTAAAATAGAGATATATATAAATCCGGGAAAGTAGAATTAAATCTTAGTGGTTTGTTAACTAATATTCCTATGATGCTTAATTAAGTTGAAGTGGTTCAATTGTAGTATATTGGCAACTGGGAAGTGAGTGTAGCTTTTCTTTTTTAACTTGGTGTTATTTTTTATTGAACTACTAACTGAGACAGAGTAAATATCTTATCACCCAGAACTGTTTTGCCTTATTTATGATTGCTGAAAATGCAGTAGTGAAATGGTAGTAGTGAGTAGTGAAGGAAGAGAGAGAACAATAATAGTACTCCGTATAATAGAGACTCTCCCCAACTAACTACCACTTGGGTTGGGGGAGGCACATGCTTGTGTGCCTCATCCCCACGCATATGCATTAACTACGACCCAAGCAACAATTATCTTTGTGCCATTCAATTCAATTCAAAATCCGCGTATATAGTAATTACTAGTAGCAGTAATGAATGCCTGTCTCGATAGTAAGTAAAGAAAGACTAAATTGAAAGATGGATGCAACATTACCAACAACAGTGTTAAGGGCATGATCAATGCAATAGATGCTTTAAGAGATTTCTTACGGAATTTATAAATAATTTAATGAGATATGCGTACTTGACAAGGTGCTTAATTGATGAGTATGAGTTCAACACACTGTATTACAGATGATCTTAAACTATTGTAGTGCAATAAATAATAAAAACATACTATAACCTTAGATATTTATGGTTTGAGTTCAAAAGAAGAAAAAAAATACTAATTGAGAGGTTAAATTTTATTCACACACGAGATATTAGTCTTAAAACTCTAATATAATAGAGAGGGAATATCACAGAAACAAGAAAAGGAAATTACCCCCATCATGCAGATATACCTTATATAATAAACCAAAGACATAGCCATAAATTAGGTCCACTTGTTTCCTAGCAAAAAAGAGGTGATGGACCCCTCTTCTTCTTTGGCATAGCATTTAAGTGGCCCTATATATGCATGTGGATGACTCTGCATTTCTAATTCCATCACCGATTCAGGACAGACCTATTCAGTGATGTGATGATCCTATTCCTATGTATGCAATTACAACTGGCGTTGGGATTTAGTCCTATCATATTTTGGTGCTACATAATAGTTTTATGTTGTTTGTTTACTTGAGGGAACCCAAACCACTTACTACTGCCCTTCATAGTCGTTACTACATGATGTTTAATATTAGCAACACTATACTAAGCGTTCTAATGACATTTGTTAGTATATTTTATATGTATATGTTATATACATTTTGCTAATAACCCAAAATTTTCATTAGTGATGTTGTGATTAGTGTTGTGAAATTAACTCTCACGTTTGAAGTTATTTTAGCAAAACTCTCCCTGAACTACGTCTCCAAAATCCGAACCTTGTCATGCATGAACTCATACCAAAACTTTTCTAGTTACTTTATTTAAGATTCTCCCCTTTTTTTCTTTGTCTGGTTAAGGTTCTCACTTTGAGTTATTTCATTCTGTTTACCTATTACCGGGACATCTTTTATATGGTGGGATGGAACCTTTTATTAGGGGAGAAAAACACAATAATTGATTATTTGATACTTTTCTTTGTTTACATGTAGACTTTTAAGAATAATTTTAAATCCTCTTAATCCAAATTCCTAAACATCCTCCTACTTATTCATTGAAAAATATTTTCAATGCTTTATATGTTTTCAAGATTAAAAATACATTTAATTTCATACTTTATATGATATTAAAAGGATAAGTAAGAGGATTATTAAGAGGATATAGCATTGCTCAACTTTTAATATATCTTGATCAATCTTTAAAACTTTACTATATGTAGCAAAAAGTGGTTTTATGTTAATGATAAAAGGTTTGATTACATTTATACCAATATAAATTAAAAGCTTATATAGTCTTTTCATTCCATTTTTGTAAAGGTAACATGGTGTACCACTCTTTTTTTGGGCCTAAAAGGGCCAATGGGGGCCGCTTTGTAGTGGGTCTATTTATTGAATGGAAATCACACAAAGCTCAAAACCATCCAATAAAAATCCAAATCACTGACAGCAAAAGCCATTTCAAGTTTACAATGTCTTTAGACCAGGGAAAAAAGAAACAGAGAGAAAATTTTACAAACACTACCCAAGGCTTGTCCCATTCAATATGTTCGTTTCTGACTTTATCCAACTGTACTCACTTCAATTATATTGAATAAAAGCGAAAAATTTAGCTTCATTAGGAATCAAGGTTGCGGAGAAACAAATGTAAAATAAACATGCTCAGAATAAAAAGACAACAAAAGTACAAATTACAAAACATGTAGAGATCAGGGAAAAGGAAAGGTAAAGGATGGAACTCATGGAAGGAAACTGTTACGGACCTCTTTTCATATCAGGCCCAACGATGCTTGGGGGCAGGTTACCTGAAATTCTGTAACACGACCACTAACACAAAGGAGGTAATTGATATTTGCACCTCCTTTATTCTACATACACCATCTAATTTTAGACAACTTCAAAAACTGATTTTCAGAACTGGGCCAACACTTTCCTCACCACACTCTTTTCTCAGGGCACCACACGTCATATTTTTTTTCGAAAAATACCTTTCGCTCGGATTTTTACTTGCCAATACAAATAAGCGGATTTTCCAAATGGATTTTAAAAATCCGAGTGTATTCGAATTTTAAAAATCCGAACTCACTCGGATTTTAAAAATCCAAACTCAAAGATTGGGAAATTCACCTAGTATAGCACAATCTCACTCATTCCACCTTACATTATAAATCTTGGTTGAAATTGTGTTATATTTGGAATATTCCATTTATTATTATGTGAGTTCTAATATCCTCTACTCTCCATTTTTCTTTGCTTTCATTTCAGTGTGACCTTCATCGCTATCAGGACTCTGTAAAACTCGGATTTTAAAAATTCGAGTGTATTCGGATTTTTAAAATTCGTTTGAAAAATCCGGATATTTGTATTGATAAGTGTGGTTATTCGCTCAGATTTTTAAAATCCGAGCGAAGGGCATTTTTGGGAAAAAAAACATGTGGTGCCCTGAGAATAGAGTGTGGTGGGGAAAGTGCTGGCATCAGAACTGATTTTATTTATCACTTCTGGAAACTAGATTCCAAAAAATCACTTCCAAAAATCAATTCCGGAAATGAGTTTTTCGAAGGTAGGCAGTGTACAAAGAAAAAATCGGTGCAAAAATAACCCCCACAGAAAATTCAGGTAAGCCAGCCAGCAATTTGAAGAGTCCATAACATTCTGGATGCAAAGTTGTAAATTATTAACTAACCATTGCCAATTTTCATTCCAGTGTAATAATTGTAATATAGAGATTCCATTTTTTGCCCCTCCAGAGTTCAGATCTGAAGATGATTGTGTAGTGTGTATGACCTTACAGCTTAAGGTACTATCTGCATTGAAAGTTGGCAAAATTGTTAAGGAAAATACTCAATAGCAAGAATCCTGTTGCCAGAATGAGTCAACGTTGTTATAATTCATTGATAACTGATGATGGGTGAGTGGTACCATCCACTCTGTTTTTTCCAAATACCACCACTACTAAATCTCAGCAAATTATATTTGAATCCTGTCGATTGGTTTTATGTTTCGTTAGTCAAATATGAGACAACATATATCTTGCATAACCATTGGAATGGATACTCTTATGTAATACTTTTACAATGGTAAGACCATGTGGAAAGAGAGGTATATACAAAAATCTTAAATAAGGTCCCCACATATTTTGACAGTGTCTCACCTGTTAAATGTCTTTGTGCCAATCTCTCTCTTTCACATGACATTGTCATATGAAAAATAGCACATGAGAGGGTCCATTCTGCATAACAGATTACGAACTTCACAAGTTAAATTGAGCTTTAGAGTTTAGAGATCGATATCATTAAAACGACAAAGATAAGATTTAGTATATTAAGATGAGAGGATACTAAACCATGCACCAATTTTATCGGATGTCCCCAAAGGGACACTTAACCATGCACCAGCAGAAATGCCTGTATCGAGTTTATCGAACTTACTTCACATAAAATCATTTTCTCTAAGTTGCAGCTAGTCAGGTTCACTAGGCTAAACATCAGAACTCAAAAGGGTCTACACTCTACCCATTGTATTTAGAACTGCAATAAAAAGGTGGCCTGTATTTTTATCTATTTAGTAAAATCTGATGATAGACAAATATATGCCTAGGCAATCATAAAAGATAGTTCTAAATATGCACTATGCAACAAATAATCTCTTACACGGTTGGGGAAGGTGGCAGGTTATAAAGATTAAATCTTTTACATAGATTTAATCTGCATAGATGCCAACAACACGAACCTTCTGCTTCTGCTTCCTCATCTGTGATGACCAGATAACCTGAAAATAGAGCATCTGATGGCATCGACACAGTATTTGGAACTATTCTATTCGCCTTTCATTTGCAACTTGAAGCCCTTTTTTCCCTTCGAATGCTATCTCTAGTCTAATAAAAAAAGAGAAAAGTGTACAAAAAAAAAAAAGAGGAAAAAGAAACAAACAACATAACTCAAATGAAAAATGAACACACCTTTGTGCATAAATTAGTTGCTCTGCTTCGCCACGTTGAGAGAATCATTATCTTACCCCTTCAAAGTCTCAAACCATACAACCCAGCTTCTGCAACACATTTATATGCAATACATTATTAATAGGGAAGAGAATTGACTTTTATATGCTATTTTCCAAGCAAAAAATAAACTTCAAATCTGGGGAAAAGTTGGCTACAAATGATCACTCAGGACAAATTTGATATTACTTCCTCTCTTATGACTTCATCTGAAAGAAGTTAAAACTAGATAGGGATTTGAAATTCTAACAATGTATTAAAAGCAGTTTAGGATACAGTGATGGATAAATAAAGAGCCTAATGGAAAATGCATTTCATTTAAAAGCCTTCAAGTTTGTTTCCGAAGTAGTATTAGGTGAGTAACTTACGAAAAGGGGTCTCATTTAGGATCAAACAAAGAACTGCAAATGAGTATCCTCATGCAACTATGCTTGTAAGTATCCACTTTATAGCCTCATGTTCTGCTATGAGTTGAAATCAATGTCAATGTAATTCGTGCAATACCAAACTCCAGCAGAGATTGCTACCAATAATCACCACAAGAACATAATCCATTTGAAAAGTGGTGAAATCGCTTTGAATCTCGGATAATGATAGTTCGCTTCTCTATCAGCGAGACAAATTTTGCAGTGTTGTGGCAATCACGGCATATTCTGAGATTTTTCATTATAACTATCGGCATATCAGCACTACTAACCAAAAGTCCATATGCAAGGGCTATCTTCTCGCTATGCTTGTTGATCATGTCTGTTTTCACCTCCTCGTCAACATCATGGAGAACTGATTCAGTTTCAGACACAAACCCAACCTCTTGAATTCTCCTCAAAAGATCATCCAACTTTTTGTGTATTTTGTCTGAATCAGGATGAGAAAAATCATCGACCACAAAACGGTGGATTTTATTCCCATGCTCTATAAAACTGCATCCGGGGTTTCGAGTAGGAACTTTAGTCTTCATTAAAGCCCTCACTTTTGATGCATCACTCCACAAACCAGCAGCAGAATATATGTTGGAAAGCATGATATAGTTTCTAGCGTCTGACGGATCTAATGCAATCAAATTCTCTGCGGCTTCCTTCCCCAGATTAATGTTTCTATAAACCCTACAAGCACCAAGAAGGGCACCCCAGACTCCAGAATTTGGCTCTAATGGCATGTGCTTAATCAGCTCATAAGCATCATTGAGTAGACCGCACCGACCAAGAAGATCAACCATACATGAATAATGATCCAATCGAGGTTGAACTTTGTAAACATCATACATGATTTGGAAGTAGTATTTTCCTTCATTGACAAGCCCTGAATGGCTACAAGCACTTAACAAATGAGTAAAAGTAACATGATCAGGCTCCATGCCTTCCCTTACATTCCTTTCAAAGAACTCTATCGCTTCTTTTCCACGCCCATGCATAGCGTAACCTGCAAGCATTGCAGTTAATGCCACTTTATCTGGCTTACTAATCTCTGCAAAAACCTTATGAGAATCATTCAATCTCCCTAACTTTGAATACAAGTTCAAAAGAGCGGTCATAGTTGTCATATTTTCATTAAGACCACAAGTGAATATTACACCATGAAAGGCCTCTACCAGTCTTACTAAAGGCAAATTTTCACAAGCTTGAAGCAGGCTCACCATAGTGGCTTCATCAGGTAAAAGTCCAATCACCCTCATCATGTTAAAATAGTTAATAGCCTCATTAGAGATTTCATTTTGGGTACAAACAGACACCATTGAATTCCACGACACCATATTCCACTCCGGCATCGACCAAAACAGCTTGAAAGCAGAGTCAACAGAACCAAACTTCCCATACATACTAATAAGAGCATTAACAACCTTCACCTCCAAATCCAAACCCAATTTCAGAGCACAACTATGAAGATACCGACCTTCATCCCAGGCTTTCGCAGAACAACAAGCCGAGATAACAGATATGAGCGTAACCTCATTCAGTTCCAATGCCAATTCGGACTTCATTACAGAAAACACACTCATGCAATTCCTAAAGTCTCCCCTTTTGGAAAACCCAGAAATCAAGGAGTTCCAAGAGACAAAATCCTTGTTGGGCATTTCATCAAACAGCTTCTGTGCATCTGAGGTGGAACCATTTTCAAGGTAGCACTTCACCAAGTGTTCTCCGATAAAGCCATCTCTGTAATCTAGTGATTTGATCACCCGTGCATGAATGATTCTGCAGCATGAGACATTAGATGAAGATCTCAGAGCAGCGAGAAGGGTAGAGAGAAAAGTGTCAGAAGCGTACGAACTACGAAGAAATTGCATGGAACTGAAGAAGAGAACAATATGTAATTAGAGGAGTGAACAATAATTGTAAAGTTAGAGATTTTGGTGAATGTGATAGTAACGTGCGATCCATGAATTTCGCGCGGAACAACCTAAACATGGAAGTACCATGGAAGACATCTTACGTTTATGGTTTCTTTCCCTGCGTGTTACTGTTCACTTCACTTCTCCACAACGCATACAGATTTGGCGGCAATAATAACACATTTGTTTGATTTTTTATTTTTTTTAAAAAAATAATTCTGAATCCTTACTCTTAAAGTTCCTAAAAATCCTCTTAATTATTCATTAAAAAATATTTTCAATGTCTTTTATATTTTTAACATTAAAAATATATTTAATTTCATACTTTTTATAATATTAAAAAGATAATTAGAAGAATATAACATTATTCTTTAAAAAAAATTGCCACATTTGTTAGTTTAATAGTTGAACCTAAGTATCATTTAGGTCAAGTATCATTTCTTATTTCCTCCCTCTTCTCTTTGATTATTAATTCTCTCTTTTATTTTATTATTAATTCTCTCTGCATCTGTAGTCTACACTTCTTTTTATTGTTTTGGATTTAATATTAAAATAAAATAAAATAAATGTCATTCAAATATCATATTGGACATTATAGACCGTTTAATTATTGTTTTCATGAAATAGATATTGTCGCTTCTTCAATGATATGGCCATTCTCATTTTAACACTTATTTTAATTTCAATGAAATAATAAATAAAAAAAAAACATAAGGATAATTTAAAAGAATTAAAAATTAAAATTAAAGTGACAATAAAATTTAAAGAGTGATAATATCAAATTTCTTACTTTAAAAATAATCAGAAGATGCGTCACACTACTTTTTACTTTTGCTTCTTGGATCTTTCCAAGTATTTCATATGATATGGGGTTCTAAACAGTGAAAAGGCTGTCTTTAATTTGGTCAACTAAAGGTTGCTACTACCACAAAACGACCCCTAATCAATACACGCCTGTCATAGAATAAAGCAGCATTATTATCTACCAAAATAAAATGACGGGTCTTCATATATACTGTCTTAAGACACTAATTAAGATTATTAAAAGTAAAAAATAATTATAAAAGTATATTTTTCTGTTTTTTAAAAATATAAAAAATTATATATTTTAATATTTTTTATTCTATTTAAATACTTAAATAATATCCTTAAGATATTAAATATCATTTGCCTAAAATAATAAAGCAGCAAAATTCATCACATGGAATAAATAATTGAATCTCTTTAACACGCTAATCAAAGATAAATCTTATGTATTAAAAATAATATACGTAGTTGAATCAAAATGGCTATTGTAAATTGCAATACAATATAATACAATTTTAATAAAGAATTATGATATAATATGATAAACAAAAAAAATTATGATATTAATATAAAAAAAACAAAAAACGATATCGTAGATTATTGCAATATGAAACCACAGAAAAAAAATGTTGTAACTGATCCTACAAATTAATTAATGAAGGCATGAATTATAATCTACCACAGTAAATGTTATATATGAGTATTTACAACTGGCAACTGCAGGTGCTGTGTTAGTATAAGATATGCTGATGATATTAATCTTTAATTTTAATTTTCTTCCCTTTTCTGTCTGCTACCAGAATATGTATAGTGGCTATTGTCTAATAAAGGGACCTTTTTATTTAATTTCGGCTTATGATTTCCGCTTACACATTTAAATTGACTTGTTAGTATCCAAAAAAAAAAATGACTTGTTAATTAGTTATAGCAACTAATTACAAAGTGGCCATTGTTACAAATTAAAAGATGAAAGATTCCTATGATAATCATTGGACGTGGATTAGCTGCTGTTACAACGGTAAGTTGTTCTCGATCTAATAGTTATAATAATAGTAATATATTTTTATTTTATTATTTTTTTAAAATAAAAAAATAAAATGTTAAGATTGAGACACATATAGTATAATGTTGTTACAGTACCAAATCTATTTCAGATAATCATTAGCTCTGTTGCTGGTAGCCAGTGTTGTAAAATTTGTGTATTTCAAAAATTTAAGTGTATTATTGGTTTTTACGGCATTTTACCTCCACCGTCCATATTAATGCATCGTCCACCGTCCATATTAATCTTCTGAACAAGTCGAAAATCAATCAGGAATTAACAAGTGTCTAGCCTATATAAAAGAAGTCTCACCTCACTTCTCAAACACACCAAAATCATTCTTCTCTTCTCTCTCTAATTCGAGCTTCCATCTCCAAACATATTCTAGGTTATATTGTTATTATTTCTCGCTAGTTTTTGCATCCGGTTAATATCGGAAAAGCTTGTTATATCCTATGGGTTTGCGATATTAACGCTGGATAAATCCGGACAGTGTTTATCAACATGTCTCAAGCTACAATATTATTGTTCTCCTCCATTATTTTTCAAATTTATTTTAATTTTTATGTTTCTCATTTTAAGTTATTTCAAGTTTTTTTTGTATAATTTTTTTTAGAACAAAAAAAACATAAAATCAAAATACAAATCAAACAGGTCGTTTTTTATGTTGTTGTAGCTTGGCTTGTGGGATACAGATTTATTCTCCACCGTCTATTCTTTCTCTCTGAAAACTTCATGTTCTTCCACTTATGTTGTCTGCTGCGTGTGTCTACTGTGCTGTGTTTGTACCAACAATAATAATTTTTCATGTTGCCCCTCATATAAAAAATTATTTATTAATTAATCATATATTATTGAATAATATATATAATGGAGTTGGTAGGACAAAATAACTAATTTCAGCACATTTTAGTAAATGGTAATAGTGTTTTATAGATATACCAAAATAAACACATAACATAATATCAATTATCAAATTACTGTTTTGCATTTGGTAGACGAAGCAAAATAGTAAGACAAATTAAATGAAACACTTTGATTTTACAAAAATGTGTGTAATCATAGGGAAAATGATAAAATACTTTGATATAATTATCATTATTTTTAATAAGTCATTTTTTATTAACAAATAATATATGTACGTGTAAATTTTGTAAATTGTATACTATTTTCTTTTCTTTTCCAAAAAATATACAATTTTTATTTGATCAAAAAATATTTCCTAATAAATATTTTTTAAAATTTTTGTATAACAACAAAATTATATTCAACATAAATTATACTTAATAATTATTATACTTCTTGTAAAAAAATGTATTTAATAATTTAACCATATTTTCATAAAATATTATATAATTATGCTCATAAAAAATATATTAAAAATTGCTCCAGTCCATTTTGCTTGAGTTTTATATGTTGTAACTAACATTGAGTAATATAACATAATGTTCTATTTGTTTTAACTGGTAGTAAATATACAAAATAAAACAAATTATAATCATGTTCTGTTTAACTATTAAATATTATTTCTTTTGTTATTATTTATAATAAGTTATTTTTTAGAAGATTTAGATGTTTCTTTTTATAAGAGGCTTTATAGTTTATATATAACATCTATTACTTGTTTTTTGTTTACCCTTTAGCATAATATTTAACGAAGAATAAAATTGGTATGTTATATATTTTTTAAAGAAATTAATAAAATTAATTAAATTTAACTTAACTAAGTATATTAATACGTGTAATATTAGTTAAAAACGTCTTATAATAAATAATAGACATAGAGTATAACTTATGATGTATAATATGTATAATATGGGATCGGAGGGGGAAGGGGATATTCACTACCGTGTTTTTTTAACACGTAATTAATTAAAGTTGTATAACTTATAATTTAGGAAAATATAATATAATATGCATAAAATTCCTTAAGAAAGTTATACGAGTAATAAAAGTATAAATGGTCAGATATTTATATATACTCTTTTCGATCTTGGATGAATCGGATGTATAAGTCTCACAAAATAGAGACACGTAGATAGTCAAATATATATATAGTTGCCAAGAAAACAAAAATCTTTTTATAACTTTCTTCAAGTTCCTACATATATTAAATGTAGAAATAATTAATTATTTATTATATTTTTAAGACATCAGTATACTTATTTTTATTTAATACTTCCTTTATAAAATATTAAAAAGATTTATAAAATGATTTTATAAGAAAATATAGCAAAACTCAAATTTTAAATATGTTCTCTCATGCGTGCGTGGAAACAAATACTAATTGGCTAGCCAAAAGTATAATGGTGATTAATGTCGTTTATTAGAACACGAACCTAATTAATTAAATGGTCTTAATATAGCGTGTTTTAAGGGCATTAGTTAAGATTATTAAAAATAAAAAAATAATTACAATAGTATATTGTTTCATCTCTAGGAAATA
Organism: Cyamopsis tetragonoloba; assembly: GCA_037177725.1. Lineage (NCBI taxonomy): Eukaryota > Viridiplantae > Streptophyta > Magnoliopsida > Fabales > Fabaceae > Cyamopsis > Cyamopsis tetragonoloba. Next base: position 65,038,754 of record CM074121.1, read on the forward strand.
CAAAAAATTACACATTTCAATATCTTTTTACTACATTTAGGTTCATAAATAGTGCCCTTAGAACACTTAATATCATTTGCCTTAATTAAATGAGTTTAAATTATTACTTACGTATGTTGCTTTTTATTTGTCCACTCTCGAGAAAAAATTTGTTTCTTTTTATGTGTTCACTCAGAGTTTCAATGTGATATTAAATGCACTTTTATTAATTATACATTTTATTTGATTGGAACATCAATTAATATTATATTGTACTTTTGAACCAATCAAAGGAGAGATAAAGAGTATTATTAGAATTTTAAAAATTATTTTGGTGAAAAAAAGAATAATGATTGCTCCCTCCGTTCCTATTTAACTGTTCGGAGAGAGAGATAAATTTTATTTCTATTTATCTGTTCACTCATATTTTCAATGTAACATTAATTGTACTTTTACCAAATTTAACCTTATGTTTAATTGGAGGATAATCAATATCTCACTATCCAACCAATCAAACAATAAGAGATAAAGTGTATTATGGAAAGTTCAAAATTTATTTTGAGAAAAACTATAACAATTATTAGATTTCTTAATATGTGTGATTTTCTCTCTCCAGACAGTTAAATAGGAACGGAGGGAGTACATTTCTTAAGAGGTGTATTTTAATCCAAAGTAGATAGATAAATAGTAACGGAGATTACCATTGTGAATGCTATATACTATTTTTAGGACATTTTTCAATAAGTTAATTTTAATAAAAAGTTGTAGAAAAATAAAAATTAAATTTTTGAATTTTAAAAGATAAAATCATATATATTTATATTTTTTTTTTAATTTTAGTAGCTTTAATAAGTAGTCACTTGGGAATGATTTATAAGAAAAAAAAATTAACTCAGACATACCAAGAAAATTAGTTAAACACATTTGATTTTATTGCTTTAAAGCAAATGTTTAACTCTATTTAACAAAGTAACCTATCATATTTATTCTCTCTCTACTTAAAAAGTTCAATAGCCAATCAAATAATGGTCTTTAAGAAATAAAGACAGTGAGTGTGTATTTGGTTTGACGTTGGTAGAATTGATTTTGTATCTACATGACTTCATAAAATTGATTTGGTGTAAAATTGATTTTAAAGTAACGTGATTTATGTTTGGGGATTTTTTTCTCAAAAACAAGTTTATAGTAAAAATACAATGTAATTTTTTAAACCTAACGTGAAAGCAAGTCTCACCTTACTTAAGCCAAAATCAATTTTGGCAACCCAAAATCAATTTTAACTTTTTCTTAACACAAAAACAAACCGCTAATTTAGCAATTAAAATCAATTTTATCTCTTCAAAATCAATTATAGTTTAACCTAACATTTTTCCAACAAGGTCGGCCCAATAATAAAGCGGCTCAAGCCCTCGCTTTAGGCCCCATTTTTTTTTTTTTGCTTATTATAGGTCTTTTTTAATAAAATCTACTTTTTTATATATAAATATTAAAAAAACGTAAATGATATCAGCATGTGACTCCTAACTTATTGATTTCTTTGATTCTTTCCTTCCCAACCATTCGTGGTTCAAATTCTGATGCTGCCACTTTTCAAAAATTCCTCTTTTTTAAAATTGGCTCTAAGCACTTGAATTAGTTGTGTTGGCTCTGTTTTCCATACATGCACTAAGTGAAGTAAAAGTAGTTGGAAGTACTTTAAGACATTGTTTAATAAGACTCTATTTAAATTAGATTTTCCAATACGTTAATGGGGTGGATGGATTTTTACCATTATTGTGATTGTCATTAAAAGATCCAATTTAAATTTGTTATAACTAAGATTCTCTCCGAGACATAGTTTAGTGATATTAATTTCCCCCATGTTTTTTTTTTTGTTACATATTTCCCCGTGCTTTTATGAATTCATAGTAAACAAATTAACTATTGGTCCTTTATGTTTTTAAACATTATAGTTTGGTCCTTTTTGTCTTTAATTATTATTATTATTATTATTATTATTATTATTATTATTATTATTATTATTATTATTATTCAATTAAGAAAAGACACCATATAAAATATTTGCTTTAAGCTCTTGAATTAGTTGGGCCAGCCCTATTTTCTAAACATGCACTAAATGAAGTAAAAATTGTTGGAATTTGTCTATATTTTGAGACAATAAACTTAATATTTTTATGCTTATAAATCATTCTAGAGGGAGTACTTTGAGACATCATTTAATAAGACTCGCTATTTAAATTAGATTTCCCAATACGTTAGTGGGGTAGGTGAATTTTTACCATGATTGTGATTGTGATTAAAAAGTTCGTTTTAAATTTGTTGTAACTAAGATTCTCTTCGACACATAGTGTTAGTGACATTAATTTCCCCATGCTTTTTTTTTTTAACATATTTCCCCCATGCTTTTATGAATTCATAGTAAACAAATTAACTATTGGTCCTTTATGTTTTTAAACATTATAGTTTGGTCCTTTTTGTCTTTAACTTTTGTTAATTTAGACTCTAATGTTTATTTAATATTATATATATATATATATATAAAATTTAACCTGTGTAATATTGTCCAGGATAGTAAACTATAATTAGAAAGAAATTGTTACATATTAATTATATGTGAAATATAATCTAATTAATTTTTTGTATTTCTCAATAAAATGTTTATATCTTTAGTTTTTTAATCTGTGTAATATTGCATAAGTTATAAATATATATATATATATGAGGAGGAATCAAATTATACCAATTTTTATACCGATTAATAAGTATATATTATCGAAATTTACTCATTTTTTCGCTTTAATCTTTTATGTTTAATTTATTCATGACCTTATTTCCGTTCTTCAACGTTTGTGAAAAGTCTTAATTTCATCAATCATATAACTTCATAAAAACAATTAAAGTGTAATTTGCAAATAAACATAATAGATTAATTTGAAAAAAAAAAGAAGATTAAATTGAGATATTAAACAAACATTAATGGATAAAATAACAAAAATAAAAGATGAAAGATTAAATTATATTTTTTGTAAAATATAAATGATTAAAATTGTATTTTAACTTAAAAAAATTGTTGTCATCTACAAATATGAATGATCACAAGAACCGTAGATGATAGGTTGGTTTGGGTTTTTGGTACGTAAAAGAGGAAAAAATAGATCTCATTTAAAAGGATTGATCCAAAAGATAATTAAATAAATTTAAATTAAATGTTATCAATCTAAACAATAATGAATAATTGTTTTGATTTAAGGCATCAAATTGTCAAATTTAAACAAGTTAAAAGATTTTTTACATTTAACTATGTCTATTTAATAATAACTAATGTTGTTAATTAAATGTTTAATAATAAAATATATAATTTAAGTCTTTAAGACTCACAACAACTATTCAAAATTCCTCAAAAAAACAACTATTCAAACTAATGTTGTTATAGTAATTACATTCAAACTAAGTTTTCATATTCATAGGAGTCTTCAATCACTCATTCCTCTGTTTCACTTAACGTGGAGTTTTGGAGGAGGATTCAAATTATGTGTCCCTAAATAATGTTTCCAATCATGTTCCACAAATAAAATATTGTCACGTTATTGAAAATATTTTTCTTAATTTTAATCTTTAATTTCTTAATAAATTTTTTTAATGACGTGGTAATATTCTATTAGTGAGACATAATTAGGAACATAATTTAGAGACACAATCCCTCAGAGGATTACACTTACAGAATAATTTTAAATGTTTTTATAAAATTTTCTTATAAACTATCTTATATATTATGTAAAGAATAAATTGAATGTATTTTATGGTAATTTTAATGTATAAAATAGTGCATTTATTTTTTAATTAATATTAACTTTTTTAAGGTAGCATTGCAATATAATTGTCCTTTGACAACATGATCTTTATATAATATTTAGAAAAAATGTTGCAAATACAAAAAGATAATATTTTTTAACAATTTGACAACATTCTTAAAATGTTATTGAAATTGTTTTGCGATGCGACATGGTCTATATATAACATTTGTCAAAGATATTACAATTGCAAAGAGATGGATTTTAGTGATTTGACAATTTTTTAATAATTTTTTTTAAATGTTGCTATAAGTTAATTATGTAATAGTACAGGATAATTTATAGAAAGATTTATAAGAAAATATAGCATTACTTTTACACTTACACAACACTTCGTTATATCGTTTGATATATAAAATTGTCTTCATTCCACAATACCTGTCATTTTAGTTATTTTTATCTTTTCTAAATCATCTATCACTTTACAATTTCAATTATGGTATTAATTATTTTTTTTTTCAATTATACACTCAAATGTTGAGTACAGAGAGACAAATTAATATCAATTATTTAGAAATGATAGAAAAAGTTAATTATGAAAAAGAAATTGTATATGAAAAAATTAAATAGTTTATTTTATATTCCCTCCGTTTTAAGTTATAAGGTCACATTTAACCAATTACACTTATTCTCTATCAAATGTTGAACTTAATTAATATATTGGTTAAAAATACAACACAATTTTTCAAATGTACACTTGTTCTCTATCATCAAAACATTAATCATACTCCTTCCGTTCTTAATTATAAGACCATTTCCAATTGAGAGATGTTTAATGAATTAATGTATTATATTTTACTGGGTCATACGTGTATATATCACTTTATCAATTTTAGCACCCGAAGCACTCAAATGCAAATTAATTATCTCATATTTATTTTTTTATTTTTAATACAAATTAGGCTCAATCTTTCTATAAGAACCATGTGCTAATTTAGGCAACTTTGCTAAGCACCCCATTCCACGTGAGCATGCTCCAAAAGGAGATGGGGTGCTTAGCTGGGATGCTTAAATGATAAGAACTCATTTAAGCACCCGCATTAGAGATGGTCTAAGCCCCTTAAAAAATATCTAGAAAATGCATTGATATTTTGAAAACTTATTATAAATATTCAATGTAACATCTATTTAAAATCCACTTCCATTTAAAAATTAATATCTCCTATCTTTATTAATTATGGGTAAAAAAGAAAAATCATAATAAATGTCCTAATTTTCTATGTTTTGAGACTTATAAAAAGTAACCATAACTGTTTTCTTGGAACTTATATTTAGGAACGAAGCCAATATTTCACTATATTTTTAAAAGTTTATTGATTTTAAAAGAGATAGATAAAGAAAAAAGCATTAAACACTTCTCAAAACTTGTAAGGGATCTTATATTAAAAAATACCAACAATATCTCAAAAAAAAATTATAATATAAAATAGAGAGAATAAAATCAAAAATATTAAACATTTCTTTTAATTATTGTTTAAAATCTTAAACGATAAATATTGATAACTATTGTGGAACAGAAGAGTACCATTTTTTAATGACTAATGATGACAATTCAAGGTAGCTTTAAATTGGAAAATACTGGCAGCATTTTGCTGGAGTTTGTTTGTATTAAGGTTAATTAACAAAGTTACTCTATACTCAAGTCTCTACGGTTCCACCATTAAACGCAAATACGTTACGTATGATTAACGCATAAGCATGCTTTGCTTCGTAACAAGAACCAAAAGCAAATTAACTTATTTGCGCGTTACCATTTTTTATTATTTTTCCTTATTTCGCATCTCATAGGTTGATCTGGTAACTAAAGAGTGTTATTTTGAGTAACAGTTCTTCAATTCAAATTTTCGTGAATGCATTTTAATTTATAAAAAAAAAAAAACTATTTTTCCATACTTCATACTATATTTTGCTATTTTAATTTGCCTTACACTCAATCTCTTATTCTAATATCTTTAAGTATGCCCTACCCTAGGGTACCCCTTTTTATGGGCACTTTCTCTTTAATTTTTATATTTCGTTTGTGCGTGCCCTTTCATTGCATTGGAAGGACAAAATTAAAATACCTTGCCTCAATTCATGGTCCCCCTTTTATTATTATTATTGCAAATAAAAAGTGTAATTAGTATACTATTGTACATAAAATTGTTACTAGTTTAAAAATTAATGAAATTTCTGAAATACAAGAGCAACAATGAATATAGTGATCGAGCATATGAATCACAACCGTTGGATAATGAGTGATTAATTACGTTCCATTCAATACGACCTGAGTTGTAAATTTGCTCTGTTGTGGGACAGCAAAGGTGCAACTCCAACTTGCCCACCACACATAAATAGTTCGTCGCTTTCAAAATAATTATTATTTAAAAGTTCATATATTGATTTCAAAATTATTAACTATTTTTTTGTTTGATTACGTATAGTTTTTTTTAATCAATTAATATTATTTTTATTTCATTTCATATAAATATTAATGCAATGATAAATTTGAAACAAATATCATTCTTTCCTTTTCAAAATAATAAAAGTTTTAAACAGATTGAACTTTTTTAATAAATTATAATTTAAAATCAACTTTTTTACCATGTGCTACGGTATTGTTTAGATTTTAATAAAAAATAAAAAAAACACAAACAAATATAAAAATCATTTCTAATTTTGATAATGCTAAACAAAACAAAATCTTACAAAAAAATTCATCAACAATTTTTTTAAGACATTCCAGTCTCTGTCTCTTTTTTTCTTGGGGGGGGGAGGTGTTAATAGGCATACAAGACTTCACATTAAGCGATTCAGACTTGATGAATTACAAATTTTGAAACTAATACCATTTATTTATTTATTGTTTAGAGATTAATATAAAGTGACATACAAATTTGAGATAGTATAGTGACAAAGTCACATAAAAGATAATAAAATGTTTATTTGAAACCCTTTTTTTTAATGGAATGGTATATGGCAGTATGGCAATATATGGTATACAAGTTTCCGAAATTCTAATTAATTTAACCAAGAGGATTATTTCGGTGGCAGTCGCGTGTTATGTCAGGTTCTGATTCCTGTCTTGTCCCATTGTTAACACAGTTACAGGATGCCAATTTGTTTTTTTAAATAAAACAACTAAAACATGTACTATACATTTACAAAAAAAATTACAATACAGATACTGATTAGAAAATGCATTAGTATATTTTTAAATCAAATTATTATTATTTTTATAATTTTGAACAAACGTTTCATTGGATACAAATGTTATTAATACTATTAGTTTTAAACTATAATTTAATAACAAAATGCATAGATAAGTTTTATTTTCTGTATGTCAAATCAGAACGCAGTTGGCAAGTCGCATACGCTTCCTTATCGCAGAAAGAAGATTAAAACATTTATATAATATTTTATTTTAAAAAATAGGAAGAAAGAAAATGTTCCACTCTCTCATGTCATACGTCATAGAGACATAAACCTTTATGTAGCAAACACCTGGCGACACACCATTGGGTCATAAAAGGACGAGTCCCTGTCTTAAAAGGAAAATACCGCGCCCACCACGATATCTCGCGACGAACTCAATATATCGTCTCCCAATATATCGTCACATGTCAAATCATGCGTGGGCCCTACCAACTCCAATCATCGCTGTTACCGAAAATTCCATTTTCAAAGTGAACCGCAAATGATAATAATGCCCCATGCATCAACCCGAATTCACCCTTATACCCCTGACGCACTTTGTCCCGTACCTGGGAATCATCATCGTCGTCGCGAAACAAATCAAAATCAAAATAATACTAACGGAAGAAAAAACTAAGATGAGAGCAACGAAAATAAAATCAGATCCATATCACCATAACAAGAATTTCGTGAATTATCGTAAATCACAATAATTTATCATTTCAAAGATCAAACCGGAAAAAGAAACATAAAAATTAGAAGGAAAAAAAAATGAAACGATCAGAGCTTGATCGGACACAGAGGACTTCAGATTCTTAATCATCTTGGCAACAATCTCTCTCTCTAAACCTCACACACGCTCTTCAGCTAATGATTTTTTTTCTTCTTCTATATATATGATCTGGAAAAGGTGAAACCCATGACCCGAACCCCGAACACGATGAAACGGGTTCGACATGACGGCATGAGATTCGTATTCAGGTTTTTTCTTCTTTTTCTTGGGAATCGGATTCGGATTCAAACTTTGACGATCTTCGCGGCTCTGATCACCGGATTCTCCCTAGCGATGGCTTCTCTTCCAGCAGCTTTGTAATCGTAGCTGCAATCATGGCGATCGGAGTACCTATGCTCGGCGCAGAAGAGCTGGCCGCACCGGCACCGGAATCCGGTGAGTCCGACCTTCCGCCGGCATCCGGAGCAGCGGTTGACGACGCGCTTGGCCTCGGATGGCATCGTTTGATCAGAAGAAGGAGGATCGGCGGCCTGCACTGGCTCTTCGGGGAAGGATCTCTTAGGAGAGCGAGAAGCGGTACCGGATCTGGAAGAAGGAGGGGATATCGCAACAGAGGCAGAGGCGGCGGCGGCGGCGGAGGAGGTGGTGGCGGTGGAAGCGGTGAAGCAATTCTGACACATGTTGTTTGTAGCGGGGTTGCCGGTGACGCCGCAGTTGTTGACGCAGGGGGTGATGGTTTCGGGAACCTTGAACTCGGTTTCTTCTTTCTCTGTTTTCTGAGCCATCGTAGTTGTTAGGAAAATACGGGTCGTGGGTATTCGGGTTTAGAACCGGGTTAAGAAATCGTATGAGGTAGAAAGGGTTTTTTTCACGAGAGAGAGAGAGAGGGCGAAGAAGGGAAGGGAGAAAGGAAAGGGGGAATAAGAAGAAGCGATGCGAAGGTGAGTTGTGAGGTCGGTAATGGAAATGGAATATGGGCCTCACCTCATACTCATAGAGACGCGTTATATTATTATTTATTTATTATTATCAAACAAAAACAATTCTTTGAATTTATTTATTCTTTGTTTAAAGGGGAGAGAGGGGATTGGGATGACGGCTGCAATTACCAATTTGTCCAACTTGTTCTCTCCAACTCTCTACTCCAATTTGCCCTCCGCTTTCTTTTCTCACGGCCTTCTGACGTGTTCCTGCATTATCAATAATCAAAGCTGTTTACGGCCACTTTCTTTTACCTTTTACAATAACTATAATTACTACTTTTTAACAAAGTAATCAATTTTAATTTCTATTCAAATTTAAAATTGTTGTGAATTAAACTAATTCTACTGACATGGATTATTATGACTTAATTACTAATATTGAGTTTGATTTTTAAGTATACTACAACTCTAACTATTTAAACAAATTTTGTTATCATTTTTAATAGTTCTGTTTAACTCAAACAACATTCTTTCTCATAGAAAATATTTAGATTACAAAAGAAGAAAAAAAACACTTCCTTAATTAAATTGTATACTTCAAAGAGATTATACATTTAATGTAATCGCATTACAAATAATTTATAGTCAAATTAATTTTGATTTTATTATTATAAATTATATTTTTCTGATAAAAATATAAATTATAATTATAATTTAAGGTGGTTTTTATGGTGTCACCTTACCTTCTTTCACTAAAATTTGACATGTGGCAATTAAAGAGTCAACAAGCATAATTTTAGATATTTTTAATTTTATCCATTGATCTTTCAATTTTATAAATTAACTCTAATTTTAACTACGATTAAATTTATTTAACCCAATTGAATTAATTTAAGGTAATTATAATTTCAAATCCCCATTCAAAAAAAGTCTCTATAAAAGGATTAAATCTATAATTTTAAAAGAATTACAAAGTCATAATTTTAAATCTGCAAATAATATAATACGATAAAAACTAAAAAAATATGTATATAATTTATAAAAATATGATAAATAATGACAATATATTAATAATATATTAAATTAATAAATAATATAACAACATATTAACAGAAATAATTTATAAATAAAATAGTATATATCAAATTAATAAATATATTTTATGAAATATAAAAAAATAGAGTTCTTCATAAATAATATTTTGAACTCTTACACAACTCTAACATGTAAAGACAGATCCATGTGGGGGAGGTGGGAGCAAATTTATAAATGAAGAGAAAAAAATTATCAAATTTTGAGGAAAAAACAACACAAAACATCAAATTTTGAAAGAATGTCTATTTTCATGTGCATTAGATTTTATATTTTCAAATTTTTAATTATTATGATAAAATAAATTTAATATTTTTTTCTTAAATATAAGTAAATAACAAGCTTTTAACAATATTAAAATAATTTATTATAAAAATTACTAAAATTCAACAATAATAGTTTATTGTGGAAATTAAATATTAATTTTTTGTAATAAAATATTTAAATATTACTATTTACTAATATATAAATTATATATATATATATAATCTTTATATGTGTACAGCTTTTTTAAATATCGGAAGAAAAAATATTTTTAGTAGAATAAAAGAGAATGATAATGCTGAAAAAAAAAATAAAAAAGTGAAAGAAAAAGCATAAGAAAAATAGGAAAAAGATAAAAGAAAAAAAATGGTATAGAACTAATATACAAATTGTTATATGCAAAACCTCAATTTAAAGAAAAAACTAACAAATATATTATTTACGAAGAACTCTATTTTTTCATAAAATATATTTATTAATTTGATATATTGTTTTATTTATAAATTCTATCAATAAATATTTTTTATATTATTTATTAATTTATTGTATTATTAATCTGTCGTCATTATTTATCATATTTTTATAAATTATATATTTGTTAGTTTTTATTGTAATATATTATATTATTTGTAGATTTAAAATTCTAGATTTAATTCTTTTATAGAGAATTTTTTTGAATGAGAATTTGAAATTATAATTACCTTAAGTTAATTCAATTAGGTTAAATGAATTTAATCATAGTTAAAGTTGGAGTTAGTTTATAAAATTAAAAAATCAATAGATAAAATTAAAAATATCTAAAATCATGTTTAATTGACTCCCTAATTGTCACATATGAGATTTTAGTGAAAGAGGGTAAGGTGTCATTTCTATAGAGATAACACTATATAAACCACCATAATTTAAATGTATGATTTATGGGTCTTTATTTGATTTTTTTTTAATTAAGTAAGTGGAGAGTTAAAATATTAACAATTACACAAACTAGGCTTTTCAAAAAAAAAAACATAAATTACACAAACAAGAATAAAATATAGTATAATTTGTATGGAATGTGTTCATCGGACACAACTAATGAGATTCGAGTATTTATATTAAAATAATGTTAACAAATGTTTGAAATTTGACGTTATTATTATTTCAATTTCACTTCAATTTTTGATTAGTTGTGTCCATAGACACATATGACTACACAAGTGTTGCTCAATAAAATAAGGAAACTGACTAGACAATAAAGACTCAAGATACCTTAAAATATGTAGGTTTGATCTCTTGTTGGGGTAACTATAGCAACATTTTGAAATCACTCGATAACCATTTCGTATGAGTTCAACTAAAAATAAATAAATAAATTGTCATGCTTTTGACAACATATACCCTAGAAAAATATAAACAAAAGTAAGTGGATGTAAAAAAATAAACAAATAAGAATGCAATTTTCACAAAATGGGTAAAAATTTCACAATAGCAAGCCACTAAATTTTCTTACCAAGTTGTAAATGAGGTTGGCAGTTGGTACGACTTAGAAATTTATAAATAATATTATGAATTTTTTATATTTTATACTTCTTATATTTATATTTTTAACCTCTTAAACTTAAAATTTGATATTCAAATTCTCAATTATATATTTTAAGTCTACTTTATTATTAAATATGAGAGTGTCTATTGTCACTCAAAATTTTTTTATTGTCACTCCTTTTAATTTTTTAAAAATTGTTAAATATACTTTATAACCAATAAAATTAAAATATTAATATATAAATATTATTAAATAATTAAATAGTAGTAGCAATAAACTTATCATTAAATATATAATTTTTTTTATCATTACACTCTTTTAAAAGTACTTATTTTTTATTTACTTTTTTTTTTAAAATTTTATTTATACCCTCTAATTTTGGGATCTAAGATTTGTCATTATTTCCAAAGAAAATACTATGCATCTCGTAAGTCCATTTGGATGGAGTTAACCCAATACAAAAATGTGAGTGTCTTGATTTAAGTGACGACTCACCATAATATAGTTAATTAACTATTTTAGTTAATAGTTGATTACATTATTAATTAAATGAGTTTATAGTATCAGTTAAATTTATAGTGATTATATAAATTCACCTTATACTATATTGCAATCATATTTTTTATCAAATTAATATGTGACTCTTTCGTATAACTACTCTAATAATATTCTTTAAATTTTATGATATATAACTAGATTAAATTGGTCATACATGCACTCATCACTATTCTAATTTTTCTATTACACCACATACATGTTAGATCCTAACCCAAAGCATAATTGACACCTTACCACCGTCTCTTTTTTTTTTTTAAAAAAAAAAAGTAAGATCATTAGAAAATCTCCGGATCCCTTTTAAAATTCTCATGTTATATCTGAGAAATAAATGTTACTCCTTTCCAGAAAAAGAAAGTAACATGTGGGGTTGGATGAATTTGGTGAACCAGAGGGGAAAAAGAAACTTGAACATGGTTCTGTCCCTTAAAAATATCGTATTAAAATATATCCCTTTTTAAATTCTCATGTTGTATTGTTTTTTCCTTCAAAGATACTCGTCTTATAACGAACAATCATTTTTAAAAATTAATATTTAAAAGACTAAAATAATATTCCTCTTATCTTTTTTATAAGCCACACAAAAAGAGAAATTTTTTTTTTTCTTTTTATAAGAGATTTTGTAAGTTTTTTAAGCGAATTAATTGTAAAAATATTTTGTTACCTTCAATTTATTATTAGTACTCACAATTTTCCATACAAGTGGATGCATTAACTACATGAATATTTTAGTAATTTTCTTACACAATTAATTGAAAAAATCATATAACGTAGTATTATATTTGATTGACATGTGTAAAACATATCCAATGTTTCTTATAAAAAGACCGGAGGGACTATGTTCTTACTCCGTGTGTGTTTTTTTTTATTTGTCAATAGAAAAAAAATTATTCATTTTTATTTGTCTACTTATATTTTCAATGTATCATTAATTGTACTTTTACCAATTCTAATTTTATACTCCCTCTGTTTTTAAATAATAGTCGTTTTAGTGTTTGACACACTGATTAAGGAATCTAATTTGTGGCTTAAAATAAGTAAAATACAATTACTCCAATTATAGGAGTGATAATAAAAATAAATGCACTGTACAATTCCAAGGCAAATGCTACTGAAAGGAGGAATGTGAAAATAAAAAAAAAAAACAAATCTCTTTCTATCAAAATCTATGGGAAGTTGTTTCTAATAAATAGGGAAGATAAGAAAAATCTTGAACGACTTTTATTTTTAAAAAAGTAGAAGAGTCCAAAACGACTCTTATTTAAAAACATAAGGAGTATTTAATTTGATGTTAATCAATGCTTTACTATCAAACCAATCAAATAATAAGAGATAAACAGTATTATGAATAATTCAAAATTTATTTTGAGAAAAACCATAACAATTATTATACTCATTAATATGTGTGATTTTATCTCTTCGGACAGTTAAATAGGAACAAAGTGAGTATTAGATTAGTGTTTGGGCTTAACTTAATTACTCTTAAAAGTTAACTCATATGAAAATTATTGTCGTATCATTTTTTTATTGGTCAAACATACATACCCCACACTACACCACTCATAAATCTATCCCATCAGGGATTGAACCCCTTTCCTTGAGTTCTAAGAACTCCTTCTTATGTCACTTGAGCTACAAGCTCTCGACGACTTCATATGAAAATGATTGTCGCATCACTTTTATACTATGATGACCTTTTTTTAGTCAACGTGAGACTTCATTTTAACGCATCTCTCTCATACTACTAGATATTTTGTGTGTGAAGTTTGTAAGACCGAATATTTTCAGGTGACTCACGACTAATCTGACTCTTTATACGATATTAAATTTAAATTTGAGTTTAACTTACTCTTAAAAGTTAGTTCATAAAAATAAACATTTTCGCATCACTTTTATACTAAGTGGTGTCTCTCTTTCTAATCAGCCTAAAACTTCACCTTAACTGTTTTTAAGCTTAGAAAAAAAGTAGCTATTAATCAATATCAATACATTGCTTATGACTTCACATAAAAGTGTTTCCTCTTCATCTACACTATGTTTGATTGGGATTACTGCTCCAAAAGAACAGGTTCGGTGCTGGTTGGCAATCACTCACTCACGCACGCACGCACAAATTTAGTAGTAATATTGGTTTCCGCATATAATCAAAACCCGCAAAATCTGGATCCACTTCATCTTTCGTTCCCCTCTTTCAAAATTCAACTATTTTTTCTTATTTTTTCGGTGTGATTATTTGTACAAACTACAATTCCGTTTAATGTATTTTATATGTTACCTGTAGGTGTAAAGATATCATTTTTCTCTTCCCCAACAATTATTATTTTAAATAAATTAAATGCCCATCCATAACGTGCTAGTATATAGGATATAAAAGGAACAAACAAAAAATAAACTGTACTAAAATTGTTATGAATTAGTTATTTATAAGTTGTTTTCAATATATTTAATTTGAACTCCAATAACTTATCATCAGCTTGATACTTTTCTGTTATTTTATTATTCTTAAGTTTATAAAATTTATAAAAATTATAAAAGAAAGTTGTCTATAGACTTAATTGTCTTGCAAATTTTAATTCAAACTTGGACTTTCAATTTTCCAAACCTTAAAATCTAGTAATGACTAAAAAACTAAAACTTACGGTCTTGTTTGTTCTGTAATAACTTAACCAAACAGTACTTGGTAGCTGAATAATATATAATTATTCATTAATTAATTAATTATTAAAATATCATATGTCAAATAAATTAAATAATCATTACAATTTCTGAATAATTGGTATTGGCCTGAAAATTGAAGCTTCAAATTTTTAAAATGATTTTAATATAAATTTTAGCACACTTTAGTATATATTTGATACATGTTAAGCTTTTTAAATAAAAATAAGACGCGATAAACTCTTAATTAATTATATATTTATTTATTTATTTATTTATTATTATCTACATTTATATTATATATATATTGTAACCACTAAAATTGAAGTTTACGGTATTATCTAGAAGCTTTTATTGCGAAGATTTTAAATTTTGGTCGAATTTTATTGTGAAGAATTCTGTTTCGGCCAACCAATAACTAAACCTGCACACTAAGGCCTTCTATTTTTTGGGTCAAGAGACTGAGGCCACATTAGAGGCTCAATTTGTTGTGGGCTGTGAACATGCAATACTGTTGGTCCATATGATTTGTTAATTTTTACGATATAATATACGATAAAAATTTTTGTTTTGTATTTGATTCAAAAAATTGTTAAGAGATTGCATAAATTTGAGTGATTGGACAATACAAATAAACCAATTTTTGTACCCACTAATTGAAGGGACAAGTTTCTTGTTCCATGCTCAAGTAAGAAAAAGATAAAATTAACTTTTCATATTTACTCAATAGTATAACTACCTCCCACACTTTCTCTACTTACCTAAGTTAGTTTATGTTGCATTATTTTTTTAAATTAATGTTTATGTTACTTTTTTTCACTCCTGCATATTTACTGGTTAACATCATATATATATATATATATAAATAATTAAAATAACGTATTAATAATAAAATAAACTTTAATGATAAATATAAATATTAAAAAATAAAGAGTCAAAAATATTTTTTAATAATATTTGTTGTTTTTATATAATATAATTATTATATCACATAAAATGTATTATATAGTAATTTATTAAAATATGAAGTTTTAATTTTATAATAAATAATAAAATAATGATAAAATATCAAAATATTATTTTCTTAAAAAAATTTAAGTAAAATTAATAATATATAACAATAAGGATATTCTTATAAAATTTATGTTGTGCTTATTGTTACGTGCATTGAGTATCAAATGACACACAACACAAAAAGTTATGTTGTGCCTCGTAAAAATTGTACTACACTATATTAATTGTACTATTTTATTCATGCATCAAACACACCATATATCTTAAGCGGTTTATCGATCTGCATCAACATAACTATGCCAGCTACCATCCCTACTACTTCTTTTTATCCAAAAACAAAAATTATCAAAATGTCCCAAACCCACACAATCCCATTTTACTTTTTAATTACTTCTAAAATCTTGCATTCTAATATTTTTTTTTATCAACAACATAAATGAATTTATTAATATGAAAGCATTAAGATGCTCCAACCCAATTACATCAAAACAAATATATCAATTGGCAAACCACAAATTATATTTATTGGATACCACTTTATTCCATTTCCTTCCATTCCCACGAATGAATATAATCTTAATTAAATCTATAATTTTCATGTCATTCCAAGCAATCCCTCTAAACATCAAATCATTTATAGCTAACCAAATAAATCATATCAATGCACACCAAATAACGAAAATTGGTAGTAGTTTTTTTTTTAATTGCCTTTCTTTGATGATTTAAACCACATAATAGATTCAATTAATGAAGGTTGGTAAGAAATCTAATATTAATCCAATTACATATCTGAACCCAAATAGATTTCGAGTAAGGGCAATTTAATAACAAGTGGGTAACCCAAATAGATTGGCTTCTTTTTATAATTTTGTTTGTATTTTTAAATTCATATATTCTAATTCAGTGGTGCTAAATGGTACTACAACAAAATATCAAGCATGAAACGATACGAATTTGAACATAACCAATTACAAAATGCATGAGCAATTAAAGGAGAGAGGAAGTAAAATATAAAGCCACTAATACAACTACACGTCATTCTTCGTAACTATTCGTATCGTAGCTCTTGGTACTAACAATCATTTTCCATTTTAATTTTTTTTTCTCTTGCCAACCTATCTTTCATTTTTATTTTTTCTCTAGGCTTTCTCTTTCTAACATTTTTTTATTTTCTTTTTCATTTTTTTCTGTTTTTTTCTTAATTTGTATCTATTAATTTTTTCATTTTTAAAATTTGTCTATTTAAATTCTGAAAAACAAAAAAAAAATGCTGGTAAAATATAAACAAAAGATTCATTAGTCTATTTTGCTTGCTCTTATATTTATTCCTTACCAAGTATAATTTTTAAACTAAGAAACAATATGAGATAAACTGACATAATATGTTAGCTTATCAAACTACAAACTATAAATTATAATAGTATAAATTATAAATAGGTTGAAATAAAATTTTGGTACATTGTTAAAAAGTCTCAATTTAGTTATTTAAAGTTTCAATTTAGTCTCTTAAGTTTAAAAAGTTTTATTTTAATCTCTTATATTATATTTTTCAAATCACTTTGATTTCTTAAGTTGTATTTTTGAATAATTCTTGTTCCCCACTTAGGGTTCTTACTTAGTAAAAAAATACTCCTTCCGGTCCCTTTTATAAGGACGCAACATGACAATTGCGATTATTAAGAAAACATGTAATTAAGTTAGTTAATATCTTGAGATTTTAGAAAATTATATACTCTTCCATGTTTACCCATATTTAATGTATTGGGAAGTAGTAAAAGATATTAATTCTTCTTGTAATCAAATTTTGGAATTAAAAAAAGGTAACTTATTATGAAAGGCAAACATGGAAAAAGATAATTAATGTTTGTAAATTTTGATGGAGGATTTTATAAAAAAAACCACTAAAATTGTCTGAAAATGGTCTCATAAATAGGACCGGAGGGAGTATAAGATAAGAGACGAAAGTAATTCATAAATACGACGCAAGGAACCAAACTGAAACTTTTTTACGATGCAAAAGATCAAAACTTTATTTTAGCCCTTATTTTATCGGTCTAACTTAATAGTTAGGTATCATTTGACTCAGTTTATTTTGCTCTTAAAAATTACTTTTAAGTAAAAGCTCCGAATAAGAGGCTTAAAAATGAAGCCATAAACTGTTTGATAATTTTATTCTTTTATTTAGTATAAACTATTTATTTAGTATAAGTATTTATTTATAATGTTTTTCTAAAAAATTGTTGACAGGCGGTGATCGGACATTGATGGGTGGCAATTTGTCGTAGTTATAGTGATTAGTTGATATTTAATGAAAATAATATATTAGAAAAATAAGTTAAAGCTTTAATTTGCTTATTTTAATTTTTTTTTCTCTTTTCCTCAATAAAAAACAATTTAAAATTTTAAAAATTTATTAATATTTTTGTTTTTCATGACTAAGATAAGCCCTAAATAAGTCTAGCGATACTGTTCCTTAAATAGAAAGAGAAGGTGCGATCTTCTATGCACATCACCACCGTACCAACAAACAACCTTGTTTGCTGCTTTGCGCCAATTTCCCAAAGACTCTATTAGGTTCTTCTGTCTCTGTGCTTTGGTTAATCTCATTATCTTGCGAGATTTAGTTAGGGTTTCAAGATAGTTTCGGTAGAGCGAACGTGAGTGCGAGAGAGGCTCTTCGTTAGGGTTTTTTTCTTTGGTATTGGAGATGGGAAGCGTCGATCGAGAGGATGATCGTTCGTTCAAAGTTAACTTTACCACCGACGGAGTGGCTAGGCTGAGAGAAAGTGTGACGGAGAAACTTAAGGAATTCATGGGAGAATACACCGATGATACTCTGGTGGTACGGCATTATCCTCATTGAAATGGGTTTTTGAGAACGAAGTGTTGTGTTGATTGTAAAATTGTGTTTGTGATAATGATAACTTTGTTCCTGGACGTTTCTTAGGATGAATAGTCATTTTTCTCTTAAATCTGTTAAGTGCTGCTGTTTCTGGGTTTCCTTTTTTGTGTATGAATTGATTGATGGAAGGGGGAGCGATGTTGGAAATTCCATGTAAGAATGGTTAGGGTTTTTTGGGTAAGTTGTGGAATGCGTGTTTAGGGGTGTAGATAGTTGTAAAATGGCGAAATTCAGATAAAATTTATGGGTTTACTGAACAAAAAAGTGAAGGCCACTTGTGATATTACCATGGAAGCCTATCCTATGGCGTGTGCTGGATTTGAAAATGCATTGCAGGCTCTAATATGTGACCTCATGGTGCTGTTGGTTGATATTATGATTAGGTTGAGCCTTGATGCAGATATGGTATTTCTAGGGCTATGCACTCTACATAAGTTTCGCTGGTACTTGTGCACGCACATGCTGAATGAGCTTCTCACAGTTATGCCACAAAATGTGTAGCACTGAAATCACACACACACAAACTTGTGCACGCACACATGCATATACCACAAACACCCCCAATTTGAATGTTACAGGTGAGGTAACTCATGAATAAGTTATATTTTGTATTAGATATGAACACTTGTGAGAATACAGATCAGTGAAAAATACAACCTATATTATGAGCTATGAAAGGATTCTGTGAACAAACAAAAGCTGTTTCGGGGAATAAGAACTTCCCTTAGGTGGAGGATCTACTAAAGCAGAACAAATGAAATTTATGATGATTAAAAGAGTTAGGTCAGATAGTAAAAAAAAAAGTGGAACCCATTACAAAAAGACTTACTCCTAACAGATATATGGCATAGTCATACTAGGTTTTGGTAATCCAATAGCCTTGTGTGTTTCATGTAGCTAGCTCCATTTAGTAGGCAATGCTTGATTGTCATTGTTGAAGTCCTTACAAGCTGTTTTATGTCTTCAGAATTTCTTTATTATCTGTAAGCAATTATTTGTTATTGCTGTTGTTGTCATTGTATTTGTTACTTGCATGAGGGTGAGCTATTTTTGTTTTTCATTTTATTTTAATAGTTGATATTAAGTTTTTGGTGGAATTCAACTCTGAGATATTAATTTTTTTTTTATGAGTATGACTTCATTGCGTATTCTGAAATTTAGCTTATGCAATGGCAGGAATATGTTATTGTGTTATTGAGGAATGGTAGGCGCAAAGAACAAGCAAGGAATGAGTTGAATGTTTTCCTGGGGGATGACAGTGCTTCTTTTGTATCCTGGTAATTTTAGTTTAGTCTCTCTATAATGGATAACGTTAAAAGTCAAAGTAATTCCCAGCATTATAGTTTTTGCTGCCGTAGGTCAATGTACTAATTTGTATGCATAACAGGCTGTGGGATCATCTGCATTTGAATTTGGAATCATATGTACAACCTGAAGAATCACTTGATGTAACTTCTAAAAGAAAGCTAATATCAGAGGTCCAAACCGGGGGTGAACATTTAAATTCACAGTCAGAAAGAGGAAAATCTAATAAGTCATCTAGAAGTCGGCATAACAAAGATTGGAATGGATTAGTAAGGGGAGAAGCTGAACCACTTCCCTTTCGAAGCTCTGACATTGAAAATGTTCATTCAGCTGAAAAAGCACAACCTGAAGTCAATCGAGGTCCGAGTTCAAAATCTCCTAAACCTCGAGCTCATAGGAAAAGGGACCGGGCTGATGAACAACAAAGAACAAAGGTTTGAACTGCTGCAATATTATACAGTTGATGGGCTGAGTAGTGGTTGATTTAATTATTTTGTTTTCACTTAGGGTCTGTTTTGTAACACTAGCGTATAAGTTAGCTGAAAGTTGAAAAGATAGATGAAATATGAAAAGCTTAAAGCTCAAAGCTTGAATCTGAAATATGATATTCTAAATGATAGAATTGATAGTGTCGGGTAAAACTAACTGTTAAAGTAGCTTATAAAGGTAAAATGACATAAAGAGAAAATCGAGAAAATATTAATTAATTGATTAGGATAATATTGGAAAAAAATAAAAAGGAGGAGCTGAAATCTTTAAACGCTTGTTAGCATTCGGAAAAACGCTAGTCTTCCAGCTTGATGAAATGGACCATGTACACCCTTAATGTAAACTTTATGTTCTTTCATTTTAGATAATTTCTTAGATCAAAGATATATATGATATATTAATGACAAATGCATTAATAGCATTAATCGGATCCCCTATATTTGATCTATACTCATTCATCTTAGATGGATTTTGTGCCGCTTTCCATCCTCAAGTGTGGAGAACAAATGCTGTCTTTATGCAAGATAAAATCTATTAAATCATGAGTCAGTTATACTTTCATTTTTCTCTATTTTACTCTGTTTTTGCATTTTATTTTTCAATGAATAAAAATGTATTTGTTGATTCTTTGCTTTCAAACATCTAACTGAGTAACTCCGACAGAGGGATGTTGTCTCACAAGTAAATATTGCCGCTCCTCGACGGCTACTTCAGTTTGCTGTACGAGATGCAGTAGCTACTTCAAGGACTTCCAATTTGGGTACGCCAGTGGAGCCTTCCTTAAAACGTCTTCGATCTGTAGTTTCTACATCCTCTGCTGATTCATCTTTGGTTGAGCATCCTCAACGAATGCAGCCTGCTTCCAGGGTGGCAAATCCAATGGCTACAGTGATTAAGGCTGTGGCAGAAGCTGCAGAAGATGTGGTAAAATCCAAGCCCTCTGGAAGTGTATTTGATAGACTTGGTTGCGGTATGAATACCTCAGATGATAATGACCAACTTGAAGATAATTACCCACTTCAGGAGCCAGACCAATCATTGTATCTTCGAAGATCTGATTTAAATCAGCAACATGCTCCAAATACAACTATGATGGAACATGAAACTAGTTTTCCTTCTTACTCAAGTTCAGATAATGAAGGGTTTGATGATGTTAATGTCATGGGTCGTAGGGTGACTGGAACTTCTCAGGCTAGCTCTTCTGTTGGAAACAGGGGCAGGGATTCAGTGATGGTGCAGTATAGTGTTGCCGAAAATGCTGATGGTAGTTTGCGCCCTAAACTAAATCGAGGACAGGAGCAACCTGCTGCTGCGCTTAACACTTCTCGCAAGATAGTAAATATTTCTGTTAATGTAAATACTTGGAAGCATCAGGAGCCAAGAGAGGTTGAAGAATTAGATGGTACTAAAAATTTAGAAAATGAGACAGTACCTCCAAGATCTAGCTTGAGACTGGTGAAGGAGAATGCCAACACTCTCAAAATTAGTAATGTGAATGTGAGTTATTCATACGTGCATACATTCTCAGATACTTTTTTTTTTGGTTGAAAATTGGGGTAAGAATAAGATACGTTCCTTTTTCAGTTAAATCAAACAGAAGGCATGTGAGGAGAGGGGTAGGGCTTCCAAACCAAAATACTTGAGGGCTAAGTGATATGAAAAGTTTCAGAGAAGTTCGTTGGGAGAGAATTATACTTCTAGGAGTTTAAATAAATTGTATTTTACACGAAAACTAGTAAATATGACAATATGACATACTTGAGTCGTTGGCTTTTTTTTGGGTATCATCTGCCTGAGTTGTTTGCTATTTTCTTTTTCATTGATATTATGTCATTTAACAGGCAAACACTGCTCCTGATGTTCAGAAAGAGTCTAGCAAGGCACAATTATCTACTTCTGGTGAGTTAAAAATCTTTAGTGGAAGGTCTCATCTCTATGGCACGTGTTAAAGTTTGTATTTCTGGGCAGTTAAGTGATTGTTATAGTGAAGAGTATGTTATGAGTTGAGTTACATATTCTGCTGTGTATTACATTTTTTATTAATTTAAGCTTTACATTTTTTTTAAAAAAAATTATTTCAAGCATCACTTTGTAGGAGGATTTTCAGATGTTAAATTGATTGCGTTTTACATATTCTCAGGTTCTAGTGCTGCTGTTCGTCCCTCAGAAGATGTTGATTCCAGAACCATTTTTGTTAGCAATGTAATAACTCTCACTTCTCTGTTCTTGGTGGGGGAGGGAAGGCTTCCGGGATAGGGAGGATTTTTTTTTTCTTTTTTTTTTTTAAATTTCTGAAGTTGGTTGTTGCAGGTTCATTTTGCTGCTACAAAAGACGGCCTGTCTCGGCATTTTAATAAATTTGGGGACGTGTTAAAAGTTATTATAGTTACTGATGCCGCAACAGGGCAGCCAAAAGGGTAAAAGATGTTTCAGGAGTTTGTTTCACTCATCGTATATTTAAGAGCATTTTATTTACTTGTTGCAACTTCATATTGACTCACATTTACTTGAGCAGGGCAGCTTATGTTGAGTTCATGCGAAAAGAAGCAGCTTACAACGCATTATCTCTGGATGGCACTTCTTTCATGTCTCGGATTCTCAAGGTATTTATCATGGATTGGTATTTCAGTTAATCTAGTTGTGTTACCGCAAAATCTTTGGCATGTTTTCCCCATTTTTTAATTTGAAGTTGTAAATTTCCAGTCACGGACATATACACATCTTTAGGTAATGAATATTGTGCTTTTTTAGTGTAGTAGTCCCTAATGTCAAGTTCTGAGACCTTAAAATGTGGCACCAAAATGGAAATTGTGGCACCAAAATGGAAAAGTTCTTGGAGTATATCTATTGAATTGATCCTTTTCCAGATGTAGAATCTTTTTACTTTTAATATCTACTTAGAAAATCGACAGTTAACTTGCATAGAATGCTGTAACCTGCATGCTGTTTTAACTGTCGTAAATTGTGTCAGCTTAACTGGCATGATTATTTCTGATATGAAATAATCATGCATGTGATATGTGCTCAATTTTTGTAGATTTTCCGATGGAATATAAGGTTGGTGAACTAAATTGTTCTGTAATTACTCTTCTGTGGCAGGTTGTTAAGAAAAGTGCTGCACATCAAGAATCAGCTCCAACCATGGCATGGCCACGCCCTGCTAGGGGGTTTCCATTTCCTTCAGCTAGATTTTCCAGAGTTCCCTTTCCTAGAGGAGGTGTTTCTGGTGCATTTAGAGCTCGGCCCCCTATGAAACTGGGTGCCAGGAGCTTGCAGTGGAAGAGGGATGCTCAGGGTGGTCAATCTGACATTGGTTCATCTTCAAATGCTGGAAGTTTTGCCGCTCCAGTTGCTCGTGGCCTCACCTATGTCAGAACAGAATCTAAGCCGGAAGGTAGCTTGGGTACGACATAGTTCAATTCTCTAAACAGCAGCAGATAAAGATGCATCAGTGTCTTCATGTCTGATGGCACAAATACTGGTAAAAAAGAAAATTATTAATGCAAGGAGATGTCTGGCCTATAATTTTTGGATTTGTCTCTTCTGTACATGGAGGATGGAGTATTTTAATATCTAGATGTCCTTGTAGGTAGTAGATGACGTTTAATAATATCTATTTTCGGTATTTTGTTTAAGCTGCTACGTACGGGTGAGACTTTGATTTTGTTGGAACGAAGATGAGAACAATCTACCGGAAACATCTGGGAATTATCCATGTACAATTGAGTTTAATTTGTGGGTAGGGTGGAACCTTTCTTGGTCTTTTTTGTCATGGGATAGACTATTTATCTGCTTTTTTTGGTGGAAGTGTTACTGTGCAAAGATTATTATTTAATAAAAAAAGGGGAAAAGGAAAAAAAAGGGGTTAGAGTTTACACTTATTGTTCATATATTCTTTTATTCTTTCTGTAATGTAGACGGTTATGCACTTGATGATATGTTATTCTATCTTCTCCTACTTTCAGAATAATTTTTTATTTGGTTTAATTTTATAGCGAATTAGCTTCTTATATGATTAGTAAGATTTTGTTATCAGTGACAGCATCGCAAGGCCTCCCTTTGGGAGAAATGTTTAGGTTCCATGTCCTATGTTTTGTTCTCCCTCCATGCTGTTGTATGAGTATGACTACCATAGCACAAAAAAAAAGTATAACTAATTAATCATTAAATAATAACTAATAATTATCAACAAAATTCTTCTAGGTAAGCATATTTTTGTGAGATTAATCTAAGAAATCTTCTATTAATTCACGGAAATATTAAAATTTTAATTCTCAATATTGTTATTTGGTAAACTTTTGAATGTTTCATTCTTGACCTTTGGTTTCCGAAATTGTTGATGTCAAACCTGAATAGGTCCACTCCACTTGTGGCGAGTTTCGTCGTTACTTTAGAAAACCTGATTATTATTTTATCTGTCATATGATTGCAGTAACAGCTAGGTACGTTCGGCGAGAAAAATGAACTGATATCTAATTATTATTGTTATCATCATTATACTATGAACTAAGATAAGGTCATGCACGTTAACCCATACGTTAACCCATGTTTTTTGCAATCATTTTCTTCTCTAGTTTGGTACAAGCTACAGTTAAAAAGTAGAAGTCTTCTGAAGGAGATATATAAAAGAAAAAGAAACAAAGCTGGCTGATAAAGATAGCACATCAAATTCAATAATGCGATCATAGAAAAAAATATGACAAGTGTAAGTTCAATGTGGGCAATGTCCCTTGATTTCTTGTCTAAAAGTATACCATTCAGTAATCGTCCAGCCAATGCATTGAAAATTCTCCACATATTTAAAGCAAGTTGCTTAATTTCTAATTGCCCAAAAATGGTTGTTATGATGAGAAACTAGTTCTCCTTTGAATCACTGATTGAAGTACTTGAGACAAAGTCGTAAATATATAAAAATTTAGGTAAGTCGCATGGGTCCTCTAGAAGCGTGTATATTTTGGTGGGATATAAACTAGTGAATCTGAATGTTGGTTCATTAAATGAAATGAAAGTTGTGATGGTAAAATATAATGGAGCTAAAAAGAAAAGAAAAGATGAATGAAGGTAGTAAGTATTACTTGGACAGTAAGGAGTGGAGGCAAACAAGTCCTTTAAATTAAAGAAAACGCCAAATAGAAAGAAAGAAAGACAGCACACAAAAGCACCACGTACAGACAGACCAACTAACCACCACTTGTCCACGTCAAATCATATGACATTTTTTAAATGAACTTTATTTTAGTGAAGCAATTATAAACTTTAAAAGCAATTATGGTGAAATCACGAGGTAATCACATGATAATAGCTCATTTCGGTCTTTAACCATGTTTATAGATGTTTTATTATTATTTTTCTTCTCAAACAACTCTATAAATATCTTTTTAGTCCAGTTACTTCAATTTTTAATTTTTATATTAAAAAATTAGAATTAATACTTAAAATGGATTGTTTTAAAGAACTAATCCATAACATTATTTCTACCTCTCTAGTGATAATCGTCTAAAAAGTAAGAAACCGTTCCTATAAATACCCTCTCCCACCATTCCCATTCCTCAACCTCAAGGCTTCTATTATCTCTTTAATTCTCATTCTCTGATCTGTATTTAATTGAACTCTTTTATAACATATATTCTCACTTCGCTATGGCCTCAACAACCATAATGTCCTACTTGGCCTCCGTCCTGCTCCTCGCTCTCTTCACGGCCACCGCCTCCGCTCAAGGCGTTGACCTGTCTCCGTCGCCGTCGCCGGCAGCCGGAGCTGCCACATCACTTTCGAGCCCGGTGGCCGCCATTGGAGCCGCGGTGGTGTTGTCAATGCTGGCCATATTCAAGCACTGATGAGAGTCCGATCGATGAGTCATCAATTGGTTTAATTTGGGTGTGGATTCGTGCTTGTACAAAACTCATTACATTCTTCGTCGCTATACAGATTTGTTGCTGCCTTTTCAATTTTCATTAGAGAGTGATGGTTACATTATTCTTGAGAGTCTCATCACTGTATTTATGTTTATATTTCTGATTTATTTATTTAGGTATTATACGGACAAGTAAGGAGGATTGTTGTATCCTTCACTGCCGTTTATTACTTTTTTTTTTTTAGAATTTTATTGTGTAATTTACACTTACTAATTAATATTCTTGTTAATATCTAAGTATTTTGTATCTCTAAAGGTTGGTTTAGCGGTATAAGGTCCCGCTAAATTTATAAGAATAACAATTCACAACGGGAAGTCTCGTGTTCGAATCCCACCTACGCCAAATTTTCGAGGGCCGGCACCAGCCAAGCAGCGCGAATGGAATTAGTTTCGTGGTTATACCAAAAAATATATAAGTATTCTGTGTTATATTATGATTTTTATATATACAAGGTATTCGAACCTTGCATCACCGGAACGCATAATCTAGAAAAACCAATTTTTAATAAAAACTAACCCGTTTACAATCTCAATAAAAGCTAGTTTTAATTAAATCTTTTTTAATTTCTAGCAAAACATAAATCAATAGTTAAAAAAAAACATATTTTAACGAAATATCTTACATCGTCAACATTTGTTGAACCCAATAGTGTGAATTTTTCGTTATGATTAACATATGTTTAATGGTGTGAATCAATAGTTTGTACATTTTTTTTTTATCAATAATAGTTTGTACATTTTATCATAAAGTTAACGTACACTCATTTGCTTTTTAAAATGAGTGTATTAGCAATTTATAACTTAAAATTTTAAAATACATTCAATGTAGCTTACTAACGCACACCTTCTATAAAACAAGTGGGTGTACTTGTACACCCACTTGTTTTATAGAAGGAGTGTGTTAGTAAGTTATAACTAGATTTTTTAAAATACACTCAAAAGGTGTAGTTTGCTGATATATAAAATAGGTGGGTATACGTTAGTAAATCTCATATATATATATATGGATTTCTTCTTGATTGACCATATTAATGGATAATTTGGAGGTTTGCCTAGTTCTTGAAGTAACTTCCTGTTGTGGTGTATCAGGGACAACAGTTGTTTTGAGTAAATCATTAATCCTACTCAAGAGCTCATTGGATGAATCAGATTCAGTCCTAAGCTTGGCCTTTTGTAATGTTTGTTTAGCCTTGTGGGAAAGTTTGAAAGGCTTGAACAATGGTTTTTCAAGAGGTCTAGATGCGGAGGCATCTTCTGATGATGAAAGTCCTGAATGAATTCCTAGGGGAGGAGGTTATTTAGGGGAAGAAATCTTTTCCCCTATAACCTGAAGGTATTTGTTCGTATAGTTCGCCTGTTCCATTAGGCTTTTGATATCTCTAGAAGTGACCTCTTCCTCTAGATTTTTGGTTTTGAAAGGTGATGCTATCACAGGGTGATGTTTATCATCCCTAATATTCGGTAACTGATACTGATTGGAAGAAGGTAGTTCTGACCTAACCATTTCACCATCCTTCAGGTGCCAAATAGTGATAACATTAGTAGTTCCTTGTCCTACTAATTCTGTTTGAAAAGGATAATTTATTTGGGTCTTGACTGTGTAAGCATGAAACCAATCAAAGAAGGGGATATTCATGTGAACTTTTTGGAGAAAACTGTAATATTTCTCTTGAATTTCTTTTCTTTTTAGGCCCTTAAAGTTATTGAAAAACCATGTCCTCTGAAGTTCCCAATCCTCAGAATAAAAGTTTTTACGGAGGGCTTCTTTATCTATGAGGAACTTATGAGATAACATCATAATGGTCATTCATAGAAGAGTAGGTTGGGGATTGTACAGATCTTTGATCTTCATCCTCGTTTGCTTGATAAGTGGTTCTGGGAACTGTAGAACTTGTCTCTATTCCATGTAAATTGACTTCAGGTATTACAGTCCTAGGATTAATGGTTCTAAATGTTGGTTGGGATGCTACAGAGAATGATCTCCTGGCTGACATGAATTCTACCTGGGAGGTATCTGACCTATAGGAAGCTTCTGACCTAGAAGAGAACGAGTTTCTTCTATCAAAGATAATTTCTACCCTTCCTGAGTCAGATTGTCTGATTTCTTGAAGCTTTGACGCTTGTCTTGGAATGGTACGAGTGGCTCTTTCTATAGACCACGATTTTGGGAGTTGGACTTCATCCCATCTGATGAGCCTAGGAATGGTGACATTTGCTTTTGTCATATCTGTGACAAATAGAGTTGTTTCTCTATCATCAGATTTTAGAAGGACTCTAGAGTTACAAGTGTTCATGACCTTGTATTGAATCCTATATATGAGTGCTGCTGGAATGGATCCTTCCTTCATGTTTAGACCATGAAGTTGAATGTTTAAGAATAACGAATCCAGAATGTTTCTGTCCAACAGGCTAACGGTTTTGTTAGGAAAACAATTGAAATAGACTGGTCCGTGACCTAGGCTTGTTTCGACAGTTCCTAAGAGGGAATCTTTGAAATCTTGGTGCCTAATGTCTCTAAGACACATGAGGATTGAAGCGTGAAGACCTTCTCTAATAAGAGGTTTCACTGCAACTTGGACACATCCGATATGGAGATACCTGTATTTTCTAGCATGTTCTGCTATGGATTGTTTTGTCAGGAGATGAAATTCTTCTCCTGCCTCTGGTCTCAGAGGGATGTTGTTTTCAACAGTTTTGATTATGTAGTCAGAACTACGAGCCAGTTTAGACTCTTCAGGGATGTATAATTCATCCTGAGGGATTTTTGGTATTTCCCAGTTGTCTATGGCTTGGTTGATATCCTCGAAGCAGACTTCTCCTTCGAAGATGTTATGTTTAGGAGGAATTTCCTCCTGGCTAGTATTTTGCTCAGTGAGCACACTTTGATTAGATTTTGATGAAGATGGGGTAGCTGAAGTTTTAATAGAAAGGCGTCGAGAAAGAGATCGTAATAAACTAGCCATGATAACAACTTATGATATCATTACCATCATTTGGTTCCATAGAAAAATATTTATCAAGTTAAGTTAATGAATATCCAATGAATCTGGGTTTTAGGCTATATACCTACACATCCATTTATCAAAAAACTCTTCTTTTTTTTTTATGTTATTTATCTTAACTATAGCCACCATGGCACTTAAATCATATATTCTAAAGAGAGCATCGACAAATTAGTCTTACGGCCTTCCATCAGGACTTACTGCTACAGCTTCTTTACCAATATGATTTAATTGCATGTACTTCCACTTAAGATTAATAATATATAGTCATTATAAATTAAAAATAATTTACAATATTCCAAATTCATAGAGATAAACAGTAACTTAACATCAACAAATATATTCCTACTTCCCCATCAGACTCTGATACCAGAGATCCCGCGGGAAGCTACTGGAAAATTAAAAGTCAGAGAAGCAGGAATGCAGACGGACTG
This sequence comes from Cyamopsis tetragonoloba, assembly GCA_037177725.1. NCBI lineage: Eukaryota > Viridiplantae > Streptophyta > Magnoliopsida > Fabales > Fabaceae > Cyamopsis > Cyamopsis tetragonoloba. The sequence goes on from CM074121.1 coordinate 65,068,562, forward strand.
CTAAATATATGCAACAATATAATATGCAAATATGTGAAATGTAGAAATTAAAACTAGAAGTGGACCAGTATTATGAAATTAAAACTGGAATTGGACCAGTATTATAAAGCTTTAATTAAAAAGAAAAAGAAAAGAAAAAGAAAAGAAAAAGAAAGCCGATTGCGAGTAGTCTCAACGATGTCGGCTGGAGGGAGAAGGGAAAAGAAAATTACAGAAAGAGAATTCTTATTAAAACAGAAGAAAAGCTTACAGAATATCTCTCAGAGCTTCTCTCACTAAAAACTCTTTCTAAGTTACTCGATCATAAAGGGTACCTCACAACATGGTCGAGGCCTCCTTAAATAGAAATTAAAAACACTATTTGCACAGTTCCGGTTTCATGACAGGATCCTATGCTACAGTGCCGGTTTCTGACTTGAAGCTACAGTTCCGGTTTCATGACTGGAAAATTAGCTACAGTTCTGGTTGAATGCTACAGTTCAGGTTGACAGGAAATGATGACTCTTGTTCAATTGTCTCCTAAGTTGATTCCAAAACAGTCATCTTCATTTTGATAGTAGTCATCTGAAGATGCTGCTGAAGCAGAAGAGCTTGGAAGAGATGACATATCCTTCTCTTGGAGCAAATTGAGAATGTTTTGCAAAACTTTCTTTTGTTTGGGAAGCCGCAAGTGCTGCTGTAATTTTTGCCTTTTGATTGAGAAACAAAGACGTTTCCGGATCAGCTGGCTTCAAGAAACTAGAGTTTGCAGAGAACCAACTTTTGACCTCATCTGGATTTGCCCTAGATGCATCAAATTCGGTCCACCATTTGACAAAAGAATCTCTTCTTAATAAAGGGAGCCTTTCAGGATGATCTCTGTTCCCATATCTGTATTGCCAGGAAAATATCCAGGTCAAAGAGAATACTGAGAAAAACTTTAAATCCGCCGGAATACATGATTCCTTTGAATTGTACCATTTTGAAAAAAGTTTGAAACCTTCCTTTGCTGAAGGAGGTAAAATTTGGGGAATGAGACCGAAGAAATCCCACCATTGAATAAACCAGTTTGGAAAAGTGTAATTAACACCTCTCTTAAAATATATAAGCCAAGAATGCCGATTCATCTTGTTTTGAAACCAGAAAACTCGGCTCCAAACATCAATGTAATCCCAGTAGTTATAACCAATGGGATCAAAATTTTGCGAAAACTTTTTTAAATTGTTGGGATTTTTCCCAAATTGATTTGGAGTAATCACCTTTAAAATCTGGATTGTTGAATGGGTGATTACTGAAGAATCATTTTTATCTTTATAATGTTTGATTGTGACAGAATCTGAATCAAATAATATGAATTCATAAAACTGTCGAGTTTTGTTTAAAGCAGTTGGTTTAAAATGAAATCCTTCTGGAAAAATTTTTATTGGAATTTTGTGGGGGGATTTATCCCAAAACTCAGGTTCCATTTGGATTACCGAAGAAAACTTGTTTTTTGGAATATAAGGGTTGGCTGGCTTTTTAGAAGATTGAGTTTGGGTTTGGATCTGTTTTTGGCTAGGGCCAGAAATTATTGTTTTTGATTTAGCCATTTCTTTAATGAGAGTAGCTAGGTCAACGATTTCATTTTCGTCTTCTGAGGCAATTTCTGCCCAGGTTTTGGTTGGAAGGTGGGTTAAGCCACAATCTTGGAGGGCTAGAAGGGTTTGGATTGGGAAGGCATAATCTGCCTTGGTTTGTTTTGCAGTTTGTTGCTGAGTTGATGACTCAGCCACTAAAGATTGAAACTGGGTAGATGACCCAGTTTGAGTCGGTGACTCAGATTGGTTTTGGGTAGGTGACCCAGTTGGGGTTGATGACCCTGACTTTTTGGTAGGCCCAGGTAGGGCTATTCTAACTCCTCGACCCCTTGAAGAGGCCATTGCTGCTTTTCTAGACATAAGCCTATTTTCCCTGTAAATATTCACGAGTAAGATAATCAGGGAGAGAGTTTGAAGTGCCTTTGAGATATTCTATTTCAAAATCAAAAACACTTAAAATAGCTTGCCATCTAGCAAAAATTTGTTTAGAAGCGAGATTTTTTACATCCTTTTGAAGAATATCTTTTGCTGATTTGCAATCAACTCTGATTAAAAATTTCTGATTAAGTAAATCAGATTGAAATTTTGAAACACAAAGTACAATTGCTAAAACTTCTTTTTTGACAGTTGAGTAATTTTGTTGTGCAGAATTCCAATGTTTTGAAGTGTATGCAATGATATGCTCTTTGCCATGCAATTTTTGTTTGAGGATGCCACCATAACCAATATCTGACGCATCAGTCTCAACTATTTTATAGGCTTGGAGTACTGGGAGATACAAACAAGGGAGGTCTTTGACCTGACATTTGATTTGCTTAACCACACTAGTGTGTTGATCTGTCCAGGGAGGGGGATTTTTCTTAAGACGATCATGCAAAGGTTTAATGATGTTATTGAGATGAGGGACAAAGTCTCCTACATAATTAAGGCATCCTAAGAATCTTTGGAGTTGGGTTTTGTCAATAATTTGATCTGGAAATTTATCAGCAAATTCTATCGATCTGCTAATAGGGACAATTGTTCCTTGGTGGATCATGTGACCAAGGAATCTGATTTTAGTTTGGAAAAGACAAAGTTTTGAACTTGAGACTGCCAATCCATTTTGACGGACAACATTGATGAATATATTGATATGTTTAAAATGTTGGTCTATAGACTGAGAAAAAATTAAAACATCATCAATATAAACAATTGAAAATTTGGAATAAGGATTGAAAATATCATTCATGATCTTCTGAAATTCAGAGGGGGCGTTCTTTAAGCCAAAAGGCATCACATTCCATTCATACTGGCCAAAAGGGACAGTAAATGCGGTTTTATACCTGTCAGTTTCTTTAATCTGAATCTGCCAATATCCAGACTTCATGTCAAATTTTGAAAAGATTCTGGCAGCATGTAGCCTATTTAGAAGATCTTTCTTATTAGGAATAGGATACCTAATCCATTGTAGAGCTTGGTTTAGAGGCTTATAATTTATCATTAATCTGGGAGTTCCTCTTTCAACCTCAGCTTGTTTGTTGACATAAAAGGCTGAACAAGACCAAAGACTTTTGCTTTTCCTGATAAGCCCTTTATCTAAGAGATCTTTAATTTCTTTCTGACAATATTGGAGGAGTTCCTCATTCATCTGGATTGGTCTTGCCTTGGTAGGGATTTGACTTTCTTTGAAGTCCTTCTCATAAGGCAATTCAACAATATGCTTTTTTCTGTTCCAAAAAGCATTTGGGAGATCAGAACAAATTGTAGATTGAATATGTTGTTGCAAAGTTTCTATTCTTTGCTGGATATGGGATTGCTCTAGTTGAGCTTGAATTGTTTTGAACGAGATTTCCTCTTTGAGGAAATTGATCTGATTTGATTTATGATCAATGATATTGAGAGTCTTTACTATAGGTTTCTTGACAAATCTAAAAACTATTTGCCTTCCTAGATGTTTGGTACTGATTCCTTCATCAGAGATTTCTAAGGGAAATAATGCTCTAATAAAGGGGGTTCCCAAAATTACTTCATTTTTGAGGTCCTTGACTAACAAAAAGAAAGTTTTTACCTGATAATTACCATTTTTAATAAGGGCATTGGAGAGCTTATATTTGATTTTAAGCCTAGATCCACTAGCAGTGCTTAGTTTCTCTGTGGTTTTCTCAAAATATTTAGTTGGAATTAATCCTTCGAGAATACAATTCGAATCAGCACCAGTATCGAAGAGTGTCATAGTATCCAATACAAAATCCTCTATTTTGACTTTGACTTGAATATAAAACTTCTGGATGGTTAATCGGTTAATTAGCCTAAGGAAATCTTGTTCTTCTCCATCTTTAGTACAGATAGGATCAGGTGTCCTGGTTTCTGGTTCCTCCGAGTCATTCTCTAAATCCTCTAATTGATTTAGAATAGTTTGGTGAATTTGTTGTTGCTCCTTGATCTCTTTTATTTCTTGTTTGAGATTATTAATCTCAATTTGGAGATCTTTGATGGTAACAGGTTTAACCGAACTTCTTTCCAATCTTTTAATGATTGGTTTAAGGTCATACTTATTGGTAATCACTAAAGTTTTGGCTTTTTTCTTTTCTAAGGATTCCTTTAACCTATTTCTTGTTTGAGATTATTAATCTCAATTTGGAGATCTTGGATGGTAACAGGTTTAACCGAACTTCTTTCCAATCTTTTAATGATTGGTTTATATATATATATATATATATATATATATATATATATATATATATATATATATATATATATAAAAGAGGAGAGATATGTTTATTCTAAGAGTAAGTGTTGTGACACTTAACTTAATACAGAGATCGAATTTTATAGATCTGTTCGTTAAATTAAAAGTTTATAGTATATAAATAAACTCTACAAAATTTTATTTTATTTGAATTTTTTTTTATCTTTTATCTAATAACTTCAATTTAATAAATAAAATGTGTTTTAAAACATACATGAATGTCACCTATGAGATGATGTATTTAGAGATGTTCAATTTTCTAAAATTTAGTAGACATCATCATTATAATAATATCTAGTGACTCAACAACCGGATTAATAAAATTTAATGTCTATATGACATTATAAAGTAGAATAAGTGACGAACACTTTTATATATATATTAACGTGAGAATAAATACGGTGTGAAGTATGGGTGGAAACAGGCCAGGCTAGGCTTTGGCTAAACAAGCCAGGCTTTGGCTAAACAGGTCAGGCCTGTTTTAAAATTGATGGAGCTAAGCCTGACCCATTGACCTATCATAGACTCATTTTTTAGGCTAAGTCTAGGCTATTTGAAAGCCTATAAAGCCTGAAAGTCTATTTATAGGTCTACTTTGTCCTAAGATCTCTAAAGAAGCCAATAATTCTATATTAAATATGTCAATAAGCCACTAAATAGGCTAATAGGCATTTTTAACAAGCCATCTAAATAAGCCTAATTTATAAACATATTAAAAAATTTATTGTATTTAAATTTATAAAATTTATTATTATATATATTAACATATATTAATTTTTGAAAAAAATAATATTTTATTTATATTTATAAAATTTATAATATATATTAAGATTTAATAGGCCGGCCTATTAAGTTTAATAGACTTTTTTAAAGGTCTGTACCTAGTATTTTTACTTAAATAGACTTTTTAAAAAATCTGAACCTGACCTTTTTATTAAACAGGCTAAGCCAGACCAACCTTTAAATAGGCCAGGCCATAGACCCCTGTTAGGCTGGTTAGCCTTTTCCACCCCTAATGTGAAGAAAATAAGTAGTCCAATTAATTTTAGAATTTGCAACCTTCATGTTACTTGTGAAACTAAAAAAACTTTTATACTAGCCCATAACTTGCTAAGTTAATTACTAGGTGTCGTTTTTTTTATCCGTCAAACACACACCCTTACATCATATTATATTACTCCTAAATCTCCTCATCGGAGATTGAACTTCTCCTCTCAAATTTTAAGAGCTTCTCTTGTTGCGATTTGAACTACAAACTCTTAACATTAGTAGGTGACGTTAATTCCCAGATACTCAAAAGTACAAGAAGACAATTTGTGGACTAACTAAAGATTTATTTAGTTTGAGAGCTACTAATAAGGAACATTGTGTACTAATTTAATGGGTTAGTCGTTGTGAATGCTTTTATTTACATTGTCAGCACATCTCATCTCATTTCATTGCAGTATAATTCTAGACTCACCATTTGTTGCAAAACAAATCAAATTACGTATTGCTTTGGCAAGAAACGTATCACACGTAGACGAACATTATTATCACCGAGTCAAATCATTTTAATTTTAATAATGAAGAATGAAAACAAAATCATGATTTTTTTTTTTTGTTTTTTGTTTACATAATTGAATACTCCCTCATCCTATTTAGACGTTTTCAATCGAATTACACCGATCAAGAAAAGTAGTTAGTTTAGTTAACTTTATTAGTTTTCTAAAAAAATGTATGAAATATCATTTTTATCCTTCATTGAATAATATGTTGTCCAATTACTGAATTAAAATAGTTGATGCATTTAATGAGAATAAGAAAAAAAACAATAAATACATCATAAAAATTATAAAATATTTTATAAAAAAAACCATGAAAACTTTCTAAATAATAACTTATAAATAGCACCAAACGAGTAACAGGTAAGAGAAAATAATGAGATTAAAAAAAGTCCAATTTTAACAGGTGTGGAGGTTAGACTTGGACGCTAAGCAGACCCAGCCAAGCAGCGAAAGTTGTTTAACAAAACAAAACTTTTAACCTCCCCTTCCTTCCACCTGTCCACGTTTTCTGTGGGTCCCACTCCCGCTTCTCTCGCTATAAATACACTCTTCTCACACTTTTCCCCTCAACGCCCTCTTCTCTTCTTTTCGCTATTTCACTTTCTCTCTCTCCAGTACCTTCCGCCATGGCTTCTCAGGCTTGCACTTTCACATCCTTCATTTTCTTCTTCGTCGTCGCTCTCTTCTCTTCCGCGGCCACCGCTCAACAGGTTAGCTTGTCGCCGGCTCCGGCACCCGATGTCGGAGCTGCGGGATCCGTTTCCAGCTCCGTTGCCGTGATCGGAGCTTCGGTCGCCTTGTCAATGCTGGCCATCTTGAGGCGTTGAATCCAGTCATGGATCCGTGGATTTTGTCGTCGAGCTTATTGGAGTGTTTGTGTACAAAATTCATTTGATATACGACGGGATGGCTATGGATTTGATTTGATATATGCGTATGTATGTATGTATACTGTAGAGAGACTTTTACGGTGATTATTTATGGTTCTTATTGTCATTTCTTATTTGTTTTAGGCATAGGGTCCAGGTGAATAACAAGGATTTTATCCTTTTCCTCTTCATGTATTACATATATTTTGATTGACCATTTCTATATAGACTATTTCTATTTCTATTCTTTTCTCTCTTCTTTTTTCTAAGATTTGGAGTAATAATTATTTTTGTTTTATACTATTTATGTTTTTTAATTTTTGCGGAGACAAATTAATCGTCAATTTAGAAATTGTATTTAAATAATATTGTTATAAATTTTTAATTGGACTTTTTGTCATATAAAACGTATACTAACTGACGATTGAACCTATGCATGTGTTTTTAATTGTTTATAACACTGACCTTCTAATGTACTTGCTACCCTAACAATTAAGTACATGCAGAAAAATTTAAAATTGATTTTGGGTTGTCAAAATTGATTTTGGTTGAAGTAAGGTTAGACTTGCTTTCACGTTGGGTTGAAAAATTTACACTGTATTTTTCTCTAAGATTTTGAGAAAAAAATCCCCAAACATGAATCACATTACTTTAAAATCAATTTTACACTAAATCAATTCTATAGAATCACGTGGATTCAAAATCAATTCTACCAACGCTAAACCAAACACACTAAGTTATTATAATAGAAAAATTAATCGTAAATGCGCATTGTTTTATGTTTTAAAAATATAAAAAATATTAATGATATTTTATTCTATTTAACTTTTTAAAAAATATGTTAAAGGCACTTGTTAGTAATTTTCAACTAATAATTCTGTAAATGAAAAAACTGAAACAATCTAAAACTTCAACTATCTTTTTTAAGCCTTGTACAGGTGACCAATGAAGTAATTCAATTCTCGTGACCAATGAAGTTTTAGATTAATTGAAACTTGCATAGGTGACCAATGAAGTAATTCAACTCTTCGGTGCTTCAACTATAAAAAAAGCAATAAAGAAAAATGTACTCACAAGCAAGAATTGTGAACCAATATTTATTCTTCTCTAGCTATAAACTGTGTCTTATTCTATTCTCAATGGAGATAGAAATTGTTGAGGATTCATTCGATATTGATGAAACAGTTGCAGAAACATCGTTAATTAACGATGTTACTGAGAATGAAGAAGTACAAAGTGTTGTAAACTCAAAGGAGGTAGAAATTGTTAAAGACTCATTGGATGGTGATGAAGGGGTCGCACATATGGGGTTAATTAATAGCAGAGTTATTGGGGATGAAGAGGTACAAAGTGCTATAAATCCAATAAAGGTAAAAATCGTTGAAGATTCATTGGATAGTGATGAACTAGTGGAAAATATGGGGTTGCCATCTTCAGCTTCAAAATCTTCCGAGCATGGCTCCATGTTCAAGTCAATAGTTTTTGGCAATTGAGATCTTTGCTTTGATGAATCCATTGTTTCTTACCCTTACAAGCACTCACCAAAGTTAAAGACTAAAATTGGGTACTGGAGGGAGTAGTTAAATTGGCTTTGTACCCAATCAACTTGGCCATACGAAGAGTTCATCTATTTCAAAATTTTGAATCCAAATTCACAAATTTGGTGGGAACCAATTTTTTTCATTTTTGATAATGGTGGGAACCAAAATTGTAAAGCTATAGATTTCATAATAAATTTTCAAATTTCTGAATACTAGTCGTGCAGTAAGATTTTCATATTGCGAGTAATTAAGAGTTTTATATTTCAAGGTGAGTGACATCATTAATCATTAATAAGAGAAAGTAGGTGTTAGAATATTCAAGGAGGTGATAATTCTTTCAAAAATCTATAAAATAACTAATTTTTTTAAATTGTGTGAAAAGGTGGTTGGGGTTTATATTATGAAACGGAGGGAGCATAACAAAAATTTAAATTAAATTTCAAATTTTAATTAAAAATAATAAATAAGAGGTAATTAATTTGTGGATTGCGCGTGAGACCCATGTGAATTGCTTAACAAGCAATTTTGCATTGTAGTATAGAGTTAGTGATGTGTACCATCAAAACCTACTAAAATATTACTCTCTTTGGTCCTTATTATAAGGCATAAATACTTAAATTACGCATACCAATAAAGATAGTTAGTTGCATCAATTTTCTTAAAAAGTGAGATGATATATCAATTTTACCCTTTCTTAAATATCGTGGTTAGTGATTGGTATAATAAAATTGAGGCATTTAATAGGGGCAAATAAGGAAAATAACCATAAATATTTTATGGGATTTGTGCAATGTCTTATAAAAAGGACCACAAAATCCTTTTAAAATGTGTCTTATAATAAGGACTAAAGGGAGTAATAAAATATAGGCTAAATAACTCATCAACAAGTGTTAATAAAATAAGACTTATCGAAAAAAAATTAGTAAAATAAAAAATTAGAACTTGTAGTCATTGACTCATTAATTATTGATAAATAAACTGTTCATTCTTTCAGCAAAAGACAAAGGTTCTAACTCCAAACAAACACGTTTTTTTGGTAACAACACAAATACTAGTAGTTGATAAATCGAAATATTATTTTTTTTCTTTCATTTTTTTTTAAAAAAAAGAAAACCGTGATAAAAAAAATGTTAAATGCTGTATTTTGTTAAAAATAGCTATCGAACCTGAAATCACTAGCTTGTAAACTTTAATTAAAACAGATCATTTATAAAAAATTTCAAAACTAAGAATTTTCAGCAGGAACGCCTACCATTTTTTCTTTTTTGCTTTGTTGTTGAACCGCAACGTGCAAAGATACCTTATTTCAAGTTTTCCTTTTCTTTTCTTTGAAACTTATATTCAATGATTGACACAATAAAATTAATCACCTTACTATTAATTATTTTATTTTATATGAATAATAAACCACCAAATACTAACACAATGAAGTCAATTAACAAATTGAACATTGAGTGTGTGAATGGATACACATAAAACCAAGTAAAAATTATATTTGAATAACATACACATTGATCCATTTCAACGCAACTAAGAGTTACTTTTACGCTTGAGCTGACTTGATCTTAATTCGAACATGCACTAACATTATTGGGCCACTTGATTAAGAGTGAATATAGAAGCAGAATAAGCAATTGCTATGTAAAGCAAAGCTAACCCCAATTGTTTCAACAAAGAAGGCATAGGTTTTTACATCTTTGAAGTTACCCTTGAACGCTGCTGTTCAAATTTGTTTTTGGCTCTGTAAAGGATATTATGCACTTCTTCAAAGTGAGGATTAGTTGCAGTTCTTGTATCCTCAATCCACTTCACAACTTTCTTGTATGGGGATAATATACGATTCCGATTCTTCTCTTCCAAAACCTATGTTGTTCAACTGGAGATTAAAAGCAATCATATTGCTAACCACCAGTATATTCAACTGGAGATTATTTCAGGGCATTGAATAAATTTGGTTTGATATAAATATCAATACAAGCAACAATAGAAGCCTCATCCCTCTAGGTAGAGTCAGTTATATAGATCACATGGCGTCATTTTGCTCGACCAAAAACCATATTTTTAGAGGATGCAATATCAATAAAACCAACAATGTTTAAATATGTTTTTGGTCCCCATAAAATGTGAGTCTTGGGTTTGGTCCCTTAAAAAACTTGAATTGGTTTCCATCCCTATTGTTTCTGAGAACTTGTTTCTAGTCCTGGGTGAAAAAAATAGGGACAAAAAAAGAAAGAAAAACCAAGGATGAAAACACATAATTTTAGGAAATTTAGAGACAAAAATATCTGAGTAAAAGGACCAAAAGCAAACTATAACAAAAACAAAAGGGAGAAACCAACGAAAACTAGTTTTAAGAACCAAAGTCAAAACTTGCATATTTTGCAGGAATCAAAACCATATTTTAGTCAACGAAAAATTATTGAGTCGCATTAAGGTACCTCAAGTTGCATGATCTCACAAACCAGGCTGAGATCTGCAATAGATGGTTGAAAGCCACCAAGAAGGAAGGGTCCATCTCCATTGAGCCAAATATTCTCTAGTTTTGATAAAGAAGCTAATAAAACTCTCTCTGCTTCAGCCGCTGCTTCCAGATTCGCTGGACGCCCAAGTGCAGGTCCTAATACAGTATTTACTACATAGTTCACTGCAAAAGGTGATGTGCCTCTGCCAGTTAGTCAAATTTCAAGAGACACACTACAATATAACAAGGGAAAACAAACATGTTCTCTGGCAACAAACATGCTATTTAACAGATGACTAGCACTCTAGCAGCAATAATAAAATATTTTCTTCCACCATATGTTGCTTTACAAGCTAAATATATGAATATATTTGCTAGTTGAAAAATGGCCATGATCTAATTTCATTTTACTTAATGACATGAGGCTCTCAAGTTTCCAAGGATATTGCCAGTTTGAGCCATATAAGAAATGAATATAAAAGATATTGCCAACTTGAAACTTGAATGCTCATACAAAATATACAGAAGATAACAATCATATGATTCAATTTCTTTTTGTTAGTAGTCCATAGCCATATGTTACAAACTTACAATCCCTAACTACCACACAAGTTTCCAAATAACAAACCCAACTTCTCACAGCATCACGATAGTTTATTAAAGAAGTTAGAAGATGTCGGGATTTGTGGTGCAAACCACCTTCTCCGTGTCGCAAATTAGAGTGATGCCAATGCATTACTGAGTCAATTCTGGCCCTCCTCTGAACATCAGATGGATACCTAATACATCAGGAGAGAAAGCTGTTATAACTGAACTAATAAATATAAATTTTGGATGCAAATTTTCAAATCTTTTTTACACAGTGCATGTTCAAATAATCTGATTTGATTTAGACTCTCACAACATAAAATTGGATTTAGAATCATTACATTTCATTAGTTATTTATTCTGTTCTGTTTCGTCCTAATCTGTACTTTCAAATAAACCCAGGTCGCAGTTAAGCTCTTTCTTTAATCTGCATGTTCAAATACTGTGTAATGAAACGGTTCAGCTGTGAGATATAAAAGACACTGAAGTATTTCTTTAGAACACAATCAAGCAGTTCAGAACTTCTGAAGCAAAAGAAGTGGTTCTACTAACCAATGGTCGGCGATTCCAGGAAATGCAGAAGCAAGATAGACAAGGATTGCGTGGCTGCTAATAGAAAAACAAGATTAATTAAGAATATATAATAAAACCAAAAATATGTAAAAATATTCTTGACAAAGAAGTTAAAAATTTACACATAACAGGATATACACAGATCCAAAAAAGTAAAGATAAACCATTTGCACATGCATTGAAAAAAAAATACACCATAGGCATTCATTCATTAACAACCATATGTTTATAAGGTTAAATCCACAAATTGAACTTTTTAGAACTGAAATACATCAAGAAAGGGAGAAAAAATAAAACACAATAACTAGGACAAAGAGAATGAAAATGTAAGCTACAAGTGAAAGGACCTAACAAATCTTTGATAGTTTGACTATTCCTCCATATCCATAAAAGTCATCAGCATTGGCATAAGAACTTAACTTTCTTCTCCAATGTCATAAACAATATATCACAAAGGTGGGTTAAAATACAAGATCCTTATTTATAATTTACCTCTCGGAGAGATTGAAGCTTCCATGAACAATAGCCGGAACTTTTTTCAGAGGGTTTACTTCTGAGGTCAAATTGCAAAGCAGAAAAACATTTATTTTAGGTCAACAGCAGAATAGACCACAAATTTTGCACCAAACACTACAAAAGCAATTTGTGACCATTCACACTTCATACTTCTTCAATTGAACTTAAACGGATAAGCACTATTAAATTTGTATCTAGGATTTGTGCAGGTTTGATTCAGCTAGTTTTAGACAAATAATTACTTGCTTTTAGAAAATAAACTATCTTCATTTCTCCAGAACTAACCATTCCCAAGCATGGATTTAACAAGTTCCATGCCAAATTATTATAAAAATAATAATCTTACTTCCTAAGTACAGAGTCGCAGTGAATACATATAACATGCATATGCTTGTTTTTACCTATGAACTCAGGAGACAGTTGCTGACGTTTGGAAATGTCTACCTTAATCTCTTCGAAATCGATGCCGTTAAGCCTAATTTTCAACAGAGAAGAAGATAATGTTCGATTCATTATAATATAAAGAGATGATTGAATTTTTAGTGTGTTAAAGTGTGAAGAATGAATGGATTTCGTTTTGATACCTGCAGAATAAGAGAACTGCTCGAGAAGGCTGAGACATACGATCTACATACACCTTCAGCTTCGCCATTAACTTTGCTTTTGATTTTGGGAACAACAGCACAAACAACAGCGCTTTGACTTTACACTTGAATCAGTTAGTGTATGCCTTATCAAAATACTAAACATTTCTCCTTAATATACTACTCTCTCCGTTAGTCGTTGATAATACACAGAAAATTATTAGGTGTTTTAATTTTTAATAATATTTATGTTCTAATTTTTTATTATACTCTTTATTTATAGTTAATGACATAAATGTTCACTGAAAATATATATTAATTATAATGGTTAAAATAAAAAAATAGCATTAAATGATTATTAATTTTTTAAAGTGATTATTAAAAATTAACATTAAAAAAAAATTACTGATTTTTTAGGATATCTTTGTCAAAAAGATTAATCTCCCGAATACTTTTGTTTTATTATATTACTCCCCTTCGTTTCACAATATTTGTCGTTAAAAGTTTTAGCACAATAACTAATAAAAATATTTAATACTCTTAGTTTTTTAAAATAAACTATTTAATTTTTTAATATAGCATTTTTTTTTCATAATTAAATTTCTCTCTCATTACATTAACTTCTCTCCATACTCAATATTAATTCTTTCTTTTTGAGAGAATAATTAAGGCAAATGATATCTAGTGTCCTAAGGGCGCTATTTAAGGAACTAAATATGGTACAAAAGTGTTGAAAAATGTAACTTTAACTAGTGCCCTTAGGGCACTGTATATCAAAACCCTATAATTAAAAAATAACAATTAGTACCATCGTTAAAAATGTAAATTGACAACTAATTTGAAAAAATTAAAATAGCTAAAATGACAAGTATTATGCAAATATTATGGAACGGAGTAACTTTTAAAATTTATCCTATAAGGATTATTGTTTTATATTTTCAACATCCCTTAGTATAGGTTAGTTGTGAGGTATTAAAAATATGAATATAAGTATTTTAATTAACAACATAATAAAATAAAACATAATTGAATTTTTTTTAATACGTGCATAAAAACCTTAACAAAAAAACAGAAGTACCGGATGCAGTATTATGTTTTATTAGACCTTTTCATCACTTGAATTGTCTCTCGATTTGAGAGCAAATCAGTATAAATATAAATATCTAGTGTTTTGGTCTCTTTTTACCAAGTCTCTTTGGTCTTTACATTTTATTCTGTGTTCTCTGAAATCTTCTTTACTGACCAAGAAACTTGTTTCTAAAGGAGGCTAGCTCATTCAGTCAATTTTCAAGAAGAGTTTCTAACACTATGAAACTATACCCATCTTTTTTGTCTAACTCCGACTGGAATTTTATGAGTATTCAAGACTAGAAGAAAATATCTCTGCAAAAGAAACACTAACACAGCTTTTTATGATTGTTTAGTTTTTTTAGGAAAAATTTATACGAATTAAATTTTGATACCTAATAACTCAACATATTCTGGAACACACAATTTACACAGTTCTTCATAGCTAAAAATGTAAGCAATTTATCAGCTCCTCGACAATATTTTGCATTGCAAAAGGACAGACAGACATAACATACTGTATATGATGTCAAATCTACACTTAGGACTCGATTGTATTTTCTGGCAATCACCGAACAAAAATCTATACATATACATTAAGCTTTCATAAGTAAGTGCGTGGTTTTTGTCACATCTTTGAAGCTAGTGGAGTTTTAATCCTAGATTCCAAAATACCAACTCCCTGATTAGATTGCTGCACAGAAAGCTTCGTTTTGAGCTTATAAAGGACACTATGAACTTCATCAAAATGAGGCCTTGTTGCAATTTTTGTGCTCTCAATCCATTGCTGAACTTTTTTGTGTGGGCCAAGAATACGATCACGATCCTTCTCATCTAAAAGCTGCATACATAAAAGAAAAAAAAAAACCATCATTATTTCCCTTATTAAGTCAAATTTCTAGGCAAGCAATTTCTAACTACACCAACGTTAGCAGTATGCTATAGTTCCTTCCTTGGGCCAAATCAAATTCATAGCTTGCCACACAATCCCATATTCTACAATTTATTTTCCACAAGCTCACAAGCAAAAATCTTAATAAGAAAATAAAACCATTCCTCATGAGACATAATGATAACTTTCAAGTCATAAAAACTCCCACGTTTACCTCTAATTGCATAATTTCACAAACCAGACTGAGATCTGCTATGGACGGTTGCAAGCCACCAAGCAAGTACCGTCCTTTCCCCTTGAGCCAGATGTTCTCTATCGTTGACAGAGATGATATCAAAATTTTCTCAGCTTCGGCAGCTGCTTGCTGGTTTAGTGGCAGACCCAATAATGGAGCCAGTACAGAATTTAGAACAAATGTGACTGGAACAAAAAGCACGAAGAACGGGTCACCAAAATAGAGGAAGCAGGAAATTATTTGCATGCAAAAGAAATACAGCATCTTCACCCGTGCTCAAAGGAAATTACTTGACAGTAGTTAAAGCACAGCATGACGGCAATGTGCAAGACAGAAGAATGTCAATCCACCTCAAAATACATGGCACAAACAGAATTATATAAAGTAATGCAAATAACTTTGCAAATGATAGGATTATGGGAAACCTAGCGGAAAGGCTTAACTTCTCATACACTCAACCACAACTAAGGGCGTTTGGTCTAGATTTTAGTAGAATGAGAAGTGAAAAACACATAAACCGAGACAAAAATCAATGGTTGAAATTATTGATGCACAAAAACCAAGACGATCCATTGGAAGTAAATAATTTTAGCTTTGGTCAAAATTGATTTTGACCAAATCTGAATTTTAAACAAACAGGCCCTAAATTGCCATTGAAGTATATTTTATAAAGCTTAACCATTTTTCAATAACTTAATTCAACTTCACTACTTTACAAATGGAAACACCAATTCCACAAAAGCTAAATAATCCAGCAATCAAACAAAAAAAGACACCAATCACTGACTTTTTCATTGGGAATAGTAAAAGGAGGCTAACATAAATTTGAACTCATTAAATAAGTTCCATTTTATAGTAGTTTGAATTTCAAGATAACATAGAAATATGATTACCAAAAACAAATAAAATAAAGGGCTAAGTTTGAGCAATGATGCACCTGAGCCACGACGCAAATTCATGTGATGCCAATCTAACACAGATTGGATTTTAGCTCTCCTAGAAGGATCAGCCGGATACCTAAGGGAATGAATGGATCAAAAAGTATTTAAAAGTAGACAAAACAACTAGATATGAGATCAATGATTCAAGATAGTGATAACAAAAAGTGACTTGCAGACAAGGTTTCAAATTGCAGTCTACACCATGATATCATGCCACAAAGTTAAGATTTCAACAGACACCCAAACTGCATCAAAGTGTAATTGCTGTCCACAATAACCACATCCAGCCATCCACCACATATAGCCGCATCCCAAACCAACGCCACAAGATCGTGATCGCAATCCGATCACAACCACAATTTGAAACCTTGATTGAGAAACATCACAACTAGCATATGCAAAAGGTGAATTACAGTAGAATGCATGTCTATAATATAGGACAGAAGCATCACTTTTATATGTTTCATCTTTTTAGTTACTACTAAATGAAGGCGAATCTTATGGTGTGATGCACATACAAAGCATCTAAAATAACATAAGTAGCCAAAGAACTCCACTGACTGAGGTTGCTTTATTAAGATGAAAATACAATGCGACAGTTTAGTAAATGAAACACATGCACATAATCACTTGTATTTTCAAAAACTCTCTTATGAAGCTGGCAAAAGGAAGCAATTATTTCTCAAAGAGAACTAAATACATACTAATGTTGCTTTGATAAGATACAAATACAATGCGACATTTTACCAAATGAAACAGATGCACAACCCAATACTTTTGGTGTCCTATGTTCATTCACATATGTTAATTTCATAGTGAAGATTGCGATTGAATTCATAAAGAGGGATGATACAAACCAGTGATCTGCAACTCCTGGAAAAGCGGAAGCAAGATAGATCAGAATTGCGTGACTGCAAAAGAAAATAAGTACACGCAGATAAATATATGGAAGAAGCTAATTCCGAATTCCACAGGCATTGAGTTAGTGAATAATCGTAGTCAAAACCAAACACAAGAAGAGACACATCAGTTTGCAAGTGAAGTGAAATGTGAAGCACCTCTCGAATAGCTTAAACCTTCCATCAACAATAGCAGGGACCTTCTTGAGAGGGTTAATCGCTGAAATAGAATCCAATAAAAGTCGAATTAGTATCGTTAATTAATTTGCCTTCTCATGAAAATGGTTAACTACTTGGATTATTACCTTGGAATTCGGGAGATAACTGCTGACGTTTGGAAATTTCGATTTTGATTTCATCAAAATCTATTCCATTTACTCTGAATAGAAATGCAAATTCAAATTCAAATTCAAATTCGATTTCCGAAAGAAGATACAAAAACGAAGAAAAGAAAAGAGTGAATTGTTACTTGCAAAAGATAAGAACCGCGCGGGATGGCTGGGACATTCGGTCCCCGTACACTTTGAGCTTCATTTCTTTTTTTCCTTTTTCCTTCGCTACGCACTACACTGTTAAACCTCATATTCTTTTTATCACTTCCATCATTCATTATCCAATTCCTTATTTTTAACGAAATATTCCCTTTTTCAGCAAATTATTCTTGCAAGGTATGTTGGGCCTTTTTGGCTGTTCATGTGGTGTCGACTAATCACGCATTATAACTTATTATTTGCACCACTCTTTTTTCTAAATACACCGCATTCTTTTCATATCCAGCCCAAAAAGTACTTATACAGAATATTTGAACAATTAGTTTCAAAACAAGTGAAGCACCACATAAGTCCTTAACTTTACAATAAAAGTTCACATAGGTTCTTGACTTTCGCAAAAGTTTATTTAGGTCCTTGACTTTGTCGAACATCGTTCAGTTAGGTCCCTGACGTTAATCACGTTTTAACACCTTAATAGAAATCCAACATGGCACTTAACATGGTATTTAAAGTTCAAATTAGTCCCTATGTTTATTAATAAAAGTTTAAATCAGTCCATGTGTTATGTATCAAAAGTTTAAATAAGTCCCTATATTTATTATTAAAAGTTTAAATCAGTCTCTATATTATTTTCATTAATGGTGTTAAAACGATGGTTAGACAAAGTCAGGGACCTAAGTGAACTCTCATAAAAGTCAAGGACCTAGATGATTTTTCATTGTAAAGTTAGGGATCAGTGTGGTAATTATTTCGTTTCAAAACCCCATTGCCTTCGTCTTCCTCGTCACCCTCTTCGCTCAGCGCCTACGCCACGGACGCCTAATTCAGATTCTGACTAACATTGCCTAATTTTTTTTTGGCAATTAAATGTTAAAATAAAATACTATATTGGAAAAAATAACTATGGTGTTGCTAATTTCATATATATTACGTTTCTTATCTAAGTATTACATGTTTTGATATTTGCTGTTAGGCGCATGTTAGCTGCTTGCTTTCTTGTATCTGCTATTTTACACTTGACAGTTAGTTAGTTGCTGAACCACATATAAATACAACACTTTTATTCCACATAAAAAATAATAAAAAATACAACACTGTACATATTACACACTTAATGATAGTTCATTCAGATGTCTTTCTTCTACCTTGAGATTTAGTTATACTAAGGAATCAATCAACCAACGTAATATGTATTACGTATAAACTGGCGATTTGATGTTTTCCAATCGCATTTGATTGAACAAACTAAAATAGATTAGGAGTATTTTTTTAATGTGAAAACTAAAAAATAAATAGAAAATCATAGACAATTTTTAAGAGACTCTAAATATTTAAGTCTAAAATAATATATATAGAAATTTACATTAATCTTCTTAAAGTTTGTGCTTATTATGCCTTGATTACTTTTGTTTGAGAAATTACACTAATAGTCCTGAGGTTTGTTGGTTAGTCACAGAAACCTCACAAATACTCCTTGGATGCTTGAATATGTAATTTTAAAAATGTTTGTAATAGGCACAAATTATCTCAACAGATGCTCGTGTAATTCCCCATATATAAGAGCTTATGACCTGATTCAGTTTTATTTTTTAGTTTATTATAAAATAATTTTCATAAATAATTTTTTTTAAAGAAATGAGTAATAAAAACAAGTTTATATTTTCAAATTTTAATTTTTTTTTTTTGAAAATTAATCTGTCAAATAGATTTTAAAAGCTGAAAGCTGCTTTAAAAAACAATTAGCAAACAAGCTAATTTTATGTATATTTCTATAAATAGTAGTATAACGCTATTGAATTCTCAACTTTCAAAAGGAAAAAAAAAAAAAATCAGTAATTATACTTTTATACACACAATCTCTTTCATCTCATCTACGCCTTTATTTGTGTAGGAATATTATCAGTCAATAAATTTATCCATCTCAATGAAGCACTTATGAAAAAAGAGGATTTGAGAGCTCTTGTTAGCATTTTCAAATACATGTTAAAAAAGTATGATATTTCACTAAATTATAATTATCCATTTTCACTCAATCCGAATATGACTGTAAAACTATCACTTATATGCAAGTGTTATATGCTATGCCTCTATCTACCTAGTAAAGTTTTTTAAAAACACAAAGAAATATTATTATTAATAGCATAAGAAATGTTTAAAAAATAAAAAACTAATTTAGAATTATAATGGATAAACAAAGTCAAACCAATAAGGAAAAAAAAAACAACAATGCTGCACAACTAACCGCAACACGACCCACCAAAGCCAAAATTACATCGAAACAATAAAAAAGAACACCAACCCCAAATCAACAAATCAATGAACCAAACAGATGAAAGGATTAATATACCAATCCAACATAGAAACATAAAATCTATGGTTTATTGTCTTAATCCACAACCAAGAACGAGCATTCATCATATTTAGTACATGAAGAAAAGTCCATGATTCATTCTTGAATATAATGTTGTTACAAGCTATCCAAATAACTTAAATTACACAAAATTAAATCACAATCCACTTCCTCCTCTTCTCTTTTGAAAAGATTGAGAATATCTAAAATTGTAAATATTGTGCTATAATATCACTGTATATAGTGAAGACCACACTAAACCAACAAAGAATAAATGATCATAATAGAAATATTTATCACAATCGATAAACAAGTATAAATATAATTCCAAATTATTACGGTAAAGGCTGCAATTATCATCGTCGTACTATACTTCTCTTCTAATTTAGTCAAACTCGTTCAACATAGAAGCAAACTAAGCAACTTTCGCCGAAACTTTAGTGTGTCAATCAAAATGCAAAATGACATCCTTTAGATCACTTAAGTACGTTGAACTAATTGTGTATCTTGTGTTCAAATTTTTTCAACGACGAGATACTCACATAATTTTCATGTATGTGTGTCTAAATAATAAATCCAAGCTTCGCTTTAAGTTCAATAATATAAACAAGTAAACTTTATATTATGTATCTATTTATTTTAAGCAAAATTCATTGTATATAAGAAATTCCATTTAAAATTAAATTTATAAATACTCGTTTAATGTTCAAACAGCATAAATATCACTTGATCCAAAAAAAAAAAAAACAGCATAAATATCATAAACAACGCGTGAAGAAGAAAAGTAGAGCTGTTGGCTTATTTTGTAGGTAGGTCATAGGTGTTGTTTTCTTGATGCCGTTGCAAGGCTGCTTTCCACTAGTAACGGCTAATTGTGAATAAAATAGTATGCATCTCTTAATTATTGAGCATGATTATTGGCCACAACTTTTTGTTTGCTATATTTCTTTTTTATTAAAAATTGAGTCCTGAATTTTTTATTCATAATTTTCTGTATTCATTAGTTATATACGTTGAAAAAAATTGTTCTATTAGTTATTTTTTGTTACAGTATTTTTTAGATTTGGTGGTTACACTGTGGTTACAACATAAAAATAAAAATTCAACAAAATTTCTAACCAGTTATTTTAATGTATGTAACTATAAGTATAAAGTGAGTATGAAAAACGTAAGTACAAAAATCTTTTTTTAAAAAAATTATATATTGACAAAATTGTGCTCTAAAGTTTTCAGAATTAAAGAACACATACAAAATTATTTATATTTATTTCATCTGATATAAATAAGTAAAAATCTATAAATAAAATAGTATATAAATAACATCTAAGAATTGATCTGGTGATTGTGAAAAATAAAAAAAGAAGGCAATTATAAAAGCTGAGAAAAAAAAAAAATCACCGGCAGAGCAGAAAGAAATCGCAATCATGCAGCACCGCACCTCACAATCCACGCACGTTACTCTCTGTCACTTTTTTCGGCTCTCTTTAAACTTTCTCCAGCCGTTTCTTATGTCATTCTTAACTGTCAATAAAATTATGAATTGATATTCACTTTTGTTCTTGAGATACGTTATTTTAGTTTTTACTATCTTATTAAATGTCGTTTTAAAAAAAAATTATCTCATTTTATTTATTATTTTATAATTTTAATAAAACATTAATTATGTTTTACTAAATATACTTTTGAATAGGTGAGTTTAAAATAAATATTTTAAGAGATGTGACTTACTAATTAATATGAGTGATAAAGAATATAATAGAAAATTCGATAACTATTTGTATAAAAATAAGAAAATTAATGACTTTTCTTAAATTGTTTGTAATAACTTTAAACGACACTTAATATGGGACTGAGGGAGTAATTTATAGATTAATTTAATTTTTTATTTATAAAAATATTTATTTTAATTCATGACTTTTTTTTTCTCGATCATTTTAAGTTTTTAAATACTACTACCTTCGGTCCTAAATATAAGACCCTTTAGAGGTAATTTATTGGTCCTATATATAAGACCCCTATAAAGTTCAAGAAGCAATTATTAATTTTTTTCTTGTCTGTAATAAATGAAGGGATATTGGGTATAATTAATGCATTTACTGAAAATTTTGACTTTGAATGAAGATAAATTTGGTAAATTATGCTATTTTTTAAAAAACATAAGACATTAAATAAAATTTTAATAGTTTTCTTAATCTGTGTGAATTGGTTAGGGGGTCCTATAAAAAGGAACAAAAATAGTAAATGACAGGTAAAAGTAAAAGTTGGAGACTAAATTAATCTATGAGAGTGAAAGTTAGAGAGGGAATTAAATGGTCATTCTTATAATTCAAGAATTAAAATGCCTCTCTCACAAAGTTAGCGACCAAAATGATAGATGAGAGTGAAAGACAAAGACTAAAACGCCTTATCCTAACAAAGTCAAATACCAAAATGCTAGTTTATTCATAAAATAAACGTGGTATTAGCATATTTTTTATTTTTAATTTGTTAAAAATAACAGTATTTTTATTATAAAAATATTTTATTTGATAAATATGATTGAGATTTATGTTTTAAAAAACTATAATATTATTGTTTTTTATATTAGTCTCTTTAGTATTTTTGGGTTATTCACCTTTGAGTTTTGATGATCACTTTAGAATATTAATATGTGATTAATGTTATATTTTCACTCGTACCCTTATAATAAATACTTCATTCGTCTCTAAATGTAAGACATTTACACGGGAATTGAGGAGTATAATTAAACTCATTAATTATGTCTAAAATTTTGTATTAGCTTTCAAAAATATCCCTTTTATTTTATTGAAACTCACAGTTTCACTCTCTTTTCACCTAATTAATGATTCTAACTTTTTTTGGTATTATTAAGTGTTAAGGGTATTTGGGTAAAAACACCTTTACTTTGACAGAAATTTTGTAAAAGGATCTTATAAAAAGGAACAAAATTTATTTTAGTAAAGAATCTTATATTTAGGGACGGAAAAAGCATATATTTTCATTGTACATTATCATATTAATGATTTACTATATTTGAATAAGGATATAATAAAAAATTATGTAATAAATATTGATAGAATGTTTAACATATAATTAATTTTTTAATCTATATATATAACCTTAAACGACTAACAACCAAAAAAAAATGAAGAGAACAAATGTTACTATATTATTGAGATGTGAGTTATATTTAACGAACTAAAAATCAAACCTACACTACATTTTTCCAATAAGTAAAACTTAATAAATAAGATATAAGGGTAATTCAACCCTACAATAATATAGGTGAACTCATAAGGGAAAAATACTGAAAGTATGTTTGTTTTGGTATTTAAAACTCACATTCAGTTTATAATCAATTTTAATTTGGATGCAACATATTTAACTAGAAATTTGAATTCATGTTTAAGGTTATTTTTCATGTTCAAACGTATCAATCGTGATTTTTTTTTATTAACTCATAAATCTAATAGATTCACGTTCAATTTAAATTCACATTCAATCTACTAATACACAAACACAATCAAGGATTTCAATGGCAAAATTTTCTTCAAAGCTATGTAATGTTCACATGTAATTATGTAATTATAGGAGGATAAGTAGGAGGATTTTTAGAAAATATTTTCAATGCTTTTATAGTAATACAAGGATAAATTAGAGAATTTTTAGGAGAATCTAGCATTACTCTATTAATAATTTATGAATGAATAGAAATAAAAATGATTTTTTTAAACCTAAAATAACAGTCTTTTTTAAAAAAAAAAATGTTTCAATCCAACATTTAAGATAAAAAATAATTAATTTAATTTTTAAATAGCAGGTGCTTTAGTTTTTCTTACTTACAAACAACAAAATGTTGATTTTTTTCTTTAAATAGGTATCACAACTTCGATAGACGTAATTACGAACTTCCTATTTAACTAATTATTTAATTTTTTTGGATACTAGACTTTCTTTTTATACTCTAATAATTATTTAATTTTACTGACCATATTCCATTATTGTTTTTTATATTATTGGTGAACCATATTCAATTATTCTTAACGCATTAATAACAAATACTCTAGCCCAAACAAATATGCATCGAGGATCAAATTTATTAATGATATTAAGTACTACTATACGTTTCATAACTACTTAAAGAATTAAATTAATCAATATAGTATAAAATTTATAGACTTAATTAATATTGTCAAATTAGAAAATAATATTAATTTTAAAAAAATAAATTAATGGATTTCACTGAAGAAAAATGGATGTTACAATTGAATAAGTCCACAAAGGGTATTGACCAAAGTTGGTGGAGCAAGGTTGAAGGAGAACAGTGACATTACCGTTATTTCACAGAGACGGGTTCTATGAGAGAGAAAGGAGAAATAATGTTTCAAGGTTGAACAATTGAATAAGAAAATTAAGAACGATTTTTCTATTAATGGAATTAAGAAAACTTAATTAATTAAGAAATGGCAACCAATCATTTTTGGTAGTAGTTTTAACTTTTAACAAAAACCAAACACAGCGCAGAAACGTATAGAAGTATCTATCTTTAATCTCACCCACCCCTTCTCCGCCATTCACGATACACCGACACATTTTTCTTCCAGCTGTCCACGTTTTCTATGTGGGCCCCACACTCTTTCCCCCAATTTCCACTATAAATACCCTTCTTCCCCCTTCTTCTACCATAAAAATCCCAATAAAAACCCTAATTCCTTCAACACCTTAATAAACCCTTTCGTTTCTCTTTCTCTCTCTTCACTCTCACTCCTAAACTCCATTCGCAATGGCAGCCTTCAAGTCCTTCGAAGCCGTCCTCCTCGTCGCATTCCTCTGCTTCGTCGCAGCCTCTGCTCAGGATCTGTCTCCGGCACCGGCTCCCGGTCCCGACGCCGGAGCTGCCAGATCTGTTTCCACCTCTGCCGCCATGGTTGCTGCTTCGGTTGTTCTCTCAATGTTCGCCTTTCTGAAACACTGAATTATATGATTCCTTTCGTTTTGTTGTGGATTTTCGTGTGAACAATGGTGATTTGTTCTGCGCTTGGAGATATACTTATTATTGGTGCCTTACGAGCGTTACGGAGTGGTGATTATTCTGAGTTGATATAGATGTGTACATGGAGAAAGAGAGAGAGGTTTTATAATATTCATATATTCATTCATATATTTAATCATTTGTTGTAGGTGTTAGGGAAAATAAAAAAAAAAAAAATTTATTTCCTTGTCGCATTCCTTATATAATACTATAATATAATATATATTTGACGATTTTTTATTATTGATTATTATTTTTTATATTTCGTTCCTTCATTTTGTGCATCTTTTCTTCCCGTTTCCCGTTTTTGGTGATTGGAATTTAGTTTTCTCGATGGATGGATGGATGTTTATCTTTTCAGGTAATATTCTTTTTGCTTGCAAGAGAATGGTATGAGTTTGCAAATTAGCTTTCAATCGAAGCACATTCTAAGCTATATTTTTACTTGAGACTAGCATTCATATTTGTTTAATAGCTGAGGAATTTCAGAATTGATTTTAGTTATCACGATATAAATCAGCTTATAAACCTTAAAAACAGGAGAAAGCAGAATAAAGAATTGTGGCGTCGTTGGAAATTGAGTCTTCTTGGGTACCCACAAAAAAGTAAAAAATAAAAAATAAAAAATTACATGTTCCAAGCTGAAAATTGTGGCTTAGGTTGTAGTGGGCTATGAGAGACTCGCGTTTCGGTAAGAGTGCAGGAGGAAAGAATGGTCACCACCCCGTAATAATATACTGTTCTCTTAATTTCTGTTTTAACTAAACTCGTGCGATGCATTGGGTTTGATTGTTGCTAGGCATTTTGTATTAAAGATACAACCTCATATGAATCAAAAAAATAAGTGTTCAACATAATTATAAAATGTGCAAAAAATTTGTGTTAGCAACACAATTGATCACAGTAACAAAAGCAGATGCGAAAGCACTATATAGGGAACTGAAGTACAAAAAAAAGAACGTGTTCCAAGGCGGCACAGATATAATAATCAACCTAAAGGAAACCTGTAACAATAGCTAAAAAATATAGTAATATTATATCCTCCTAAAATATCATCCTAAATATCCTTTTAATTATTAAGTAGAGAATGTATTTTATAGTTTTAAGATAAAGACATTTAAATTTTTCTTTCAATATATATTTTAAAAAGATTTAGAAGAATATTTAGAAGAATAAATTATTATTTTAAAAAATATATAATGAGTAAAAGAATAGTAATCCATTGAAATCCATATCCATCAAAGACCATAGCTTATTAATTGTTGACATTTACCTAATAATGCACCACTGTTTGAAGCAATGGTAATATACATGCCTGACAGATCCGGCAGAGATGGAGCCCAAAAACTGTCAACAATAAGAATAACCCATTATATAATAAAGCTCATGGTAATATACAGAATTGCATATAATAGTGCAATTTATTGTCACCTATTATTGGTTTTGGAAGATTTCTTTGTATACTACGTTAGTTGTGGTATTACATGGTTTCTTATCTTTATCGTGAATAAGAATATATAAACCTTGTTTACCCTGAATCCGTGAGAGTGCAACATATAGTTGACCATGGCTGAACACCGGTTTTGATAAATAAACCCTACATGTGTCAGAGATTGACCTTGTGATTTTTTTATAGGACTCTAACCAATTTACATAGATTAAGAGAACTATTAACAACTTTATTTAATGGCTTATTTTTTTACAATTTACCAAAATTTACCCTTATTTAAAGTTAAATTTTTTAACAAATACATTAATTAGATCTACTATCTCTTTATTTATTACAAGGGTAGACAAAAAAAAACTAATAATTGTCTCTTGAACTTTATAAGGGGGTCTTATATATAGGACTAACAAATTTCCTCTAAAAAGTCTTATTTTAGGACCGGAGATAATAAATAGCAATTTTTTTATTTTGTATTTTTATCAATTTTACTTTATTTATTTAAAATTTGACTTATTTCCTAATTAGGCTCTCTTAAGTACTACCTCTTAAGCAATTAATTATAACACTGTTTTGTTGTTCTTTTATGGTAGTAATTAGTGTTTTATTATTGATCTAATATAACAAAATGTAATATAGAGCTTAAAAATATTTTGATAATAATATAAATAATTATATTTTTTTAATAACCTTAAGTGAATAGTTAAATAAGAACCAGAATTTTTAATATGTACTCTCTCCATTTTGGAACTTTTAAATTAACATGTACTCCCTCAATTTCAGAACTTTTAATTTTTTTAAACTTTATTTGTTTCAAAACATTTGTCTTTTTAAAGTTTTAAGGAACAATCAATCTTTTTTTAAATATATCTTCACTTCAACCAATGAATAAATATCTTTATTAACACTTTATCACCTCTTATTTTATCAATAACATTTCTTTATCTATTTTTTCTCTCTTAATTATATTATGAATTTCTCAACCACTCTACTAATACTCCATCCATTTTATATTATAAGACATTTTTTAGATAATATTAGTGTTTCTAGATGTATTCAACTAGGAGTATTTTTTATATTTATTTATTATAATTAATGTGATTTTATAAAGAGATAGTGAAAAGTAATTAATACAATAATAAAAGAGAAATTAGGCAAGTTAAAGAAATTCTATACATTTTTTAAAAAATAATAAAGTAACTAATCTTATTACATATTTTTTTAATCAACATGATTGTCTAAATAAAATCCTATAATATAAATCAAAGTGAGTAATGAGTAGTATTAAACATGAGTAATTTAGTCTATCTAATATAGTAATATTATATTATATTTATGATTTTTTAATTTTTGTAAAATAACCTTAAAAAAAAAAGTAAAAAAGTAAAAGTTTTAAAATGGAGAGAGGAAATAATCATGTACTCCCTCTCTCTCCTCACTTACGGATTATAATTTATAAGCAAAAAATTTTAATATAATCAAATCTTTTGACAATATAAAATTTTTAAATATAAGTAAATTCAATTATCCTATTACATTAAATGAAAATGTTCTAAGGTTGCTTTCTATTTATTTCAACCACTCGTTTAATACAAATATGTTAAGGGTATTTTAGTCTTAAAAAGAAAAACTACTTATTGGTGAATAAAAAATTGAATGAGACTAATTAATTTTTTTAAATAACAATATTTTTTGTTGCTTATATTAAAAAACGGGTGGAGTATTTGGTGTTAAGTTTACATTGTTTATACTTCAATTTTTGAAAAGGATGTAGATTTCTAAAAAAAAAAATAATTAAAAAATTGAAAATTGAAAAGGATGATGAGAAGTGAGTTTCAACTTTCGACGACCAAGTTACTCATTTACAAACATTAAATTGAGATTTTTTATTGGACACTCCCTCGCTTCCAATTTCACACACAATACCTTTGCTCTTGCACTTGTAATTTTACTTTATCTCTATACTAACTGTGTTTAAACCAACCACAAAATGCTAGTAACGGGATTTTTTTTAATGGATTAAGTATAAGTAAATAACAGTAATTGACAAATTTCCCTAAAACAAACTGGTCTCTGACAATGGAAGATAAATTTCACTACCTACGAAACAAAAGGTGTTACTTGTGTATTCATTATGTGAAATTTCGATAGTACTGGTATATTCACCAAAAAGTAAACAAATGCTTTTTACTTAAATAAACCCTGGAAGGTCATATAAGTAAAAACAAAATCCATACATTGTTGTAACCAAAACTAAAAAATCCATACATTTGTTGAACCCTTTACCACTCTTGGTGCAATGTCACCAAAAAAGAAAAATTCAGATATACAATAAACAATTATACCTTAAGATCACAATAATTTTAACATGAAAACTTCATCATCCCAATTAATTTTGGGATAAAATTTGGAAATCCACCAGATTCAAGTAAATGCTCCTTAAAGTCTCTGATAGCTAGCTAAAAGAGTGCATTTCTGTAGTGTACACCACCATAAATCTATATTTGATTTATATGCTCTAAAAAATTAGAGCTTTTATTGAGATTATTATACCCTCGTACAAGCATACATGTCCATCTACCAATTAACATTATGCACCTTATTACAAGGACGGAATGCACAGTGCAGCTTTCTTCTCTGGTACCCCTGAAATTTTTCATTCAATAAAATAAGAAATAAGCTATTGTTAGCAATCACAGTTCATAGTTCCTGGGCAAAAATCAATTTTCCAAATTAAAAAAAGCAAATCTAACTAATTGTAGATGAAAAGATAAGTTTAGATAATCCCCAGGCAGTATTCAAATCCTTATCTTGCAACAAAAGACACCCTACAAGACACACATTTATAAAGTGGCCCTATAGCCCTAAGATTAAATGGTGGAAACTGAAAGGGTGAGGAAACAAAGGAACTTTGAAACAGAGGGTTTAGAAGGAGGGTTTTTGGAGACTCAAGAAAAGGCTCATAACAAGTGAAACGATAAGGGCGAAGGAGAGGTTAGAAAGGTTACATTTTAGGAGAATTGGAAGGCTTTCAGCCAAAAGGTAAGGAGCTTTGGTTGAAACTGTGCAACAAAAGATCTAGGTTAAAAGGGAATGTTATAAAATATGATCCATGTGTGAAAATTGGAGATAATCTACAAGTTATAGCAAGCGAGAAGCTGAAGAAAACAACAAATCAAGCAAAAAAGAGACTGAGGTAAATGTCTATCCTTAGACATAATACAGGACGGATCATCATGGAATCGCAGGATTCATATAGCCGACCTCAACTAGTGAGAAAAGACATAGATGATGATGATGGTAGATGAACGTGATAGCGTACATGGGCTAGAAACCCATAACAATTGCCAAGAGAGGATTTGAGAGGTATAGGGCTATTGTATCTATGGTATGTTTTCCTTATATTTCTTGAGAATTCTTGTAGTCCACCTCTGTTTTAAGGAGCTAAAGTAATCATCAACATAGTTTCTCTAAGAAATCCAAGTTTCAAGTTTATGACAAACACTTCATTCAATAGGGACGGAAGGACAGTCCAGCCATTCAACTGCAGAAAGCTAAAAACGTTTTAATATCATACGGAACTTCGTCAAAATATGAACCTCATGCAGTCACAGAAAGCATTATTATCAATGTAGAAAGGAATGTATGTGAGCATAAATTTAACCTATTTCATTGCAATTGGACACTAATTTTTTGGATTAGTAGGGTAAGGTTCATAATATCGTACAATTTGGACATACTATCAACAAAATAATGATGTGTAGTCCTTGACAGAATGGCAACAGAGCGACTTAAGAGGCTGAATGAAAGCAACAATTGATACTTTGTCGGTATTAGCTTCAGCTACTAAACAAATTTAATGAGAAGTCTCAAATCAAGTCCAACAAAACTTAATATTTCAGAAAACTTTCAGGCAATCAAGTGCATATGGTTTAATGAATACGCACCTACCATAACAAACACGAAGAGGAGCTCGATTTGCAATATAAAAATAACTTTTGACAGTGAAGCATGCCATTTTTATGCAAGTATCCTGCAAAGATAACACACATAGATACTGAGACAATTAGGGATATCCCAAAAAAGAAAAAGGAGGCACTAGGCTTAACAACAATACTATTGTACAGTAATCAATGGTTGAAAGTGAATAAGGAACCGGGGCCAGATGTTTTGGGAGTGAAAAAGGAGGTTAAAAGGGGGATAAAAGACAGACAAATGAAAGGAAGAAAAAAGAAAAGTGTCTCATTGCCTCGTATCGCCAGAAAACATATTAATTGGACGGCGGTATTATATGTTTGGGAAGAGAAATAATAAGAAATGAAACCAACAACCAACATAAACAACATACCAAATTACTATGATTAGATTTTCTCTATCTCTGACCATATCCAACATTTCCATTTCCAGGGAGGTCCTAAAAGATTTCTTAAAATGGACCCGAAGAAATGTTTTCTTCTACCTAGTGTGATTATTCTTTATCAAATAACGAAGAAACACTAGCCATTCATTTCCCCAATAACCCATAATAACTAAAGGTTTATGCAAGAGACAGTGAAACCAAACAACAAGATGGATGTTGCAGCTAAAACTAATCAGCAATACGCAAAAGTCAAAACATGTATAAAGAAAATCCACAATCATATAAGTACTTCTGTTAACAGCGGATAGTTTCCCAATGACCTTAGTTGTATGTATTACGCTATTAGTTGTCTCTTTGGTGTTGGAATGAACTACTAACAAATTTCATCCAAGGGGTCAACATTGAGTGGCATGAAATGAAATCCTATCTCAAAGGAAGACCCTAAGGCCTAAAATAAGACTAAAAGTGACTGCCAAGATTGGGGAAAAAAAGGGAGTGTTTTTTTAAAAAAAAATATATTTTCAGGTAAAGTGGAAGCCATTTTACATTTAGTTACAACCAGGAAAGACACTTCCATTGTAAAAAGTACGTGGTTTTTTCCAAAAAAAAAACTCCTTCATATTGTTGAAAATCCACTTTCTCTACCCTCTATCCTAAATTCATAAAAGATAATAGGTTATTGTAGAAAACTGTTGCTATCAATTTCTTTAAAAAAAAAAAAAAAAAACCTAAAAACATATTACTTCCAAAATTCTAATTTAAAATCTTATCTGAACAACTAAACAGATTTTTTTTGAAGTACCTTCTTTGTAAGCTAAACTTAAGCAAACGGGATTTAGATGAAGTAAATGACTTGAAAGACAAGAGGTCCTTAAAAGAAATAATGAGAAAAAGGTTCCTTCAAAACTACCCTGTGGGTGTCTTATAGAGTAAAATGAAGCAAATGGTACAAAAAATTTGTCATCATAGCACATTAATCCACATACAAAATTTATCTCAATTCAAGTAGAAAACGAAACAAGTTTGAAACTTACATTGGAACATATGAACATCGCCCTTCATCTTAAACGCATATTGGCGAGGAAATCCGACAGCCTGATATCATCATGTATAAAGTCAGTGAAATAAACCCCCCAAATATAGGAAAAAGAAAAAAGAAAAAGAAAGTTAAATAACACAAGGGCAGAGGCAAGAATCAATGAAAAGGTAAAGTGCAACCTGACGTCTTTAGCGATTACAGTATTGCCATCTGCAGCCCCAAGATGTCGCAAAACTACCTGCTCAAGACGGCCATCACGATATGCATGCTGCAACGAAAGATAACAAAAAATCAATCTCCGTCAGCTCTTCAAATAGATCACTCAAAGCACTAATCAAGCATAATTTTTACACAGTTCAAACGCTCAAACTACCATCTAGACATCAAAATTTAAGACTAGGATGTAGGAACGGGATAAGAAATTATATATTTACAAATTTAAATATAACTAAGTACCAGAAATAAGTTGCAGTCATTAAGCATTGAAGATAATTTACTAATGTGATACCATTGAAAAACACATCTTTCATGTGCCTAGAGAAATTATAATTATTGAGTTAACAAGAACAGATTTACCATGGCCAAGATGGGGATTAGTTTTGGGAGTGGGGAGTGGAGACATAAATAGAACTGGTTATATTCAGATATTTACCTTGTAGAAACAACTAGATCCAAAGGGGCAGTTCCCATCGCCGAAGTCAAAATGCTTGCAATCAATTGACCTACAAATGGCATTAAAAAATAAAATTAAAAAAAAAAATAATTACAAAAAGATATAGCCATTGCAGACAGCTGAGAATTTTTTTTTTCAATATCACGAAATATAAGCTATATCCATCAGATCGCAGAGCGGACAAATGAAATGGACGTGTCAAATTCGCAAAACCAACACCCCTCATAAATTAAGCAGCCCACAATGGAGACCCAAAATTAAAAAGTCTCCAAGCTTTAGTTTTGATTAGATCACAAATCAATTGGAAAGACCAAAACAACAAAAGAATAAAAGGAAGATTCTGTAAGTGATCAAGAAATTACTTGAGCTTTGCCTTATAGCTTTCGACGATTTCCTGTTTTTCCTCACTTGTAGAGTACCAAATGACACTTGGAATGACGAAGTACGATAGCTTACGACAGATAGGACAAGCCCTCAACGTGCTATTAACATCCATCCCCAACGTTGGGTTACTACTACGCCAATTCCTAATACAGGATATGCAAAACGGATGATCACATTCTGATAGCAGCCCAAACTTACGTTCAGCCGCAGTAGGCTTTGAAAGAACACGCTCTAGGCAAACACTGCATTCAATTTCTTGACTCCACTTCAATGCCTCGAGATGCTTTTGCTTATTTTCACAACTCTTCACATGTTCCTCTCTTTCCTCAGGTCGGAAAGGATGCAAGCAGTGTTTTCCACATGTGGGACACAAATCCCCGTGAACATGAGGACATTTTTCGCCGCGTGGACAGTTTCCAGCAGCGGCAAATGAACAGATTGGAAGCTCAGAAGGTGAAGTGGATATCAACTGGCTAACATCATCTTCGCTTAAAAAATCATGATACTCAAATTCTTGATTCCAAGCCGGTTCGCTAGGAAGGAGGTAAGGAGAAAACTCTGCGGCAGTAGAAACGCCATTTGATGTAATTCTTGTATTACCATAAGCAACGGAATCTGAAACAGGCGGCTGGTGTTCAATTACTGAAGAAGAAGGACTTGATGGCTGCACTCGAGAAACTTTGACATGATCGTATCTGCAGCGGCTACCATAGGCACAGACTCCTTTTTGATAAAAAGTGCATATCTGTCATAACAATACGACAAGAAACGATTAGAGAAATTTAAATCAATAAGTATCAATAAGTGAGATCTTGAACAAAAAAGAGCTTGTGTCACCGACATTATTTGGAGGATTCTTCCAGTCGTGAGAAAATTCACAATGCTCCCCCTTCAGACACGCTCCGTGAGCAAAGAACTTGCAAAGAACCCTAGACGATTCAGAGGATAAGAAATTGCAAAATTTAGAATAGTCTTCAAGTTGCATACAAAAGACGGGTCAAATTAACACGGAAAGAAAGAAAGGGTCCACACAATCCTTGTCCGAAGTATAAAAAATCATGGTCATCATTAAAAGCCTTCTATCTATATTTTTGCAAACGAAAACACAAGCTTCAATTAAAATGAATTCATAGTTAAACTACAATCATCATGAACAACCTAGCAACATCTCATATCACCCCCCTAACGGTCTAATCCTACCAACAGAATTCGACTTTGGTATAAATCATTCCCTTGAATGGTTTCCACATTAATTTTCCGTCATCACTTCAGAGGTATCTGGAATGATAATTTAAACAATATATAGCCTAGTTGTAACATTTTTCCCAAAGTCCATGATTTTATATTGTAAATCTCAATCTCGATCCTTTTTTTCTGCATCCTGATCAATGAAAATACCCTCCAGAATCCAGATGCAAAGAAAATATATTAAAAAGTTAATATAGATGAAAGGGAAAGCAAGCAGGAATATAAGCACAACAAATAACACAAACAATAAATAAAGTTTTAATGAAATTAACAACAATCAAATTCAAAGCACCCCATATAAATCAATAATCTCCTTCCTGAAATGATAGAAGCTGCAGAACAGAAAACAGAAACCCACATCGAAAAAGTCAATCAATCAATCGTGCATAGAAAAGCTATGATGATACGATAATCTATCTCACCTCTTAGACATGGAAGGGGAATCGAAAAAATTAATCCTTAAATTAAGGAAGAGCTGGGAGGATTAAAACCCTAAACCTCCAAGCGATTATAGGTTGAAAAAAGAGAAAAGGAAGGAGGGGAAGCACGTGGGGTTTTGGAGCCACTCAGATGAAGAGAAGATAGATTTAGAGAGAGAGAGGCACCTGAGAAATGTTGGATTGGAATTTGGATGGTGGGAATAATAATAGGATTAGGATTAATATAAGAATAGAAGAAATAGGAGAAAAGATAGGAACTTTGGATTTGGATTTTGGAATTTGGATGGTAAATATAAATATAGAACAACCGCAACTGAGAAGAGAAGAGAGAAAGGTTTCAGCTTGTTTTCGAGTTTCTCTATCGTACGTTTGTGAGTTTGCTTTGCCTTAAGATCACGTGCCCTCACTCCATAGTCATACACCCCATTACATCAAATTACACCCAAATCCAAATTAATACTATTATATATGTGTGGGTGTTTGTTCTGAAAATTTTGGCTCCTAAGTCTCATAAATTTTTTTTTTCTAACCATAGACATTTTTCATAGAAGAAAATTTTGATCAAGCTACAATATTTCACGATGGAACTAGCTCTTTTAGTAATAACTTGGTATCTTAAAATATTGGTAAAATATACTTTTTGGTCCTTTAAGGTTGTCTTTACCAACACGAGCTTATAGCTTTTTGAGGAGCTTATAGCATATAACTTGGAGTAGCTTTTTGTCAAAAAGCTTTAGGCTGTGTTTACCAAAATTAGCTTATAGCTTATGACTTATAGTTTTTAGTTTATGGCTTATAACTTATGGTTTATGGCTTATAGCTTTTAGTTTATAACTTATTATTAAGAAGTAGTGTTTAGTAAAACTAACTTATGATAAGCTAAAATTATATGAAATGACCTAAAAGGACATATAATATATTAATATTTAATATAATGAGATGGTAAAAGATGTAATTATAAAAAAAAACAAGGATGAAATTAAAATGAATTATTGAAAGCTAAAAGCTATAAGCTATTTGAAATAACTTTTCTTAAGCTATAAGCTTGTCATAATAAATCGAGTTTATTAACAGAAAAGCTATAAGTTATAAGCTCCTCAAAAAGCTATAAGATCGTGTTAGTAAACATAGCCTTGGTTTTAGTATGACTAGTTTTTAGCTTTCAATAATTCATTCTAACTTTATCTTTGTCTTTTTTATTAACTACATCTTTTTGTCATCTCATTATATTAAATATTAATATATTATTATATGTCATTTTAAGTCATTTCATATAATTTTAGCTTTCATAAGCTAGCTTTACTAAACAATATCTCTCTACCATAAGCTATAAGCTAATTTCAGTAAACACATCCTAATTCTTATGTCTGTTTCATTTGGTTCTTCAACTTTTTTAGGTTTTATATTAGTCCTTAACTCTAAAAAAACATTATATTTTGGTCCCAACCGCCAGCTCCATTAATAAATTTAACGTAATGGTGATGACGGCGTTAACTTTACGCCTTTATCACCAAACTCGCAGGAGAGCTATTCATTTGAAAAGTTAACGTTGTTCTCATTATTCTGTTAAATTTACTAACGAAACTGACTATTGGGACCAAAATAAAACGTTTTTTAGAGTCAAAAGACTAATATAAAACCTCAAAAAATTAAAAGTCAAAATAAAACAGACATAAAAATTAAAGAACCAAATGATGCATTTGGCCTAAGATATATTAAATAATATAAGTAAACATAATATATATATATATATATATATATATATACACATATAAGAGTTTTAAATTTCACAATTTGGTAAAAAAAAAAAAAATTGGTAAACAATATGGTCAAAATTAAAGCACAGTTAGGAAAAAATGATATTAAGTAGCCTACACTTCAAGCGAAAGATAAAGACGTTTTTGTTTTATATTTTTACTTAGATTTGTGCTCGTGCGATAGTACTGGGTATGTGGGCGGCCCATTCCGTCCCACACCAATTTGCGGGTAAACGGACCAACTCGTATAAGCCCTCATGTTAAACGCACCTATGAAATTATGGCCCGCGTTCGCACCGCAAATTCGCGGGCTACCTGCAGGTCCCGCATAAGCTTTTTTTTTTGCTGTTTTAATTTAATTTTTTGGTTTTTTTAAAAAAAAAACAATTTTTTCTTCTAAATGTAATTTGGTGGGTTGAGTCACATGCTCACATGTTTGGTTTGCCCAAAATACTTGCTGGGTTGGGTAACATACTCACATATTTGATCTTTTTTTTTAAACCCAAGTGAAAGTGATGAATTTGTGAGCCCAAAAAAGCCTATATACACACCTATGCGGGTACCCGTATAACCCGCGGGACCGCGGATAAATGTGTCAGTCCGCTTAAGCTCACATTGATAAATGGTCTAGAATTTTGATAGTTCAAACCCATATAACCCGTCAACCTGTGGGCCCCAATCCGTATACCCAATTTTACTGTGCGATGCACAGATCTATTTATGATATTTTTTTATGACTTTTTTTACGATCATATTTTCATACATATTTTTTTTTGCGACCAATAATAATGAATATAAGTTTGTAATATAAATTGTGATTTGGTAAAAAATAAATTATGATTGTATTTATATCAATAGTAAAAAACATCATAAAGTAAATGATCATTTCGAATTAAGAAAAAATTTAAAAGGAATGACCTTCATGTCAATAGATTGAACTAACACAACACTTCTTTGTAAATAACATTGGTAGAAATTTTTTATCGTTGCTAAATACTGACCGTGGAAAAAAGATACAAACACTTGAAAGTTATTCTCCTTAACTTTTGTTTATAGTCATTATAAAAGAAATGGCTATAGCAGACTGTCGTTGTTCGAATATGAACATAATTTTCTTGTTTGTTGGAGTCAATGATATTTTTGGTATCAGTACTTTTTTTTTAATGTTAGATCTAGATTTGATCTAACCTTCTAAATCATAATCTCCCATTTGAGTGACAACCAATCTTGACCATAAAAAGATAGTTAAGTCCATTTTTTTGTTTTGTTTTTTTTACTTTCTGGAATTTTATAAAAGAAAAATTAAAAATGTTGAAAACAGAAAAGTTAAGGCCGATTTGATTTGCCTTTTCATTCTATTTTGTATTTTATAAATTTTTACAAAAGAAAAACTGAAAATACTGAAAAACAAACTAATTTTGTTTTTTTGTAAAATTTTAATAAATACAAAATAAAAAAATGCAAATGCAAACAAAACATGCCCTACTGTGTTTAGTATTTTTAGTTTTTCTTTTAAAAAATTTCATAAAACAAAAAATAAAATAAATACAGAAAATAAAAACAAAAAATAAAATAAATACAGAAAATAAAAACAAAAAATAAAAATAAATATTTGATACATGCACTTGTTAGGCAGCAGCTTTATCATATTGCTCTTTGTCAAAAGTAAATAATCTTTAGTCTCACATTCAAGAAAAAATAAATAAATAAAACAAACGTAAAATGTTCTAACAATAATTATTAATTTGTTGCTTTTCATATATTTTTTTTTAAAAAAAATGTTCCATGATGCTTCTAATGTTAAAATTGAAGTGAAGGTTGTGCAAATCAATAATGAATATGAAAAGACTTTTTGTATGTGACTGACCTAATTTAAGAGTGACATAATAAATTCAACTCCTCCAAAATAAAAGATTTGATAAATAGGGAAATAAATGATTTCGACTATCGATGAAAAAGTTGAGTAAAGTTAATATAGTTAGCAGCTTTCCAATTAGAGAAATCATTTCTTCCCAACAATTGAACTTAACAATATTTATAATCATTTTCTTATTCTCTCTTCGGTCTTCACCAATTAAATCAATTATCACCTACTAACAATATTCACATCGAATCATTGGCAATTCCAGACGGTTTGCAGTCGAGTTATCTGTTTGTATGCTCGTAGGTAATGAGGCTTAGCTTGTTCTTGGGAAAGATGATCCTTACCATTTATACTTTATAGTGAATAATAATATTCAGGATTTATCGTTGCATGATTAAATGATATATTACACTTTCGTGAGGCTAAATTTTATGCAAAAATGGGAGTGCATAGCAAAGATGGGAGAGTATAGCGTGAATAGCTTTTTGCTATCTTCGCGAACCACCTCAAACACTGAATGAATAATTCTAAATCCTCCTAATTCATTTTTCTAAAAATTCTCCTAATTATTTATTAAAGAATATTTTCAATGTTTTTTATATTTTATGTATTTAATTTCATACTTTATATAGTATTAAGAAGATAATTAGGAGAATTATTAGGAGGATATAACATTGCTCAACATTGAATATGTTGTTATTTTTATAACCTTATGATATTTTATTTAGTCATAATTAGTTTTTTCTTTCCTTGTAACCAAAAAATTTATCACCTACTAACAAAAGTGTTATCGTAATGACAAAGACATTATGATCAATATTGAGTAACATCAAACCAGTTAGTACCCCAAAACACTATCAACGTCAAATGAGAGTCCAAACATAACTAAGAGAAAAACATAATATCATCCCTGCATTTGGTGCAAGAGGATGTATCTAACTACCTGTCCCGCATCTATAATTACACGTAATACTATTTTTATTAATAGTATAAATGATAATAAAAGTAAAATTTTACACAACTTCTAATAGTTTTCATATATAATTAAAATTAAAGTGATTACTTAATTAATTTATTTTTTAAAAAATAAGTATTTAATTTATATAAAAATATATAAAACATTATCCTTTTCAAAACTAAGGTGAGTATGAATTTCTCATGAGTTACCTACCGATAGGGTTGTTCAAGAAGACCAAAAGAACTATAACAAATTAATAACCAAACCGAACCACCCGACTTAAAAAGGCGGATCACTTGATAAATAATAAACCATAACCAAATTTCAAAATTCGGTTCCAAACCAGTTTGAAAAAATAAAAACGGTTTTTCGGTTCAAAAACTAGTTCGAACCGAGTTAGGTACAACGAAATTGAGATCTTTTTACATAAAAAAATGGTTTAAAACCAGTTCAAACTGGTTTGGGACAGATCAGTCCGGTTTAGGGACTATAAAAGTGATTTGATCCAATAAACCGAACCATTTATTTAGTTTGGTGTGATTCTAGTTTGGTTTTTGGGTGAACCAAAACCATAAACAACCTTACCTGCTGAGTTCTCCGATCTCCAACTGAGATAAAGTTGAATTCGAATTTTTTGTCCTGCCTTGTTGCCATCCCTACCCTTGAACTTAAAATGCACAAATTCTAGAAGTAAACTTCAGAATTGCGATAGTGGCTATTATGATAAAGCAGGACTCAAACCATAAAGTGTGGGATTAGCTGATGCATATATCGTTGACATGACAAACAAAAGCAAGCCTTCCGTATTGCGAAATCACAATTCCACAAGCAACATGTGCAAAGACTAAACAAAACCATCAAGCCTAAAATTCCTCCATAGCCTGATATTAGTAAATATAAAAAATGGCATATGATCACGAAAACAAGCTATAGACATGAGCATTAACATATCACAAACTAGAAAAGAATCTTTAAGTTTCTGCCCAATATTTTCCAAAACAAAAAGATTGGTGCCCTACCGCACAAGGAAACTAGTTGAAAAATTGGTTTTAGATGGGCTTTATAAGAACTAAGTAAATCTAGTAGCCTTCATCACTGTATTCCTCTTCATCGTCTTCGTCCTCCATATTAGAATGCATCATCATTGATATAAAGGTAGCCTCCATAGGATTGAATTCTTCATTATCAAAATCTTCAGAGCCAAAATCATCCACACCATTAGCCAGTGCCTCTGACAAAGCAGTCATCTGAAAAAAATCAAATTCCTCATCGTCAGAATCAAAAGGCCCCAGATAAGGACCTCCTGATCCACTAGCCAGATTGTCTGATATACCCATCATGTCGAATGGATCCAAATCCTCAAAAATCTCCGAGTCCCTCATGATAGAAAAGTATTCTGCGCTTGATATATCAACTTCACTGAGCATATCCAACACATTATGCATACCAAAATGGTTTGCTTCTCTACTTCGCTGAGGTCGTGGCCTGTTATGTATCCATGTGTATGAGCCAGGCTTCACCGTATGCTGAAAGTAACAGATATCAAAATCATTAAAGGGGCAAGAAATCTAAATTTTAAAAATTAAAAAACAAAAGGACTGCATGAACCAAAAGACATTTACAACAACAATAACAAGAAGCCTTATCTCACTAGGCAGGATCAACTACATAGATCACAAGACGTTATTATACTCAATAAAATACTAAATTTTCAAAAATATTATTAAGCAGGGGTAAAATGGGGAATCCATTCAGATGAGTGCGTTAGGACAATAAATAGGACTGATATATTAAAAAGGAATAAGGAAGAGTCCCTTTGATTACAATGGATGGGTGGCAAC
The DNA here is from genome assembly GCA_037177725.1 of Cyamopsis tetragonoloba. Lineage (NCBI taxonomy): Eukaryota > Viridiplantae > Streptophyta > Magnoliopsida > Fabales > Fabaceae > Cyamopsis > Cyamopsis tetragonoloba. Next base: position 65,109,441 of record CM074121.1, read on the forward strand.
AAACAGAAAAAATGTAGAAACGGTAACAAGAGAAAACAGAAACAGCCCTAGAACATCAGCCAACCCAATGCTCTCCCATATGGCTAAGCCACCCTACAATTACCCAAAATACTTCCTACGCTCCCCATCGCTCCCTACGTTCCTTATATGCCTTCAATGCTCCCTCTAACCTCTTTCTCTCTCCATTCAGCTCTTGATAAGTGTCTAAGTGATCCTGTGTAGCCCTAAGCCCCCAACACACTCATCTGGAAGGTTTTTCCATTTTACCCTCGTCATATATTCTTCCCTTCCTAGCATGAAAGCATGTCTATCACCATTCACCAAACCTCAAGTCTTAAGAAACAAAATAAACCATCGGAACTTCTAGAACTGACAAACCAGTCCAGATCGGTGTTGGTTAGAAACCATGGTCAGTTGTTTTTGAATTTCTACCAATGCTCTGGTAATTATAGTAGGACAAAACGCATTACTATTAAAGGCAGTACCTGGAGTTAACTAAGTTCATAAATAGTATCTAATATTCAATTATAAATGCTCAAGCTAGTTTGCAGAAATAGTGACAGCAATATAGCAACAGTGTTATCAATAGTGATAGCATTATTGTAGTATAATGGTCAACCGGCTACCCTATAGCAGTTTTCGCGCTGGCCTCCTTGTACCCACAGCCTCAACGAAACACCCCACTGAAGCGCAAACGAAACAAAATTTGAAGAAAGTATAAAACAAGATTGTCAGTTAAGACAGAAAAAGGTATCTGACTCTTGTTTTTGAGCACTTATGGGTGATATAAGTTGTTTAATGTATCTCAAAACTTCAGTATAGCAGCCACCCTGCTACCAGCTAATAGTTTGGGGTCAGCCACTATTCGAGATTGATAACCATGCAACCCACAGCATGGCCCCTAAAAGAGGAAAAACAAAGAAACTCCTAAGATAGATTAGAAAATAAAACTGGTGATAGATAAGACAACAAGGTTGTTGATTTTGTAATCCAGATGGGGTAGTCATTTCAAATGTGATTACACATAATAAAATTCAGCAACAAAGCCAAGGGTTTAGAAACAACATTCGAAAAATGAATCATGTGATGTATTTCACAATATGGAATCACCTAACAGAATATAAATTTACAAATACTCATCAAGTGTAAGGCGAAGCATGGTGGAGATCAATCAATTATTTATTAGTAAAATAGCATGATGTTACTCACATTTGTTAATAACTGCAATAATCAAACTTGCCCAAGGAAAATATATTAGTAAGCAAGAGGAAGAGAGGTGGTAACATGGGTACCTTGTAGAAACAAGCATTCCCAAATGGACAATTCCCATTTCCGAAGTCAAAATGCTTGCAGTCAATCAATCTGAAAAGAAAAATACAAGAATACGAATTTAAACTACAAATATCAAAACATTCAAACATTGCGCTCTATATTCATCAGATTGTCATCAACTCGAATAAACTCAGCATAAAGAGCCATCCTCCATGGCGTGACTGTGGTGTATGTATCTTTTGGAGAGGAGGGGAGTGGCCAGTGGGGATTTTAGGGCCTAAGCAAAGATGAGGAAAGGAGGGGACATTGTCCCAACCAATCAGCTCTAGAATACCTTTAATCAGTTAATCATAACTGAAAATTAAAATTTAAAGCTACCAGTCATCAAGTAACAAATTAATTTCAGGTAAGTGCAGTGGAAGGTAAGTAGATAAAAAATTACCTGCAGTTTGCCTTGTAGTTGTCAATAATTTCCTGTTTTTCTTCCTTTGTAGAATACCAAATACCACTTGGAATGACAAAATATGATAGTTTACGGCAAACAGGACAGGTTCTCACTGTATTAGCACTATTATTGATGTCCATTGTAGAGGTTGGGGCACTATTACGCCAATTGCGAATACAGGATAAGCAGAAAGCATGATCACATTCAGGAAGCAGCCCAAACTTACATTCAGATGGTTTAGTTTTGGAAAGAACACGTTCCAGACAGACATTGCATTCTATTTCTTGACTATCTTTCAGAGCCTGCAGGTATTTTTCCTTCTTATCACAAGTCCTCAAGTGATTTTCTTTTTCCTTTCGATCAGTAGGATGTAAGCAATACTTTCTACAGTATAAACATTGGTTTCCATGAATTTGAGTACATTTATCTCCCAAGGGACAGTTGGCAGCAGCAAAAGAACAAAATAAATGTTCAGATGGTATGGCACTACTAGCACTGGATTCAGCAACATTGCCATCCCCTAGAGAGTCCTGATGCTTACACTGTGAACTCCTCGCAGGCTTGTCAGATGAAGACAACTTCTTACCTTTAGGAACCCAATTAGATGTTCCTTTAGAAGAATAACCCACAACAGAATCTGAAACCAGAGATTTTCCACCATTTCCCAAAGATGGTGCTTGAGAAGCTTTGACGTGTCTATCTGAAACCAGATATTTGCCACCATTTGCTGAAGAGGCTCCTTGAGAAGCTTTGATATGTCCATCTGAAACCAGAGATTTGCCACCATTTGCTGAAGATGGTGCTTGAGAAGCTTTGACATGTCTATCTGAAACCAGAGATCTACCACCATTTGCTGAAGATGATGCCTGAGAAGCTTTGACATGTCTGTATCTGCATCGACTACCATAAGCACAGAATCCTTTTTGATAATATGAGCAAACCTGTTTTCCAGACAAGAAACAGAAATAAGAAAACAAATAAACAGATTAACAGATTAAATATAAACTAAATATAAATAGTGTATAAAAATAAGAATCAGAATTACATCAGCTGGAGGATCCTTTCTCTCATGAATAAAATCACATTGCGCCCCTTTCAAACACGTTCCGCGGGCATGGAACTTGCAAACCCTAAGACAATTCACAAATTCAAAATAAATAAATAAATAAACACAAAAATAAACTCCAAAAACAGCGTCTGAAACATTTTTTAAGAAAAAGGAAGAATCAATGTAAAAAGTAACAAAATACGAGGATACATGATACAAAGCAACTCCTCAATAAGCATTTCCACATACAAAATCTCTGAGTCAATTCAAATGAAACATTAGAACCATGAATTCACCTTTGATATATTTAATATATGTAACACCAACGATCTTACTCCAAGCGTTGATAGAAAAGTATTTTATCATCACATTTTGTTAAAATCAAAATTCTGATTAGTAAATCAACTAAATAAAAGAGAGAACAGGCATCACAGAACATGGCCTCGGAAACAAAAACCCTAATTCTGTTTCCCTCTTTCACTTTTGCGGCAAAAAGGAAAGGAAAAATTGAAAGACCTAAAAAATTAACCGAAAAACTTCGAGATGGGATCGAACCAAAAAAAACAAGAATCGGTGGAATGAGGGAATTGAGAATTTACCTGCTGGACATGGCGAATCGAGTGAGAATTGAGGAATTGGAGTACGGGGAAACGGTGGGAATTGAAGGGAAGAGACGAGGTTTTCATTCAAGGTCTAAAACCTAAGTGCGAGACTCATTTTTATTTTAGTTTATGTTTTTCAATTCAATTTGATTTGACGTGAAATGAAAAGAAATGAAACCGTGTACGAGGGTTTTCTTCGCGGTTCATAACAATAAAAACACTATCACGAGCTCCGCCACTCTCGAGTTACGCAAATTCCGGATGGAGGTTATTTTACGCTACTTCCTTGACTAAACTGACTATAATATACTCTCATAACAAGTATTTAACTTTAACTATAAAAAAAAATTTTAAAAAAAAAAACTACCTTTTGACTATATATTCTAATAAAAAATATTATACCTCAATTATTTATTTTTCGATATTGTTATTTAAGATTATCTTGGTAAGAATTAAGGAGCATCCAGCATATTAATTTTCTTTTATCCCTTTTATCGGTTATTGAATAAATATCTAAATTCATCCTTTAATAAAACGTGCAAATAATTAATTTGATGATTGTGTCTTCTTGTACTTTATTTAGGAACCAAAGTGAGTATTCAAACCCTTGACTGTTTGTGTAATCCATCAATATATTTTATGAGGTTTCTAAATTTATTTTAATTTTTTATATTATTAATTAGGCTAAGATATAGTTTTAGTCATTTATATTTTACAAAATTCCTATTTTATTTTTTAAATTTTGTTCTTTTTGTAAATGTGGTTATTTATGTTAGTTTTTGGATCACGTTGATCCTTAAATGCTAACGACATAAGGTAATTAACAAAAATTACATAGATTTACGTTATTTTATATTTTGGGTTTTATATTGTTCTTCTCCCTCAATCCTGGTTAGTGGTTACCATCGCCGCCAATAACCACCGTAGAGCACCGTTCATCTTCTTCATCATTTCATTCTCTTTCTCCTCCTCATGCTCTTCTTTCTATTTTTCCCCACACATTTAGAGACCGTAGATTATTTTCCTTTAATTTGAAAAAAAAAATTAAAGAACCCAAATATAATTCACTAAAACATAAAAATCAAAATTATATTTTAATCTTTTAATAATTAATCTTTTGATTTAAATATATTTTTCATCCTTGCAAAATTAAAGTAATTCAATTTTCGTCTCTCTAAAATTTTTTGTTGATAAAAAGTACAAACTTTTCTTAAAACTTTCATTTTTAGTCCATGTTAACTGCTAACATAGCTACTATTTTTATCCATTCAAGCTATCACATTAGTATTATAAACAGTTTTTAATGATAATATAGGGTCTAAACTTGCAAATGTGACAGATTGGCGTGACAGAAACGTCAATAGTTAACTAATATTTTTGTCTCGTTAGACTGCTATATCAGTATTAAATATAGTTTCTAATGTTAATAAATGGACAAATTCGCATATGGGGTAGACCGGCATAGCAGATCGAAATGTTAGTTACGTTAGCTGATCAAACTAACAGCAAAGACTAAAAATGAAGTTTTTTAGAAAAGTTTGGACTTTTTATCAACAAATTTTTTTTGCATGAACGAAAAGTGAATTACCTTAATTTTGCAGAGATAAAAAATATATTTAAGCCTAATCTTTTTTATACAAAATTTTAATAATTAAAATTTATTTGACAAGACAAATTAAATTTCTATGAAAATGTCATTCAGTACAAAATTGTTTTGTTAAGGTTTCAACACATAACCAATTGACAATGTGAAGAATAGCCCAACAAATATTTAAATCGCAGGCACACATGATATGTAACTTATGTAAAAACCAATGAAAGTTGGACACGTATAACATACACCATTTGATAGGTGATGTATGGATACCGAACTTGAAATTCACCGTTAATATATTACTTTTGTATTTGAGGGTTGTGATTATGAATGGTGACCTATATAAAAGGTAGGATTTAAAAAGTGCGTGACTGATTTAAAAAGTTTATATAATTGCAAATAAACATCTCATTGTAGCTAGTGAAAGAAATAATGAATTGTATAATAACTCAATTAACAGTTTCAAATGTCCATCATATTTTTATGGGATGTCGAGGGGAAAAACCCTATGTGGCCAGTTTTCCTTGTAATTGTTAAAGTTTCACCGAATCTTTTATTGAACTTAACATGGGTCAAGTTAACGTCACCTGTTAGTGATCTGAGTTGAAGATTTGTGACGTGATTTGGGTAAACCTATGTAGTACGACTTGACTGTTTTGTAGTTCGTTTTTCAGCTAAACTTGTGTTTGTTTCGACATTGGCAATATCTCGTTGTTTATATGCATTCAATATTTTGTGTTTTAGCAACTGCGGTATTATTCTTTAATAGTTCTAGATTTTAGTCAGACATTTTTCTCTCCAAACATTATCGCACAGTAGCTGTAAGTCACACTGGAATTGAAGAAGAACGCATAAAACCTGACGACGCTCTTTGGCAACAACTTGTCATTTCGAGCGGCAACACCAATTTTTTATTTATTTATTTGGGGATCTTTATAGAGGCTTTTCTGTAAATAAATTAAAGTAAAATAGGGATCAATTAATGAGCACATGCTCTTTTAGAATCAAATGTTTTAAAAAATAAAAAGGCTAAATTATACTTTTGGTACCCAAACTATAGTGTAATTTAGTACCCAAACTTTTTTTTGGTTCAAAATGATATCCCAACTCCCTTATGGTTCACGTTTATACTCGACGTTAATAAACCGTTATATTTTAACGGTGAAAGCTTAACGACGTTAAACTTATACACGTGTCACATTCTGCGTGGTCAATTAATAATTAATAATATTAATAATTTATAATAATAATATTTTTAATTAAAACAGTTTTTATATTAAAAATGAAAAAAAAAATCATTTTCTTTCTTCTTTGGTTCTGCGTTTTGTTCTTGTTCTTCCATCTTTCCTCTTCCCTCTTCCTTCTTCTTCGATCTTCCTCTCCTCCTCTTCCTTCTTCTTCTTCCATCTTCCTTCTTTTTCCTTCTTCTTCTTCCATCTTCCTTCTTCCTTTTTGTAGATTTGCAACTCCAAATTAAAATATGAGTTTTTTTTTCAATTTCCTTCCCTTCCCTAAACTTTGAATCAAAGCCCAGAACATTTTCATTTCCATTTTTCTTTTCCTTTGTTTTCCACATTTCCCTTCCATTATGGTTTTGAAACTTAGGAATTAGGCCTCTAAAATTGAAGATAAACAACTAATTTGGGATTAGGGTTCTAAATTTTTTCTTTATCTTTGTTGTTGCAAGGTTGATTTTGCAATTTCACTAGGATTATTCGGTTTCCTTTCGTCGATTTCGTTAATATTATGTGTTTTAATTTACGTTTTGATTTTGCGTTTGAAGAAGAAGGAAAACGAACGCATAATAAAAAGAACGCAAAAGAAGAAGAACACAGGAAGAAGAAGAAGAATGCCGCAGCAGAAAAACGCAGCAGCAGGAAAACGCAGCAGAAGAAGAATATAGAAGAAGATGAAGAAGAAGAAGATTCCTTTTTTTCATTTTTAAATATAAAAAATGTTTTAATTAAAAAAATATAATTAATATTATTGATGAACCACTCAAAATGTGACACGTGTACAAATTTAACGCCGTTAAGCTTCCACCGTTAAAATATAACGGTTTATTAACGCCGAGGATAAACATGAACCGTTTAAAAGAGTTGGGGTATCAATTTGAACTAAAAAAAAGTTTGGGTACTAAATTGCACTTTCCCCTATAGTTTGGGTACCAAAAGTGTAATTTAGCCAAAATAAAAATACATGTTAACCTTCTATCTCGAGTCATTGTGGTGCTTGTATATACAACACCTATGAAGTGCGGTATGCTAAAAGCTACCATGAAAGCTACACGTTTTATTTTGATTGTAGGGTGTGGATACTATGGTTAGGACAAGTTTTTGAGCATCAATGGACCTCCTAATTTTATCCACTACAACCAGTTATCCGGTAACTTTTTTTAACCATTTTTTCTTTAACCAATAAAAAAAACATTCATATATGCAATTGCAAACCTAGAAATGTCGGTGGCATCCATCATGTATGATTCCAGCGTGGGGCACCATGGTCTACGACGATTCCGTCAACAAGTCCAACAATTTTTTATAACTTTCTTGTCTCTTGTTTTCCTTTTAAAAAATCAAATTATTATGATATTGCATTCACTATTTTGCTGTAATTTCTGTCGATGAAGGAAGATCCCCACCACCTTTGAAGAAATTTAAGAAACCCACTGCCAAATCGAGCCGGAGAACCAAGCAGAGGAGGAAAAATTGAAACTATAACTAGTTGAGTCAAGCCAAAGGAACCAAAAGCTTTCATTTAAAGGTTACAAATTTAAATAGCATTTAATATAAAAATATACAAATATGCATAAAATTTCCAGTTTCTAGTTCATACAGAGAGAGAATGACACACAAGGGCACAATGCATGTTAGGCTGGTTGCAAACTCATTTACATAAACAGTGAGCCATAGGTGCGAGGAGCAAGCAGAGCATTCACGCCGGTAAAGACAGAGGACTATAAAGAGAAGAAGACTGAACGACCATGGCAACCACAACGTCATGCTAACGAAAGGGAGGAAGTACGAACGACATTGCAGGGAGCACAATACAGGAGAAAGAAAGCGAGGAGGTTTTTTTATTAAAAAAAAAGTTGAAAGGTTCATTCGTTATCACCACCGACGTCTTCACCGTGTTCTTGGACCCAGGCTGCCACGAGAGTAAAGAGCACTGGCTGGGTTCTTTCCGTCGTCATCGTAGTTGCTGATGTTTCTAGGTAGCGTTATCAATAATGCAGATTAGAGAAGATGAACATTTTTAAAAAGAAAAGGACAATTATAATAAAATATGAGTATACCGGTTCTTTTGGTTGTAGGTAATAAATTTGTGCCGGTTAATAAAATACAATATATCTAACGACAGTAATTTGATAGATTATTTATGATCCCCAAATTAAGAGGATCATCTTATCCGAACTCTTGATTATAAAATAAAATTTTTCCCCCCTTTAATTTTACCAAGGCCCACCCATGAATGTTAACAAAGACCCCAATATTTTGAGTGTTTATTCGTCACTTTGATGCTGCTTTTTCTTCGCACTATTTAACATTGCTGAATTTCTATATATAAAATAATCATAACAAAAAATAAATATTTTTTTATATAATTAACTATTATAATCGTTATTTGTTAAATCTTTTACCAATAAATTATCACTATTAAGAATAGAAATATATATATATATATATGTTAATTATTAGATTATTAATTATATATAAAGTTTTTGTCGCCTGAATTGAATTGATTATTTAAGTTGTAAGCAATTTAAAGTATTCATAAATTTGGTCTAAAATATTAGTATGTTTTTATTAATAATAATCTAGAAAAGTCACAGAAGTTTCATGTTCAGATGGATGAAAAACGTATTCACCGCCCAAAAAAAGGATAAAAACATGGGAAGAATAAATCGAAAAAGAAGTAAAAAGTTATAAGACTTGGTTAGAACATTTAATAATTAAAAAACCAAATTAAACAGAAAAATAAATTACAAGAACTAGTTATCAATTTAACCGTTTCACATAGAGTAGTATCCGTCTCAAACAGAATTTGGGTTTCTGTGTACGTTTGATTTTATGTCATTTTTACCGTGATTTGGATCTAAAATCAATAATCCCCTTAAAAAATGATGAATGTAATTGTAACATGATAACAGAAGAATTGTATCGATGAAGGCATAAAAAAGTTGAAAGTAGAGAATTATTATTATTACTTTACTATTATATTAAAGTAGAGAATTATTTCAGGGAGGACAACCGCAGAAACAAAATCCATTGACGCAAAAGGGAACGCAGGTTGGTTTGAGATAATAGCAATACGACACACATTCTTTGACGTCTCTGCACGGAGGGTTTATTATTGCAAAACCCTCTTGAGTTAAACCTGCAGAATCATCATTCAAGAAAATTAAAAATAAATTCTAATACTATATATGAGAAGAGAAAAGGCTTATTAGATGAAGAATATATATATATATATACCAGATAGAACCAGAAAGAAGAACATGAAGAGGGCCAAATTATTAAATGAACTAGTATTCATCATTTTTTTCGATCGGTGTGTCAAGTTTCTTTAATTTCGTCTCTCAGTCTCTATTCAAACTGTGTGTGTAATAGTAGTAATTTATAGTAGTTGTAGTTATGCTCAGTTTCAGTCACAACAACTTGATGACACTTAAATAAGTAAATAAATTGAGTTACTTAAGGCATTCTAACACCACACTCAAAACGTTCTCAACATCCCCATTTTCCTATATTGACTTTGATCAAAATATGACATCATTTATTATCAACCGTCAAAAAGTTACTCTACCTTTATTTATTAAAAAGTGCTAAATAGTGTTATAGGACATTAATTAAAGAGCCGGTAAAAATTTATTGGAATGTATAATTTTTGATATTTTTGAGATATAAGAATATGTGCATTTATAATTATTTTCCCAATCTAAATAATCTTAACAAATACCTTTAGAGCACGGATTAACAAGACTCTTCTTTATTTTATATACTAACCTTAAATTAGTAATTATACAATACAATATCGTCAAATTATTTTACTTTATACTTTACTTTAATAAAAGTAAAGCACTCAATATTAAAAAAACAATTTAAGGTGGGCCTTTAAGCCCCTTTTATAATAATAAAAAAAAATTGACAATTTAAGGTCAAAATCATTATTTGATAAAGACTTCTTTGAAAATATTAAATTAGACTATATTTAGAAATAAAATTTAAATATTTAGTAAAATATCTCATATACATTAAAACATTAACTTATGAATGAATAACAATATAAGTCAATTAATATTGAAATGAAACTATAATACTTAATGTATTTTTATTGTATTTTCATTTATATATATATATATATATATATATATTAAAATAAAATTAACTTCTCATGTAATATATGTGTGTTTTTGTGTGTATTTGAATTGTTTTATTTTTAAACTTAAATTCTTTTGGTGAATGAAGAAAATAAAAATAAATAAATAAAGGAAAAGAACCCCTCATAAGGAAAGGAAAAATAAATAAATAAAGGAAAGGAAATCTCCAACAAACTAGCTTGCACTAGAAGAGCAGATTAAGAATGTGTTTGGTAACACTAGCTTATAACTTATTTAGGAGGTTATGCCTTATAGCTTGTAGGTGAAGGTATTTGGTGACAACAAGCTTATAGCTTAGCTTTCATAATGAAAAGCTACTCCAAGTAGCTTATAGCCTATGAAAAGTAGTTTTCAATAATTATTTCCTATTTTACCCTTTAGTCATTTATTATATGTTTACTCTGTCAAATAGTTTATTATGTGTAATTATTACTTGTTCTTTTAAGTCATTTAACAAATATAAGTTACCTAATAAGCTAATTTTATCAAACATCTCTATTCAATTATAAGTCACAAGTCATAAGCTATAAGTTATAAACTATAAGTTACAGGCTAAAGTCATAAGTTATAAGCTATAAACTATAAGCTAGTGTTACCAAACATAGCCTAACTGATGAAAAAGCACTAATTTTAGCATGGAATTGAAATTCGCATTGATTATTAGGTGTTTGGTTTTTAAACGTTTCATTTTTTTGTTGAGTTTGAATTTTGTAATTCTCAATCTAATATATTAGTGTTTTTTATTTTTTTCTTGTCACGTTAGTTTAGCTTTGTTAATTCTCCCAGCTTGCTTTTATATTTTATTGTATTATTTCTTGAATATTCTTTATACTCTTTCATAATAATATACTTAAGTTTATAAAAAAAATACTTATCCTAATTAAACACATTAAAAATTGAGGCAATATTAAATTGTCCAAAGGTATACATTAAAAAAACTACTAATCATTTTTCGATAAAATATACATAAAATTGAAAGTATATCACTTATATAAATTAAATGATAATTGAAAACAGAAAATTTCTTAAGAAGTTACTTCAAATTTTTGGAAATATATGTTCCAATCTTAAATATTTATTGCATAATATACAATATAGTCAATGTGTTTAATTGATTTTTGTTTTTTTTATGAATGGCTAAGTTCTCGTTTAGATATACATCTTAATTAAGTATTTAAACAATAAATTTTTTAAAATAAAAGTTTATTTATAAATAATGTTATAAAATTTATTTGAATAAACTAAAAATACCTTATTCTAATAAATTCTTTTAAGAAACTTATAAAAATAAATTAAAAACAACTTATACCATAAATTATTCCAAACTGCACCTAAAATGTACAGCTGTTTGCTTTAATTTTATACCATTGTAACTACTATATTGTGTAGTTTTGCCCAGCTGCTTATTTTTCTTTAGGAGCTCTGTTATTGCATCTAATTAATTATTACATATTACTTCGAGGTGATATTAACTGTTGTATGTTGTATATTCTATGTATTTTAAAAGTTTAAAGTTATTTTGGTTTTATTGATATCGTACAAACTTAGTTTTTAATGTTATCGTCTAAAATTAATATATCATCAAAACATAAATTTTATCTCCACTATCTATATTTATTTTTACTTTAATAGAGGAGAAGTCTCCTTTCACACAAGACATATCAAATTTTCATATTCACTTCTCTCTCAAATTTTCTTTTGAATCTTTGATTATATTATTGTTTACTCTTGTTAGTTCTATATCCTGATTGCACAACGGATGAGCTTATTAAATCTTGAGGGTTTACAGAATATTACCGGATAAACATTTAAGGGTAGTATGATTCCACACGTCTCAGGCTATTACACCACGTTGCATTCCTAATTTTTTCAACATTAACTACTTTTTTTTTGGATAATCTGGCATTATCTACTAATTATTCTTTTGATAAAAAATTGTATTTAGTTATTTTTAAAGAATTATTTTAAGTATTATGTCTAGCTATCATTCTTATTTTGTATATATAAATATACTTAATATTCAAAATAAAATATCTAACTTATTTTAACTCTTGATCTTGTCAAGACTAATGCCTTGAGCAAAAACCAACGTTTTTGTGTTGGATCATATTAGTGTAGGTGTGTTTTAGAGACGAGTTAGAACGAGTTACAATTATTTCTTATCAACATTAAACTTAAGTTAAATTAACTATTTAGATCCAAAATTAACTATATATTCAAATAAATGATTTTCCACCTCTTGAACATGAGTTTTTTTATTTTGACAAACTCTAGTAATGGATTTTTTTTTCAAAAAAAAATTGAACTTACCATTTTTTAACTATAATATTTAAGTGTTTGTTTAATTTTTAGTTAGTTAAACATATTTTGCTTTAAAAATATACATCAATCAATAATTACAATTCAATTGAATATTAATTTCAACTATACCTCAACCACTTAACAATTTCTTATATTAAAATTATTTAAGTCATATGAAAATCCAACACACATTGAGGCTGTATTTATAAGAGTTTATACATAATTAATTTTGTTGTATTCACAAAAACATATGAGTAATTAATTGTTATTTTTAGAAAAGTAGCCATATACCTATACACTTTTATTTTCGTATGTTTATCAACTGATCCACGTGACAAAGACTAGTAATTAACGGGTTGATATGACATAAGGATTTCACTCACATGGCAAACTCGGCCCTATATAGTGATCAAGATTACCATGTCAGCATCCACACACAGATTTCTCTATCTTCTGCTTTTGGATAAGTAAATACACAAAAACAATTTCCACATCCACAGATCCAAATCACCATGGCCACCATTTTCTCATCACCATCCGCCATTTTCTCCTCCTCCACATCCACCGTATCAAAACCATCCCAATCTTCACCCTCCTCTTCCCCTTTCAAGCCTCTCTTCCCTAAACAACCTCTAACAGCCATAACCGCCGCCGCAGCCATAGCCACAATCCTCACCACGTCACCCCCTTCCTTGGCAACCACCTCCTACCAAGTCTACTACGGCACCGCCGCCAGCGCCGCCAACTACGGCGGATACGGCGGGAATTCCAACAAGAAGGACTCCGCCGAGTACGTCTACGACGTCCCCGAGGGTTGGAAGGAGCGATTAGTTTCCAAGGTCGAAAAGGGTACAAATGGCACCGATAGTGAATTCTATAACCCTAAGAAAAGGGCAGAGAAAGAATACCTCACTTTCCTCTCTGGGTTTCGTCAATTGGCTCCTAAAGATGCCGTTTTGAACAATTTGGCACTTTCTGATGTGGATTTGCAGGATTTGATAGCGAATGCAGAGAACTTGAGTTCTGAGGAGGTGAAGGATGATAAGGGTCAGGTGTATTATGTGTATGAGATTGATGGGGTTGGTACTCATAGCTTGATCTCTGTAACTTGTGCTAAGAACAAGCTTTATGCTCATTTTGTTAATGCTCCTACTCCTGAATGGAACAGAGATAAGGATATTCTTAGGCATGTTCATGAGTCTTTTAGGACTGTGGGATCATTTTGATTTATTAGCTTAATTTTGCTGTTGTATATTTTGAATATAGATATTTATGATTGTCTATTCTATGCTGCTGAGGAACGAGGATAGTGTACTGTGATGAATTTGAAGTTTTCATTGTCTCATTGCTTGCATTTCTGTTTTCTGGTATGATTGGCTTCAATTTTGAAACATTGAGGAATCCCCACATTAAAAGGGTAGGTTGATGAAATTGATCTGGGTCAGTAGTTTTCCTTACAATATGCAAAGGTTATTTGGTTGAAGTGTTGGTTAGATTTTCCAGTTATCAACCAAATCCTCTTAAAGCTGTGTGTGTTTCTTTTTGATGAAACTTGGATTTTATTATCTCCCATAAAAAATGGTGATGCTGTGGACTGCAAAATCATGTGGGACTACAGCAGAAAATGGAGGAAATCCAAAGAAAAATTACTTAATTAACCATGAAATTGATCTAATTAGTTGCTTATCCTACAATTACACAACATAGGATCTTTAATTAGGTGACTGTATGTATATGCCATGGCTGAGGTAAGGGTAGAAGCAAAATCACTTCTGGTTTTTCAAACGTTGTTTTGCTTACATCTGAAATATGAATTGAAAACAATCTAACAGATGTGTGAGGCCCTATTATGATTTACATGAATTTAGTTTGTATTAACATATTAACCTGGGCAATTAACAAGTCTTAAGGGTGGTTTGAGATAATTTTTTCTAATACCTACCTTTATTCTGGAAGATGAAAAACAAATTTATCTCCTTGGAAATATTCTTCAATTTTCTTAGAGCTGGCCAAACTATCTAGTTACTTTTGTCTGATGCTTTATGCTTTATTTCATTCATAAATGACCTCCTTCATGGATTTCATTGAGCAGAATAAAGGTATGATTTATAAATCCATTCTCGTTTGGATTAGTGATTATGGGGTGAGTAATTTTCATATTTTATGGAAAACTTATTAAATTATTAATTTAAAATATTTTGTGACATAACTAACGTTATCAAAATAATTTACGACACAGATTACCTCTCATTGTTGAAAAGGTTAACTAATAGACGAACACGAAAAATAATTTACTTGGTAAACACTGTTCAAGGAAAGTAAATAAATTTAGTGTGTATGGTTTTCAAAGTAAAAGTACTATTCTGTCAGTTGAATGTAATTAAGATTTGTGCCAAACAAATTATAACTATTGATATCCAAAGGAAAAGTACTTTGAGAAAATAAAGAACAGCTTAAATGACAGAAAATTAAATATTAAAGATGATTGTTATTTTATTTTATGGAAAGGCATGAGCTACAAGAAGGGTTTTGTCAAATATGCAATTTTCTAGAAGTAGAAGGACAGTCACAAAGGCACCATCCACTTCTACATATTACAGGACACTTTGGGTGGGGATGTTTAATAGCACAAGGCTTCACACACTGTTTGTCTGATGTGCACTGTGAAAAAGCTTGCTGAGTTAAACCTGAATCAAAATTAAACAAGAACAAAAATGTATCGTTATTCTTTTATCATAATAATCAAATATACGGCTTTACCATCACTTGTATCATCAAATTCAACTACTGTAAAATATTCAGTAGTAGGCAGTTCAAAATTGCTGAATCATACATAACACAACATCTTTGATTGTAGCAGAACTAAGAATACAAAAATGTAGCAGTTTATTTAACTAAGGTTTTCAAGGGGTTAATTTTCATTTCTTTCAGAAAAATAAAACTTATGCATGTCTAAGATCTAATAACCAAGGCACACATAGAAGAAGGAATGTACCAGATACAACCAGAAACATGAACATAAAGAGGGCCAATTGATGAACTGATTTATTCGCCATGGATGAGGACTTTTGCACACTTGATTGGGACTTTTGCACTCAAATTTCTTTTGTCTCCCACACTGTGATAGGAAGCTATGCTAAACAACTCATTTATAGGTGTTGTCAAGATCAACTTGAATCAAAATACCTTGACACATAAATAATAAATAAATTGAAAGTGTTGATTTTGGTCAAATAAAAATAATGTAGTCAAATATTGTCGGTAAAAAAAGTGTTGATTTTTATGACATAAAGTTATTGTAGTTAAACATTATCGGTTTGATATGGCTGATTCTTGTGACATAAAGTTAATGTAATTAAATACGGTCAAGAAACAATCAGATATTCTGTCAACATTTTAAGTTATTTGAATTGACTACCAATATTTTAATAAGTTTAATTGATAATTATTAAATAAGATATTTAATTAACTTGACAAGTATTAATAGTGACAATATTTAATATTAAGTAGTAGTAATTATTCTTAGAAACTTACCCGCTTATAAGTGTTGAGTGTTGCATCTTCTCAATTTGAGATAATCGTACTCATTCATATTCTTATATTTTTGAACTTTTAAATTTATATTTTTGTATTTAATTTCTTAATTTTAAGCTTATTATACCACTTAGTATAAACTAAATTTTATTCGAAACTCCTTTGAAATATTGAATATTAGATAAAAATAATTTTAAAAACACTTGAATATACTTTATAACTTGAATATTAATTATATATTATAAAGCTTTTGGAGAGGATTTCCTGAAAAATTTGATATGTGGTTTCTAAATTAAGGTTATGATTAATATTGGGTAGATTGATGAAATGGCCTGAACTAAAAATGTTGTAAGTCAGTGCTCGATTTATTGGAGCTTCAGTTCCATGGTTCTTTTAATAGCTACTTTTAAGGTTTGCATTAAGTGTGTTTTTGAGTTAATAGGTGGAGATTAATTTTTTCGAGGCGCAAGAATTATTAAAGCAGTTTTGCTTCTTTCTAACAAAACATTTTTAATACATGCTTTTAAAATTCAAACTCATATTAAAATACTTACAAAACTTAACTATCTGCTAACTATACTAACTATGCCAATTTGTAGGTTTTGTTTGAATAGGACATAGTTATACCTCAATTCAATATGGAGGAGTATTTTATAATTAATCATTTTCATTTTGAGCTAACATCTAATGGTTCAAAAATTAGTTCCAAAGCTAAAAACATTATTTTCATTTGATCTTCTCAGTTTTTTTTAATCAATAATCTTAATAATGAATTTTTGTCTTCAAGTGTGTTTTTCACTTCTCATTTTACTAAAATCAGTTTGATGCTAAATCTCATTTTAAAAAATATTAGAAATGGGCCTACAGGAGATTGAACCCAATCCCTACATCCCCCAATCAACCCAGGAGGATGGGATTAGCATCATCTGTGGCATCATCCTTTTTATATGTAAGAATCATAAATTTATATACTAAAAAGGATGATATCACTCCCAATAAGGACGATGCAAATCCCATCCACCATCAACCCAACAAGTGACAATCCACATAAAAGTGACAATCCACATAAAATATTTTAATAAGTTTAATTGGTAATTATTAAATAAGATATTTAATTAACTTGACAAGTATCAATAGTGACAATATTTAATATTAAGTAGTAGTAATTATTCTTAGAAACTTACCTGCTTATAAGTGTTGAGAGTTGTATCTTCTCAATTTGAGATAATCGTACTCACTCATATTCTTATATTTTTGAACTTTTAAATTTATATTTTTGTATTTAATTTCTTAATTTTAAGCTTATTATACCACTTAGTATAAACTAAATTTTATTCGAAACTCCTTTGAAATATTGAATATTAGATAAAAATAATTTTAAAAATACTTGAATATACTTTATAACTTGAATATTAATTATATATTATAAAGCTTTTGGAGAGGATTTCTTGAAAAATTCGATATGTGGTTTCTAAATCAAGGTTATGATTAATATTGGGTTGACTAATGAAATAGCCTGAACTAGAAATGTTCTAAGTCAGTGGTTTATTTATTGGAGCTTAAGTTTCATGGTTTTTTTAATAGCTACTTTTAAGGTTTGTATTAAGTGTGTTTTTGAGTTAATAGGTGGAGATTAATTTTTTCGAGGCGCAAGAATTATTAAAGGAGTTTTGCTTCTTTCTAACAAAATATTTTTAATACATGCTTTTAAAATTCAAACTCATATTAAAATACTTACAAAACTTAACTATCTGTTAACTATATTAACTATGCCAATTTGTAGGTTTTGTTTGCCAAGAGCTTGTAGCTCAAATGGCAAAAGGAGAAGCTCATTGAGCTGAATGTGTGTGGTTCAATTCTTGGTGGGGTATAATTAGGAGTAGTGTGGCGTGGGGTGTGTGTGTTTGGCCGATCAAAAAAAAATTGTAGGTTTTGTTTGAATAGGACATAGTTATACCTCAATTCAATATGGAGGAGTATTTTGTAATTAATCATTTTCATTTTGAGCTAACATCTAATGGTTCAAAAATTAGTTCCAAAGCTAAAAACATTATTTTCATTGGATCTCCTCAGTTTTTTTTTAATCAATAATCTTAATAATGAATTTTT
This sequence comes from Cyamopsis tetragonoloba, assembly GCA_037177725.1. Lineage (NCBI taxonomy): Eukaryota > Viridiplantae > Streptophyta > Magnoliopsida > Fabales > Fabaceae > Cyamopsis > Cyamopsis tetragonoloba. The sequence goes on from CM074121.1 coordinate 65,127,726, forward strand.
GTCTTCAAGTGTGTTTTTCACTTCTCATTTTACTAAAATCAGTTTGATGCTAAATCTAATTTTAAAAAATATTAGAAATGGGCCTACAGGAGATTGAACCCAATCCCTGCAACCGCCAATCAACCCAACAAGTGACAATCCACGTAAAAGTGTTTTTGGGCCTTTAGGCCCTCTTTCCAGAAGAAAAACAGTTTTCATAAGAAAAGTATTTTGGGCCTTTTAGTCCCTCTTTGCATAAATAAGGTGTTTTGGAGGATGTGATTAGCATCATTTTTATTAGAAGTGACACCATCTTTTTTATATGTAAGAATTATAAATTTATATACTAAAAAAGATAGTGTCATTCCCAATAGGAATGGTGCTAATCCCATCCACCGGTGTTTTCATAATTTTTTTTTGTTTAAAAAGATGATGCAACCTGACAAGCAAGCGTAGTTGGACCCTTTCGTAATTTTGTTTGGTAAACGACCCTTTCGTAAGAGCAATGCTATACATAACCAATTCTTATTCGGACGGATCCACTTGTACCAATATAAGTGGATGTTAAGCAAGTTAGATAAAATAAGAGGGACAATAATTTATAATGTTTTTCTAAAAATTAAAAGAAAAACCAAAATATTCTTTTACCCAACACAAGTCAGATTTCAGATACAAAAGTGGAATTTAAATCAGGTGTCCTCAATCATGTCCCATTAATAGAATATCGTCACGTCATTAAAAATATTTTCTTTAATTTTAATTTTTAATTTTTAATAAAATTTTTTAATGACATGACAATATTTTATTAGTGTGACATAATTGAGGACATGATTTGAAGACACCTGATTTGAATCCCCAAAAATAATCTCACAAATGTACTCTTTGTCCAACTCACCATGGGAAAGAACTAGTAATACAAAAGGAACACATCTTCAATTGTTAAAAATCTCATCTCAATTTGTTGTCATTTCAAATTTGAATTAAATTACAATGTTCAAAGTTCAAACACTCAAACTTAACAAACTGAGATTACCTCTAAGGCCGGTGACCTACGGTAGGAATAAAAGAAAATTAAGTGTTTTTTTTTTTAAGACCCTATTACATAAATGATGAGTATTTATCATATTTTCTTTTTAAAATCAATGTATTTTTTAGTGTTTGTACTTTTCTTTATGTATTTTATTTTTAAGTACTCGTAAATAGGAGCGAAGAGAGTATAATTTTAATATGGCGGCATAGAGAATTGTTCTTACGTGATTGTGTTTGTTTTGGCATTTTCAACTTGATTCTAATATGAAAATCAAGCTTAAATGGAAAAAATCACGTTGAAACATGTTTAACTAGATATTAAAATTACGTTTAAAGACAGTTTTTCATGTTTTAAATGGGGACAAACGTGAAAGCAACTTTTTTTAATTTATAAATTTACGTCCATTCAAAGCCAATTCAAACACACACTTAAGAAGCGGCCAGAATCGATTTTAAACAACTCGGATCTAAAAATTACAAAGTTAAATAAATATGATCTAGAAGTAGGTATAAAATGAACTTTGGGATAATGCAAATCTTAAAGGAACATAAATTAAAATATCCGATATTACACTTTATTTAATACTCAAACAATATAACGTTGATTAAACATGGATGATTTTTGTAGGTAAGAGGAATGAAGCAGGACAAGGGCATGCACAGATGCCATTGACACATTTGACAGCACATCTAGGAGGTGAACAGTAAAAGTATCTACAATCATAGTCAATTAAGCATGGTGCATTTACAGCAATACCTTCTTCACTTATACCTGCACACATATATAATTCATTCAAACTGCAATATTATTTCAACATTCAAAACTTTAACACAAAAAAAAAAGGGATAACAAATGTACCAGATATAACCACAAACACCAACATACATAAGGCCAGCTCATGAACTGAATTTTTCGCCATTCTTTCTTGATACTATTTTTTATGCAATACACACCTCACAATGATACAAATCAGTGCTATTTATAGATGTAGCTAACATTCATTTGAATCACAATACCTCCAAATATTAATAAAATTGGAAAACGTAAATTTTTATAACATTTATTTAATGTTATCAAACACATCATTACAAGGGTTGACTTTTATGACACCAACTTAACCCTACTCATTTTTGTTTATATTTAACAGTTCATCTAAGGTTAAAATACACATATTAATTAAGAAATGCAATAATTATTTATAGATAAAATTATGGAACTTATAGATTATAGTTTGTTTGGTAAAATTAATTTATAGGTTATAGTAGAGCTGTCAATATGAGTTCCAACCCGTGAGTCAACCCAGTTCACCGCGGGTTAGAGCCGAGTTGAGTTGAGAAAAATTCAACTCGCTTTAAATTACAACTCACTTAACCCAACCAATTTAATCCACAACTCACACGGATTTAGGCCAGGATGAGGCGGGTTGACTCGCGAGTTGGCTCGTGGGTTGGCCCGCGGGTTTATTTTTTATTTTCCATATTAAAATAAGCTAAAAATTAATAAAAGATAAAAAATAGCAAAATTTAATTTAAATTTTTAGAATTTTATTCTTTTTATTTTTTAAAATTGTTCTTTATATGTGTTTTGTATTATATTTTTTAATTTAGAGTTTTTGTTTGATTTTTTTTAAAATAAAAATTGCATTTTTTTGCTTTAATTTTTTTTATGATTTTCTTTTAATAAAAATATTTTTGGTGAGCCAACCCGTTTAACCCGCAACCCGCGGTGAAGAAATTCTGGCTCGCAACTCATGTGAGCCAACCTGTGCGGTTTAAAAAAAAATCAACTCGTGGTGAGCCAACCCGTGTGAGCCAGGTTGGCTCACTTTGACGGCTCTAGGTTATAGCTTGTGGCTTATAGTTTATAGCTTATAACTTATTACTTATAGCTTATGATTTATAGCTTATAACTTATAAGTAAGTGGAGCTGTTTAGTAAAACTAGCTTATGACAGGCTAAATTTATATCAAGTAAACTAAAAGAACATACTTATAATAAACGTGATAATTTGAAAGAATTATTCAAAGCTACTCTTGATAAGCAAGTTATAAGTTATTTCAAGTAGTTTTTCATAAGTTAGTTTTTATAAGTTATAAGCTAGTTGTCACCAAATATTTCTACTTATTCATTATAAGTTATAAACTCTTAAATAAGTTATTTTTTTTAAAGATGAAGTATAATACTCCCTCCGTTCCTTGTTATCTGTCTCCATTTTGAAAAAAAATTATTTCTTTTTATCTGTCTCTTTAGAAATTCAAGAAAACATTTATAGCTTGTTTTCCTATTATACCCTTTCTTATTTATTACTTTATACATATACTAAGTAGTAGATAACTAATAATTGTAGAGTTTCAACAAGGGTACAATAGAGAATTATCTCATAATTTTGATAGTTACAAGAACATTAAATAAATTTCTTAATCTGTGTGTTTTAACGTTAAAAGTCAGATAAAAAAGAACGCAGAAAGTAAAAAAGAGTTGACTCTTTGTGACGTGAAGTTAAATTAAATCCGTTCAATGAATTTTCATCAATTAATTCTTCATAAATGCATTTATTATTTGTCTCATTTTCACTTGACTCTCTCTTCCTATTAAACCAATGATGACCATCCACGCTCTCTAGCTAGTTTTTTTTTTTTCATAGGAAAGTAGTACAACCGGAAATCGAACCCCGTACCCACATACGCATGTCCCCATATGCTCACCAATTGAGCTACATGACTGGGACAAGATAATTTTGACTTATTCTTTGTTTAACCAAAACAAATTATTAGCGGATAAAATTTTGAAAACTATTGATAGGCTTCGTTTATCAATATCCAAATTTGACAGAGTTTGAAAGAAATCTTGGATTTTGTCATGTAGTCTTCTTTTGCAAGATCATTGAACCTTTTTGAGATATATTTTGGTCAGTCTTATACCTTCCTCTGCCTTATCAATACACGAGTGAGGCTTTTATTTGGAAAAATATTTTGTTAAAAAATTAAAATTTATTTTAGTGGTTTTTAAATTTAAAAGAATTATTATCAACTTGAAGGTTTTTATTTTTCACTATTAATTGGAAGATATCTTAGCGCACACAAAAAAATAGTCATATGATTTCTCTCATTAGCTCATGCTTTTGGGATAGTTGTTTCATAAAATTCGATTTCTTGTTCTCCCACTTTTTAATTTTGGGTAATATGTTAAATTTTGAGACAAGATAAATTAAGAATGTGTATCTTCCATGCTTCTAGTATGAGAGTAAATGATTCAAATTATATGTCCCCAAATTATGTCATCAATTATGTCCCACCAATAGAATATTGTTACATCATTAAAAAAATTTATTAAGAAATTAAAAATTAAAATTAAAGGAATATTTTCAATAACGTGACGATATTATATTGGTGGGACATAATTGGGACATAATTTGGAGACACATATTTGAATCCGAAAGGACATTCGCATGATGGAACACTTATGATGGAACACGTTCGATGTATGCTGTAAAGAGATAATTGATTTTTTAAAAAAATGAAAAATATTCACACATAATAATTTAAAGTATTTTGTGATGTATATAAATATCCATAATAAATGAATTCATGACACAAATTAAATTACCCGTTTTCAGGTTATTAATTAATTAACAAACAAGTAAAACAAATTTCTCGAAAAACATTTATCAAAAAATTAAATCAAGTTTATATTCTTTTATTTTGGTGGATCTTTATAAGCAAAATATATACTCTCTCCATTCTTTTTTATAAATCTCTAAAAACTATTAAGTGTTTCCTTTTATAAATACTCATTACTACACAAGCCATGATAATTTATTATACTCTTTTATTATTTCCCTTAATTAATTTGAGTAGAATTTATGTTACCAAAAAAAATTTTAGTAGGATTTAATTTTAGGAGCTTATAAATAAAAGTAGAGAAAGCATAATTTTAACATGGCGGCAAAATAATTGTTCTTATGTGATTAAGCTTATTAAGGTTCTATCCCAACCAATTGGCAATATTAGAGTAGTCTAACAGGTATTTAAACCTCACCTTAAAGAGTGAGACAATCAATGTGACTTATTTTTAATATTCCTCCTCTAACAGGGTCGGTCGGAACAGGTGTGCCTATCGGGCTAAACGCAGGGTATCGAAGACCCATACAAACTGGCCGAGCCTGGCAGAACATGGAAAGCATTGGGCTCCAGCTCTGATATCATGTTAAAATTCAACCACAAAACTAATTCACAATATAAAGGGTAGCCCAAAGAGTATTTAAACCTTAGGTTAAAAAGTAAGACAGACGATGTGAGGTTTATTTTCAACCAAGTGATCACAATTGATCTTAAACAACTCTAAAGATTGTAGAACTAAATAAATGTGATTTAGAAATACGTATAGAATGAATTTTGGGACAATGTTAATCTTAATCGAACAGAAATATTGTGACGAGAAAGCTCAAAAACAAAAAACTTAAGGTTCTTTTATAAATTAAAATATCCGATATTATTACAGTTTATTCAAAACCCAAACAAGGTTGAAAATGACAAGTGATATTTTGTTAATTATTAAGTGTGAATATTTGTAGGAAAAGCAGGACAAGGGCATGCACACCATCCGTTTTTACATTTGACTGCACATTTAGGAGGGGAACAGTAAAAAACTTTACAATCATCATCATTATTGCATGGACCAGATACACCAAAAGCTTGTTCAGTAGTTAAACCTGCAAAAATCACACAAATTTCAAATTAACCTATTTCTTTAACTATAATAATCAAAAATACATTTTACAACCACTTCTAACATTAAATTCAAATTTCTCTCACAAAATTGCTAAACCAAAACACAATATGTTCTATTGTAGAAAAAAAAAACATACAAAAGTGCAACATTTCAACATTTTGTTGAATATCAAAATTTGAACACAAAAGAAGGGATAAGAAATGTACCAGATACAACCAGAAACATTAACATAAATAGGGCCAACTGATGAACTGAATTTTTCGCCATTCTTTTTTGATATTTTTTTATGCAAATTGAGACTTTTACACTCAAAATTCCTTTGTTTCTCTCACAATGATAGAAATCAGTGCTATTTATAGTTGTAGTTAACATTAATTTGAATCACAGTACCTTGAAATATTAAAAATCAATAAAATTGAAAACGTAAATTTTTATGACATAAATTTAATTAATAATTTAATGTTACCAAACACCATCATTAAGAGTGTTGACTTTTATGTCATGAAGTTAACGGTATACATTTCGTTCATATTTAACGGTTCTGTTAAATTATAATGGTCTTAATATCCAATGTCCTAAGGTCACATGTTAAAGTTATTAGAAGTAAAAAAATAATTACAAGAGCACACATTATTTCGTCTTTCGAGAATACAAAAAACTACACATTCAAATATCTTTTACCCTTATGCCACTAGATATCATTTGTCAAATTATAAATATTAAGAAATACTCTCTCCAATCTATATATGGATTTGTCTATCGTGTGCAATATTGCACAGGTTAATAAACTTAAAATAGAAAGTTGTTATTGGAAAACACAAAAAATTAATGTAATTTAGTTTAACATATAATTAATGTTATGATTTATTTCTATCTTAGTTTCTTAACCTGTGCAATATTACACCGAATTGTCAAAATTAAGAAATGATAGTTAGCTCATTAAATATGTCTTAAAATATAACATTTTTCAACAATGCCCCTAATAAAAATTTCTTCGTAAATGCACAAAGTTAACTATATCATTCCTCTCTCTCACATTCCACTATCTCTTTCACTCTATTATTAATTATAACATTGAAAATTGGACCAGTGTAGAAGTGAAAAGTTTCCATCAATGTGTTAGTTGGTGACTTATACGCTCTCCATTCCTAAACTATAGTCATTTTAGGTTTTTTCACACATATTAATAAATCATTGATATTGATAAGTTTTTAATATAAGTGGACTAATGTGTCCAATTAGAAACTAAAGTGGTAGACAAAAAAATTAAAAAGAGAGATAGTAATTGGTGAATAAATGAGGTGATGAGAGAGATATATTAAAATATGTAATTTATTGCATCTTGGAATCCTAAAATGACAATTGTTTTGGAACAATATTTTAAATCTAAAGAGACTATAGTTTTAGAATGGAGGTAGTATTAAGGGAGTAATTCTTAATCCTCCTACTCCATGTTCCTACAAATTAAATCCTCCTGATTTTTCGTTAAAGAATATTTTCAATGTTTTTATAGTTTCAAGATTAAAAGTGTATTTAATTTCATACTTTATATGGTAATAGGAGGATAAGTAAGATGATTATTATGATGATTTAGCATTACTCATATTAAGGACTATGAATTCTTTTTAGAATGTGACTTATATATAGAATCAGAGAGAGTACAATAATTGTATTATAGAGTTTTTTAACTTGTACAATATTGCACAAGTTAAGCATCTCAAATGAGAATCTTTTTATGGGAAAAGACAAAAATTAATTGACTTATTTTTAACATATATTTATTACTTACCATTGTTTCCACTTTAAGATTTTTCGCTTGTTTTATATTTTGAACTCTCCATTAACTTTTTATCTCTCTTTGTTTTATTTTATCAATAATAAAACATAAATTACTACCTCAATCAAACATAAGGATAAAATTATAATTAATATTTTTTAAAAAAATATAAAAAGACAATTAAATAAGAATAAATTTTTATTCTCTAAGTGGATACTTAAAAAGGAACAAATAGAGTATTACCTCCCCTATTCCTAATTATGAGTCCTTAAACAAAAAATATACACATACATATATTAAGAAAAGTACAAATTAACTTTTAGAAAAATACGTGCTCTTTTTTCATTATTACACTTATTAAAAATTAATCTATTTTTCATCATTAAAAACTTAACTCAACTACCCAAATTAATTAAGGGTGAAATTGGAAAAGTATAATAAATGCTTCTTGTTTGTGTAATACTTCATCCATTCCTATTTATTTGTACACTTATTAAAAAATACAATTATTATTCTGATTTTCATTGAAATATTTTTTAAACACTCTATATTACTTCATGTACATAGCTTTTATGTCTCTTAATTTAATTGGTGAGATGATGAAGCATTAATTACTACTCCAACTAAAAATAGAGGTAAAATTAATAAAAGTACAATTCATGGTTTATTGAAAATATAAGTTGATAGATAAATTAGAATAAATTTTTATATAAAAAGGTAAAGAAGAACACATAAAATAAGAGTGTGTTTGGCAAAATTAAATTATGGCTTATATACGAGCTTGTATAACTTGTGGTTTATCAATAAGTAAAGGTGTTTAGTGACAATTAGTTTATAACTTATAGCTTATAAAAATTACTAGCTTATGAAAAGTTACTTGAAGTTGCTTATAGCTTATCTAGCTTTCAATAATTCTTTCCAATTTTATTCTTATCCTTTTTTGAATAATAACAATTAATACAAATATTAATCCATCTGTTTCATTTTATTCGTCGTTTAAGTTTATGTGCGGTTCTTAAGAAAATGATTAGAAAGAAATTATTATTATTCTTAAAAAGGTTTAACTTTATCAAATTACCCTCAGTTATCGAGTTAAACTATTTAATATATTGAGTAACTGTTAGATGAGATAATATAATAAATAGGGGCAGTGTTGTAAAATAAGTTATTAATTCTCCATTGATTAATTAAAGTAACAAGTACTACCTCTGGTCCTTTATATAAGAAAAAAAAAAAGAGAATATTCTTTGGTCTTTTTTATAAGAGACTTTGTAAGTTTTATAGGCATGTTAATTGCTAAATAATAGTAAAAATACTTTTTTACTCTCAGTTTATTATGAACACTCATAATTTTTCATACAATTAGGTGCATTAACTACATAGATATTTTAGTAATTTTCTTACTTCGTTAATTGAAAATAAAATTACTTATTATGTTTTATTGGTATATGTAAAACATGTTCAGTGTTTCTTATAAAAAAGATCGGAGGTAGTATTTTGAAACATGAAAATGTTTAAAACAAGACAAATAAAATGAAACGTAGGGAGTATATTAATATATAAGTATGTCCTTTTGGGTCATTTGACATAATTTTAATTTGTCATAAGTTAATTTTATCAAACACTTATACTTATTCATAAACTATAAACTGTAAGTAAGAAACTATAAGCTATAAGTTATAAACCATGAACGGTTTATATGATTATTTTACCAAAAAGAGGCTAAGGGGTTATAAAAATAAACATACACTAATTTTTTTAAGAAGTTTTAAATTGGAAATGATGGAGTATAATAAAAAGAGTTGACTCTTGTGACATGAAGTTAAATTAAACCCGTTCAATTAATTTTCATCAATTAATACTTCATAAATGCAGTTATTTATTTGTCTCATTTTCAGTTGACTCTCTCTTCCTATTGAAGAGGGGAAGGACGACGAAGGAGGGTATGTGTGTGCGCTTGTTTGTAGATCTGCGGTGGAGATAGGCCAGCCTTGATCACGTGCACGGTGGTTTTCCGGTATTGTATTGATGAAGAAGAAGAATCCAAGGGATGAAGAACGTACCAGATAGCGTGTGTTTGGATTGACGTCGAATCACGTCAAATCACGTTAAGATAGATAAATCAATTGTTGAGATAAATTTGACACATAAACCGAGGCAGATCCAATAAACGCAACAAAAAGTAGCGTTGAAGTGGATCCACGTTAACGTGAATCCACTTCTATCCAAACAGGCACATACTAAAACAAAAAAACATCAACATAAATAACCCCAATTCTTGATTAACTGATTTTTTTCTCATTTTTTCTTGATAACTACTTCCCGTCTTAAAATGTAAGAACCTTTAGATCAAAGTGTCTTTTATTTTGAACTCAACATTCACTTTTTAGAAGATAGTTAACACTCGTCAAAATTAAGTGGATAAAAATATTTGTATGAGGGTTTAGTAAGAAGATTTGTACGAGAGTTTAGTAAGAAAATTTAATATTACTCATTTATAAAAGAGTAAAATATCAATTTAAATCTCTAATAATTTATTTTTCATTAATTTGAATTTTTATAGATTTTTGTCACTGAATTAGTTTCTCAAAATTTTAAAATATTATTGAATTAGTCCCTCAAAGAACAAATCATTATCAAATTAGTCCATCAAAAATTAAATCATTACCAAATTAATCTATTAAAGATTAAATCACTACCAAATTAATCCGTCAAAGATTAAATCACTTCTAAATTAATCCTTCAAGTTGTTGATAAAAAATATTTGAAGGATTAATTTCGTAAAAAAAATAAATTAAAAAACCAAATTAATAACAAATAAAAGATGTAAAGGTACCGAGAAATTAGCAAACAAATAAAATTTTCTGAAATTATTAAGTTCTAAATTATTATAGTAATAAATTTATAATAATTTCAAATATGTTTTTATTTTTATATATAATAAATCAAATTTATATAGAAAAAATTATCAATTTAATACGTTAATTATATAACATAAAACTTTATCTTTCTCTCTCCCCTCTCTTTTCTTCTGTCATTCTTAAAAATTGACCATATAAATAATCAAGTGGCTAGAGAGTGAAGTTTTGAATAGCATCTTTTTAGTTCGAATTCATGTAGAAGTACTTTGGCTATAAAAAAAAATTAAATATAAGGTTAAACACTACTACAATATTGATATTAAGCAACATTAACTTTATACAACTTGTGTAAAAATTATTACAAATGCTAAAATGTAACATTTTTTAATGATTTGGCAACATTTTTCAAATGTTATTAAAATCTTTTAACAACGGGACTTTATATAATATTTAGTAAAATTGTTGTAAATATGAAAAGACAATATTTTTAATTATTTTACAACATTTGTTAATATTTTTTTAAATGTTATTAATAATCAATAATGGTGCGGTAAAATTATTTTAAGGTAATATCAATTACTAATAATAATTTTAAAAAATTACTTTTAAATTAAATTATACCGTCTTGATAAATTAAATGCTAATTGTAACCCACTTTTAAAATTAGACCAATCATTGAATTGGTTAAAACGATGGTTCACAGTTCAACCTAATTGAATCGTAATCAAACCCTGGTATTATGTAAATATATTTATATTATTTTAATATTATAGTACTTCTTATGAGACTATTATATATTTATATATAAGAAACATCATGTTAAAATTCATTCTATTGAAACAATAGAAAGAGTTCAAATTAAAATAATATTAATAAAATATTTAAAATCATAAAAAAAAAATTAACGGTATCAATAGAATATTAGTATTATAAAAGGTTTAATTATATTTTTTGTCCATAAAATTTTAAAAATTGTGAATTTTTATTCTTTAATTTTAAATAATGTAATTTTTGTTTCAAAACTATTCTCACCGTGCAATTTTGGTCATGCTAACAGTTTTTCTATTTTTTATTAATATTATAACTCATATACTTTATAAATCTATGCTTCAATTTTATTTTATTTTTCTTCAAAATCAATGTTTAGATTTTTTTTTTTGACAAACAATCAATGCTTCAACTTCTGGCCAGAGCCAGCACAATTGAACACAAAACCCATCTTCAAATGAATTAACCATTCCGTGAAAGGGATTAGCACAATCTCTATTAGGAGTGATATCATCATTTTTAATATATAGATTTATGATTCTTATATATAAAGGAATTGTGAGATTTTTAAAATTGGGTGGTCCCAATTCCTCCCACCTAAACACTTTTAGCATTGCGTAAATAAAACATAATATGTAAACCAAAGTAAAATGAAAACATAGTATTATATATCATCTAGACATACAAATTATGGACTCAATTTATTTTTTTTAAAAAAAATACTTACAAACTACAATGTAGTATTACATAATAATACAATATCATTTAAGCAAAGCATTATGGCCAGAATATTTATGCAACTTATATAGTTAGTAATTACTATTTGTTGTTCTTGCTCGTAGAAATATAATTAATTAGCATAAACAATGGCAGAAGTGATTTGGGGAGTTTTTGTCAATAATTTTGCAATGACCTCCTTTAGAGTAAGGGGTATTTTTGCAAAGGGAATTACAATAGTGATCATATAATGTATCAGGATTGCACTTTTTTATGTGATTGTCATGACAGCACTTTAATTTCGAATCATAATCATCACCGTTCAATTCAGCATTTCTCATTACATCAGACTCTGCTTTAAGTAATTAATTAAATCCACGTTATAGTATGTTAAATAATTAGAACACCAGCCATAATCAAGGAATAAGCACAAGAATAATAACTATGCTAATATATATATATAAAAAAAAAAAACTATGCTTTCTTCTTTTATTTTTTTTGTACTCCATGCAATTTTTTTATAATAAAAGAAGGGAAAAATTTAGTATTTAAAAATCTTAATTCAATTTTTTTTTGTACTCCATGTAATACTATGTACTAGAAAAAATTGATGCTTATCAAAAAATAAAAACAACAAAAAATTGATATATTAATTATGGGTAAACATATAAAATTTTCAATATTTTATTTTATTGACTGTTGATTAGACTTTACCTACCTAATTCATTTTGCTGGTAAACATATAAAATTTTAAATTTATAGCAGATAAATATATAATTATTAGTAATGAACAAATTTGATAGTATTAAATTTTTTATATGTACTATTGATTTATCATGTTTGTTTAAATACAGTTAAAAGATTATTCTGCTAAAAAAATCTAAAACGAGTAGTAAATCAGCATTTAAGCGTTAATATTGAGTTTTTATTTATTTATTTGTAATGGTGTAGTTTCGAAATTTCAAAACTTTATTTCAAATGGAGTATAAGTTATAGAATATACGGCTTCAAAAATTAATTGAAGTTCTTCTTGGGTAAAAAATTAATTCAAGTTTATGCGAAATAAATTCGTAATTGTATTGAATGAAATCTATGTGTAAACTCCACTCATGGGTATGATTAACACATAATAACAAAGTTTCAATTTAAATATGCATAATCACAATAAATTCTCATAGGCTTTAGTATACAATGGTGATTAAATTTACATATAGTCATTTGCAATGGTAGGTTTCAAAATTTTAAGATTGATTTGTCTTAATCAAATGTGAAATTATTAACAAAACATATTTCGTAATGTAATCAAATGCATGCATATGTTAATTAAGTAACAATGGTTAGAACTCAACTTTATTAATGTCTTTACCTGCTATTAAAATGATGACGACAATGCAAACATGAGGTAGAAGTTTTATGGCTGGTCTTGTCATTTTTAAATAAATGTATTTAACCAAATGGTATAGTATTACAAACTAAAATTAGGCTTTGTGACATTTTTATACACAATTAAATAGGGGTGTTCTTGGAACAGGTTGAGACGAGTTACACACGTCTCTCATTCGGCCTTAAATATAGTCTGGGCCAACTACGCAAACCAAACTCGACCATAGACTCGATAAAACTCGAAGATATGCGGGTCCAATTAAGATCGGGTTAAACAGGACAATGCCGGGTAGATCCGGATAGACAACTCAATATAAATATAGGCCAAATGCACCTTTTGGTCCTGTATCTATTATGCGTATTTTATTTTGGTCTTATATCTTTTTTGGATTACATTTTGGTCTTGTATCTCTTATAAAGGTTTCATTTTGGTCTTATCCGTCAATTTTATCACCCCGTTACAAGGTAATTTTACTTCGTTCTTATTAAGGTTCACATGTATTTTATGGTTTTTCTAGGTTTGAAGATAAATGGCGTAATTTGACTCTGTTCTTTTTAGGTCAATTCTGTTAACGAGTGTGACGGGGTTGACGGATTGGACCAAAATGAAACGTTTATAAAAGATATAGGACCAAAATATAACCCAAAAAAAATATGGGACCGAAATGAAATGCACATAAAAAATATAGGACCAAAAGGTGCATTAAGCCATAAATATATTACAATAATATATGATTATGTCATGATTTTAGATATAACTTGCGGCTATCAATAATTCGTCATAAAATTAATATTTAAGGCTGATTACAATAGCGTAGATTCTTAATTTAGAAAAATAAATAAATGAAATATATATGGAGATGTAGCTCATTATCATAGATTTGAAGAAAAAGTAGTTATTGGTAAAAAAAAAATTAATTTCTTAATATTTGATAATTATGAATTACGTTACTAAAATAAATATTTTAAAAAAAGTGTAATAAATAATGGTAGGAAACAATAAGTATAAAATGAAAAATAAAAAGCACATAATGGTATATATAGCATAGGGACGAGTTAGAGTATTCTAAAGGTGAACCCGAACCCGAACCTAACCCGAACATAGGACCAACAAATAGAAATTGAACTCAATCAAAAACCTTAAAATAGACCGTGATAGACCCGACTCAAATTTCTCGGGACTAGGTTAAGCCAAAAAAGGGTATGGATTATGAACACCCCTACAACTAGACGGGCAATTGGAGTGCATTAACGATGTGCTTTTTATTAGGAGTAAATTGTTAACAGAACAACATTTTTTTCTAAACTAGTCATAAAAGTTGTTTATTAGAACTTGTTAAAGAATGTTTACACCCTAAATTTATACCGTCTTCTTTATTTAGTTAGAATGTAAGTTGTATTGCTCTCTTGCTTTAGAATTCTTTTAATAATCTTTGTAAAAAGCTGAATTTTTGTTGGTTTATAAATTTTACTTTTGAAATTAAAAAATTTTGAAAATCTTTTCTTTTTGAAAGTATTTGTGATTTTTTTTTTTGGACCAAGAAAGTATTTGTGATTTGGACCTGGTTATTTTTTCTTATGTCGTGCAAAAATCTCAACCACGCATCACACATATTTGCATGGTTTAAGTAGGAGCTCAACCCTGTTGTTGATTTTAAATTAACCTCAAGCTGCTCTTGGATTTAAATTATAAACAAACTTCTTTGTTGCCTTAAAAAAAACCTCTTATGTTTCTTTTGTAATTTTATTGAAGAAGTATTATTTTACTCTATTCGTTCCACTGATTTTTATTTTTTTTAATCTTTCCAATATATAACACAAAATGGCTAACAAAAGATTCAAAATGACTGGAGATTACACGTATGAAACAAGTATGAAGACCAATTTTTGGAACAAAATGACTGAGAAACAGTGAATAAAGTAATTCGAGTATAGTCTTACAAGACTAAATAAAGTAATTTGAATCCACTATTGCAGCAACAGCAACAGCAACAACATTGCTTAATTGTTCCCAGACGAGTTTGGTTTCTGAACGAAACTCCAAAATAGTAATAGTAATATTAATATAGGGGTGAAACCAAAGTTTGATGGTAAATATGAAAGTCCAACCCATCATTGATCTTAGTCCCAGTAGAAAGCAACCTATCATGATTCAAGTTATACAGAACCAAAGCAGAAGATGGATCTTTGAACAGAATAAAACCATTTTCCAAAATGCAAGAGGAGACAAAAGACCACCCCCATTCAAAAACCCTGGGGATCATCATACTTGTCAATTTAGTCCAAGACTCATGAACCCCATACTCCTTCATCATCCACAAAACCCACTGACCTGTCTTCCAGTCAAAGTAACAAAAACAAAGAGAATCACGCGACGCATCTAGCACCGGAAACAAAATCTTTACACCCTCCCCCTCTGGTAGCAACAATTCACCAAAATTCTCCTTCC
This sequence comes from Cyamopsis tetragonoloba, assembly GCA_037177725.1. NCBI lineage: Eukaryota > Viridiplantae > Streptophyta > Magnoliopsida > Fabales > Fabaceae > Cyamopsis > Cyamopsis tetragonoloba. The sequence continues at coordinate 65,143,420 of CM074121.1, forward strand.
CCAGATCAAGGGAAATAATCACCCATTGATAATCACGTCCCTTGGCTATCCAATTTAGACTGCCCCTCACAAATTTCCCTAACAAACTACATGGAATATACGGGAATTTCTGAATTCTTGTCCAAGAATTTGCACCAAATGTAAATATTTTGGTCAAACTATTATTAAAATCTTCCACAACTACTAACATCTTATACTTGTCATTCACATGATCATATCCAAAGCCATGGAAAGTGACACTAGAATCCATGCAAATAGCATTTGCTATAGGAAGTCCTTTGGAACTGCACCTAGTTGAAGGATTCCACAATCTAACATAACCTTGATCAGCATCAAACAAACACAGTAAACCATTACACGAACCTATAATTTGGAACTGGTGACCTATTACGGAGATAAGGGGTTTAGCAGGGGTTGATGGGTTCTGGAACAGCGACTTCATAGAGAGAGATTCGATTTTGCATTCGTCTTCGATGATGGAAGAGACCAATTGGAGATGGGTCATGTTTGGATCGGCGATTGAGGTGCGAAGGTGGTCTTTTGCGAATTGGGGATCGGAAATTAGGGTTTTCCATGATTTGCAGACGCACCTGAATTGCACAAGAGATCTCACCGGCAGCCTAAGAAGGATCTCGAAGATCAATTCGTCTGGGAGAAACGGCAATGGCAATGGCAATGGCAATGGCGAACATGAAGAGGATTGGTCGTGTGGTTTCGAGCATCGGTTGAGCACATACGGTCTCGTTTTGGTGGCCATGAGTTGTAGCGGCAGTGAGACTATTGTTCACTTCTATCGTTATTTATATATACATATATAGGTTTTGGCATATCGTTTTGAAATCTAATCACATTACTGTTTGCAATAGTTACAGATATAGATTATTCAATCAATTTACTTCAAATAATTTTTCGAGTCAAGATACAATCCAATTACAATATATATAAAAAAATTAAAAAAGAAGATGCAATCCAATTATCCAATTATAAACGCGTGTTGGATGGAATACATCACTTTCTTTGTTTTCTTGTTTTTTTAGAAAAAAGAATATTGATTTGAATAAATATTAAAATAGTACAGTGAGTATAGTATAATATAAATTTAATAAAAATTAATTTTAAATATTGCGTACATATTATAGAGATAATAATATCATAAGTCATAACTCGCAATTTTTTTTTGGTAACATCATAACTTATAATTTTAGGTTTACGTTTCTCCTACTATACCAACTGGGATGGAGCTTTTTTAGGACAGAGAGAGGCCACGGCCCCCCAAAAATTTTTAATTTTTTTTTATATACATATATATATATATATCTAGTAGTGTTATAATTGTGATATTTTTACAATAGTATAATGATAAGAAAATAAAGAAAAACAAAGTTGAGAAAAAAATAGTAATATGATAAAAAATAAATGTAATATTTAATGTGTCACTATTAAATTATTGGTATAACTTATACTTAGTTGTGATAAAAATTAAAGAGAAAAAGGTTAAAAAAAGAAAGGACAAGTTATAAAGACTCGATTTTTACGGCTACAACTGAAAGCGCCTTTTCAGCCATGAAAATGATCAAGACCAGGTTGAGAAATAAGATGGGGATGAGTTTGATAATTCACATTGAGAGAGAAATTGGAACAAGATTTTCTTTTGAATCAATTATGAGGGAGTTCAAGTCTTCGAAAGAACACACAGCGACCCTCTAACTTAAAGGTAATTCAAGTTATTTGATTTTATTTGCTTTTGTATAATAACTTCACATTACACCTTAAATTTGATTTACGCAGAGCATGACACTTTTTTGGTTTATAAAAAAGTATAGTAACCAGGTATCGAACCTTGTACTCACATACACATGTACTTTTATTCTCACCTATTAAGTTACATGACTGGGACATATAAGCATGACATTTAAATACAAAACTATAATAAAAATATTTAACTGTATTAGGTTCATAAAATACTTGTGCATATTAGTATTTTAACTGAAATTGTGTTGTAATTTTATAGTAAATTTACATGTGTGGGTGTAAAGTTCAGTTGATATCGGATCGAATCTGTTATTTAATATTTATTTTGCAAAATAATTATTTTTTAATAAAATAATTGAAAATTTTAAAGATATTTATCAATGTTTTTAACAATAAAAAATTTAACTACAATAAAAGAGAGAAAATAAAAAAAATCTTGTCTGATAAACAAACATAAGTAACTTCTGATTTTAATCATAATCAATTAAAAATAATTTATTTCCTATTCATCTTTAAAATTAATTATTTTTCAGTACCCTTAAAAATAGGTATTCAAAATTGAATCAAATCTTTTAATATTTTTTTCAGGAACAATTTTTTTTTAAAAAAAAATGAGTTATTAATGCAAACTTAAAAATATTAAAAAAAATTTTGGGTATTTTCAAATTAAAACACATTATTTCTCAAAATATGTTTCTGAAAACTGCTTTTGAACCCGGGCGTGTCAAACAGATTTTTTACTTTCTTATTCTGTTTATGAACATTTATAGCCTTTTCTGATGAGCACACAATGGTATCTTGTAGCCCTGAAACCCACTTTCACCGCAAATTTATGATTTATTGTCTCTCCATCCAAGGCTAACCTAAGAAAAACTTCTTGATTTGTTTTAGATTATTTAAAAGGATTTTTTTAACCTGTGCAATAATATTATTGCACAGGTTAAGAAATTAAAGATAAAAAGTTTTTTTTGAGAAAAACAAAATTTTAATGGATTTGTGTTTAATATACAATTAATGAAGTGTTTTTTTTCCATATTTAGTTTCTTAACTATTGCAATATTGCACAGGTTAAAAAAACCTATTTAAAATTATGAAAAGATAAAATTTTAAAATTTAAGTGATTACATCTCATTTTTAAAAAAAATTTAGCACATGATTGTATACATTTTTTTTTTCAGGTCTTGGTGAGGATGGCTCAACTAACAAAAGGATTTTTTTTTTATTATTCATAAGATAAGACTAGAACTGAAGAACTTGCTTGTGAAAAATAAATAAATAAATCAAACAATCAATATAGAGCAGCAGCGTTTGGTTTTCAATTTTCATGCACGCGACTCCTTTGCTTCAGTATGCAAAAAGCACAATTCATGTAATGCAAACGCATTCGTTCCTAGCACAGATATATAACATAAATTTATTCTCTAAATAGTAAACAAAGAAGAACATTACAATCTATAAATATTAGCTGATTTCTCATAAGCACTGACTTCCAATTCAACCATCACTAATACTCCACATACTCCACATAACATTATATTACAAGAGGTCACAGGATGAAACTTCACCTAATCGAACTAAAGAACTGCACAAATATTCTGAAGCAAACTCTAAAATAAGATTTTAATACAGAGGTGAAATCAAACTTTCATGGTAAATATGAAGGTCCAACCCAACTTTGCTCCAAGTCCCAGGATAAATAAACCTACCAATATTGGAGTTATACAGAACCAAATCAGCAACTGAAGTTTTCAACAGAACAACACCATTTTCCAAAATGCACAATGAGTCAACAGAATTACCCCATCTACCAAGCCGCTCCACACCAGGAATCATCAAATTCATCATAATAGTCCAAGACTCATGAACCCCAAACTCCTTCATCACCCACACAATCCACTGATTTTTCTTCAATTCAAAGTAACAAAAACACAGAGAATCATGCATCACATCTAGTGCAGGATTGCAAACCTCATGACCCTCCCTCTCTGGTAGGAGTACTTCACCAAAAGTTTCCTTCCCTAGATCAAGGGAAATAATCACCCATTGATAATCCTCTCCTTTAGCAATCCAATTCAGGCTGCCACTCACAAATTTCCCTAACCACTTACAGGGATGATACGGGAAATTCTGGATTGTTGTCCATGAATTTGGACCAAATGTAAATATTTTGGTCACAACACTATCAAAATCTTCCACAACCACTAGCACCTTATACTTGTCATTCACATGATCATAGCCAAAGCCACCGTAGGTAAGAAAAGAATTCCTGCAAAGACCTATTGGAAAGCTTTCGGATCTGCACGTAGTAGAAGGGTTCCACAATCCGACGTAACCGTGATCAGTGTCAAACAAACAGAGTAAACCATTACACGAACCGAGAATTTGGAAGTTCTGAGGCAATGTGGAGATAATGGGAAAAGGAGGGGCAGGTGGGTTTTGGAACAGCGAGTGCAGAGAGCAAGATATGATCTTGCTTTCATCATCAATCATGGAAGAGACCAATCGGAGATGGGCCATGTTTGGATCGGCAATTGAGGTGCGAAGGTGATCCTTCGCGAATTGGGGACCGGAAATTAGGGTTTTCCATGATTTGCAGACGCACCTGAATCGCAGAAGCGATTTAACGGGAAGCCTGAGAAGGATCTCGGAGATAAGTTCAGCGGGGAAGAATGGGAATTGCCGGGATGAAGAAGATTCATCGCCGGTGGGATAAACGGGATGGGGCCTCTTGGCGGTGGTTTGGAGCATCGGTAAAGTATATACGGTGGCGTTTGGGTGGTATTGGGAAACGGCGATGCATATATAGCAGTGAGAGTGTGAGAGTGTTATTCGTTTGAGTTATCGTCAATGGTCATCACATAGCAAAAAGTTATATTGAATTAAATGTGAATCGGCAAAAGTTATTACTCATTATTACTCAAATTAAATTACTCAATTAAATGCAACCCTATCCGAAGCCAACTGGCACCGCCAAAAATTACTACTCTCTTCTAATTGATACTCTTTCTATTTCAAAATATAAAACTCTACTCGTTTATTTTTTCTTATCGTTTTTATAAGTACCTAACATGACAATTACGGTTATTAAGAAAATATGTAATTAAGTTAGTTAATATTTTAAGATTTTAAAAAATTATATACTCTTCCATGTTTATCCCTATTTAATGTATTGGGAAGTAGTAAAAGATATCAATTCTTCTTGTAATCAAATTTTGGAATTAAAAAAAGTTGACTCATTATGAAGGACAAACATGAAAAAGGATAATTAATGTTTGTAAATCTGGATAGAGGGTCTTATAAAAAGCACCACTAACATTGTGTGAAAAGGGTCTTATAAATAAGACCGGAGGAGTAATTGAGTAACTTTTTAATTAAAAAATACTCTTTCTCCTAGACAGGTCAAATGACATTGAATATAGGAAAAAGTGCTTAAAATTAACATTAAATAAGGAGAAAAAAAGTTAAGATTTATTTATATTATAGAGCAAGAAGTTTCAAATTTTCTTTGCTTATAACTAGAATTGGAGATAGTAGTATTTTTTTTAAAAATAATAATGAGTCTAGCTAAAATCTCTTTAATACACTTATTAAATTTATTAGAATTAAAAAAATAATTATCAATAAATACTATTTTATTTTTTAAGATTATAAAAAAAATTATATTTTTTAACATCTTTTTATTATATTTTGCTTCATGGGTAGAGCTAGTTCCAATATTTTTTTGGAGCTCAAATATAAAAATTAAATATGAAAAGTAATATGTTAAAATTTGTGTGGGCCAAATTATTTTAAATGTTACTTATTTTTTTATTTTACGAAATTATATATACATATTAATAATTTTTTTTAAAATGAGGTCGGCCCCCTCCCCTAAAATTACACATAGCTTCACTCATGTTTGACTCATTAAATAGTGTTTTTAGGACATTAGATATTACTCTCTCTGGTTCTTTTTATAAGGACTCAGCATGACAATTGTGATTATTAAGAAAAACATTTAATTAAGTTAATTAATATATTGAGATTTTAAGAAATTATATATTCTTTCATGTTTACCCCTATTTAACGTATTGAGAAGTAGTAAAAGATATTAATTTTTCTCGTAATTCAAATCTTGGAATTAAAAAAGTTAAATTATTGTGAAGGGCAATCATGAAAAAGAATAATTAATGTTTGTAAATTTTGATGGAGGATTTTATAAAAAAGGACCTCTAACATTATTTAAAAATAGTCTTATAAATAGGACCGGAGGAAGTATTTGCCAAAAGTATTATCTGTAGCCCTATTTATAAGCTCTTATAAAAAGTATACGAAAATTAATCCTTATTTAATAAAAATTTTGTGACTCCCACTAATTTTTTAAGCATATGAAGGGTAAATATGAAAATAAATAATAAATATTAATCAAACTTACTTTATAGAAGATCTTATATAAAGAGACAAACAATTTTTTTAGTTGGACACCGATAATATAAATGTTGTCGTTGCATTTAATAACACTGGCTCAATAATTTATGACTTATAAACTACTCCTAATTAAAAGTGTTTTTTTTAACAACAAGTGTATATCTTTCGTAATATATAAACTAGTAGTTTACGAAAGGTTACTTGAAATTACAATTTATAAAAAATAGTTTTCCATGATTTGTTGGTATTTGACCTCAAATTATTTATTATATATTCAATTTATCAAATTATTTATTTTTTATCATTTAACAAATATAAATACCTTATTTTATGAGATAATTTTACTAAATATATCTACAAAATTAAAAGACATAAACTAATTTAAGGGTCTTGATATCTAGTGCCCTAAGAGCACTAGATAAAGTTACTAAAAATAGAAAAACAATCATAAGAGCATATTGTCTCGTCTTTCGGAAATATAAAAAACTACACATTCCAATACATTTTTATATATTTAGGCTCTTAAATAGTGCCCTTAGGGCATTGTATATCATTTGCCCTAATTTAAACACAATTGTCATCAATTTAGCATGCATGTAATTACATGCTACGTTCAATACCATTTTTTTGTCTAAATAAGTAAATATACTATAAATTTTAGGCATGTATTTTTTTTAAAAATACTCATAAGAACATCTAAAAAACAATTAATAAAGTATCTGCTAAATAGTTGTCATACGAGAAAGGAATAATTTAAAACAACCAAGCAACGAAAATTTTCATAGCTATAATTTGAACACAATATATTTGAATAACTCCATATCTATATTATGAAGTTCAAGGAACTCCTAGTCATGACAATTTTTTTGCGGCATGTACAATATACTCATAAAATACATAATATTCATAAAATAATATGAGAAAAGACCTTGAATGAGACTTGTGCTACAACACTTACTAAACATTAGTAGAAATACAAAAACATATTAAATGTTATTGTAATTAATCAGATTAGGGAGTAGAATAACATCCATATCCACAAAGCCTACCGCCTACGAGAATGGGCTACATACAACAAAAATTCAAAAAATAAAAAATAAATTCATAAACTAATAAGAGAAGAGACCTTGAACAAGACTTGTGCTACAACACTTACCAAACATCAGTAGAAATACAAAAACATATTAAATGTTATTGCAATTAAGAAGATTTTAATCTGATTAGGGAGTAGAATAACATCCACATCCACAAAGCCTAAAACCTATGGTGATGGACTACATACAGCGAAAATTCAAAAGATAGAAAAACAAAAATTGATTAGTTACTCATCAACTGATTTTTTCCATATCCAATTTGGAATGAAATGTTATGACTCCAACCCTTGGTCATTTACAAAATAAAATTGATAACACAAATGCACAAGAGGAGCACACAAAAAATGAAACAGAATCAAATGAAAAAGTGACTTGAATATATTTTGAGAATGTTGAAGTCTTGTAGAGCTTTTTATAGCCGTTAGTTATGTTTGTCTCTAATATCTTATAACAATTATTTCTGATTGAAATTTTTGAAATGTGATTAAAATTTTCTTCACTTTCCTAATATATTGAAATATTTGAAACGTGATTAAAACTTTTTTCACTTTCCTAATATATCATTCATCGTCACTTGATAAGACTTCTAAAGTCAAACGTAATTAAAGTGACCCGACCTTTTATAGAGATTTCGATTTGGTTTAACTAACTTTACCAAGAATTAAAAAATTTAATTGATATCGATAATTGTTAAGTAAACACAATTAGTTGACTATACTGAAAATATTAAATATCATTTATTAGTTGATTGATTTTATAAGTATATATTTACAGTGTTATTACCAGAAAAAAATATATTTACAATGTATTTTAATATTTATATACTTTCGATTAATTTTAGCTACGAACACTTAGTTTAGTTGGTAATTGTGGATTTTAGTCCACTTGGTCATATACTAAATTTTAAAATTTGGGAGATTACATGTCTTCGAATCTTGATAGTCAAAATTTTAAATAGAATATTGGAGATTTAGGGCTTGTTTGATATCTCTTTTTTGTTTTTCAGTATTTAAAAACTAAAATATGAAAACATCTAAAACATGGTTTTCAGTTTTCCGAATTTACACACAAACTTGTATTAAAAACTCCTCTCACTTTTTTAAAAACGGTTTCTGAAAATTGTTTTATAATACAATTTTTAAAAACTAAAAATCAAAACTGTTCCAAACAAACTCTTAATTTAGAGTTTGTATAGTGTATATTTGCATATATATATATATATAAACCTAACAAGCTCAGATGACCCATTTTGGTCTATGTCAAATGCGATTTCGATTCTTGGTTGTGCGCTTAATTCCCTCTCCCGTCCTCCTCTCCTATTGGACCAATAGGGCCCACTCCTATAAACCATTTTTTTTTTAAAAATATAATTAATAATAATAATATAATATAAAATAAAATTTCTACATATTAAATTGAAATAATAGATATTAATTTAAATTATTTTTATTCTTTGGCCAAAAAGTTCTTATGCTACTATTAGTTATTAATGATTATTTGATGAAGCATTTACCTCAAAATAATAGGAAGGGTTACTAATAATATCATAATAAGTGAGAAACAAATAAAATTAAATTATTGTATATTTATTGTTAGTTAAAAAATAGTTTTGGAAATATTTTCATATACGTTTGTTGGAAATAAGTCCCACATCGTCAGCCTCACTCTTTGTGATGCAGTTTAAATACCTGTTGGGCTACTGCTCATATTGCCATTTGGTTTTGTGATGGAACCTTAACATGATATCAGAGCCGGAGCTTAATGCTTAGCCTGTTACGCCAGGCTCCCAGTTTGTATGGTTCTTCGATACCGCTCGCCTGTTCTAGCAGGCTCTGTTGGAAGAGGGATGTTGAAAATAAATCTCACATCGTCTGCTTCATTCTTTGTGGTGCGGTTTAAATACCTGTTGAGTTACTCCTCATATTACTACTTGGTTTTGTGATGGAACCTTAACAACATTATTACCTAAATTTTAGTCGTAGAGTATAAATCATTTTGCACTTGAATTTAATATTTAAGATATAAATGACTAATATTTACATTCATGTGAACATCGACCTATAAAAAGTTTGAGAAAAATTTCTTTTTATCTATATCCTATATTAACATATAATCATAACAACATAATTGAACTCTAATAATTTTTAAAAAAATATCATTAAAAATTATTAAAAAATATTATTAAATAATTTAAAATATTATTTTTTGTATTTGTAATATTTTAACAAATGTTATATAAAGATCATATTGCTAAAAAGTTTTAATAATATTTTAAAAAATATTATCAAACTATTTAAATATATTATCTTTTTATATTAACACTATTTTTTATAAATGTAATATATAAAAATTATGTTATTAAAAGATTTTTAGTAAATGTTTAAAATGGAGAAGGATCCCATTGCTTTCTTTTAGAAAAAGAAGCAATATTTGCCTGGTATGTCATTTCTTTCAAATCATAATATTGTTTAGCATCCATCAAATTGAACCTTGGTTAATTACTTACGACAATACCCCTATATATTTGGGTGCTTTTTTTTTATGATAAGTAAGCAATTTTGTGATGTATCATACATCAATTATTTGTAGCCGTCCGATTTATTAGTTTTTTATTTGACGTTTGGGATTTACGAGGAGAACTTGCTTAAACGGTTTATGTATTTGTTGCTTTGAAATTTTTGAAAATTATATTTTTGGCACATGGATTTATGTCTCTGTGACGTGAATTCCACTTTCGGACGTGAAACAATTTGTAAACCACATTGAATATTTTGGGTGGTGGACGAGACTCGGTGGTCAGGAACAATGACAGAATGAAAAAATGATCCCAGAAAACGAGCCCCGCCGAAACACCACGAACCATGGCAGAGGTAGAACTTGCTTAAACGGTTTATGTATTTGTTGCTTTGAAATTTTTGAAAATTATATTTTTGGCACATGGATTTATGTCTCTGTGACGTGAATTCCACTTTCGGACGTGAAACAATTTGTAAACCACATTGAATATTTTGGGTGGTGGACGAGACTCGGTGGTCAGGAACAATGACAGAATGAAAAAATGATCCCAGAAAACGAGCCCCGCCGAAACACCACGAACCATGGCAGAGGTAGAAGGCGAAGCTAAAAAAACCTTAAAACAGAGAGGACATAAATAAAACTCCAACCAAAACCATTTAGAGCCCAGCTTCAATGCTACAATATGGGACAAAAAAAAAACTTAAAATAGAGAGGATATAATTAAAATTCCAAGCAAAAACCATTCACAATCCAGTTCAATGCGGAATCATGGAACAAGAAAAAAATTTAACACGGTTTCCATGAAATTAAAATGAAATAAAACAGATCCAGATCTTCAAGACGGTTGCATTGGTTTGACAAAGCGTTTTTGTCGATTAATGCAATTTCTAAGCTCAACAGACTTAAAACCGATTGGTGGGTCTGCATAGTTCATGCTCAAATTCTCTTAATTGGTCTATCAGCAACATAACAGGAACGCAAAATCACTATCTTTAAAGACGCAAATTCTGATTCATTTACACTGCCACTCTGAAGTATGATTTGTGCCCAACCAGTTGGTGGGAACATTTGCAATTCAACAAGTTAGTGGAGGAATTAAAAACCAGGTTTGGTTAATAAAGGCAGGGACACACTTAAGAAGGGTAAAAAATTAAGTTGGGTTTGCACTTCATGATTAAGGACTAGGAGGCAAATAAAAAACTACAATTTAATGTAAGAATGAGAGGGGTAAAACCGGAACTTCAAATGACAAACTTTTTATTCTAAGTAAGTAAAAGTGATGTATCATACATCACATATTTTCACATATTTTACTTACTTATCATAAAAGGCACCATATATTTGTTCTTTAGAAGAAAATGTGTCTTTCACATAAAATCTGTGTAAATAAAATCCTAAACTACTACTGCTACTACCCAAAAAAAGAAAAAAACAACTACTGCTTTTCTCGTGGAATGAAGAATGGGGCAAATATTTGCATTGACATGTATACTAAACATGAAAATATAGATATAATGTAATAATTAATTTGCCTCAATCAAATTGGATGCATTTTTGTCTATCGAAAACAAAAATAATTAAGAAAAAAAAACTTTAAATTTTTTTGTATTTTCTAAAATACCCTTATGACGGGGATGGACCCATGTAATAACCTATGGAGGCAATTGCCCCCACTAGAATTTACATTTTTTTACACTGTTTATTCTATTATAAATAATTGCTCCTGTAGTCTATTTAAATATTAATTTTCTCCCACTAAAACTGTTGCTGAAACAATTTTATTTATTCAGTTTTATAATAGTTTATCATCTAGTTTAAATAATTATTTGGTTAATTATTAAAAAATTTAAATTAATTATATTTATCCTTTCAAAATAATAGAAAATATGTATTATGTATATTTATATTTTGTCAAAATACAATTTTAATTCTCTAACTTATTTGTTTGTTTCAGTTGGCCCTCTAAGTTCAATCCTCTAACTTATGGTTTGGTTTCAGTTTCATCTTCATGCTATTTTCGGTGGTTAATCTTTTGCCGTTAATTTTGATCTAGCAGCCAAATAACATACAACGACGAAATTAAAACTAAACACAAAATGTATCATATGAAAATTGATAGAATTAGCCATAATTTATACATGTATTTTGCCCCACAAAATAAAATCCCTGGATCCATCGGTACTTATGAAAGCTTGTTAGCATATAAGAGAGTGGAATCTCAAATCTGTCTACCCCATGCAACCTGCAAAGCAGAGAAGTCAGCAACCAAGACGCTTGCATGCCCAATATTTCGCATATAGTCACTACATTTAAAGATGTATGATCATTTTTATTTTTTATTTTTTATTTTATTTTGTTTATATCACAAGTTCATTGTGTAAATGACATGTGCATTTTTTGTAATTTAATAAAAGGTCAACAACTATAGCAGTTGAAATTTGAAGACAACCCTTTTCCAACGGAGGAGTCATCGGCCATCGTTGAATGCCACCAACCAAATACACAAACTACTAATTTTCTTTTTTGGACTCCAGCTCTTTATTCTTATATCAAAATTTTAAATAACAGATTTTAGTTATACAGTATAATAATATAATAATTCAAAAATCTTATCGTGTTTAGATGTGAGGAGTATATATATGAAATAAGTTTTCATATACTTCATAATAAAAATAAAATTTGGGTATCTCACAACGAACAATGCTATTCTACACGAAAATTTGAAATACGAAAAAATTGCTTATTTAAATAATTGGACAAAAAAAGTGAATCATGAGATAACCTGCAATAAACCGCTTCGTGAATTTTCCTGTTCATTTTTCATTGTCAATTAGCAATTTTCATCTCACAACTCACCTTTACTAAACGCACCTTAACTAAGCAATAAATAGAATTATACATCCTATCTTAAAAACAGATTTTAATTGAATATGTTAATCTATTATAGTATTATGTAGGTTTAATTACATTTTTCTGTCTCTATAGTATGATAATTATGCAATTTTAATATCCATAATTTTACGTGAGAGATTTTAATTTTTAAAGAATTTCAAATGTGAAAATAAGATCTTAAGTTTAATTCTTATTTAATTTTTTTAGGCTAAATTATACTTTTTTTATCCAAATTATAGGGATAAGTGCAAATTAGTACCAAAAATTTTTTTTTTTCAAATCGATACCCCAATTCTCTTGAACGGTCCACGTTTATCCTCGGCGTTAATAAACCGTTATATTTTAACTGTGGAAGCTTAACGGCGTTAAACTTGTACACATGTCACATTATGAGTGGTTCATCAATAATATTAATAATAATACTAATTTTTTTAATTAAAAAAAATTATATATAAAAATGCAAAAAAAAAGAAAATTCATCTTCTTCCTTTTGCGTTCTCCTTCTTCTTCTGCGTCCTTTTTCTTCTTCTTCTTCCTTCTGTGTTCTTCTTCTGCATTCGTCTTCCTTCTTCTTCAAACCCAAAATCAAAACGCAAATTAAAACATAAAGAATGCTAACCAAATCGATAAAGGAAACCAGATAAACCTAGTGAAATTGCTAAATTCAACCTAGCAACAACAAAATCCAACAGGTTGGTCGGAGGGCTGATGAGACCTGCCTTGAATAGCAGGTCACCCCTGTGGATGCACTTTAACCTTAAAAAAAACTAGCAACAACAAAGATGAAAGAAAAATTTAGAACCCTAATCCCAAATTAATAGTTTATCTCAATTTTGGAGCCCTAATCCCTAAGTTTCAAAACCATAATGGAAGGGAAATGTAGAAAACAAAGGAAAAGAAAAATGAAAATCAAAATGTTTTTGGGCCGTGATTCTGGGTTTAGGGAAGGAAATTGAAAAACAAATCATCTTTTAATTTGGTGTTGCAAATGGAAGAAGAAAGATGGAAGAAAAAAAAGAAAATGAAGAAGGAAGATGCAGAGAAGAAATAAAATGTTTTTTTTTTCATTTTTAATATAAAAACTATTTTAATTAAAAAATAAACAAAAATACACATTTGGTTCTTTATGTTTTGTCGAAGTCCTAGTTTGGTCCTTTATGTTTATTTTGTCTCAATTTGGTCCCTTACGTTTGTTTTTTGGACCAATGTTAGACTCTTCTTTGAATCCGTTAGTCTAGTTAAGAGAATTGCATACGTAGTATCTACATGACATTAAATTGAATTTTTCTTAAGCGTATGCAGTTCTGTTAACTTAGACTAACGGAGGCACGCTTAAGAAAAAAATTCAATACGGTGTCGTTTTAGTTTGGAAAGGGATGACAAGTATCGCCGTTAATTCCATATAGGTGTCAGGTATGCAGTTCTATTAACTTTGACTAACAAATTCAAAGAAGAGCCCAACGTTGGTCAAAAAACAAACGTAAATGATCAAATTAAGACAAAATAAACATAAAGAATCAAAGTATAACTTGAGAAAAACATAAAGGACTAAATGTGTATTTTAAACAAAAAAAAATTATTATTAATTATTAATATTATTAATTATAAATGGACCACTTAAAATGTGACACGTGTACAAGTTTAACGCCATTAAGCTTCTACCGTTAAAATATAACGGTTTATTAACGCCGAGAATAAACGTGGACCGCTCAAGAGAGTTGGAGTATCAATTTGAACCAAAAAAAAATTTGGGTACTAACTTGCACTAACCCCTATAGTTTGGGTACCAGAAGTGTAATTTAGCCATTTTTTTATAGACAAAAGTATACTTACAAAAATTCGAAACGAGAAGTTGTTACTTAAAGTTTTATTTTCTGGCCATCACATTAATTTGTTGGATGAATTTCTGTTATTAAAAAATCTATTTTTTATGTTATTGAAATTTGTGATAAGAATTATGATTAGTTCATTATTTATGATATCAATATTACTAACTTATCATTTAAATTATACAAAATTTAAAGTTAGATTCAATTTTTTTATTTTTTATTTTATATTTAAATTTTATAAAAATTAAAATATTCAATGGAAAGAATTAAAACCAAAATTACAAATTAAAAAATCATAAAGACCAAAACTTAAATTAAAGATATTAGTATTTATATTAGTTACACTTCATGAAATTTTCGACAATCGTATTGCATAGTTAGTCATATAAACTCTCATATTTTATATTATATGATCAATTTTAAATAATATTAATATTTCAAAATATGAGATCTCATGCAATTTTTTATAAGCATTAATTTTTTTTCTATATTTGTTAATTGTAATTAATGAGATTTTATAAAAAATAATTAATGCAATAATAAAAAAAAGTTAAAAAGATTATATAAATTTTTAAAAAATTAATAAATTAATTAATTTTATTATATATTTTTTTAATAAACGTAATTGTACAAATATAATCATACAAGATGTAATAGAAGGAGTATTTGACTACCATAATTAATTAATTAATTATCTAAGAATCATCTAAAAATATACTACTAGTGAAGTTGATCGAAATATACTACTAAAAAGTAAATTAAAGTTTGTTTTTACACACAACATAACATCATTATAGAAATATATAAGTAAAAAATAAATTAATATATTAATATGTTAATATGAATATAAAAAATTTGTTCACGTTTTATATTTTTGGTCAACAAAAGTTTTAGAACAATGTAAATAATCAATAAAAAAATAGTAAAACAAAAAATTTGGTGTGAAACGATGTAGTATGATGTATCCCAAAGGTGGGCCTTTTTATGCAATTGTCACCTTTGGACCTAAGAAACTTCCGAGAGCTGGTCACTATTTGGGCGGTGATTAGAGCACCAACAAGCATGGAGCGAATCTGACGTGGACGAACAGAAATTACACACGTGTAATATGGGTCCCACCCACATGCATCCATGAAGACAAGTTGCATATAAAAGGGATACGATACCCTTTTGCTCCATTCAAAGCACGCCTCAATCTCATCGTGTTTCTCTCCATTCCTTTCGCATTCGCAAAACCCTTACGATTTGTGAAAGGTAAACGCACAACCCCTCGCTCCGTTTCACTGTTTTCCAGATCTGAAAACTTTTGATAAATAGATCTATTGCTCTGTCGTTTCTATTTTGTTCTCAATTTTGTTCGATGTTCGATCCGCATTTTGTTCGTGGTTTGAATTCTGTTTGTGTTTGCGTTTGTTGTGTTACTGTTTTATTGTTAAGTATTCAGAAATGATAGATCTGTGTTTGCTGTATTTGGTTTTCTGTGATCTGACACAGATCCGCTTGATCTGTAAGCTGAACTGTTGGATCTTAGAAAAAAAAGTTTTTTTTTTCGCTTTAAAGTTGGATCTGTGTTTCCTATCCTTCTAATGATTTATATTATTATCCTTTCAGGGTGATTTAATGTTTAAGTTATAATTTACTTATGTTTACTTTGAAAATGGATTAAGGTTGATCATCTACTGAATTTTTACCTGGGTTTGGATGTGATAATGTTCTAATTAAATAATGGATTATGATACTTCTATTAGTTTTCAGTAGTCTTCATTTCTGTTTACCGCATATGAAATTGTATGACAACTTCTCTATAAATTTTCATTTATGAACTCAATAAGTCGGATATGTATGTTGGTGTAGTTTTTGCTGGATCTGATTATCTCCTTGGTCCCCTTTGTCCTGGTTTTGAAGTTGTACTATAGATGGTTTAAACTTCTGTTCTCTCTCTTTTGTTATTTGTATTTTGGATATCTGGATTATATGAGTGTATCCTCTATTGCAATATTATGTAGCCCTTATTCTTGTGTTGATTATAAAGGTATTGAAAGCTGTGCTTGATTTAACGGTGATGGAACTGTGTTTATATGTTGTATATTTTTCATGGCCTATACTCATTGACTAGTGTATACTTCGGCGGAGCTTGATTTATATCAAACCTTAATTGACATTTGATACTCTTACATTTTTCAGGATCATGGTTGATCAGGTTCAACACCCAACAATCATGGAGAAAGTTACTGGCCAGCACCACATCCGTTCTGGTCTTTCATCTGGTATTAAGGGTTATGATGGAGCCTTCCGCCATCCTGCTCTGTACCAAAGACGCTCATTCGGGAATTACTCAAATGCTGCATTGCAGTATCCAGTGATGCCCGCATGCAGAGCTACTATGGATTTGTCTGGTGCCGTAACAACAGCCTCCCCTGTCTTGGCTGCTGCTCCAGCAGAGAAAGGCAACTTTCTGATCGACTTTCTCATGGGTGGTGTTTCCGCTGCTGTCTCTAAAACTGCTGCAGCTCCCATTGAACGTGTTAAACTTTTGATCCAGAACCAGGATGAAATGATCAAAGCTGGTAGGCTCTCTGAGCCCTACAAGGGTATTGGCGATTGTTTCAAGCGAACAATTCAGGAAGAGGGTATGGTTTCCCTATGGAGAGGTAACACTGCAAATGTTATCCGTTATTTCCCCACTCAGGTCAGTCGGCTTTTACCTTCTATTTTGCTTTTTCCAAATGTTGTTGTTTATTATACATGATGCTAACTTTGTGTTTTGAATTCCACCAGGCTTTGAACTTTGCATTTAAGGACTACTTCAAGAGACTTTTCAATTTCAAGAAGGATAGGGATGGCTACTGGAAATGGTTTGCTGGCAACTTGGCCTCTGGTGGTGCTGCCGGTGCCTCATCCCTTTTGTTTGTTTACTCTCTTGATTATGCTCGTACCCGTCTTGCTAATGATGCCAAGGCTGCAAAGAAAGGTGGAGAGAGGCAATTCAATGGTCTTGTTGATGTCTACAGGAAGACATTGGCTTCTGATGGTGTTGCTGGACTTTACCGTGGTTTCAACATCTCCTGTGTTGGAATTATTGTGTACCGTGGTCTCTACTTTGGAATGTACGATTCCCTGAAACCAGTTGTCCTGACTGGTAAAATGCAGGTTGGTTTTCATTTTAACCAAACTCCCATAGTTGTCTGTGTTCTAATCATGATAATGCGTGATGGTTTTAGCTTGTGCTTGGTTCCATATTTGGATTACATAAATGTGAATCTTTTTATACACAATTAAGAGTATATTGCATTTGATTATTTGGATTCGCATTTGATTATTTGGATTCACATTTGACTTGATTTGATTTGTCTCCATGAATGTACACACTGAATCAAAACACAGAAAAGGGTCTTGAAATTTCCATTTATTGTTGTAACCATTTGCTGAATGCCATTGTTATTTCCCTTCCCTTGACCATTGCAGGATAGCTTTTTCGCTAGCTTTGCCCTTGGATGGCTGATTACCAATGGTGCAGGTCTAGCATCATACCCAATTGACACTGTCAGAAGAAGAATGATGATGACCTCTGGAGAAGCAGTGAAGTACAAAAGCTCCATGGATGCTTTCTCACAAATCCTCAAGAACGAGGGTGCCAAGTCCTTGTTCAAGGGAGCTGGTGCTAACATCCTCCGTGCCGTTGCTGGTGCTGGTGTGCTTGCCGGTTACGACAAGTTGCAGGTGCTTGTCCTCGGCAAGAAGTATGGATCTGGTGGCGCTTAAATTTTCTAGCGTTGAATTTTATTATTATTTTGGTTTAGATGGCGATGAAAATCAATTTAAGTTTCGAGAGTTTAGACTAATTGCTGCGGCAAATTTTGTTTTAATAAGTTTTATCTCTATGGGATTTTGTCCCTAAACTGTTTTAAATTTCGGATGATAACTTTACATCGAAAGCATGATTTATTTTAGTGGCAGGTTAAGCAACTGCCACTTGGAATACATTGTTTGATTTTGAAACATCATTATAGATTCTTATTTCTAGAATAAAATGGCAATGAACATCTTTATTTGGATCATTTGATAATTATTATTTTTCTGGGTGAAAAGCAAGTCTTGCGCGTATAACCGAACCGAATTTATCCGTGTTGTTTAATTACGTTTTTATTAAATAGCAGAACTGATCTCTAATTTTAGTTATTGATTGTTTCTTAGGATTCTTGATTCCTAGCAGCCTGTTTTTTAGCTTGGTTTCTATAAAATCAATATAGTATTCTTTAATTTAAGTTTGTTAATTTCTGATTGAATTGAAGTTGACAAAACTGTTGTGTTTAGTTTCTTAAAAGTAAATTTGATGTTCATGATACTGTAACACATGTTTAGATAATTTTACTGTATTTTCGGTGAGTAACACTAGCCAAATATTCTCATCGGGCAAAATGAAGATAAACATATGAAGATCCAAAAATCATTTTAAGTTGAGCCAACTTACGTAAAGAGTTAAAGTCCTTATTCCATGAAAATGTTCTTAAATCCTCAATCTTGCTTTGAATTGATAACAAGAAAGCCTCACAAATAGATGGTGTGCCTTCAAATACCCACTTGTTTCGTTTGGGCTTTACCCAAAGGGATTGGGTAAATGACATTTGTACATTTACTATGTACCTTCATCATTTACACATAATTCATTCATAAAATAAAAAGTCAGGGGGCAGACCTTATTATTTCCATGTGCGGCAGATGCGGTTAAATTGGTTTCCATCCAAGTGGGTACAGAGAATTGTATAATTTTGGATAAAAAAACAATTTCAATAGTTTTTATTTTGATCCCAACAAATTTACCAACATAAGGTTGTCTAAGTACTCTTAATGTTTTTAATGTCAGATGGATTAAATTAAAAATGAGTATTTAAGTATAAGAACTAAATTAAAAAAATATGTATTACATAAATATCAGGCTGAAAATGAGTGTCACGTACAAAGATCAAATTAGAAACAAAGTTAAGATCAATCAAATGCTGTGGACTAAGTGATTTTTTTTTTAAAAATATATACAGAGATGAGAGACACAATTGAAAACAATGGATGAAATTGAAATTGGGCATGACCTATAAAAACAAAAATTATATTTACAAGTTAACAACCCTTGCTAATTGTGAGAAAAGAGCAATGAGAGGCTGGATTGTTGTGTTTTGAAAGGTGAAATGAGAATAAGCAAAAACAAAATATAAAAATGAATTATGTTAAAAAATAAAAATAAAAAAATTCAAGATAGAGCTTAAATAAACTTGAAAAACCATCATTGATGCTTTAGGCAACAGCGACTTAATGAGGCAGAAATTCTACTTTGGCTTAATTTTTGATGTTTGACTGGCTTTTTTCAAGATCTTAGCATATTTTTGATATACCTCTAACCTCTGTTTTCCTTTTCTAAAAAGCCATATTGTGTGTGTTTCAATAAAGCATTATCAATTCCTTGCTTGCAACCAAGGTCTTCTGTGGTCCCATTCCATTTACTGTTAATCACATTCAAAATTCATATTTTGATTCATTACACAATACCCCATCCATGATGAGAAACATTATATTAAGAATTCAGGCATATAGAACAACTTGGAAGGCTTTCTTTCTGTATATATATACAAACTCATTTTCATAATTTTGGACAATTTGGTGGTCCCAAAACTTCACTATCCATCTATTTAATCTATGCATGTTTAAAATGCATAAGGGAAACCAAAAGAAGTTTATATTAGAACAAATATGAAGTTTCCATAAATCCAGAAGGGAAAAAAAAAAAAAACGAAAAGGAAAAGTTTGCAATGTCATGGCATTCTTGTGGGATTTCAATGTCTGCAAGTTGAGTTTCATGTTGATTGTGTTTTATTCCAAAATCCAAAACTTTATGTTCAGACTGTTATTTCTGATCGCCTACCATGTTTTGATTTCATGCATTTGTATATAACTATATATTCTTATATTAATTAATATTAATATTAATTTTCAAATTGATTGAACTGAAAAAAGAAGTTGGGCAAAAATTGCAGCTTTGGCCACCCACTTGACTTGCCTCTGGCCAAACCAACCTCTGACAAATTTCAACCGCCACTATTTTTATTTATTTATTTATCTTGCTTTTCTTGTGAGCTGTGACTACTCTCTTTCCTGTCATTTTTAACACCAATTAATCAAAATATGAATGTGTTATATTTTTTTTTTGTTTCACATTTACCCACAAGAAACAAAAAAACAAATTTGCCCCAGTCTAATTGCAGTTGGCAACAAAAGAAGACGACAATGTTAGTAGTATAGCTATTGTAGTTGGTAAATTACTTTTATTAAAATTAACTTAGAAGTGAGACATAAATTAATTATTTTTTTATAGGCCAAACACACTCTCTCACATTATATTACCCTTAAATTTACTTCTAAATTTACTCTACCCGGAATTGAACCCCTTTTCTTAAATTCTAAGAACTTCTTTTTATACCACTTGAACTATAAGCTTTCGGCAAGACATAAACTATTTATGATTGTTTGTAAAGTCAATAATCAATAATGCTACTTTTTATGTTTTTTTGGTAGAAAAAACAAAAGAAAAATAATTTGTGTCCATGTTCATGCGCGCTTTGGAAGTGTGGCACAAGGATTAATACATTCACGTAGAAGATAAACCATGGTCCATGGACAGGGCCTATCTAAAAATTTAGAGATACAACACGAAATTTATGACAGAACATTTTATTTTTTAAATTTTTTTTATATTAAAAGTTTTGTTAAGGTATAGACTTATTTTGTCAGAACATACCATACCATAATCTTAGAGAGCAATTATACTAGAATTTACATATCGTTCATCAATGAAAAATAAATTTAACAGAATGAGATGGTGAACCCCAAATTTGATAAAGCAATGATCCAAGACTCCAACCACTTGGGCCAATTTTCATTAACTCGACAGAAATTATTTTAATATATTATCCATTTATTCTCATTTTAATTTTTTAATTTTCTGGACCAAATTTTTTTAATTAATAGATAATATTTATTCAATTTTTTTTAACATAATTCATCTCAGATACAATTTAATCAATTTTAAGAGATCAAAAGAGTATTACATGTATTATAATAGTGAATATAAGGTGATTTCCTTTAAATGGATACAATTAATAATCTGACTCATATCACGAAAATAAAATGATATTTTTAGAAGTTTGATAAGGTATTTTGACTTGTTTTTACGAAAAAACGCATTAAAGAATTACAATTTTAAAACTTAAGTAAACTATTTAGTTCTTCACTATAATTTCTAGAAAAACAAAAAAACAAAAAGTGTACATCAATATTATACTTTTTCTATAAAATATGTATGTATATGTAAGAATAATAGATGTGAACTCTCATATGTTTTATAGATAAAAAATGCTAAATTCTGTTATTTATTTAATTTTGACAAGTGTCTCCTATTTTTTATTAAGCATTTGCTTTTTGAAAGAAAGATGACGCTGGTCAAAATTAAGTGGATATGATGATTTGTATGAGAGTTTACTAGAAAGATTTAATATTACTCTTTATAAATTGAATATGTTGACATGTTTCAAATTATAATTTTAAAATACTTTATAAAAGTGTAATTTATTAACTTACTCTTTTTAAAACATTAAGTGAAAATGATGATAACTTACTCTTTTTAAAACATAAGTGAAAATAATGATAACAAATTTAATATTTATATATTATTAATTTAATTATTAACCATTTAAAGAAAATTATCTCATATTCATCCGAATCACATTGTAAATCACACTATATACACACTTATAAGGTATTTTTTTTTTATAAGTAAAAATGTGTTTACAGAGGTTTGAATTAAGGAGCTGCTACTTAAAGTAACACTTACCAACCATTTGACCAACCTGTTGAATGGACACTTATAAAATATTCGACTAATAATAAATATTTTGGTCCATAATAAAAATAAGAATGCATGTCCACTCACTCCTCTTTCAGTTTTCTACTCTCTCTCCCTCTCTCTCTCCAAACAACAATGTCCCTTTTCATTTTGTATCTCCACCACTTTTCTCCCGTTCCAATTCCCTGCATCTCTTTACTTCTCTGATTCCGATTTCACCAATTGCACAAAGGTTAGTCCCTCACGCCTCGATAATCTCTTCTTCTCTGTTTCCTTCCTCAAAACAATTCACCAAACACGCTATCCTAATTTAATTTACTCCATCACCATTGTCCTTTTCCCTGCTTAATTGTTTTTCTTCTTCTTTCTCTTTTTCAAAATCATAAGATTCATTTCCGCATGAAATCTCGCGCCGATTCATTTTATGTTTTTACGAGCCAACCAAAATAGAGTAATGTAATTTTAATATTATTATACAGAATAAAGAAGAAAAAAAAAAGCGAGAATCTCGTGGAACCTGTCTGAGCTTTTCTCACGGGTTTCGTTTCTAGAAGGGTTTTGTTTTTATCCTTTTTGCCACAAAAGATAACAATGTGCGCCAAAATGAACTGGGAGAAATGGATTTTTTATGCTGGATTATTTTAATATATTTTTTTTGGTGGGTGGGGGTGGGGATAATTGTTGATTATCTTTAGAAAGAAGAAATGAAGAATACATTGATTTATGGTAAGAAAAAATTAACTGTTTTGGTTGTTATACAAGTTTTTCTTGCTTTGTCAGGGTACTTGGTGGAGCAATCTGTCACCACCTTTTGTTGAATTCGGAAGAGCTTGATCGGGTAAGGGATATCATATTATTATATTATTATTGTTTTGCTTTGTGAAATGTGACTTCCTTTTTATAATGTAGGTTATGTTTAGTGATGTGTAATTTGGCTCTTTCTGCAGTAGTTGTTGTTGGAGTAAAGCGGTGGTTCCATCTTCAAAAATGAATGATGATAGACAAATGGAGGCGCAGTACATAGATACTGGTTTTCCTTATACTGTTACTGAAAGCTTCATGAATTTCTTTGGTCTCACGCATGTACCCATGAATTATGCCCATGATGGCCCAGTGATTGATCAGGTTTTGTTTCTAATTCTTGTTGTTTCCAATTCTCAACTTGCCTTTTACTCTTATAAAGTTCAACAGAGATAATCAAAGAAAATGCTGCTGGATTTTTGGTGCTGTATATTATTAGTTTTGGTTTGGCTAGCAGGTCTTAGATCCATGCTGTCCCATGAATTGGTAATGAGTGTTGTTGCAGGGATTTATTAGTTCTCATTGAACCAAAATGAATTCTGTGTGAGTAGGTTGGCCTGAAAATATGGAATAAAAGCGGCTATTTCAATCCTTTTTTGTTTTTCATTTTTATAATGGGAAATAATAAGAAGGTCGAGTATTATGGTGATGTTACAATGAGAGTATCTTTTCTTTGAGTTGAGTTGAAATAGTGGATAAAATTGCTGCATTGAAAGTGATTGTATGTCACAGGAATGCCTCCTGTTAACACATTTATATCTTGAATATCAAATTTGCCTCATTTATATGTGTATTTGAACTTCACTAATTTGAAAAGACACCCCTTCTGCAAGTAATAAAAAACGTGAGTAAATAAAAATCTTACACTGCCTTATTATCTCATATTTTACCATTTCACGATTATGTAATACTTTTTTCTCAATGAAACATGGTAATAACATGTGTTGTCATATGATGTTTGTCCAGGAAAGTGTTTACTGGTCAATGAACATTAACCCGTATAAGTTTGGATATTCTGTTCCTGGGAGTACATCTTATTATGGCTATTATGAGGTAAATGATCATTTCCAAAGAATGGAGATCAATAGGGGAGAGTGGGAATGCCCTTTGACACCAACCATGGACGAACCTGCTGCAACTGACTCTTCATCTGGAAGAGACGGAGTCACAAACATGCAGACCATCCCTGAAGAATGTTAGTTGAAACTCTGTTTCTTTTTACAGCCTTGTAACGTTTAACTTTAGCATAAATTTTGGTGGTTTTTACTGAACACATTTTTCAAACTATTTTCTAGTGTCACGCTAGCAGCAAATTATTGTTTGTAGGGAGGGGTTGTAGATGTAATTTAGAGAAGGTGAAACTTAAACAATAGCATCTTTGTTGTTTAGGATATCATTTGCAGGAGTCTGCAACTTGCATGCTACCTTTAGATGTAAAGCTTGTATTTTCATTTTGTTCCCCACTGTATATTGAGCTAAAGTTGAAGCACTGTTTAATTTTGTTATATTTAAGAAAAGTATGTGTTTCATACACTAACATAATAATTGTTCTGCGTTTGTTTTGTAGGCAATCCAGATCATCAAGAATCCAGTAGCAGCCAGGTAGGAAGCTTTCTTAGAATGTCTAAATTTTAGAGTTAAACCATTGGTTCCACTAGTAACCAACTTTTTAACAACAGTTGCAGTAATTCAAGCTCATCCCCATGTATTTTCACTATTGCTCAATCAAAGCCTCAAACTAGATTTTGCCCAAAAAACAGTTGCAATAACAGCATTTAGCATATGAATTATATATCAAATTTCATGTAATGCATCTTCTAAGACTTTTCCTGCCAAGAGCTCTCATTGAATATACCCTTCTTATAGAAGGAGACTGAATTATGGGAATGAATGAAATTTTGGGTGATAGGTTGCCCATAACTTGTAGCATCCTCCATATAGATGATGCTTGAATTCTCTGAACTGGTTTCATGTGCTACCAAAGAACACAGTGTGTCTTTACGTGTGTTTTCTACCTAATAAAGACTCGAAATTAGATGGCTTAAAATGAATTGAGTTTTTAATCCATTGTGTGCACTAATGCAGGTCATGTGGCAAGACAACATTGATCCTGATAATATGACTTATGAGGTGTGATGCAGTTATCAACTTATGGACTTTATACTAATGCATGCATCTCTCTCTTTCTCTCTCTCTCTCTGTGTGTGTGTGTGCGCATGTGTGTTTTGTTCAGTTATGACTTATTGACTTACTAAGCATTAGGTGCACTGTTTCATCCTAGAAAGTATTATAAAGTATTGGATCCCAAATTCTTCATGAGGTGGCAGAGAGGCAATGTTGGCATGTATATGCTGCACAGTCAAAAGTCCCCCCCCCCCCCCCTCTCCCCTCTATTTCCATTTTGTTTGTTTGTAAAGCAAATTCAGATATAGGTCCTGTTTGGAAAGGCTTATGCGCAACTTATGGAAATAGCTTATGGGTTCCTATAAGTTGTTTTCAGCTTATTTTCGTAAGCTTCTTGAAGTAGCTTATTAGAATAAGCTGTTTTTAGCTTATTCAAGTAAGTTTTGCAATTTGTTCTAAATAAAAACCTATAATTTGAAAATAGCTTATTGCATAAGTACTTAATTAAGCTGTGTACCAAAACACACCCATAATTATGTTAATACATCTTCAAAGTTCTGTATAGAGAAATGAGATCATTTTTTGCATTCTTAAGTTATCATATAAAAGTTAGGCATGGTTTTAATGACATTCCAATATATTACACACTTCCATTCTGAAAAGTTTTCTTTGATTGGCCCAAAAAATGTTATTTATCAAGCAATAAACAAACAGTTGTGTTACCTTAATTTTAGAATGTTTGCATTATAGGGAAGAGCACTTTGAAGTAAAGCATGTTTCCATATTTTAATTGGTTGTAGTAATAGTAAATTTAGAGACAATACGGTTCAATAGAAGCTGTTTTATATGTGGCAGGAACTACTGGACCTGGGCGAGGTGATGGGAACTCAAAACAAAGGTCTATCCCAAGAACTTATTGATATGCTTCCAACCTCGAAGTACAAATTTGGGAGCTTATTCAAAAGGAAAAATTCTGGAAAAAGGTAATATCTTGGTTCCTGCTCTTTTTTATTGGTGGAATAGGTTAGGGTTAAAATAATTGTTGAGATGTTTGAACTTTGAAAATCAAATGGGTTATTGGTTTGTTTAGGAAACTGAAGGGAACATGGGTGGATAATTAAAATTAGAATAATTAACCTTAACCTTTAATCTTATCATAATCCATGTATTGAAAAATAACAGGGAAAAGTGACATTTATGCAGTCCTTATAAATTACAGGCGTTTTTGTGATTATAATTTGAGCAAATTTGTGATTCACTGTATTTTCATTACCATTAATAACTGAAGTGATGAAAATGGAAAAGAGTTCTACTTTGCTGTTCTCAATTCGTGATGTCCCTTTATTAATTTCCTCCCCCATCATTCTCTTGAAATAGAATGCTTATTAATTAAATATATTTAATATCTTGAAAACATAAAAAGCGTTCAATATATTTTTCAGCAAATATTGAGATTGAGAAAAAAGATATTATTAGAGAAATTTAGAATTATTTTTAAATGTCAGCTTCTAATCAAAGTGCTTGGAAAACAGGTGTGTGATCTGTCAGAGTTCATATAAAAGAGGTGACAAGCAAATAAAATTGCCATGCAGCCATGTTTACCATGGTCAATGCATTAAAAAATGGCTTAGCATTAACAAGGTCAGTCAATGTGTTGTTCTGAACTTCCATCTCTACAAATTTTATTTGGCCCTTACATCTGATATTTTCTTTTCCTTTTCCAGAAATGCCCAATCTGTAACATTGAGGTCTTTGGTGAGGAATAAACAAAATAGCATCAAAGCAGAAAATTTTCACAAGCAAATGGAGTTTACTTTCCTCCATCAATATTTTCCCTTGTTTCATTTCGCTTTCCAATTTAAATTTCTTACACGTAGATAGGTGGATTAGAAGGAACTTACATGTTACATAATACTTGTTCTGATACTAGAAATATAGCCAAAATTAGCATCTTCTAGTGATTAGTGGTTAATATAGTTTGATTTTGTGTATCCTTGTGATTTGTGCTCTTCTAGCTTTGGTTCCTTGTAAGATCGAAGAAACTAGCATTTCATTTACATAAATAACTCATAAGAATGATTGAATGGATGAAAAAAAAATACTAAGAAATTTTCTAAGTTGACTTTGCACCGTTTTAATGTATTTCCTTAAGAAAAATAACTTTTTTTTTTCTTTCTTAAAGTAAATGGAGTTTAAAATTTTTATAACCATGGAATAAGTTTATGGAAATCAGTAGAAAAAAATCTCTGAAAAGTTAAGTTGTTTTTTAGGAGTAAGGTAAGTAAATTTTAGTAATTCATTGTATAGAAGAGATGTTTATGCAAAGGAAGTCATTTAACAAAGTTGGCCAAATCGGTACATTTTGTGAGTACTAAAGTTAAGTGAAGTGGGTTGATGCACCAATAATAGTTGTCTTGTCTAAACTTGATAATTTACAATTGGCACAAAGTTTGCAAGTAATAGTCAAGTTAAGCTAAATGGCATAATTGAAGGTTTCAGTTATGTAATGGTAGTCGGGAATATATTCTATTTCTATTCTATATTTAAAGGAGTGATTATGATTTTTCAACCGGTTACCTTTTTGTATGTATGTATATATATATATTTTCTAGAACACCAAACCATCCTCTCTCTCA
Organism: Cyamopsis tetragonoloba; assembly: GCA_037177725.1. NCBI lineage: Eukaryota > Viridiplantae > Streptophyta > Magnoliopsida > Fabales > Fabaceae > Cyamopsis > Cyamopsis tetragonoloba. Next base: position 65,171,363 of record CM074121.1, read on the forward strand.
TTTGTGGACGACAGAGGCTGCAACCCCGCTGCTAGGCACCACAACCATTTCTTTTGACTTACAAATTCATCCATGCATTTAAGCCAAATTGCTCTTGGCTCTTCATTTTTAACTTCATTAAAAGAGTATCTGACCTGCTATTACAAGTGATTGCTTATAACTATCCGGTCATCAAAAACTCAAGTTTACGTACTATATTTGAATAACTAAATTTATTAATATTATCTTTTTTAAAAAAATAAGAGGTTTAATCTTTATCTTCTAACCTAAACTATTTAGAAAGTTATCAAAAAGCATTATTAAAAAAATCTTTTGTAATTAGTTTGGAGTAGTTTTATTCTAATTACCAACAAAAAGTAATAGTTTTCTTCTAAGTTTGCTTATATGATATGAGACGTTAGGCGAGCAGTATAATAAAATAAAAGTGTGTGAATGTTAATAGATCTCTCCAACTCCAACGGTCAAAAGCAACCCAACGTGAGTTCCTAACGTTCACTCTCTTTCTTTCCCTCTAAACCCTTAACGGTCACATTCGCAACCCTTTACTTCTCTCGTGTGACTCTGATTCTTCAATTGCTTCTCTCGTGTGACTCTGATTCTTCAATGGAACCCGCGAAAATCGATTGGAAGAAAGTAGAATGGAATTTTGTTGAAGACGAACTCTACGAACACATCAACGCCCCCAAATGGGTTGACTTCTTGTCCCTTGACCATTCCTTCCACGACGATGAAGCCTGGTTCTGCAAACCTGGTATGTAACAATTCGTAACTGGGTTTCCCAAACTTTCCTTCTTTTTTTCGTTAATTTTCGTGGGCTTTGCAGATTGCAACCATCCCAAGACAGCAGAGGATTTTCTCAGATCAAAAACCCCTTCCAAGGTTTTCCATTCTCTTTTTCCTTCTCTACCCTAATCATAGACCCTTTTCTTCATTTGCCGTTTCGCAGCTGAGAGAGTGCAAGAGAAGACAATTTCTCTTACGGACCTAAGATTCTCTCTCAATCAGATAAAAATTGGAACTTTAGCTGGTTTTTTTATTTATAAGATTTATGTGTTTCTTCTCAAACTGAATTGAGCTTCTAATCATGGAATTCAACTGTCTTGTTAACTCTTTTTCTTTTCTTTTGTCTTGAAGGCTTTTAGCCCGACTTATGTTTCAGAAAACCTTCCTTGTGGTGACCAAAATAGAAGGTAATTACTAACTATAAATAAACAACATTCTTTCTTTTGTTATCAATTTAGGGTTTTGTTACAAGTTTGAAATTCACCAATTTGTGTATTGGTACAGAGATATGAAAATCAAGAGAAGGGTACAGATGACAAATTCAGCATCTCCCCAAGATGACAAATTCAGATTCAACCAAGACACAGAAAACCAAAACCCCAATCAGTGTAATCCTTCAATTAACCCCTTTAAGACCATGAAGGCCACAATCAAGTCGAGTGAAGAAAAGAAGAAACTATTTGATGACACATTTCAGGATCACAAGGAGGTCCCTTCATTGAGGTCAACTCTCTCGGCCAAGAATTTGTTTGCCGGCAGGCCTATTCTGAGTCAGATCACAGAATTCTGCAATGAAATAAAGAGGCTAGCAACAAGAGCTAGGGAGAAAGAAAATGCCAGAAGTTCGAGCCAAATTGAGAGTGAAGAGGTTGTGGAGAAGAACCCTTGTCCTGTTCAAGCTTTGGCAGAGTCAGATAGAAGAGAGAAAGAAAGGAAGCCATTGCTTGAAATGAGCAAAGGTGAAAGATTGGAGGGGGCTGTTAAAGGGACGCAACAGAGAATAAAGAAGTAAGCATAGTTAGTGATATTCTAAACTTTATAATCTGTGTGTTTCATTAGTATAGTTAGTGATTGTAGTGTAGCCTAAGATCCATCCATGTTGAAAATTTAGGAATTGAATGGAAAATTAGAAAGTGGTACATTTTAGTAATGGAATTCTAAATAAGTTACAGTGCACACTGACCATAGAAATTAGATACTGATTAACAGTACTAGTTAGTTAATTAGTTATACTAAAACTGTGAGAATGTAGTGTAGTTTATGATCCATCTACTGTATTCTGCAGAAGACCTGATGAGGCAGAAAATAGGCCTATAACTCTTGATATGGAGAATCTAAGACACAAGCGAGACGAGAACTTGCTGCAAATTCGAACAAATCCTCCCTCTCCTCAGTGCTTCTCTGCCACGCGTGGAATCAATAAAATGACCCCTTCAAAGGCTTCGAAATCTCGGCTAATGGTACGTTACTAGTTCTACCACATCACAATCCTCTCGTTGCGAGATATTACATGCTTCTTTGCATGTTATATGCTGCTGATTACTTCTCTTAAATGGCACTACTATCACATTTTATGCTTCTTAACTAAGCATCATTACATTTTTCTTACTGAAATTCTTCTAGGCCTTTGTTAAAAAAGTTAGTTAGAAACTTTCGGGAATAAAGGGTGGAAAGTTTTTGTAATTTGTATTATTGTATTGCAGGAGAGAGGAGTACTTGAAGAAGTTGAGAAGAACAAGGAAAATGCAAAGGAGACTCCTACAAACAACAACAACAACAGAAGTATTTCAATAGTTGATGGAAGAGAAACAAAAGCCTTGGATGTGTTTTGGTTCTTGAAGCCTTGCAGACTGTCATCCTAAACATATTGATTACCTTGGCCAAAGAGATTATAATTCATTCTTTCATTTGTTTTCAATGTTAGTATTTCTATGAAATACGCATAAAAGAATATTGTTTATATAGGTCTATAGTCATTCTTTATCATTGTAACCATTCTTTATTGATTGCTTATGTTCTCCCATATTCTTCTTCTTCACTTTGAGTGAGTGTTATATTCTGAACTAAGCAAATGTGTATCCACCATTTTTCTTTTGAACAATAAGCTCACTTTGGAATATATAAGTGTGTGTTTGGATTGGCGTCGAATCATGTTAAGATAGATAAATCAATGGTTGAAATAAATTTGGCACATAAGCGGAGGCAGATCCAATGAACGCAACAAAAAGTAGCGTTAAAGTGAATCCACGTTAATGTGAATCCACTTCTATCCAAACAGGCACTAAAAAGAGTTGTGTCATTCTCCTTCTTCTGTCTTGATTCCATAAATTATCCTTGCATGATCTGTCGCGTGCAACACAGATGATGGTGTGTGAAAACGTGTAAATAAGAACTTAACGTCTTTAAAATGTGTAAAATAATCCTTAGATAACAGAAAATGTTGAATTTGGTAGATAATAAAAAAGAGCTTCTTGCATGGTCATTTTGTTAAATAATCTGATATTAAACCTGATATTTTTTTACAAGACTTGCTCATTCTGTTTGGGACACTATAAGTAAAAGTGATAATTGTTATTTTAAAAAAAAAAAAAAATGTGAAAAATTTTAATTTCCAACAAAATTGTATTAAGACCTACACCGCTTGGTTGGTACTATGTAATTAAAATACTTAGATGTAGTTGTACTTAGACGTAGTTGCAAAGATTTTTTATGTTGATGTTCAAATTATACGCACAAAAAAGCCTAAACTTGTAACAAACAAGTTATAAATGGAACAAATTAAAACTTTATAATTAAAATACAACCAAATGTCCGAATTCAAGCAGCATCAGACCTCAGACTTAATCTAAATTAGTTTCCAGTAGCAAGAGCCATCAATCAATATCCATAGAAAATTCTTGGTGAAAAAGAAAAGTGGCTGCTGCCTCGTTGGCTTTACCTCAATCGCACAAAGAAATGACAGAGAAACTCCATATGTCCTTGTCATATTAAAAAACAATAATTTATTTTCTGCAACATTTTTATTTAAGGTTACTAAAAAACTATTCTCTGTCTTGATTCCAACTTATCATCGTCAAGTTCATTATGGCATGTGATGTACAAACACGTGGCATTACCTTTGTGGCTCCAACATTCAAATTATTAATTAATAATAATATTTCAGATTACTGAATCACAAAGGAATCCATCCATATTTCATCGTTCATCACAAACAACCATTTCTTCATCAAACAGATAAAACCCAGAAAATTCCATCATCAAAGAAGAAGCACCAAATAAAATCCCAAAAATATTACATTACATTAATTCTACTAAACATGATCTCGCAATAAGAGCAAGCAGTGCCCAAAATCAACTCCTAATTATCAGAATTCACCATACCAGCTCTTCACTGGCAAAATTCAGGGTAAACCAAAGACAAAAACAAAAAAGGAATTGAAGAACAATCTAGAAGAGAGGGGAAAAAACAAATAAAACTGTGTTCAAAATTAAAAAAAAAAAAAAGTATTTACAGTAAGATCTGGATCAAAAGTACCAATCTTGAATTCAATCTACCTTGTGTTATTGCATAATACACAATCGATGATCCTTGACCATCCTAAACGGACACGTGGATAGACCCTATTGGTGTAAACTCTTGATTCTCTTGCAATATCTTCCATGGTTTCTACAAAGAGGTTTAAGCTTCTGATTGGTGGAACGTAGAGGATTAGAGGAGCCGCAGAGAAAGCCATTGCGAAGAACAACTGTAGCATCTTCCCACCAAGAAAAAGAGAAATAAAATGAGAAACAGAGCCAAAGTTGAAAACTTTGAATCGAAACTGAAAAAGGGTATTTGGATTTGGGAGATGATTTTGTTCTCGGATGTGAAAAGGGGTCACTAATTGTAAACTCAGAGTGGAGAGGAAGAAGGCGTTTGAAGGGGGTGAGAAGTGTTTATATACCGATAGAAAATTTATTTATAAATAAACATTATATATTGTTGTATTGGAGACAAAAAGAAAGTTGTAGAAACAATGAGAAAAAAAGGAAAAAAGTCGTAGAAACTAGAAAGTTAATAGCAATCTACTAAATCCAAAAGGGAAAATGGCTTTATGTTAGTAGGAGTATTATGTAATTATTTATAAGTAATTAAACAAAAATAAAATAATTAAGTGTTAACATTTTAAAAATATTTCAGTATTTAAAGAATTTATATCTTCTTAATTTTATATTTATTGAAAATTGACACATTTTAGAACTCAATTCTACTATCCTTATTAATCAAGGATAAAAATTAAAAAATATAATAAACATTTCAATTTTTTATGTTAAATGCTTATAGAAAATATTAATTTTTATTAAGTGCTTATAAAATAGTAAGAGAGGGAGTATATCTTTATCTCTACCTACTAGTAACAATTAAATTATATAGTATACGATCATAAATATAAGGCATATTTTAAAAATATTTTCTCATAACTTTTTATATTTTTTCTTTTTAATTATTGATATTTTTATTTTAAAAAATGTTGAATATTTTTTATAGAATTATATAACTTCTTGATAAACTTAATGTAATTAAGTAATATAAAAAATTGTGTCTTATAATAAACACCAAAGAAAATAATCAAATAATGAATAATACTATTACATAGTTGATAATTGATTTATAATATTTAGGTCAATTTTAATGAATTGATTATGGTGTCAATACTATAATCGAAAAGGAATATTCAAACAACCCTATATTCGAAAATCACCTTTTTCATATATGTTTTTCAAATAAAAATAATTTTACTTCATAATTAATTTTATCACCAAATAATGAAATATATACTTAACCATGATTTAAATCTAATTGTATATATAAAGTTTTGTTAAGAAAGACAAAATTTATTTTATTATTAGTGCGTGATTTTTACATTATAAAGAATTAATCTTTTCGACATGATAATACTCTTGATGAAAAAAAGGTAACGAAAATAATTAAAGATTGAGAATATATTATTTGACATATTCATTTAATATTAAATTTTTATCATTTAATACATTTTATTTTAAATTAAATTAAATTAAATGAGAAGCAAAACTCATTGTTTAATAGATGTATTAAGAATATTATCTAATAATAAAAATACAACACAAAAGGTATGTTATTGTTATGAAACAATTACTGGTAATAAATATTTGATGATAATAATAGGTAATTAAATTTTATGGCTACATATTTATTTCATTAAGGAGAAAAAGCCTAGAAAAGAAAATTAAATAAATGATAATAATGAAAATTGAATTTTATGCAAGTATATTATTTCTCTAAAGGATTAATTACTACTTTTTTACTTTATAATAATAATAATAATAATAATAATAATAATAATAATGGGGGAGGGATCACTGACACACCTAAGAGATAAATGGTCATTTAGAAATAATATTAATTAGATTATTACCTTAAAAATATTCCATATGGGCCTAATTTGTAATATTGTTTGTGTTTAAGACAGTCCTTTTATTCTATTATTATTATTTTTGGATAAACTTCTATTATTATATTATTATATTTTCCTTTTTTATTTTTTTATATGTTTAATACTGTCCTTTAGTTCTAGGTATTTAGGCAATAACTTTTTTTTATCAACATTAACATGTTATAACTTCAGAAATTAAAGCATACTCAAAAGTTATAAATTACTAAAAGTAGTTAATTTACGTAGAGTTTTGGATATACCGTTCGTGGCATACAAAATTTGCCATTCGTGCAATCTTGAGCCAGAAAAAGAAGAGGATAACTCATAGAGTGAGTTTTGTAGTCCATTTAAATTTTGAGTTAAAGAGAATTAACAAGTTAGTGAATTGTTTTATGAGCTACATCTATAAGATAAATAGTGTTAATTTAATTTAAAATTTTATTTTTAATCTTTATTTTTAATTTTTTTGTGTGATTTTAATTTTATAATAATAATTTTATTACAATTTGAATGAAAGTAATATTTTTAATTTAAAACATACTTGAATTATGATTTTTCAAAATACTAAGGTATTTAAAATTGGGGCAAGCTAATAGGTAGTGCGAATAAGGAGGGGAAAATGGTGCGAAAAAGAAGTCCTTTTTGGTCTCTGCTTCAACACCAAATAAACATAAACATTTCAAAAGAAAAAGGAGAATAAGAATTATTAAATTTAAAAAAATGGATTTCCCTTTTGAAGGATTTAAAAAAGCAAAGGTTTCCTTGGATGATGGAGGCATGGGAATTAAAGTGACAAAAACCCTAAACCCAATCAACTTAGTCTATAAATTTGCAGATAAGTTGATGGAGCTTCTTTGTTTTTAAGCAGTTCTATTTCAGAGTTATTCCTTCTTCTCTATTTGTGTTTATCCACTTTGTGTACTCTTTACCTTACAAACAGAAATACTATATCTTTCTATTAATTTTTTTTATAAATTCTCATACTCATTTAATTTTAATAATTGTTATTTTATAAAATAATAATTATTTAATGTAGGATGTTATATGAGACGGTTATCGACGTTAAATTTGAGTGTTCTAAAACTTAAAAGAAAAAATATTATTCGATATTAAAAATTATCTTTTGTCTGGTTAATTTTTGAAAATAAGGACTAACATGCTATAAAAAAATGCATCCACTTAGTTTTATATATAGGAAATAATAATTAAAATTTGGATCATGCAAAAAACATTGTCAAAAGTATAAAGATATAAAAAGGATATGTAAGCACGTGAAAAGCATGTAATCTTATGGCAATCAAGTAATTATATTGGTGAAGGAAGGTTAATTTGAAAACTCACCTAGTGAATGATAGCCCCATCAAATCAACATCAACATCTCACTCATTGGTTTTGAGAATATCTCATTTGATAATTATGAATGGGGGAAGAGACTTAACAACACCATGTAGGATTGGGTTAAAGTCCAAGTAGTTTAAACAAGGGTTTTAGGTCTCTTAAAAAAGGTTTTAATTTTTTTTAATATTAATATACCTCAACTAAAAAGTTAATTATAAAATTATATTTAAAAATAAATTTTAATTAAAATATTATAAATGATTGTAATAATTTTATATTGATTTTATAAATAGGAGTAATATTTAATGAGCAATTATTTTTTTCAATAAGTCATAATTTTGCTTAGGTAAAAGAAATTGAATAGTTAAAATGGTGATTTTAAGGTAGAACAAAAAAATTGAGGATCATGTGATCACTTTATCAATAAATATAAAATATAGGGCATTTTTATAAAGTACGAAATATTTTTAAAAGATATACTCTTTCTAAAAATACCTCATACTTTTTATTTTTGATAAAGTGACCACATAATCTGTAATTTTTTTGTCCCACTTTAAAACCACCCTATTTAAAAGGCCTTCTTTCATTTTTTGAAAAGTATAGGAAAAATAGATTTGAAAAAGCATTTATTTTTTGCTAAGGAAATTGCTTTTGAAATGTATATAAAGCCTAAGTTTCATGAAAAACGTATTAATCGTAAAAAGAAACAAATTGATGAAAGTGTTAAGAATAAAATTGTAAAATCTCTTCAAGAATCATTTAGAATTGACTAGTTTCTATACATTGTAGATAAAACAATTACTACACTCAAGAGTAGATTTGAACAATTTAAAATATGTGAAGATATTTTTGATTTTTTTATTTAATGTTAAAACATTAAAGTCATTAGATTGTATGTTTTGTTTGGAAGAGGAAAAAATGAGTGAAAAAAATTAAAGAAAACAAAAACACGAATAACGAAACACTTTTTTATTTGTCGGGAGAGAAAATAAAAGAAAAGTGTCTCGGTAGCTGTGTTTTCTCTCCTCCTATTTTCTTTCCGTCTATTTTCTCCTCACTCTCAAACAAAGTGTAAACCTTGAAAAGTCCTTAAAACATGATAATTTGTTGGATCTTGATAGATTAGATTTATTTTCAAAATAAAATATTTTAAAAGAAATTATAGGATTAGAAAATGATATACCAAATGACATTCTTAATTATATAAAAAGAATAATTTTTTTTTCAAATACATATATAGCTTATAGAATAATATTAACGATTCTAGTATCTGTTGCTTCAGTTGAAAGGAGTTTTTCAAAGCTAAAAATAATAAAAACTTCCTTAAGATCAACAATATCTCAACAAAGATTAAATTGTTTGGCCTTATTATCTATTGAAAAAGAAATATTAAATAAAATTAATTACAACGATTTAATCGATAATTTTGCGTCACAAAAAGTTCGAAAAGTAAATTTCAAATAAAATTATGATAATTTTAATAAACTATTTTATTAGTAAATAAAATGGTCTCATTTTTAAGTTTGCTTTAGGCCTCCCAGACTTTTAAACCGCCTCTGCCCTAATATATTTATATGCAAACTATAATATGCAAACTATAATAACTTAAAGAATATGAAAAAAAAAAAATTAAGTTTAGCCTAATAGGATATGTTCCTATGCATTTTCGGTTGCAATGGAAAAATCAAGTTTACATATTTATTAGGTAGAAAATTTAAATTATTTATTAGATTGATTTTAATCGTTAGAAATAGCTTTAAATTTCACAAACTTTCAAAATTAATATGTTGAACATCACAAAAAAAAAATTGGAACGTTAGGTTTATCTCTATTTAGTAAGATTTTTAAATAATCCAAAAGTAAAAGGATAGATATTAAAAAAAATATATGAATTGAGTTTAACAGGTAAACCAAACTATCACAATTTTGGTTTTCATCCAAAGTGCTTTAGTTTTTTTAGTCATAAAAAAGTATAATAACTTAGAATTGAATTCGGATATCCACACCACACACGTATATCCTTATGTATTCACTAACTGAACTACATGGCTGGTACACATGCTTTAATTTATTTAAGAGTGAGTGAATTTATTTTATTTATTATTATGCTCTCATTTAATATCTTACTAACTCACTCGAGAATTTAAAAGCCGATAAAATAAAAAAATACTTGGGAAAGAGATTGGGCTTAAACACTCACAAGGAAATTAAAAAAATGGAAACAGACCAGCAAAGCATTAACAAAGTGACTTTGGCCCAACAAAATAGAACAAACAAAAATGAAAATTAGGGTCTGATTCCCCAAATACTCCTACCATTTACTAATTTACTAAAAAGGGTAAATTGTAATAACTCAGGTTTAGAAAAATTGTATTCTATTTTAAACTTCATCAAAATTAATACTTAATTTTATTTTGGTCAATTAATTAGTATTTTTGGCCCGTCAATTTAACATATAAATATTAAAAATAATTTTTAATATTAATGGAGGGTCTAGAACTTGCATATATGACAAAACAAAAATATTAAAAGTATAGCAGTTAACTAACATTTTTACCTCGTCAATTTGTTCGACTTTAAAAATAGTTTTTAAAGTTGAGAAATGTTTTAAACACCACTAACTTTTAAGTGTAATGTAATTAAGAAAAAGAAAAAAAAAACGAGAAGGGTAAATAATCAAAATATAGAGTGACCCCTGCACGTGTTGAAATTTACCGGTTCAGAGGTTCAGGTTCAGCTACAGCTTCAGCCCAATTCATTTTCAGTGTATCACTTTGTGTGTTTCTTCAAACAACAGAACACAACGCAGAATCTTCACCAAATTAGGGTTTCGCATCGCAGTGAAGTCATGGCATTGTTCAGCCGAGTCAGATCGGGGATCTCTCTCTTCAACAAACTAGGGCCTCTCACTTCCCAAAACTCCACACTCCACCGATCCCTCGTTGCCCCTTCCATTTCTCTGGTAAACCTCCTCTTATTCATCGATTTCGTTTTTCCTTTGATTTCCTTCGATTTGCTAAATCAATGTTCTAGGACCCCACAGATTGGTGATGTTTCGAAATTTCATTTTCTTTTTCACCTCAATCGCAGTTTTTCTAAGTGATCAAACGCGTTAAAACCTTTTTTTTCCTTCCATATGTTATGAGTGGATGTGAGTCTATCATTATTTGTATAATCTGATCTCCTTTTTAAAAATTTCGGCAATTTTTATTGTTGATTGTTATTGCATAGTCATGTGTTTGAAGTGTAAGAACCTGCATTCCTGTTCCTTTTGACTACATGTACTGCGTTTCAGCGTTTCTTGTTGGCTGCATTTTTTATTTTATGGTTTTCATCGGAATAACTTATTCCTGACACATCTTATGCTTGGGAAGGCCTCAAGAAATTATGCCAACTCACCGGGACAAAAGGAAACCAAAGTGAAGGTAATTGAATACGTTTGTCTCAACGAACTCAAATCATTTTGATTTAAATAGTTTTTCAGTGGAATGTATATATTCTTCTTTCACCATATATATTCGGTCAAATAGTCCCTTTAGCCCCTTTTGCTTAATGGATGAATTGACCTGTCTTTCCCTTTGTCTTGTTTCTTCTTCTTGGCAATTTAGGTCCCTCTGGCTTTGTTTGGAGGTTCAGGAAACTATGCATCTGCTTTGTATATTGCAGCAGTGAAATCTAATGCACTGGAGACGGTTGAGTCTGAGCTTCTGGCATTTGCTGAGGCAGTAAAGGGTAGTCCTAAATTTTCACACTTTGTAAAGGACTTGTCTGTAGCCAAGGATGTTAGAAAGAATGCCATCCAGGATATCTGTGGTCAAGCCAAGTTTTCAGAAGTTACAAAGAACTTCCTTGGTATGATAAGCTCCCCATTACAGTATGAACCTTACAAATTTGTTGTCTTGTTTACATTGCTGAAATAAATTTCAAGGTATTTTAATCTTCTCGGTTTTAAGTTTTATCAACTTGGGTGAAAGAAATTATTCCATTTATTCAATGTCTAAGATGCTGGCATCTGCTTCCCCTTTCTGAATGTTGAGATTTAATCTAAATTGCAAACCTATACACATTAGTTTTAGTTTTCCAAGACTATTTTTTGCAGTTATTTTGGGTATTTGGTTGGGGTGGAATGCCCATATTTACAAGGGTAGTTGCATTTAGAGCCTCTTTGGCTCGTTTTCCTCTCAGTTTCTCTATTTAAAGCAAACCTTTTCTTCTAATGTTACATAGGTGCACCCTCATGCATGCGAACAATTCCTGGAAACAATTTTTTTTAACAATTACATAGTACTTATCTATAAATTTGATTGCTCATCCAATCAATACTGATGTAACTTGTTTTGGAGCCTATAGTTGGAGTGTTAGCCTTATTCGAGGTTGATCTCTAGGCAAAGGCATTAGGCAAGCCTTAAAATAGCATAAATATCTGTTTGGACCTTAAATCCATTAGTTTGTGTGGTACATATGTATTTGCTTCCAGATTTAGAACATTAAATTATGGAAGAACTTAGAGACTTTTTCTTGTTCTCTCTTCACAATGATCACATATAATTGTAATTCACCCCCTTTAATCCTTTTTGACTCTTTTGCTGGAATTTATGTCTGCATTTTTTCAAATCTGAGTGCAACTGCGATAGGCTTTTTTGGTTTGCAGTCCTTGCAGAGTAGAGAAGTCTATCCTTTGGGTTAAGCCAGAAAAATAAATTCAAGGCAAGTGTGAAATATGTTAGTCTTCAAGGAGATATGAGGTGAACTGGGTAAAATGGGCCCAAGGCCAGATAGATTATGTTAGCTGTTAGAGAGTTAGGGCTTGTTTGATTTTTGTTTTTAAAAACATTTTTTTGTTTTTAAAAACAGAAAACTCAAAAACCCGTTTGGCAGACGAGTTTTCAAAAATAGTTTTTGGGAACAATTTTTATTTTTCAGTATTTAAAAACCAAAATATGAAAACATCTAAAACTTGTTTTGATTTTCAGTTTTCAGTTTTCTGAATTTACACACAAATTTGTATTGAAAACTCGTCTCAGTTTTTTTGAAAACTGTTTCGGAAAACTGTTTTGTAATACAGTTTTTAAAAACTAAAAATCAAAACTATTTCAAACAAACCCTTAGTTAGTACTACTTGACTTGAAAACATGCTTATTAAGAAAGTTGGTTAAAGTCATTTAATTTTATTGATCTAATTTAAAAAGTATATTCATTTCCTAAAATGTACACTTGTGTATAAGACTCTCTACCCAGTATCCACTATCATGGGGAATAAGCATTGAAAGGGTGAATGGGGAAAATACTAATTCATTAAAGTGAAAGTGGGTAGTTTTTGTTAGTTGTTGCTTATATTTAAAACCAAAAAAAAGTTGGTAGTTGTTGCTTATATTTGAAATTGTGTTTATAGTAGTAGGGTGGTTGAAGAATTGGGAAGGATATATCAGGGGAAGCGTAATTACTTAGTGGGCTTGATTTGTAATGATTAGAAAGTGAATAAGGAGAGTAGTCTCTGGAATTATTAGGAGTCTTGTACTCTGGGGAGGGAGAGAGAGAGAGAGGGGGGGGGGGGGTCTTTCCCTCTTGTAACTGTTACTGTTTCAACTCAATAACACCATTCTTGATCCCTTTTCTCTGCTAGATGCTAGTTTGTTGGCTGTCCCTTTTTTAACATTTAAATTATTTTATTTGTCTAAAACTTGTTAGACTAGTTAGATGCTACACTAATTTTCTGATTCTATAACTAATTGATTAATTTGTTTATTTTAAAGTTATTGTTGCCGAGAATGGAAGGCTTAAAAACATAGACACCATTGCAAAGAGGTTTAAGGAATTGGCCATGGCATACAAGGGAGAAGTGAAAGCAACTGTGACCACTGTCGTTGTAAGTTGTACTTCTTTGATGGCTAGTCTATCTCTGAAATGGGATGCAACTAATTACTTATCTGTACTTTCTGTTGCATAATTCTGATCCATAGTTTAAGTAGAATAATTGGATTTCATATTGTGATGTCTATCGACATCAGTAGACACAATAACTTATTTTCATTTTCATTTTCTAGCTGCTGAGGATGTTATCTGCTTATCCGTCCCCTTTGTTTTCCCCTCTTTTCTCAATAAAATTACCTTTTTATAATTATCCTTTTATAAAGAAACACAAAGACAAGGAGGGTCGCTATTTCATACACATAATTTGTCAAAAACACATCAAGAATTGCGTTTCTCGGTTAAATTTCGATTTAAAAAATTCAGTTGATCTTGGGTTTAGTTATGTAATTTAAAAGTTCAATTTAAAAATCAAATTCAACAAAAAAATTCATTTTGAAACTATCATAACCAGCTTCTTCCTCCAGCATTCTCAATATTCTCATTCTGTTACATTTCATGGTTTCTAATTCTGAGTACCATCTTTTTCTCTCTCCCCTCTCTAGAAACACACATTTACTGGAGGTGTATCTAGTGAGAGGCATAGGCATTGGTGGCTATGTATGTTGGTGGTTTGGGAATTGGGATTGTATCAGCAATTTATCATTGGCTTTTGAATGATTGATTGGATATGTGGTTAGATATTATCTCATCAAACAACAGTGTAAATAGTTATTGCATTACCTAATTTACTACAATTTTATACCAGCCTCTTCCCCCCGAAGAGGAGAAGGCACTGAAGGAAACTCTTCAGGAAATCATAGGATCTGGCTCAAAGGTTAATCTTGAACAGAAGGTATATTAGTTTGTTTCTCCTTTCCTTTCATCTGCTATTTACACACATACGCCTTCTAGGGTCAAGTCATGAACTTCTATTTTTCAGATTGATCCAAGCATACTTGGTGGTATTGTGCTGGAATTTAGCCAGAAGGTCTTTGACATGTCTATCAAGACCAGGGCACAACAGATGGAGAGGATCCTCCGTGAGCCCATAAATATTGCCAATATCTAGAAGACGACAGCAATTTTCTCCTGACAATCTGTCTCATCATGGTTTAACGAAAGAATTTTCACATTCTTGTTTATTGTAAGTTGTGTTGATCTGGAATTGTATGGGATGGATTGCCATCATTTTGCAAATAAAAAGCTACCTCTTTCCAACTTCCTTTTTTTGCTTCATTGTGATATTTAGGTGTCTGAATATATTTTGATTGGGCCTTTCGAGGTCTTAATTGACCTCTGTTGTCCATTGATATTATTTTGCTCATAAAAAGGATTGCAAATTTTAAATTATAAATATTACGTCCCCTTACCTAGTTGAGTGTTACTTCTGTCATAATCTGAATACTAAGTGAAGGATGCTTCATAATACAAGTGAAGAAAGGTGAAGCTGTGTGTTGCCATTGGATTGTTAAATATATGTCAGTATCAGATCAACAGTCAATTTTTGCTATTTGCTATGGTGATAGTTTGCAACGTGTTTTTGGTCAACTGTTCTGAATATTTATTTGGTCTGCTTGGTCATTCCTAAGCATGAAACATATAGCAGGGATCATCAGATCATGTGAGGTGTGGAATCAGTTCTGTTGGTGGTGAAAAGAATTTTAATTTTTTAATAATATGATTAATTTTAGTTTCCCATTAGTTTTTCACTGGAGGTAACATTTTTCTAATAATTTCAAAAATTAAAATCAATTTATAGTTAAACAATAATTAAAATATATCATTTTAGTGACTTAACACGTGAGCCAAAAAAAATCATGAGGATAGTTTTGGATTTGTAAAGATTACAGTTCGAGGTATCAACATTTTGATATTATGTTCTAGGGTATTAGTTCAACAAAAAAAAATAAAAATAAGGGTGGTACAATAGTACATTCAACATTATTTTATGTTCTGTTACATGAAGCATATGTAATTAGCTTTTCATATTAGAGATGGGTAAATATGTCAACTTTTTTATTTTATTCAGCTAATATGTCAAATTAAAGGGATAACTTTTTCTTCCACATTATCAGGAGCAAGGCATGGATGATGTGTTATCTTACATGATCAGCCAACTAAGTGGTGGAGCTAGATCAAATTTCATTTAGATTACCACATTAGTTCATAGAATTGGCCTCTTTGTAAAAATTTTTACTTTGTCAAACTTTTACCAAAGCTAAAATTACTTATTTTCATTAGAAGATATCGATTTTTTGCCTTAATAATCTCAAATATTAATATTTGTCTCGGTTCATATATTTTTCACTTCTCATTCCACTAAAATTTAAACCAAATACATTTCAATATGTTACGAATCAACTACTCTCTCCGTTCTTTTTTAACTGTTCACATAGCGAATTTTTTTTCGTCCTATTTATCTGTTCACTTATATTTTTAATGAAACATTAATTATATTTCTTAATATACCTCAAATGAACAGATAAATAAGAACGGTGGGAATACTTGCTAAAACGAATAATGGTTTGCCAATAAGTAGCTATGATTTTATTCATTCTTTTGGCCGAAGTGGACTAACATGAGAAGTTTCTGCAATAAAATGAGTACTGCGCAGGTTAATTTATGGTCTGCCTATATATTATTTGAAGTTCACTTAAAGAAGAATTTGCACTCTGTATGACACATAAAAATTTGTTCAGGAGCATCCCTTTAGGAATATTTAGAACTTAAAGCATTTTTACTGCCATTGTGGAATTGGATGGCAGAAATTATGCATGAATCACTCTCTATAAGCTGTTCTTTTCATGTCCCCTTTGTGATGATTTAATCCATAAATCTAAAAATAAAAGCTGAAAAACAATAACACTAAGGGAGAAAAATATTGCAGTTAGCTTCAACCTTGTACTTGCATGTTTCTTCTTTCCAAGTACTCTCACTTTTCAACTCATGATTTTATTTTATTTTTTGGTTGTTAAAAGTACAACTACTTTTTTGTAACAGATTCTTAATATGTAGTACATGGTGTATCACAGAATCTCCAGATGAGTTGTTTTTTCTTGTCTTTGTAACAAAGTAGAATGTTGCTTGGGACACCCTCATAAGCTTTAAGAGGTTTTTTCTCCCTTATTCTCCCTCTCTTTCTTGGACAGCTGTTCATAGGAAAAATGATGCTTTTGAAACATTTGAGTAGATTGAGAGATTTCTGTTTCACTTTTGTTAAGAAGATTGTGGAAGTGTCTTTCAGAACAGAGAAATGGGAGAGTGAATAACTATATTACCCTTGTATTAGGAATTGACAAAAACTCCCCCATGTGTATCTGATTTTGCATTGGACAGTGACTCTTTTGTTGTGTTCATGATTTTATTTTATTTTATTTTTTGGTCTAAACTAATTGGCATGTATTAGGTAATGGAAAGGGAATACTTTGACAGCCAGGAAGAAAATGATGGATCATGAAATGTGTCCATAGTATATCTAAACAGTAGAAAAATCTCATGAAATGGATCTTGCTAATAGTTATTATTCTTATTTTTTAGTTTAAGTTTAAGGTTGGAACTTCTATTTGGTTTAAAACAAAGTCAAATTACATCGAAGACTGAAATATACTTTCTTTGAAGAGAGGTCTTGCCATCCTGGCATGTTGTACAAATCCAAAACCTTGTCACTGTTTTACAATGCAGATTAAGAATACCAAGTTACTGACACAGAAATCTAAAATTAGATCACTAGAAAAAGAAATTGAAATTTAATTTGAAATCAAATAAGGGATAGAGAAAAGGAGGCGTAGTACAGTAGTTACTATGGATAAGAATAAGATATACACGTGTAGTCCTTGAATGGCAAGCAGAAGTCCTAATCAAAGATGGAACTAAGTAAAACTACAAAAAATTAATCATACAATCAAGTTATCTTGACATTGCAAAGGAACTACAGGAATGCAGATCCTTTTTAGCAAGGTACCATACAATTAATGTTGTGTAATATTTCAGCTGTTGATTAATCATTGCACGAGAATTGAGATTGTGTAAGAGTGTAATGCTAGAAACGCCGTAAATAGTTCAGATTTGAAACTCTACATCCATTTTTCACCTTTTTTTTTCCAATCTAAAGTAACAAAAAAGATAATCTTAATTCATATAATTAATCCTCATTCATTGTATCTTTTGTGTTACCACAAACTTCTAACAAGAATTGCTGATAAATAGTCTTCAAAGTACAGCAACTCAATTGCAATTATCATAATTGAGAAGTAAATAGAGCAGATTAATTAAAAAGTGAAAGTTTTTGTACTTAAACTACTCAAAATCATAAAATCTTGTGCGTCATGTTTCCAATGTATGACCAAATGATAAAATTATGGCATGGAAAGAAAAAAAAAGGGCTTTGCTTTGTTTGGAGGTGTACACATTGTTTGCTTCACAAGTATGCCAATAAGTGGTTAGACCCCCTAATGAAACTCATGCAAAGAATGTGAGCTACACACAACTGCAAAAGGAAATTTTAAAAAATGAACAATTCTCAAGCGTGCCACACTTTTTCCATTAAATTAAAATCCTCATGTATATAGTACTCTTCTCTCTCTAGTCTCAACACACGTGAGTTTGAAGTTTAAAACCAAGTGAGAGAGAGAGAGAGAGAGTATTATGTGAAGTGGAAGCAAAATTGTTTGCATAGAAATAAAAAGATGATGATTACCTTGTGAGTGAAGTAAAATGTAACGAAAAAGACAAGAATTGAGTCAAAGACAAGAAGACCAACCATCCTTCTTCTCTCTCTCTGTTAGGGAGGTCCCCCTCCAATCCGTTTTCCACTCTACCTATCAACCAACAAACAAACACAAAATCCCATTTCTTTCTCTCTCTAAAACATACACATACACACACAAATTCATATTTTAAGCAAACCCCACAAACCATCACTGTCATCATTACCATTTTCCCACCCCATGAAGCCAATTCCCCTGCCTCTCCTCAAAAACTACTCCATTCACCTATATAGTTAAATTTCTCATAGATATATATCTCTCTATCATATTCATATCCTCAAAAGAAGAAATAAAAGCACTACTCAAATGCAAATGAGGAAACCTGAAATGGGAAAAGAGAAAAATATGAACAACAACAACAATAATAATAAGAGTAAGTTAAGGAAGGGTTTATGGTCGCCAGAGGAAGATGAGAAGCTAATAAGGTACATGATAACAAAGGGACAAGGTTGTTGGAGTGACATTGCAAGGAATGCTGGTCTTCAAAGGTGTGGTAAAAGTTGTCGTCTTCGTTGGATTAATTACTTAAGACCTGATCTCAAACGTGGTGCTTTCTCACCTCAAGAAGAAGAACTCATTGTTCACTTGCATTCCATTCTTGGCAATAGGTACTTCATTTCTCTCTTTCCTTGCATTACCATCTAGCAAGGATTCCAAAGCGGTCCGGTTGTGTTTTGGTTACAATCGCTACCTGCATTGGGTTAAATGCAGCTAAATGCAATCCGAAGCTGTTTCAGTTAATGTCAAAACCCTTATTTTGAAAACTTGATAGTTGTGTTGCTTTAAATGATGTCACATGCATGCGGCAATTATGAATTGCAATTACATTTACAGTTTAATTAATGCAGATTAATTTGGTGATTGTCGAAACTATGAACATGATGTCAGGTGGCATACCTGAATGTGAAACCTTGCTAGCTAGAACAATGTCAAGAATAGCTTATGGATTTACTAACGGATCAACATGAAGGTTAAAAATTCATTTCATTGCCAAAATGGATAAACAAGAATGCTGTGATTAAAAAAAGCCTGCTTAACAATGACAGATGCAATGTCATTGAAGATTGATTATTAAAGATTAACTTGTAGACTTCAATAATAAGAAATCAAAACCACTGGTATGCATATTAATTAAAAGGGTTATATAAATCCTGGTTGGACGGTTTCTTAAACTGTGACAACTTGCATTTACAATATAAGTCCTTCTGTTCAGAACATTATTGTTCAGAACAATAAGTGATTTTTTTTAGTGTTTTATATGTTCTTGGTTTTTTTCTTCTTTCTTGTTAATTAGTTTTTAATCATTATATTTCCACTAACCAATCTGAAAATCTCAACTGATGGATCAGATGGTCTCAAATTGCTGCACGTCTACCTGGTCGCACAGATAATGAGATAAAGAATTTCTGGAACTCAACATTGAAGAAAAGGTTGAAAACTAACAATAACTCCATTCCATCACCAAACAACAGCGACTGTTCAGAAGCAAGAGATGTTTTGGGAGGGATGATGAATATGCCAATTAATAATAATAACAATAATAATGAGCATGACCTCATGACCATGACATGCATGGATAATTCCTCTTCATCCACATCATCATCATCCATGCATGCCATGTCTCTAACTGACCACCATCCCTTTGATCCCTTTTCCTTCTTCGCTAACCGCTATGACATGACCGGTTCAGCCGGTAATTTCAGTGACGTGCCGGTTTCATGCTTGGGCCAACAAGTTGGCAATATGGTAGTAGATGGGTTTCATGGGCTTTTGGAGCCCAATAATAAAATGGGTTTAGAAAGTGACTTTGCCCTTCCTCCACTAGAAAGTGGAAGCATTGAAGAGATTCATGGTAGTGCCCCAATTGATGTGAAAAGCCTTAACAACCACCACTTCAATGATACTCCTAGTTGCTTCAATCACAATGATCATTTTCAGAGTTCTAATGTAGAGGATTTGTTTGGGTTTGGAAATCATGGGCAAGGGGAAAACTTAAGAATGGGAGAATGGGACTTTGATGGTTTGATTCAAGACATTCCCTATTTTTCTTCTCTTGATTTTCAAGTTTAATTTAATTCAAACGTCTTGAAATTCCATTCTCTCTAAAGTTTTTGTGGGGATTACACGTGTAGACTCTTATTTGCAACCGTTCAATTAACAACCAGTGAATTAAAGCCGAATAATCATAAGTGATTGTTCAAACGGCTATAATCTAGCTACCATTTGATTGTTAAGCAGACAGTTGAGAGATAGAGACTACAAGTGCAATTCTCATGAAAATTAAACAGAATCTCTATCCTTCTTTTCTAGAGACATTATCCTTTCTCTATTTTTAGTGCGTAGTCGATCCTTATATACACACATGCACTAGATTTGTGTCTCATTTTAGGGACCTAATCTTTCCCACATTCAATCCTTCCAAAATACATATAAAACAAACACAACCAAACCCTCTTATTTGTTGTATCTCATCTTGTTACCCCATTGTTTCTTTTCTTGCTTTGCAAAAATTGTAACCCAATTGTCAATTGTGTTAGACATAGTTGTGTATAGGGTGGGCTTAGGAATATTTCTTTCATTGTTTGTGCCATGGTGGTTTTTCCTTTCCTTGTGAAGCACTTCAATTTGTGTCATTTTTCGGGAATAGGCTAGTCAAATAATCAGAGGATATACTGTCATCAAGAGAAATGTGAATAGTTATCATTTAGAGTTAATGTCAAGACACAGAAATAAAGCTTAGTTGAAACTTGAAATTGTATGTAGCAAGCATTGTGTATAACACAAGAAATAAAGGTGGAATTTCCAGTTGTTATTGATTAGTAGTGCCAGTGTAATAGACGTATACAAACACAGTACCAATAAGTATTACCTATCAAATTCATTTACTTCTTTTTTTTTCTCTCCATTACTATATCTCTTCATCTTGTAATAACAATGGATCATATGTATACTCTTGGGAGTAATATTTACTAAATTTACATCAAATTTTATTAGACCAACCATTGAATAATTAAATAATATTATGATTGGGCCATAGTGCCCTGTCAATTAACCGAAAAAATTGTGTATATTATGATCATACATATCAAATTTTAGAAAAATTAAGCATATTTAAATCTCTAACTATGTAATTTTATAGGTGATATTTACTTGTATTTGGAAACTGTATTTTTCATTAAAATGAAACTCATTGATGAAGTATTACAAAGTTTTTAAATCAAGAAATTACAAAAAACTTCTTTTGGTGTCCAAGTTTTCTATCTTGAGTTTAGTCATATAGCTCAATTAGTAATAACATGGACACGTGTATGTGTGAATATTTAGGTTCAATCCTCGGTTATTATAGTTTCTTATTAAAAAAAAAAGTCCTTTCTTAAAAAAATTATCAAAAGAACTTTCAAGTTTTGAATTCAACTCTTTTGTCAAGATTTATCGAGGGCTACAAGTCAAGTCCCTTCGGGAATTCCTTGAACATATTTGTAACCATGCATATATGTCATTGCACCTATCTATCATGCCAAATGTATGTTACTGACCAAAAATTCTTACAACTTGTTAAATTAAGAAGGAATAGAAACAACCAATATTTTTATGTTTTTTTTTTGTCATATTTTTTTATGTTACGAGAGAGATAGACACAATAAAATTTTTTAATGAGATAATAATTTGTCCTATTATTATTTTGTTGTATTTACCTCTCTAATAATACGACCCAAAAGAACATAAAAAATTCCAAATCTTTATGGCGCTTCGTTCATGACATAAAGTTAAAATGAAACGGATAATTTCATTTCATTGTAGGGTCTTTTAGAGTACACCCCACAAGTTTAAGTGTATCGTACTTATTACTATAAATAAACTTTAAATTATTTTACTTTATTTATTTTATTATTATTATAATTATAAGTATATTAATTTAACTAAAAAAAGCAAGTAAGTACCGCACTCTCCAATTTTGGGGACTACCTTATCCTAACCATTCATTGTAACATTGTTTCCCATCTCTGTACGTGGATTAGTCCTTGTGAAAAACAACTATGTATGCTTTCAGAAATGAACCAATTGATTTTCTCAAGAACTTATGGATATGATATTGGAAAAATAGCTAGAAATGAAGAGTATAGGAAATCTAATGTTCTTTTTTTTTTTTTTTTTTTTACAAAGAACAAAAGAGCTATTATTTAAAGTTTCACTCTTCAACCATCGAAGGAAGAGGAAATCTAATGTTAAATCTTTTTGATCAGTGTACCACCCTTTAGGGATGTATCCTATTAGGATGAAAATTGTTTAATGTTTGTCTATCGGTTACAGTATCCCCTGTATCGTCCCCAGTACTTTTTTTTTTTTTTATCATAGTTAAATCTACTGATGAAGGGGATCGAAGTCCAATTTTCAATGTGGATACTAGCAGTAGCCAAGTTTAATAACAGAGACCAATATTAAAATGGAAGAAGCAGCTACAAACTTTAGAGGTTGTTCTAAAGGAGAAAGAATATAATTTAAAACAATATACTATATTCCTTTGATATGTATGATGATGGTAACTAGTGAGGTGCGATTCATAATGTCTTGGTATAAAAGCAAAAGGTGTGCTAAATATTCTCATTGTTACCTAACAATCATTGCCATGTATGGCCACCTTGGATAACAATCCATCTTCTGTGATCTCTTAAAAAGCAAGATATATTCGATTAAATTGTATCTCTACTTCACTCTTAATTATCTCTCCAAAACCATGATTGTAATCTTTAATTTGTTGTTGAAGTTATGACAATGAAATTAATATCGGGATGAGGGATTAAACATTGAAGCGTAGTATATTTCAAATGAATATTTTTTTGATTAAATTGCGGAATGGTTGATTAATAAGAAGGTACAGCATAGCATAGGGCATATAGCCCAGATCGCAGAAAATAGAGAATGTGGGTAAAGCGTGCTTACTTTGCTATCATTGCGCATAGATGTGTTATGTGTAAAGACAAACAATTCGGTGTAAAGCAAATAATATTAATGATACATAACATACTACTACTACTACTACATAATGCAATCCTACTATGTTCTCTCTCACTGACAAAACACACACACAAACAATAATGTCCAACCATAATCACAACAACGTTGTTGAAGAACACCAACACCAACACCATGCTCTGTTATACCAATCCTACCCATGTGCTTACTATGTCCAAAGCCCCTCCACTATCTCCCACGCCAACAGCGCTGACATTCCCAGCAACATCCAAAACGACCTCGATTCCACTTTCCACTCCCCCACCCGATCAGACCCCAACCCCTCTAACCCAATCCATGAAGATTCCCGCTTCGCCCTCTGCCGCTACTCTTCCTCACGTCACTCTTTCTTGCATCAAAACAACATCTCCTACCACGGCACCACTACCCAAAATGGTGACCCTGATGTTAACCGTCTAGTCATCGTTGATGACAGCGATGAGGATGAGTTGTATTATTATGGGAAGAGAAAGGGAGGGTGGAAGAGCTACTTCTCTTACCATAATTCTGATTCCTGTGCTTGGATTTGCTTACAAATTACTTGGAGAATTCTGATTAGCTTTGGAATTGCATTGCTTGTCTTCTACCTTGCTACAAAGCCTCCATCACCCAATGTCTCACTTCAGGTACGCACTCAGCATCATCACTCTTTCTTCAATAATAATGCATACATACAAAGTTTCTGTTCAAAAAATATAACAAACAAAACCACCATTTATAGTTTCACCTAAAAAACTTCAAACCTCAACCCATCATCATGTATGGTTTGATTTTGCCTTATTACTCAAATACAACTGCTTCTGTTTAGCAAAACTAACTTAACTTATTTAGCAGCTTATGACTTATAATTAATAATTTTAGTAACTACAAGCTTATAGCTTTCATAAACACTCTAACTCAATCAATTACCTATTTGCCTACATAGTTATAAGGTTTCTGCCAAAATCTCCTAGTATTCAACTTGTTTCCCAAATACCCAATATGGTCAAAAGAGGTTTTTCTTTTTTCCCTGGTAAATGTCACGAGAGCATATAGGTACACATTAATTCTGTTATTTAATTTTTTTCCATTATAACAAAAATTACTTATTAAAGATTTTAGCTTATAGCCAAATACTGTTGACCATTTAGTGTGTATTTGATTTCATGTTCAGACAGAGCCAAATGTGAAAGCCACTCATAATAGGGTTGAAATATATTCATGTTTACCTCATAAACCAAAAGCACACTTACTAACACAACATAATGGCCCCCATCATCTGTTTATATAATCAATATGGTTTCTTTGTTAATTCACAGATCGCAAGGATTCCTGAATTCAAATTAGGGGAAGGGGTGGATCGAACTGGAGTGACAACAAAGATCCTGACCTGCAATTGCTCCATGAATTTAATCATAGAGAATAAGTCCAAGTTCTTTGGTCTTCACATTCACCCTCCCTCCATGGACATGAAATTTTCCATCTTACCCTTTGCATTTTCTAATGTAAGTACTTCAATTACTTGGCAGAAATGCATGGGACCTATTAAATTGAAAACAAAATATATATTATCCCAGAACTTGTTTTGCTTAACTTTATGTAACTGTCCTAAATGTTTGATCCAAATTTAATATTGCAGGGCCCTGAGCTCTATGCTGAGAGTGGCTTAACAATCTTTAAATTACAACTGGGAGCAAAGAACAAGCCCATGTATGGTGCAGGAAGAAGCATGCAGGATATGCTAGATTCTGGAAGAGGATTACCAATAGAGATACAAGTACTCATAAGCTCAAGTTTCAAAGTGGTTCCAAGCCTTATAAAGCCAAGGTTCCATCACCGAGTTAAATGCTTGGTGGTTCTCAAGAAAGCTTATGATAGAAAACACCGAACACAAACATTCAATAGCACTTGCAGAGTAACTTCTTAAGTAAAGTGCGGCTTCCAAGTACTAAAAGTAAATGTGGTATATGAATACAAAGGTCAAAAAGAGATTAGAAACGATGTTAACTGATAGAACCTTCAGTTGTATGGTGTGCTCCATAAAAAAGCTTGAAGTGCATTCACTTTGTGTTTAACGTACAACCCCTTAATATGATTTTTGTTTGAAATAAATGGAAAGTAAATAGTAGAATGATATACTGAAATTTTAAAACAGGAAGATCAACCATAAAACAGAAAGAGTGTGGAGACAGACAATTTCATATTTCTCCTCCAAGTTCCCAAAGGCGTTAGGGGTGAGAAAATTGTGGATAATATTTTCCGAGCCTATGGAACAAGACAAGTTTGCCTGGAGATTCAATTTTGTCTGATTTAAGAACGTGAAGGTTGGAGAACGAGCTAGATAATATAAGGATAGTAGGTACATTTAAAATTAAAGAAAATATCCCAAGGGCATTAAAGGATTGAAAGAGAGATTGTAAAGGCAACAACACAAATTTAGAGAAGGGTTCCGTTTGATGTAGGAAGTTTCAAAGGCGAAAACCAATATGCTAAAGTGGTGAAATCAAGTATCGTAAGACAGATTAATGAATATGGCAATATTCAAGAGACAATTCTCGTAAAAGAATTGGTATAATTTGGGTTATTAGGTGCCTAAATTGATTCCCTTTTATCACTGACTTCTAAACTTTTGTGCTTAGTTCACTGTAGCAAACAATAGAATTTCTAGGCGAAAATTGGTAGCGGAGCAACTGAGCAAGCAACAGCTAAGATGGTGAAGTGTTGAACAAGCATTGTCTTTCTTAGCGGTTGTAAAGCCCAACCCCTTAGTAGATCTCTAACATAGCAACTAGTTCCACCACCCTTTTTCCTAAAACAATAGTGGTGTAAGTATTAACCACCTCACCTTCATGTGCTGGCCTTTGTTGATGGGAAAAGTTTTTGTGTACAACTACTCTTCCCTTACAACTAATTTACAACTGTGTTTAATTATTTTTTTAATATAAAAATTAATAAGTGGAATAAAAAATATGATTTCACTGATGTTAAATAAGTTGTATATGATTAATGGTGTTAATGAATCATTGTTGTTGTTAGTGCCATGTCTTCGATTTCTTTTTCAAATTCTACTTAGCTGACACAGATTTAACTCTTTTAAAATAAGTGAGTTAGTAAAGTAAGAAAGTAAATATGAATTTATTATTCGTTTAATGTGAGTTAAAGTTATGAAATATTGTAATTCAAGTTAAAAAGTAGATAGAATAAACCTTTCCCTTTTTACTTTACACATATTCTCACTTCAAACAAGTTAAATTCCGTTGAGACTACAACAAGAAAAAATGAGGAAAAATAAAATAAAATTAAAAAAAAAAACAAAATCAAAAGTTACAAAACCATCGAATAACCCCGGCTACAAAACTTCATAGTAATGCATTTTTCATAATAGTATTGATTGATTAACACACAACTACTATTCATGTACATCTCACAACTCTCATTCATAAATATATATATATATATAAAATAAACTTTTCAATGAATAATTAATAATTTATGAAATAAATCAAACTTATAAAAGTTCATAGAATTTAATAATTAATTGATACTTCCACAGCATTCATAAAATTAACTTATAGTTTATAACTTATATCTTATAAGTGTGTAGAGATATTTAATTAAACTAGCTTATAAAAAGTTAAATTTGTGTTAAACGACCTAAAATAACATCTAATAGTATGTTATTATGATATTAGTATATTTTAATATTATTTATATAATTTGCACTAACACTTTAGTAAATTTCACATAAAATTTTTTTATGATTGCTTTTTGTACTAATATAATATTTATAAAAATATTCAAAATAACTTTAATATATAAATTCAAGAGAAATTTTATTATTATGTTAATATATAATCTTAAATATTTTGAAAATCTTAAATTTTTAATATATATAAGAAATAAAAAAGAAAAAATAGAAGCCAGGGTAAAAGATGTCATTACCTAAAAAAAATCAAGATAAAGTTAAAAAGAATTATTGAAAATAGTTTTTCATAAGTCATAAACTACTTCAAATAGATTTTTATAAACTAGTTTATAAAAGTTAGTTTCTATAAGCTATAAGCTATAAATTTATAATCACTAAATACCTTTACATAACCATAAGTTATAAATTATAAACTCCTGAATAAGCTATAATTAAATTTTCTTTTGGTGATCTCGGCTTTCGTCATAATTTTTTTTTTCCACAATGAGGCTAACACCCCAAGACAACTCAATCCTCAAATACGTATGAAAGATCACTACAAGGTTAGAAAAAACAAATATAAGAAATTTTATATATTATAGTTGAATTCATAAGTCGAGAGCTTGTAGCTTAAGTGGCATAAAGAGGAGTTTTTAAAGCTTAAAGTGATGGGTTCGATCCTCAGTAGGATAGATTTAAAAATAGTGTAGTGTGAGGGCGTGTGTGTTTCGCCGTTAAAAAAAAATTGAATTCATAAAATTTATCAACTATAAATTAAATGTATTACTATTTTTTTATAACCACATGTTTCCTCACCTTTAGGATGAGACTAATCTCGTTCGCGCTGCATGACTGATCTCTAGGAATTTGGCATAAGTGAGATCGTCCCTCCTATTAACTTAGCGGGACCTTACACCACTATGTCAACCCTTGGTGTTAAATTTATTACTATTTTGATAGCTAAATAATATTACTTCATAATTACACGTGTATATATATATATATATATATATATATATATAAATATATCCCACTAATTTCAACCCTACAAAGCGTGCTTTACTTTTTCATTGATATGAGTCCACTTCTTTCCCTTTTTGCTATCTTCATTCGTTAGTGGCTGAATTTGGTAACATCTTCAAAACTTTCTAGGAAAATGACCTGCGACAAAATTGTCCTTGTGTGTGGTGGCGAAGTTAAAATCTACTAATATATTGAAATATGTTTTACAGTTAACTTTTTTAGTATCACTACTAAAAAAATTGATTTAGACACTAAATAACCTAGAATTCTAACCACTAATATCACATCACTAATAATTTTAGTTACTAATTTAATTGCTAATTATTTAGCGACCAAAATAAGCGGGTTATGAGAAATTTTTTTGTTACTAGATAGTCTTTTTTTTAGTAGTGATATATTAATTGTGTAAAGTAATTTGTGACTTTCCTAATTGGATACCAAAATGACTTAATGAAAATTAGTGTTTATTAGATCGATCTGACACAATTTTTTCAAAGTTTCTTAAACTACACTCCACAAATTTTCCAACCTTGCACTACAAAAAAAAAAAAACATTTAGTACTTAGTATAGTTTTTATTGTTTAAGTTGGATGAACTTGTAATTTGTTCCTCTTTTTCTAATATAGCTAAGCTAAAATATATTGCATTATATTGATTGGAAATTCTTTTGAAATAAATAGATCAGAGATCAACATACTAACTACTATATATATGTTCCAAATTAAAATACAATTAAACGTAAAATGAAATGAAAGATTAATATTTTAGAAATTTGAGAAAAAGGTTATTGATGACCAATGGCTATATACATTATAATTTATATGGATGAGGATGAATTAAATTTTGAAAGATGAAAGTTGTTGTTGTATGTGAAATCCATCATTACCATGTCCATGTATGTAATGCCTGCACCATTACGACACAAGAATGTAACCCATCCACACAACAATTTTCTGATGAGCATGCCAATTAGACAAAAACATATCACCACTTACGATTTTTTAGTAGTGCTTTAATTTAATTTATATATATCTTCAATCTTCAATATTAGAATTTAGAAGATGCAAATTAAATTATTATGGGAACGAAAACAAACCCAACGTACAGTACAGGATATATATCTTCATACCGTACAAATAAATAATCAATTGAAAAATGAATATAATAAGTTATTTTCTGATGTACTACTATCAAACAAAAATAAATGTAATGAATCATTTATTATTATTTTTAATTTTGTCTACTTAAACTAGTGTATATGTTTATTAATGGAGCGATCACTTTGGAATTTTTAAACTTCTGATCTCCATATATTAAAATTCATAGACGATTCATGAAGAGCACTCCTTTTCGACTTATAAAAAAAATGAAAAGGACAATATAGTACTATAAGTGATTAATTTTTTAAAATAGTACTGTAGTTATTAGTTTAGCTAATTAATACCGGCCTGATTAATTAGTTTAGAATTAATTTCACTGTAAAATGTATTTTTTCCTCAAATTAGTTAATTAATAACCATACAAATAATCTAATAATACATGTATACATTCAAAGTCGCTTATGCCTGGACAAAAACAGAAATACAAATTAATTTAGTGATATATAGTTGAGAAAAATAATATAATAATAATGAATTATATATGTTTATTTGTGAATGCTATGGACACGTATAGTTGTAGTTGAATTTGGAGTTTGTACTTTCAAAAATGTCAAATCTGAAAGGAAAATATGAAGGAAAAAAAAAAAAAGAATCCACTAAGAAAATTGAATATATTATTGTCCACGCATGAGCCTCTATGTTTAGCAAGGTGGAGACCGTACAGGTTACGTACCTAAACAAATCAACTCACATATCATTCACCTATAAACAAAAATTGTCTTATAATTATATTTTCTCTTTTTTTACAAAAACAAAGCGATAAAACCATAATTTAAAAAAGGGACACAAACTAATTAACAAAATAAAATTTAAGAACCAAAACATATTTAAAAGTAATTTTAATATAATTAAATTAAGAATAGATACACACTTATTTTTCATTTTATATATATGTTTTTTTTTTAATTTTAGATGGAGGAATCAAAAACTTTTTTCTGAATGAACCTGAATATTATTTTTTTATATACAAAAGGAAAAGAAAATAAACCTAAAATATTGAGTGGCGTGGCCGACAATTGGGAATGATTAGTAATTCAGTATTGACATTTTCTTTATTTTCATTATTATTATTATTATTATTATTATTATTATTATTATTATATATTCTTGTCATTGATCGTAGATGGAAACAAAAGTGTAACATTCTCTCTCTGATCTTTATTGATATATATGATGATTTCGTTGGTTGAATAAAATCTAACAATGCAAACTAAAGCTTCCGTACTGATTTGCTATCTCCAACATTCTCCAGGGCCACAACTAGACATTGTATTGTAATTAACCTTTAATTTTAATATAATTACTCCATAATCAATAAACATCAATCATGTCACAATATATATATATATATAAATTGAGGATAATCTTTTTATCCAACTTAAACACACGGATTCAAATTAAGTGTCCCCAAATCATGTCCCCAATCATGTCTTATCAATATAATATCAACACGTCATTAAAAATATTTCCTTTAATTTTAATCTTTAATTTCTTAATAAATTTTTTTAATGACGTAATAATATTCTATTGGTGGACATGATTTGGGGACACTAATTTGAATCCAAACCACACAAGTATAGCACACGCATGGGACAGAATTAGACGATAATTTTTGTTTAATTAAGTAAAATATACAAAGATATTTTGTAACATTAAATACATTGATAATTAACACATTTAAAAAAAACTTCATTTTTTATAAGGGAAAAAAATTATAGAGGAAATATTTTATAATTTTGAAGGTTAAAGTGACATGGTTAACTTTTTTTCCCCAATGAAATGCTTCTTAAGCTAACAATCTTTTAGTGAAGTGAGTATCACCTAGCATGCGTCTGCAAGATTAAACCCATTTAAATAGAAATCGTGATTTGATTAAGCAAGTGTTGAACAATAATATAAGTTAATTAAATATTCCTGAATTTGTTAATTGTTTTTTATTCATATAAATAAGACTTCAGAAATTATTTTATGAAAATTAAAATGAGTGAACCAACACTTTAGCCCTCAATTTGTTCGCGTCAATCATTTTAGTCGTTGATTATATCAAAATTCCTTTTTAGTCATGACTTTGTAAAATAGTATTCAATGACTAAATTGACTAATTTATTATACAATCAAATTGATTATTCATTTTAGACCACTCTATAATTTTTTTGATAAAGTTAAGAATTAAAATGATACACTAATAAATCTAGAGAACTAATTTGTGTATTTACTTAAATTAAAATATAAAAGAAAGAGTTCGCATACATATTTAAAAGTAAATAAGTGATTTAATAATATCATAACTAGTATATAAATAATATCTTTTAGCAATTTCAAAAATAATTTTGATGGGGTCGTCATAGAAAATAATGGGGGTCGTTCGGTAAAATTACATATACATGCAAATAATTTTTTTTGCGATGCGGGGCCGAGACCCCCAAGGAACAACTACCCTCCGCCCCTATTAAGGGCACACAATTGGTTAAATGTGAAGAAAATATGTGGTTAAATTTATATGATCAATTGTACACGTATATGTTTAACTAAATCGTATCGAGATTTAACCACATATTTTTACATGTTTAACCAGTTGTATGATAGGTTTTAAATTTCGGATTATACAAAAATCGAGATCCATACATACATACATATATATATATATATATATATATATATATATATATATATATATATATATATATATATATATATATATATTTTGTAGTCCTTACATGTGTTGTTTTTACGAGTAAGTCCCTGAATTCGGTTAAGTCACTAACAATATTAGTTTCTATAATATACTCTTAATGCAACCAATAATTTGGTCCTTATAATTTTTCATTTTAGTCACTAAATAATATAAAATATTCTTTTTAGTCCTTACACATAATTTTTATTTTATGAATATGTTTATGTATTACGTTTAGATTTTAACGTGATTAGTCTGTCAAACATAAAATGATTATGGCCAATAATAGATTGACACGTGTAATGTCTTTGAATTGGACTATTTTCTCTATGAGTTTAGCGTTCCTTCCTCAATGGTAGAATCAATGATGAACTTGATGGAAATAAGAAGGGGCAACAAAGAGGAATAATTGCATGATAGTCTCGCATTGATAGAAAATAAAAGTTGGTCTAATCATTTCTCCGATGTGAAAATATGATTACATGGATATTTAGGGACCAAAATGTTAATTCAAATGAGACAGAGACTAATAGAAATAAAACAACGTGGACTAAAATGTAAATGACGACATGTATATGAACTAAAAGAAAAGCTTTTTACATATAAGGTTTAAAACGAAAATGAATGACACAAATAAGGATAAATAGTTAACTTTTTAAAAGTTAGATTCATCATAATTTTTTTTTTTAAGTGACTCAATTTCACTTTTGGTTGTCCACCTTTATGAATTGAGCAATTTTAGTTCTCTATCTTTCAATTTTACAATTTTGATTTATTAACTTTTTTAATTACACAATTTTAGTTCTTCTGTTCATCTCTCGTTAAGAAGCTAATGTTTGACGCAATTAAACCCACATAATTAAGTGCGTGAGATGACGAAAATTGGATAATTGAAAAGGTTTGAAAACTGAAATTGCCTAATTGAAAGTTGATTATATAAGTTTTAGTACATTAATTGGTATAACTCCTTAACAAAAAATAGGGTGAAACAGCAAAATCGTACAATATGAAAAGCTACGGAACTAAAATCGCTCAACTAAAAGTTGAGAATCAAAATAGCACAACTAATAAAAATGAAGAATAAAAAATGTAATTAAACCAAAAAAAAAATATCAAAAACGCATGAAGTAGTTGGTCATAGACAATGGGTAACCTTAGGTTTCTCCTTGTGAGATACTACTATACTATCTGCCAACCATATATAACCCATGAGTTGTGAAGACATACATCGTCCTAAGACGCCATCATCTCCATTATTAAGCATAAAATTAGGTCATTCATATTTAAATAAAATGGTTATTAACAAGTTCAAAATTGATTATTTTATTTAATAAGTTTAAAAATGCATGCACTCTAGCTAGCTAAGACGTACTGTATTAATTAATCTCCATGAAAAACAACGGAGTGAAGAATGATACGATGGATGTTGTGCTTTTATTTATCTCGTCTTATAATGGAACTTGTCATCATGGCAACGTCTAATTTCACTTACATGCACTTAATTATCCACAACCGGACAATAGTCCATGTGGTCATGCATTTCTATTAAATTTTATAATATTATTATTAAGTCACTCTTCTTATTCTTTAACTACAGGTTTAATTTGTTATAATTTTAAACATTTTAAATAATACAAAATGGAATTATAATTTTAACCCCTCTTATTAAATTGTTCCCTGAGAATCACCTTATAGTAATTGAGATCAGTGCGTTTCATCAACATTAATTATTATTTTCTCTGAAAAAAATTAAAAGGTAATGTATGTAAAGCAAACATGGTATGCGAATTTTGTCAACCTGTTATAAGTGGAGAAGATATATTGGCTAGGCTAAACAAATGGAAGGAATATATATAATAATAATGATTGGAGCATATATAATTAAATTAGACTATAAAAATAATCAATTAAAACCGCATACTATACTAGTACTATATATTTTTAATTATTGGCTTGAATTTTATATTATTATAATTATACGGAAAAAAAAAACTGTGTTTATAGATAGTGGCATCAACTTATAAAACCATAATAAGCACATACATAATGTCATGAGAGAAAGACATGCACTTATCATCAGCTTTAATTTATACTCTTATCTCATCTCATTAATTCCACTAATCACATAATTAATGTATTGTATTCAGTAGAATTTAATGAACCATATAGGAGTATTCATCTTCTTCTTCATTCTTTTTTTTTTTTTTTGGTGTAATTAACCATAATAACAGGATTATAATTTTATAACTGCGTGACCAAAGTGGGAATGGCACTATATACATGGTTGGACATTTCAACTTTAATATATTCATTAAACAACCCACCAAAGACATTTTTTTTTTTTTTGAAGATGCGTCAATTCATAATCAACAAGTGTGTATATATAATAGTAACTCATCTCATCTTCGGTTATAGAAAAATATTAATATTTTACTTACTTAATTTTAATAAATGTCTTTTATCTTGTTTTAAAAATCAGATAAATTAAACAATAAAAGATTAGGAACACTATTCCAATCGTATATAAATTAAATTTTGAATAATTACGAAAACAACTCCACATGAGTAGGTGTATATCTTAATAATGTTATGAAATAATAAGGTGAGTGAATTACGAAGGATTATATATGTTCGAATTGTGAATTTATTTAATTTAATAACCAAGTAGACATAAGCCCACAGATTGTGGAGAACGCAAATGATGAAGTTTAACTAATTACAACATCCACCATTATTTTTCCATCGAGTTTTCCTTTATTTTAACTTTTCCATTTATATATGCTAAGCACGCTTCACTTTTTTGGTTTTTGCATCAAATTAATTAAATAAATACAAGTGGAAAATTAAATTAAAGGAGCCCCCAATATGTTACGTACGTATATATTGGCGAAACACTCCAAATTATTTAATTTTTAATTTCTGAACACAATTAAATGTTGAAAGCTGCACTCAAAAGTTGAAAAGCACTTGACCATTTAAAAAAATTAAAAATCAGAGACACGTGTCGCATATAGACCCGTACGTGTGGTGGTGAACTTGTGTTCTCTCAAATTAATGGTTTTATAGAAGAGTAATTTTTAATATTTCTATTCTATATTTTTTATATTTTTATTTATTTATTAAAGAATATTTTCAATATTTTTTATGATTTTAAAATTAAAAGTGCATTTAATTTCATATCTTATATGATAATAAGAGAATAAGTAAAAAAAATTATTAAAAGGCTATAACATTATAAAATGAGAAGAGATAAAGTAAGAATATACCGTATTTAGTTATTTAATTATTCATGATTTGAATTAAAATACTATATGAATTAAGTTATTTTAAATTAAAGATGAGCTTATTCTTATTTTATTTTATTCTTGATATAAACCCAATTGATGAATGGGATTCTTGATGGATCTTTCAAGAGTTTTTTTAATAATCGCTCGAAGACGCAACGAACAAGAACACAAACAAGGAATCGGGGAAAGGAAGAAGAAGGAATAATGGCGTGGGTTTGGGAAAGAAGAAGGGGGGAATTAGGCGCAAATGGAGTATGGAATTGGATCGGGTTGGTGGCTCCACACGAAGGTTGGTTGGATCTTTCGATATGTCGGGTTGGTAAAAATATTCCTAGAAAATAATATCTAATTAAAAGATAATTCTGAGAACTAAAATAGATATTCCTAATTACTCTAAAAGTGGCGCCATCTTGGACAAGGGATTAGGCCTTGATTCTCTTCACAATCTTGGGCTTCCTTGCTTGACTTGTCATTGTTCTTGAAAATTGGTCCTTCGAGCCATTTTATTTTAAGAATTTATTTAACTTGTGAAAATAAAAATACTAAAATTGAGTTGCCTTTTCAAGATAATATCAATTCCACTAAAAAATTGTTACTTAACTAGCATAACCCTTAGATTTGTTAACGTTAGTATAAATTTTGTTGAATTAATATGTAAATATATATATAAATATGTTGATAAAAGTAAATAATATGTACTATTAGTTTATAAATTATTAATAAATATCTTTAAGAGGTATATCAACAATAACTTATCCAAGAAAAATTAAGAAAAAAAAATTAATAAATGATAATTTTTTTTAACAAAAATGACAATTTTGTTCGCGGTGTTTTTTATACGTATACTCATTTTAAAGAAAACCAATTCATGAGTTTAAACAGAAAACAGTTTTAAGTTCATAAAAGTACCTAGTTTGCACCTTTTATGTGTGTATGTGTAAATTTTTTATCAACGGATATATTAACATGTTTTTAAAATAATTAAATTGTATTGACGCAGTACGTGTCTTCATAATTAGCATACTTAACAACATAGATCCGATGAGTCCATTGTGTTGACATATTTTAGGTTGATATATATATATATATTCTAAGTTAAGCTAACATTATTGAATTTAATAAAAAGTATATAACATAATTTTAGTTGCACTACAAGAAAATCATACATTAATTAGCTATCAAATTTTGACTACTAGAAATATTTTTATTAAAAACTAATTTTTGTGGGTATTAG
This sequence comes from Cyamopsis tetragonoloba, assembly GCA_037177725.1. Classification (NCBI taxonomy): domain Eukaryota; kingdom Viridiplantae; phylum Streptophyta; class Magnoliopsida; order Fabales; family Fabaceae; genus Cyamopsis; species Cyamopsis tetragonoloba. Next base: position 65,207,608 of record CM074121.1, read on the forward strand.
TTTTATTAGATGAATTAAATGATTGGGTTACAGACTTTTTCTTTAAAAAAAAAATAGGGCAAGGGAAAACGCATATATAGTATTTTAATAGTTGAGTAAAGGTAGTATGGGCACAATGAGACTCGTGTCTTCCACACGAAAATGTGCTTTCTTGTAATTTTATAATTTATCTTGGGCATGCGACTTCCACACGAAAATGGTGGAAATGCCAACTTTACATGTTTTATTTTATTTTTCCCTCAGTATTCATTATCGAAAATAATAATTAATTAACTTTTTAGACTAAAATAAGCTTTTCTTCTTTATAAAATACTTTGACTTTTTGTTCTTACAAAAAAGAAAAAAATTATTGCAAAATTTAAATTTTTTAAAACGTTTGTATTTTCGTCCCTATTGTTAACTTTGACGGTTAATTACTAATGTGGCTAATGGAAAGTCACGTCATCCTGTCATGTCATTTGTGTTGTTTTGCTTTTAATCCCGGTAAAATTCATGTTGTTTTACTTTTAGTCCTTGCAAAATTCATGTTTTTTATTTTTTGTTCCAAAGTCATTTGTTCTTCTTCCTCCACCATTCTCATTACTTTCCAGCTCTGCCACTCCCTCCTCTTTCACCACTACCACCACCTTTCACTCTTATCTCTCATTTTCAATCCCTAATTTTATTATATAAACTCCAAATCATTTTTCCTCAATTTCACCTTCATTCTCAATATATGTTTAAAGGAACTTTATATGTTTTATGATGATGATTGTGTTATGAATATTACGTTTGTTATTAAGGTACTCCCTTTGATACTATTTATGAGCATATTTAATTGAATCATCGATACAAAAAAAAAAGTAGCTATTTTTAATTAATTTTATTAACTTTAAAGTGATTTATCGCTTTTATCCTCCTTTAAATAACATGTTTGATAGTTATCGTAAATGAACAACAGCCAACACACTTTAAAATTACTTCTGCTAGACTAGATAATAGATAAAACAAAATACAGTGAGGAAATTAAAAAATCCCAGCACGTAGTCTCAATATCCAAAGTGAGATATTATTATTATTATTAAAATACAAATTGGAACCCGAAAAAATTAGGTCAGAGAATGGGCCCATTTCATTTGAATTTCCCAAATTCAGATATTGGACCTTAATGGGATTCCCACGTAGCCCACAATGCTACACTCTTTCATTTGTTCCCTCAACCAATTAAAATTTAAATTTAAAAAGCACCACAATTTGTATTCTATTCTAAAGTTGTTCAGTATTTTTATTTTATTTTATACTTGACCTTAATTAAGGTTAGCTTATCAATCTGTGGTTTTGCACTTCATTTTTACTCCTCATCAGAAAATTAAACTAATCCATATACGACAAATATCAAATTACCAAATTAAAATCTACAATTTTAATTTGTATGTCAACTTAGTGATTGGTTCAAATAATATATGTTTGATTCTTTTTAAGTGTAATATATTATTCACAAATTCTCATGATTGAATAAATTAATAAAGAATTAAGTATACCTGTCATGGATGATATAAAAATATTTTCAACTTAAATATGATTATCTCTCGTAAAAAATAAAGGTGCAGCTGGTGGGCAATGGTGAAATGTATGTGTCAATCATAGAAGTATACACATTACACCACATGCTACTCCTTAATTAAATAAATTAGATGATGTGATTAAATTAAGTTTTTTTTGGTGTGAGGAATGCACTTATAAAAGGGGGAGTGATGTGTGTTGCATTACATGTATGCATATTTGAGTGAGTGAGTAGTGAAGATTGAGAAGAAAAGAATCCAGAGCTCACATCATACAAACCTTCCTCATAATATAACTTAATTACACTATTTCACTCCAAACATATTCAAATACCTATCCAGGTATATTCTTTCTCTCTCTTTTGTTTTTTAATTTTATTAATTCCTTCCACATCTTCTCATTGTTTTCGCTCAGCTTCATGCATGCATCTATTTGCATACATTAAAATCACCTGTTTCATCTCCAAAATGACACATATATAAAATATCCACCCTCACACTGCTTTAATTTTTATTTTTATTTTTCCCAAACTAAAACCTGAAAAACATACCCACAACAAAAACATTACTCTAGTGATGAAGAGTAATTAAGTTATTAATTAGTACAACGAAAAAAGCACTATTATTGCGGTTCTGTTTAATGGAAATACTTTTGCTTTTTCTCCATCATCATAAATAATTCATTCATCAATTAATGGAGACATTATTCTTTTGTACACGCCAGTTACACCACTATCTACAAAAAATATATACTTACTTAATAATCACGTCATTCTTCTATTTTTTTGGGTTTACTTTAACTAATTAATAATTAATTTTCTGGTCTATGCTGCTTGTCGGAAAAAAAATAAATATATATTCTTTCTCTGGATAATGAAAATAACTATTTTAGTCCTTATATATGTTTTTATTTTCTTCCCTATTTTCAAATAAATAATTTTTTTTAATTTAAGCTCTGACTAATAATTTTGTCAGCCGCATTTTTGTGTTACTTATTCTATGTGCATTTCTTACATTAATTAATTTCATTACAATTAACACATCGTTACGTTGTTATTTTCTTTAAATATAATTTTTTTGGTAACATTCTTTAAATATAATTAATAAATAGTAAGTAATAAGATGATTTTTTTAAAAAAGAAAACAAAATTTCTTCTCCTTCCTTTCACCTACCCGTCACTCTCATAGCCTCTACCATCTTTTCCTACGTCTCTTTGACCCTAAAGAAAGAGGGATGAATATAAAATAGTTCCATTAAATTAAGGACTAACCAAAAATAAAACTTGACCTTGTTTTTTTATGTTTGTTTATTTAATTATTTATTATGAAAATTTTATGTTAATTTAATTTAATTTTACTAATTTTAAATTTAATAGCATAATTTGATAAACTTAAAATATTACAATATTTTGGATGTGAAGTTTTAAAACATCTAAATTATTATAATTCCATAAACAAATACACTCAAGAAAAACTTCAAACTTAATTTTAAATTTTACGGTAAAGTGATACATATTGCTTTGTAAATATATAAGTGACAAACATTAGAAAAATCTCCATTGTGGCTTGATTGGTAACATAATATCTTTTAAAATATTGACAACTTGAAAATAAAATAAAAAATTATTATTAATATTATAAATAAACTGTTCATGGGTCTTTAATATCGAGCTAATAAAACTTGAGTTTGATTTAATAAAATATTCGATTCAATTCTCAATTCTCAATAATTTACGAATAACTTGGCTAGTATCATAACACTTTGTACGGATGGATTAGGAGGCCCACCATTTTAAAAAAAATAAGGAGCAGAAGACCTTGTATAAAGCTTATTGGGGGCCCACACAAATAAAAGGGCTTTCTTATGGGCCCATGTACGGTTTCATAGCTTCCAATACGCATCTTCAACATTTGTTCTCTTTTGTTTTTTGGTGATATCTTCAACTTCTCTTCTGTCTTAACAATATAATAATAATATATTCCCGAGACATTTAATTTCTTTAATTTTGTTTTACAAACTTTTAATTATGTTTCAAAAACTAATTTTACAAATCTACCTTTTTTCTTTAAATATTTAACTTTTATAATATAAACTTATTATATATTTTAGGTAAACATGCTAAATCTGAAATTTGCTAGAATTACTTTTTTTTGGTATAACAACAGGTTTCTGACCCTTAAGATGAGATTAATCTCGTTCGCGTTATGTGGCTGACGCTGGCCCTCGGGAATTTGGCATACATAAGATTCGAACACGGGACCTCCCGCCGTGGATCGTCCCTCCTATGAAATGCTAGAATTACTTTAAGTATAATTAATTATTAAAAAACTCTATGTTTACTACTTTAAAACTATAGTCTTGTTGTTACTTTTTCAAAAAAAAAAAAAAGAATTATGTATGATTCAATAGTTTTTTTCAATTTTATCAGTAATACGTAATATTATATTATATCCTTAATAACGTTATTGTGGAGACATCAAAAGTTATTGACTGTTGATTCTTAAAATTAAAAATTAACATTAACGATTAAATAAACGGATAACACAAAATCTTTTAGATCATTTATTTTTAACTAGTAAAAAGCTGATGATTTTAATTGTTCATAGTTTATAGTGGAGATACAGTGGCCAACAAGTGATATATAGATTTGGGTGCGTATAGACAATTGTTTCGTGCAACCATTTTGGTGCTTATACACAATCTTAATTGGTCTTTTAATTTAATTTAAGAATTGAATATAATAATTACGATCTCTATGCAAATTAATTCTATCATATCCTTAACCTTATAAAGTGGATGTACACTAAGAATTCTATCTTATCTTGAATTGTTGTGTGTAATAAGGATTTAGCTATTACTCCATTATGGGGTGTAGGAGTGATATACAACAAAAAAGATATCTAAAGAAAAAGTAAGTAATATGATAGAAAAAAGAGAAAAAAAAAAAGGGTGATAGATGAGATAAAAGAAAAAATAGTCAGAGTAAAAGAAGAATTATTTACACATACACTTGCCCATAAAAAAAAAAAAAAGAATTATAGAATTGTTGTACATTGTAATCTTCCCTTAGTTAACTTGGATAATTAAGTTAATTTGGGACTGATCAAGCTCTACAAAAAATATTCTCATACTACATTTCATAGTTAGCTTAATTAACCATAAAAAATATAGACTTTGTTTAATAAGTTTATTTTACACGAATAAAAATGATAATTCAAATTTTGCTGTATTATAATTTAGGTTTGGGTTAACTCATTAGAAAAGAATTGTCACACCACTTATATATTTTATGGTCAACTCTCTTTTTAGTCAATATGAGACTTCGTCTTAATAGTTAAAAAAATTTCTATATTCTTTTACTTATTTAGAGATAGTGAGTAAATAAAATAAAACAAAGCTGCAAGTTCGTAAAATATTTATATTAGCATGATTTGATGTTACTCACGTGAGTACAAATTAATCAAATCATTAATTAATTTGTGGTCATTTAATTTGTCTCAGCTTCTCTTCCGTTTTACCACTTCAATTATTTATATATAATTATTCTAAAGTTGCTTTCAATTTCAACTGGGGAAAGAATGATGCCTCCTAATTTTGTTGCCGGATTTGATGATATAAAATAAATACTTAATTAATTTGATAGTAATTAATACTATAATTATGGTTTTGTTTTGTTTAAACATGATTATAGATTTTCTGGTATGTTGCTATCAGGGGTGTATGCAACTGGGCACGGTTCTTGTTCCATTACTATCTGTCACATTCTTCCAAGTTATGAAATCATGTCTTTTAATTTTATGTCCTCAATTATATTCCTTTAATTAAAAAATAACATATAATTAAAAAAAAATATCTTTGAATAATTACATCAACCTCTCTTAAGTTTGTGTTTATTATATTTATTCCTGCGTTGTTTTTAAAAATACACAAATTCTCTTCGGTGTAATAAGCATAAATTTAGTGAGAGATTGTTGTAATTATTCCTTTATTTTAATAGTTAATTTTATCATTGTTGTGTGAAAAAAAAAAAGAGAGAGAGATAGGAATCAAGCGAATAAGATTTTTGCAGAAGCTTTTAAGTGCTATGTTTGAACATAAATCTAAATTACGTACATTCAATAAAAACAAGAATCCTGAGTTTTAGTGAAAGTGTCTTTGATGTTGAACAACGTAGCCAATGATACAAAAACACACTAAATTGATTTAAATAAAACTGTTACTTTATGGGAAAATGACATTGAAAACCTACCTCTACCTGAGGAAGGTTCAACTTAAAATAAACATGACAAAGACATTATTATTAATATTAATTATTATTGTGGTACTCTTTTCTATATGTTACTTTTTCAGTAGCCAATGACATCTTCAACTCTTAGATTGACATTTGGCATTTTAGTAACACATCACTTCCCTTTTTGTTTGAGATTTATTTCCTGCATGCTCATGATGAATATCATATATACATCTTTCTTTCTTTTTTCTTCTTCTTCTTCTTCTTCTTTTTCACTGTGTTGCTACAAAACATTGAACTAACTCAAACTCAAAATTATATGGCAGATTCTTGAGATTTGGCTCATCCTCTCCTTGCAGCATTCTCTTGTTGATTGAGATTTAAGATGGAGGAGAATAATGTTAGCTCAAATAATAATGCACACAAGAACAAGTGGAAGCTTCCTCTCTCAGTTTTCTTCAAAGATGCAAGGTAATATATAATTAATCCTCTGTTTCATGATATACATTGTTGTAATTTTAATTAGGAACTATTTAATAATAATATTTGTTTGTGTGAATAATGTAATGTAGGCTTGTTTTCAAGATGGATTCCCTTTCAAAGGAGATTCTAGGGATTGCATTCCCATCTGCATTGGCAGTTGCTGCTGATCCTATTGCTTCTCTTATTGACACAGCTTTCATTGGCCATTTGGGTAAAATTTATGACAATGACAACATTATTCTTGTCACAATTCCATCATAACATTTTGTAATTATTTATGAGTCAAGAAATAAAAAATAGAAAACATTTGTCAAACTAAACACAACTACTAACTTTTAATTTTTCATGGTTATAGGGCCGGTGGAACTTGCTGCTGCAGGAGTTTCCATTGCATTGTTCAACCAAGCTTCAAGAATTACCATTTTTCCTTTGGTCAGCATTACAACTTCCTTTGTGGCTGAAGAAAATACAATTGAAAAAATTAACAATACAGCAGCAGAAAAGCTGTTGATTGAAAACATTAAGGCAAAATCCAATGAAATAAATCCAGATGATGGTTTGCTTCAAGACATAGAAAAAGGTGCTTCCAAAGAGAATAGTGACACTCCAACAGAATCTTTGGCTGCAAATGGCAACACTAATGAGCAAATGGACTGCACTTCTAAAACTGAGACTAATAATCGAGATGGTACTTACTCTCTAACTCTCTTTGGCATTCATTCACAAGGTTTTAATCCAGTGTGATAAACCTCAACTAGATACCATGTCAATGCATTCAAATTCTAGTTTCTGACATTTTAATTCAACAATAACTTATTAGGTGTCAATACAAATGCAGACAAGTCTTCCACTGTCACTAGTAGTAGTGATAAGAGTGTAACAAAATCTGGAAGCAAGAAGAGACACATAGCTTCAGCATCAACAGCTCTACTTTTTGGCACAATCCTTGGTCTGCTTCAAGCTGCAACTCTTATATTTGCAACCAAACCTTTATTAGGGGCAATGGGTCTGAAACCTGTACGTATCTTTATTATTTGAGTATTTGTTGCATATCTTACTTACCCTTTTGTATTTTGAATTACATTTGTCCAAGATTTTGCTGACTAAAGCTATTTCTTCTTCTTTTTTTTTTTTTTTGTTAGGGTTCTCCTATGCTAAGTCCTGCTATAAAGTATCTAAGATTGAGATCCTTAGGTGCTCCTGCAGTGCTTCTTTCTTTGGCCATGCAAGGAATCTTTAGAGGGTTTAAGGACACAACAACTCCTTTATATGTCATTCGTAAGTTTAAATAATCCATTGTTTTGAGATGAATCTATTTAGAGATTAATAGTTGTATTAAGGTTTTAAATTGCAGACCGCATCACGTGATGCAGCTGCAACATAACAGTTTTGACGGTCACTATGACGGCATTAAGCCATGATTGTGGCATGCAGTAGCTGCATCAGACTAATCGTAATAACAATTTAAAACCTTGGTATGTAAGCATGGTGGACTAGTGCAAGTCCAATTTAGAAGAACAAGGCATAAAAATTTTGTTAATAGATTCTATTGCTTGCTTGAACATATGAAAAAATAGAAGAAACTTCAAATATAAAGCTAATAGGGTATACTTAATTCAGTTTTAAAGTTTTCAACATTTTTTCTAACATGATTCTTTATTTTTTTATGTGGTTTTATTTAGTTTCTGGATATGCATTGAATGTGGCTTTGGACCCAATACTTATCTTTTACTGCAAATTGGGGATCAGAGGTGCAGCCATTTCACATGTGCTCTCTCAGTAAGTCATACTTTGATTTTTTCCTATAATAACAATAATAATAATGTTCAAACATTTTTGTTCGCAAAACTTGATCTTACAAAAATGGTGATCCTTTAGGTACATGATGGCATTTGCCCTCTTTTTGATACTGATGAGAAAAGTGGATCTTGTACCTCCAAGCATTAAGGACCTGCAGATTTTTAGGTTTCTCAAAAATGGTATGGTGTAGGGCATCAAACACAGCATGCTAGAATTTATTAAAATTCCTCTTTACATGTTTTGAATAACTTATGAAAGCTAGAATTTACTTATGTTGTCCCTTAAGGGGCATCTAATAAAATTAGAACGATACAGAAAATTTACTTATGTTTTGAATTTGTATAGGAGGTCTACTGTTGGCGAGAGTAATAGCAGTGACATTCTGTGTGACCTTGTCGGCCTCATTGGCAGCAAGGTTAGGCCCTATTCCTATGGCTGCCTTCCAGACCTGCCTCCAGGTCTGGATGACATCCTCCCTTCTTGCCGATGGTTTGGCTGTTGCTGTTCAGGTAATTATTAGAATTTACCGCCTTAGCGCAACGGTATTAATTAATAATTATTTGACTGATAAATTAGTGACCCTTTTGTGAATTTCTCACAGGCTATTCTAGCATGTTCCTTTGCTGAGAAAGATCAAAAGAAGGTGACAAATGCTGCAACAAGGACACTGCAGATGAGTTTTGTTTTAGGATTGGGACTCTCTCTTGTAGTTGGAGTTGGATTGTACTTTGGAGCTGTAGTATTCTCCAAAAATGTTCTTGTTATTCACTTAATCAGATTAGGCATCCCTGTATATATTCTCCTCCTCCTTGCACAATTATATATCGATTAAGCTTATGTTTGGTTTCACAGTTTGAATAGAACAATAAAACATGGATCTATTTCAATAGAACTAAGATAGTTCTACAATTTTGATCCACGTTTATTCTCATATGACAGTGAAACTAGATACACAGTAACTCAACAAAGTTTTTTACTTTTTTTTTCTTTTCTTTTTTGTGAAATTTTAATCTAATTTAATTTCATTTGTATTCCATCAGTTTGTTGCTGCAACACAGCCAATCAACTCACTAGCGTTTGTCTTTGATGGTGTGAACTATGGAGCATCTGATTTTGCTTATTCAGCATACTCCTTGGTAAGTTCAAAAGCTTCTTTATTTTTTTCATAATGTCATCTTAATCCAAATTAATTTATTGAGCAATTTGCAATGTATGTATGCTGTTAATTTCTTCAGGTGTTGGTGTCTTTAGCAAGTGTAGCTACATTGTTCTTACTCTATAGGAGCAATGGTTTCATTGGGATTTGGATTGCATTAACCATCTATATGAGTCTTCGCATGTTTGCTGGAATTTGGAGGTAAACTATAATAACATAAACAAAATGGAAAATAACACAATCTATTCTTATTTCTTAGAATTACCGTCGTTCCTTTAGCTATATTATTGTTAAAATTTTATGTTGCAAAGTTTACCTAACATAAATGGCAGAGTGATCTTGCTCTCACGATCCACTAAGATTTTGTTTTTATCGTCTCCATTCATAAAAAAAGAATGTTTAGAAGCTAAGGATGTGAAATGCATATGCAGGATGGGAACAGGAACAGGACCATGGCGTTTTCTCAGAGGTCGCTCAATGTCTTGAAATTTAACAAAGAGAAACTTCATAGTTCAGCAACACTTACCGTGTATCCCTTAATGTCCACCATTTAGGATCAAATGTCTTTTTTTTTTTTCCTTTCCTTTTAAATTATTATTGTGGCAGTCTTCTTATATATATATATAAAGCATTGCTCCATTTATACGAGCTAGTTCTGTATTCGAAGTACTGTTATTTCTTTTCTTTTCTTTTTTTTTCTCTCCAGTTTTATGTAATCCTCTTTAGGCAAAGTGATTTTGTTGTATTCAGAATATTCTTCTTTGTACTGTCAGTTTGTAAACTACGAGTCAATACATATATAGATATATTATATGAAGAATAAGTCGTTTTTCAATCACTTTCAGTTCGAATAATTGCAAGCGTAAGAAATCAAAACAAATAAGTTAATGGTGTGTTTAGCGACACCGGTGGATAAGTTAGCATAATAGATAAATGAAAGATTAAATGTTGAAAGCTTAAAGTTAAAATTTGAAAGATAATAAGGTAGTTGATATAATTAAAAATGTTTAATAAAATTAATTGTTAAAGTAATTAATAAATGTAAAATTACAAAAAAAAAAAATAGAAGAAAATTGAAAAAATGTTAATTAATAATACTGAAAAAAAAAATTAAAAAAGGTGAAGACTACTAGCGTTTTAACTAGTAAAAACATAAAATACTTAGCATATGTTTGAGTTAATATCTTGTGAAGGATACTGATACCAGTGATCTTGAAGCCTAACGAATTTGATTCCACACTCCATTAATGCTTTGCTTAGTGGAGTTGCTAGATGATTATGGTTCATGTTTTGGTGGGGGAGCGTTTTCACAATAGATCTTTGTCTCCTTTCACAAGGACAATATTTTGTTTTTTGGTGTAAGCATGCTTCTTTTACTCATTTTATGAAATGAAATGAAATTGGAAGCGAACATAATTACAGAAATAATATGGTTTTTCTGTTAACAAGATTCAAGTCATAATGAAATAGTAATAATTTCCTCCTGGGCACTTTGTATCACTTGAACCTTTCATTTTGAACTCCTTTACTTAAAACTTAGGAGCTTTATACTCTTATCTGGCTACCACATGCCTTCAATATTCCATTTCCACAAATGAGTTTTATATTTATAAGCAATAATTAAATTTTCATGCTATATCCAAATATAAATAGGCTCCTCCTGATCATGCCCACTATTTCTCATTGTTTTATATTTATATTTTACCCAGCGGAAAAGGTAAGAAAAAGTCATATGAGATTTTTAAAGTCTGAAATAGAGTCCATCCCATTTATTTATTTTAATTTTATAAACGTTGTATGAATATCTTATCCAACCAAAGCTTTTGGTCCCAATCTGATGCCCTATGTCCTCACGTCAACTGAGCGATGGTACTATATGTCCTGGAAATCTAGCCACCTGTCCCACACTTGGACAACCAAATCTCAAACGAGAAAAACTGAACCATTCATCTTGTTAGGCCGAATCAAAATCCACCAACCTACTTTTATTGCAATGATTTGTTTGGATTTAATTGAATTGAATGGACAATATGACCCTCGATCTTCAAACTCATTCTCATGATTCAAACAAAGCTAAAAAGAATCATATTCCACTATTTTTAACCTCACAGTTTAGGCAACTCCAAGCAACGTAAAACACCAAAAAGCACAAGGCCTCCATTACCATTACACACCACAAATTCAGCCCCAAACTACAATATTAAGATTTATTCCATCTAAGTTAATATATACCTTTCAAAGAGATTTTTTTAAAAAAACAAATAATAGTAGTAATTAATCTCCTTAGAAAACTATCCAGACATGCAAAGATATTGATGACTTATAAATGACTTTTCATTGAATTTGAAATAAACCAGTACAATTCAGCTTGTATAGGAATACATTGAACTTTTCAACATAAGAAACGTACCTTGCGAAATTAAATAACCTATCACAACAAGACGGAAATGGTTAATTTGACTAGACTACAAGTTGATCCAGCTGCATTTGCTCAAGCCAGGCTCCTAAAACAGAATGATCAATAGACTCCTTTTGGGAATTGGAATTGGAATTGGGCCCTTCTGCAGATGCAACAGAGCCAGAACCAGCCAACTTCTGTTTTAAATCAGGTGGGGAGTCCTTGACTAGGGACTGGACCCAGGATAGATCAGGCTCTTCCCCATGGTTTCCAAGCTCAAATGAGGATGATCTTTGCAATCGACCGATCTCGTTTCCATTGACTGACCAATCTACTTTTCCATTAGAAGATCCCCCCCAATTAGACCAAGAGTTAACAGGGGACCCAACAACTGAGGCAGGCACGTTAGCACCAAGTTCCCTTGAACTATGGCTTCGCAGCTGTTGCTGTTGTTTCTCGCGCTGAGCAAATGCTGACAATCGAGGGCTCATTGGGGAGATTGGTTCCACACTTCTTGGTGACATCCGTCCAGGAGAAGATACACCAAATGGAGCCTGTAATAAGGGATGCTCCACATTATTGGGAGACAACACATTTGTATTTATGGGTGACAACGAACTCTGAAGTTGTTGAAATTGATTGAGAACAGCTGATTTGTGTGTTGGGGAAAATACACAGGATGCTGCAGGATCGGAATACCGAGGAGATGAAGAAATTTCAGCAGAAAACAGATCATCAAGATTTGATGGTGTTAGTGTCTTAGACCAACCAGATCGACTCACAGAGATGGCACTGGGACGGGGCTGCGAGAAGCAGCCCAAGTCATTTAGCAGAGATTGCTCAACATCAAAATCTTGAAACATATTCAAGTCTTCAGGTGGCATGTCACGAGCACTAACAGAAGATCTCAAACGACTAGTTTGAATATGGCTTCCTGGAAACTGAAGAGATGGCACGTTTGTCTGTGGCCAAGCAGAGGATGGGTGAGACATGCCATTTGCAGATGGAGACATTGGCTGAGCAAATGGGGAAGGAGACATAGAAGAGATTGATGTTGGTGAACCAGGAAAAAGACTCATTGCTGCAGCCATATCCATGACATTAGGAGCAGAGGCAGATGAACGGGATGAAGGGACTGCAGATCCAGTAGACACATACAACGGACGCAGCTCTTCTGTTGTGTGAGCAAAAAAGCATACTCTTCTGTTGCAACTAATGCCATCCTTGCAGAGCCTTGTACGATACTGAGCTGGGTGTAGCCAGCATTCAAATACTCCATGGGCATATTCACACATATCACCACGTCTACAAGCCCCCTTTCTAAAATCAGGGCATGGCACACAGCTATAATGGTACTTCCTAGGGTCTCTCCTACGAGCATTCTCTCCAGGGTGAACAAAAGGACACTCGGTCCAATCATGAGAGTATGCACGGGAACAAGGACGGACCTTAAATGAAAACATGCGAAATTCATCTGTTGCATATATGCTGTTTTTTATATCAGGAAGTGATGGATCAATTGGATACTCTTTCTTCTCCGATATATGATTAACAGTTGTATCAGTAAACTTTGAAGCCACAGGAGAGGATGGCAACCCATTTTCAGGCGATGATAAATGAGCAGCTGAAGCAGGACTTGAAGAAGAATTATCGGATACCGGAATAGGGCAGTCATCAACAGACCCATCAGCAGCTTTAACTGAAAGAAGTTCTTCAAGAGCTGCTTTCATACCATGAAGCTTAGGAGGAACAACAATAACATCAACAGGACGACTTCCATTAGCATCCACACAACTGACATCAGCACCAGATGAAATAAGTAGCTTAACAGCGCCAGCTGCATTAGCAGAACCGCCTGAAGCAGCGCAGTGAAGGGCAGTGCTTTTATCTGTCCCGCAGGAGAAATTTACATCAGCCTCCGGGTATGAGAGTATAAGTTTAAGAACATCCATACTTCCATAGGTAGCAGCAACCATCAATGGAGTTCTATGCTCAAGAACAATATGTTTGGAACCATTTTGGCGGACATACCAGAGCCCAATTTTATTTATTAGAGAAGCATCTGTATCTAAAGCTAGCTTAAAATCCTCAAAATCGTTGTTAGAAGCAAGTTCAAGTAAGCTGGAAAAAGAATCTTCAGTATGAACAGTTAGACTTCCCATCTCTTTCATGTTAGTTGAACCTTCTACCGTAGATGATGATGGAGATGTTGACTTCTCTGGACCACTGCACATGCTTCAGTTAGCTGGACAATGATAATCATGAAATTCAATAAGAGACCACAAATACAATTTACAGACAAAAATTACATAGAGTGTGAGTGAGAAAAGGGTAAAGAGGTGTGAGACGGAGAGAGAGAAGGGTGGATTATTAAGTATGTCTACACCAAACAGTTAACAATTGACTTACAACTACAAGTCAAAATAGTTGCAAGTCTCTATACATTATAAAAAGCAGAAATAGATTCCTATAATTTAAAAATTATAATTAGGTCCTTCTATTACCTAAATAGATTATAAGGTCCCTAAAAAAATCTAGGGCGGACCTAATCACAAATTTTAATCTACAAGGTCCTTGATTGAATTTTTCAAAAGAGTGCCAAACATATAAATTAATCTGATCTGACCTACAAAAGCCAGAAGAAAATATCAATTGTTCCAGCGGGTCACAAAATCAAAATTGAAAATCATCAAGATAAATTGCAGAACAATCAAGTGAAACTGAGCAGCTTAGCACAGCTTTTAGAGACCAGCCAAGTGAAACTGGAATTACCATTAAGACGGATAAAAGGGAGAAACTGCTTCGAAGAGAGTAAGATATACATACCATCAAATACAACGGGTGGAAAAAAATTGGTTAAGCAAACATCAAACAATAGCAGTAATCTTAACAATAATGATAATGATTCCACTGAAGTAGGTGAACTTGTGGATCTGTTTGGAAATTGGAGATAGGGAGGGAGGGAGGGGCTTTTTAGTAAAAAAAATTTTTCTTTGCTTTATTGTATATTCATTTATTTTGTTTGGTAAAATGGATTATATTCCTTTATTACATTCATAACAAAGGAAAAAGTTTTTCCAAGTAAAGCAATGTTTTGACCATTATTAATGATGATAATCAATTCATAAATTTTTTTTCCCCTTTAGAGTTTCTCATCTCTTTTCAGCAGAGATATGAAAAAAATATTAAATAAATAAATATTGATATAATATCATAACTTCGGGAAATTATACTCCAAATCAATATCATAAAAATCACTTTTCCATCACTGCTGAAATAAAAATAATATAAACTATATATCGTTATGAACTAACAAAATAATCTATTTCTCGCGTCTAATCCAAGGGGCAAAACACCTCTAGACAACACTTCAAAGTTTTAAGAGAAATACAAGAAACAAAATCATAGGCAAAAAAACAATATATGGAATTAAACAGATTAAACGGACAGAATATAATCCAAAAAAAAAAAATACAAACAGAATAATAAGGCAGAAACCTCGAAAAAAATAGATAAATAATTAAAAAAGGGGGAAAACAGATGAGAAATTATTCTTATTCTTACAAAGTTAAAAAAACGTCTAAGTATAAGAAAGCTAAATTTAAATAAAAATTTCATTATGTTCACGCCATTTATTCCTTCATTTGTTGTTTTTGATATTATTATAAAAACTAAAAAATTACAGACGATAAACATTATCTAATATACGAAATAAAAAGTCTAGAAAGAATAATATTGCAAGAGGAATCGCACTGAAAAGCTCAACTACTCAAGTAATCACAATCAGCTTAAAATTTCAAAGAAAGCAACAGAGACGATTCGACTGCAAGTCAGTGAACTCACCAATTATGAGTGAATGAAGTGAAGATCGACTTCCAAACCCGATGAAAAACGAACGGGAAGAGGAAAGTTTCTCGTCAATCCGATTGAAAAATGGCGAAAGCCAAAGAGTGAATCCGAAGCAAAAAACGAGATCCGGCGAAGAGAAGACTCAGAGCTTCCATCTCCATCGATAAAACCGAGGAAACATGGGAAGAGAGTTAATCGGAGAGAGTAAAGTGCTCGAAATCAAAATTGAAATTGAAATGAAATTGAAATGAAATGAAATGAAATTAAGGGAATTTTAGAGCGAATTTTTTAAAACGAATGGAGCAGAGTAAAATGATGCTGAAATGCACGCCAAATGAAGTCCAAATGAAGTCGCCGGATGGTCGACCGGGAACCGGAAGAACAAGTTGGAAGATAAGCTAGGAAAAGCTTGGCATGAAGAAGGAAGACGATGGGTTGAACCGGTTAACGGTGGAGGATTTGATAGGGATAGTAAAGTGAAATGAATGAGGGATTTGGAATCCGCCAATGAGAGAGTAGCATTTGTAAGAATGTTACAGGGGTAGTGGTCAATCGTAGAGTCAAGTCGAGTGAAAAAAGCTATGGTGCACCATGCACCACGACAAAAAATCTTTAGCAAAGTCCGAACCTTTTCTGTGTTTTTTTTACAAAAACTTTTCTCTTCAGTCACACGTATTAAATTCCAAAAAGAAAAAAAAAATCGATCAAGTGATAAGTAGTTTAATTTTCTATAAGAATAAAGATATAAATATGAAGCACAGTTATTAAGAGAGAGAGAGAGAGAGAAGCAATTAGTGTGTTAAAACAATTGGTCAGTGGAAAAAAAATTGAGTGAGGCTATTATCAATAAAAAAGTTTATGGCTACTTTTTAAAGATTTTTAATAATTATTATAGATTAATATTTAATTTAATTAATTAAAAAATATTCTAAATTAATTAAAAAAATGATAATATACTCTTTAGAATAGTAATAAATTAGAATATTTATTATATTTTTAAAATTTTTATGCTTAATTCATTAGGATACTTGAGTAGGATTTTAAAGTTAACATGAGTTTCAAATAGAGAAAAAATATAAAAAAAAAATTGAATAACAATATATTTTTTTGAGTGTTAGCATTTTTTTTAATGGTAATTTCTTTATGACCTTTGTAAATAATTGGTAAATTAGTCCATTTATAATGTATTACTCTTCACTTGACAACTTGAACAATTTTATCATATAAGTTTTAAAAACTGCAAATTACTATCTAAAAATATTAATTTTTTTCAATATTTTTTTAATTATATAATTAAATTCCCTATTTTTTCTTTTTTTCAAAATGTATCCAAAAAAAACCTAATCTATTCATCTTCTTTACTCCGCCTCCTCAGCTCTCTCACTCCTTGCTCCTCTGTTTGTTTCTTTTCTTCACTTTACTCTGTCTCCTTTGCTCCCTCACTCCCGGTCAGTGTTATCAGACTTGGGTCAGTGATCAACTCGGTCAGGGTATTGAATTGATGGGTTAACTCGAATTGACTCGAGAGCTACTTTTAACTCGAATATTTGTATATAAATTAAAATATATAGAAAGAACCTTCTAAATTTGACATATTTATACTTTAAATTTATATTTTCAAATTAAACATAAAAAATTCTAAGATAAATATATTAACCAACCAATTAATTTTATGTATATACTTAATAGTTTAAATTTAGAGAGTCATATAAAAAAGTATTACATTAAATTTTGAAACTTTAAATGAAATATACAAACCAAATTTTACATTATTGATTAAAGTATATCAATATTTTTAAATTAATAATATATATGAAATATTTTTAAATTGTATACTAATATTACTTTTGGCATTTATGATATAAATATAGAAGAATTTTAAATTTAAATATTTCGTATTTATATAATATATCTATTTATAGTTGATTGTATATTAAAATTGGTATTGTGGTCTAGTGGTTATTTCTATTCTATGTAATATGGAGACTTGGGTTCAAGTCTCGGTCTTTTGACCGATTTACGAGTCAGCCGGTTGAACCGGCCGGGTTGACCCAGATTTAATAACATTGCTCCCTACTCCTCAGTTTGCTTCTTCTCTTCACTTGCAGTCTCGCACCATTGGACCACGTCGACGTCTTCTCGCAAGATTAGGAAGAAATTAATTTCATTTAAGAATTTTTTTTTTTTTGCCGCTAAACACAATAGATACAAAAAGGAAAACGCACATATATCAATTCTCTTTTTTTTTCTTTCTTCAACCAGCATCTGAAATTCGCAATTAAAAATGACCTCCCATCCAAATTGATGTCAACATAATTATTTTATTGTTTTCTTAAACATCATTCCAATCCGCGAACACTATGATTAAACTATTTATTCAATGACTCGTGATCCTTGCAAGACCCCATTTCCGTGATGCCAAAATCCCCGAACAACAAAACACTTATTTTTCAAAATCACAAAATTCTAGTTCGAAGCCCTTCACAGCCACAACAAGCATCACCTCATAAGAAACAACAATTTGGTAATTTGTCTCCTCTTTTGTCTTTCTTTTTTTTTTTGAATCAATTTCATAATTTGATTTTCTCCCATCATATGAGTTTTTGTTTGGTTTTTTTTTTCACACCGTCAATTTCCAATGTAGAATTCAAACATTCCATGTTAAATAAAATCACAAGGTTTTAAATTGCGGTTACTTTCGCTTTCTCTATGTGCTCCTAATCAACGTGGTCAAAGGTCGTGATGTCGGTGTGGTCCATGGTTGCAAGACTCGGAGTGAAGAGAAAAAGCAAACAAAAAGAGACAAAGAAGAAAAGAAGATGAACATATTAGCTTTTTGGATACATTCCGAAAAAAATGAAAAAGAAAGAGGGAATTTAATTAAATAATTAAAACAATTTCTTGAAAAATATTAATATTTTCAAGGAGTAATATGCAGTTTTTTAAAACCTAACAAAATAAGATTATTATGTGATAAAATTGTTCAAGTTATCAAGTGAAGAGTGACACATTATAAATGGACTAACTTACCTATTATTTACAATGGTCATGGAATAAACTACCTTTTTTTAATACACATACTTTTTATTTTAAAAGTGCTTTTATATATATATATATATATATATAACTGCCATCGTAAATGATAAATGTTTCACTATTATTTTGTTAAGTGCTCATTAAGCTAAGTAACTTTTTTTACCGACTAAGACCATATGAAAATGTTAATTTATTTTTGTTACAATAAAAGTAAATAAAGTTTAAATTCAAGACCTTTATAAACTGCAATGAACCAAAAAACTGCTTAAATTCCCTATCACTTGATCGACCTTAGTAGATATTTGAACTTGGTTTAAAAAACTAATCAAAATACCATTTGTTAAGCATTTTTAAGAATTATGAAAATGTTGAATTTCTCACGGAATCAAGGAATATATAAAAGGAGTCGTAATATCCTGTTAGGCTGAATTTCCAATTCTTTTATTTTTTATTTTATCATTTTAGTTTTCCTTTTTATATTGAAGAGCTTAATTTTTTTTTAAAACTATCGATAATTTGCACAATTAATTAAAAGAAACTACTTTAGGGCAAATGTAATGGCCTTGGGGATGCTGTGAAATTAAGTTTTCACCTTCTCTTTGCGTCATTGCCTCTCAAACTAAATACGATTTTGCAAATAATTTATTTTTCACTATAAAGAAATTTTCCAATGTTTCACTAATTTCAATAAATATTGATGGTGACTCAAATTTAATTTTATTATTTGTTATTGTTCATCACGTTCATGACAAAAAAATTTAACTTCTCTTTTTTTTTTTATCGGGCCAAAAATAAAAATATTTAATTAATTGTAAATTTTTAATATTGTACAATATGAAAATAGTTTATAGATTCAATCAAATTATTTTTAACTTTGTAAAATAGCTTATGAAAGAATAAATTATAATTTATTCAAATTATTTTTTTAATTTTATCAATAAATAAACTCTTATTTAATACGAACATATTAATTTTTAACAATTTTTGTTCATACCATAGCCAAAGCTCAAAAGTAAAAATATTTAACTAATTGCAAATAATCAAATGCGTCAAAAAATTAACTCAGGGTTATTATAGTTTAATCAATGATCTTTAATCCTAGATATATGTTATGGGGTGGAGTTACCTTGTATTATGGGGGTCTCGGTTTTTTATTACGAAAAATTATTAATACGTATATATATTTTTTAAAAATATAAATAAAAATTATTAACACTCTTAATAAATGATTTTTTCAAAATTTTAATTTATTTAATTTTTTATATAACTTTTCATAAATTTTGAATTAACTTTATCCTATTATATGTTTGTGTTAAATATTTAAAAGGAGAGTTTTGTATCTTTAACAACTTCACTTAATTTGAGCAAAAGATTTCTCGTAAAGCATACATACATGTGACCTTAAAAATTATATAGATAATATTGAAAACAATTAATAAAGATATTGTTTCTAATCTTTTTTCAGTATTTATTTTATACTACTTTAAAAAAAAATAATAAAGAAGCAAACCAAATATACCTTTGATCCAGTTATATAATTCAGATAATGAATGCACGAGGACATGCGTATATGGATACGGAGTTCGATCTCCGATTATACTAATTTCTAATGAAAAAGAAAACTAAACATTCTTTTAAGAATATAATTATAAGTGATTTTAAGATGGATAAAAAATTTGCAATGACCAGATGGTCACCGTACATAAATAGAAAACATGAGATATATCATCTAATTTTAAAGTATGTAATGACTTATGTGCAAAATTTATATTTTAGTTTCATAAATTTTAAAATAGTCCTTAAAACCACCATTTCTTATTTTCTAACTTCCACCGCCCCCTTTGTTGTTTCTATTTCTGAACCATTGTCTGAGATTTTTTTGTCTTCTTTCTCGTCAGCTTTCGTCCCACCATCGTCGGGCATTGTCCTTCAACAAGGACGCCGGCGAGCCAAATATGTAGGCTCTCGCTAATACAGATGTGTGTTCATCTAGTATGATTGGAAATAATGAAAAAAGGGCAAATACGGGCAAAATTCCCATACCTCGAAAGAGGAATCAAAGATAAAAAATCATCATCCAACATATCTAAAAATACAAGTTAATGCAAAATTTAAGAAGATGAAATACAGATTTGAAAATTTAGATTGAGAAATACAAATAATATTTTGCTATGTTCCTTTGTTCCTTCTCGATCTCAACCTGTGTTCCTTCACATTTCTCTGTGTCTCTCTATTCCATCCTTTGAACTTGTCTTTCGTCGCTTTCTCTCGCTCAACGACTTGGTTGACGAAGAAAGCAAATGATTACAATGACTCCGAATTCTGGTTCGTGATGGTGTTATCTTCTCTTGTTTGGATGATCACACTCCCAATCACGTTCTCCCGCCAGTCACGTTGTAGGGGAGGGTTGAGAAATCCCCGGTGGTGGAAGAGGGAGACGCCGACGGGGGAGAGCGGGAGCAAATCTTACAATTTTGGGTTTTGGCCTAACTAACTCCCAAAAGCTAGCTTGTAGGAGGAGGATTGTCACATTATAAACTCAATAATAGTCATATCACTAGCCGATGTGAGACTTGTAACGGCAGATGTGAGTGGAATGAGTGGAATATGCGGCAGAAGATTCGGAGACAAGTAGATTAGGAAAAAGGAAAGAGGGCAATAGAGATTAGAGAAGAATGGAGAGTTGATATAATTTTGTGGACTATTTAGAAATTTAAGAAATTAAGACTTACATTTTGCATAATAATTACTCTATACTTTAAAATTAGGTGAAATACCCCATCTTAAAAGTACCCTATGATTATGGTGTTTTGTGAACGACTAATCTCAATTCTTTGGCTTGCTCTAACACAACTTTTTATATATCAGTTATGTGTTATAAAATTGAACCGCAGGGGTGGAGTTAAATTGTAATATAATAAATAATACATTATTTATTTATATATAATTAAAATCATTTATAGTACCTATATATCAATTGCAATGTGCTCTCCCTAAAGAAGATAATATCGTATACCTTATCCAGAACAAGTAAGCTAAGTGGGCTTCTTACATGCATTATGCATCTTTATAATTCTCTTGGATCAATTTCTTGTTCATTGTATTTGTATATGTATATACCCCACAACTATTTCCACTTTTTTTTTTTTGGGTATTCAACAACTATTTGCACTCTGTTAATAAGGCTACAATTTGTAATGGAAGAGGTAACGTTTGTTTCCAAAAAGCATCCTTTTCAAATGATGTTGAAGCATAGAGTGATAGACATATATAATATTATAATTGAAAAATAAAAATGCAGGTCTGATTGAGAGACTTAGGAAGCAATTGAATTGGACGAAAAGGACGCATGAAAAGAATAATTTTATAATTAAGCACTTTGCTTTGCTGCTTTTGTATCCATAAAACGCCAAAAACAAGCATCTTTCTCAACCTCTGCAGCCGGGAAAACGAAAACGCATTAAGTATCCATTATCATTCGCTTACTAAATACTCCCTCCGTCCCATAATATAAGTTCCAATTACTAAAATATCTTGTCCCATAATATAAGCACATACATATAAAATAAAAAGCATTTATTGTGATTTTTTAACTTTCAAAGTCATTCAACCAATAGAAAATAATTGTATTTAAATTTAATTAGTATAACATCTCAATAGTCTATTTAATGCTTCTAATTCCAATTGTTATGGACCTAGTCCGCAGAAATGACACGTGCAGGTCTCACGTGAATGGCCTAAGCCGTCGGTGCCATGCGACATGGACGTTCGACTTAAGGTTCAAGGGACATCACCCCACATGAAGACCGTTACAGATCCGTATCTACCGCCACAATTCACGGAAGTATGACAGTGACATGTTTGACTTTGGTGACCCTGTTTACACTATAAATACCTGTGATTCATCTTCATTTGGTACGCTTTACACTACTCAATATCTGAGAATTATTCCCTGTGACACATAGCTGACTTGATCATCGGAGTGCTTGCAGGTACCCCTCATCGCCAGGTGAGTGGCCAGAGACACCCAACCACCGCACCGGAGACCAGATAGGAGGCCATATCCGACATGCCTAGAGCATGATGGAACATTGGCGCCGTCTGTGGGAAAGAAACTATTCTTCTCTGATCATAACTTATTTCTTATTTCCTCCTTTTTCTGGTTTTTCTAATGATTTGCAGGAAGAACATCATCGGAGTCAAGAACTCAACCTTTTTCTCCTCGCACATTCACTTTTGCTGGTTATCAAGGTGAATTCCGATCAATTAATCGGTGCAAAAGCCATTTCTAACCGATTAATCGGTGAAATATGACTCTTCACCGATTAGTTGAACGGATAATCGTCTTTCTTGATGCTTTTGTTATAGCTACGTTTAGATTCTTGCATAAATATGCAATTTCATCACCAATCCTTTTGAACTATGTTTCACTGATGTCGCTGCATGAACATACAGCAAGAAAATCTCTTGTGCTTGCAGCAAAACAGGAACTAATCCATGTTAACCAAAAATTTGAATGTAGCGACATGGTGAACACCAGGAGGAAGAACCAGGCCGCAAGGGGAGCATCAGCCAATGCTGGAGGCATCCCAGGAGAACAGTCTTCTACTAATGGGCCTTCTCCACAACAACAACAGGAAGAGGCCAGGGCTGCTGGCCCTGCTATGTCAGAACAAAGGATGATGACAATAGAGGACGGCATGCTTGATCTGAAGAAGATGATCCGAAAACAGGTTGAAGAGATAGAAAGGATAAACAGGGAGCGGGAAGCTTGGAAGAAACAACAACAAGAATTCCAAGCAATTTTGGTCAATCTTGGGATGGGCCAGCAACCCCCTCAACGACATGAAAACCTGCAGGAGGGGCAAAATCCTCAAATGGAGAGGCAAGTCTCCATGGTCGGTCTGCAAAATCCCGTGAACTAATCCCGTGAACAAGAGGTGGAGACTTCTAACGCTTCCGCAGGATAAGCTTCCTTTTCTTGGCCGCTTGAACGGAAGGAGAGGTCGCTGCGGCATCAAGGGGCCATAGCATCAGGAGCTTGGGAGCTCACGGGAGATTGAACCCCATGATCTGTGGTGAGTTCACGCACCAGGCTCTGCGCGGGGGTCTCTTTTTTCCCCTTCTTAGTCATACCGCTCGTTTTCTTTATTAGCTGGGCATATCCAGGCATGATGGCAGCTGAAAAGAAGAACGATGGCAGGGTTAACAACATGAGAAAAAATGAAAAAGAAAGCGACATAAACTTTGTAAAGCAATAATAAGTTATCCGGAACAACATTACCCATGGTATCAGCATGACAGATACTGCGACCCTGGACCACGACCTTACATCTGATAAGCCCGTGCTTGCCCGTAAATTCCCGGAGCCCAGCAATCACGACATGGTCAGAGTCGAGCAGGGAGGCTCCATCAGTAATAAACGACTTTGTCTCCCTGAGGTAATGCTCATACGACCAGTAAAGTGGAAATAGGGGCAAGCCGTCAGGACCACTCCAAAAGGGGAATTCATCTCCCGTATATGAAACCTTAAAATAGGCGTCTTTGAAGGCCGGAAAGGAATCTTCATAAAGCTGGAAGAAAAAGTGATCTTTCCTTTGGCGGAAGGAGATGAATCCAAAGTCGGAGAGGTGATAGGGGGCAAAAAGGTATAAGAAGAGGTTGTTGTAGCCTTCCCAATTGTTAGCCCATCAGAAAATTTCGAAGGCATTGATAAAACCCCAGGCGTTGGGGTGAACTTGCGAAGGAGCGACATCAAGTCGATTGAGAATTTCGACTTGGAAGGCTGAGAAAGGAAAGCGAAGACGAACCAGACGGAAGAAGCAATCGTAGACCATCAGGAAGTCGGGAGCTACTTGGCAAGGGAGGGACCCAATCCTCTCATTAGGATCCACACGTTTCTCCTTGTACAGGGTGACAGGACCAGAAGGAACATCTTCTTTTGGTGTCGCCCCGGGAAAGTGCATTGCCTCTCGGAATTCCACGTCGGCGACATGGAATTTTAATGTCATGGTCAGCCCAGATGGAACCTGGAGAATATCATGGTGAATCGAGTACATTCTCCTTACATCCCGTATACCCCTAAGCTTCTTAAGGACCTCAATCTTGGCGGCTTCCTTCGGAGGACCGTACCAGTTATGGATCTTCTGTCGGCGGCGTTCTAGAGCCTTACTCTTGGAAGGCTTGCGGACAGCTTGGGCAGGGGATGAAGTCGAGGGCGACTCTGAACCCGACATGGAAGGCGAAGCCGACATTGGTTCTACAACAGAAACAGGAGGGACAAAAAGAGGGTCAGAAGAATTTGAATCAGAAGATTTAGATGAATTATTAGAAGAATTAAAACTAGAAGTTTCAGACGAAGAACAGATTAACAAGGGGGCAAGAGGATGCAAGGTGGACGTTACAGCATTGTCACTATCCTCAGATGACTCATCATAATCATACTTACCCATTCCATACCTTAAGGGTACGGGGGCAACAGATTGAGAAAATGGAGCCCCTGAGAAGGGGATGGGTTGGGGATTTCCAGGAGTGATATCCCCAAAGGCTTCAAAAAAAGATTCTTGGTCAGAATCAGAACCAGAAACTGAAGGGGGAGTGGGAATGTGATGATCACTACCATCGCATGGTTCAGGCCCAGAAGGGGAACCAATGAAATAACCAACTTCCCCAGAAAGGCTTTCTTTTGGGGGAAAGTTGGTAGGCCTCTTAGGAGTCGACATTTCTTAGAAGGTCAAGAAAGAAGAAAGAAAACACACAAAAAAAGCAAATAGGAAATGAAGAAGGTACTTGGAAATGGTGAAGGAGAAAGGGTCAAGGAAGGCTAGAAGACAACAAGGTGAAGTTGACAGTAAGAAAGCAAGAAGAAAGCTTTTACGCAGAGAAAAAACTTGAGAGCAGAGAAGAGTTTTTTAGGTTAAGAAAGGGAGTACTTATAGAAAGAGAAAGAAGAGATGAAGCGTGAAGAAGAAGTGACGGCGTGGGGTGCAATTAATGCACACAGGCCTGACGTCACTAAATGATGATGGGCGCGGCCCACGAAGGGTTAGGGCCAATACCACAGAGGCATGTGCCAAAGCTTAAACTGACAAACAGAATTCAAAACAGCAACGACTTGGGAGGAATTTATGTCGCCAGGACAGGGCGAAGTCAGAAGTCAACGGCATGCCAAACGACATACCGTAGACTTGGGGGCAACTGTTATGGACCTAGCCCGCGGAAAGGACACGTGCAGGTCTCATGTGAGTAGCCTAAGCCGTCAGTGCCATGTCGTGTTCCCACGACATGGACGTCCGACTTAAGGCTCAAGGGACATCACCCCCACGTGAAGACCGTTACAGATCCGTATCTACTGCCGCAATTCATAGAAGTATGACAGTGACAGATTTGACTTTGGTGACCCTGTTTACACTATAAATACCTGTGATTCATCTTCATTTGGTATGCTTTACACTACTCAATATCTGAGAATTATTCCCTGTGACACATAGCTGACTTGATCGTCGGAGTGCTTGCAAGTACCCCCTCACTGCCAGGTGAGTGGCCGGAGACACCCAACCACCGCACCGGAGACCAGATAGGAGGCCATATCTGCCATGCCTAGAGCATGATGGAACACCAATAATTTAAGCACTTTTCTTAAACTGTGTGAAATGTTAGTTGGGGCTTATATTATGGGACGGAGGAAGTACATGATTTCTAAATTTTATATATGCTAATTCTTCTTACACAGTTGCGGTACTTTTATTGTAAGCTAGATATTATTCCGCTTCTTCAATATAATTGAAATTTGTATCCAAACAAATTATAATTGTTAACATACCAGGTGAAAGTATTTTTATTTTTTACCAACACCAAACATACATGGAAATTGGAATCATTCTTACTAATATACTTATAAGAAATTAAGAAATAGACACCAAGAAAACCCAGCAATTCAAGTTGATAAATTGTTGAATTTGTTAACCATGTTAATTAGAAATCAAATCCAAATTTTCTTCTACCTTTAAAAAACTAGTTTTATTTAATTTAATTGTGATTAGAAATATTTGTGCATAGAAAGAAAAATAAGAAAAAGAGAAAACCTAAGTGGGTGACAACATATTGAATATGAGTTAATGCTACTTTGTTGTATTTATTGGTTGTGCTTCATGACATAACCCACTGTTTATGACTCTATCTGGAGGTGAGAAAGAAACATATCAATATATAGCATTTGAAAATGACACATTATTTTTGGACTATTATTTCAGTTTAGCCCCCTTGATCTTAAGGGGTTCCATTCAATTGTGGGGCTCTTGCAACTGCCAGCTTTCATACTTCTATTATTATCCTAATCTATCTGCTTTAATTTGGTGCTTCCAAATGAGATAATAATACTCTCTATCTCACTCGACTCGAGAGTAACGCTTTTCAAATACACAAAACCCTTACATGAAAATTCTCAATTATATATGGTACGGTTATTCAAATAATTACTTCTTTAATTTTTTGTTACAGTTCAAATAATTCATTTATAATAATAGCTAGGTTAAATGAGTGAAGCTATGAGTAATAGTTTTTTAGTTCAAACTCATATTATTACAATTTTACTTATCAAAATAAAAACTAAATCCTTTTAAATCATTACACATGTACTATTTTAAATTTCTTATAACTAGATTTCACTATTAAATAACTTATTTATGTAAATAAAATATCAATTCAATTTTTAAAATTACAACCGGCATGCAGAATGTAGATAAATAATAATATAACTCTTTTGTTGTACGTAATTGATGTCTACGTTTGAGATTGACACATAAAAATATTGCAATGGGCTATTAAAAAATTGTTGATGGATCAAATTAAAAAAACAAAGAATTTGATAAGGTTAGGCTAATGATGCAGCGCATGCATGCATCTAAAAAAATTCTCTATTATCTTTATCATGTATCACGATACACTTGGCCCTTCAATATTAGAATATTGAACGTCTTTTTGTTAAAATTGTTTAGGATATAGAAAACTATAGAGGAGTTTCCTTAATTAAAACTCAATTATATAAATTTTCAATTGTATGATGAATTTTACCTTGAAGATAATTAAATTTTATGCCACTGAAAAATAAAGTATGAAATTTATAAAAAAAAAGACCATACAAAAAATTTACAAAAAAAAAAAGTTTTTCATTTTAAATGTATCAATCAAAGTGACATTGAGAAACATTTCATAGCGACGTGTAGGGGTTCGATCATCTGCGAGTAGAAATGAAGCGATATTTTGTGGTCGAACTTCGAATAAAAGATTAGTCACTACTTTTGGGAAATAGATTTGGTGTTGTAACACCACCATGCTGTATTGATGTGTCTTAATTTTAGTATTTTATTTTTTTATTTTGAGCAAAAAAATGATAAAATAAAAAGTATGTTGTTATTATAACCGTTAAATTGAAAACAACATGTTTATATAACGACAGCAAATCCGAATTCCTACTTTTGACGGTAAATACCATAAAAAGAGATTGAAAAGAAATGTAACACTGAGTAATACATATAAATACTATGATGTGAATGCTTTTGTCTCTCATAAAAGAAAAAGATTTAAACACAAAATACACTTTTATGATTTATCAATGTTTTATGGGAAATGAAAGTGTTTATTATTATTATTTTTATTTCAAAACAACAAAGTGATAAACACTTCTATTTTCTATAAAACTATTTTTTTTTTGTTTTCAGAATGTCAGTTTTTGTTTGTTTAGAAAAGGAGTGGGGGCTTATCAAAAATAAAAAAGAAAAAGAAAAGAAAAATATGGCAACAGATAAACGTGACATCCATTTTAATAATTGCACTACACTTTTTCATTTACTAAGTTTTTCTAAAGAATTAGTGGCGTGTTTATTAATTGGTATGGATCAGTGTCCTTAATGCTTTGCAGACCAAATAAAAGAGGAAGGTAGTAGTACTTTCTGCGCCATATTTTTTGCTAACAATACCATCTTTATCCCAGGTACTTTCTTAAAATAATTTTTGAAAGTTTTATTAATCCAGAAAATTAACCTTCAAAAATGAATTTCTAAAAGTGATAAAAACACACTTCTAAACTAGCTTACGGAAGTGACCACAATAACAAGTCATGACCACAAGGAACGTTGGAATTTGCATCATCCCAGTTAAAAAACGAGACCACCCTATTCTGGACATCAGCATCCAGAATAATATTTTCAAACGATGTCTTCTATGAAATAAAAGCGATTTCTTTTCATTTTTACTATTTTATGGACGATACCATACAAAAACACAACGAAACTGAAACTTGAATAAAGGTGGTATCATTACTGAGATAGTGTCAATCCCAATGTCCGACCACAAATGAAGGGACCCTTAAAATCACTGGACCACCATAAACTCACCCATCTTTCCATTACTTTTTTTTTGACACTTTCAAACCAGTTCTATCACCCATTATAATTCATCCGTCTCACTAAATGAGCAAGAATTAGTAATTTGAAGAAAAATTTCACCTTAGTAAACACTATTGTGTTAAAAAGGTGTCAAATAGTTCATTGCTAGCGTTTCTATTTTTTCATTGCAGGTTAAGCTCAAAAATGAAAAGAACAAGAATCATATCGAACTCATTACCAAGTGTCTACAGATACAAAAGTTACTTTAATTATTGCAACTAAACCAGAAGATAAAAAAAATATTAAGATAGGAAGAGATGTATACAACAAGGATGTGATCTTCTGATGAATAGTTCGATTGACATTAAATAATATCTCCAAAAAAATGGAAGTAATGTTTAAATATTACAAAAAATATGACAACCTTAAACAAATTTTACTCTAATTTGACTTCTTCTGTATCAACTCTCCACTGCACATAACTTAAACATATGGATGAACAAATTTCAAAAGCTGTGAACAAAAGAATTGCATAACAATCACAACATTTACCACCAAGGCTTTTCTTGTTGTTTGAGCCAGGTGAGTGATGAGACAAGTTATTCAATCTTGCAGACTTTCATTTCTCTAACAGTTAATTCCACACTGCTCAACATCAGGACCGGTGACTCTTGTCGTAAACGGGTCAATTCTAACCCACAGAAGAGAGAAAATGGATGCGAGGAGAATGGACCAAACCACGACAATGGTCGGCGTTCGGTTTTGGCGTCCCATGAGACCTTTGAGGAAAGGGTAGAGATGGATGATCACCCAAAATGCAAAGAAAAGCTTACCAAAGAGGGGACCCCAAGACTGGTATCCACTGTTAATGGCATAGGAGATTCCTGCAACAACCCCTACAAGGTTTATGATGAGAAGGGTTGTGGGTGGGATGAGAAGGGTTGTCCATTTGAACATGTAGAGTTCCGCAAAGTCTCCGTCTTCGTCTGATGCCTTTGAGGTAACTGTGAAGTTAGTGTCAATTCCAGCGAGCACTTTGAGTAGACCTTGGAACACGGCGAAAAGATGGGCTGAAACACCACCGATAACCCAAAATTGTTCGTTTCTCCACCACTCGTCAATTCCAACACCACTCCATCTCATCTCAAGGATACCCGTAGCGAAGATGGAAAGAAAGAGAGAGATGAACCATATACTCGCAATGTTACTAATCTGCAAGCAAAATGAAGTATGTTACAATATGAAGTAAGCAAAATGTACCATGCTTTCGCACACAAGATAACATTTTTAAGAAGGTCATGTTTAGTTTGCATTAGTCTATGTGTGTGTCTTATTTTTTGTTCCACTCTCATTTATTTTTCTTTATGGTCGTGCAATTCATGTAGCTGACCTCACTCGATGGGATAAGGCTTGTAGTCGTTGTTGTCTCTTTTTTTTTTTTTGTAGTTATATATAACACTGAAGACCACAATCAGATAATGGAGGAAATTTGGAAGAATAATCATTAAGAGCTGTATCCAAATTAAGATTATAAGCAACATACTATTTACTGAATTATATATATTTATGATAAAATCACGAACCTGTGGGATAATGAATTTGTTTGTCAGGAGACAGACGGCAGGTAAGGTACAATACATGAGAAGTGGAATGGAAGTGATTGGATAGATTGTGGTGTTGACGTATGCGAACCTCTCCAGCCACTTTAGCCGTCCACTATAACCATACCAGATTGGACAATGTCGACTTAGAAGAATTTCTACTGAACCTAAAGCCCACCGAAGCACTTGGTTCAGACGATCTGAAAGATTGATGGGTGCAGAACCTTTAAATGCTGGGAGCTTAGGCATGCAGTAAATAGACCTCCAACCGCGAGCATGCATCTTAAATCCAGTAAGAATATCTTCTGTGACAGAACCATAGATCCATCCAATCTGCGGAACAAAAGAAAAATAACGATCATCTTTAAAGATAAATTCTATAAATGCAAAATAATACAGTCATTATATTACAAACACCCATTTAATACGGAAATGCTAAATTGCTAATAAACAAAGTGGAAAGTTTGCGTCTATGTATAGTGGCTGCAAAGAAATGTCCCAACGAAACAAATTGGTAATGCAGGCAAAGTTCCTTATAACTGCCAATCAGAGGTAGGTTGCGGATAAGATGCTTGCACCTTGCAGTACCCAAGGATTTAGGTTCTTCTATAACGTGGATCCAAGTTAAAAAAATGGGAAAATATTATGCTCATGCAAAATCACACATTACTTAGAACAGGAAAAGTTTTAAATTCAACTCTGGTATAAAGTAGGGGAAAATAATAAGGAACTTTTTATAAAACAGCATTATACTGATTCATTCTTTGGCAAGAGCATGAGTAGCCTCCGATAACATAAAAGCGCATTAAACATAATCTAACTGGTACCTCGCTTCCCCATTCTGTTTTATCCTCATAACCACAACTGATAACATGAATAGCCTCCTTAAGAAGGGTTTCTGGGGTAGCAGACTGAGGAACACCACCGTTCTCCATAAGTGTAGAGGCAACAAAAACAGCAGACTGACCAAACCTTTTCTCAAGGCTCATTTGTGACATAAGCAGTGATTTCTCATCATCAAATCCAGCACCTGAATAAAAAGGTTGAGAAGTATAAAAGCTAAGCTATTGAAAACAACTAAAAAAACTGCATTGCATATTATACAAGATAATTTCTAAAATAATGAGGGATCAGGAATGATGTGCTAGGTTAATAAAAGTATATGCAATTTCAAAGATGAGCTGGTCAATTTAAGATTTTTATGGTTAGTGAAGTTACAGTTCCCACGGAATATGGAAATCCAGATATACTGTATTCTTCTTATTAATAATGTCATAACAACAGCAGATATAAAAAAATCTTCACATAAAACAACTTGGCAAAAAGCAAAAAAGTTAAATGGTAGACCTATCCATGAAATGCAAACAGAATGCAAGAAAGCTTTTTTATGGGTATACCTTCCACCCCTTCTTCTATATCCTCCAGACTGAAGATAGGCACAGTTGGGTCAACATGCTTGCTAGATTTTTTCTTGTCCAAGCCTTTCTTGCTCGATTTTGAGCTTTTCTTCCTACTTCCACCACAGAGTGAAGAAAGAAACCCAAGCTTTTTATGCTTGGGTTTGACAGGAGGCTCATAACCATATAAAGCTGTTCTATTAAAGACACATCCAGTACCCACATAAACAGGTCCTTGAATGCCATCCAAACCTCTCAAGTTTATCTGTTCAGAAAGAGACAAGATGGGGAAAATAAGTATCATGAAGAAGTTAAATCAAATATCAAATATATATATATACGTAAACCCCAAGGAAAGATGAATGAAACAAGAAGCTGAATAGTATAAATCTTTAACCAAAAGCCAAACAGGAATCAGATGAATATGGAGTAAGATACTTACATCAAAGAAAACAGTATTACGGTTGGCATATCGATCGTTCCTATCAATACCATCGAACCTCTGTGGGAACTGGACATAGCAAACATTTTTTCCAAGGTTGGGATCCATCATAAAGCACATAGCTTCCCTCAAGGCTTTGCTGTTGTTTATGTAGTGATCACAATCGAGATTCAATAAGAAAGGTCCATTAGTGAGGACGGCTGATACTCGAACCTGAAAACAGTTATTAATCACCAGTGGTGAGATATAAGAACAAGGGTGGAGATAAGTAATTTCCACATTTTCTATAGTTACTCACAAGTGCATTCATGGCACCAGCCTTCTTGTGATGTTGGAAACCAGGACGCTTTTCACGAGAAACATAGACTAATCGTGGAAGTTCATTACCCTCGGTGTCAAGTCCTCCACTCTGGCCCAAGAAAACCTGCAGATAAAGAACGGTAACTTAGTATCTGACATGCTTAAAACTTCCTCAAATACCCAACCGAATTCTGACAAAGGCATGGCATATGACTTGCAATTGGTAATTTACTACAGAAAGTAAGAAATATACATAAGTATCATTCAAGAGGGTATCTTTTTTTTTTTTTAAAGAAAAGGAAGTCCATGAGATTGAATATCTGATACAGCAGATAGTATATAGAGTTTCATCCCTCTAACATTTAGATGAAACATCTCAGATAATTCTGAAATAAAGAATGAAGCACAAAAGGATAAGAATTCATCTTTCATGGCAAGAACTCAATCAACCAATACAATTAAATAGAAAAATATGTAACTAAACTACCTGGATCATTCCTGGATGGTCTCTAGTGTTGTTTCCAGGCCATGGGGTACCATCTTGCATTACCCATCCTTCTTCAGGAACTTTTTGTGCCTTCGCAACAAGTCCATTGATACGGATTTTAAATTCTTCATATTCTCTCTGTAAAATAGAGAAAGTAATCGATATTAGAAGATGCCCAACAGAAACATGAATAGCGCATGGGCATGCTAAGCCAGCAGTACAGTCTTTTTTCTTTTTGTAATCTCTTACCTTCATGGCTCTGCGTTCTTTGACAAATGATGGTTGAACCTTATCTTTCAAGTAGTCAATCTTCAGTGCGAAATACCACTCAGGTGCCCGGGGTTCGATATTATATTTCTTGCAGAAAGGAACCCATTTCTTTGCAAATTCTGATGTTTCAGCCAGAGCTTCAAATGTCAACATAGCAGCACCATCATCAGAGACGTAACAGGAGACTTTATCCACTGGGTAGTCAACAGCAAGAATAGATAGCACGGTATTGGCAGTGACAAGTGGGGGCTCCTTTAATGGATCGACAGTACTGACAAAGATGTCAACAGCCGCAAGCTGTGATAGCTCCCCTTCCCGATCATATCTGCAACTCACACGGATTTTGTATTAAACGATTATCATATCATATTGAAAAGGAAAAAACTATGAAACATTTCAAATGAGAATTTGCTTGTACAGAATGGAAAGTTGTGATAGTCAAGAAAGGGACCTTAGTGCAAGCCTGTCAAGATATGTTTCACGGTTCACAGGGAGCCACTTAGGGAACTGATCCAATATCCAAGATATGGCAAACCAAATCTCACATATAACGGATATCAACCACAATGCAAATGCATTGGGCACGGGGTTCGTTATCCGATAATGCAAAAAAATGCAGAGGATAATCAGCCGCAGAACAATGACCATACGGTATGGATTTATCTTAGATGATGGAATAGAGACCTTCCTTGAGAGAGGTTGCCGAGCTTCATCATTCCTGCATTATAGAAAAAATTATATAGTCCCGTTACACCGAAATCTGAATACGATACTTGATTGAATGGCTTTGCTTATTCAACACAGAACAACAATAATAACCAAGCCTGTTCCGTTACAACATGGGTCAAATGGCACCATTGTTGTCAATCATCTATAGACAAAATAGTGTTATTCAACACGTTAAAGGAAAAAAACTACAACAGAGTTCACTGCAAACTCTTTTCAGGTATCAACCACAATATATCACTCAATGAGGTTATATTCTTAATTGCTAAAAAACAGAATAGAAGTATGTTATAAATACGTGACATCGAAAATAGTTCTTTTGTAACAACATAACTAGGAGTGAAGAGGCATTAAAAAAAATGAAGTAGCACAAATTATTGTAGTTAAATGAAGTACTCACAACAAGGAATCATCAACAAGAACATCAGTACTAGCATCAATATCTCCAGCTCCTCTTTCAGAAGTAGCTTGGCCGGTGCTCATCGGAGGAGCAACATTCTTATCTTGCTTCATTTTCCAGCCATCAACTCTTTCTTTCCATGCTACATTTCCCAATCCTGGATCCACAACCCTAATATTTGCTGCACAAGGAATATAACCAAACACCTACAATGACTACAAGATAGCTAGATGAAGAAATATAACAATGATGCTATATGAAAATGTGCATAATTTGAGCGGGAGGAGGAGATACGTGATTGATTCAGCTCAGACGAATACTGAAGATTATGGATACGCTTCCCCCGAGTAGCTCCAGGAGATGCCATTGACAGCCTCTCAGGTGAGGCTGCAGATAATTCTCCAGAGACCTGAAATTGAAAATATAACAAAGAAAATTGAAGTTCGAATTCCAACCAGAGACATTTGCTTAAGAGGGTGATGAGGGAGAAAGCGGACACTTTCTGGGAGGAAGACTGGGAATGGAAAAAAATATCACAAAGGAAACTCATTAAATTACCTCTTGTCCACTTGTCAGAAGAGGAATGTGATTGTGAGAAACTTCCTTATCATAGTTCGGAGCACCAACTTCCTCTGCTCGCCCATATGCCATTTGCCAGCCCAACATGCGCTCTGCAATCTTCTGCTTTTGGTTCTGATTTTCCGAATTGTAATTCAAGTCACTAGCACCATCATCAGTACCAACATCCTCTTCTCGGTCCCCAAGAATTGCCGGACTACCTGCAGTCAATTAAAAGAGCAAGGTAACTATTAATTACTAATTAAATTAAAAACAGCAAGGTTCTTCATTATGGCCTGGGTACTGTGGGTAAAAAAACAGACACAATATCATGAAAAATACATTGTCAGTAAGAACGAATAACACATCTTGCAGGTTTAAACGACAGTCCTAGTGACGTAAACAAAAGGATATTGTATTAGAGGTCCACTGTTGTGGAAAGGCAAAAATCTTGAGCATGTATTAATTTAATTATTTTACGATTTTGTATTGCAGTACATTATGTAGATCAAGAGACCTAGAAAAACTCAATAACCTGGTATCCTTGGTCAAGGAACTACAGTCACATAGATAATCAACGACAAATTCTTAACTGGCTGGGATATTCTCCGAAATCCAAATTCTAGATCAAGCAGTTGGCATAGGTCATCAGGTATAAATGAAATCTTCTATTAACTATCAATTCACTAAGCAGATTTGGTTTGAAATGCTAATAGCAGAAACTAGTAATGGTACAGGCTCTGCTTGTACTAACCAATACTGTTTTGGTCATTGATACCGATAGTGAAGGACTCTCTTGGGTTCAGAGGCTTTGTTTAGTGATTCAATCTCAAGGAAATATATTTCCTCTAAAAATAACAGCATAGCATATTTTTTTCCTACAGTTCATATGAAAGAGGTCAATTTTATACCAATCAAGCCTCATATTTTTCAAACATATCAAAATCTTGCTTTTCTTTTGTCTTACAAGGCTTGCTTTATGTACTTAAAGAATATAAAACATAACATTAGGATAAACAACAAATTTCATCCTCAATTTTACCTTTGTGTCTCTTGTACCGGGTTTTGCACTGAGGACAAGACTGGTTCCCATCCTTCCTTTCATACTCATAGCATGGCCTGCACACAGGGAAAGCGCAAACATCGCAAGCAATGAATGGGTCACCATTCACCGTGCTCCCAACATTATCACCACAGATCTGGCAGACTTGGCCACTCAACGCTGTCATTGGCTTGACCTGAGTATTGGAAATGGAAATTTATCATCAAGCATCAATGAAAAATAATGGCACCCAAAAACAACAGATAATTATGCTATTATAGGGAAAATCGGATGGAAAATTCATATAACTCACCCCAGCTTCCCCTTCTGACTCCATCACAGGCTCCTGCTCAGCACTGATCAGATGCCAATAAGGGATCAAAGGTATTTCAAGATCAACAGAATACAAGCATTACTTAAAAGCCTTTTGCGCTTCTAAGTGTTATGAAGATCACTTCAGAAGATTCCTCTCTTCTACTTTACTCTAAGTCCCACTTCAGAACCAGCTCCTTTTTTTTTTCTGTATACAAATTGAAGCTCGGATCTATAATAAGACCTGAGGATAAGACTGTGAGTCAGATTACTAGATTCCAACAAGCATTATCAAACAGGAAAAGGTTCAGATCTCTTGAATTATGATTGGTAGATGAGAAAATGTTTGTGAAATGAAATGAGGTTCAGGTTTTAAACAGTGATTATGTTTGACTTCCACAACATTGTACTTCTAATCCGCAAGATCAATAACAGTGAACCGAAATCTACTTTAAAAAAGACACGATTGTAATTTCTGTCAAGTTTCCCAGCAACAAAGGATGAACCAAAATTTTGCTCATTGGATCGAAGACTTACCTCAAAAAACCAAACTTTGCAACGAAAAGAGATGGATCATTCAGATTCTGAACAACCCCAGATGAAATTGGAGGGCAATGAAGCCAAAATCTGGATCCGAATCCCCCCAAGTTGAAAGCTGAGAAAGGAAGGAAGAGAAAGAGCGAGAAGCAGGAGCTCCCCCCAATTCAGCAAATCGGAGTAAAGAATGAGACAGCACGAGAAGATTGAGAACTGAATAAAAGGGACTCAGATCGAATTGACCGACAGAAAGAGAGTACAGTAACAATTACTCTATCCCTCTCTGTCTCTTACTGTCTTTCTCTCTCTCTCTCTAGATTTCTTTCAAAATGTAAATGTGCATATAGCTGTGTAGCTGTAAATATAAATAAAATGAAAAGAGAAAAGGGCTTAACGAAGACGAAAGCGACAATGTAACTAAGAGCTTGACTACAATGCCGCCACCGACAGCTTCTTATACAGTGTTTTTGTGTGTTAGAGAGAGATGAAACTGAATTACCAAATGGATCTGGCATCATACCCTCAATCATATACTTCGCCAACCCAATTTTTTGTCTCTAAATATCTAAAATTAATTAGTATATGATATAGGATGTTAAAACTTCAAAATAATAATCCAACCCAATAATGATACTACCTCCTACTAAGAATGAAGAAACATACTTATAAAACATACTCCTATTTAATAATATTTTTAATTAATAAAATAATAAAGTTAAGTTTTATTCTTAAAATATTCATATATAATTAATATACTCCATTTACTTGCATTAGAATGGATGAGTGGGAGAGACAATGCCCACTTCGGTGATTTCTATGTTTCGAGGGAATTAGTCTTTGGCTATCAGCCGGGATTACCCTTGATTCATCCAAAAAAAAGAATGGATGAGTGTTTGATTAATCATAAATAAAAAGAATACCAAAGAAACGATAAATAAAAAATAATTTTTTGTTAACAATTAATTTATTTAAATGTGATACCATATTTCTTAAAAAATTACCAAAATTTCCTATAAAATTTGTATACATTGCACATAATATCAGTATATTTCTAAAATTATATGGACATCCCTTAAATATGATCAATGATTAAGTCTAACTTTAATATGCGAAAAGTCACTAAGTTTAAAGAAATTGTTGTAATTTTTCATATTTCTTAAAATTAAGAATAGTTTTTTTTTTTATAAATAACCGGAGTTAATACTGGACTACAATATTGTGAATATAGGGACAATAAATAGTAGTATATATTTTCTATGGTAGAGAGAGAAAGGAGAATTTGAGAGTAAGTTGATAGTGAAGAAATGATGGTCGGTAATCAATAAATAATTAAGGATGTCAAAATAAGCTCAGTTCGCCAAAAATAAGTGGGTTGGGTTGAAATTTTGGTCCGTCGACTTATGCGACTCGTCCCGCCTAACCCATCAGCCTACCTATTAATACTATTAATTTTTTAGGTGATGATATTATTAAGTCTATTGTTATTCCCTTTAAATTATTTTTAATTTATAATATATTTTGTAACCAATGAAAATAAAACACTATTAGGTGATAATTATTAAAATAATTAAAAAAAATGGCAATAAGATTTAAGTAATGAAAATATCATATCCCTAACTTTTCAGTTCATACCGTTTTCAGGGATGTATTAAAATGTGTTTTTGAATTTTCACTTGCTATGTTTAAAATAGGAAATAAAATAGTAATTATTACTCTATTTATTCTTATATATAAATTATTTTTAATCAAATTATTAGAATTAAAAAATAATAATTAATCCGATAAATTTATATTAATTTTTTAAACTATATTCTTAATATAAATATATTAATAAAAGCTTTAAATCATTTAATATTTGTTTCTTTCTTATTTTTCTAGTTACTACTATTATTTCTCTTATTTTATAATTAATTAAAAAAAATTATACAAGGTCTAAAGTAAAAATATTATATTAATGAGTTAATTAATAACGTATATAAAAAATAAAAAAATTTGTTCTAGATGGTCATTAATATTAGTACCGGAAGTATGGTGGACAAATAACATATATAATGTTTACAAATGAGTTGTTCATCAATCAAAATAATAGTTATTTCTATTTGATTTCATTTAAAAAAGTCTCAAATATTGTTATGGTGATTTAAAATAAAATTAGTATACATCTTTTAAGAAAATGTAAAATTATATCTTAAAAAAATAATTTATCACAAAAAAATGTTTTTTTTTTTTTATTATCAGCGAATATTTCTATTACGTTTTTTTAAAAAATTCTACTCAAAAGTAAGAACAGTTCGTTTTTTTGGTTTACTGTAAGAACAGTTCGTGGATTAGCCCATTGAACTGTAGCCTTATAAAATAGTGGCCCACTATAGCAGGAGTCCAAATGGATTGACCCGTAAAGTATATGGATGAATATGGGTCGTTATAGACCGACCCGTTTGCCCTGCTCAATTTGCTGTAACTCTCTCTCTCTCTTCTCTTTTCGTTCGGGTCTTGTTCACTTGTTCGTTCTCTTTCACAGAGAAACAAAATGAACAGCGTTGGAGAAAATGACTGTGATGATC
The DNA here is from genome assembly GCA_037177725.1 of Cyamopsis tetragonoloba. NCBI lineage: Eukaryota > Viridiplantae > Streptophyta > Magnoliopsida > Fabales > Fabaceae > Cyamopsis > Cyamopsis tetragonoloba. The sequence goes on from CM074121.1 coordinate 65,247,124, forward strand.
CATCAATGGCAGACTGGTCTGAACTCCCGATGGAGCTCCTCAATCTGATTTCCGAACGCCTCGATAGCCCTCTCTACCACGTCCGATTCCGATCCGTATGCTCCTCATGGCGTTCCATTTCTTCCCCAACTTCAAACCCTAATTATCTCCCCTTCCACTTCCCAATCCTCTCCCATCACCCCCTCTTCCACCACCACGCCACCACCTTCTCCCTCTCCAAACGCTCCCTCTTCCTCGTCACCCCGCCACAATCCCTTCAACCTTCCTGGTTTATCAAAATCTCCCAAGATAAACGTGGCAGAACCCTAATCTATCATCCCCTCTCGCGTTTACCCATCAAAGCGCACCGTTTCAATCATCCTATAGACTTCTACCACCTCAACGTGATCGATTTCGGACACGAGATCGTCCACTCCGACGCCTCTATGTCTGACTCTCTCTACATGGAAAAGGTCGTTCTCTTAACAATTCCGGATTCTCGCAAAGACCGTTTCGCCCTTCTCACGATCCACGTTTCGGGGAAGCTCGCGCTGTTCCGTTCCGGCGATGAGGGTTGGACCGTGTTCCCGTTCACGCCATCGCCGTCGCCGTCGCCGTACGACGACGTTTGTGTTTTCAAAGGGAAGCTCTGTGCGGTTGATAACACCGGTCGAGCCGTCACTGTTCAGTTCGACCAGCTCGACTCGAATGTTGGTTTATTGGCTGAACCGGTGTTCGGCGGGGATAAAAAGTTCTTGGTGGAATCTCAGGGTGAGCTGTTGTTGGTGGACAAGTACTTCACCTCTGATTTGAGTGGGTACGAAGATGTTGATGATTTTATTATTAATGATGATGAGTTTGGTTGGGAGAGAGCTGTTAGGTTCGATGTGTTTAGGCTTGATGAAGAAAGGAAGAGGTGGGTGGAGGTTAGGAGTTTGGGGGATAGGATTTTGTTTTTAGGGGATGACTGCGCGTTTTCGGCTTCTGTGACAGATTTGCGCGTCGGTGAAGGGAATTGTGTGATCTTTAGGGAGGATTGCTTCGGCCTTAAATACATTCAGAGTGCCATGGCTGTTTTTCACTTAGATGAGGGTCGAATTTCACCTCTGTCTGATTATCCCGGTTATTCTGAGCTGTTCTGGCCTCCTCCAGATTGGGTCTGGTTGCGCTGACTGTGAGTATGTGTGATGTATTTATGGTTTTGGAATGTTTTTCTGCAGAATTGTGCTATAAATGTTTATGTCTCCATTGCTTGAGTGTGTTATTTCGTGCTGAGTACTGAGTGTTGCTTCTGTGCATGTTTGGATTATAGTTTGAATCATCTAAACCTAAATTTGGGGAGCATAAGTTGAATTTCATATGCAAATAACATTTTTGACGAAATCATAATTGGGTTGTATTTGAAGGTTATATCGGGTCTCAAATCATGATGTTGAGTAGAAGTGAAAAAATGTGGTTCTTTGTTAGGTCAAAGCATGTTTTAGAATCGATAATCCAGTTTGTGCGCAAGTATTTATGTCTCCATTGCTCGAGGTGTGATATTTCAAGCTGAGTACAAGATAGTGCATGTTTTGAATTATAGATACCTGGACATTAATTTTGAGAGTGTAAATTGAGTTTTATATGCAAATAACATGTTTGGCAAAATCATAGTTAGGCTGTTTTTTTAAGGTGATATTGAGTCTCAAATCACGACTTTGAAGCTATGATCCAGTTGGTGTTGGATGTTATAGACTTAGGTTAGGGTGTGTTTGGATTAGATTTTTTTCCAACTTATGTTGGATAGTTGTATTTTGCACTTAAAAAAGCTTTTGATTATTTTCTTAACAAAGGAAAAAGCTTTTTATCCATCCAGCTTATTTTCACAATCAATTCTTTTTCACAGCATATTTTCACAATTAATCACAGCTAATGCAAACACACTCTGATTGGTTCTTGTCTTTAGTTAGTGTCTTGTTATGTACTCGGGATTGATTAGTGACTATAGGTTTGTGATGTTAAGTGAGCAAGTGTTGGTCTTTGAAGTTCATTGATTAGAAGAGATTGACCAGCTAATATCTCTAGGCTGAAATTTGTAATTGCATAGAAAAGCTTTCTGCAATTTACTTTACAGTTACATTGCTTTCTAAGTGAGAAGCTGTTAATCAATCTTGAATAAGAATAAGCTAACTGCTACAATCTGGTTTTTAACTTTTTTGGCATGCACTTCAATTTGTAATTTGTAGCACATATTGCCACTATCATTGGGTGGAATACTTGGATGGTTTATTCCCCTGTCAACTTAGATGTTTCAGAAGGACTTTTAGAAGTAATAGATCATAAAAGCATTTCCATATCATAGATATAGATATTACTAAAAACTGGAGGCCGACATTGTTCATTTAGGATTTTTCGATCGTCTTCCTCACTGTCTGTTTTCACATTCTCTAGTGATTTTAGTGTTGTTGGAAACACTGTACTTTTTCTCTAATTTTGAAAAAAAAAAACTTCAAAAGGCCATGGTCCTTACTTAAGCATTTTGCTGTTCCCTAATTTTTAATTATAATGTTATATATTTTAACTCAATCCCATTATTAATGTGTCTTATGCAACTATGGCAGGATTAGTTTGAAGAACTCATGGTGCAGTTCAGCAAGAAAAGTGAACTGAACAAAACTGCATTATGTAGATTATGTCCTTAGTAACCCAACCCCAATAAAGCAGCATGCACAAGTGCTCAGGTGTAAGATGCTTCATGCTATATTGATATTAATTGCTAAGCTTAATGTACATACAAGGTCTGTTATCCAAAACTTTGGCATCCCTCTGGTATGCAGTAACTGCTCTCCATCTTTGCAAATAACTTTCTTGAGATGTTGAGACTAGTGATTTTGATCGCTAGCAGATATTTGCAGTATACTGTAATATACTAATATTTATACATTTTTTTTCAAATGCAAATAGTAACTTAGGGCCCGTTTATTTTGCATTTTCATTTTCTGTTTTTGAGTAATTGCACTACAAAAGTATCACTTTGATCTTTTTTTTTTTTTTTAGAGATTTGTATAGTAAATTTTGAAAACAACTATAATTTATTTTTAATATTTTATAAAATCTCGTCCATCTTTCCTTGCAAGGAAATTAAACACAAACACACTGTATCTTAGTCCATTCCCTTTCATTCTGAGTCAAACAAATACATATGCATTCATAAAACAGAAAATGAAAGAACAGAATGAAAATATAAAGTAATTGATTTCAGTAACGGCTAATGACTGGAAAGGGAAGTGAAAGACACAAATGACCAAACCATTGAGTCTCTAAGACACAAATTACTGCTATGATGCAACTGCAGAAACAGAAACCTAACTACCGAAGCAAGCTAACCGTAAACTATATAACTTGAATAGAACTAGCATCGAATCTGACAATCATGCTTCCTTGTACATGTCGATTTTGAACACAATACAACAACGACAACTTGTTTTTATCATTCTCATTAGTTGAAAAACCTATCATTTTGTTTTGGGATTTTCTATGGCTCAATACAACAAGTTAGCATTCGGAGTTTAATATACTTGATTACCTGTGATGATAATCAATTATTAACTATTAAGATTTTTACTTTAAAATTTTAAATTACTGTATGACTCAATTCATCGAAAGCTATGAATGCCTGGCTACCATTAAAATCAGAAGCTATGATAGTTCATTAATTACCTGTTTATTTGAATTAAGGAACTAGACAAGCAGTATGTTATGACAAGTTTGGAGGTATGGAATAGTAGTAGTTTATTTTGATGATTCATTTGATAATTGATGGCAATGTGATGGGCGTATAATTTAATTTGTCGGTTAAATTAGGCATTTGGATATTATTATTATTGCTATTATTATTAGGTACAAGCTAAGCAACTCCGTGCTTCGAAGTTCTATGTTGGTCGTCTAAGCTTCTGTTCGTTTCAACCATTTTTGTGGACAAATCCTGTCGATACAGTAGTTGTTGATGCACTCATTAGTTTATAGTTTGCTTCTATCTCTATCTATCTATAACATAATAATAAATTCATTCACTTACGAACATTAGTATGTTTGAGAAATCACTTGACTTCTGAAAGGTTCCAATAAGATAAGATAAGATTTGGAAGCTAAGCAACCTAAATAGTAAATACGGATGAGACAAGTGGCATCTTTTTCATGCATTCTTTCTATGGTTGTACACATGCTTTGCACAACTCTTTTTTCTCTTGCCTTTTCTCAAGGTAATCTTCACCCACATTTTGAATTCAAGGCTAGAGATTACTAACAATTTTACTTTTCTAATTAAGTTTATTTTCTATACACATAACTAAGAATCTAAAACGGATTAGTACAATCTATTTTCAATTAACATATTATTTTTATTAGGCATTTGGTATTAAGTGAAATTGAAATGTTATTTCTACTTTTTATTTGATGGATGTTTTAATTTTCTCAAACACTTACAGTCCAACAGCTAAATAGATGAATTAGATTTTCTTCTCTTTTTTTCTCGATCAACGTGCATAAATAAATTAATAGTTGTAATATTGTCAAGACCAGTGCTAAGAGAATCCATATTTATATATATGATGAGTTTTATACATTTTCTCTTTTAAATCTAAATTAATGATAAAACATATTTCAAGAAAGTAGTTTCGATTTGTTTTTCTACTTAAGCATACCAAAATGGGGACTAATTAACCTATCTTGTAAATTAATGATGATAAGGTCAGTTAAAAGATATTGAAAATCCTAAAGTTATTATGCAATAGTTGAACCAAGGATATGATACATCTTCTAATGTGAGTTGTTCTAGGATGGGTTTAGAATTAAAAAAAAAAAGAAAAAGGTTGTCCTTGAAGTGGTAGGTGTGTTGAATGCTTCAGAAATGACCACAGTATCTACGAAACTCCAATAATTAAGTTAGTATATGACCATAAAATCTCACTTTAATTAAGTCAGTTGTTTCTAGCTGATAGCATCTCACTTAGGATGAGGGTTTGGGATAACGGTTGGTTAACAACCTTCTAATTAACAAGAAATAAAATAAATCAATGAACATGAACATGAACATGGCCATGAATGATTGGTTTGGTAGCTTCATGTGAGAGACAAATGAAATTGGGAAGTAAGGCAAAGACCCATCCCTTCCTTCATTATTATTATGTTATGAGTTTCTTCATTCATCAAAAACTATCTCCTTTTATTTCAAAATCACATTAATTACGGCAAGTTTTTTCAGGTCACATGACATGGGCTAATCATAACATGTAATTGCTTCATTTTAAATTTCACCCATAAATAAATTGAAATAACACGCAAAAACCCATTCTCTAAACACAATTTTAATTACTTTCACTCAACCAAAATTACTGCCAAATTCCCTATTATTTGATTCCACCAAACTCAATCTTATCTCTTAATATGATACACGCAGGCCCTCATTTTGAAACATATAGTCTTCCCCAAACTACAACTAATAAATCATTGTTTGTATCCATGTGTCAAGGCCACGATTATATATATACCTATAAGAATTATATACCAAAATAATCATTAACTTTATATTTTATAACTCATTTTATTCCCTCTCGATATCATGAGTCATTTTAGTTCCTGAAGGGACGTTTATTTCAATGTTTAAAAATATATTCTCGGGTATCTTATTCCCAGAAATACATTATTGGAATATTATTCCCAAGTATTTTAACATAACTTGCTTAGTTGATAATTATTATTTCTGAGAATATTTTATGAAATTCCTAGGAATGTTTAAAATGTATGTTTGATGTATAACATATATTACTGGGAATATAAGTTGTAATTATCAAAATACTCTTATTGTCTCATGTCTTGTAAAAATTATTTCTAGTAATATAATTAGTTTTAAAAAAATAAATAACTTCAACTACTTATTAAAAATTTTAGGTAGAATTTTACATATTAAATTAAAATGACTTTTATCACTTAAATTTTTTATATATTACAAAATAATTTTAATTAAAATGAGAAAATAAATCATAGTTTTACAAAATATACGTGGTAATTTATTTAAAATAGTAAAAAGATATAAAAAAATTTCTTAAACCATAAAGTCATAAAATGCATGTCTAACCTCATACTAATAATTTGAAAAACTAATGTAAATTAAGCAATTAGCATATTAGTAGTAGAGCGAATTAGAGGGAACATGAAAACTTTTGGAGGGTAATTGAAAGGGTAGAGCAAATTAGAGGGAGCATAAAAATTTTAAGCGAGTAATTGTGAAGATAATTTTGAGACTTAGTAAAAAAAAATTGTTATTCAAGTCATAAGAATGTAGATATCCACCTTTCTAGGTGGGAATGAAAATCCATAAAATAATGGGAATATAGATTTTTGGGAATAAAATTTACCTGAGAATATTTTTTTATTATTTGCAACCAAATGTGAAAATATTCATTTCCAACCCAACATTCCCAAGAATGTTGTTGTAATCCGTAAAACAAACGTCCCCTAACTTTCAGTATCATCAGTCATTTCAGTCCTTAACTTTCAGGGACTAAAATGAATGTTCGTATAATTTATAGACTAAAGTGACCTGTAAAATATACAAATTCAGAGACTAAAGTAACTTATTCTCACAAAGTTAGGGACCAAAATAGTACATCTCCGTGTTTGTGATATGTAATAATTAATTAATTTATATGTATTGCGGATTGTGTTTTTTCATTGAACTAGTTAATTAAGGTCACTATTAATAACTTCATTTTCACGGGGTTAGCCTTTCCACGTTAAAAATGAAAAAACGAAAACAGAGAAAAATTAGGAAGAATTGGGTTGGGAAGCCTTTTGACCACATATTTAGATTATTACAAAAAGCGTAACTAAAAAAAAAAAGGTTTTCAGTTTGGGGGTAAAAATTTAAATTAAATTAAATTAAATAATAATATTTTGATTTTTAAATTAAAAAAATAATTGGGGGATAAAAATTAATTTTAAATTGAGTTGGCCAATTGTTAGCCATTTTTTTGGGCAAAAATCGAACATGTAACTAAAAGCGTTGAAGTTATGTATTACCAATAGCAGGGCAGAGTTAGTTTATGCACCGAGGGATCTCGGCTCCTTACTGATTTTTTTTTATTAATATATATATAATTTTTTAAAATATAAATAAAAATTACTAACACTCTGAGTTATTAATTTTTTTAAAAATTTTAATCTATGTAATCTCTTTCATTTAATCGGCTAATTCCACCCAAATCAATATGAATTTCTTCAACAAATTAAACCGTCAGTGGACACAGACTTTTTATTTTATTTTATTTTTCTTTTAAGAAACCTTATTTTTCAAATGGAACTTGTTTGACAACTGATATGGAAGTCAACTAATACAACTCCATTCCATATTTATTGATAAACTTAATTTGTAATTTTATTTTTTTTATGGAATGTAGGAACTTAACCTAATAAATTAGGGGTTTGCTAACGTACACCCACTTGCTTTTTAGAAAGAGTGCGTTTGCAAGTTATAACTTGAAATTTTAAAATACACCCACAAGGTGTAGCTTGCTAACACACTCCTTCTATAAAACAAGTGGGTGTACGTTAACAAGCCCTACAGGGGTTTGCTAACGTACACCCACCTATTTTATAGAAGAAGTGTGTTAGCATGTTATAACTAGATTTTTTAAAATACATCTAAAAAATGTACCTTGCTAATGCACTTCTTCTATAAAATAGGTGGATGTACGTTAACAAACCCCAATAAATTATACTAACTTTAAAAAAAAGTAATGCCAAGTTCTTGTTTCGAAACACATTCTTCTCTCAAATATTTTTTTTGGTAAACACGTGTGATATATATCCTTCGATTTCGATTTTTTACATTGGTTTGTTTTGTTAGTTTGAAGTGGATCCTTCAAAAACTTGGGTCAGCAGTATCACAACTCCTTTAAAATCGTATCAAAATTGAAAAAGATTTAGTATGAATATTAATGTTATGTTTGGCACCGAAAAATAAATTAATTAATTAATTGAAAAGTCAAAATCAATAGAGATTTGGAAGGTGGTTGTTACTTCCTTAATTTGAGGTTTTCTTTTTGTTTTTAGTGTAAAGTCGTTTGTCAATAAGTTACTGTGAGTGGATAGGTACCAATTCCATATTTGCCAAATGGAATAAACAGACTATTATTCCATGTATCAACCTAACGCACCATAAATGGAAAATTCTACTATTCACTTCATATATATATAATATATAATCACAAATTTCTCAGCAAAACATTATTCTTCAAATTATAACATTATCAAATATATATATATATAAAATATATGTATTTTTTATCTGTTCTTTAATGAATTAAAGCTTGTCATGGCTTCCACATTCTCTACACTAAAAAATTGCTAGCTAGTCAAACGTAACATATTTTAAAACTATATAGAGCAAAACAAATTAAAAGGCATCTTGCTAAACCAAAATCTTTTCTTGATCATTTTATTCGTTTGTTTTGTGAGGAAAAAAAAAAAGAAAAAAAAAGAAGACAGCTAACTATAGATATGTTGAAAAGCAAAAAGGCAACATCAATGAATTAAGGAAAAACTAAAGAGTATATGATGTGTTAGTGTGCAAATGTCTAATTTCCGACAAATTAACCGACATAATCCCTCGGTTTTTTCTATATATGTCGTTTAAGGTTGTATCCGAAAATTAAGAAAATATTGAGTATTTTAATTTTTTTAATTATTTAATATACCATCAACTAAAATCTATCTTCGATTAATTTAAAATATTAATCTCTTAGATATAATAAATATTTGGATAGTTATGTATTATGTAAGGATTTATAATTTTTTTATAGAAAAAATTTTATAAATAAAAGTATAAGAGATGATTTGTAATTTTCTCCATTTAAAATTCACAAGGTATATACATATTCTGAGAGGTGGCAAACCATGTACATACATTTTGGTGGAGATTGACTGTGGTCTCCTTGTTTCGTTTCTCAACAATTATCCCTTACATCATAATCGTTATTAGAATTTGTGTTTGGTCCTAACACACTTTAAAAACTAGGTTACAAAAAGAGAATTGTCATATCACTTATATATTTTATGGTAATTTGATGGTAACCCTCTTTCTAGTCGATGTAGGACTTATCTTAACAATGATAGTTTTAAAATCATGGTAAAATTTTAAAATACATAAATTAAAAGAATTATATTTATCACTAATATAATCGTCTGTTGTGAATTGATTCAGCTTCATTTGAAAATTACACATCACTCTGTATGTAATTCAGACAAGATATATACACAATACCCCTTGTTATTAATTGAATTGTTAGTGTGCAAACAAATCACTAATTTATTACGTTTTTTTTATTATTATTATTACAATTACAGTAGCCGAACAAACGCCAAAAATTACTTTTTATTAACTAGTTGCATTGTTAATTAACATTTAACAATGGGAGTATTTAGGTGAAAATAAAAAATGGAATGGAACATTTTTATTTATTTATTTTTAATTTTTATGAGCACAATTATACAATAATTTTAAAATTTATTGGTTTTTATATTAATTTTTTATGAAGATATTTTAAGATTATTTAATATTAAATTTATAAGAAATTTAATTATTGAATATTGAATATATATACTTTCTAAATTAATTATTCAATATAATTTATGTTAAATATATTTTTATTATAGAAAAATTTCAAAATGGTATTTTTTCAAAAAAATATTTTTTGGTCAAATAAAAAAATATTTTTTAAAAAATTTATACATATATTAGCTTGTGAATAGAAGATAGTTCATTGAAATAATAATAATTTTTTCAAAGTGATCAATCTATTATTTATATTCCTGTCATGTTTCGTTGTTTCCCTATTATTGATGTACCAAACATAACATTCATCTAATGTTCTATTATGTTTCATTATGGTATGTCTATCAATTATTACTTGATATATTGTTAGGATATATTTAGTAAAATTAACGGATATATTAGTTGAAAGCTGAAAGGCTAGTTGAAAGTTGAAAGCTAGTTGATCCGGTAGCCAGAATAGTATAACTTTCAATATAAATGTCCCTTAATTCGAACCCACGTGAATGCATTTAGCTTATAAAAAAAATTAAACTAAGTATGATCAAAGTGTGATTATTACCATTATTTTAAAGAAAAGTTCGTATAATTATCTCTAAAATCAATTATAATAAAATTTGAAATAAATACATTAAAATTTATAACATATATATGTTTAGTTATATATAATATCAAATAAAATATAAAAACATTACTAATTATTTTAAATTTATATATTAAATTTAAACCTTTTGAATTTATAAATGATAATATCATGAGAAAATATTTAAAAAATGGTTTTTAAATAATAATGGAACTTCGCTTGACAAAGAAGTCATATAAAGTTTAGAAAACTAAATTAGACAAACAAAAAAATTATTTAATTATTTTTTAAAAGAAAAGATACTTTTGAAAATTGAAACCAACTATTTTAAGGAAAAAAAAAAACATTATTCCAAATTACTTGCAAATACAAATTATCATCAATTAAAAATGTCTTTGACCAATATTTGTGAAAAGAACAAAAATTTGTTTTTAATGATATTATGTAATATTAATGAAAATATAAAATATATGCATTCGAATTTTTTAGTAATTTAGTGTTAAAAAACTTCTAAATTATGTTAATGGAAAAAACTTTATCTGAATGGAAACATCATATTTAATGTCGTTGAACATTTTGAATGTTAGATCAAAAAATAAGAAAAGTTAAAACTCAATTAATAAACACAAAATACTTTAATTTTATTATAAAAAACTTTGAAGTCCAAATCCTTGTATTGTAAAATTAGAAAGAAACTCGAAATATAAATGAAGAAGAGTTCGGTAAATAAAATTAACTTTTTTTTCTTTCTAAATAATAACTTTTTTTTTTTTTTACATTCATGAGAGTAAATTGACCAAATACCCAACAAAAAATAATAATACTAAACATCAAATTGTTTTTTAATAACTAGAGACATTACTCTTAGATTTTCTTACTTAACAAAAGTACAACAACCAGAGATTGAACCGGATACTCCACCATCTTTCGAGATTTAAAATAGGAGATTAAAATATTTATCACAGTCTAACAACTTTTTCATTTTTTAAAAAATCAAATTATAAATACTGGGGAATAAATTAATGAATATCTTTGCATATACTATCTTTTTCATAACTGAAATTAATTAATCTGGTCCCCGCCATTTTTGTTACAAAAATAAATGAGTGAATGTTGCCCAATTTGATTTGAGAATAAAAGTAAATTAATATTAATAAATGAAGATTCTTCTTCTTCTATCTTTTTTTTGGTAAAGGAATATAAGATTCTTTAGCTTACAAAAATACCATTGCACACACATGATACACACGTGCAAGAGGCCAAACAGCTTGATTGTTGGTAAACAAGCACAAATTAAAAAAAAGCACCAGAAATTAACTAATTCCAAATTTGATTTTTCTTGATATGAATTCTGGTATGACCCCATAATTGGTTTCGTCTAAGTCTCTAGCTTCCCATTCCTCTAATGACACTTTTGCTTCTATTCAATCATCATCACTTTCTCTCTCTAACTCTAACTTCCCTATAAATACATAACAACATAACTCTTCCTTTGTCATTTACCATAAACCTTTATTTTTAATAATTCTTTCACTTTGTTCTTTTCCAAAAAGTGAAAACATGAGAATGTCTTCACAAACTTTAGTCCTTTCACTTTTCATCATTTTTGTCTCATTTGGCCTATGTTTTGCCTCTTCTCAAAGAATTGTTAGTGTTGACAAGTATGGAGCCAAAGCTAATGATTCAATAGATGACAATGAGGTAATTACATTGTTTGGATTTCCATTCAGCTAATCAAACTATCATTATATTTCGGTTATAGATGAAAATCAATTAGTTCAAAAAAAGAGACTCAAACTGACGCTAAGCTAAGAGTCTAACACATCATGTCTAACTTGTTGGACAAACGTCAGTTTGATTTGAAGTTCAGTTTAGCGAATAGAAATCCAAACTTACTATGACATTCAAGCCAATTTAATTCTCATAAATCCCTCACTTCTTTATTTTTTTATTTTTTTTTTGTATAATTAATTTTCCATTTTAGGCATTTGAGAAGGCATGGAATGAAGCATGTTCTTCAGGGGATGTTCTCGTGGTCCCTAAAAACAGAGTGTATCGCCTAAAGCCAATAACATTTTCAGGGCCATGCCAACCCAATACTAACTTTATGGTGAGAAATTAAGTAACTGATTTTCACTTTGATATGTTTTTTCAAATGACACATTAATTGTAATTGTTATGTGTTAATTTTGTTATTGATTGATTAGATCTATGGAACAATCAAAGCATGGCCTAAAATGTCAGCATATGAGAATGATAGACGACGTTGGATTGTGTTTGATAATGTCACAAATCTTAGGGTTGATGGTGGTGGCATTATCAATGGCAATGGCAGAAAATGGTGGCACAACTCTTGCAAAACCAATGAAACCCTTGTAAGTTACTCAATTTTACTATTCACTCAAAACTCCAATGAAACCAATGATAATTTCTTTACTCTTTTTTGTTTTGCAGCCATGCAAAGAAGCACCAACTGTAAGTTAGTTTTCTTCGTACCATAAAGTTTTACCAATTACAATTTTACGATTTGATGCAATGTGTTCTGTTTTCATATTGACCCTATCTTTTTTGCCTGGAAAATTTGTTGAATAGGCCGTGACTTTCAAAGAATGTTTCAACTTGACAGTGGTAAATTTGAGGTTCAAGAATGCACAACAAATGCATGTTAGATTTCAGAGATGCAACATTGTTAGAGCTTCAAATTTGATCATTAGGGCACCAGAAGATAGCCCTAACACGGATGGAATTCATGTCACTGGAACACAAGATATTATCATAAGCAATAGTGTCATTGGAACCGGTAACGTAAAAAATTTAAAGTCAGTATTTAAAAAATAGAAAAAACAAAGAACTTGAATTATAAAATTTCTAATACTTTTTCTACTATTTTGTTTAGGTGATGATTGTATTTCAATAGTAAGTGAATCTCAAAATGTTCGAGTCACAGATATCACTTGCGGACCAGGACACGGAATAAGGTTTATAAATAACTTTTATTTGTTGGAAAGAAAATATTTGTAGTAAAAAAAGAGTTTAGGTCAATTTCATAAGGTTTGTTAAAAAAAATATTATTTTGCAGCATTGGAAGCTTAGGAGCTGGTAACTCAGAAGCTGAAGTGTCCAATGTGGTAGTGAACAGAGCAACCCTAAAAGGAACCACTAATGGAGTTAGAATAAAGACTTGGCAGGTTAGTGTAGGAATTTTCTATTAATCCACAACATTTAAAACCGTTGAATATAAAGGCATATTTATTTATTTATAAACATAAACTGAAAAATTTGGAATTGCAGTTACTTAATTAAATATTTTATGTTAACCTATTTTCAAAGGGCTTCAAGAAAACTTGGTTAAAAACCTTATATGAATTGAGAACTAATTTTAGGCGCAATGAGACTATTTCATTGGGAAATTGACCAATCAAAAGTGCAAATTTCACTTGTTACCTATTGATTCATTACTTTTCAACTAATTTGGTCTTTTGATTTTTTTTTTTCTGGTTCGTTATCACTTATATTTGACCCAAAGTTGACCTACAATATTTTAACTACTCAACTCCTAACCTTCTCCATATAAGTCAATTACATTTTATTTAAATGAAATTTGTAGTTCAACTTAATTTCCCTTCCTCTTAACTAATTCCAACCGACAAATCAAATATTTTTTCTCATTGATTTATTGTGGAATGGCATGAGAATTACCTTAAGAAAATTCTTCATCCTCAATCTCAGAAAAGTCATACAATATTTTCAGTAATACAATGCTCTAACCTTTTAATATTATACATGATTCATACAAGAGATTCTCTCATACATTGGTGCATAATGTCAATCAGCACCAAGACAACAAAAAAAAGTTATTTTGTGAGTCAATTAATTTTAAAAATACATCTCTATATTTCAAATTGTTTTTATTAGTTTTACCAAAAAAAATGTTTTTATTACTGTTCTTATAAATATTTTTTTATTAAAATTTTAGGGAACAAATTAAATTTACCTGACACCATTCAGAGCATGGATCAACAGAATTATTTCAATTTAATCGGTGCTATTGAATTCGAGTCCTTTGCCATTGATACTAACAAGAATTATCTTGTAGTACTAATTAAAGATACATGTGATAATTATATTTAAAAATAAATAAAAATAAAAATATTGAGAGATTGTTCGTTTACTTGATTTGTATACTTACACTGTTCATTACCACTAATTTAGACTCCTTCCAACTCAGCAAATGGGCTTATTAATATTTTTTAAAACTAATTTTTTTATATAAAAAGGGGCTTAATTACATTTTTAGTCTCCTTAATTTGTTATTTACTTGATTTTAGTCCCTCTAATTTTAATTGCTCGATTTTGGTCCCCTTAATTTTATAATGCTCAATTTTGATTCCAATAATTTTTTTTCAGTCAAGTCCCCTTAACACGGTTTGTAACATATCATGATGGTGCTGATGTGGTGATATAAATATATTCTAATCTTTTTTCTAATTCCTAATAATCACAAATTAAAAAAATAAATTAACAAATAAAATAAAAAAACACAAAACATAGAACAGTATAATATATGTAACCAAAAAAGAAAAAAAAAACAAACCACTAAAACACAAATCAGGCACACGCAGGGATTACGGAATAGGGTTCCTTTCCTTTATGTTAATTTATTTAATTTAATGTTTAATTTGTTTTTTTATTTTTTTTTCATTTGTGTTTAGCTTTACGCACACACAAGGATTACGGAATAGGGTTCTTTTCCTTTATGTTAATTTATTTAATTTAATGTTTAATTTGTTTTTTTATTTTTTTTTCATTTGTGTTTAACTTTACGTTTTTTTCTTTTTCGTTATATTGTAAGATGTGTTTTACTGTTTTTTTTAATACTTTTACTGTTTACTTATTCGTTTATTTATTTTATTTATTGATTTTTTTTTCATTTGTGTTTAGCTTTACGTTTTTTTCTTTTTCGTTATATTGTAAGATGTGTTTTACTTTTTTTTTTAATAGTTTTACTGTTTACTTGTTCGTTTATTTATTTTATTTATTGATTTGTTTTTAATATTTTTTCATTTGTGTTTAGCTTTACGTTTTTTTCTTTTTCGTTATATTGTAAGATATGTTTTACTGTTTTTTTTAATAGTTTTACTGTTTACTTGTTCATTCATTTATTTTATTTATTATTTTTTTTTATAATTAGGAATTAGAAAAAAGGTTAAAATATATTTATACGGTCTCATCAGCACTATTATGCTATGTCACTAATGGTGTTAGGGAAACTAGATAGAAAAAAAATTATAGGGATCAAAATTGAGCATTATAAAATTACGGGGATTAAAATCAAACAATTAAAATTAAAAGGATTAAAATCAAACAAATCGTAATTTAGAGGGACTAAAACTGCAATTAAGTAAAAAAAAAAAAAAAAGTTAGTTGAGTGATAAATAAGTGGTATATCATTAATAGTATACCAAAAGTTTTTCTAGTGACCACAGATGCTTTAAGAGTAAAACTCTTAAGTTGATTGTCAAGATTTTGTTGGTCAAACATTTTAGTGCCTAATATTTTAAAAGCTTATTAGGATTAGGGTTAGTTTATTTTAATTTAAAAATAATTGATTGTGAGAAATGATTATTTTTTTCGTTGATTACGGTGAAAATCAGAAGTTGTTTATGTTTGGTTGAAGTAAGAAAAATTACTTTTTTTTAATCTTCTTCATTTTCTACTATAGTTGATTATTTTGAGAAACATTTCAAAGTTGCTTCTCAAAATAAGCAAAAATCTAATTATGTTATGTTTCTAATTATTTTGAGAAGCACAAATAAACATACTAAAAATTTATATAAATGTTTTTTAATTAAAATAAGTGCTTATTTTATAAAGTGTTTATTTTACAAAATAAACACAAACAAATGGACTATTAATAGTCGCAGACTTAATGAAACAAAGGTTACTTTCGTCCCTTTTTGTCAAAATAAAAGTAAAAAGTTTATAAAATTAAAAGGATTAAATTAATAGAAAGTCATGACTGAAAATTTTTATTAAAATATCTGAAATTTTTTTCATTGTATCATAAACAGGGAGGTTCAGGCTATGCAAGAAACATAAAATTTATGAACATAGCAATGCGAAATGTGAGTAATCCAATAATCATAGATCAAAACTACTGTGACCGAGAAAAGCCATGCAAAGAGCAGGTTATTATTTCAAAATCCCTCAATCTTCAATCCCTAATTTTTTTTCTATCATAAACCATGAAATTTATCACAATCATAACCAAAATTAATGTGGAAATTGCAGGATTCAGCAGTGCAATTAAGCAACGTAATGTACCAAAACATAAGAGGAACAAGTGCTTCAGAAGTGGCAATCAAATTTGAATGCAGCAAAACTTTTCCTTGTAAAGGAATTTTATTGCAAGATGTGACTTTAACACCAGAAGAAGAAGGAAGTGGTGGCACCATTGCTACGTGTGAGAATATTAGATATGTTAACAGAGGAAAGTTTTTTCCTCAATGCTCTAAATATTGAAGAATGAAATTATTAGGATTTGTATATAGTTATATACCAATTCGGTGATTCAGAGCTAGGCACAAAGCCTTATACATGTTGCTTAGTTTTGAAATATTCAAAAAACCACAGATTCAATAAATTTAACATATGTTTCAGTGAAATTTGAATCTTTTGTGCTGCTTTTATTTCTAATATTGGTTTTGCCGTATAGACGTGGAGATTAAAGTGATGCTCGGGGTATAACATACTAATCCTTAAAATTAAGGATACTTCCGAAAAAATTAAGGTTAATCACACTAAGTTACTTTGGGATACTTCAGCAAAATTTACACCACGCTGCCTCTTTAACGTATCTATGTAAATGTTCATGTTAATAGCTTTTAACATGTGTTATTAACAGGTGAAACAACGTTATCAACGCAGAACAATTAACTACAAGCATATGAAAGTGCAAGTTAGGAAGTATTAATAATTACTTTAGATAAGATGAGGTGCAGAAAATGTGTGCGAGCTGCTAATGCTGCAACATACATACATGTATCTATATGATTCTGTCAGAACGAGATTTAACTAAAATCATCTAGCTGCAGTACCTAGACACTGGTGCAGGCAAATATTACTGCATTTAATTCATGGAGATACACTATAGTTTCTAAAATAACAAAAGCACCAAGACATCTAACAAGACTAGCATTTAGAATTTAGAATCTGAAATCAAATGAAGTCCTAACACATGTTCCATCAGAAGCATTTCCGGTGAACAATGGAAGGGCCAGTTTCATCATAGTCCGCCTTGGTTACATGCTGATTTTGGGGGAAAACTACTTTGGCAAGTATGGCACCTCCCACCCATGCAGAATACACCGTTAAATTTTCGGGCATGTATTCTGGAGGCTGCAATAACCAGCAGAGACATAAATTAGAACACGAAAAACATAAGGTTTATGTACAGAGTACAGGATAACAGCGAACTATTACAAAGGTTATTCATAAATCATCATCCCTGCAAGATAAGGGGAACTACGTTTATTCTGGTAGACATTTGGATCCCATAATTACTTACCACACGCAAGATTACTTTAATATGCAAGTTAACATAAATATACGAATGCGCATCAGACGGATTATATTATTTGCATTACAGAACAACAAGATTACCTTAACCAGGGTAGGTCGAACAGCAGATGAACTTAGGCAAGATTCCTTCTGAAATCTCTCTTCAAAACCTGCAGAATGACATGAAGTAACATTGGCATGTCAAATGATGGGAACCAAAAGGCAGGTCTATTGGTCAACAAACCATCAAAGCCTCCCATTTGGAAGGTGTACAATAGGCAGCTTGGTAAACAAGAGTAACTGCCATAGTGGCTTAGGTAGTAGGAATGCCTAACAATATGTGACTGGTCCTCCCTTCTTCTCTCTTCCTTACCAATTATTTCACATTAAAAATTATTTATGTTGAAAGCCTTTTAGTCAACCCAGATTTAAGACAATAGGAAAATATAATGGCCAAATATTTAGTTCTACAGCACTCCAACTTAACAAATAAACATAAGATCCCTTAAAGTGGAAGTAGAAAATTTTTCAATTCCATTTAGTAAAAATTCAAATGCATAGACCAAAGATCTGCTGCACATAATGATATGAAAAAGAAAAGATATATAACAGAGTAGTGTAGAAGCACTGATTAAGTTTGTATTAGATTCACCAAAGCTAACGAAAGTAATAATTTACCAGTCATAGAAGAAGTGCCACCACAAACCACAGTATTTTCCAGAAGTTGCCGATGATTATCAGATGACACGGCTGAAATAGTACGGACAAGCTGCTCAACAATGCCATGGGCCTCTAGGCCCAATAGGCTTGGCTGGAATAAAGCTTCACCAACAGTATACCTTTCTCTTCCTATTGTTATCACCTAAACATAAACACAATTCAACTGTTAGATCAAGTCATAAAGTATAAAAGATTCAATTACAAAGTTAGAATGTGACAGAGCACAGTCGCAGTAGAAAATTAAACCACAGATATGGCAACCAAACGTCCATGGCCTTTCTGTCCCTCTCTATAACCACTATAGTGTTCACTGTTAAACAAGCAGGAATAACGTAATATACTTTCTCAAACACAAACTTAAATGTTTCAAGTTTCATTCACCATATATTTCCTCTGCAATCAACGGCCAACGGCCTTTCTATCCATCTCTATGATCATTATAGCATTCATGAAGCAGGAAGCCAATAACTTAAATATACTTGCTCATACACAAAGTTTGTGACTTGTGAGACTTTCACACTTCAACCAACTAAATTGAAGCTAAACAACTTAATTCAATTAATTCTAATGTTCGGAAAGCACAAAAAGACTCCAGTTAATATCGCTATATATTCTAAAGCCTCCTTCAATGTCAACCTAGCCAGCTTGTCAACACCATTTGAAGAATGTTCTGCTAAACTATCTCCAATTGGAAAATGCTATTTTCCAATGCAAACCTTGTCGAGAATTTGACAAAGAATTTGCATTAAAAAAAGGTGCATACAAGTAAGCCAAAATGAGAAGATTTGAATTACTAAGGAATTAAAACATAATGCATTCCAAGGTTTTCTGCTGATTAGTTTCATTCAAATAGAGAACAATTGAAAATAAGCCCTGATCTTTCGTTTTTGTTTACTTCCCATGGCTGTAACCAGTGTTAATTCACAAGTAGGTTGTTGGATCTACAGTAGTGCAAACTTGATTGAAGAACTGACCCAACATAAGTTAAGGAACAAGTAACTGAGTAAGCATCATATTAGGTCATAACTATTAGATAGAGGAACCAAAAGGCAGACCTGTCCATCAGGAAGGGTATGTGTCTCCACAGGGCAAGAAGCTTTGGTCTTCTCATAAGCTAATTCATCTTCGGCACAACATGAGTATTGCTGTTTTATCTTCTCAACATCAGATATGCTGATATTTACTAGTGGATTGGATTTGCCAAGTTCTTGAGCCAGGAAATTAGTTAGATCAATCCCTCCAAACTCAAATCTTCTTGAGGCAATGTGGTTAACAGCACCCTCAATTACTGGTGCAATATCTGGTTACAAGACCATAAAGATCAAACTCCAAATGACAAATAGCAAGCTTAAAAGTAAGTTCATACAGAAAGAGAAACAATCTACCACCTATTCTTGTACTTAGATAGCATATACAAGGCAAACATACTTTTAGCATGAGATACATAATAGAGTACCTATTTTTCCATGACCAATATCAACTGTGCATCCAGAGATACGCCCTACAGCATATAGTGACAACACTGCTTGTTCTGAGGCATAAAACCCTGATATGTTGAATGTTTCAAACATTAGTTGCACTAACTGTTCTTTGTTAGCCTGTAAAACAACAATATATACAATATATACATCCGTTAGAAAAAGCCTTATAATAATACACACTGAAAGATTACTACAAACACCCACCCCCCAACATAAATGTCATTATCAAGGAAAGGCTGCAGGAGTTATGTATCAGATAGACAATTTAGTATGTAGTTGGATATAGTCATAAACAGGTAAACAAATCTTCCCAAGACGAAAACATACACATATGTAAAAAAGTTGTCAATTCTAAGAATTCTAAGAATATATAATAAAGACTGGTAATTAAGGACATAAATGAAGGAATACACATGCCAATGTAGATATACTCCAGAGATGCATCAAGATCCTGTTTGGATAAAAGGGTAGATAAGAATTTATTTGAGTAAAGCATGTTAAATAAGCTCTACTTTCATAAGTGTGGTCTAAAACAAGGTGAATACAAATGGATTCTTCAAGAAATGTTAATGTAGGGATGGAATTTGGACAATTCATTAGATTTAGATGGAAATTATGAAAATACAAACAGCTACCACAAACAATCTTTTTATAAGCATGAATTTGTAACATTTGAAATTAAGCCCAAAGCAAGACAATCTAAACAAGGCTAAAATAGTTCTCAAGTGCTTATTGCAGTTTTAAATTGTAGCCCACAACTACAATTATGGCCACAATACTAAAATCGTGGCCACATCAGTCACATTTGCCTGCAATTTTCTGCATTTTGGTATCCAAATTGAAAACTTTTGCAGCAAATAACCCAAACAAGCTGGAAATAAGGTCACGAAAACAGGATTGTAAACATAAACTTCTCAAATAATAACCTTTGGTGTACAAAGTGGATCAGTAAATAGTATATGCCCTTCATTGCCCATTTCCCATCCAAGGCCAGTATATAAAACATAATGCAACAAGTCCTCCATGGCATCCCAATCTCTGACATAACCTCGCAAGACAGGATCAACTGCAACGTCATTGACCAACGGGTTATCGGGCAATGACCCATCATCAAGCACTTGTTTCATCCGTGTGGGAATTATCTGAGACATATATATCATCAAAACAACCACAATTAGGGACACACATTGCAGTGACGCGTAAACTAAACACCTTTTTACTTATTGAGAATGAAAATTGGCGAGAATCGATTACCATGGCAGGAGTTTGATCGGGAATTGCAAAACCAGCTTTGAGGAGACTGGAACCAGGGTCGATAACTGCGGCCTCCATTGATGTGGCACAAAAACGAGAACCCTAACCCTAGGTTTCGGTTTTCTGAAAGGAGCTCTAGGCGCAGAACTGAGAGCAGTAGAGAATAGCGAGTTTCAGCTGCTCTGGAACCAAATGAAGAAGAAGCTTGCAGACTGCAGTTATTAGCGGGTTTAATTTTGAATATCCTGTTTCGTTCTTGGTATCACGTATTTCACCTTTTTTCCTCGTTCATTTTATTATTTCTTTTCCAAATTCTTTTCATTTTTAACGAATAATTCACTGTTTTTATCCTAGTGAGAATTAATCTCTAACTTCATACAATATACTCCCTTCATTTTATTTTATTTGTCATATTTAAAATATTTTCATATTTTTAATTACTTGTCACTTTAATAAATCAATATAATATTAATTGCTATTTTTATAATTATACTATTATTTATTATCTTCTCTCACCTAACTATTTAATTAATGTATTAAATATTTTAATTCAATTAATGAGGCTGATTTGGTAAAATTACACATTTTTAGTAATAATAATAATAATAATTATCTCGAATTATTTTCTTATGAAGCGTACATAACCTTAAACGACAAATAAGATGAAACGGAGGAAGTGAGGGCTTATTTGAAACAATTTTAGTTTTTTAGTTTTTAAAAATTGTATTATAAAACAGTTTCTGAAAACTGTTTTTAAAAAAATGAGAGGAGTTTTCAATACAAATTTATGTGTAAATTCATAAAACTGAAAACTAAAAACCAAAACATGTTTTAGATGTTTTCATATTTTAGTTTTTAAATACTGAAAAACAAAAACGGTTTCCGAAAACTGTTTTTGAAAACTCGACTGCCAAACAGGATTTTTAGTTTTCTGTTTTTAAAAACAAAAAACTGTTTTTAAAAAGAGAAATCAAACAAACCCTAAGTCATTTGAGTCCATGTTAAGTGACACTCACGAAATCCTCTACGTGACACATTAAGTGTCTATCTAATACGTTAATTGACACTTAAAATTTACATAAGCGACAAAATGACACCACTTTGCTTAATCTCGATATAAATAACTCAATTAACCCCTTAAATCATCTATAATATAACCTAATTTTAGGCCTCAAATACCGAGTAATTTTAGAGATTAAACAAAACAATATTGTTGTTATTTATGTGAGTTTATGTGTTAAATAACGTGTCATATAGACATTTAATATGTCACATTGGCATTTTGTTAATGTCACTTAACACTAAAGACTAAAGTAACATACAGAGTGCAAAATCATAAACTAATTTAAATATTTTAAAAAATCAAAAATTAGTGGTAGGACTAAATCCAACTATTACTAAATTTTCAATTAGCTCCTTTCAATGCGAGTTTGCTGGTTTTTTATCCCTCTTTCTTATTATATTTATTCATAGTAAAAAATAATGACTAATTCTATCGTTGAAACTTGAAAGTAATTTTTTTTGAAAGAAATTTTTTTAAGTTGAGTTCCACGAAATTTTTATTGAGTGATCATAAAATGTGTCTCAATTCTCACTAGTTAAAAAAATGTGAACCGCTACACATGTGATCTATACAATATGCATTTAGACTAGTTATGTAGTTCAGTTGGTGAACACATAATGACATGCGTGTGTGGGTACAGGGTTCGATCCAATGTACTACTTTCCTATAAAAAAATATATTTTTAAATTTTTTATACCAAATAAAACATGAAATAAACTATAAAATTTAAATTATAATCAACTCTCTTTTATTTTTTTTAATATATAGGAATTTTATAGGTGGATTTTATGATAGGTAAGTTGCAAAGTGTTGTACCATACGCGAGCAGTGTTATAACCGGATATAAGCAGTACTTTCTGGTTTTTCATAATTGTATAATGGCCCTTTAAAATGATATAAATTGGTGAATATACTATGAGTAATTAAATAATAATAAATATATAACTTTTAAACGGTACGTGTTGTCCCATCAGCGCAAGGATCAATGAGAATCAGGTTACATGATTTTCATGGAGTAAAGAGAACCAACTGGAACACATTTTTGTTATACTCTGTTGCAACTTGCAATTGGATTAAGAAATCTGATTCAAACTATTCTCACCATTCTTATTTAACAATTCATTTTAGGTTGAATCAGGTCTATTAAAAACTATCGTAATTTTTTTCTTTTTACAAATATACAGACACAAAACTAAAATTAAATCTCTAACAATTTATGCTATTTTCTTTTGTCAAGATTTGAACCTTGGACTTTCATCCCTCTTAAACCTTAAAAGTTTGGCATATGACTATTTGGGCTAATGCTCTTAATTTTTTTAGTCCTGTAACTGAGTTGGTGAACACATTAAAACACGTGCGTGTATAGATATCTGAATTCAAACCTCAATTAATGTACTTTTCTATAAAAAAAATTATTTTAAACTTTCTATTAATTGAGCTAAGCGTTGCCAAAATGAAGTAGAATTTAATTATAATTACTAAAATATTATTCATGTTATTTATTACAAAATAACATACTCTCTAATTTTAAAGAAAACTATCGTCGTAACCAAAAAAGAAACTATTGTTAATTGAATGGCAAAATGGAAATGATAATATTAAATAAGAAAAAAAGGTTGAAAGTTACTTATTTGAAAAAAAGAAGTATAATTTTTTTTAACATATATTTGAGTCCTGGAAAGAATATTTGAATAAGATACTTAACTTACATTTAGGGGTGGAAACATGCTAGGTTAAACTTGGCTTTAACTAAATAGACGAGACCTATTTTATAATTGACGGAACTATATTTATGGGCTTACTTTGTCCTAAGACCTCTAAAAAGGCCAACAATTATATCTTAAATATGCCAACAAGCCAATAAAGAAACTAATAGACCTTTTTAACAAGTCTTTAAATAAACTTAATTTATAAACATATTGTAAAATTTATTGTATTTACATTTATAAAATTTATTATATATATATATTTTGTTTTCTTGAAAAACATTATTTTATTTATATTTATAAAATTTATAATATATATATTAAAATTTAATAGATCATTCTATTAAGTTTAGTAGGTTTTTTTAAAGACCTGTATCTAGCCTTTTTATTTAAATAAGCTTTTTAAAAAACCTAAAACTAGTCTAAATAAGTTAAGACGTGCCAAACTTTAAATATGTTAGGTTATAGGCTCCTGTAAAGTCGATTGACTTTTTTTAATGTAATTACACCATTTGAGAAAAATGGTTAGTCTCAATTAATTTTTTTTTGGCCTCATAAAAATATCATTTTATTTTTTAGAATTAAATTTGACTAAATTAGTTTAAATCAATTAACTACACAGTATACACTGACACAATGTACAGTGTACTACTACTGTCGCCTCCACTACCTCTGGATGCTATGTTTTCAAAGGTTCCTTTTGCAATATATAAAATCATTAGGCATAATTGGTCTAATCGGTAGTAAGTCTTTAATCTATGCCACTTATTATTATACAATTATATCCAACGGTTCTAAAAGGACGTAGCTCATTAGTGTATGATAGAACACTTCAAATATAGCGTATCGTAGACGGTACCGTATTTTATAATACAGTCATGCACATATATATAATTTCATACGAACAATTTAATTGAATATAATATATATCATAATCCGATCTAATACACTAAAAACTTTTGATTTCCGATTTCTGTTGTTGGTTTATTTGTCTTTTTTGTTGGATTAATATTTCAATTATAAATAATTCCCTAAATCAATTTATGAGAATGTATGATTCAGTCACATTACTTTTACGGGTTTTAAATTTTTCATTACAGTAGTCAGTCAAACTAAAATATTTATCTTTTAAAATCATGAGTCAAGAATAATTTCATGTTTTTTAAAATCTCAAAACTAAAATAATCATCTCCTACATTTGTTTAGGAGTAGTGCGAGGAACTAAAGTTAAGATACTCTTTAGCTTTAGAAAAATGCCCAACATGAATATCGTTTCTATCTCTTGAGTGACATTTTGTACGCTACACATTATATTATACTGAATTATATTATATATTGTGACCGATACATAAATTTTAGTTAGTAGGGACAAAATATATGTGTAAATTTATAACATTAAAAGGACGACGTAATTATTAAGAGTATAAATATATTTAATATATTTTTTACGAAATTTTTTATTTTAAAACTTTTAGTGATATTTTATCTTCGAATCTAGATAAAAAAAATCTCTTAATACAAATAACCAAATTTTAATAATTCAAAATGGATATTGAACACCCATATGAATGTAAATAAATAAATTTGATGAAATTTTTAATATAAATTATCAGAGACAATTCTCCTAAAAAAGTATGAGTAACAATTGACTTTAGCGTGTGGGCTAATTCTAGTCTAGAATTAATTTTATTTGGATGGCATCATTCAATTTTTTTTTAAAAAAATAAAACCCATTTACTTAAATTGAATTGGTTTAATCTTAAGGGTTGACTTAGCCGTGTTCGACTTTGTTAAATTCATAGGAGGGACGATCCACAGCGAGAGGATCGTATTTGAATCCCATTTATGACAAATTCCCCCGGACAGCGCCAACCACGCAGTGCAAACGGAATTAGTCTCATCTTCAGAGCGGAAAAACCTATGGTTATAAAAAAAAATTGAATTGATATATTTTTAAAAAAAGTTTTATTTTGAATAACAAAATTACTCAATTAAAAATCTTTAAAAAATTTAAATTTCTTGTTTCAATTATCTAGCAATTTCGTAATATTGTACGTATTTTGTATTCTTGTTAAAGAAAAGATAGGCTCCTTCTTAAAAATTTCTTATTATTGAAATACAAGGTAAACTAAAATAATGGGGGCATCTAAAAATATTTAAGGGGCAATTTTATAATAGTACATAGTATTTGTAAATTTTAGAAAATCCAGTGGGACAATTGCCCCCATTACTCATAGTGCAGATCCATTGTTGATTATATATAGGGATAATTACACTAACTTTTCTTAGAGTTTATCTATATATATTACATTTATTTTTTTCCAGTTTTCAAAATTATATTTACCCTCTAAAATTTTTATTTTTATTATACAAATCTCCCTAATGTTAATTTTTTAGATGGTGTTATACTATGCATATTTTGCATCTTTTTAAAAAAATTATTTTATCATTTATTATTTTTACTATATTTTAACCTCGTAACCATAATTTCATAGCCTCTAGACAATTTCATATCCAAAAGTCAAAAGTCACGAAATTTCAACTTATTTCCCAAAAATACCATGTGTTGTGTAAAAAAATGAAACTCGCTCGGATGTTGTCAATTTTGAAAAAAATAAAAACGTTTGTGTGGTGGGCGCATGAATGAATACGGTGAGCAGAGTAACAACCCCTGTGTTCGACTGTTCCTAGGTGGTTATGCACCACACGATCTACTGGGTTCCCTATATATTTTAGTTTCACCTTTTACAAACAATTTGTAATTTCCAAATATGTTGTTTTAAACTATCAGATTTTATAAACTGTTCGCAAATAGTAAGGTCAATTTGATAAAACGTGGGGTGACCCTTACAAAGTTTTTTATCCCGGGGAGGAGGAGGATAAAGCAACACAAAATAACTCAAACCTACTTATTTGCCGCCGGATTCCGAGAACGCTGAGATCCGCTGCGAAGGCCGAGGTGAATTCCGGCACTAGGGTAGGATCACTTCATGTAATAAGCATTTCTCTTCATGCTTCCGAGTTCACCTTCTTCACCACAAAAGCAACAATAAAAACCACTTACTGCTTGGCAAGTGGTTTTGCTTTTGCTGAGCATGACATTTTTTATGATCAACGCTATTGTAAGTTCTAATATCAGTAAAATTTGTTGCAGATTATTGGGAGGGACCTCAAAGACGAATTCACAAATCACTAAGGTTTTAGGGTTAATTTCTGCTTATGCTCAGAAGGAACAATCACCAAGTATAGCTGTGATGGTTGCGGATCACTATTTACCTCCATTGTTTAGGTTTGTAACTCTGTATTGTTTTCTCCTCTTGTTACTTTCTGCTTGTGCTATCCATATTGGCTCAATCATTTTATGCATCTGGTTTATTGTTGCTTGGATTTCAGTGTAGCTCCAATGATGGACCACACAGACCATCACTATAGGACTCTTGCACGTCTCGTATCCAAACACGCTTGGCTGTACACAGAGATGCTTGCAGCCGAAACGATTGTTTATCAAAAGGGAAATCTGGTAATTTTGTGAACATAATTCTTATTTTTTCTTTGTTCTCCCTTATGTGAATAACAATGTATGTTCATGGTTGCAATTTGTCAAGTACCAATTCTTGTAAAGCTTAAGCTGGTAGGAAGAGAAGAGGGTTATTGTTACTGAGCTTACAGCTAAGCACACAATTAAGATGTATCAATGGAGAAATGTAGAGACTCAGAACCAAAGGATTCATGATGATACAATTGGGGGCATGGAGGAATGTGGAATAACCTCCTGTTCACTTTGTAGAGAATTTGGGTGGGAACTGGGAAAGAAGTGGGGAAGCCTTCAGTTAGTTAGTAGCAGGGTAAAAAGAGAGAGAGAAAGAGAAGGGGGAGGAGTAAATTTGGACAGGGTGGGATGAAAGTCTTTCTTTGTCTTTGGGTGTATCACTTTATGTTAACACGTTCTATTTATCTCATTGCAGTGGGCATATGTGTGTGCATAAGATCACTAATTAATGGGGTGTTATGTAACACATCCATTTGTGGATAACTTGGTTCTTAAAAATCGTTGGTTCTTTTGTCTATATGCACAGGACAGATTCTTGGCGTATTCTCCAGATCAGCATCCTATCGTGCTTCAAATTGGAGGGAGTAATTTAGAAAATTTGGCAAAAGCAACTGAACTTGCAAATGCTTACTGCTATGATGAGATTAACTTTAAGTTCGTTTATTTCTTATCACCTTGAATCAAGTGTCATTGTTTTATTAGTCTCTGACAGATCCATTTATTTATTTTGAAAATTTACCAGCTGTGGATGCCCAAGTCCTAGAGTAGCTGGACGTGGATGCTTTGGTGCACGTCTGATGCTTGATCCAAAGGTTAGAAATCATCCATAGTTAAATATGACATGTAAACAGATCGGATATACAAATTTTATTCATCAGTATGCATTGATATAGAATTCTAATGTATACAAGGAAAGTTTGTTGCTGAGGCTATTTCAGTAATGGCTGCCAATACAAATGCACCTGTCAGTGTTAAATGTCGAATCGGTGTGGATGATCATGATTCCTACAATGAATTGTGTAAGTTCCATTTTCTGACCTTGTTGTGCTTTGGGTTTGACGATTAAAAACTGGATAAGAAACTAGTAGAAAACAGATAGAAAGAAATGATGTTCTATTGAATATCATTCTTGTCCCTAATTCTGAAGCAAGTTGTTTGCAGAATCAATATGTTTTCTTCATCTCTTTGGCGTCACTTTTGCTGTCTGTCAGGTGATTTTGTTTACAAGGTTTCATCACTATCACCTACTAAGCATTTCATAATTCACTCAAGGAAGGCACTGCTTAAAGGCCTCACCCCTGCTGAAAATCGGTGTATTCCTCCACTGAAGTAGGTGCCAGGAAAATTGGATTCTATAGCTATTACATTATATACACAATTGGAAGGATGATACAGATTTTTAATGCAGATATGAATACTTTTATGGCCTCTTGCGTGATTTTCCTGACTTAACATTTACAATCAATGGTGGTATTACTAGTATTGATGAGGTGAGCTGTTATCTCTGATCATTCCATGTCACTGAGGTGGTATTCATCATAGAGAAAATTTCTGCTGCAAAATGTATTTTCCACTCTTATATGAACATGCAAAATATGTCAACCTATATTTAAAACGCATTCCCATGAAGCATAGACACTGATATGAATGAATCTGTTGGTATTTTCCATTGAAATTGTCATTCATATATTAGGTACATATTGTACTGATGCTTCTATTTGCCCACTTTGTTGGGGATTTTGACTGTAGATTAATTCAGCTCTAAAGGCTGGAGCTCATGGTGTTATGGTCGGACGTGCAGCATACAATAAGTAAGTCATAAATAAAATCTCTTCCCTGCCCTCATCTTTCTTGTGTGAAGTCTTGAATGCTTTCGAACATCAGGAGCCTACTTTTCAATAAAAGGGAACATGTTTTCCCCTCAACTCAAAATTCAAAATTGACCATGTAATTTTAGAAAAAGTGTAGAATGCCTATTTTTATTTTTATTTTTTTTATTGTCTGACTTGAATTTCTTTCATGGGTAACAACTTTCAATAATAGATTTTCTTGACATTTTAAACATATTAGTACAATATTGAATTGCAGTTAGAAACAAAATGAATAAGAACATTTCTCGGCATTTTCTTTCTAGAGAAATTAGAATTGTACCTTTGCTAGATATGACTTGCCAATCTCTTAAAAATTGGAATGCAGCATTATTCTTATGTATGGTAATTCTGGTCTATCCCAGTCTTGCAACCTCACTGGTGCAGCTTGGAATTAGAGTTCATTTAATAAAATTAATTCCTTCTGATCAACCAACCATTTGAAAAGCATAAACTCTTTGGTGGAGTTACTAACTGATTCAAGCTCCATTGGGGTATCCAACAACCTTGTGCTGGAATTTATTGTTATTGAGAAGGATAATGATAAGGTTTTACAAGACGAGTAAATTTGTTGTATTGTTTTTGTTATATGATATCATGTTAACAACCAATTATATGACTAAAAGCATAAATTGTTAGGTTGAAGTTCAGAAGTTATCCCTATCTCTCATGATCTTTTTACTGTTGATTGAACTTTCTTATTGTGGTTTGTATAAATTGATACTTGGTAGTTTGAGTAACCATTGTTGATAATTTCAACAGCCCTTGGCAAATTTTGGGACACATTGATACTGCAATTTATGGTGTACCAAGTAGTGGTCTTACACGTCGTCAGGTTCGGTTACAGAATTTTTGAATTTGAATAGATTAAGCTACACAAATTCATCCTGAGTTCACTTATGGCAAGATTTATTGTGCTTACTTTTGTTATGATTATTATTTTTCTATCTCATTTCATCTAGGTCCTTGAGAAATATCAAGTATATGGTGACTCTGTGTTGCGACGGTATGGACTTGGGCCAACTGTGCGAGATATTGCAAAGGTGAGAACAGAAAAATATAACACTAACACATTAGTTGATATCCAAACTTCTTACTTTTATAATTTCTACTATTCAATGATAGTTTCTCTACAGTATTGTATATAATATAGTAGTATAGCTTATATGAAATAAAGGCATGAGGCCATATTCTTTTATATATGTATCAAATGTATCTTTAGATAGCTCAACCCACATTTTTTTTGGTTTTCTTGCTATGGTTCAAAGCTTTGAATAACTTAAGGGTAGTGTTTCATATTAGGGGAGTTAAATAGTGGTCATGCACTGGACGTTTTTCCCTCCCTTGCACCTCCTCCCTTTCATTTGCATGGAGCAAGTTGTATACCTATATGAGTTTTACTTCCAGTTACAAACTTACTCGTTGCTATCTTTACATGACGATCATGTTACTCTCCTGCAGCCTTTACTTGGTTTTTTCCATTCCGAGCCTAGAAATGGACTTTGGAAGCGCAAAGCAGATTCTGCTATGCAGACTTGCAAGGTATAGTTACAATGGAAAACCCAATTGTTTGTGTACTTTAGAACCATATTTCACTTATATGGGATTTGTATTTAGATGAAGTTGTCGTCATCCAGGATAAATAAACTTCAATCATCAAAAAAATCTAAACTTAATTTCTTAATTTACTATTACTTTCCCTGATTTATGTTCATGGATGGTAAGGGGGCATAATATGTATTAATTTTGTATTTGACAGATTTAATGCTTATAATTTAGGAAGTAATCAGTTAGCGGTGGATAACACAATCAGGCATTAATTAAGATAGCATATTTGGAAACATTCCTTGTACAGTTGTAGTCTAACTCTTCTATAAAGACATGGTGAGTGTTTGGAAACACAGCTTAATTAAGCACTTATACAATAAGCTGTTATTGAAAATGAGTTTATTTATAGATAAAATTATGAAACTTATTTGAATAAACTAAAAACAACTTGTTTTGGTAAGCTATTCTAGGAAGCTTATGGAGACCTAGGACTGTAATGGAGTATAACAGAAATTCCTATTGTTACAGTATGGAGGTGAGGCAATTTAGCATAAAGAGAACCTTTTTTACCCTGTGACTATCTTGAGATTTTCTACGTCTATCCTTTTAATTTCAACGTAATGCTTAATTTGACAAAAAGTTTCTGTTGTTGACCTCAATATTTTGATAACAGTTATTGATTATATAGGAATACATTGTACCTGAAAACAAAAAATAGAAACAAAAAGATGGGGAGAGAGATTAACCATTTAACTACTGAGTTAGTGTGGAGGGTAAGGTTGATGAAAAAAAGGAAGTGAAAAAAAAACCGCATATGTTGGAATAAATGTATTCTGTCATCAATAACCGGCAATTGGGGATGTACAAAGTACTGATATAGCTAATTCTTCTTTCTCTTTTATATATAAGGTGATCATTTCAAAAATTATCTGACGAGTGTACTGCCTGTTTACACTGTACCTCAGTTACAGTTATTGCATTAGTTACTTAGAAACTAACTGAATTCTTGAATCACGCAGACAATTAAGTCATTTTTTGAAGAAACCCTTGAGGTAATTCCTGATTCAGTCTTGGATTCACCTGTTGCAAAACCACCATCTGGCCGTGGAGATCATTTTGCTAACCTAGACAGTTCATTGCCTCCACCATACAGAAGAGAAGAGGATGCTATATAAATCCGTCAGTTATCTGTAATAGCCTAATAGGTAATTGACTCAGAAATGTAATCCATTCAATGTAGAAGTTTTAAGTAAAAACTAGATAATCAGTTAATAACTATTTTTGGGGTGCTTTTGTTGATTATTTTAGTGATATTTTTTTGGTCGAAGAACGTTGGTTGAATTTTTTTGGTGAATTTGTAACGTATTATTATCTACTGAGAAGAGCGTTGGTTGGCTTATATTAGTCTATATCAGATATCAGATAAGGTTAACAACACCCAAAAAAAGAAACAAAAGAGAAACGGAAATGTTAAAGCCAAGACATTTTTTTTTTCTTTGTCTGGAATTCTGGTTTTTTTATGATCCTCCTGATTCGCCATTTCATAAGAAGCATCTACCCCCTACCCCGCCCCCACACACACAGAGAGGACCAGTAGGCCCCATCATTATCAACTATTCAACGTGGCAATAATTTATTGGTCATTTCATGAACAAGATAAGATATTGCATGGTCCTATCACCAAGTCCTTTTTGGTGAATTACAACCCATATATTTGTTCTTTGATCCAACTACTAACACTATAGAAGGTTTTGAAGAGACTAGTTCAGAATCAGATTACACTATAGAAATGGCTTCAATCACCATGACAGCATCCATGCTTGGCTGCCCGGCCCTCACCAACCGGTCTGTGGCGGCAGCACCGAGGAGACTTGCCGTAAAAGCTGTCAGAACAGTTGAGGGGGAAAAGTCAGTTAGTTATGACAGCAACAAAGAGGACAGCAATGGAAGGAGGAGCTTGATATTTGCCGCGGCAGCGGCGGCCGTTTGCTCTGCTGCAGGGATGGCAGTGGCAGATGAGCCTAAACGTGGTACCCCAGAAGCCAAGAAGAAGTATGCCCCTATTTGTGTCACCATGCCAACAGCTAGGATCTGTCGCAACTGATGGCTTTGGATTTTAGTTTACTTCTGTTGATTGCAAATGTACAATGGGATTGCAATGTTTTGATTTCATTTAATCATCATTGTGCTAGATGTTCATAAACGTATTGACTTTGCCTCTTCTGTACTGCACTGTTTGGTTTCATGCTCACCTCAGGACTTTGTTTTTTCTAATTGTTCATTAGAGTGTTTGAAGTTAAACTGCAGGCTATACTGCTTGCTAATCTTCCTTTTGAGGGTAAAGAAAAAGATTTCCGATCTACGAATATGAAACGAAAAAACTTGGCAGATTTAACTAAACCAATTTGATTCTTTTTTTTTGTTTTTTTTGTACATCGGAAAAATAAATAAAAATAAAACTAAAAAAACACTAAGAAGGAAGAGATCTAAAAAGGAAGAGATCTAAAGTGAAAAACTCCTACTCTATCAGTCAACAACAAACTAGACAGCTGAGGGATAGGAGAGTGGATTATTGCGAGAGGAAAAGCACCGCCAGATACAAGTTTCGCGAGGGCAAAAGCTCATTGATGGACTGGATCAATGCACCATAGAGATGAAATTCTCCAGCACCCAGCTTGACGGTCTCCACCACAAGGAGCAAGTCAGAGTGGCAAACAACACCACGATAACCAAGTTCCCATGTAAGGAAAAGACCACGATAGAGGCCGACAAGCTCCGCACGAAAACTCGTGGAGTCGCCCAGAGATTCGTAGAAGCCAAACTCGTGGAGTCGCCCAGAGATTCGTAGAAGCCAAAAAGCAACTCTCCGCAGTGATTACGGAGGAGGCCGCCAGTCCCTACCGGACTTGGATTGCCAATACAACTACCGTCGATATTCAACTTCACTTGATTCTCCCTCGGAGCGCACTAATAGACTTCTTTTTGCAAGGAAACCCGCGAGATAGAAGTGTTCAACCGTTGCAGCAAGCCGGAGGCATCGCTATGAATCGCTGAAATGGTCTCAAAGTTAGACATGATCTTACCACTAATAACAGCTTTATTACGAGCGCACCACACATGCCACGCGGTGCAAGCGAACAAGATTCCATTGTCATTCTTCAGGAAGCTAGAAGCCCAAGAACCAACGTTATTATCCAAGAATTGAGCGTCCTCACGAAAACCAACGCCGTGCCAAATACCTCTCGCTTGAGCACAGTCACGCAAGCAGTGCATAATGGTTTCATCAGCCAAGCCACAACGCTGGCACATAGCAGATGCCGAAAGGTTCTGGTGGAAGCGAAGCTCATTCGTAGGGAGAATACCAAGTAAGCAAAGCCAGAACATAAAGGCCATATCCTCAGTAATTGGTTGACGCCAAACCCAAGCAATTTGAGGAGTATAATGTCGAGATTGCCAATAAGACCTATGAACATTAGCAGCCCAAATAAGAAGATCCTGAACAGACGGGTTAACATGCACTAAGGAGCACTTATTTTTTAATTCGCTAGGCAACACAGTGGCTAACAGATCAAAATTCCATGAACCGTTAACACACACATCCTTGATCAGCAAGGTAGTATCTTGAATATTAACGTAAGGGACCTTGTCACATAAGAAACCATCTGAAAGCCAGTGATCATACCAAAAAGACACCTCGCCAACTCCCACACGCACCTTATATCCATCCTTCAAATGATTAAAAGCACGCATAATAGATTTCCAAGCATAAGTGCTGACTGCCGAAACATTAACATTAAATATAGAGGATCCTCACAAATATTTTTGGCGCATCATTTTAACCCAGAGCTTGTCATCATCATGAATAATGGCCCATGAAAGTTTCCCTAACAAAGCGATATTCGAGATGCGGGCTAAGCGAAAACCCAAACCACCAACACGCCGAGGTAAAGCCACTTTATCCCAACGAATCAAGCTCCACGCGTTACGGTCACCGGAGGCCACCCAAACAAAGTTCCGGATAATGGAGTCAGTAGAGGCACACACCGATTGAGGGAGCCAAAGGTTTTGCATGCAATAGATGGAATAGTAGCAAGAACTGAGGAGGCAAGAGTAGTACGATCAACTCTATTAAGCAACTTACCCTTCCAAGACGAAAGACGTCGTTTCATGGAATCTACTACAAAGTCAAAGTCACTCTTCTTCACTCTACCCTGGAGAATGGGAAGCCCAAATACTTCCCAAAGTTAGAGGAATAGGCAATAGAACAAATATCTGAAAACTTTGCCCGTTTGGTGTGAGGGACATTTCTCCAAGACATCACGAATAACTCTGATTTGTTTACTCTTGGCCCGGGCAAAAAGGAGACAATCATTTGCAAAGAACAAATGAGAAATAGCAGGACCATTGCGTGAGACCTTCACAGGCAGCCAATCACCACTGTCCACTTTACTAAGACAAGCCAATTTCTCCGTGCAGAGAACAAAAAGATAGGGTGATAAGGGGTCTCCCTGGCGCAGTCCCCTAGTAGGAGCGAAGGCAGGGAGTGTATTACCATTCCAAATCAAGGACAACGTCGATGAAGTAACACAGACCATGATAAGATTAACCAAAGGGAGAGGGAAGCCAAACTCCAACAAGGTGGCGCGAAGGAAACCCCAGTCAACTCTATCATAAGTCTTTTCAAGATCAATCTTAAAAAGGATAGTACAACGCTTACCCTTCTGGCGACGCATATAATGAAGGACCTCCTGGGCAATAATGGCATTCCCCGAAGTTCCCCTCCCCGGAATGAAGCTGCTCTGAAAAGGATCAATCAACCCATCCAATAACGACCGAATCCGGTTCACAAGAACTTTGGAGATAAGCTTGAGAGAGACATTGCAAAGGCTGATTGGACGAAACTCCTTAAAACGGCAAGGAGCATCAACCTTTGGAATGAGCACAAGAAGGGCATCTGCAATGCGATCAGGAATAGTACCTGAAGCCATAGCGTCCTTGACCATAAACCATAAGTCATCGCTAATGGTCTCCCAAAAGGTTTTGTAGAAAATAGCCTGAAAACCATCTGGACCTGGAGCTTTGTAAGGTTTCATAGCCTTCAGAGCAGCTAGGACCTCCAGCTTAGTAACAACAGAAGTAAGGTTATTAGCGAGCGAGGGATCAAGAGAAGGAACAGTAACCTGAGCCAAAGAAAGTGGTTGACAAGCTTCCGAACTGCAAAACAAGGACTTGAAGAACTTAATAGCCTCCCTCTGCATAACAACATCATCTGAGCACCAAATATCATCCACAAAGATCCCCGCAATCTTATTACGACGCCGGCGAACAATGGTCTGAGCATGAAACAACTTAGTATTCCTATTTTCATGCACTAGCCAATTTTCCATTGACTTTTGAAACCACAAGAGTTCTTCACGTAATAAGATATCCCTATATTCCATTTGGAGCTGCCTTTCAAGTCTCAAAGCCGAAGGGAAAGATTCAAGTTGACACTGGATACTGCGAATACGGCCCTGCCTCTTTTGCCGAAAGACGTCACCGAAAACTTCCTTATTAAAAGTATCAGAATCCTTTTGAACCGCCAGGAGCTTGTCATGAAATAGCGGAGGCGAAGATAACCAAGCCGTCTCCACAACCGTCCTATACTGAGGGTGATGAGTCCATGCAGGTTGAAACTTAAAGGCTCGGTTAACACGGTGCACCGGTTGATAACAACGAAGCAGGAGAGGGTTATGATCAGAGTAATGTCGGCATAAGACTTGAATATAGGCCTCCGGAAAATCAGCCCGTCAAGCAAGATCACCCAAACCTCTTTCCAATTTTTTCAACAGAAGTTGGCCACGCTCCCTATGTTTAGACCACGTGAAGCTACCACCAACAAGGCCAACATCAAGCAGGTTACAGGCCCCGAGAACATTATCAAAGGCAGCAGCCCGATTCGAACAAAAAGAGCCACCAGAGACCTCAGACGGCAAAAGAATTTCGTTAAAATCCCCCACGAGAAGCCACGGAGCATTACAACGGTTTCGTAACGAAATAAGATAATCCCAAAACTGTTGCCGAATAGAGGGAATCGGGCTCGCATAAACAATAGAACACACCTAGCTTCTAGCACCAAAGGAGATGCGTAACGTAATAGCTTGAGAGCACTTATCAATCACTGAGAAGGAGTACAAAGAACTATTAGATAGTATCCAAATACCGCCGGCATGTCCACGAGCTTGTTGAATTTTGACCTTTTGGTAACCCAAGTTAGACCAAAACTGCTCAACTCTCTCAAACTGGACGTGAGGCTCCAAAATGCCAGTTGGTTTTAACTTAGACACCAACTTTTAACATTAGCCTTCGCTTCCCTATTGAAAGCACCACGGATATTCCAACACAAAATAGACAAATCTTTAAACTCAATCATTGATAACAGAAGAAAAGGGGAAGGCCAAAGGTCCAAGAAGCAGAGTCGAACATAATCTTGTCATGATTCTCGCCAAGCGTCTAATTTCCCGGAGTGTTGTTTAACTTCAAGTCATGCCCCACTGGCTCCAAAATCGGCGTGTTACCCAACGAAGATGAGGTAGAACCATTGCCGAAGTTGGATTGTGGTCGTTGCAGGATACGAACAGTGCCATGCGAAGAGGGAACCGTCGCTTTTCCAACTGCGAGACGTTGACCTTCACATTCCCTCTTGACGATTTCACCAAGGTCTTTACGTAATCTTTTTTTAGCAGCCAGGGATTTCACGTAATGGGGCCATCACCATTCAGAGTCTTCAATTGGAGGGATTCAACAGAGATTAATTTGTCATTCTCCATCTCACCTTTGTGCCTTTCCCTTAATGTTTGTTACTGGTGGGTCCTATTTCCTTTTTAACAACACCCTTGCCTCTTTTTTTCTAGTAACAAGAAGCCACTCCCCATGAAGTGGTCCCACAGAATCATCTATAATGATGGGACAATCATGTCTCGGAATCTATTTTTGGATTGGCATTCTCCATAACGGACGCCGACGGCGTGTTGCTAGGAATAGCACTGGTAGTGCCTTGCGATCCTGGATAACGGTGGCGGCTGGGCCTTCACCACCTAGCACTGCCGCGACATGTGGCCGTAACAACCGCAGGCCCCACAAAGAACGTGGAGGCCTTCATATTCAACCTGGTGCCAAAACCCCTGGAAACACACATTTCCAACAACTGGTTTCTCAAGGTCGACCTCCCGAGCAAAACGCCCACGAGCAAGATTCAGCGTGTGCATGTCCACCCGTAAGGGTTTACCAACAGCCTCCGCAAGAGTCATGATCACCTCTTCTTCGTAAAATACAGGACTCAAACCCGAAAAGCGAACCCAAACAAGAGTCCGAGAAACCTTCGCCGTCGGTGACACAAGTTCTGGAGACCAAGGTTGAACCGCAAGGTAATGATTGAAATGTAAGCAATAAATTAATACGCCCATGATCATTATATGAAATTAGAACACCAATATCAAAATGTTATAAAAAAGACACTTACTTGTACACACCGTCATTCTTTGAATACCGTCATTCCGGAATTAGCCTGGACGTAGAGTCAAAGAGCAAAGTCTTCCTTTGCCTAATCACCATCTCTCTGTATCTAGGTTTTCAATGGGACAAACCTATAGAGCTTTTCTCAGTGGCGGTGACGGCAAAGGGGACTTAGCCTCTCTATTTATAAAAACCCTTAGGCACCTCCCATCACGGGCCTAGTGGTTCGGCCCACACTGTCTCCCATAGAGATCAGATTAAGTGCCCAAAACCCAATATCAATTGATTAAATTATTAGTGGGCTTGAGTGTCATTAAATGGATCACAATATTAACATGATTTTGCCTAAACAAAAACCACAATTGATTGCAGTCCACAAGAAAACTCTTACACGAAAATCATCTATGGGCCTCCCTCCATCACTTTCTCTCTGTCATTCGGCTGATCAAATTTCACCATAAAAATCCATTGTTCACGTCCAACAATTGGAAATCTCCAGAAAGTTTCCAGAGCGACCGGAGGTGATCGCGCATAGTGTTGAAACCC
Source organism: Cyamopsis tetragonoloba (assembly GCA_037177725.1). Taxonomy (NCBI): domain Eukaryota; kingdom Viridiplantae; phylum Streptophyta; class Magnoliopsida; order Fabales; family Fabaceae; genus Cyamopsis; species Cyamopsis tetragonoloba. The sequence goes on from CM074121.1 coordinate 65,286,065, forward strand.
AGACGTTTTCCCAAAAGTTTAATCACCAAGGTATCCCACCAGGGAGAACACAAATTCTTGAAATAATCCTTGTCTAGCGTAACAACGGGAGCAAGACGATTGCCCTCCCGGTATTCCATCTTCGCAAGGTTCTTCTCATACAAGTTACGTCGCTCTTTCTGCATTGAAGGTGCAGAATTACCCGTTAGCATGTCCTTAAAACTACGCTGCTTTGCAGTTTTGTCAGGAGAATCATTAGGATTTAAAGCCCTAGCAGAACCTCCGGCAAAAAAAGAAAACGTAGCCATCAAAAATAAATTCCTCCTTGTTTTTTTGTTTTTAAAAACGTGTTCCGTTCGTGAAGTCAGTGTTTCGGAAGAGGTTACACCCATGGTAGGTTGAGAATGAGGAAAATGGTGACTACTTTTTTGTGCCACACACATTTTTGATGCACCACATGACTTGATTTTATTTTTCCAGAAACTCGCCTTGTTTGGATTCTAAGATCTGAGCAGAGTTGCATTCCATAGTGGCCAAAGACCACACGTTGGTTACCATATTTTAGAATTCATTGGTTATCATAATTTTGAATCTTATTGCTTGAATTCTTATAGGAAACATGTAGAATACACACGTGTACAATACACACGTGTACAGTGTGTGTATATATATATATATGGATACTCCACAAAGATATTTTTATTCGAAATTCAAATAAGTTTGACTTAGTAAAAGTGTACTAAATTTCTAAGGTTTGAAAATATTTACAGGAATATTTCACAAAGATATTTTTAATTAGATTTCTATAAAAAAAATCCATTAAAAAACAAATTTATTTATGTTGCTCTAATTTCCCAAATTTTGAATATTCTCTCCACAATTATAAATACCAAAAAAACAGAAAAATGGAATATGAGATCCGAACACCACTAGAGGAGACACTTGGAGTCTTGCATGTAGCTAAAATAATCAAGTAAAAAAAAGACGTGAACAAGTTGATCCAAACTTATTTTTAGAAAATACTATTGCAATTGCAATTGCAAATGTAATGCTAGATGATATTATACCCCTCAATTAATAAACATAAGTAGCTATATTTTCCAAAAAAAAATGACACTTCTTTACTAGTCACATTCGTTTTGGTTGGAGGCTGGGAATATAATGGTTGTATTATGACAGCCTTTTTTTTATAAAAGAAGAAATGTAGAAATAAAAAAGGGCAATAATATCTTGTGAGGAGAGGCTTCCCTCTAAAGACAATTTGTAACATAAAGGAATTCTTGGAGAAGAAGCTCTACCCTCTGCTCTATCTTTGAATCTTTTTGGTGTGTGCCTTCACAAACCTGATTTGGAAGAAGGTCTTAAGTCGGATGATGCAATTGATGTTATTACCCTTTAAATAAATACATAATAGATATTTTTATTTTATTTTTTAATAATTGTATAAGCAAAAATAAGAAGAAGAGAGTTTGGGGAGATGAACGTGTCAACATAGGTATCTAGAAAAATGAAAAGGTCTTTTTGGAAAATGAACGAATGAAGCACTAAAGTAATTAATGATAACTTTTTTTTATATAATATAATGTTTATTTTAAGATCCCTATTATTTGGATGCCATGGGCACAAGAACAACATGCACACACTCATCAATGAGTCTATTGGTTAATTGAATCTAATAAAAATATGGTCTTGAACATAATTTAAGTCCATACAACTATGGACTTTCCTTATAACTTTTCGGATTGGTGTATAGCACAGAAAGTTTAGTGCCTTAATCGTGACTATGCTTTAGCTTAGGTCCCATGTGCTTATTTTGGGAAGTTACATTACTTAGGCCTCTTATACTAAATTTTTTTTCTTGTACCCTTTACTCTTTTTAATATAAGTTATTGGCTTATAAAAAAAAAAAGAACTTGTATTATGTAGGAATATAACCACTTAAAAATGTGTGAGATAACTATTTTTATCCTCTATAGCCACTCAAAATAATAAATATATTTTCTTGTTTGAGCCACACTGAAACACAAATCAAAACTATGTGCAAAACAAAGTACAAAGTTTGAAATCAAATTGATGCCCGGTTTTGAGTTTAAAATCATCGATAATTTATTTATAAAGTTAAAATGATCTAATATAATATATTGTACAAATATTATTTTATTTATGCAATATGATCCAATTGAATGAAAGGTTGTATCCATAATAACTGCCTACTTTCTTGCAAATTCACTAAACTCAGAGGAGAAGCTCTCACCCACGTTTGATTTGAGCATCATGTCCCTCTATCATGAAACCAATGCATAGAAAATAATGGTTAAATACATGAGTAAAGGGTTAGAGTGACTAATGATGGATGGATGTTATTCTACTACTCCCTCCTCCCTTCCTATTTATAAGTCACCTTTTAGAAATTTTTTGTGTTTTTTTTATAAGTCACTTTTTAAAGTATGTGAAGCATTAAATATTTTTTTCCTCATATACCCTTGTGATATTTAAGAACTTTACAATTTTCAATAATTATGTCAACCAATAGCCTTGCTCTAATTAAAGTGGATAGAGTATGTGATAAAAGAGATTGGTAAAACAAAAAAAATTAAATAAAGGTAACTTTGGAAAGTCAACACAAATTTTTTAACTCCAATACTATTAACTAATTTTAATTAATTTTCTTAAGATGTGTGAATTAGTTAAAAGTGACTTGTAAATAAAAACGGAGGGAGTATAAAATTCATTATTAATAAACAATTTAAGGATAAAGATAGAAAATTAATTTTGGGTTAAATTTAGTGACTCATAACTGACTAGTTACTTATCATTAATTTAGATTAAAACCTATTTAAGATCATTTTTTTTTCTTCAAAATATACTCTTATAATAAGCAATTAATAACGATCATATTTAAAGTGGTATTTTTGAGTTTAAAACTATAAGTAATTCGTGCAATATAAATGATCTAATTTAATAAATTAAATTATATATAAATATTATTTTATTTGTATGACGAGAGCAAAGTCATTATAGAGTAAGTAGAGTATCAATGCCCCTAAACATCAGTTAGATGGGCAGTATAATTAGTAATTAGTACCGGCAAACTGAGGAAATTAACCCACCCGGTTGTATAGCGGGTTAGTGGGTCAACCCACCCTAAAGGCCCAAAAGTTTGACCCGGAATTTTATGATCGCCTTAACCGAAACATGTGGCAGTGGATAACTACTTCCTCAACTTCACACAAACCTTTGCTTTGTGTCTCAAACCAAAGCCATAGCCATGGCTACTCTGAGCTTCAATCCAACCAGAATCAGAACCCCATCATTCAACCCCATATCCAGACTCTCTTCTCCCGCAAACCCCATTAGAATCCCATCCATCATTTCCCCCAACAACGTTAAAACCCATCCAAAATTGCGCCTTTTTCGAACAAGTTCGGTGTCGGAGCGTTCTGTCTCGACCCAGAAGGAAGACGACGAGGTTTTTGAAGATGACCCAACTGCGGAAACGAGCTATCTAGACCCAGAAATCGACCCTGAAAGCGTAACGGAGTGGGAATTGGACTTCTGCTCTAGACCCATTCTCGATGCCAGAGGGAAAAAGGTTTGGGAGCTTCTTGTGTGTGATAATGCTCTCTCTCTTCAGTTCACCAAGTACTTTCCAAACAATGTCATTAATAGCATTACTCTCAAGGATGCTATTGTCATTATTTCTGACGAGTTGGGTGTTCCTTTGCCTGAAAAAATTCGCTTCTTTAGGTAATTAAGTATATGGCATTCAATCTAGGTTCATTTGTATGTTGTGTTTAAGGCAAAATTTGTGTGTGCTACTGCTAAAAATAGGCAGTTTTCAAATGTGAACTTATTTGTACTTATGATTATGAACTATGAAGTTTATTGAAGTAAGCTAAAAAATAAAATAGCTTCTAAACTTCTACGCCTAAGCTAAAAATTGCTTTGCAGGTCACAGATGCAGACTATTATTACAAAAGCATGTAAGGAACTTGGCATAAAACCAATTCCCAGTAAACGGGTGTGTATAATTCATTTATTTGTTTTGAAGTAAACTATAGGCTTCCCTGCTGGTAGAATTTAGTTTGTTTGATCAATGGTTGTTAGTCTAAGACCCTATTTGGAAACAAACCTACGTGGTTGTTTGAATGGAAAAGCTTAACTGGGAGTCTGGGACAATAGGTGAAGGAGCCAGTAATTGGTTTTATATCATAGAATCTTAAATCTTAATCCTTAAATGTTTCAAGGCACATTACACAAAATTAAAGGATTGAGATTTAAGAATCTTTTGGGGGCATGGGACTGCCACTCATGTGTCTAAAGTGTTTCATGATGGCTCTTTTTCCTTCCCAATCCCCTGTTTGGTGATTGATAATTCATTTTATTGGTTTGAAATAGCCAAATATAGTCTGCATGGAAGTTTTAAATTTAATGATTCAATGAGTTCAAATATCCTCGTAAGAGTTTCTCCAGCATATATTTTATTACCGGTTCATCTGATGTTTTTCAGTGTTTGTCATTACTTCTATGGCTAGAGGAGCGCTATGAGACCGTGTATATGAGGCATCCTGGATTTCAAAAAGGATCCAAGCCCCTTTTGGCACTAGATAATCCTTTTCCCATGGAACTTCCAGAGAATCTTTTTGGTGAAAGATGGGCATTTGTCCAGTTACCTTACTCAGGTATAGAGGAAGAATCTTTCGTGTCATATTTTTCACGGTTGCTTGACAAATGATGGACTTCTCCTTCTCTCTCCTCTGATACTTGGGGTCTCATGCACTTGTTTTTATTTTATTTATCAATTATCAATGTTCTTGCTTTTGTTATACTAGTTTGAGTTTTTTGTACTAACTGGTAACTACACTGCATAGATTATAATATTAATCTTTTCAACAGAGGTAAAGCCTCTTATTTTCAGTACAAGACCTCTGATACGTTTGTATAATGCTTTAAATTATTTTCCTAGGATTTACTTCTCTAACTCTCAATAACATATTTTAAAGCTGTTCGAGAGGAGGTGTCATCCTTAGAGACAAGATTTGTCTTTGGTGCTGGGCTAGATCTCGATTTGTTGGGTATTGAAATTGACGACAAGACATTAATCCCAGGACTCTCTGTTGCATCGTCTCGTGCTACAGCATTAGCAGGTACAGAACGGCTTATTTCCATATTTTCTTCCTTTAGATTCATCTTATGTTCCTCACAATAGACTCTTTGTAATGTCTCATTAAGAACTACCTAGGTCTAAAATCGAGTTTTATGCATGTCATGAATTAAGTACCAAGGGAGTGACAATCTGGCAGATCTTGAATCAAGTAATTGAATAGAGTTACCAAAATATGTTGCCAGAAAGCATTAAGATTTCTTCTACTCGAGTAAGAATGCATAGTGAGGTCCATGTCAAAGTCATACAAGGTTGTTGAAGAATTAAAACCTATCTTAAGCATAAATAGTATGCAGCACAAAACTTGTAATGCAATTGAGTACATCCAGTTCTGCAAATTTTAATTTTACAATTTGATGTAGAAGCGAGTTCAGACCATAATTTGGTCAATTGGCTTACTAGAATTCGGCAATTTTGGCAAACTTGGATTTGCATCCTCCAAACTATTTATGGACAGATAAGACCATGTTTGGATTAGTGACTCGAGAAGTGTTTATAGGTATAAAATTAGTCATATAAAACTAATGTTATAAATTTCAAAGGTAAACTTCTTGTATAAGTTTTCTTACCTCATTTATTTTTCCAAAAGCTACTTGGGATAACTTCTCCATGAAAACTTAAAGATTGATAAGAGCTTTATTATTATTATTATTAACTTAACACCACTTCTGCATACGCATAATATAAGTGTTGAAGTAGCGATACTCTTGTAAACTTATCCAAACAGACTTTAAGACTATGTAGTGAAATAAGCATTTGGTCTTAATGGAATACTTGTGGATATTCTTAAACATTAAAGGAATATTATTGTATAGGATTGAGAACGTTCTGAATGTTGTTCACCAAGCATTTTTGAAACCTAAAATAGCTGGTTACTTTACTATTATTGTAGGATTTTAGTTATTTTGATTTTAGAAGCTTTTGTATACTTGATGTGGTACATCATCACTAGCATGTCTCATATAATTATCATTTCTTTACTCCAAGACAAAATTGTATTCTAAATCCTCTATTATTTAGAAAGCCCTCCTTAAAACTGTCTTCTAAATCCTTCTTAATGCCACAGCTTGGATGAATGGATTGGAGGTTTGTGCTATCGAAGCTGACACCGCTCGTGCTTGCCTCATTCTTTCGGTTGGAATTTCCACACGATACGTGTATGCTACATACAAGAAAAGTCCAGTGACAACAAATGAAGCTGAAGCTTGGGAAGCAGCTAAGAAATCTTGTGGAGGTTTGCATTTCCTTGCCATCCAGGAAGACTTAAACTCTGAAGATTGTGTTGGCTTTTGGCTTTTACTAGACTTGCCTTCTCCACCTGTATAATCAATCTTACAAATGTTTATGGTTGAATATTCACTGAACACAAGAATTATAATAGAATTATTAGATTCCAAAAGTTTTTCTTTGACCCCAAAATTCAAATTCTACCTAAAAGGGGCAGGCTAATTTTTTTGGCATTACCATGCTCAGCTTTTTTTCACTAGAATTTTTAACAAATTTAGGGATGCTATATATGGTCATAGAATACCATATGAAAATTAATCAAAATATATTTTGTACCTAATCCATATTTCAAAATAACAGGAGAAACTCCACTTTAATTGTCCCTTATAATTTTTTACTTATCTATTTTTAGTGTTGGTAATATTATTGGTAAAGACATTCTCAAGAGGAGGATAACTAAGCCTCCAGGACTAGGGATGGTAATGGTGTGGGTTTGAGGTTGAAGAAGGAAGTGATGGAATATTCAAATCAAACTTCATATCGGTCTGGGTCGGATCGGAAAAGCACACGAGGAATTTACACCTGTTTAATTGTTTCTAAGTTTAATTTGTCAATATATTTTTAAACAAATTAAATATTTAAAATCATATAATATATGAAAATTATCATACAATAATAATCTTAAGAATAATAAACTTAAGTACTAAGTTATAATTTATTTTTTTTTATAAACCATATGATTTTAAGTTATTATTTTTAAATTGTTATAGTTTAAGTTATTTAATGATTTTTATTATTAAATGTAAAAATGTCAGGATTAGAGTAAAATTTTAATTTTTTATTATTATTATTATTATTATTATTATTATTAAAATGAATAATGAATAATGTTGTATTAATTTTGAAACAATGGGTGCGATGAGAGACAGTTAATTTATTGGTTAGAGGGATGAAGTGGAATATTTGTGATTTATCCATGTTTTTCGGTTAGTAATGTTCCTCAGATCACTATCTCCAAATCCTTTCATTCACAACATACATATTATTCTCCTCTCTTGTCTCCTTAAACTAAGCTGTTAACTACAGCCACTATTTTCTCGCGCATAAACTTTAGGTTACAATCATTCATTAGCAAAACAAAACATAGGAAAAAAAATAATTTTGTTGGTGATTGAGAATATTCCAAAGAAAAAATGTTGAAGTCCGGTTTTAATCTTCCAATGGCTCCAACGGTATGCGGCGATAAGTTAACTAACCTTATCGTTGAAGTTGGTAAAAACTTCGTTTTATTTCTAGTAATGGTCGTTGTATGCAATCTCTTACATTTTCTACTAAGGCCCTATTCGCAACCTCGCATCAGTTCTGACATAATTGTAAGCTTTTCTATCTCAAATTGAGATTATTCAAATGTTATAAAATTTAAATGCAATTTTTCATACGTGCTTGTCATTTTCTTCGAAGCGAATTCTTTATTGTACATGGAATTTGTCACCCTCAACCGTTCGATAAACAATGCAACGATGGATTATAGCATATCGAAAAATCGCCTATGATACACTAGCTATAATCCACCATTAAATTATTAATAATATAATTGAGGACGAGAGACTGCAAATGCAATTCTCGCCAAAACTGGAGAGGGTTTGACTCTCATTCTCAAATTAAATACATCTTAGTAACAATTACCTACTATTATTGTCGACATTTACTATGATACACCAATGTGTCAATACATGTTATTAGTAAAACTCAGTTTTGATTACCTAAAATGTCATATTTATCACGTGTTACCAAAAAATCAACTTACGATTTAAGTTTTGTTGATTAGAATTTGAATAGAAACTAAAATGAATTATGTTTTTGATGATGTTAATTGTTGTTATGTATGTATGCAGGTAGGACTAATAGCAGGCAACATAGGATTTGTACGAGAACTATTTGGGAAATTCAACAAGACATTTGGATTTATAATTGATTTTGGCATGATGTGTTACATGTTTGCATTGGGGATAGAAATGGACCCTTATGTACTTTTTGAAAAACCAACTAGACACACAAAAGTAGCATATGCAGGAGCTTTTACCACGTTCTTCTTTGCAACTTTTGTAACCCCAGCACTTAAATACTTCCCAATTGACCGTAGAGTCCTAGAATTTTACCTATTCCTTTCAGCCATTCTGGCTAGCACAGATTCCCCTGTATTGACCCGTTTAATTACTCAACTCAAAATAGGAAAATCAGATATTGGGAAGCTTGTAATTACAGCTGGAATGTACTCAGATTTTGTCTGTTCTTTGTTCCTTTCATTTGGCTACATAGTTTCTCCTTTGCCTGTCTTTTGTGACAATTTAGATGCTAAGATTAAGCTGAAGGACACAATTCACATTGCTCTTGCTGTTATGGGCCAAGTTATGTTCACAGCTATGATTTCACCTTTTTTTATGAATTGGGTCAATAATGAAAACCCAGAAGGTAGGCCCTTGAAAGGCCCACACTTGGTTCTATCAATTGCTTTCATGGTCTTGATGTGTGCTTCTACAACTTTGGTTGATTACAACCCAATTTTAAGTGCATTCCTAGTGGGAATTTGCTTGCCAAGACATGGAAGAGTTTCCAAATGGGTTATCACAAAAATCAACTACATGTTGACCACAATTTTCTTTCCCATATTTTTTTTGTGGATGGGGTTTAAAGCTGATTTCAGGAAGTTTGAGGTGCATGACACATCAACTTGGGTCAGGTTATTTACACTCATAGCTTTGGTAGTGGCTGGAAAAGTTGGTGGAACAGTTGTTTCAGGGGCAATTTTAGGGTTTCACTGGCCAGAATCTGTTGCTATTGGATTGCTTCTTACTACTAAGGGACATTTTCATATCTACTTGGCTATCAAAGTGGTGAGTCCTTTTATGCTCAATGTGATCTTTTCACTATTTCAAAATGTTGCTTCTTCGTTATATGCTATTTTTGTTGCTTTGGGAACTCTAGCACACATTCTGGACCAACATGATCTTCTTTGTCTTCTACCTTAGTGATAGTAATAAATACCTGATTAAAAAAATGTTTGTTGCTGGGTTAATTACTTCAATCTCATATACCCATATCTTGTTTTTCTATTACCAGATGGGATGTGGAGGCACGACAGTTACCACCGGCATTATAATGATTATTGCAATTTTCTTAACAACAGTGCATGGTCCAACAGTAGTAGCACAGATCATAAAACGTGCAAAGAAAAGGGCACCTGCACATCGTTTAGCCCTCCAATCACTCGACCCTTCAAGCGAATTAAGGATCCTTCTCTGTGTTCATGGACCTCAAAACATTCCTGCTTCCATCAACTTCGTCGAAATCTCAAAAGGCATGCAAGAATCCGGCGTTCTGGTATATGTCACAGACATGATTGAACTCACTGATGAAATTTCAGAAACATTAGAGAGGGATGAAGGAATAACGCACACAGCTACTGTGAAGGACAAGGAGGTTATGGACATGAGAGACCAAGTCACAAACTCTTTCCAAAGCTATGTGGCAGAAAATGGTGATGGCATTACTCTTAAGAGAACTATGGCTCTCTCAACAATCAATAATATGCCACAAGATATTTGTATCTTAGCAGAAGATTTAATGATTGCTCTTGTTATATTACCATTTCATAGAAGCCAGCGTCAAGATGGAACATTGGATGGTGGTAATCAAGGATTTAGATACGTCAACCGAAAGGTAATGTCAACAGAACTAGATATAACTTTGTTTCTGATGCTACTACTAACATAATGATATAACAGATTTTTTAACCTCTTCCATGCTAAAGAAAGAACATTTTCAAATTTCAATAGATAATGAGATATATTACTTGGTTGAACAGGTACTGAGAAGTGCCCCGTGTTCTGTGGGGATTCTAGTAGACAGAGGCCTTGGATCCTTCGAAAACTTATCAAGATATCAAATGACACTAAATGTGGCAGTGATATTCATTGGTGGAAAAGATGATAGGGAAGCCCTTGCCTATGCTGGCCGCGTAGCGAGGCATCCAGGAGTAAAGCTTTCAATAATAAGATTCTTGGTAGATACAAGTGTAGAGACCTCTAGATTAGTAGGATACAACATCATCCTTCCAGAGCAAGAAAAGGAGAGGCAGTTAGACGATGAATACTTCACGCTGTTCTACGAAAGGCACGTCAGTGGAGGTCGAATTTCGTACCTAGAGAAGCATCTTGCAAATGCTGCTGAGACATTCTCTACTCTGAGATCATTTGAAGGGCAATACTCATTGGTGATTGTAGGAAGAGAAGGAGGAATGAATTCTATTTTGACAAGGGGTATGAATGATTGGCAACAGTGCCCAGAATTGGGACCAATAGGGGATGTTCTTTCAGGACCGGATTTCTCTATGACTGTCTCTGTGTTGATCATCCAACAACACAGACTTAAGGGGGAAATAGATGGGCTGGATGAAGATTTCTCTATCATGGGTAGTAGGAGGTTGGATAGGTAGAGTTCTTAGCCACAATAGGAAAAAAAGATGGATGATAGGTAATAGAGGTAGAAGTAGATACAGATACGAATTGTAGCTAGGAAACAGATTGAAGTCATTAAACTGAATCAGTTTGTAAAAATTGTAAAGACTGTATTGTGATGTTTTGCAGAGGCTACTGAAACTTGTAACTTTCTTAAAAACTTTGATGGACTCCTTCAAATGTCAAAAGAACGAATGCTGATTGCTGAATTTAAAACTCAGATGTCTTAGATTAGAACATTTACAAAGCGAAAAAAAATAAACAGTTTCTCTATGAATAAAAATGATTTGGATCAGTTTCTGTGTTTTTGTTTAACTGCGTTGCGTTGACCTATCCTAACACAATGAATCTTTCAACTTCCAACCAACGCAATTCAGAAATCTGATTCTACAATGAGAAAATATAAATTTCAGAAGCAAAACTAAAGTCTAACAAATAAAGTTCAGAATCATCACTTGGAAAATAAAATCCGCAAGATGCAGATCATGTTTCTACAAAGCATTATAAAGCAACCAATCAAGGTTCATATAAGCTGGGATTAATCATCCTCTTCCTCAAAATCAGAAAAATCTGAAGCATTGGCATCAGAGTCATTGTCACTTTCAGAGTCACTCAGCACGTAAGTTGTTTGTCTCCTATTTGCCCTCTGAGGCCTAGATCTTGTAGCTGCTGGTGCAACCTCCACCACCTCCACCTCCTCTGTGCTAGGAGGAGAGTTAGAAGAAGCCGAACCTGACAAGTCTTCGCTTGCAGTTTCATCTTTGTTAGCAAGTCTGCCAAGCACTGAACCACTTTTCTTGTTAAATGGAGATTCTCTCATCTTTCTCACTTTTTTCTCTGGTGATACCTCTGCACCTTCAGCTGGCTTCAACATATCAGTAATGAACTTTTGACCCAATATCTGAGATTGCTTGCTGCTGCCGGCATTTCTCTTCCTGGGGGCAGGTGCTTTCTTGGCATTTTGACCAGCAGGCTTTCTCCCTCCCTTCTTTTTCCCTGCTTCCGGGGCAACCTGCTGCATACTTTCAAAGTCATCGTCGTCATCCTCATCGTTGTTGATTTCATGATCACTATCGGACGAATCTAACACAACAGTAGTTGACTTCTTTTTAGCAGCACCCCTTTTGGCCTTCTCTTTCTTCCCAGCAGGAGCAGGAGGCTCTTCAGTTTCCATCGCTGATAAAGCAAATACTAACATTATTAATCTTGCCCGAAACAGCATTTTATGTAAAACCATGCATACTGTATGGAAGTGGAAGATTCAGAACCCAGTTAACTACTGTAGCCCAAAAAACAAATTAGAAGAGTTACCTGCCGATTTTTCACTAGATGATGCCCCGAAGTTATAAGCAGCAAGGCGTTCTTGAAGAGAAAGAATTTCATCATCAGCCTCCTGACAATGGGCACGTGATCATGAGAATAAGCACAAAGCACAACTTGCCAAAAAATGCAATGCAGGATTAGGAACTTGACATACCTTCTGAGTTTGCTTAGAACCTGCTCTGCCTTTTGGTTTAGCAACTTCAGCAGCATTCTCTGATGATGCAAGCAGAGAAAGTTTTTATCAAGATTCGAAAGAATACATAACAGTTGTGAATCAAATCATATCATAGTGATTCTAAAAATTCAGGCTTACCAACTTCCATTGAAGAGTTGTCATTCTCTGGCTCGGCATTTTTCGTCTTCTTAGCATTCTTTCGTGGTTGTGGAGGCTTCTTAGCTGCTTTTGCGGCAACTTGTGAGACCCCACGAGTAGACGCCTTCTTATTTGGTTGACTTGATCTTTTTCGTTCCTCCTCTGCCTCCTTGCTATCGATTTCCTGAAGTATGCAAAAAGTATTAATAATTGACAGATTAAAATCCGTTATTTAACTATAATTGGAAATTATGAAATTAAGGAACGAAGTATTACATCAAGTTTCTTCTCAAGCTCATCTAGATCCCTCATCCACAGAGACTTTGATGGTGTTGCCTTCAATATCTCAAACTCCTTTGCCTTTTCTTCCTTTTCAGCTAACAGCTTCTGAACACTTTCGATTGTCAAAGTTCCGATAGGCAAGCATAACAGATATTCATAGTCACCTCGCTTTGCTCCTTCAACATTGACGGAGTCAGTTTCCTGCTCCCTATCGTTGTCTCCTTCCTGCTCTTCACTATTGTCATCATTTGCCCCAGCAACTTGCGGTTCGGCAGTTTTACCTTTCCTTGGCATGGGAGTGAAACCTTTACGTTGCAGCTCCATCAACAGATCAGCTTTTTTCCGGTTGCTCACAATAATTTCACCACTCACAACCCCTAATATAAACCTAACTTTGTTGTCCAATATCAACAAAAGCCGTTCCAGATTGTCCAGTATATATCTCTGCATGCACACCAAACTACATTTCAGTAATCACTAATAGGTTTAAAACGTAAGGACACATACACCTATTGCCACAATCATTCACCTTTCTTCTCTGATAGTACTCCAAACGAAGTGGAAAGAACTCTTCCAGAACTGCATGAGAAATGACAAAACTGGTGAGTGTGAAACACATTACATGATGTTATCCAACACAAATTCAGAAAACGAAGGATATACTTTGCTCCGGATTGTCATATTTCTTTATTTTCCCTTCTGCATCAAAGAGATGCATGTTGCTAGTACTAATACTGGTAGTCAATTTAAATTTTTTAAGTAGCCCCTCTTGCATGATCGTCGCTATTTTGTCCGCCTTCAACCTAACTTCTATGTCAACGATTGCGTCATCACCATTCTGCCTGAAATCCTGCAAAAAGAAAATTACCATACGTAAAATTGATCCAAGTCAACAATTGCGTCATCACCATTCTGCCTGAAACTCTTAGTTCAGCTTACCTCAATGAGAGGATCCTTGACATTAGGTGTCCCATCAGTTATAGATTCAAGGAACTGCTTATAATCTTGGGTCCACTTACGGATAGGCAGCTCGGTGATTCTGAAAGTTTGCTCATCTATCTCATCTACCATGCCATTGACTACATACCCACCTTCCTTGGCGCTTTTCTCGATGATTCCTTTGAATCCTCTGTACCAAGGATCCATTGGCACCATTGCCTCACCATTTAACAAACGCCTAACATTGGCAATGATCTCCCTTGGATTATAATTGGGAATGTAAGAACTCCAGCCTGTCCCAATTCCCTCACTACCATTGACAAGAACCAATGGTATAATTGGTATGTACCTGTGTGGCCGGACAAGGGAATCTGAATAAGTTCTATGTAACGACTTTCTTAGTCTTTTTAATCAAGAACAAAAAAAGTTTTAAGAAAAATATAAAAAGGAGAAAACAAAGTACCAGCTCGGTTCAATTGACTTCCCATCTTCATTCAAATATTCTAGAAGCTTGTCATCGTCTTCATGGAAGAGGCACCGAGTGACAGGATTCAGTTCGGTGTAGATGTATCTGGCACTTGCGTGATCTTTACCTCCCTGGAAGAGCAAATTACACGATGAATACAAATTTCAGAGCACAAAAAGCACGGATAATATTGCAACAAAGGTAGGTCAGGCATCTCACCAAGTTACGAGTACCAAATTGACCGTTTGGTTTAAGGAGATTGATGTTGTTGCTACCAACAAAATCTTGTGCCATTCCAATAATTGTGGTAGCCAAGCTTTGCTCACCGTGGTGGTAAGCAGAGTGCTCAGACACATAACCAATGAATTGGGCTACTTTGATTTCTTTGAACAACTTTTTCTTAAATGAGCAGAAAACAATCTTCCTTTGACCAGGCTTGAGGCCGTCAACCATCGAGGGAATTGACCTTTGAAGATCCGCCCTAGAGAACAATATGAGCTCTTTATTAACAAAGTCCCTGTAGTTAATATGTTTGGCCATATGATCACGACAAGTTCCAGGCTGCAAGAACAGAAGGGGTAGAATTTTATTAGCAGCCATTCCCTTTAATTAGGATCAATGAATAAAATGCACAATTGTCTCTTATAGCTAACATTTCACACCTCAAAATTGCGAATCCAGGTCTTCCTATCTTCAGCTTTTTTCTTGCTGAATGCCAGCTCAATTGCATTTCCATCCTGGTCATCATCCCAAACGAAGTCTTTCTTGTGCTTATCAAGATCTCGAAAGTACTCTCTCCCTTCGTGAGGCGTACTTGTACCCAAACCCTATAAAGATCAGAACTAAAATAAGTACGCAAAAACTAAAACCAGAAGAATGAGAATTCTAAACTTAATGTGGAGTTTCACCATGCTTACAACAACAAACCTTATAGTACTTTATCTTCCACCCATTTACACTATTCCCCAAGCTGTCTCTCCATGATTGGTACTCGGGTATGGAGTAAAACGATAATTTTGTCCCGTTTGAATGAAAAGCCTGCAGAGACATGGAAAAAATATAAGATATCCAACAAAATACATACTGCTGAATGTTTTCATTACGAACAACTACAACATATAACTACTAACCCTTATTATAGGAGTGGTAAATTCAACCATGAAAGATGGAACTTTAAGCAGTGACGGCCAGAATGAATGAATGAAGTTTATCAGAAGACCTTTGATGTGAGAACCATCATGATCCTGAACCACGCATGAAGTTGAGCCATTACAATCTTCGTGACCAAGAAAACCTTAGCACATTCTCGTGACTCTTAAGATTCTAGGATTATACTGAAACTGAAGACAACAGTCAAACCAAGACTAGACTATGATCTTCAAGTTCACTCACCTGATCAGCCATGATCATCAGATGACCATATCTCAAAGACTTCACACTTGTGTACTCTTTGTTTTGCTGCAGTCCAAGAATCTTCTTTATGTTCTGAATCTCTTCATTATCCATTACCTGTTTACTGCTGGCTTCCCGTACATTAAGTAATTTGCCTCTTAATGGAAACACGCCATAATGATCTCGACCAACAACAGAAAGCCCAGCCATCTTCATATAGAATAAATTGTGTCAGTTCTAGCAATGATAGACTAAAAGGTGGATATTTCTGATTGACTTCAAATGATGATTAGCATCAAATTTATCAGTTGTCGCAAAGCAAATCATGTGTGTTTGCAGAAACGTCAAAAATGGAAACGAGAAATGCTTTCTATTGACAAAGAAGACAAACTTACAGCAAGGGCCTTAGCAGAATCCCCCTCTGTCAATATCAGTGTACACTTCTCAGAGTTCCTCCCACCAGCATCATTGGCATCCTCTAGCTTTACAATTCCACGAATTCTCTGAGTCTTTGTTCCATCAGTTTTCTTCAAATCTTTGCTTTGCTTAAAATCTGCCCATGATAGTAGCGTGTCCACTATTCCAGAATTCGCAACTGCAAAAAGTTGGTTTCATGTTACGGTAAAACACTTCAAGTTACATGAATATTATATTATTATGGCACTATTATTATTGTATTACATAAACAAACTAAGTAGCGCAACAAACCTTCCTTCAGCATCGATTCTGGAACATCACATTTAGAACCAAAACTGGCCTGTTTAGTCGTGAGGTTTTCTTTAGTTTGGGAATCAAATGCAGGGTTGTCAATAAGAGCATTGACAAAAACCCACAAATGATTCTTCACATTGTGAGCTTTGACATTGGCATCCTTTTTCTTCTTGTTGACTTTATTCATCACAAAGCTTGTAATCTGACTGGTGATGTAATCAACATGAGTCCCTCCCTTGATTGTAGCAATGGAATTAACAAAGCTGACCTGGTATAAACAAATTGAGGATGAGTGGGACAAAATCATTAAAAAAAATCCTAGTTAAAATGCTTCGGAAGCTCACTCTACTTACCTGTTGAAACTGCCCATCACTTAGACTCACACAAATCTCCCACCTTTCACCTACTTTTGCATGAATCCTAATAATAACAAAAATCAAGTTAGTACAGCAATTATAGAATAATGGAAATAACCAAAAAACAGTGACACGTCCAACTATATTTTTCGGAGCAAACCTTGGAAGGGGCACTGGTCTGGATTTCTCAGCAGATTTCAGATAGAGATCAGCATAATCACGAAATGATTTCATGCGAATCAGTTTTCCGTTGAGTTCAACCTTGACAGCCTTTCCAAGGCACCCAGCCATGTCCACCACACGTTTTTTCATCAAAGCAACTACGTCCTCTTCAAGATAGGTCATTTTGAACTTTTCCAAGTCTGGTTTGAAGGTCACCCTGGTCCAGTTCTCACCCTCTTTGCATTTTGTAATCACTGGCTCGGACTTCTTCCCCATATTGTTGGAGAAAACCTGTCAACCACAACCAACCATTCAAATCAGCAAAACCCACAAAAATCACCACATAATCCAATTTCCTTTGTCCAGAGAACAAAGTTTTTCAATTTCAATCACAAAAAATTAAAACACAAATAAAATATTCAAATTCAAATCCAACAGAAAAAATATACTCTATCATCAACCAAATAAACTGGTGTATAGAAAAAACCCTAACAGGACCGAAAGTTGAGAAATTGGTTACAACCAGCTTCATACTGAGTCAACAACAATATAAAAAGTTTACTACAGGTTTAAGCTTCAAACGGATTAAAAACATAAAACTGATCAAATAAAACCCTTGGCAGCATCGAAAATTGAGAAAGATACTTCAATCAGCTTCGAACAAGGTTAGATCAACAATGAAACTAGCATTCAAAAACCCAAATTCAGCAAACATTCAATCCAATGGCTGAGATATCTACTTTAATTGAATCAAAAGGATGAAGCAATTACAATAGCAAACACCATACCTGTTTATACTTCTTCATACGCCTTCCATCAGCGGTCTCGATCACAAACTCAGTGGAGAAGATGTTCGTGAGCTTGGCACCATAGCCGTTACGGCCACCGGTGGTCTTCTTGACATTGTCATCGTAATTACTACTAGTAAGCAAGTGACCGAAGATGAGTTCAGGAACATACACCTTCTCCTCCTGGTGGATCTCGACAGGGACACCGTCACCGTTATTGTAGACGCTAACAGTGTTCTGTTCAGGATCGATCGTAACCTTAAGCGAGTCCATTGATGGATCTCGCTGCTTGTTATCAGCTGCGTTGACGAGAATCTCGTCAAAGATCTTGTAAAGTCCAGGGACGTAGGAAACGGCGCGATACACCATTTCGTCGTTCTCGTAGACCCAAAGGTTTTGGGAGTGCTTCTCGATGGAGCCGACGTAGGTGTCGGGACGGAGCAAGATGTGCTCGAGCTGCGTCTTCTTCTGGTACATTTCCTCGATTGTCTTGCCGGCAGCCGCCACGTTGGCGGCGCTGCTATTCTCCAAGGGGCGCTTCTTGTCCATGGGGATAAGACACAGAGGTGGTGTCTCTGAAGATTGGTGGATGAAGATTGAAGAAAGGGTTCGCTTTGAGATTGTGATCGCTTGCTTCTGCGGAAAATGAAACAGTGAGGGATTTATGTTGGAAGGGGCTAACGGTCTTCAGGAGTGTTTGAATTTCGAATTGGGAGTTTTGGGCGCGCGATTGAAATTTGAATGTAACTAGTGGAGGAGCACGAGACAATCACAGGATCACAGACACGGTCATTCTCGGTATTTTTGTTTTTGTTAATTTTTACTATTTCAGTTCCTATTTATAAATCATCTTCTCAGAAGTTTTATATTTTTATTTATAAGTTACTTTTTAAGATATACTAAGTATTAGATATTTTTTTCTTATATTCATTTAGTAACTTTATGATTTTTAATAATAATGTCAATTAATAGTCTTACTCTAATTAAATTTGATAGAAAATGTGAAGAGAGATTGGTGAAACTAAAAAAATTAAATAGGGATAATCTTGAAAATTCAATGCAAATCTTGTTAATCTCAATATTATTAACTAATTTTAATAATTTTTCTTAAGATATGTGAATTAGTTAAAAGTGACTTATAAATAAGAAACGGATGAAGTATTAATAATAAAATAATTATTAGCATTTTGACCTATAAAAAAATAATAATAACCATTAATTATAGTAATTTTAGATTTTTTTTTCATTAAGAATAATAAACGAGCAAAAATAAAATTTTATTATCTATTAATTTTTCTTTTTGGTATTTCCAAATAATAAATTTTGGCCTATTAAAAAAAATAATAGTAATAATTTTTGGCTGGTAATAAAATAACACTTCTCAATGTGTTTGTTTTTCCATTGGAATTAATATAAGGAGCAAAATTCCAAATTTCTTTCGGGGTTACAGAAATTGTATTTTTAACCTCTTAATGTACTACACATGAATTAAGAATGAAACCAAATACTCACTTGATTTATGACTTTGTAGAATTATTTTATTTTATTTTATTTTTAAGGGAAAATTTTTCATATGCAATATCACATGCATAGCTTAACATGTTAAAGGTGTATTTGGATTAGCTGTAATTAATTGTGGAAATATTATAAGCGATTTTTAAGATAATTTTAAATTATAAAAAACGATTTCGAAGCTTATAGAAATAATGTCAAAATTTTAGCATAAGACAAAAAACTTTTTCCTTTGTTAAAAAAATACTCAAAAAATTTTTTTAATTTTTTTAAGTACAAAATATAACTATCAAACATACGTCTGAAAATAATTTAATCTAAATATGCTCTAAAATTAAAAGGTTTTTATTAGATAAACAAAGTATTTATTACATTAGAAACAGAAAATTCATTTAACATTTATAAGAGGACACTTATGACATTGCATTTCTGCACATAACCTCTGTGTAATACTTCTCGAGTAAGGTAGCGTTTGATAATGGTACAGAACATAATGGAAAGGAACAGAATGAAACAAAATAGAATAGAACATACCCGTATACTGTGTTTGGTGACTATGGAACAGAACCATATGTGTTATTTTGTATTTAGTGTGGATTAAAATATAGAAAATATTTTTTTCGTAAAACATATAAAATTTTACTTTACTTAATATAAATTATAAAATTAAAGAAAAAATAAAATAGTATTTTTTAATTTATTTTTTTAAAAATTATGAGTATAACTAAATTATAATTTTAAAATATACTAATTTTTGTGTTAATATTTTATGAAAAATAAATTATTAAATATAAACTTCTCTCAATAAATATAATTATTAAATATATTTTTAAAATTAATTATTAAATATAAATTATGTTGAATATATTTTTATTATGTAAATTTTTTAAAACAATATTTTAAAAAATATTTTTTGGTTGGAAAAAAATAACATAAGGCTTAAGAAATTTAAATATATATTATTTTGTTAATAAAAAAACAACTCCATGAAAATAATGATAATTCTTCTATGTTCTGTTCTATTCTTTTTCGTTTCACCCTTTTCAATGGAACCAATCTGTCCCGTTTATTTGTCTCAGTGTCATGTTTCGTTCCTCTTGACTGACGTACCAAATGGAGAACAATACACAGTTCCTGTTCTGTTCTGTTCAAACACGTCTACCAAACGCTACCTTAATGCCCTGTTTAATATAAAAAAATATTTCTTTAACATATGGGTGCACTCACAAGTTTGAGCATACCTCACACCAAATAAAATTTTATTATAAATACTAAAATTTAAAATTATTTTATTTTAATCATTAATATTATAAATAAATTATTTAATTATAAAAAAGAGAGTACAATACACCCCCAATTTTAAATATTACCTTAATCAAAGTCGTCAAACTCACTTTTCAAAAAACTTTAAAATGTCACGTAACTTTATTGATTTCCTTTTATGTTCTTTCTAATGTTCTCTCTAATAAAAAATTATTTCTTAAGTTTATTATTATTAACATTACTATTATCTAATAATTTTATATTTTAATTAATTAAAAAAATTAGACTTTCAAAAAATATATTCATGAATTAATTTTTTAAAAAATAATGCAATTGAGATTCTTAATTCATCCTTGATTAAGAAGTGTTAGGTTTTAATTACCTGTACTTCATTCTCTAACCCTTCACCATAACCTTATGTAGTAGGATGAAGGATTGAGAGGAAAAACCTGAACTAACTCATCCCATCATGCACCCCAAACATTTTACATTTTCTATTTTAACACGTTGATTTTGTCTCTTGGCAAGATGAAACTAGTAGATATGTCTTATAGTTTGTTAATAAATAAACCAGAATATATAAAAGAAAATTATCAAAATAAAAAGAAATCTCATATTCCACTTTGATTTGTAAGAAGTAATTTTGCAGAAGTTAGGTGAAACAGGTAGAAAGAGGGACTATACGCAATAATATACACTTGAATTCACCTACAAAATTTCATGCTACATCTCGTCCTCATCTTTGTGAGTTTTTCCAATATCTTCAACTTGTTTACAAGCATCGCTAACTAGATGTGTGTTTGGTTTTCAATTTATAGAAAGTGAAAGTACTTTAATTGAAAGTTAAAAATTATTTTTTTTGTTAAAAAATAATTGAGACTTGTGTCCAAATAAATTATAATCGCTGATACTCAAAATAAAAATACTTTTATTTTTGGCCATTTATAAACCAAACATGCACCTAGATCATCGCAATGTGCTCCGTTAATCACAATCGTAATTACCTCCAATCGCTAGAACATGAAATGTTGAATCTGGTTGTGAATTTGGTCGTCATCTGATGACTAGGCCGGTATTAGAAAGACACTAAAGAGGGGTTAAACCATTGTTGTCAGAACTAGACTGAACCGGCCGGTCGGACCAGGAACCGGTGGAGTGACCGATTCGATCATCCCCTAAAACTGTTATGGAGTTGAACCGGCCTAGAACCGGATAAACCAATCAACCAAACCAGAGCCATGTGATTGAACTGATTTTTGCTTAAAAACTTGAAAATTTTGATAAAATGAGCATGAATAAACTTAAAGACAAATCATTTCAATAGATAAAGTGACAATATACCACCGTGCTATCAAATATTTTATGATAAAGTGTGCATCATCTTTATATATATAGGATGTAAAAAATAATAATTTATTCAATATTATATCTATTTAATTTATTATATAATATTAAAATAATAAAAAATATTTAATTATTACCAATCTAATCACGATTCAACCACAGTCTAACCAGTGAATCGCGAATCAATGCTCTAACCGGTTCAATGACCGGTTCAGTTTTTATAATATTGGGTTAAACATCATTATGATTGAAAAAGTAATACATAACTTAAAATCACTTGTTTTACCAGCAAAATAAGTTTGTTCTTTTTTCAATATTATTATCTAACAGTTCAATATATTTATTTTGAAATATTTAATTTGCCTAAAACTAAAAAAAATTAATATTATTCATAATAAAATTTATATGTGTGGATTTTCTCAACCTTGATATAGCATGGTTTGAGTTTGAATATTTTATTTTCATGGCGTTCAATTCCAAACTTGATTCATTTCGTGTCTGTTTGGATTGAAGTGAATTCACGTTAACGTGGATCCATTTCAACGTTACTTTTTGTTGCGTTCATTGGATTCGCCTCGGCATATGTGCCAAATTTATCTCAACCATTGATTTATCTATCTTAACGTGATTTGACGTGATCCAACGTCAATCCAAACACACACTTCATTTATAAGAACGGCAAGAACAGAAAAGACAAAAGGCACCTCACTCATCTAGTTGCCTCTTAATTCCCAAGTCATCATTTAGGCATGGATATGCACTCATTAAAGTGTAATTCAAATTGGGGTTAGTATAAATAATATTAAAAGAGATGTATAAGAAAAGAGAAATAAAAAATAAAAGAAAAATTAAAATAGAGAAAAAAAATGAGATATGAGATATAACCAAAAGAGAGAAACATAAAAAAAAAAGGTGTAAAATAGATGAAAAAAAAAATATATAAAACTATGATTACTGATTAAGTAGTAATGCAATGACGACAATTCTAATCCATTTTATGATTATTATTATCTACTGAATTGTAAACTGCATCGTCCCTACCATAAATAGTCAACGGAAGCCTTAAATACATGCCATTGTTGCCACCATTTCAGGTTCATTAATTAATTAATACTACTATTTTAACATAGTGGGATATGAATAGAAGCTTTTAAAGTACTAATCTAATCCAATTTGAATATTAAGCGCTGAATTTAAAGCCTTATTATAAAGACTGAGTCTATGAACTATGAAGTATCAACTGTCCCAATTGTTTAGTTCGGTCAAAGGCTTAAGGCAGTGATTGCAATTCCAATTCCTAAATAGGGTTTCTTAACATTGTGCTTTTTGTTTAACTTTATAAGCCTTAGAATTGTATAGCTTTTATTCGCGATTCAATTTGAAGAATCCATTAACGATGGCTTCAATTACAACTCAGGTAGTGCATGACATTGACGATCTGTATGAAGAAATTTATAACAATCAAAATTATTTGGATGATTCGAAACCATTAGTTTCAACTCCATTGCATATTGTTGCATCCGCTGGAAACGTTCAGGTTGCCACCGAAATTATGAGGTTGAAGCCTTCCCTTGCTTGGAAGCTAAATCAACAAGGACAAAGCCCCATTCACCTTGCTATGCAACAGCAGAAAAATGAAATGGTGGTCCGCTTCGTAGAAATAAACAAAAATCTCGTTCGCGTAAAAGCAAAAGGGGGTTTAACTCCTCTGCATTTAGCAAGCCAAAACGGACATGTTGACCTTTTGGCTAACTTCCTCCAGGCTTGCCCCGATTCCATAGAGGATGTCACCGTTAGAAGTGAGACTTCATTGCATATTGCAGTGAATCATGATAAGTTTGAGGCTTTTGAAGTTCTACTTGGGTGGCTCAAGGGAAATGACCGAAACCGAGCTCGACAATTAGAAAAAACTATATTAAACTGGAAAGACGAGGCTGGTAACACCATTTTGCACATTTTAGCAAACAAAAACAACCAAGAGGTATTTCTTCATCCGCACAAAAACTTACTTTCAAGTTGTGTTTTCTTTACCAGAATCATATATAAAAGACCAAGTCTCGTTAATAAAGACTAAATAGAATTTAGCAATTGAATTTTAATCTCATTCCTTGCAATATATATACA
The DNA here is from genome assembly GCA_037177725.1 of Cyamopsis tetragonoloba. NCBI lineage: Eukaryota > Viridiplantae > Streptophyta > Magnoliopsida > Fabales > Fabaceae > Cyamopsis > Cyamopsis tetragonoloba. Next base: position 65,309,927 of record CM074121.1, read on the forward strand.
CAGATGATTCAACTTTTAATCAATACTGGGATGGATTTGAATGCCATGAACCTGGGTAACAAAACAGCATTAGATTTAGCAGTATCTGGCGGTGAAATCTCAAGAATGTTGATCAGGGCCAGAGCGAAACATGGTGGACAAGTTATTAATGGTCCCACCCTTGCAACTAAACTGAGATTGCAGGCCAGTGTTAAAGATAAAACAATGATCAATATAAGTCGCATAAGAAACAACATAACAGAGGACCAACGCAATGCTCTTCTAGTTGTTGTTACTCTTATTGCAACTGCCACCTATCAATCAGTACTAAGCCCACCTGGTGGACTTTATCAAGCTAACGCCGGAGACAACAATGCAAACGCTACTGTGTTCGTCAATTCTACGGCAACGGCCGCTGCTGCCCAAGGAAATGCCGTCGCTGGCACAACTATTATGTCTTCTGATAAGTTCATTGTCTTTTTTGGCTTAAATACAATGTCTCTTTTGCTTTCGACTATTACACTGTTTATTTTGACTCCAAGTGTGGACGTGGTGTCTTCTGTACTCTCCAATCCAGGTTGTTGGCTTGTTTTTTCCTATATCTGTTCTTTGGTGGTGATATCCCCTACTAGAGCTCCTAACCTTCCCTTGTTGATTATTTTTTCTTTCTTGCTTCCCTTGGGGTTATTTTGGTTTTATAATGTCTTGCAAAACCGATTTCAGGATAGATTTGTTAAGAGAAGGGGCATCCAAATAAGAGACGATGCAGGAGAAAATATATGGTAATTACAGTGTTAATGCAAATATGTAATCATATTGGAAGTAACATGTGGTGGAGATCAAGGTTTTGGAGAGAAGATATATGGATGGTTAGATTGCTGCAACTGCAAGTCTGTAACTTGATATAATTGTTGGCCTGATAAAAAGGTCAGCAATTGAACATTGATTTGTATTTTTAGTTATATTATAAGTACTGTATTGTTCAAGCCTGATAGTTGTGCAAGTTAATTAGTAGTTTCATTCTATCTCATACTTTATTGAACTTATGTGTATTTGAAAGCAAATTGTTTGCTCCTTATGATGGATAGTCAAGTGCATTATGAAGGTTTTCATGTTTCATATAAGTTTCAATGCTAATTTATTTTTCAAGCTTATTTGTGACCATGAGAATCGCTACGAAGAGCCAGCGAGAGGTGTTATTATATTATGGCAAGGAAAAAAACAAAACTCAACACAAAAAATGGGGCTAACAACACTATTTAAGCACTCAGAAATGACTTGGATTCGGATTTTTTTAAGCCGGTCATCTCTAAAGTTGCTGCAATTTTTTCAATTTCAGCCATCCAAATGGATAATAGTTGAGAATATGTTTCATCTTCAAGCAGTTATACAAAATACATGCTCAAGAGACTTACAAAAATCTCAGTTACTAGGTAGAATTACAACAAAGTGGAACTCACTCATATATTTATGCAACAGGGAACACAACAACTTGATCAAGAACAGGGCCACATAGGGATCCATAATCATCAATTCTAGTATGGTAAAATGAACTATAGAAAGTGAGTCTAGTTCTAGGAGCAATAGCCTTGAACCTGAAACTCACTGTCTTGAACAGACCCTTCCCTACAGATTTGAAGGGAACTTTGAAGGCATCTTTCGCTGCGAACGCCTCGATCATCATTGATCCGTGGCACCCATTTTTGGCATCTCCAACTGAGAACGTGATGTTGTAGATCTTGTTGGGAACTGTTCTGATGATTTGGGCTAAGGCACTTTCTCTGCCTGCCACTAGCTCAACTGCTCCTAGTCCATATGGGACATTGAAATGCTTAGAATCAATGAATTTTATAGCTTTTAGAGACTCAATGATCCAACCTGGGAGAGGGGAGAAGAGATCTTGTTGCTGTGGAGGGAGTAGAACACCGTTTGTTGAGTTGAAAATTGGGAATGGACCCTCCTCAAAGCCAGGATTTTTCACTAAGTTAGCTGCAGAAGACAACATAATGATTTTGTCAGAAAATGAGAATTCCAGTCTTGTATATGCAAAGACTAAACTCCAGAACAGATAGTTCATATGGCTGGCTAGGCTAGGATTGAAATAACACGGAACAAAATTGTGTATTCCTTTGTATTCTTCGATTAAAAAGTGATATTTTCTCTCTTGGTAGTTAATTTTTTTATTGATGTGTCAATTTTCTATTTGTGGGCAAGGAAATGAGACATGATTGTATAAGACAGAATTTGAGTCCGGCTAAGGTAAAAATGAGCTTTTGAGTTCAACTAATCAGTAAATGTAACTTAATTTTGGAAAAAATAAGAAGGAATTCAGGACACATTGAAAGAATAATTCTAAATTCTCTTGTAATATTTTCCTTTTAATCTTCCCACTTATTAAAAAGAGAAATTATTAAATACTTTTTATGCTTTTAAGAATTGAACAAGCTTACTTTTTCACTTAATATTTTCTTTATAAAATATTAGGAGGGTAGGTTTCTAAGATATTGTAGGAGGACCACAGTGGATATGTGTTGGCATCTTGAGAGACCAAAAAGTATGGAAATAATTGTCATCTAGAAACTCAGCAACCGGATTAATTCATGAATTCCTACCACTCTATGAAGTATTAAAATAAAACTAGAGAAAGATCTAGGTTGCCATTGATTTCTAAAATTCAAAGATAAGTGAACTGGGTTTAATGCAGTCAACAATCAGCCCATGTGAAACATGTTATCAAAATCAGACGATCCAAGGACTCAGATTTAACATGTCAAAACAAATATTTTTTAATATTTCAACTGAGTTATTAAATCTGAGCTATCCGATCAAGATCAAACGGCTCACATGGGTCATCTACAGACTACAGTGATGATACCAAATCAAAATCCAAAGATGAGCCAAGCCAGATTCCCAAAACAGACAAGTAGTATTTCACTTCATCAAATTGAATTATGTCATTAATTACCTCTTGTAGGCCTTGGAGGGTAGAATTCTCTAATAGCAATGGCATCAAGAAGAGGGCCACAAGCAGGATCTTCTTGGACACCAGGGTTGTGAAAAGTGACTCTAGCAACATTAGAAGTGGCCTTGAAACCCCAAGCAATAACATCACCATTCAAGCTATAAAGTGTCTGCAAAGGAACATCACCAGTTTGTGGAGGCACAGAGATTCTCAAAACCTCATCTTGTGCACAAGTCCTTGAGGCACCAAGAATTAGGGCATACCATTGACCAGGTTTGACCTTTATGGTCTGTGAGATTGAAGCTTCATTTCCAAGCCTCACAGCATGAATTCCATGAGTCACTGGGAAGAACATGCCTCCTGATTGGGGCCCACCTGTTACATACTCAACAAGGCCATTGATCTCCCACTTGGGAAGCGCATATTTCCCAATGAGTTTTGTTTTCTGCAAATATTTAGGGTTTGGTTGCTCCTCAAAGTTTCCATTTTGAAGGTAAGCTGTCATTAAAGATAAAACCACAAGAACTTTAGAATCAGTGTTCTTAAATGAATATAACCAGATCCAAGCACAGTAAACATTCTCACTCTCTCATCACTGCACAACATAAGAGTATGTCTAGATTAATCAAGCAAACTGATCTTCATTTCTATGTAACAATGTGTCATGATGTTTAAGTTACTATAAGAACAAAAAGACCTTTAAATTGGCATAGATCTAAAGCCTACCCACAAAAAATGTACAACAAAGTAATCCACAGAGCTGCTCCAACAAGCACAATCATGGTACAACACTCTTCATAATCAAGTATATGTTTCCAAAATTTAGCTAACTAAACTAAAATAAGTGATTATTTTCCAACAAACTCAACCAAGGACAATGCAGAACATGCTTTAAAGTAAAGGTAAGCTGTTTATTTCTTCAAAATGAGCTGAATCAGACACACATTATACAATATACACAATATGACAATGCAGAACACAATTTAAGCGAAGAGGGTAGCAAGAACCACAAAAAAAGCTAAACATAGAATAAACTCTACTTAGAAAACACAGATCAAGAGTTTCAGTTTCACAACTAAAAGGGCCTGAGATGAGTGCATTACCTTCAGGTACTCTAGGTTGAAGGGAAGCAAAAGCTGAAGCAGAAAATAGCAAAGCCAAACAGAGTGTAGAAAAAAGAGACACTGCCATTTTTTTCACTTAAATTAAAAGAAGAGGAAACAAACAGAAATAGGGTTTTGTTGCTCTGGAAGAGCAGGACTTGTTGGTATGGAAGGAAAATGGATAGAACTTCACTTGCTTTTATAGTGGAAAATAAAAATAAATAAATAGAATTAGAAAAAGAAAATAAAAATAAAAATAGTAGCTAGCTGGCAAAAAATAAAGGAAAAAAGCGCGTAGAAAAACATTAGGGACACATGATTTGTCTTCAAATTGCTGAACTTTGAAAGCGCCTTTTTCTCCACAATTTATGCTGTGGGCATCTTTGAATTAATGTTGAAATTCCTTCTAAACTGGAGTAAATAAGAGTGAAGAAACATATAATGTTGCATTCTACTACATAACTTAATTCACACACTTTTTTGTTTTATTTATCATTTTATGATGTCGGTGGTTATAATTGTTTTTTTAGCATTTCTTGGTTATAATGTTGGAAATGATAATCTGATAATGCACTGCACCAAGAAGAAAATTCCGGTATTGTAGTATAACGACATTTCTAGATCTGGATGTGTGTATGATATGTGCTTTTCATAATACAGAAAAAAATAAAATAAAACTTTTATTGGGGTGAAACAATTTCCATTCTAAGGTGTTTCATTTTAATATTTTTAACTTCAAATATATTTTTTATTAGCAAAATTAAAATAATAATATATAAATATTATTAAAATTATTAAAAATGAGTTTCAAATGACATTTCCTTTTATCCTTTCTAAAAATGTGTCTTACATTATTGAAGATGAGAAAATCCAAATATCTATACACCTGTATCTTTCTTTAATTAAGTATCAAAATTAAATTACTTTTTAATTATAGAAAACGTCATCCTATACCTGTAATGCATATGTTTAAAAACTATAATAAGTGGTCTTAACCTATTTAAGTATTTATTATATAAATAGATAGATAAATCGTATTATAATAGTAAGTTTAGTTTTAATGGTTTAGTAGAATAGAAACAAACGTTATGTGTCACAATAATTGGTAACATGCATACTGGTTACTGACAATTTGATATAGTTTCAGTATGCCTCTACAAATGGCTCTATGTACTTTTCATTTTGATTTAATTGATAATTATTTTGTTTCTATTTTTTCTTTGTTCTCCTTTTGACGCTATTGAAAATTAAAAGAATTTAAAAATGCATATGATATGCAAGTGAAAGAAGCAACTAATTAAATTATTTATTACTCAAATAAAATTAAGTGAATCCAAGGGCTGACTTAGTGGTGTAAGGTCCCGCTAAATTTATAGGAAGGACGATCCACAACATGAGGTTCTGTATTCGAATCTCATATATGTCAAATTTCCGGGAGCTAGCGCCAGCCACACAGCGCAAACTAGATTAGTCTAATCATAAGAATGGAAAAACTCGTGATTATAAAAAAAAAAAAAAAGTGTGTCTCCTTAATTTCCAATTTCAAAGTTTAAATTAAACCAAGAGGTGATGGGTGAATGCAGTTTTCATGTTTTATTGATTTTCTTGTATCACAAGTAAGGCGATGTTTGATTCAGCTTTATTTTAGTTTATTTTTCTTTTATAGTAATAACTGGGTCAAATAATATTTATAGTAAACTTTTTAAATTTAAGTTGATTTTTTTTTTTTACAAAATACAAAAACTGACTTTTAAGCTTAGAAATGTGAGCTTTAAAAAAAACTGACTTATTTTGTGGGTTCATCATAATTAACACTTGAATATTTTAATTAACACTTGAAATTTTAAATATATTTTCATTCTCTCCTCATAAAAATAAATATTCGCTAAAACATTCAAAAAGTTTTTTTACCGTTTATGAATTATTCATTTCACTTTAATATTTATAAATTTTATTTTTATTTAAAATTTTACATATTAAAAAAAGTTAATATTAAATTATTATTTTGATAAATTTATATTGAGTCTAGTTTTTTTAAAGCTCATATTTTTCAATTTTATTTTAAAACGGCTTATAAGCCAAAAATAAACTAAGTGAAACAAAGTCTAAATTTGTTAAAACGTGCTTACACTTTAATTTGAAGTAGCCTCATGACATAGCTGGTGACAGTTCATTTACTGGTATTATAGTGATTGATAGTGTGTATTAATAGTAAGTACTAACAGTAACAAAATGAGAATAATTTTAGTTATTTATTCCTATATCAATCTAGATATTATTAATAAAGATATTTAATTATTATACTAACATACAATTCCTTTGAACAAAATTTACTGTCAAAAAATAAGTTAAGAAATGGAAATTATATAAGTGTAATTCACAGATGAAAAACAATACCATTTGTCTATTAAATAGAGCCTTTTTTTTCATGTGATTAATAATGATTAATAATACTCCCTCTGTTTTTTTAATGAGAGTCATTTTAGATTTTTCACAATAATTAAAGAAATTAATAAAGACTTAAAATATTGTAAAAAAGTATAGAAAATCATTTAGATTTTTGTACGCAAAATTATGTAATTAATGTAAAAGGGAAAATAAAGAGGAGAAAGAGAAACAAATACAAAAATCGGAGATAATTGAGAATAAATAAAAAAGTATGAGAAGTTATTACTAATAAATAGGAAAGATAGAAAAAATCAAAACAATTTTTATTTTAAAAAAATTAAAAGAATCTAAAGCAACTCTTATTAAAAAAAATAAAAAATATTTAATTATTGATTAACTTATTTAAAGTATCTAATTATTTATCATCCATCTCTAACTCAACCTCTTGTAGGGTCTAAAACATTTATCCCCACATGTTTTGAGATTTTAGTGATTTTACTTACAGAAATATAAGATCTCTTTGATTCGAAAGAGGCCGGTGAGTAATTTCTAGTTTTCTACTACTGTATTTAGGGGCATTTGGGGTGTGGATTGATTTGATTTTAAAGGAAAAATTCATCCGATTCGATTTTTGCGGTTTTGTCATCTCAACATCCGATCGGTTTTATTTCTAAATGATATTCGAATCAATTTTTCGCGGTTTGGATTGGATCAGTTTTTCGGTTTTTGTTTTTTTAAATATATTCTTACTATATAAAAAATTGTAAACATTAATAACAAAATATAAATATGATGCATATATTTAGATCAAATTTTGTTGTCTAAAATTTTTATTTAATTATATATATATATATATATATATTCAACAAAAACTCAAATAATATTTATATCTGATAGAAAAAACAAACTATAAAAATAATATTTTTAGCACATCATTTAATCTTTTAAGAGAAAGACTAATAATATAAAAAAATTATAAATCTATATTAATATATGCGATTTGGTTTGGGTTGGTTCGGTTTTAATAAAAGGAATCGAAATCCGAACCAAACCAATAAAATTATGCGGTTATTTCAGTTTTTGATTATCGGTTTTTTAGATTGATTTTGGTGGTTTAAAATGGGTTGGTTCGGTTATGAACACCCCTAACTATACTAGCAAAAATTAAAGAATCAATAACTTAATGACTTGGCAATAAATATTAATGGTAAAATATGTTTTTTAAAATTTTTTTCGTAGAAGAATAGTACAATTGGAATCGAACCCCTTACTCACACACAAATGTCCCTATGCACTAATTAATTGAGCTAATATTATTTTTAAATTTATTTCTTATAATAAAATTACTTTTCATTTAGTTACCAAAAAGATTACTTTTCATTTTTATTTTTTTAAGGGGTTTTTTTAACTTGTGCAATATTACACAGATTAAAAAATTAAAGATAGAAAGATAGAACATCATTAATTATATAATAAACACAATCCCAATAAATTTTTATTTTTTTCAAAAACAAAATAAAAATTTTACCTTTAGTTAGATTAATTTATTTTTTTTAAATACGCTTTTAAGTCTCCAATGTTAAAAGAATCATGAGTTTAATTAAGGTGAATTTATTATTAAATAATTAGTTAGCAACAATTCAAAGGCTCGATTATTTCTACTAAATCTTTACTATAAATCAAGAGTTTAATTATAAATTTTACTCTATCGAGGACTAACAAACACAATTAATAAAAGAATAGGAACAAAATAATAATAATAATAATTTTATAGAAAAAAAATATAAGGGATTGTTAGATTTGTATTTTTATTTTTTGTTTTCAAAAATTTTATAAAGAAAAAACTTAAAATACTAAAAATATTAAGGGGATGTTTAGTTTGCATTTTCATTTTTTGTTTTCTGAAATTTTATAAAGAAAAAACAAAAGAAAAATTGAAAATACTGAAGAAAACAGAAATACTCACATACTCTAAACTAAATTATTTTTTACTAAACTATTCTCCTCTAAATCTCTACAACGAAGATTGATTCGAATCTTAAACATCTTGTTACCAAATTTTATAACTTCATAGTAATGATTTGAGTTAAAGTTATTGATGTCTCTAATAGAATAGTTAGTAGTAGATATGCTAAACACCTGGTGCCCATTCCAATTATCTTCTCTGTTTCACTTTCAGCATGTTATTGTTTATTGTTTATTAGCATTAAAATTCAAGTTTAAGCTGCAACCAACTCAATTTGTTTAGGAGCGGAGGAATGGTAGAAGAAACAAGATCACGTGCAATTGGGCCCACCAAATCAAATTTCAAAACACTACATTTTTTTGTTTTTCTTTTATAAAGAAATTAGTCCCACTATTAATATATAGTAATACTGTAATGTATTTTTCTTTCAAAGAAAGGGATAAGAGGGCCCCAACCCCAATCGGTGGTAAACAGAAAATTCACACTTATTTATATTTGATGAAAAGTAATAATTTATGTATTATTATCATTTACTTTAACTCATTTTATCACTTTTCTCTTTATTTATTTTTGGGTAAATTGCATAAAATACCCTTGAGGTTTTAGAAAATAGCACAGACCACCAAACTTTAAAAAAATTAGCAGTCCACACCATTTTCTCAAATAGACACTAACCATAGTTAAAATTTTATTTATTTTAAAATTTTTAACCTCTATAGATAAATAAAAAAGATTTTTTTTATAAGAAAAATAGAAAAACAGGTCGGCGGGCTAGTCCGTCCCAGCCCGCCATTGGTCTGGGCGGGTTGGCAGGCTAGGCGGGCCGGGCCAAGTAAAGGTAGCGGGCTTTCATATACAACCTGACCCACCAATTTAAGGTGGGCTAGCAGGCCGGCCCAACGGGCCAAGCCCGTTTTTCACCCCTAATAAAAAAATTTGCATTATTAATTACTCTTAATTGAACTTGTCAAATAATATACTACTTTTAATTCTTGAGATTGCTGAGATTATTAATCTTAATCCATGACGTATTAAAGAAGAATTCAAATAGGTTTTTTAGTTTGGACTAAAATATTTAATTTAGTGTTTATATTTTTAAAAATCTCAATTTAGTCCTCAAGTCTTAAAATTTAAAATATTAAACATGTAATTGAATAACAAAATACAGTCTCATAAATTAAATCAAACCAGAGATAAAATAAATAAATAGGAGTGTCTCAAAGACTAAAAATGTATCAGTTTGAATTGTGGGATTTACTACATGAATTTTGCCTAATTAATTATGTGATCTTTAATCAGGCTTTTGTAAAATCCAATTCAAAGATTGTTGTTGATTTTGCATTGAAAGGATATCCAGTTGTTAAGAAAATTCATCTTATTCTTCAAGCGAACCAGACTATCACCATTAGACATCTTTTTAAGGATGCTCTTGCTTCTTGGACTCGATTCACTTCTAGAGGACTAGTTAATTTAGATGCCCCTCCTCCTTTGTTAGTTCTCCTTTTAAGGGAAGATGCTTAGGGTTTTTTTTCCCCACTTAGTAACATAATGTTTCTATTTGGGTCTTAGTGTCCCATTCAACTTTTTCTTTTTTTTTAAAAAAAAGACTAAAAATGTATTTTTGTTAACTGGCCAGAGAAGAAAATGAAAAGTCATGAGAATATAAGGAAGAAAGTGAGGGTCACAAGTTCATTATTATGGGCCTTATGGCCGTTAGAAGAGCCCAATATATAACGGAAAACAGTTGTAACTTTAATAGGAGAGAGCTGAGGAGGAGGCTTCCGCAGAAAACTAAACAAAACGACAGTCAACAACTCGAAACTCACATGCTCGCACTTCACACTTGACAACTAAGTCTCTTATGCATAAAACTACCCACCCATGTGCGCGCACGTCGTTTCCAACACCTCCCAACCCCAAAAACGACGTCGTTTTCCACCCAATCCTCCAACCCTATAACCGCCACCATGATTACGATCCCGTCTCTCCGCCCTTCATGCTAACCGCTGCCGCCGCTTCCTCCTGGCTGCGCAGCCGTCGGATCCGCTTCTTCTTCCTCATCCTGTGTTCCCCGCTCCTCCTCCTCCTCCTCTGCGCTGCGTTCCCGTTCCTCTGCGCCGCCGAGCTCTGCCTCCGCCGACGCATATGGCGGAAACTCCTCCGTGGTTCCGATGACGAAGACGGCGGCGATCGGCTCCGGCGATCCGAGGAAGGGTGCTGCGGCTATGAGGAAGTCGAAGAGAAGGGGCTTTTGTTTCGGTACTTGGAGGATCAGCTTCTTCTGGTTGGATCGATGTACGAGTGCGGTGACGATGAGGAACAACAAAAAGAAGATTCTAGAACGATTCAAAATGTGGAAAATCACGGTAGTAGTAGAATTCCTCTTTTGCGATGATCAAATTTCATTACCAAAAAAACAAAATGGGGAAAATTCCTTTTAATTTTTTTTTTGTCTTAATATATAAATTGTACAACTTCGTGTCTGTAGATATCTAATTCTGATGCTTAATTTTCCTAACAGAAAACAATTGTATTTATTAGGTTCTGGCCTCTGGATTTTATTTTTGCTATACTTTAATTTCCTTGAATTTATTATCTGTTCTAAGGATTTACCCGAATTTTGATCAGAGAGAAATTAGAAAAAAAACATAGGAGCAAAGTATATAGTTGCAGATGCCTGGCCGCATCAGGATTTAGAAGAGAGATTCAAGCGTAGAGAATTTTCTGGTTTCTGCAAAATTTATTGTTCTACATTCATATATCTTGTATGATTCATCTGCAAATATGGTGGAATAGACTGTTTCAAAATGGTAAACGCGTCTTTTATTATTACTCGCAGTGGGTTGTTTTCTTTAACTATTCTTAATTCTTAACGTATGATTTGAGTTTTCAAGTACTTTTGGTATTATCAATTAGAGCAATCAAACTGAATACTAGAAATAGCTTCAGCGTGTGTTTGTTTTAAAATTGAAGTTATTAAAAGCGTTAAATTTAACATTTGCTATTACTAGTTAGTAAAAAAAAAGTTATTTTCAGGGAAACTAATGTGGTATCCATCTGTATCATATAACAATTTGTACATTATGTATTAGAGCAAACTATTCATTCTACAACTCGTAAAACAATTGATTATCGGTATGTGTTGTCTATGGGATATATCGTTCATATTCTACGCACGGTAAAATTATATACTAATTTTTTCAAGCCAAAACGATGTCATATAAGAACATGTTTGATATGAATATTTCTAAATATACGTTATACAGTTGTATTTTGTACTTAAATTTTTTTTGATTATTCTTTAACAAATTTTTTTTTTTTATCCTTCAGCTAAAATTTGGACATTATTTTAAAAATCTTCAAAATAATTCTTTTCACAACTTATTTTTACATCTAATCACAGAATCTTAATAAGAAGCATATATGTTTTACTGTTGCTGCTGGAGTGCCTTAACTCTGCCTTAGTGGAAAAAAAAATTCATCTCCATTATGGGAGAGGTTCTGAATGAAAGAGAAAAACAGAATGAGAATCATATTAGATCTCTCCGATGATGATAGGGGAATAAACCCTAATTTCACTGCTCAGTAATTTTTCTTTCATAAAAAGTGCAGACAATCTAAATCCTAGACAAACGATCGAGATTAAAAACCAACTGCACACAAGCATACAGATGTTATTAGTCGAGACATGAGAATCATTGAATCAGAAGTGCAAGAAAAAGATCCAGATCCTAAACAAACGCACAAACTAATCCATCAAGCATATCCTTTTTTTGGTCTAAATCCATCAAACATATCCAAAAAAATGTTGAAGGCATTGTTTCACATGTTTGTTCTATCATAACAAAATAATAAAAAAAGAAGAAACACAGACTAATCCATCAAGTATATTCAAAAAAACGTTCAAGGGATTGTTTCACGTGTTTTTTCTGTTCTAACGAAAAACTAACACACTAACAGTCAAATGAAAATGGCAAAGTTGGACCAAAACAAAAATAAATAAATAAATAAATGAAAATGAAATAACAACCTCAATTGATTGATATTTGCTCCAACTCCTTCTATGTTATTAGCATTTTGATCTTCTCTCACGCTGGACGGTCTAGCAGCTAATTTTAGCAATATTAAAATTATTAATTTATTTATATATACGTATTAAGTAACAAACAGAAAGAAAATGAAAAGTCTAAATTCTTCCTTCTAACTATTGGACTATCTAGCACCAGAAAGAATCCAAACACATGTTATCAAGATGGAATGTAATGTGTCTTGTTGAATAAAGTATAAATGAAAGTGAGAGATTAGTTAGTAACTTTTTTTTATACATTATTAATTAATTAATTAATTAGGAAATTATCACCCTATTCAATTATTTTGATAAGATCTTTTCTTAAAAACTTTTTTTATAATATTTATACATCTTACTTTGATTTTATTGATTGAAAATTTATATTTTAAATTAAAAAGTATATAAAAGCAAATCATAATAAATATTTTAGACTAGCAGTCCGCTCATCTATAAATAAATATGTAAAGCAAAATTTGTAATGTTGAAGCGTAGCATCTACTCCATAAATAAATATAAATATAAGAAAAATATTATCAAATGAGCACTTTCTAAGAGACAAAATAATGTATACTTATGATTATTTTTCAAATTTTAGTAAATAATATCCTATACATAAATATAGCATTCTTTGAGATTTATGTAAATTACACTCATTCCATCGTAGTTTTAATAATTAAACTTGTCACCGCTAAAAGATTAATAATTATCAATAGTAACAGGTGGGATTAATGGATAAAAGAGATATAGATAAAAAAAAATAAAAATCTAACTCCATTTCCATTGGGGTAAGGGAACCTACAAAACACCACACCCACATTTTTTAAGAAAAAATATATTTTAAATTAAATACTTTAAACAAATAAAACACTTAAAATCAAAATAAAAAAACAAATTAAACACTTTAATTTATATAAATTTTAAAATTAGAGTAGTCTAATAAAATTTCAACTTTATTTTGATTAATATTATTATTACTAATAATAATATTATTATATATATATATATATATATAAATATAATTGCGAAGAAGGTAATTAGATTTTTGAACTTGTCTTCGTATAGCAAGTGTTTTCTATTAAAGTTAAGGGTGAGTTGAATTAGTAATATGCAAGTTTGGTCTTTATTGTCATGCTTATGAATAATTATTATAGTGACCTTTTTTAATGTTAATGTACGATTTGATGCATAGAGTTGGGTATACGGATTCAGGTCCGTAGACCGGTCCGCGGGTAAACGGGTTGAGCAGATTTGGGCTTAAAAAAATGAGAATAATTTAAAACGCGGGCTAGGTAGACTTAATCATTTACTCGCGGGTTGAATGGACAAAATTCGCAAGCTCCGCGGATATATGCATTTTTTGGTTAGAATCAAACTAAAAATACTTAAATTTTTTAAAAAAAAGACCCAAACAAAAACAAAAGTGGTCTAAAAGACTAAAACCATCCCTTTTCTTGGCAAAAAATAAAATAAAACCATTTCTGATGTCACAAAAAAAAAGAGAGAAGAAAAAAATCTGTGCCGCCAAAAAAATGGTAAAAAAATCTGTAATTTTTTTTTAATGTAAAGAAAAACGTTATGTGGACGTCCGTGAATTTTGTGAACGAACGTAAGCCTAATTTTTTCAAGTCCATTTAGAACACGGACTTAGACGGATGGTCCGTTAAGTCTGCGGACTTGGGCGGGGCGGGGTGGACGGCCCGCATACCCAACTCTATTAACGCATATGCGATTATTATATGAAAAACAATTCGGACATATTTCTTCAAACATGTATTTTTGTCACTTTAATATTTAGTATTTATTTATAATTTTAATTTTATCTTTTTATTGATTGTCTAAAGTCTCAATTTTATCTTTTATTGTAGGTCAAACATCTTAATTTTATCATCCATAAGTTGATAAGTTGATAAAAAATTAAAACTAAAAAATAAATATAATAGACTAAATTAAAAAAAATATATAAATAATTAAATTGAAATATTAAATAAATATTTAGAAATAAAGTTGACTTAAAAAAAATATAAAGAAATAGATAAAGATATTTTTTTTCAAAATATAAAGGATGAAAGTTACATTTTATTTGATTGTTTTTTAGAGCAAAAATACTAGTTTAAGAGTGGTGAGATACTTACAAGTTACAAGTACTAGGACAAGGATTCCCTTGCCAACCCAACTCAACTCAACTCATGGTGGTCCTGTTCCTGAATAGTCACACTCACGCGCTCTGTTTTTTTGGCACAGCACACTCTTTCTTTTCTTCCGTTTTTTATTCATATTCGCTACCTCTCTTTCAGATTCATCGCTTAATAATAATAATATAAAAGTTAAAAAGGCATTGCTTTTTCTCTGCCTCCCTCTATCTCTATCTCTCCGCCTCTGTTTCTATCTAACGTGAGTTCCTCTCTTTGCTGCATTGCATTTCCCCCCTTTTTCTCCATTAGATTCGTCTCAATCACGATTCTCACGCTTTTCTGTTTTCCCCTTTTTCTTCTCTTCTTTTTATCACTAAATTCTGTTTTAGATCCAAACGAGGCATTTTTCAGCTCCGTGAAAGCCACAACAAATGGATTTGGCGTCGAATCTCGGTGGCAAAATCGACAAAGAAGAAGTTCTCTCTGCCGTCGATAAGTCTCTCTCTCTCTCTCTTAATTTATTTTCCAGTCGCATTTGTTACTCTGTTTTTTCTTCTTCTTCTCTTCGGTTTAGTTCTAAGCTGTGAGACTTTAAATTTTTTGATCACATATAGCTTATACACTTAAATGTCGCAGCGTAAGTGTGTGTTGTGTCACTGAAGATATTTGATAAACCAAGTTGATTGAATGTTTTGTCATGAATTGAAAATGCTAATTACTACTATGAATGAATCCCTCTTCCTGCGATCTGCAGTAGTTGATTACTCTATTCTATTGTAAACTGAAATTTGGGATTATATTTGATTTACAACCAAGCTAAATTGCGCGTTAAAATGAATTTTATTTTTTATTAATTTTTGTAAAAGTTGGGAGGAAACGTATTGAACCTTCTGGTCTTGGATCTGATATAAAGGGCTTGATTACTCTGTAACTATAATTAAATGTTGAGGAGATAACTTAATTAAACGAATGAAGGTACATGGGGTAGGTGAATGAAATTTTCTGAGAAAATAGTCAAAATACTTGTAGTACTGTACTTATTAGTTACAGATCCAACAATCTATATATATATATTTATTTATTTATTTATTTTCTGTTGTTACTTGTTACAGAAAAAAAAACACAGACTGTTGGATCAGTTAAAGAGTGATTATTAGAGTAAAACTGGGGGGATTAGAAAGTAAAATTGCCGATATAATGAGCTTGTGATTATTGTATAGCAAAATGTGAATGACCTTAATTTGCTTGTGATTTTCGCCTAAAGTAATAAACAGCACATGCACATGGTTGACAGTTGTGAATGACCTTATTCGCAATGAAACAGAACAATGTTTCTATCCCTTTCTTTGCTAAGAACTCTATCTTGAATCTTGCCAGCTAAGCAATCTTTTATTCTGGAGTTCAATATTTTTTGTTTGGATTTGATGGGTCTTTGGGAAAAATGGGAGAACAATTAACTGGAAGTTTTACCTTTAAGTTTTTTCCTATGATCTTTGTGGCTAGGAATTCATTTATCGTGCCACCTATCTTGGCTTCACCACTCCCCTAAGTAGTTTCTCCTGCCTAACGGAAACCATCTGTGGTTTGAACTAATAACCTCAGAGATATAGTTGTAGGTTCCCTTCACCACTAGCTCAATTGGTGATGGTTCAAGGATATCTTTGACTATACTCATCAGGTGAGGAGTTTGAACCATGGAAGGTTTCTATTAGGCAAGATAAGCCACTTCAGGGGATGGTGAAACAAAGAGAGGTGGCACGCTCAGTGAATTTCTGACCACATCATTTAAAAAAGCTGGGATGTTACAAAGTTTCTTTGTTATTGATGTTTTTTATTTTTCTTTCAAAGAATGTTTTCTAGATTGGGTCAAAACACATTGTTTAAAATTTTTGTTGTTGTAGTTGAATATTCCTTTCAACAAACTGATGTTTTGGTTCTATATTTTCTTATTAACTTTGACTACTATGAATTGCAATGAGATGTTGATTGGCTAAACTGAATTGATGTTGCTGCAATGAAAATTATAAAATATGTTGTTTAGGTTATTTATATATATATATGAACCAGTGAGGTGGTGACTATGTTTCTAAATGATATTTAATTTAATTGTACTGCTTGGTGTTGGGGCAAAAAAATATAACCACTCCCATTTTAAAGATATATGGTTTTTTTGTTAATCATGGTAGCGCTATTACATAAGACCAAAAAAGAATGTTATGACTATTGTTTTGCATAATATTTTTTTTTTCTTTTTCATATGAGCCTTATAGAATGTACTGCTCTTGTTTTTCAGGTATGAGAAGTATCATGTTTGTTATGGAGGTGAAGAGGAAGAAAGGAAAGCTAACTATAGTGATATGGTGAGACATATATTATTTAGCATGTCTTAGAGATGCTAAGATGAACTATAAATACTTGGAGAATACCATGTCTTAGAGTGAATCACAGTCAACATGGTTATCTGCAAAAAGAATATCATAAGCTCTGCATTTTTTTTCAGGTCAATAAATACTATGATCTTGTTACCAGCTTTTATGAGTTTGGCTGGGGAGAATCTTTCCATTTCGCACCCAGGTTTCCATTGGCTTCATCATTTTGCACTTACAAATTGAAGAATTCACTGTTAATTTGTTTTTGCTGATAAATTTCTTCTCATGCAGATGGAAAGGGGAATCTCTTCGAGAAAGCATCAAGCGACATGAGCATTTCCTTGCACTGCAACTTGGTTTGAAGCCTGGGCAGAAGGTTTACAAGTTGAATAAAGCAAAGAAACACGCATGTGATTTACAATATGTTATATATTAAAATTTCTTGACTGTCTTTTTGTTCTAGGTTTTGGATGTTGGATGTGGAATTGGGGGACCATTAAGAGAAATTTCTCGATTCAGGTAAACCGGACTTCCTTCCTTTACACTTCCTCTTCATTTGCTCTTCTTTGGTTTACCTTTACCCGCTATAAAAGAAAATATTAATTATGTGGCATTTGCGCAGCTCGGCATCAGTTACAGGGTTGAATAACAATGAGTACCAGATAACAAGAGGAAAGGTATGTTCTACGTGATTAATTGCATTGAATTTGAAACAATAATTTTGGGGTGTAACATTTGATTCACTGGTGACGCACTGCTATTTTGATCTGCTAGTTCAGTCCTCTTATCTAGTTGTTGTAGCCTTGTAGGTACTAGAACTGTCATTGTTTTTAATGTTCTTTCATTTTTCTCACATAGTATAAATGCATCGCAATTTGCGTAAGCATTTATTGTGTTCTCAATATGTACATATGACAGTCATCTGGTGTTGATTTGAAACAGAGTCCACCTGTTAGTTGGACAATTCTCAATAGGCTTTTGTTGAAGAATTTGGATTCTCGTATTGTTATTAAAAGATGATAGTGCTTAAAATTGAAATTTCTAAAATACTTTGATCGCTAACAAATCTTGCTAATTGACAGGAACTCAATCGCATCGCTGGAGTGGACAAGACTTGCAACTTTGTCAAGGTTTGTCTTTTGTGAATCAATTATTTACATTCTTTGGGAGTGTGAGCCCTTCTGTTTCAGCATATTGGTCCACTTTTTTTTTGTAAAATTTTTCTACTGCAGTTATAAATACTATGTTGGTTATTTTATTGACATCAGTTTATTTCACCTTCAGAAGAGCTTACAATCAAAACACTCGAGAGGGCTTTTTGCCAAAATGCTATTTTGACATGTGCTCATAGCTTCATGAAAGAATAATATTGGCTTAAAATTATGGTTGACATGATGATCATATTTGGTAATGCAGGCTGACTTCATGAAAATGCCATTCCCAGACAATAGTTTCGATGCAGTATATGCCATTGAAGCCACCTGCCATGCACCTGATGCTGTATGTGATAGTATTTCATACTCTAATTAGTTTCACATCCTTCTTAATTCCATATTACAACTTTCTATGTACACATGAACTCAAAAACTGTCAAAGTATGGCATGAAGTTCGCGTGTTCACTCTCAATCTGCAAAACGGTGTATAAAATTTATATGCCCTGACACTTTTCCTGTCATGCAATTATGGTTAGTATGGATGCTATAAAGAGATCTTTAGAGTGTTGAAGCCTGGCCAATATTTTGCGGCTTATGAATGGTGCATGACTGATTCCTTTGATCCTAATAACCAAGAGCACCAAAAAATCAAGGTATGGTATACATGTATTGAAAGAATTTAGATGTGTCTGCTGAAGCCTCTTCTTCTGTAATTCAATCGATAAAATTCCTTCTTGGTGCAGGCAGAAGTTGAGATCGGTGATGGGCTACCCGACATTCGATCGACCACGAAGTGTCTTGAAGCTCTGAAGCAAGCAGGTTTTGAGGTAAACTTAAACTTGTTATCTGTTTCACCTTTATTACACTACACTGTTCTTGGTGTATGTTACAGAAGGCTCATTCCTTTTGTTTGTGAAGGTAATATGGGAGAAAGATCTAGCTGTGGACTCTCCTCTTCCTTGGTACTTGCCTTTAGACAAAAGTCACTTCTCACTTAGTAGCTTCCGTCTAACATCTGTTGGACGACTTTTCACCAAAAACATGGTATTGCTATTGAATATCTTAGCTATTATTTATTACTCTTTAGGTGTCTCTGGGTTATGATTTCTGACAGAGTTCTTTTGCAATTTCGTTGGGGGCTATGATTTAATATTTGCAGGTCAAGTTTCTTGAGTTTGTTGGACTGGCTCCAAAGGGGAGCCTAAGGGTTCAGGATTTCCTAGAGAAAGCTGCAGAGGGACTAGTTGAAGGTGGAAAGTAAGTTTTTCCCCCCTTTGTCTTTTTAATGTCATTTTCTAGTTTCATCAGAAATGTATGGATATACTTTTTAAACCGAGTTAAAATGGGGATGCTCTTAGTATGTGTTTGGGTTTCCGTTAACAAAATTTATTTTGCGTTCGACGCTATGAAATGTGTGTTTGGTTTTGGATCATTTTAACACAATTAAGAGTACATTTCATGTTTTGGATTCACTTTTGTCCAGAAACCAAGTACACACGAAAATGATGCTTTTTTTCAACGCCGATTTAACGTCTTTTTTTATTTTTTTTATTTTTTTTGGCTACTTATTTTATTTTCACCTGGTATTTCAAACATCAAACCATGTGGTTACATAGAAATGAAAGTCAGTTTGGTAGCTTTAACAGAAATCCGTAGAGAGAAATTTTGACGAACTAATCAAACATGACTTGTTTGTATTATTTTTCAGGAGAGAGATTTTCACACCAATGTACTTCTTTTTGGGAAGGAAGCCAGATTCAGAGAGTAACTAAACTAAACTGGTGATGCAAATAGGTTGCTGTTTAGAGTTTCTATTTGTTTAGGTTACTGCCAAGACTTCATTTTGCTTCTAGTGTTCAGTGAAGCATTCAGTGCACCTCCTGCATAACTTGATAGTGTTTAAGTTATCAATATTTATGGATGGAATCATGGAGTTTAATATCATATTCATTTATCCTATATATTATTAGGTATTTTCTATTGTTTTTCTAGAGTAAACTAATGAATATGGATTGCTGTAAGAGTAGCTTTGTCAGGGCACCAGAGGGGCAGGCACACATGTGAATGTTTTTTTTTGGAGTCATCTGGTGGTGAATCTGCTAGATTAGGATGGGTTAAGAATCAATCCACATGTTACTCTTTTAGTTTCCATTTCCATTTCCATTTTCTTTTTCTTTCTTTTTTCGTGAAAGCATATCTTGGAGAAATATCAATTATTTTGTCACACATAATTACATAATCACTTAATTAAAATATTAAAACTACAATGTTATGGTAATTGTTAAGTGGTTACACAGAAAGGAATGGTGGGTTTGGATTATATTATGTTCCTTTTTAGTTATGCTGATCATGAGATTGAGAAGATTCAAATTTAGGAATAATAACCCTTAAACATAATTAATGTTCAGAGTAATTTTCTTTAACTCTTGTAACCCTTAACTTTGTAACTCACAAACTTTTATTTTCAAATTGCTTCTAATATTCTCCCTTAAATAGAAAATTTTAAAAAATCTTTTAAATTGCAAGTCTTGCACCCAATCTTCTACAATCTTTAAATCTTCGCAATTTATTCTTGAATCTTCACATAAATCAGCTTCACTTCTTTCATGGCAATGCACAAGTGTTGATTTATTTTAATTAAAAAAGAATTTTATAAGTTTTTAGTATGTTTGTTTGTATTTTTTAAAATAATTCAAAGTAAAAAATAATAACTGTAGTAGAAATAAAAAAGTGATTATTTTTATTTGAACTAAACATAAACAACGGCTCATTTTCACTCTAATCAAATGGAAAAAAAAAACCCAAATTAATTATTTTTAAGCTTATCATGATCGTGAATCTTTGTACTCTCCTCTTGGCTCAAATTATAAATTAATATATTACAAATTATTTGTCATATCCAATAAGTTCACAATTTCTGTTGCGAATGAATTCGTTTAGAATTTCGATTGTTTTTACTAAATGTTTTTAACTGTTAAATTTTAGATGATAAAGGAAGCACATTACAGAAAGTTCACAATTCAACATGACTTACTCTACAACATTTTCTTTATTTGGTACAAAACATGAGATCAGCCAAAGTTTGGCCATTGCCCTTGGAAATTATTTAAGAGTTTTCGTACCATTTGTTACATTAATTTTATAGAACAAAGCAGTCTTAGCATGTAGTCAGACTAATAAGTGCATGTTTGGTTTGATATGAAACCACTTTTGCCTACCGTAAATATAAATCCATTTAAATATTAAGTAGTTTTCACTTTTTGGATTCTCACATGACTTATCTCAATGCAAAATCAAACATACACTAAACAGATGGAACCTCAAGCTGAATCATGAGCCTTGCAAACAGGTAAATCATCTTCGAAATTTGGAGGCACTCTAAGGATTGGATTTCTCTCAAAGAAATTGACAGGTTTCAGATCAAAACTTGAGGACACAGTTGGCATGATTGGGTAGTCTTCTTGACATGGTATGTGGTGGAACCCTAGTGTGTACCACAACACTATGTCCTTATTCTCTATTGGACGATCCCTGCATATTCAAATATGAACAATTTGACAAATTTTATCAAAATAATTGAGGTTTTTGCAAGTCAAATCTCAAGTCTGGCACCAAATTCAAATTCACATTCATGGCTGTGCTGGTAAATAAATGATAAAATGAAAGTAAATTGTAGGGATTGTGGAACAACACAAGTGTATTATTTAAATAAATTATGAAATACCCTTTCGGATGACATAGCAGTTGATGTGACATATTAGATTATTATTAAAAAAATAATAATTAACAGAATATAGATGATGGATTAAAATGAAAACATTTAAACTTTTGCTATAATTAAATTTAGACTTTTAAAAATAAGAGATCAAATAAAAAAGTGTGATATTTTGAAGGAATAAAAGTATATTTTAGCTAAAAATATCCAAAACTATATGTTTAACAATTTAATGCCCCTTTGAGATTTTAGTCTTTCTAAAATGTATGAATTGAAAAAGTAAAAGTGAATAGGTGAATATAGGGTGATGCCCTATGTTAAATGTTAAGGTGGTCTCTTTTATCATAATAAATTAAATTAATAAAATATAAATATTAATTTTTTTTGTACAATATAAACAATTAGATGGAGGAGATTATTAATAGTACATAAGGGTACATCCACTCTTCATTTAAAGTGAGTAGAAGTTGTGAGAAATAAAAATTCAAATCAAGAATGAAAGTATTCTTACTTTCTCACTTTACGCTCCTTCTCACTCTAAAAAAAGTTTTTAAATTTAATTGTAGCAAAAAGGAGGTGTAAGTGATTATGTAATGTAAATTTAATTGCCATATGACACAAGAATGATAGATTATTAATCATAAAAATAATGTCTAACCTGTTGGACCAAACTTGAAGAGTATCATCACCTCTACTCTGGTAAACAAACAAGCCACCAGCCCATTGCTCAGTCTTATTATAAGGAGTTACCCAAATTTGGTTATTAGTAAAAGCTGCTCTCTTTTGTGGTGGATCTTCTGGATCCAAAAGGCTAGCTGCTGTGCCACTTGGAACCAACTTGTACCCTACAGGGTTCCCTACCTTTGTCCTCTTTAATGGGTTCACCACATGAAATTCAGATGGCTCATAGAGACTTAGCCTTATTTGAGCATCTTTCTCTGTTTTTGCCACTTTTTTCACAGCCTTCAGGTAGCTCTTTCTTGGTGATTCTCCCGGAGAGGTCTGTTGCTTCTTCAGATTAACCTGTTAAGATGTCAAGTTAAAATATCACGTTAACTAAAAAAAATAACATAATAAAGTGAAAGTTAAAATATGTCTTGTTCCCTCAAAATAAAATATCGTATTTTTTTATATTTAGTCCCTTATTTTAAACAAAAAGCCACTGTTTAAACTTGACTTGACAAAAGCTTTTTAATCTCTATTTAAATTTTGTTGATTATTTTAGATAAGTGATGACGTGATATGTCACGTGACAAATACGTCTTTATTTTATGAGTCAACTTTTATAATTGAGTTAAGTGTAAGTAAGTTGAAATTTAAGTTTACCTTAACAAAGGAATTGTAAGAGCCATCAATGTCCATGTCTAGGTAAAAAGTGACAAAATGGTCATGGATTACACCAATTATGTTTTCGCTCAAAAGGGTTCCATAGAGATATTCTTGGTTAGGAACTTGGTTCATGTTCTCATACGTTGTTCCTTTCACCATCAAGATTCCAGATAGTCCAACCTGCATTAAAATATTAAAATAGTAAATTAAAAGCTAGGCATTAGCGTAAATTATTGTCAATAAGACAAAATATGAACATCAATCTCGACAAGTTCATCCGTTCTCTAACCTAAATCCCCAATCTAGAGTGCAAGTTGCATTATTATTTTTTTTATATCCGTGACAATTTATTTTTACATACTCACTAATGTATTACAAGTTGATTAGTTTTCTTTAAACCTCTGCTGCTGACAGAGGTTACAGAGAATATGAATCTCTTCACCATGAGATAAACAATATGAATATCTCTTGATGGTGAATTCTTAAGCTCTTTATGTATGTATATATACAGATACAAATTTAACTGAATTTCCATAACTAACCTTTGCTCTGATTAGGCCATCGGTTTGAAATTCCCAATCCACAATATAGTCATAGTTTGCTACTGCTGCAGCCATCCTAACCACTAGTGTCACCTTTGGCCTCGCTTCTGTAACCTGTCATTCAGTTGGAAAAAGCAAGAATGATCCGAAATCATTACTAGTAAAAATACTTTTGGAGTGACTGAAATTAAAGATGGATTACCTTAAGATCAGTGATGGGGCACTCAGCATGACGCCATGCAATATCACCAGCATATCTCTCAAAGACACAAATCATGTTTGGTTGCAGAAATGGTGTTCCATCAGCAGAGGCAAACACGCCATCCATGTAATATGCATTTCTAGGACAATCATTCAATGGATCAAGTGGCATTGCTTGCAATCCAAATCCATACTCTCCTGCATCCATGTATGTCTTAAAGTACCATCCATCTGTGGGGTCCATGTAAGGAACAAATAACTCTGATGTAAACCCTTTGTACATCACATTTCTCAACTTTGATGTATCAGGGTCTTTCACCTATTTCAAAAATTAAAAAAAAAAATAATAATAATTGAGGAAGGAAAATAAAGATTGGCGTGTTAAAAAATTGAAGGGTTTTAAGTAATTCTGCATCAAAGATTGTCATTCTACCTTAGCTTCAGAAATCACAATCCCAGCTCTAGGGTCAGCCTTAAGATGAAATTCCCAATTTGCCCACTTCACCAAGTGTCCATCAATAGTAAAGCTTGGACCTTTAGGTTGTTCCAATGATATTGGATTAAACAAACTCAATTCTCCATTGAGTTTCTGAACAGAGTAACGGTAATCAGTATCAACACCTTCAGCCACAGGAATGTTCTTCCCATTATCCGAAATTGCAACCACTTCGTTTCTATCCATATCAACAATTGCAGTCACACCCTCAATTGGTTTCATGTAGAAATTCACAGTGTCTTTCTTGGAGTAACACTGAACCTTAATCAACCTTCTGTTCTCTTCCATTGGGGTCCCATACCACCCAGAAGAAAGTGGCAAGCATGCAAGATCAGCTATATTAACACCCCTTTGAATAAATGAATTGTTGAATTCAGGGTTCTTAAGAGCAACTTCTTGTACTACTACCATTTCCTCAACTGTCAGTGTGGGATACCCAGAAACAGAACCACTTCCATGGTTTGTGACTTCACCAGTTTGAAGGTCTACTGTGAGGGTGTATGAAACACCTTTTACAACAGCAACAACAGAGGCTTTTCTGGGAAACAAAGGGTTACCTTTTTTCCATTGGAGTACTAGGTTCTTGTCTGGTTCTTCTAGGACAATGGAGTTTAGGCTGTATTTTGTGGATTTGAAGAGGGGGTAGGTGGAGAGAATGGTGCGGATTTTTTTGAATTCTTGGATGGTTAGAGGGTCTAGTGGGTGGTGTGGAACTTCTGATTCATGGGGTTTCTTGTTGGGTTTGAAAGATGGGATTTTTTTGATTGGGTTGGTGTGTGATGAAGAGTGGAAAAATCTGTTTTTTGAGGTGCACCAACCAGAGTAGAGGTTGCAGTTTAGAGATTCTTTGTTTGGGAGTGATGGAAGGTGAACCCAGGTGAATACTAGAACTAGTGCTATGCTGACTGAAAGAACAAGGAAACGCAATAAGGATCTAGCATCCATGGATGATGGATGGATATTCCTCTGTTTCTCACAGAGTGAGTTTGTGCATAGGGTAATCTGTTCTTGAAATATGAAATTTTTAGTGAGGGTGTGGATTGGATGCTGCTGTGTAGTATATTTAATAATCTACATGATGAGAGATTCACGTGAATACTATATTATAGTCAGAGATCTAAGAAATGGAGCAAGAGCTGAATTTGAAAATTGGAATTGAAGACTGAAACCACTTGCAAGTAGTTTAAGTTGCAACTGGGGATTTTATTAAGTGAATCCTGCAAAGAAATAAAAAATTTAACAGTTAAATTACCAATCACTAAAATAATTTAACCTATTAGGTACCAAAGTGGTTTTCTATTCACGTACTTTAGTTACACTAAAAAAACACAAACCACACCCTGAGAGATTGAAATATGGAACAGAAGACTCACCTCTCCTCTTCCACGTTCTAAGGGCCTTATTTCTCTGATATGTCACAGAAGAGTCCAAGAATCTGTGAAGCCTATGTGTGAAGGTGATGAAGACATATAAGAACAACAAGAAGATATCTACTATGTAGAATTCAGTGTTGATACGTTTCTGTAAGTGGGCGGTAAGGATTGGCACTATATTATATGGTGATGAGATAACAGCATTTGAGATCAGTGTTAACGCTACACAACATTGCAATGCTGACATGTTCACGCATGCACCAAAACACTTTCTTTTTTATATAATCAACCACTAAAGACTAATTTTCTTTTTAAAAAAAATAAACTAAGACTTATCGAAATAAGAGTTTTACTACTTCACCTCTTTTAATATATTTTCTATACAAATTTTTAAAATTCGAATTCTGTAAACATGCTTACCAGACTTCCAAGGAAACACTCTAAAAGTTTCACTGTTTGCTTACATCACCCCTTAATTTTAAATCTAGTACGTTGCACTCTCCAACTCAAAAGATTCCTAATTGATTTAACAAGCATCACGCACTTATTTGTTTGGATGCGAAAACAGTACTGATAATATCAACCAAGGTAAGCATAAGGACACGAAACATCGCTTTCACAAGCTGATTCAGTGACAAAGACAAAACCAAATGAGTATCTAGTTTAAGTTTAATGACTTATTAAGGTTAAAGGTTAATTGAAGGTGATAAGGTTGTTTTTTTTAAGTCCACTTACTCACTCACTTACCTGAACTACTTGTTGCAATGTAGCCATTGTTAACAGCACAGGACACTTGGATAACCCAAGCCTTCAATTATTGGATGGTCGGCAAATATTGCTGTTATAACCTCTAGATACAATAGGTGTGAAAAATTACTGAATTCAGTAAAATTTATAGGATAAAATTAAAATCAATTTAAACAAAAGATGCCGGGTTGAGTTGCGTCGCATGGTCAAAAAATATTACAACGGTGGAAAAAGAAAAGGAAAAAAAAAGTGTTTGACTCAAATTAATAATTTTTTTAAACAGAAATAATATAAAAATTATTTCACCAAATTTGATAAACTTTGCAAAGAAAGATAAAGATATACTGTAGGCGAAAAAAATGCAAATTCATCTTAAGTTATTCGTGAAGACAAAAAAAAAAAAAAAAGGTGTAATACTATCTCAGTTTAGAATGAATTTTGTTGACACAAGTCTCCTATTAATGGCCTGAGTACTAACGAAATATAAATCCTGCACGTAACCAGAGCAAAAAGTGAAGATGATCTCTTATGTTATGTATGTTGGACTTTTTTAAATATGTCACATAATCCAAAAGTATCATATAATATAACCCTATCACAGCCTCTGATTATGCAATCAAAAAGCTTATTAACCAAAGCCAATGGTGAAAATAATAGTTCTCTTACAATTAATTAATATATTAAACCCATAATATAGCAGCAGCGGAGGAGGATGAGATTAGCATCATTTCTATTAGGAGTGGTACAATCTTTTTTATACGTAAGAATAATAAATTTATATACTAAAAAAGATGGTGTCACTCCCAATAAGAATGGTGCTAATCCCATTCACCTATTAAAGATGCAATTATTCGTATCACATTGTTTTTTTTCCCTCACCACATGCAAACGGGCTATTGAACCCCGTAGTAAAATTTGTGTAGCCCAGATTCTAGAATTCGTTTTAAAATTGATTTTAGAACTCGGGCGAGCATTTTTTTCAACTACCTTGAGTAGCAGTTTTTCGGCTCAAATCTCAGTGGACGCACTTTTGCCTATAAAAAAAAGACTACAAATAAGAAAGACCCTCCATATGAACTCCGGACACAAGATCAAGAGATTATGAAAGCACATTTGGTTTAAAACCAAATAAGCCCAAACATAAATCTAAAATATAAAATTTACTTTTAATTGTGCTAAATTGGATTGACGTTTATTACATTCAAGCGTGATTTCATGCCTATCCACACAAACACTCTTCGGAAGACCAGATTCAAAGACTTGCAGGAGCATTTTCATCAGCATTCTCTTTTTGAGGCCAATGGATTAATTGTGTGATTGGATTTGCATTTGTAAAATTGAGTTTGATTTAACATGATTTCATAGAATTGATTGAGTAAATATGAATTTAAAGTAACGTGTTGGATGCACTTCTTTAGGGCAGATATGCATTGAGATCTTTCTTCATGGCATATTGTTACGAAAAAGTGAACATGTCCATACAAGGACCTGAAATTCCTATAATAAACGTCACTCACGTTGGGTTCGCTGTCAGACTCTAATACCATTGTTACGAAAAGGTTAACCTGTCTACAAGTACCTAAAATTCCTATAACACATGTACTACCTCTGTCTACCTGCAATGTATGTAGTATGTACACAAGTTGATGCAGCCATAAAATTGAAATTGTAATATGATATAAACGGTACAAGCAGTCTGAAAACAAATAAAAACATTTTCCAAAGTTATGATCAAAATTAGTAAGAATCACCATTGAATCTTTTGCAGTGATTGAAGAAGTAATCTAATATCTTCACAAAGGGAACATCTATGGTAACTCTCACCCATTTATCCTTATTCGTTTTCAACTTAATTATTTATTATTTTCCTTAAATTATTCTTTATCAAATATTTGTGCCATACAGGTTGTCTACATATTACTCTCATCGAAATTTGTGATTATCAATTAACAATAGTGAATTTTAATTCTAGAAGCACTTGTACTTTTGAAAAACTTGGCTTGTGTCTTCACTTGTCTCCACTGATTTTATATGAACTTTTTTGGATTTTTGGATATGAAGTAGCTTTCCCATCCAATTCCTTATTATATCTGGTATTATAGATTCTCTAGAAAAATTCAAAATGATTATTTATTGCTCCACTAAGTTAAAGAAATATCAATATCAAAATAAATTCAGAACATCAAAGAAAAATACTGAACATGAAAGTGAAGAGAAGCTTACTTTAATCCCAAACAATATGAACCATCAACTCATTGTTAGAAATGCCGAGAGATATCGCTCTGAGCTTCCTTCATCTGAGCTCTTTCATCCCAACATGAATCATTCTCAGAATAGGAAAATTAAAGCTAGAGCAATGCAATTAAGACAATACATAGAACTTGGATAAAGAGAGAAGATTTAGAAGCACCTCCAGAAAGGAGGAAAGATCTTGACTCAGTTGATATACTTGAGTGCAGATGGTGTCAAGGGAAGGATTACAACTTTTGGAATGCAAGCAATTTTCGGCCAGTCTTCACCATATGTTCTGGCACATCTTTCTTCTAACAGCAAGCAGTTATATATGCAGAGTTTCTGTAAAGATTTGAGGTTACGAATTCCTTCTGGTAGTGATTTCAAACCATCACAGTTGCTGATTTCAAGAATCAGGAGTGATGAGAGATTCTCTATCCAATCTGGTAACTTTTTGCCACAATATCCATCAATTACTAGTTTTTTAATTGTGTGATGTGGCTGTAAGCCTTGTAAAATCATCTCATCTTGCAGCCAGTTGCTCTTTACTTGTTTGGCCATTTTGGACTTATTCTGTAGTAAAACATCATGATCCGCCCACAATTTTCCAATCTCATCATCATACCACCACCGTAATTCCAATTCTTGAAGATGTCGCTTCTCAAGAAGTACCCTTGAAGACTCAACTTCTGCAGCATTATCTCGCAGGGAATCCAACCATTTTATTTCTAATCTCCCTCTAAGGTTGTTTAGCTCAACCAATTCTCTTACACTACCACTTCTGCTGTTACGGTCCAGTACAAAAAGTGTTAGTGTTTGAAGATTAGTCAACTGCCCCAACCCACTTGGCATACTTTTTAATCCCTCACAACCATTCAATTCAAGATGACGGAGACTTTTGTTGAGATCTGCTGGTAATTCTGTTAGGCTAGGGCATTGAGACAGTTTTAGAGTTTGCAAGTTATGGAGACTAGTAATATCAGGTGGAACAGTTACAAGCAAAGTATTCTTTGAAAGATCGACATATCTCAAATGCTTCAACTCTTTAATGCTCTTTGGTATTCCTGCGATATCCCCACAAAGTGTTAACACACGCAAAAATTTTAGGCTTAAAAGAGAACCAAAAAGGGATTTATCCAAACATTTTCTTGCATGAAGTTGTTGACTAGGCACAAGATATGTCCTTAATTTGCTTGAAGATGATGATGTCTGCGCAAAATCTAACGGAATATGAGATGACAAATAACGTGTTCTGTCTCCTATGTTAACTTTTTCTCCTTCAACCACAGCGTATTCTTTCCCGGCTACTAGCTTTGCTAGGTCATGTATCAGGTCATGCATTTTACAAGTACTTATGTCGCCGCAATCATCTATAGTGACATCTTGAAAGAGAGACATTGACAGCAAATGCGTGAAGTACTCATGACCAACATCTTCTGCACATCTAATGTCATTTGATGGTTCAATGAACCCCTCAGCAACCCATAATTGAATGAGTGTTTTCTTGTCAAACACAAAACCCTTTGGAAACAAAGAACAATAAGCAAAACAGTTTTTCAAGAATGAAGGAAGGTGGTCATAGCTCAGTTTGAGAATTGCAAAAATTTTGTCCTTTTGTTGATTTATCTTTGAAAACTCAACATCTCTGAAATACAGCCAATCACTCCGGCCCAAGTTTCGAGAATACAAGAGGCTGCCAATAGTTCTTATGGCAAGGGGAATCCCGGCACATTTTTTGACAATGTCCCTTCCTGTGGCTAACATCTCCATATCACTTGGTTCTTTCCCCTCACTGAAAGACACCCGAGAAAATAGCTTCCAAGATCTTTGTAAATCAAGACCCTTTAAGAAAAGGGGTGGATGTGTGCCCATTATCTTCGCTACTCTCTGGCTACGAGTTGTCACAATTATCATACTTCCTTTTCCACCTTCCATCAATAACCTCTTCAGTTTAAGCCACTCCTCACGATCCTCGTTCCAGACATCATCCAACACAAGCAGATACTTCTTCCCCAGAATTTTCTTTCTTAGATCTTGTTGCAATTGCTCAATCTCACCGTCCTTGCCATGCCCAATCACCTTTTGAGCAATTTTTCTTATGTCAAATTCATCTGAGACATAGACCCACATGGTTTGCTCAAAATAGTGTTGGACAGAAATGTCATTAAACACTAGCTGAGCTAGTGTAGTTTTGCCTAATCCTCCAATCCCCACTATGGGAATCACAGAAACATTTTCTGCCACATTGGTGTCTAGCAAATAACTTTTGATAACTTCCTTTTCTTCCTCTCTCCCAATGACTTCATCTTCACTCACAAAAGAGTATGTTTGTCTTTGTTCCCTAAATGAAATCGGGATCTCGATAGGAATGTCATTCAATTGCAGTGTGTGCTTATTATTAGCAATATCACGCAGCCTCTTG
Source organism: Cyamopsis tetragonoloba (assembly GCA_037177725.1). Lineage (NCBI taxonomy): Eukaryota > Viridiplantae > Streptophyta > Magnoliopsida > Fabales > Fabaceae > Cyamopsis > Cyamopsis tetragonoloba. The sequence continues at coordinate 65,341,107 of CM074121.1, forward strand.
TTGACATCTTTCATTTTGTGACCCAATTTGAGAGCATAAGCAACTTGGTTTGACTTTGAGAAGAAAAGTTGTACCTCTTTTAGGATGCTGTTTCCAGTGACAACTTTTCTCTTAAAATCTTCAAGAGAGAATTCATCGAGCAGGTCATCTGCATCATAAAGCACATCTTTTAGCTCCTCCAGCCAGTTTCTAATTTGAAGGTTATTAGTAGCCTTCGCCTCTGCGTCGAGGAGTACGGCTTTTATCGCTGATACTGTGCTCTTGATTCTCTGCACATCATGTCTGAGACTCCAAATGATTCTGATCTGGTCGAGAGCTGGAGAGCTCAATTTTGTTAAGATTGTCCCAGCAATGGCTTCCATCCTTTTAGCAAATGAAGTTCTGTATAAGCATTAGGAAAAATAATCTTTTGGTTTATTAACGGTTTAACTTATTTGAAGAAATAATTGCTTATTTTTGGCAGATTTGTCTGAGAGTTTTTGATAAACAAAGGAAAAGGATGATTTTGGTAAAATAATCCATTTCCAAACATGTATATAGTTGCTTATGAAATGAATGGAGCTAGCTAATCAACAGTCATAATAATCTATGATCGATAGAACATCCGAGTGCTAATGCTTTTACAACATTTATTATGAATAATTCAGGGTAGACAGCTAGAATGAGATCAATGAAACAACCAAAATTAGAAATTTAGAATCTATTAAATGGAATGAAAAGGATAATTTGATGGCAGTATAAATGATAAGATCATAAGAATGTTGATTTCAATTGTCATGCTTTATTGATAGATTTATTAACAAATGACAAAAGAAAGACACCTTACTGATTCAATCACTCGAAGAACGCGAGAGAGAGAGAGAGAGTTGACCTGGTTTCGGAATCGGAGTCAAGAAGATGAATGAAATGAGGAAGAGCAAAAGTAAGGGTGCATTTGATGCATGAACAAGTACAGGACAGGAAGTATAGTACAGGATAATTTAATAAGTTACAGCACAACTACTTGTGTTGTTTGTTGTTTGATCATTAAAATACAACACAAGAAATATAAAGTCAATTTTACTATAATATCCTTTACACTTTAAAATATTTATTTTAGATAAAAAATTAATAATTAATATTGTGAAATTCTGAAACTATTATAATATAATATTTAAAAAATTATATATAAAATTAGATTTCTGAAATAATTTGATATATTTTTAGAAGTTTTATTATTTTTCACTAAAAAATATTATTAAATTATATATATATATATATATATATATATATATATATATAAAAGCTAGTTTAGTGTTGTATATTGCATGAAATAAAAAAAAATTATTATAGTAACTACCTTGTGTAAGTGTAGGAGTGGGGAGATATGTAGTTAAAATTTTATGAGATAGTGGATGTGAGTGAGGGTGTTTTTGTATTTGACCATCTTGTACCATGGGATAACTTCTTGTCCTCTAGGATTGTGAGTAACAAAAATCTCCCATGCCTCAAATTTTGTGCTGTAACATGTCTGTTTTTACAATCAAACGTGAAATAAAGATTTTATGCTGTCCAGTGCCGTATATTTTAGCAAATCAAACGCACCCTAAGAGTTTATACTATTCATTATGAAAATTGCCACTAATTCGCACGAAGTAGCTCAGTTGTTACCGGCAAGAAATCAAACCCTATGTGTGGTAATTAATAATTACCATCCGGATTTTCAAAGATAAAAGATTATAAACGAATTCACCTAAAATCACTTTTAACTCTTTCTTGTTTAAATAAAATTAGGTGCCATTATGTGAAGCTTTGGTACATAGTAATTGAGACTAATATTTTACATAGAACCAATCAACCTGCATAAGATTATTTATTATATGCAGTCAAAGTTGATCCACATGCTAACTGGTTAATTCAGTGGAGATTAGGACACTAAAATTGGTGCATAATTGAATCTTGATGCATTTCAACCATTTTACACACAAAGAGAAAGAGAAAGAGAAATATTTGCTAAAGAATTTACTGTTTGTCAGACAAAAATTGAATATTTATTTTTCCCTTCTGTTAAGTTACATCAGGGACCAACCTATCTATGTATCATCAATAATCCTAACTCGAATTTGGAACATTTTTTAGAGGCAACATTTTTGGCCTTTCTTCTTCTTCTTCTTCTTCTGTGTCCTTATTGCTTTCTCTGTTATTGAGTTGTTCTTCCTCATCCCTAACTTTTGATTTCATCAAATGAGGCTTCAGCTTGTTTACATCTGACTGTTGAACTGGTTTCAGAAAGAATTCTTCAGCTCCATCTTCTAGGCATCTGATCAAAATAAAATCCAGCTAGGTCTTGTCAGATTTTTATGTTATTTCAGAATTTGAAATTCACAAAATTACTGTCTCAATGGTGTGGTTTGAGTTGTAGGATGCAATTTTCCTTAATTACCTGTTGATTCTTGATGGGACATTCTCTGAGGACATAATCACAACTGGTATGTCTTTGAGAGATTTAGATTCCTGCAAATCAATAATAATTTATGATGGTTATGGTGTCCACCCTAAAAATGCTTTGAGATTTGATATATCCAAAATTTGGCAATGGTAGTTATTTGAAAAAAATATAGGTTCTATTATACTTCTAGTCACATTATTTTAGTACTATTAATTAGCCTAACAACACAGTGTCTAAATTGAAAATTAGGATAAAGTATATCTTTATACTATTTTTTTTTTTATCTTCAGCTCCTCATCATTTGCTATAATTTTAACACCATCTAAATATCATTAACTAGCCTAACACAATTCAAAATGAGTTTATACTTTATATACAAGAACTAAATTGAAAATAACGTTATAACAGGCAAAAAAAAATAAAAAAATATGAGCACCAAAGTGAAAACGTTTTTTATATATAAACGTAATTGAAAACAATTCAAGTACATAGAACAATTTATAATTGAGCTTACATATATTGACTAAAATTATATTTAAACTAAAAATAAATATCACATTTAATTTATTTCTCAAATAGGATCACATCATTTCAAATTGTTGACTGTTAAGGGGAATGTGGGGTCAAATTCAGTATAGAAATTGGAAAGATCAGTGATGCACTCAAATTTTAGAATTAATCACATAAAGAAATTGACTTATAAGATCAATCACATGAAGAAGTAGCACAGGCTAATAAATTATTAGTCTCCGAAGATAATTTAGGAGCGTATACCTTGACTTTTCTCAGTAGATCATAGCCCGTCATTTCTGGCATACAATAATCAGTTATGATCAGGTTTACTTCTACATCCTGCAAGAATATGTAAAAGGAATTAGATCCAACGTCATTTTAAAATTTTTCCTCTAAAAAATTGTTTAACCATGTGTATTTATATTAATGTTTATTAATTTAGCAAAAAAGTTGGATTTGAACCTGATGGATTTCTGGAGCAACACTGGGAAGCTTTTCATTCCTCTGCCCATCTTCAACCAAACCAAGAAACTTCAAAGCCTTGCTACCAGAATCCACTGCTGTAACTGAAATCACAAAACACACCAAAAATAAGTTAAGTAAACCAGAATTCTCCCTTCAAAATTGTTACACAAAAATACCAAACAAAGTAACAAACCAAATAATGATATGATTTCTGTAATCATAATATAGTATGGCAATGTTTGGTTTCACATTTAAATTTTTATGTTTAGGATTTGCGTTTTACTTAATTTGACATGAAAACAAACACTTTAAATCTATTTTTTGTATGGTTGGTTTTAAATTGTGAACTCCATGAAATTGTGGCTTGTGACTGCAATTTAAAACCTTATCTGCCACAAAATATGGGAAAGAGGAGAAACTAATTACCATGAAAGGAAGAGGTTTTGAGGAGCCTCTCAATCAACATTCTGTCAATAAGGCTATCATCAACAGCCAAAACATGAAACTGTGACTCTGCTGCTGCAGCCATACCCATCATCATGACTTAATAATTAGAAGAAAAATCAGAAAATGTGCAGAAAAATCAAAGGAATAGGAACAGAACAGAATAGAATAGAAGGATGATGATGAAGATAGTGATGGATGAGGTTGAGACATTTTTAAAAGGGGTGAGGTGAAGAAGATACCAAAATCCTGATAGGAAATCTGACAGTTTGGAAAGCAAGATCCGACAGATTTCATATCCAGAATCTGCTGGGATATTCTAAGGTTGATTTTTGAATTGAAAAAAAGAAGCAAAGCAAAGAATTGAAGGTGCTCTTTTTTTGTACCAGACTCAAATTCAAATTCTGACTTTTTCATTATTAATTATTATTATTATTCTATTCTATTTGGACCCTTTTGCTTATGATGAAAGACTAACTATTTGGGTGTGCTATACTGATATGAATTATTTGATATATTATTCTAACAGTTTTCTTCACCTTTTCATGAAACTAACATTCAATTTATCTATTTATTTATTTTATTTTATTTTGGGTTGAGTTGAGTGATGTGGTCTCTTTTACATTCCATGCACGTGCATGACCTGCTTAGCACTAAGACCCTGCAACTTGTTACTTGTACAAGTGCAGCCAGGCCAATACAAATTGCAATTTGGTTGTGTGCTAATGAAATGTTTGTCTTTTATCTATTTTTAAGAGCCAATTTTGACCCATAACATATTTAATTTTCACCACTTCATTTTTTCTAAAAATATTTTTGCAGCCTGTAGTTTTTCTAAAAAGATTTGATTTGCAGTGCTATATACTTTTCCTATTCTACCCTTGTAATTCACTAGTTTTGTCATTTTCAGTTGTATTATATATGTGTGACAAGCTTGTGCTTAGAAGTAATTGATTCATGAATAATACAATTATTTTCCCAAATTCTATGGTTAGCTCGTCCCTATTTGATGTATTTATAATTTATTTTAATGGCTATCTCATCAGCATAATTAAAATATTTTTTTTATTATACAATATATAATTAGAGTAGTGTCCTGCAATGCACGGAAGTAAAAGCGATAAAAATAATTAACTTTGAATTCAAATCTTCTAAAATAATTTGAAGATGAAGCTTATAAAATTTACTTAATGATACATATATTAAACTATAACGCATAATATATAATAATTAAAAGAATAAAACATCTTTCAGCGTAATTCCAGCAGCTTAATTAATAGATAAGAAAGAGCTAAGAAAACTTAAATAAGCCTTTGGTTTTACAAAATTATTGAATTTCAGTTTTAATTTCTAATATTTATTTAATCCTTAACTTTTTTAAATAATTGATATGCTTTTTGTCTAAAAAAAAACTTGCTGGGAATTAAAAACACGCTATTTTGTTTAACAAAAACATTGAAAATTAATAATTTTTTTTATTAAGGATCAAAACTAAAATTCATTAACTTTTTAAAAAGATAAAAACATATTTATAACAAACCAAAATAATATAGTCTCAGTCGTATAGTTCAGTTTGTGAACACATTGAAACATGTGTGTAGATATCAAGATTCAATCTATTAACATTTTTCTCTAGACACGTTATGAAAAAAAAAATGGTATGGTAACAAAAACAGCATTCTTCTGTCATTACTCATTAGCATATATACTTTAACAAAAAAAACCAAATATATTACTATAATCAAAGATACATTCCATGTTTTTCTTCTGTGAGACAATCCATTTTTGTTGTCCAAAAAAACAAAGACACAATCCATTTTTTGAAAGGAGTAATTGGAAATGATCATGTGACTATAATCAAACCATGCAAAAATAATTGATATAATCATATTGTTTTGATTATCCAAAATAAAAATGATATTATGTTTTTTCGGTGCAAATAAAATAGAATATTTTATTGGTGCAAATAAAATAGAATATTTTATTGCAATATTTGGATATTTGGGGCAGATTCTTTATTTTGTCACCGAGCATATCAGATATCATGCGCAACATGCTCTTCCCAGTTCCCAGATGGAGCCGTAGAGAACATTCATAGAAAATCATTTAAGATTTTTTTTAATCTTTTCGATCTAAACAAATTCAATTTTTAATCTTTCCTTTTGAAGCAAGTTGGAAAATACAGTAAATCAAATGATGCTGACAATTTGGTTTAGGTATTAATTATTAAATCCTAATACCCCATTACTTAATATATTGGATTTTTTTGTTTGTTTAATAGGTGATTAAAGTATAAGAAACTATGGCATAATGTGATTATAGGTAGAATAGAATCGTAGATCACTGTAATAACCAATTATATATTATCCACCGTCAAAATTATATATTGTCCTTTTAAAATTAAAATTATATATTATCATATATGAAAAATAAATAAAGTGATGTTGCTTAACAAAAATCAATGACTTACTTAATTAATTGTAGAGTTAAATAAAAACGTAACTTGAAAATATGAAATTCATCAGTTTCTTTTATCAATTATTTTTTTTCACCCAAATAAGTTCATACTTTTTTTAAAAAAATTTATCATGAACAGATTTTTTTATATATAATTTAAACATAAAAGGAAAAATAAGAAAATCATTCTACAACAAATATACTTTAATAAACATTAATTATGTTATAATTCATTATAACAATAATTAATTACAGATTACATACATAATCTTCTTTATATATATATATATATATATATATATATAATATGTTATTAAAATAATCTATTTTTTAATAGTTAAGTTTTTTTTTTAGTTTTCATAGTTAAGTTAAAAAAAAAAAAACCTAACTTATATGGTAAGTATATGAAGTATAATATAACCATATTACCCTAATTAAATCAGGATTACATAACTTATACTATTTTTCCATTTGTTAATTTGAAAAGAGAGACGAGACATGTATATTTTTTACATAAGAATTTAATGGTTAAACGTCAAGAAAGAAATATGTATTTAAATCAATAATTTGGCTATATCAACAATTTTACAATAATAATGTTAATTTAAAAATTATTTACTAAATTGGAACTCCTAACAAACTATTTATTAAATCGGGACTAATTATTGTTCATTTATACTTTTTAACAAAAAAAATAAATCAAATGCTATCACGTGTGAGCACATGGTGATTTGCGTATGTTATGGGACATAACTCACCAAATGCTGTCACGTGACAATATTTTGTTTTTTAAATAAAATTGAATAAATTGTATATATATGACACCTCGGAACTAGTTGTCCATGTGCAACATAGTTCAAATGGTGTTTAGTTTTACTCAACTATGAGAGATAATGCTAGTATCATATCTTAGTGTGTGCAGTTGAGCACATGAGGACATGAGTGTTTAGGTTTAATTTTCGGTAAATATATTTTTTTATGAAAAAAATTACTATTTTTTAAATACTATTTTATTTTAATAAATTAACATATTAACATATTAAAATAAAATAATAATTAAAAATTTATTTTGAAATAAAAATAATACGATAAAATATAAAATAATTAAATTATAAAGATAATTTGGAATTATTAAAATAAAAATATAAAATAATTTATTAGTATATTAATAAAAATATTTATTTCATGAGTTAATATTTTTATTTAATATTCAATGAGTTTAACACATTATTAATTTAAAAATTTAATATTTATAAAATATTATCTCATAAAATAAATATTTTTATTAATATATTATTAAATTACTTCATTTTTTTATTTTAATAGATAATTTTTTTTAATATTTTAATTAATTAAAATATTAAATATATTATGAATTAAGTATTTAAAAAGTATCTTTCTTTCCAAAAAACAAAAAAAATGCAAACAATGGGATTTGATCCCAGGACTTCCTCTTACAGAGGGGAAAAAAGTAAAGCCATCTGAACTACATTGCAGACAGCTTGGTAGAAATATATATATACATATATATATATAATATATATCCATATCGTATTTCACTGATTTTTTATTTTTTTAAAAAAAAATGGTATCACGCAGCAGCACCCTGAATTTTTTTTTTAGAAAAATATTGTGTAAATAAATAGTAAATAGCCTCAATTTGACAAATAATTTTTTATAAATCTCAATTTAGTAAATAATTTTAAAATTAGCATTATTTTGGTTAAATTTCTAGTTATTTCATTATGTAATAATTTAACTACATCACTATGAAAAAAATATACACCAAATCAAGAAATATGATGTTAAATTACTATAAAATAATTTTTCAAATTATATACTAATTTAACCACAAATTTCTTCTTATTTAAACATAGAATTCATGTGTAAAAATTGTACATGTATGTATCATTTGTCATTTAAAAATTACATAATTACACATGCTTATTAGATAAATACTTACCAACTAACGATAACAAGACACATGCCACCTGAAAGGCTGAAACTTACTTCAATTCAGCTTATTCCCTTCCCTAATTATGCTTATGTAAGAGTTGCTTATTATATTATTAACCATAGTAATAAAACTTGTAGGCTATAACCCATTTTTGACAGCTTTAAATTAAAGTCTAAGAGAGAGAGAGAGTGAGTTAGTGTAATTTTTAGAACAAAGAAATTTTCTCAGATGTATTTAAAGTTGATCTGATAAGAGATTAATAGAATTAACACAGAAGATTTTATTGACACGTACATCAGTCTTATTTGGAGCAGAATATGTCCACTAGCTTGTGTATTTTACTTTCATGATGTCAATTACCCTTTAAAAGGGTCTTTATTATTTTCCCCCTTTAAGTAGTAGTAGACTAGTAGTAGTATGTATATGTTATATGTATATGTACTACAGCCAATTACACTACATTGCATTATACTGTGACGGTGTGTGCCCTAATAATAATGTGATTCTGCAGAGTTAAGAAAAAGTTAATTAAAACTCTAATCCTAATGAAAGAAACATCCAATGCATTATTATGCACATAATGAAAATGGAAAAATGAAAGATGAGCAAATCAAAGGATGAGGGTGATCGTTGGAAAGATGCTAATCTAAAGGATGAGGGTGTTTGTGCTGTCCTTATGTTCTCTGTACGCTTCCTTTTTGTTTTATTATCTTAAAAATATCAATAATACTGATATTATTGTACGTTGCAAGCAGCAGTACCTTATAATTCAAGGTTAGGATTGTCATTTCGTTTTCAGGTGACCCTTTCAACTAAACTAAGGATATGTATTGGTTTAGGATTGTACGAGATTTTAAAAGACTTTTTTTGGGTAAAAAAGTTTGTTGGTATTCAATCAGGATTTTCTATCACTTAAAAAAAATTCACTAGTATTCAATCAAGATTTTCAAGACTTTAAAAAGAGTCTATTAAAATCCATTGGTATTTTTTTAGGATTTCCTAATACTTAAAAACAATCCATAGGTATTAAAAAATATAAGGATTTTAATGGATTCTTTTATTAGATGGATTTTGAGTGACTTTTTAGTAAAAAACAATCCATCAAACAATTCCATCAAAATTGAAAAGATTTCTAAAGGTGACTTTTCAAGTGTTTCATTCTCCATCAAGATTTCTAAAGGTGACCTTTCTTTCTCTCTCTCACCTATCATGTTCATCTCTGAAAAAAACTATGAATTAATGTTCTTTCAACTTTTTCTTTTAATATAAAAGAATACATACATGAAATAATATTAAAACATAGTACTTATTCAATATTTTTTAAATAATATTATTGATTTCTGAAAAATTATGTATGTATTCTTCGTACATATGAAATATTATTTTTAAAATATAAAAAATAATATGTATATATTATTGATCATATGGTTCAAGTTCTATTTATACTTACTCTACTCAGTGTATGTTTGGCTCAATTTCTTTATTTATTTATTTTGCCTTCTCTTCTTTTGGAGTAGTTGAGCAAGATACTTTTGCTTTTAGATCTCTTATTTAAATTTTTTTTACTTATAAAAGGCTTTTTAGGAAAGAAAAGCTCTAAAATATTTTTTGAAGAAATAACTTTTTACTTAAAGATAGATTTTGCTAAAAAAATAAAATTATATCAAACACGTTCTCTTTTTAATTTATTATCTACATGTTTGGGTTAAAATCAACTTTTAAGGTAGAAAAATATTATTTTTTGTGTTTCAATATTATTACAATACTAATAAAAATGTGTGGTTTGGTGTTACCATGCTGAAGGCTTGAATGTTCATCTTATTTGAACATATAATATGAGAAATAATTTTAACCTTTAACAATATACAATTTGAATTCCCTTAAACAACTCCTATTTTAATTTTTTTTTTTATCTAGATAGATGATAGACAAAAAAATATGACTTAAAATTTTACTAGATTAAGTCTTCTTTTAATATTTTTTTTCGCAAGACATATTTTATATTATTAAATTGAATTGATGTAGTGTAAATAAATCCATCTTATTTTATTAATTATTTAATATGGAGTGAGACTATTGTTATTCTAATATATCTATTGTCAATTATTTAAAATATTTTTTGATTTAAAATTATTTTTTAGGTGAAGAAATTAAAGTATAAATATAGATATAATTAAAATTATAAAATATGAGAAACAATAAATATATTGGAGTGGTAATAAATCACTAAAATGTTTAAATAATCAGCTTTATCATTGTTTAAAAACTCTTATTAATAATAAAATCGTTTAAGCTTCTGAGTGTTTTTTGTTATTAATAATAATAAACATTAAATATGTATTTTATAGATTTTATTCAAATTATTATAATAATTTATAAAAATGTTACATTCCCTTTATTTTTAGTTGATTTAAATTCATAACTTCTCATTTTAATTTTTAATGATTTCATATTTATAGGTAATATGAAACATCTCAATTTACTTTATGAGATCAGCTATTAAAATTTTTAAAAAAATATGCAATTTGATTATATATATTTTTTATATTATTATTGAAATCTATTTTAAATTTTAATAGGCTTATATTATAGATTTTACTTTTTAAAAAAAATCTTAAAATTAAAATAAAATTGTAGAAGGATATAAAATAATAATAATAATAATAATAAATAAATAAATAAAGTATTGGATGACAATCCGTGCAAACGGATATAATTGCTAGTTGATAGGTATAACTACATATATGTAGCGTGTGCAGAACTTGTATTAGCGTGTTCAGCACTGCATAACTTTCTTCGGAAAGAATATCGTTCAGGTGATTTTTCAATTGAATCTGTGGATGAGTATTCATCTTTAAAATTACCAGTTAATAAAGACCATAATATTGAGCCTATTATTCAAACTCAATAGTCAAAAGACGTTAATGCTTACAGTATAACTATAAATATGTGAACAAACGCTATGTAGGAGGACATAATAATATCGTGAATTAACTAAGTGTATTAGTTTTACTTTTATTTATCCCGATTTTTTTAAAATTATTTTTTGTGCGTTTTATCCTTTTTTTAAATTTGAATGTGTGCAAAAGAATCTTGAATTCTTATCATATGTAACAACTTCACGAAGTCTTGCATAGTTTATAAAGTCCAATACCAAAGTCCCGCAGAGTCTATAATACAAATTCATTAAAATCCTGACTTAAAACTTTTTGAAATTCTTGCGGAATCTTTAAAAGTCATGAAAATCCTATAAAATCTTTTAAAATCTACAAACTTTTTTTCAATTAAAAAATTCTTTTAAAATCCTAAACCAATACACCCATATAAGATTAACAAACATTATCGGCAATTCGGCGTCGTTTACAGTTGAAAAAAAGCATCAAAAGTCAAGTTTGCAGAGGTGTAAGCAACAGTTAGAAACAGCTATGGAGATTCTTTGCATTATTCAAAATGTAATATTACTAGTTCCACAAAATTGAAATACAGCATTTTCTCTTCAAATGCAGCTTAAGTATTTAAGGTACCTTTCTGTTTCTGGTACTATTTTCATTTTCTAACTCCATTTCCACCTCCACCGTCTCTCTCTGCTCTTTCCAGCTGCAATTGGCAACTCAAATCCAACCCTAAATGTTCGGGATCGCTCCGCTTTAACTCACCGACTTGCCCTTTCTTCTTCTCTTCCCATGGCTTAAGGTCAATCCCTTTCTCTCTCTCTCTCTTGTTCCATACATTCTCTTCCTTCAATTGTTTCCATTTTCACCTTCCAGCCCCTGATTGTCCCATACCTTTCTTTCTTAACTGTAAATCTAGTTCATCACTTGCCTTATTGGTCTTTTCTTTGTTCATTTGTTGCTCCTTTGTTGCTTTCCTTTTCTGATCTGGGTATTATCAGAATAAAATATTTCCATCAAATTTAAAGATCTTTGTTCTGTTTCCACTTTTGGGTGTGTTTTGAATTATAATTCCATACAATTGCAGGCAGGAAAAAAAAAACAAACAAACAAAAGGGGTTTTGGTTTTGGGCTTGTGTGTCATGATGAGGAGCTTGAATCAACACAGTGTTTGTGTTCTTAGATGTGTTCTGTGCTTGGTATTAGCTATTGAGCTTGTTCTAGCAGCGGATTTTAAGCCTACAGATAAGATTCTGCTGAATTGTGGCGGTCCTCCAGTTAGTTCTGATACTGATGGTCGTGAATGGACCACTGATATTGGTTCCAAGTTTGGTTCCTCGGTTGGAAATTCCAATTCAAACACATCGTCCGCGGCGACCCAAGACCCCGCCGTGCCTCAGGTGCCGTACATGACAGCACGTGTGTTTCGCGTGCCTTATACTTACTCTTTTCCAGTGGCCTCCGGCTGGAAATTCCTCCGGCTGTACTTTTATCCATCTTCTTATGCTGGCCTCAATGCTTCAAATGCCCTTTTTGCCGTGACAGCGCAGTCATACACCCTGCTTAGGAACTTCAGTGTTGCTCAGACCACCCTTGCTTTGAATTATGCCTACATTGTGAAGGAATACTCCATCTTTGTTGAAGATGGAACCTTGAATGTGACTTTCACTCCATCAACCAATGCCCCGAATGCGTTTGCATTTGTTAATGGGATTGAGGTTGTGTCCATGCCTGATATTTATACTTCAACGGATGGAACTACCATGATTGTGGGTACAAATTCTGCTTTCACAATTGACAACAGCACAACACTAGAGAATCTTTATAGGTTAAATGTGGGCGGGAATGATATCTCGCCCTCTCATGATACTGTTATGTTTAGGTCGTGGTCTGATGATTTGCCCTTCATCTTCGGGTCTGCGTTTGGAGTTACAGAACCTGCTGATTCCAAAGTGAAGTTTGAGTATCCTCCGAACACGCCGAATTATATTGCTCCATCTGATGTATACACTACAGCCAGAACAATGGGCCCAAATGCCAATATCAATGTGAATTACAACTTGACTTGGATATTTGCCATTGATTCTGGGTTTTCGTATCTCGTGAGACTCCATTTTTGTGAGGGATCAACAAACATAACCAAGAATAATCAGAGAGTGTTTGATATATTCCTCAATAACCAAACTGCTGAGCCTGGGGCTGATGTTATTGCCTGGGCAAATGAGTTTGGCCTTGCACATGCAAATGGGGTTCCAGTGCATAAAGATTACGTTGTATTTGTTCCAAACGGGGAACCACGGCAGGACCTGTGGCTTGAACTGCATCCAGATACATCTACTAAACCGCAGTATTTCGATGCAATCTTGAATGGGGTGGAGATTTTCAAAATTAGTGACGATAAAAGTAATCTGGCCGGGACAAATCCAATTCCCCCTCCTATGCAAGACTTAATCGACCCCTCATTAGCTAGGTCATCAAGTCATGGTAAGTCAAAGAATCATACAGGAATAATTGCTGGAGGTGTTGTTGGAGGAGTGGTTTTATTACTTGTGATTGGGCTGTTTGCTTTTGCTGCATCACGCCGCCATAGGCATGGAAAAGATTCTAGTGCAAGTGAAGGGCCATCTGGCTGGCTTCCACTTTCTCTTTATGGTAATTCACACTCTGCAGCTTCTGCCAAGACCAACACAACAGGAAGTTACGCATCCTCTCTCCCATCAAACCTTTGTCGTCATTTCTCATTTGCCGAAATCAAGGCCGCCACAAACAACTTTGACGAGGCTTTGCTTCTTGGTGTTGGAGGGTTTGGTAAGGTTTACAAGGGAGAAATTGATGGTGGAGCGACCAAAGTAGCAATTAAGCGTGGGAATCCGCTATCCGAGCAGGGTGTACATGAGTTCCAAACTGAGATTGAAATGCTTTCCAAACTTCGCCATCGCCACCTTGTGTCACTGATTGGCTACTGTGAAGAAAACACTGAAATGATCCTTGTCTATGATCACATGGCCTATGGAACGCTCAGAGAGCATCTGCACAAGACACAGAAACCTCCACTGCCATGGAAGCAAAGGTTTGAGATATGCATTGGAGCTGCTCGAGGTCTACACTATCTACACACTGGTGCCAAACACACTATCATCCACCGTGACGTGAAGACGACTAACATTTTACTCGATGAGAAGTGGGTAGCCAAGGTTTCTGATTTTGGATTGTCAAAAACAGGCCCAACATTGGATAATACCCACGTAAGTACTGTAGTAAAGGGTAGTTTCGGGTACTTGGATCCAGAATACTTCAGGAGGCAGCAACTGACAGACAAATCTGATGTGTACTCATTTGGCGTTGTTCTCTTTGAGATATTGTGCGCTCGCCCCGCTTTGAACCCAACCCTTCCTAAGGAGCAAGTGAGTCTGGCTGAGTGGGCAGCTCATTGCTACGAGAAAGGCATTCTTGACCAAATCATTGATCCTTACCTTAAGGGCAAGATAGCTCCAGAATGCTTCAAGAAGTTCGCTGAGACTGCAATGAAGTGCGTGGCTGACCAGGGCAGTGAAAGGCCATCCATGGGTGATGTCTTGTGGAACCTTGAATTCGCTTTGCAGCTGCAAGAAAGCGCAGAGGAGAGTGGTAACTGCTTTGGCGGAATCAACAGCAAGGAGGAACCATTATATTCGGATTCAAAAGGGAAGAAAGACCCAGAGGGTTATGATGGCAATGTGACTGACTCCAGAAGCAGTGGCATTTCAATGAGCATTGGTGGTAGAAGCTTGGCTAGTGAAGACTCTGATGGATTAACACCTAGTGCAGTGTTTTCCCAGATCATGAATCCAAAAGGGCGTTAAGGTCATGTTAGTAACTACAGTCGCTCAAGTTCAGTTAGTGAAATTTGAATTTCACTTGTTATTAATTTTCCTAATATCATCATCAATTCATTATTATTTATTATTATTATTCCTTTGTCTTGTCTTTTCTGATTATTATAATTTTGTAAGTTGTAATTGTAATGAGGTTGTGATCTGAATGTTTGGAAACCCCTCCCATCCCTCCACCATTGATAAGACATGCATACAATGATTACATGTGTGTGATCTGGTATCGGATTTGAGCCTATTCATAGATGTCAATTCTTGCGAACTCTATGCCTCAAGTGGCTAATCCTGAGCATGAGGGAGGAGTGTGTTATAGTCTCAGGTCAATTAGAAATATCTTAAAGTAAAATATATATACATTGAAGATTAACTACTCATATGCTTGAACATGTTTTGTAGGATTAGTTGTCTGATAATAACAAAATAAAGAAAGTGTGTCTCACTCAATCATGCACGTCAACAGGGTAGTTACTAGTTACTAGGGCTAATTTTAGTATACAGTGAAATGGATACTTTTTTTCTTTTGGTCCAGTGTGAAATGGATACCTTGATTCTTGACCTTATGTTCTAGAACGCGTTATTATATGTGTGGTGATCCCTGTTAATGGGGTCTATTTTGAATTTTGTCCTTAAATTAAAACTGTGTACCCCACTATATCGCCAACCATTAACAATTTAAGGGTAGGAGAGGACGGGAGAATCTCTCTTCTGTAAAAGCAGATCCTTTATCCTTTATTGTTTATTTTTGTAATAATTTTGATTTGAGTTCTTTCATTGATATTGATGTGAGTCAACCTTAATTTGAAGGGTATAGTGTTAGTGGGGAACAAATACTAAATATTACCAATTATCAAATCTATAAATTAAATAGGAGAATGAGCAATTTCCAGAGGAGGAAGAGAATTTATTTTTCAACGTTTGCTTGTATGTTATGTAATTTTATTTTATTTTGACAAGTTGTATATGTATTACTCCCTCCATTCTTATTTATAAGTTACCTCCTAGAAATATTTGGTATTCCTATTTATAAGTCATTTTTTAAAATATGTAAAACATTAAATAATTTTTTCTTTATATACCCTTGTTGTATTTAATGAGTTTACAATTTACAACAATAGTGTCAACCAATAAAATAATTTCATTTAAAATAACTAAAAAAAATAATTCCATTTAAAGTGGATAGAGAATGTGAGGAGAGAGATTTGTATAACCAATAAAGATTAAATAAGGGTAATGTTGGAAAGTCAACATGAATTTTGCTTAATTCAATATCACCAATTAGTTTTAACTATTTTTTTTAATATGTGTGAATTAGTTAGAAGTAACTTATAAATAAGAAGTAATAAATAAGAACATAGGGAGTATCATTATGCATATCATTACATGACAACCTAAATGGCACTGTGAGGTAGACACTTGTTCCAGGGGAGCCACTATTTACACCACAAACTTTTCAAAACACACCTCACATTATTATTTTTTTTCCCAAAATTACCCTTCAACCGGAAATAAATATCTGATCCTAACTGGAAATAAATATTCAGGCGAATTCGGATTATAATTTCCGGTTAGTCTGGATACCATGATATTCACCCCAACCGGATAATAATGTATGTTCCCAATCGGAAATTATTTTCCGGATGACTCTGGATATGAAAATCCGGTTGGATACTATACTTAAAAGCGCACAAAATGTTATTTTGTTCTAACCGGATTTGAAAATCCGATTCCAGCCATATATTATTATCCGGTTAGGATCAAATATTATATTTGATCAAAATTTTATTATCTTGTTGAATTGAAAATTTATATTTCAATTTTCATCGAACTTTAGTAATATGTTAGCTAAATCTATGATAAAATTATGTGATATGGATTTACCATCTCTAATATGTAAAAATTACAATATTATTTATTAAAAACTTCAATAATTCACTATAACATAATTATATTTCTTACATAATACAAACTAATATAATACAAACCTTATATAATTCATTATAAAAAAAACCAAATTAATATAATACAAAACTTTATATCCTAATAATATAGAGAAATAATATTCTAATAAATTATAAAATTACTTTTTTTTATATCATAAATTAATATTATAATTTTTCAAATACTTTTTTTGTGCAATTAATTTTTTCAACAAAATCAAAATAAGTAAAATATTATTTTTTTAAAAAAATACCAACCGGAAAATAATATCCAGTTCCATCTGGAAAATAATATCTGGTTTCATCCGAAAAATAACATTCGGTTCCATCTAGAAAATCATATCCGGTTTCGCCTGGATATTTATTTCCGGTTTGAGGGCAATTTTGGAAAAAAAAGAATAGCGTGCGGTATATTTTGAGAATTGTATGGTGTGAACAGTGACTATCCTATTCTATGGGGATCTATGAAAGAGAAGGAATAAAAGGACGAGAAAGGGTCCATTTTGATTCATGAACGTGACACTTCCAACTAACTTCTATCCTCACTTGACTTAATTCTTAAAAAAAAAAAATCTATCAATTGGGCCTTTGGCCCCGTTATGAATAAAAAAAATAAAAAAAAATCCATCAATTTAGTTTTTAAAAAAATTATTTATAATTAATTTAGTCTTTTAAAAATTTTTGTCACCAAATCAATTCTTTAAAAATTTGTTAAGTGCATTTTGAGGGATTAACTTAGTCCTGTGTTTTAAATTTTTGAAAAACTAATTTAATAATATTTTAATTCTATAAAGACTAATTTGATTTTAATTTTGTTTGGAAGATCAAGCTGGTCAAGCAGTGCGAACGAAATTAGTCTCATCATAAAGATGGAAAAATTCGTAGTTATACAAAAAAAATCAATAACCAATAAATCTGTATTCTTTAGATACATAATTAATGTTTTTCTCTTTTAATATGTATTGATTTACTGTTTTTATATCGCATTTTAGTTTATATTAATCATAAACTAGATATGTACGAGCACATTGTGTAAGTGAATTAATCATTATATTATAAGTTATCTTGGTAAGAATTTTTTAAATGAAAATAAATTTATGTAAAATGACGTTAATTCAACAATTAATTTTAAAATAAATTATATTAGTACACATGAATTATTAGATGAAAATATTTTTTAATTTATATAAGAATGAATGATAGTATTATTAAAATGCAAGTTTAGAATTTACATTTATGTTTTTCTTTGGTTTACTATGATTTTTGTTAAATATATCTTCTAGTATAGTAGTTGCAAAGTAGCTTAATGCCTTAATATATAGAATACTTTTTGTATCTTTCAATATGGTGGCTTTTGACTTGTACTATTTTAGTTTGGTAAAAACAAATTTAAATGTGAAAAAGCAAATATAACATTCGATTTAATATATTTTATTTTATTATGGAATCATTGTGAAAAAAATGATAATGCACTTATGTCTCTCGTTTGATATAATTGAATTTAGATCTACTAAATATTTTTCTTATATTTAAAAATAATTTAACATATTATAAACTCTTGTTATAATTTAATGATGGTACATCATACTGATTTTAATGGCCCCCAACCTTTGTTAAATATATCTTCTTTATTGTCATGATGTGATTTATCAATTACATGTATATTAATCTTTTCATAAGAGCTTTTTCTTTACAAGATAAATTATATTTTATTGGCTTGTAATTTGATTGCATCATAGTTGAAGAGTATGAATGTTTTAGAATTACTATTATAAAAGGTTTTATTTTCTCGTATAAATGACATGCGATAATTAAAAAGAGTTAAACATATGAAATTAATATTGTAAAGGGAAGTTTCGGCCTTTGGGGCACAAAAATAGCTAAAATACTTCTAAAAGTGTCATATAGGTTAATAAAATAATGTGATAAGGAGGTATAAAACAAGAGTAGTGATTGGTACATACTATTGCATATAACAAATTTATAATGAGTTTTGAGGTTAAATACAAAAAATATGTGGTTAAACTAGTACATGAATTAGTTAATTATTATTTAGTAACTTAATCATATTTTTTTTTATTTTCAATCATATATGTATACTCGATTTTATGATTAAATGTAAAGAAATACATGATTAAATTAGTACATAAATAAATTAATTGTTATCAATTTAACCATATTTTTTTTATTTATATAATTAAATTATTAATAACAATTAATCAATTCATTTATGTATTAATTTAATTACGTATTGTTTTGTATTTAACCATAAAATTAATTATAAATGAATTGTATATAGCGTTAACGTGCACTGAACATTTTAATTTGTGTCTTAATATTATAAATAGATAAATAGATAGATTATAGTTAGATAGATAATAATGTAATGGCAGGGTGGTGTTGATGAAAGCAGCTTGGTAATGGGGCTTCTTCACAATCACCCCACGGCGCTGAAATGGTCTTCTTCCATCTCCTCCTCCACATCGCTCATTACTCCTTCAACAACAACGACGGACAAAAACAAGAAGAGGAACCACCACCACAGCGATGCTCCTCTTCGTTTTCGCATCGAATCCTTGAAGCGGTGTTCGAAAGCGGCATCTACGGGGCTCCAGAAGGACCCGAGGAAGGACCTTTCTCGCATTCTCCGAACTGAAGCCGCTATCAGAGGTGTCGAGAACAAAGCCAAGTCCTGGAAGCACAAACAGCTCTGGCCTAAACCTGTTCTCGAAGCTTTGGATGACGCCATCAGAGGCTGTCGATGGGACACTGCTCTCCAGGTCGCTCCCATTTTCCCATTTTCTTTTTTTGTTTCTTTCTGTGGAATTTTCGTTTTCTTTTTTCCCGTGAAATTTTGTCGGTGTTTTTATTTCTTCTGTTTATTAGGTGGATGGTAAAGTGATGAGGTGATTGGGAACTCGAAAGATTGTTTCGATAACAGCTCAGTTAGTCACTTATAAGTTATTGTCTAATCTCAAATTAGAACTTATTCACAGTAGGAATATAAAGTTATTTGAATAAGTTTAAACGAAATAAGTTGAAGACAATTTATAGTTAGTTACTTAATTATAAGCTGCACACTAGCTCTTCCAGACACCATTTTTGGTCCTTTTTCTATTTTTTTGAGCATGCATTCTCCTCAATTTTCGTTTCCTCTTTGACTCATGGTTCTGTTTTTTTTTTTAGTAATAAAAAGTTTAGTTAAGGGGCGGCCTACCCCATCTAAGGCCAGAGCATATCACCAACTTCAGTGAGGATTTATAGTGGAATTTACGGATCGCCTACCGACTGGAGCTAAATTTAACGAGATGGGACACGAACTCGTGGTTCTGTTGCTAGCATGATTAGTTTTAATTATTATTTTTTATTTAATTTATTCATTATTATTATTTTTAGGGGTGGAGGGTAAGATGATGGGGAGTGAGTGGACTAGACACTTATTATATGTTTGAACTATAGTTTTCACATCTTAAACCTTACTTTCGAGAGAGAGTGCAAGCGGAGTCTTATTCATAAATCATAACCAATATGGTTGGTGAAATCATAATTGAGTTGTGTGTAAACATGATTTTGGATCTCCAAGCATGGTCTGGGTGGATGTGAAGAGAACTTGCTTTTTCTTTAAGTTACATGATTTGCAAGTATAATCGGAATACACCCTAAGGCTTCTATAAACATGAGTGGAACAGTTTTTTGGATTAGTTTTGTCTGAAATTGAAATAGGAGTAATTTATGTTGCAGATTTTTGCACTTCTTCGTAAGCAACACTGGTATGAACCAAGATGCCAAACATATGCAAAGGTGTTAATGATGCTTGGCAAGTGCAGGCAGCCTGAAGAGGCTGGTAGGCTCTTTGAGATCATGTTGTCTGAAGGGCTCAAACCCACTGTTGATGTCTTCACTGCTCTTGTAAGTGCTTATGGTCAAAGTGGTCTCCTTCATCAGGCATTTTCTACTGTTGAAGACATGAAATCGGTTGTTGACTGCAAACCAGATGTATATACATATTCTATTCTTATTAGTTGCTGTGCAAAATTTCATCGTTTTGATTTAATTGAGAAAGTTCTCGTGGAAATGTTGTATTTGGGCATCAAATGTAACACTGTGACTTATAACTCCATAATCAATGGATATGGTAAGGCTGGCATGTTTGAACACATGGAGAAATCGTTGACAGATATGATTGAAAATGGAAACTGCCATCCAGATGTTTTCACGTTGAATTCTTCTATAGGAGCATATGGAAATGGTGGGCAAATTGATAAGATGGAGAAGTGGTATGATGAATTTCAGCTAATGGGCATAAAGCCAGACATAAAAACATTCAATATGATGATAAAGTTCTATGGGAAAGCAGGCATGTATGAGAAGATGAAGTCTGTGATGGATTTCATGGTGAGGAGATTTTTCACTCCAACAATTGTTACATATAATACAGTTATTGAGGTTTTTGGCAAAGCTGGAGAGATTGAGAAGATGGATAAACACTTTAAGAAAATGAAGCATCTAGGAGTGAAGCCTAATTCTGTAACTTATTGCTCGCTTGTCAATGCATATAGCAAAGCCAAGCGTATTGACAAAATTGACTCAATTATGAGGCATGTTGCAAATTCTGACGTAGTATTGGATACTCCCTTCTTTAATTGCATAATCAGTGCCTATGGTAAGGCTGGTGACTTAAAAAAGATGGGCCAGTTATTCATGGCCATGAGAGAAAGAAAATGTGAACCTGATGGCATCACTTTCGCTTGCATGATCCAAGCTTATAATGCTCAAGGCATGACTGAGGCTGCTCAAAAGTTAGAAAGCATGATGATTACTGCCAAAGATAGCTTTGGTACGCTGCAGTTTGTGCCACGCTTTTTGGTTCAACTTATATGTTTCGGTCTTAATGTTCTTGGTAGGAAATGTCCCGTATTAATAATGCCTTCAATAGTCAAGTCTTTTTCTTTTCCTTCTATTCTCCTGTAGCACCCTCTGCAATTTAGATCATCATTTAGGCATTAGGAAGGCATAAATACAACCTGCATTCAAGTGTGTTGAGATCTCACATCAACTTCGAATATGGTCATGAGCTAGTTCTTAGGGTTGAGTTAGGACTTAGGTCCAAGCCATTTCTAATGTACTATCAGAGCATATCTGACTTTTATATCAGGTACCACTCCCACTCACAGATGTCTGAGGAGGTGTTAGAGTCCCACATTGATTAGATATATGCCAAGGTAGTCTTTATAAGGCCTTGGACATCCCTTGGGCTAGTTTTTGGAGGGATTTATGCCCAAGACATTTCTAATAATCACGAATAGCTACTCCAAATTTTTCTTTCACTCGTTGATTCCCTTTTCCCATTGATCTAACTAAATGTTTGATTAACAGGTACTAAGTTGATTGGATGCTAGCAGTGATATTTGTGATTGCAGACTTCACTATTCCAGCCAACGTTTTCTGTGGCGATCTTAATTGGAAATATTTGAGAACCTTAGTAGGTAAACATAGATTTTTCAAAACTACACATTTATTTTGGGGATGTCTTTCTTACCTATCAATTCAAAAGCTATTTACTCTATTGTTTTCATGAACATATAGCTTATCACTTTCATGCAGAGTAGTTGGATAAAAAAAAATATAAAACTGCTGGCCCGTAAGTGATACACATACACTCATAAATTATACTGTGCTTGTTCTTCTTTGACACATGTGACTTTGGATGAAATTCTTTCTAATGAAGATTTTCGGCATGGTGTATTTTAGAAGAATTGCATTTTAAAAGCATTGTTCTCATTAAATCCTCTTTTCCCTTCTTACAGATCCTTACATTCTGCTATGCCAAAAGTTCATTTGGAAATAGAAACGTATGAAACCTTTAGTATGAAATTTACCTGTCATTTCCAAGACAATTTGAAGTCATGAAATGTACTTCAAAAACTATGCAACACTGTCAAACAGCTCCGCAAGGTCATACAAGGGTTACCGGTGATTGAGATCAAAAGTTTTGAGAACTTCTAATGCCATTTGATCCCTTATCAAAACCAGCCAAATCCCTTACCATTCTCATCCACTTTTTGCTTTTCTGCTGCATAATTGCCTTGCACTGAGAAAATCTTGCAAAATGTTCTGGACTGGACTTTGTGCTGTGCCCAAAAGCTCGATAGCCCATCACCTGAAGGCCAAAAATCAAACCAGTAGCTCATATTCCATATCCAGTGGCAGTTACAAAAAGGGCATGATTTCATCCCTAATTCTCCCCCAATTCATAAGGAATTAATTCCCATGATTGTACACTTAAAGGGACATTATGGACATTAGAGGCACAAATCCAGTCTGCAAAACAGCCATAGTTGCACCATTATAGACATGGTATAGGTAAAGGATCATATATCAAACACATTATTCTAAACAAGTAGAATGCCAATTTCAGTGTTGGACTACAGGTAAGGATAAAATCTATATAGAGCGTGGGGCAATAGCTTCAACATTTATAGTCTTGAACAGAAAACAGCTTTAATGTTTTTTTGTAGCATAGCTTTTCTAATGCTTCAGTGCCAAGCATCTTCGATTTTAAAGGATGACAAAGTTTTCTGTCTCATCATTTACACTGAAAATTTTCACAATAAATGTGTTTGAATTAGCTTATTTTTTAAAAAATAATCGTTTATTTTCATAAGTTATGTGAAAAAGCTTTTGAGAAATAAGCAATGATTTCCCTAAAAAGATTTTCCAAACATGCACTGACTGTTTCACTTAGTTTTATCATATGCCAAACATAGCCTTTACGGATAAATTTTTAGATTCTTTAATGCTTGTTTTGAAGTAGTTAAATCATTGCTCCCACTGAATGCTTGTGTACCTTATTTTAGGAAATGGTTTCTTTTCTCCTGTGTGTCAAATGCATCTTGTTTCCAATGTGATCTGAACTAATGCAATGGAGTTATTGTGGTTTATATGATTATATCAGTTGTGTGCATCGTTTCCCATCAACTTTGTTTGGTGAATTTGAAAATTTTCATGTGCAGGTAATCTATATAGTTCTGACAAAGATAATAACAATGGATATTGTCTGAAGATTAGCATCAACCGATGGAATGGGAACTGGTGAATCAATAGGAAGGCGAAGTTGCTAACTTCCGTTGCAGCTGGAAGATGTGGCAAAGATGCGACCGACGACTCAGGGAATCACCATGGATGAGCTAGGGCCTAGGGAAAAAACTAAGGATAGTGGCTAGAAGGTTAAGGAATGAGTAAATTAGGTTTAGGTTCTATATTTATTGTTAAAGGATAGAATGAATAATTTTTTGATATAATATAAGAAGTGTGCGTGTGTAGAGTGGTTGGTTGGGTACGCTAGTATTCGTAGGTAAATACCCAGACGCAAAACTCATTTTAACGAGTAAATCTTCTCCTCTTTGTAGATGTTTGAATCTAGATGCCATTCCTATTTTGTATCTCATGTCATGTGTACTCTTATGTATTCTTTGGTAGTTTTCTTAAGGGTTGCAAAGCTAATATTTATTGAGCTTATAAAAATTTAAATTAATGAGAATAGCTGTTATGTCATATATGTCGTATATGTATTTATTTTTTTAAAGTTTAACAAGAGTATTTCTTGGTTGATATGTTTATATATATGCCTTTTTTTTATCACTTCAGTATAAATTAAAAGCCTTTTTATTGAAAAATATGTATTAAAAACTAGTTATCCAAATATGTTGGGGCATAATATTTTTTTTACCCTTTTTATTAATGTTGTTTAAAAAAACATCATGCGTCATTCATCAGAATTTGAGAAAAATATTAAAAGATAAAACTTGAACATAGACGTATAAAAAAATGAGGAAATAAAAGTTTTTGAAAAAAATCAAGGGTCGAAAATTAATCTTTGAAATTAAAACTATAATTAATTCTTATATTGAAAGATAGATTGATTCGGTTTAGATTATACAACTTAAAAAAAAATGGAATTTTTGCATCCAAACTTTAGTATTAAAAATTTAAATGTTATTTTTGTGAATCTAGTAACTCAAATATATAATACGCAATTAGGCATATTGACATAGGTAAATTCCTACCAAGAATAATGGTTGGAACTTTAAAATTGACATTAATTACTAAAACAAACTTAATTACACTAAAAAATAATCAGAGAATATCTGAAAAATCAAAACCAAAAACATATGTACATAAAAAAAAAACCAAAAACACATGCAATATGCAAATTAAGTAACAATAGTAGCAGCTCAATAATCCGTTTACAGCGGTTAATGCATCAACCTGAAGTCTGAACATGAAGATGCTTACCCCTGTAATTTTTAACTTTTTCTTTTGGTAAACTTTTTTAACTTTTTAACCCGTAGTTCTCGAGTACTACCTATTGGATGTAGGGACAAAATAATGACATTGATTAAGATTAAGATGTAGTACAATTCAATGGATAATCATATATAACACAATTAATTAATTAAAATATAATAATAAGTTCGAACTAGAGAGAGATAGGCATGAACTTCAAAAAACGAAAAAACATAGGCATGAATATGATTACTTTGTTTCGGTAAGAATCATAGTTGTATTGTATAGTCGATGACTCACTGGTTCTATTCTGGTGAAGAAGAATGTTGAATTTCAAGTCTCTGTTTCTGATTCTGATTCTATCGTTTTCACTGCCCGCGGCATTTTCCAAGTTTGAAGCTATCGAACCTTTGCTTCAGCGCTTGGACTCCAAAAGGGGACCTCCGTCGGTGCAAGAAGCCGCAGCCAGAGGAGTTCTCAACAGATTGCTTCCTACCCATTTCTCCAGTTTTGAATTCAAGATAGTTTCTAAGGTATTTTCCCCTTTCCTTTCTGAGTTGCATCTTTTGGATTCAATACACGTTTGACTTTTTGTTCTGCTTTGCCATTTCTTAATGTTACTTAAATTTTAGTATTTACTTTATATGTACCGATTGATTTGTTCAGATGGCCTGTTCCGTTGACCAGATAGTACCTAACCTGTTTTTTCCAAATGTTTAATTAGTAATAATCTAATAATTCTGTAGGTACTAAGTAGTATTGAGTTTCTGATGCAAAGTAGGAAGGGGAAATATTTTTTCTTTATTGTCCCCGGTACTTCTTTAGCTGACATTTTATGTTACTTGTAAGCTATGTTGCATATCATAATCCATTTAGTCAATCTAATAGTCTTGTCACTTGTGACAGTCATTTTGCATGCTTATTTTGTTGGAAGCAGCAATGCTATTGCTATCTTGTGATCCAAAGTAGCTATTGTTATTTGTTAGGTTTTTTTTATTTATATTTAATTCCATTTGATGCTTTCACCTAACTATACTGTTAGCATCTTCACATATTTTTTTTAAAATTATGATTTTTACGATTTTCAGGATGTCTGTGGTGGAGATAATTGTTTCCTGATAAACAATTACAAGAAGTCAAGCCAGAATGGGCCTGATATCATGTATGTCAATTGAAATTTTTGCTGCAGATCATGATTAATATTCCATTATTTCTTTGTTATTCCTTTTGAGTCCTGAATTTTCTTTAAATTTATGAAATTCTTGAATTTCGTTTGTTTAGGACTTTTTTTTTTTTCCGTTGTCTCTCTCGCATTTCATGTATTTGAAGTTTAAACTTGATATCATGTAGAAAATACTAATGAATTTCCTGATCATGTCGTTTGAAAATCTTAAATTGGTCAAGTGCATTTTATTCTGCATATCTTGTCATATGAAAATTCTGGCATTTTATTGTGGTTTAATTATACAAAAGTTTTCTTTGGGTGATTCAATTTTCCACTGCCATTAGTTATCTATCTGCTCATGGAAATGATCACTTCACCGGTTCGTCTTTCTCCTCTAATATTATCTGATACTGTCATGTATATATGCTTCTCAGCATTAGAGGAACCACGGCTGTCGAGATTACATCTGGCCTCCATTGGTATCTTAAATATTGGTGCGGTGCTCATGTCTCATGGGATAAGACCGGTGGCGTTCAGATTGCTTCAATCCCTGAGCGAGGATCACTACCCCTTTTGAAAGAAGAAGGACTGAAGATTAAACGTCCTGTTCCATGGAACTATTACCAAAATGTTGTGACTTCAAGTTGTGAGTACCAAAGTTGGCTTTCCCTAGAACAAGACATTTCTCTCACATTTTTCTGCAATGCACCACTGTCTGAGAATTTTAACTGGTTTAGTTCATTAGCTGACATGTGCCAATTGTTGAAACTTTGCTCTGAGAGTGGAGGATAATCTTGTTATTAATCATTCCAAATAGTTTGGATTAATTACCATTGCATAATGGAAAATTATCGATTAATAAGTCCTAGGCTTGATTTGATAGGGAAAATAACCTACTTTCGCAAAACAAAAATGCATGACATTCTTAAGGTCAAATGGGTTGCGTATATGAAACTGTCAGTTAAGAAGAAGATCTTAGACTTACCTATCAAATTCAATGGAGATTTACAAAAATTGAAAGCAAGCTCAATTTTAAGACATTGCTCACTGTCCTTTTCAATAACTAATATGATTAAACATCCCAGTATTCTTTCTTTAGTTAAACATGATACTATCAAATAGGGTGAATCAGTCTTCCCATGTCTGCCTTACTGATCCATAGCTAAACGTAAATGAAATATTGGATTTTCAATTGATATGCTTTTCTCGCAAAGGGAGTTGGGTGCCATTACAGGGGGCATTAGCTAAATACTAGGCAACATACATATGTGGCAAGTGCAACCTGTTGCATCATCTGTCTAAGGTTATGTGATATCATGTTCTTTCGGTTCTTTGCAGATTCATATGTTTGGTGGGACTGGGGAAGGTGGGAAAAAGAAATAGACTGGATGGCACTTCAGGGGGTGAACCTGCCCTTGGCTTTTACTGGGCAGGAAGCAATCTGGCAAAAGGTTTTTAAGGTGAAGTGCTATTTACACTCGTTTTCTTTGTTCTATTTTCTGATCTAGTTCTATCACTCTTCCACTGACTTTGAAGACACAGTTGTTGATGGAACCATTGCCTGATCTGCTACCAAACTTAGATGCAATCTTTCATTCTTATTGGTGGCATTTATTTTGATGAAAACATGTATAAGATTTTTTTGCTCTTTCAATACAATTTGACTAGTATCTTCTAACTGTAGGACTTTAATATTAGTTCAGAAGATTTGAATAATTTCTTTGGTGGACCTGCTTTCCTTGCTTGGGCTCGCATGGGAAATTTACATGGGTATGTATAAGCAGTATTTATACCCTGTTATTTTTTCTCAATCTATGTAGAAATCCAAGGAAATGGTCATGCAAATCGAGTAATATTTTTGTTTCATGTTCATTACTCGTTCATATTTCTTCTTGTAAGCTCAATGCCCTTTCGGTGGGAGAAAAAAAACACTAGTGATGGCCGGTTTTGTTCACCTGAATAAATGGCATGAACTTTTCCTTCCTAATCTCTATATTAAAAAAAGAAGACTATAAAGAATAAGGAAACAGAAAGGAATGAACAAAGTGCATTTATTACTAATCGATTGGATCCCTATACTTAAGGGATTGGAGTCAAAATTCAACAAGTAACAACACTTCTCATTTTGTATCATTTTTGTATGATATTGAACAAAAAGTAAATGGTTATGTTTTACGTGCTTTGGTTTCTAATTAGATTTATCTGTTCACAGCTGGGGTGGGCCTTTATCTCAAAATTGGTTAGATCAACAATTGAACTTACAGAAACAAATAATCTCTCGAATGCTGGAACTAGGAATGACTCCAGGTATACTTGGACCGTAAAAAAAAGTTAGATTTGTTTTATGTTTTTATGAGTTTCATTCTATTTGATACCAACACATTATATATATTTCCTTCGTGGTTTTCTCTTAATCACCCTGATTAAAAAGGGGAGAGTGGTTTTTCAGTCTTGAATTTGTTTGCAACATCTTCTAAATGTAACGCTAACATTAAGTTTCTATTTTCTAGTTCTGCCGTCCTTCTCTGGAAATGTTCCAGCTGCTTTGAAGAAGATATTCCCTTCAGCAAAAATAAGTAGACTTGGTGACTGGTATTTCTTTTCTCTTTTATAAGATTGTTTATTTCACTGGAAATTCATGTTTTGATGTTAACTTCATTGCAGCATTCATTGCATAACTTTTTGTATATCTTGGATGAAGAATTCCGAACAAGCATTTGTATTTGGCACGTTTTAGATTTGTTGTTCATATTCCAGTATAGACATTCTTTTTGGGTTTTAAAAGCTTCATGTCCCTTGTGTTTACCATCTGAAGTGTCTCATTATTATTCTTCCAGGAACACTGTTGATGGTGATCCTCGCTGGTGCTGTACATACCTTCTTGATCCCTCTGATCCTCTATTCATTGAAATTGGGGCAGCTTTTATCCAGAAACAAATCAAAGGTGTGCTTACTTTTTCTTTTTCTTCTCTTTCTTATGAGCACCCTGTTGGGAATGGTTTATACTGCAATTGTGTTTACCAGAGAAAGAAAAGAGGCATGGGAGGAAGAGGCAGCCCTTTCTTTTTCTCCTTTTGTACTTTTTAAGAATGCCTTGGTATCAAACTGCTAGCCTTTGGTGATGGCGCTAATCTTTTTTATGTTTCTCCCTATTTCTTCCCTTCACTATCTATCTCAATTTTGAAATATTGTCTTTATTACTTTTTTCATTTTACAGAATATGGAGATGTGACAGACATTTACAACTGGTAGATTCACTTATCCTTCATACTTTACATATATTTTTTTTCTTGGATGATCTGTAGCATGTTTGACAATGCTTTTTTATTTAAGAACTTTTCTTTTCCGTCAGCTCTTTCAGGAAGCTGGCAAAAATAAGTGGTTATATCTCCAAAATGGGTCGTAAACACGCAATTGTTTGCAAGTGGATGATCTACCATATTAATCTGTTGCTCCAATTTTTTTTTAACTAGTTAGGAACAAGTTATCTGTAAGTTACGATGGGCCAATTGATGAATTAGGAGCTTAGGACGGTGATATATTACTTGGTTAACAACAAAAAGGACCCGGTATTTGGAAAGTGTACTCTAGGAGAGGTAGGAGAGGAGCTGAGCAAGTAAGTCTGAAGAAGTGGCATTCTCTTATCTTGGTAGTGGGGTACGTCGTGTACGGGGAGAGAATCCTTTTTTTTTTCTTCTTTTTGACAGAGGATTTCCATTCTCGGAGGAGCCTAGTGCTAGTATTGCCTTGTAAGCTCTGTGAGCTTTTCCTTCCTTTTTTAATGATATTCAGAATATCGGTGTTGTTTCTTTGGATTCTTATCACAATCATAAACGGGTTGGTATGTTTACTTTTTATTGAATTGTATTAACCTGAACCACATGCATAAAATGTTGTAACTGGACTGGAGTGAGTCGATATTCTTGATTACCTTGGTAGATGACATGCATGTTATCTCATTGACTGCAGTGACACATTTAATGAGAACTCCCCGCCTACCAGTGATCCAGCATATATATCAACTCTTGGAGCTGCAGTATACAAAGGCATTACCAAAGGTGACAAGGATGCTGTGTGGTTAATGCAAGTATGCTTCAGTTGACTCTGAATCTTTCCATTTTCTGTTTTATTTCTTATATACCATATATTCTCCAAATTCATATTCTCTTTATAAGCATCTCAATTCCTGAAACAGCTTCTCTGCTGTGAGTTTGTATGAAAGGTACATAAGTAAGGATCTATCTACTGGATTTAAGAGGATTTGAGTCAAGATTAATTTTTTTTAGTGATCTTTAAATAAGCATCTCATTTTTGTAGTGATTTTTAACTGACAGATATAGATGATTTTTCAGGGCTGGCTCTTCTACTCTGACTCATCATTTTGGAAGCCTCCTCAAATGAAAGTAAGGAACTTAAAGAAACTGGATATCTTCTGTCTTGAGTATTTATTCACTTTTTTAGCCACTGGCTGGATCATAGCACCACATAGAGATCCTTTCCATTTTGTTAATTTTACGTATCAATCCCTACCATTTGACTAAGTTATAACAGTGTTAGATTTTGTTGAGTTGGCTAACATTTTGTCTTACATGGCATAATGCCACCTCAGCGAAGCTGGTAGATGAATCAAGAAAATCTAACACTGTCATAACTGTTGCAAATGATTGAGATTGATTCGTAAACATAATTTTATGTAGAGAACAAAATTTAGAGTTTTTTCATGTAGGGACCGAAATGGAAGTCCAAAGAACCTTTATTTGTGTTTTTATTATGCTTCTTATTGAGCATTGGTTCATCGGAGACTGGAATCTGTGCTTATTTAGGATTTTGATTTCTAAAACAGTCTCTTTATGTATATTGTTGATTATTGATTATCCATTATTGTTGATTTTTATGTTTCTTCCTCTGCCCCGCAGCAGTCTACACGTTTATGATGTTTAAATCAAATGCTACTTCATCAATTGATTTTTAATTATGAGTGACAATGTTTGCAGGCACTTTTACAATCTGTTCCATCTGGAAGGTTGATTGTTCTTGATCTGTTTGCTGATGAAAAACCTATATGGAAATCCTCCTTTCAGTTTTATGGCACTCCTTATATCTGGTAATAATAGCTGTTTGGTAGCTCATATTACTAGTTTCTCTACAGAAATATTATTTCTAAATTCTCACAACAGTTTGTCTTTCTAAATATTACCTTCAGGTGCATGTTACATAATTTTGGTGGTAACATTGAAATGTACGGTACTTTGGATTCAATTTCTTCGGGGCCTGTTGACGCTCGTGTCAGCACAAACTCAACAATGGTGATGCCAATATTTCTTTGATCACATATGAACACATTGCAAATTGATATCAACTATTTTATGCGTTTCTATTTATTGAAAGCCTAAATGATGCATGCAATGCTGATTAAACATACCTTTCATGTGCATGTCACGTGTTATAAAATATACCTTCAGATTTAAAGCTGAAAAATGTTCAGTGTTTATGTTTCCAAAATTCTAGTCTATATATTCTAAATATTCTTAATTTTGAACTTGTGTTACTAATGTCTGATGCAGGTAGGTGTTGGTATGTGCATGGAAGGAATAGAGCAAAATCCTATTGTTTATGAGCTGATGTCTGAAATGGCATTTCGTGATGAGAAAGTTGAAGTTCTGGTAATGTTGTTTAGGTGCTCTCTACTTCGTTATCAATATGCTATTATTATGAAAAATGAAATATAGGAGTTAGAAAAGGCTACTAGCTTCCTTATTTTCAGTATTAAACTAGATATTGAAACAATTTAGAATTTTAGACTACATATAGATAAGTTTCAACTGAATAATGTTTCAAGTAGAAGTTTGAGACAAAATCAATGAATTTCAAAACAAATTTCTCCCCTGGCATTACAGTAGCTGATATTCTGAGGGCATGACAAAGGGGACGTAACATCCCAACAAGTGGACTATCAGATGAACACAAATGTGTAGGCTCCTTAAAGGGACTTGTAATAATAAATATACCATCTAATTGATCATGTGTTGAAATCCATTTTTTGTGTATACCATTGAATTGAGCCCTTTGAGTGGGTTGAAGTTGAATTTAATTTCTCTTGCAGGATTGGCTCAAGAGTTATTCCCGTAGACGATATGGTAAAGCCATTCATCAAGTTGAGGCAGCTTGGGAGATTCTTTATCGTACTATTTACAATTGTACCGATGGAATTGCTGTATGTATTTCGTGTGTGGATTGCTGTTTAAGATAATCTCATATTATCTTCATTTTATCTTGGAATATTTTAGAGTATCTTACATTGCAGAGAATGATCTTCATATTGATCTGGTCAACTGGCCTGGATACTGATCGAGACAACTTTTCAATTTACTGCAGGACCATAACCATGATTATATTGTAGTGTTTCCTGACTGGGACCCGTCAACAAATTCTGAATCCAGCATATCAAACCGCCAGAAGAAAATTTACTACTTGCCACCTGGAAATAGAAGGTACTTATCCCAGGAAGAAAATTCCGATATGCCGAAGGCTCATTTGTGGTATCCCACTGAAGATGTAATCAAGGCATTACAACTATTCCTAGCTGGTGGGAAGGATCTTGCTGGAAGACTCACATATAGGTAATCTTAGTGTATGCTAAATGTTTTTCTGTATTGATCTCTTCTCAATCTTAAATTGTTCTTTGTAATAAATCACTTGGTTTATGGTTAAATTTCCAACCATCCATAAAGTGGTCCTCGCCCTACACAGATGAATTTGTTAAATTCCCATTGTACTCTTGACTGTGGATAAGTTGAGTTTTTCTTTGCATGAAGCTGTAGAAATGGGAAAAAAAAAAAAAAAAAAAAACACCACTCACACAAAATGAACATCTGAGATAATTCTAGTAAATTGATTGGTGGACTGTTAAAAATTGAGAAGCTTTGAATCAAAAGCACTGTTTTCTTTCTGACAGGTATGACCTGGTTGACTTAACGCGGCAAGTATTATCAAAATTGGCAAACCACGAATACATCAATGCAGTTACTTCTTTTCAGAAGAAGGATATCAATGCTTTGCGATTTCACAGCAATAAGTTCCTTGAACTGATTAAAGATATTGACGTGCTTCTTGCTTCGGATGATAATTTCCTTCTTGGAACTTGGCTTGAGAGTGCTAAGAAACTGGCTGCGAATCCAGCCGAGAGAAAGCAGGTGAGGACAAGTGTTTTCCTTATAAATAATCCTTCACACTGAAACCTGTTTTCAATAACCCTTTTAGTTTGATGGCGTTTACCTTTTTTTTCTCCATAGTATGAATGGAATGCTAGGACGCAAGTGACTATGTGGTTTGATACCAACGAAACTACACAGAGCAAGCTCCATGATTATGGTAAAAAAAAAAAAGAACTTCACTAAACTTTACTATGCTTATTTCATTCTCAAATTTAGTGTGACATTTTCTATTTCCGACTTGTTCTTTATCAGCTAACAAATTTTGGAGTGGACTTCTAGAGAACTACTATCTCCCGCGAGCTTCGACCTATTTTAGTCATCTGCTAGAAAGCTTGAGACAGAACAAGCAGTTCAAGCTGATCGAATGGCGAAAACGATGGATTTCGCTGTCAAACAAATTTCAGGAAGGTGATGAACTATACCCTGTAAAGGCCAAAGGAGATGCTTTAGCCATTTCTCAAGCTCTCTTTGAAAAATATTTTGGAAAATAAATTGATAAATGGTAAGATGGGAGGTTAAAATGCACAGTACAGTTCACATTTTTCTATATACTTGATATGAATGAAGGTCATACCAGCCTCTTCAAATATTTTGTCACTTGTGTTTCCGTGATATTTGCAATTATTTTGCCAATGTTTGAAGTGTAAATGACATTATCTCAGTCTAGGCTCAACCCCAAGGCCACCAAAGCAAGGACTTTAGTTTTAATATTTTCTATTAAATATAAAGGCTTTATTGTTAATGAGTGGTTGATTCAAGTGATACAAACTTAATTCTCATTAAGCAAAAGGTTTGGATTCGAGTCCTTGTAGACTAAAAATCCTTCGCTAGAGAGTTAATCCCTTCATTAAATAAATGTTCCCGACTCAAACATAATTATCTCCTATGAAAAATAGCAACTATGGCTAAAAAAAATAAAGACCTCGTTATTTATGTATTTTGATCCTATTATTAGATGATTTCTTAGTTATTTTTATTTGTTTATTATATTACATCATTATTTTCTTTATCAGTGAATTTATTTATATTTTTAATCTAGATCAATTATTAGAGTTTAATAATTTAATCATCTCGCATCTTCTCAATTCTTTTTCTTAAAGATTAACAATAATATATAAAAAGTTAATTTTAAAAAATATGCAAGCAAATTACACAAATATAAATTATTAAAAACTATAATTTATTTTTTTTATCTGACAGGAATATTAATAATTTTAAATATTAAATTTTTTCTTCAGGCCTCCGATTCTTTTTGAGTTACCCAATCTGAGAAATGTTGTGTTGTGTGCTTAAGCTTTTATTTGGGAATGAATATTGTTACACTGATATTGTCACAGAATGACAGACTCTCTCATTTTTTCCAGATCTTGTATTAGAAAAATAAGAATATAAGAAGTAGAATTATGAAATTTACTGGCACCTATAAATATTTTATCATGTACTTATAAACTTATTATTTATATTGTCAATTATTTTTTCAACTTATTTGAATTTAATTAAATTAAAAGCTAAAAAAATACTTGTACATTAAATGAGTAAATAGAATTGAACCTGAATATTTTGATATAATCACCAACTAGTTACATATTTGAAACATAATATCTATGATCTATTATTATTATACTTAAACAATTACTATACGAATAATTTATAACTCCAAAGATTAACTTAGCGGTGTAAAATCTCGCTAAATTCATAGGAGAGACGATTCACAGTGAGAAAACTCGTGTTCGAATTTTACTTATGTCAAATTCTCAAAAAAACCTTGGTTATATAAAAAGAAAATATCAATAATTATATTTATACACCTCGTTTATCACCTACAATCACTCAATTTTTTTTTTCTTTTTTTATCACTCTTTTCCTATACACCCTAATGCACATAAACTATTGCTCTTACAATAGAGATATTTTTGTACCCACAAAGGCCAAAGATGATTGTTTGATTTGTTTCCAAGTGGCCATATTTGTGGATATTTCCATCCAACCATGACTTAGCTTATGGTAAAAATATTTTAATAGATATAAATATAAATATAAATATAAATATAAATATAAATAAATAAAGCACGTTTGTTTTGTAGTTAAAAGTATCTTCCACTACTATTCAATGGCTCTCTACTGTAACACCTTCATCTCTCCATCTTTGTTCCTTCACACCCATCGTCCCTCACATCTTCCTCGTCTTATTTCCAATCCAAACGCGTCCTTAAGCTCTTCTTCTTCTTCATCATCTTCTTCTTCTTCTTCCCCTGAATCCAAAGCATCACCATATACTGTTCCTTCTGCAACTACTACTAATTCCACACCGTCTTCATCCACCCCTTTCGTTGAACCTGAGTTCAATTATGCATTCTCCAACCCTAATGGCAACCCTGTTGTTAGGCTTGTTCGAGCTACTGAGTCTTCCATTGAAAGGGTATTTTCGTCACTCCATCATTCTGTAGTGTACTGATATATTTTTGCCATTTCGCACGCAAGTCATTGCGGCATTGCCTTTTGTTTTTTTTTTTTTTTTTTCTGAAGATACTTATATACTAATATGTATTCTCTTTTCTGATCAAAAGCTTTTTCTTTCTGTTGAGCAGATCATTTTTGACTTCCGCTTCTTGGCACTCTTTGCTATTGGAGGTTCCTTGGCTGGGTCACTCTTATGCTTTCTAAATGTGAATCTGATCTATTTCTCTCATTTTCTGTTATTGATTTCCCTGATTGAGAATCCTAATTTCTTTAGATGGTTTTCTGATAAGTATTGGTGAAAAAATAACCCTACATATGTCTGACTGTCCTGCATCATTTCAGGGTTGTACTTATATTATCGATGCGTACAAAGTCTACTGGACAAGCTGTGTCAAAGGGCATCACACTGGAAAAATGGTTCTGAGGCTGGTTGAAGCAATTGGTATTTATCACTTATCAGACATGCAATAACTTTAATTTTCTGTTTTGTCAAGACTTTCTCTTTTGAATTTTCTCTATTTGAACCAGAAAAGGATTTAACAAACATAAATGGAAAAGTGGGAAAATTTAACTAATTTAAATGTTGATTTTTTCCTCCAACTCTTAGAAAGATCCTTGTTCATCATTGTAAGAAAGATATTCTAAATCATTGCTAACTTGCATGTTTCTGAATAGATAAATGTGAAAAACTTCATGCAGGTAGCACATTGCTATTTTTCTTTACTTCCATTTGTAGTCCCAATTTCTGTAACACTTATGTTTAGTATTTCCATTTAGGCTTTTGTTTTCTGCCGATAAACTGTATGAATCTTGCTGCTGCAGATGTTTATCTTGCTGGTACAGTTATGTTGATCTTTGGTATGGGCTTATATGGATTATTCATTACCAACGTATCTCCTGATGTGCCACCTGCTGTAGATCGTGCCCTTAAAGGTTCCTCTTTGTTTGGGATGTTTGCTTTGAAGGTAAAAGTTCAACTGCAGTATCTCAATTTCAATCTTTTACGGTTATAACAAAATTAATCAAACTTAGATGCTTGTTTCATAGAAGTTCTTGTCATTTTTATGAGACATGCTTGTTTAGCTGGTACAATTCATTATTGTTATGCTATACGAAAGTTCTTGTTAACCGAACCTTTTTATTAACATGCAATTGATTGGAATTGTGTAGAACTTTTATACAGTAAAGGAAAATTGTCTATCAAAGAAATTCAGGGTCTTTGTAGTTAACGATAAGCCAAATGTGCCCACAAGGGTTCGGGCTAGGTAGCTGCTAGTCTACTACTTAAAGCCATGCTCCTAGCCACCATACCAACATGGTGAGTGCAGAAGGTTCCATGTTGATAATAAAAAGATACAAGCTACAAGATACAAGGGAATCTCACAGAACCCAGAAACTGCAACATTTAGAAATTATCGCATGATCGTTGATAAAATCCTTACCTACTAGTCACCTACTAATACTGTCTAATAAGTTTACTGAATCCACTATCTTTATGAATATCTCATGGCAGGCTATTTCAGTTCCAGTATCATTCAGTGCAATTGCAAACTGTTTGTTTTCTTTTATTAGTTGACCCCCACACAAAAATATATTTCAATTTTGGATGAGAAAGTGAATGTTTTGTTTTTTTTCACCTATTTAGGAGAGGCCTAAATGGATGAAAATCAGCTCACTTGATGAATTGAAGACGAAAGTGGGACACGTTATTGTCATGATTCTTTTGGTAAAAATGTTTGAGAGGAGCAAAATGGTAACCATTGCCACAGGGTTGGATTTACTAAGTTATTCAGTCTGTATTTTCTTATCATCTGCATCTTTGTATATCCTCCATAACCTGCATAAGTCAGAGTAGAATGTAATAGACATTGTAATGTGCTCAATTGATGGCTATATGTAAACGCTCATGTTTCCTCATATGACACTGAGAAGAAATGCAAGTGGTTAATACTTTTCTTTGTATGCTTTGTGCCTAATTTAATTCTATCAGTTTTATTCCCCAATTCTATTTTATCTGTTTTGTCAAAAAAGCTAGTTTGTGTTTAGTTTAGTAAATTTTATGAAAGAGCGCTGATTTTTTTGTACTCACAGTTTTTTTTTTACTCAATATACTTATTGGTTACATACGTTGAAAAAAATGGTTACATTAGTTATCTTTTTTATTACGGTGTTTTTTCGGATTTGATGGCTACGAAATATGTGGTTACAACGTAATAAAAATTCAACAAAACTTTTACGTGTGTAACCAGATATTTTAACGTATGTAACTATGAGTATAAAGTGAGTACGGAAAACGTGAGTTCGAAAATCTTTTTTCTTTTTAAGAAATAATTGCTTATTTTTGCGAGTTTCTTTCCAGGTTAAAAATATTTTAATCTCATGAATTATATCTCGTACCATTTAGTAAAAAAACTTTTAAAATATACATTTTGGTCCCGTATACTTTAAAAATTTGCATTTAAATACAAAGTCATTTTTATTGGCAGTTAAAGCTGTCACTATTTCAAAAAAATCGTCACTAGATAAAAATCGTCACTAGATAAAAATCGTCACTAAATATGACTGTTTTTTTTTTAAATATAGTGAACATTTGAAAAATTTAAAGGACTAAAATACACATTTGAAAAAATTTTGTACTAAATTGCACGTGAGTTAAAGTTCAGAAGATTAAAATGTTGTTAACTCTAATACTCCAATTATGTTATATTAGTAGTAAAACATCTTGACGTTTTCATTTGATCCCTCATTTTTTAAAAAATTGTAATTTGGTCATTGTCAAAGTTTTAATGTTTTCTTTTAGTCCCAATGCAATACAGCAATAGTACGTTATTTTGGCTCATTAAGTGATAACTGACGTAATGTGGCGGGTGTTACTTTGTCCATCACATCGGTTTTTTGGTTTATCATACATTGTTATTTTTTTCTAATTTTGCTTTTCGTTCGGGGATTAATTCTCGTTTTTCAACTTAAAAAGAGACATTTGCAAACAGAGATTAATCCTCGTTTTAAAATTCGCTCGGAGATTAATCTCTGTATTGCAACTTAAAAACCTTCGCTCGGAGATTAATTTTCGTTTTTCAACTTAATTCTAGTACTGTATTTTCATACCGGGATTAATATCCATTTCTATACCGATATTAATATCTGTATCCATACAGATATTAATATCCGTTTTGATACATATATTAATATCTATTTTTCTGCAACTCATCATTTTTCAAACCGTATGAATGACGAAGAAAAAAAAAATCCTTGATTCCAACTCTATTAATGTTAGAAAACAATGTTGGTGATTTTGGGTTTAGTTACATACAGAGTATTGAGTGCGTCAAAATTTTGAGTTTTTTAACTTAATTCCATCACTGTATTTTCATACAGAGATTAATATCCGAGCGAGAATAAGAAAAACATAGATTAATATCTGTTTGACTCAAATTTGGATTTAAAAACATAACTTTACCAATTTTCCAAAATCACCAACATTATTTTCTGTCATTAATACAGTTGGAATCAATGGTTTTTTTTTTCTTCATCATTCATGTTATTTGAAAATGATGAATTGCAAAAAAACAGATATTAATATCATTATGGAAACAGATATTAATATCTGTATCAAATCGGATATTAATATCTGTATGGAAACGGATATTAATATCTA
Organism: Cyamopsis tetragonoloba; assembly: GCA_037177725.1. Classification (NCBI taxonomy): domain Eukaryota; kingdom Viridiplantae; phylum Streptophyta; class Magnoliopsida; order Fabales; family Fabaceae; genus Cyamopsis; species Cyamopsis tetragonoloba. The sequence goes on from CM074121.1 coordinate 65,380,854, forward strand.
AATGGAAATTCAGTGTTGGAATTAAGTTGAAAAACGGAGATTAATCTCCGAGCGAAGGTTTTTAAGTTGCAATACAGAGATTAATCTCCGAGCGAATTTTAAAACGGGGATAATCTCTGTTTCAAATGTGGTGCGCAGATTTCTCTTTTTAAGTTGAAAAACAGAGATTAATCCCCGAGCAAAGGGCAAAATTGAAAAAAAAAAAAAACAGCATGTGGTGAACCAAAAAACCGGTGTGGTGGACAAAGTAACACCCTAATGTGGCGTGCATATCAATATTCTCATTATTTGTTTTAATTGAGTTTCTTTTTTTCTTATTGATGTAATCAGCAACATAATTTTCTATACAGCGTAGAACTTTAGACTATCCAGAAGATTGTCCTGTTGCAATTTTGAAAGTGCAGTGCCATAAATCTGTCTGGTTCTCTCCCTTGATAGCTTCAACACTCTTCCAATCTCCTCAAAAGAACGAGGGGTCTCTCCATTAAGTCCAAAGTATAATATTACAATCTCTGCTTCTCTATTGCTAAGTGTGTTCAGAAGCTTCACCACCTCTTGCTTTATTAGCTGCCTCTCAACCATCTTCTCTGGAATCATTTCAACTGGCCCTGGAATAATCTCCTGCATTATATTAAACTCCAATTTTATCAACGAAAAACTAAACACACTCATCAGAGTTTCATTTCAAGTAACTTCTTTCACAAAGATCAAATGGACGAGTTCTCCCTCTTGAATTGCACATGTTTTTCAAATGTGATTGATACTAATTTAGTAACTTTCAGTTTACTCACATTTTAATAAATAAATGCAAAGAAAGCAGTTTTTTCACCTGATTCTCTCATGTATACAAATGGGATACACTTGAAGTTATCAGTTTAATTGAGTTTTTCAGAAATGAAAAATATTTCCACAACCAATATGAACCAATTTGCAGTTACTGATTATTCATATAAGATAAGATATTAAGACTGAAGTTATGGAACCTGAAGTGTCACGTGGCCACTATCAGTTACAGCTTTGTCCAGTGAAATTGGTAATCTGCTACTTTCATAAACAAGTCTTACTATGGAAACTTTCACGTTGAGGATCTCTGCTATTTCATCGTATGTCGGTTCGCGCCTCAATCTTCTGCTCAAGACATTGTTAGCCTCTGCAACTTTTGCAACCATCCCACTCTTGCTACCCTATATAAACAAACTAACCAAGCATTCATAATTAACTAGCCTACTTCTTAAGTCTTGTATTAATAGGTGAGAGTTTGTTTTGTCGGTGGCTTGACATGAAAGTACTTTGACAGGAAAAAAATAAGTGGTTGAAGATTCTGTTAAACGTTGTTGAGATTTATATCTAAACAAATTTATATCATTTATATATTATACGAATGTCTTACCGGTAATCTAACTAATCTGGACTTTCTAGCCACAGCTTTAATGATGGCTTGTTTAATCCACCAGTAAACATATGTGGACAGCTTACAACCTCTTTCTGGGTCAAATTTCTCTGCTCCTTGAAGAAGTCCAATGGTTCCTTCCTAGTAAATTGAACTAAAATACCTAAGAAGAAAGGAACTGTAACAAGAAAGAGTAAAATACTAAATAAAATGTATTTGGCACCTGAATGAGATCTTGAAAACTTAATCCTTTGCCTTTATAGCCTGCTGCAATGGAGGCTACTAATCCCTTATAGTCATGAGCTAATCTTTCTCTTGATTCTCTGGCATTGCACAATACTTTATCAAACCTCCTTGGAATTGCATCATGCTCTTCTTGTTCTGTGATTCTCAGCTTGGCAACTTCAATCTTTGCTCCCTCCTGATATTATGCAACACATATATTGGTTAAGAAAAAGCAATGCTTATATTTATCTTTCTTTCCAACCAGAAATGTGTATTCTAGAGCTTTAGATTCATAATATCATAAATTTGAATTTATATAAACAAATACATGGTTAAGAAGATAATTTAACTTATAATTTTCCACTTTAGTCCTTTAGATTATACATGTCAATTATTTTAGTGTTTGACTTACAGTAACTTCATTTTAATTCTAGATGTTGTAAAAGCTCTCACTTTAATCCTTATCTCCTTGACTTTATGAAAAAATATTCAAATATGAATGACGTTTGTAAAAGTCAATTACTAAAAAACTTTTATAAAGTTAGAAATCAAAATGACTGAGGCATACAATCAAAAGGACTACAATCAAAAGGACTACAACGAGGGTTTAATCGAAAACATTTATGAAGGGGAGAAAAACACTTAGGCTAGTGTGAAGCAAATGATGATGCAAAGTAACTAACTATATTGCTTAAGAAGTGGTGTTTGTGTTGTATGAAGCAAGGAATAACTGTAAATTTAAACTATTTATAGACCTTGAGACATAAGCAGAGCTCTGCCTCTTCCCTTGAACTCAAGAACCCAGATTTTCCAGACCCAACAACCATTTTTCTCTGGGCAGAAAAATTGAAATAATTCTCTTCTTCTACACTTCCCAAACTCTTTCTCTTTTTCCTCCTCCTTCTCTTCCTCCTCATATCCAATCCTATGCTCCAATCTCTAACAACACCATTTCCAATTCTATCAGCTGCAGAAACAGTATCTCTAGCTGCTTCAACAGCAGCATTGGCAAGTGAAACTGCTTCTGTTGCTGCAGAAATAACTGGTGCATCACCAGAAAATGAAACCAAATTAGAACCAAACTTTGAGGGATTAGTAGCAGGCAAACTTGGTTGAAGAGATTGCAGTGTCTTAAGTGTTGGAAAGGTTGGAAGTGAAGTTAGAGACATGCTTTTTGGATGTGCATAAAACAATATTCAAGCTTGCTATGGCCATAAAAAGAGTTTTGGATATTGCCATTTACAGATATACTACCTCCTACCAACTAAGGTTTAGTTTAATTTAAAATTTACTTTTAAGTTAAAACTCTAAATAAGAGTTTAAAAAAAATTAAAAGTTATTTAACAATTTTATTATTTTTTAATTTATAAACTATTTATAAGTAAGAAATTGTATTTGATAAATTACTTTATTTAAACTTTTTCTTTATTTAAAGGTATCATAAATGGTTTTTATTTTATGACTTATTTTTTAAATAAAAGATAAAATAAAAAACAAAATTCTAAATTTTTTTTTTAAATAACGACATTGTAAATTTACAAAACAATAATTTCAATTTTAAAATTCTTTAACATATAAAAATTTAAATTAACCACCTTATAAATTCATAAGTATTATAGTACGTATAATAACAATAATAAAGAGAATAATTTATAAATAAAATAAAAACTAATTGTAGGCTAAAAATAATAGGCTGAATTTCACTGAGTGAGAATGTGAGATTGAACAAGAGGAATATATAAAAATAAATAAAAAACAAAAAAAAAACAAAACAAAACACTGAAAATAAGCAGCTATTTTGAGTTTTTTTTTTTTTTACTAGAAACTACTTTTACACATTCTGTAAACAAAATAAAAAAGCCAACTTATAAATTTATGATGCTACTAAAAAATCAGAGAAGCAAAAAATAAGCAGGGTTAAACATTGTTTAAGTTACACGTATTATTAACATTAAATAAAGATAGTTAGTTTAATTATTTTTTCTTAAAATAACTATATGATATATTAATTCTATCCTCTTTTAAATAATGTGTTTAATATTAATAATTAAGAATTATAATAATCTAAATATTTAATAAGGATGAATATGAAAAAAATAATAAATGTTGTGTAGAAATTGTGAATTGTTTTATATTATATATCAATTTATTTATTTATTTTCAGAAAATGAAGATGCAGATATTTTTGATTGACAAAGTGTCTGTTGTGTGTAGAAGATAAAAGGTAAGAGGAGTGTGGATGTCGTTGACGCAATTCTGCAGCGTGCTATGTCATGCTCTCAATTTTTTTGGACTTTTTGGATTCAAAAGCCAATTTTCTTTTTCTTTATATGATATGAATCTGTTTAACAAAATATCCTTGATGATAAATAATCTGTGTGAGGAATCCAAAAAAAAAAAAAAAAAGAAAAAATCTGTGTGATGACGTGCGTTTGAATTATTAGTTAAAAGTTAATTAACTCAAATATTAGTATTTAGAATTTCTTTTAAAAAAAAATTATAGGGTCCCGTTAGCAGGTGCTCTTTAGGTAGTTGTTAAAGTTACCACTATTGAAAAAATAATCATAGGTATACATCTTCTTATATCTCGAAAATATCAAAAGTTGCATTTTTCAATAAATTTTTACTATATTAAACTCCTTAAAAAGTGTCTTTAAGGCACTAATTAGCATTTTTCAAATTTATATTAACATTTAGATTATTAGTACATATTATCAAAATAAATACTCCTTTTATTTTATAATAAATGTCGTTTTAGAGGATTCTTTTTTTCAAAATGATAGTCATTTTATATTTTTAATATATTATTAAATGTCTTTTTCTTTATTTTATCTTTATAAAATAATTAATAAACATAATTATGTTATTAATATGTTAATCATTAATAAAATTATTTTAATAAAATTGCCCAATTAATTATGATATTTATTCTATTTTTAAATTTTTGTGAAACAACCTTAGTGTGTGTTTGACACAACTAGCTTATAGCTTATTTAAGAGCTTATAACTTATAGTTTATGGGTAAGTAGAGATGTTTGGTGACAACTGGCTTACAGCTTTTATAATCTATAAGCTAGTTAGCTTATGAACAGCTACTTCAAGTGGCTTGTAGCTTTCAATAATTCTTTCATATTTTACTCTTTAGTCATTTAGTACATGTTTACTCTATGAAATAATTTATTACATGTAATTATTACGTGTCCTTTTAAGTCATTTAACAAATATAAGTTACCTAATAAGCTAATTTTACCAAACGCATCTACTCAATTATAAGTCATAAGCTATAAGCTATAAGTTATAAGCTATAAGTCATAAGCTATAAGCTAGTTTTACCAAATAGAACCTTAATAAAAAAATATTTTAAAGGAAAAAAAGTATGTTGTTATCACGGAGTTGACTATTTGATCGAATGTACCATAATGTTGGGTGGATTTTAGCATACACAACTTTGAAGTTGTGTATTATACACAAATAAGAAAAAATGAGTTATAGACGCTTTTGTGTTAACTGTATTATTTTATGTATCCTTTGTTTATCTCTATTCATTATTTTTTAAGTTTTTTTAATCAATTATAACATATCAAAATTTTTTCCGTAAAATTATCTAATTGATTATAACTGATTAAAAAAATTAAAAAACAAAATAAATATACGTGTGTACAATAAACATAATCTATTATTATATTAAATATTTTTTATTTATTTTTGTGTATTTTTTATTTAATGGTGTATCATATACTACTTAAAAATGGTGTACAATAGATGAAACCCATAATGTTGTAACTAAAATGCTTTACCGTTAAGTTCAATTTAAAGAAAATTACTAATTTTGATAATCCTTAGACTTTGCATTACTTTGAGGAATAGGCACTAGCTATACCGTTGAATTAAATAATTTATTTCAGTCACTTCATTTTAGCTTGGTCCAAAAAAAAAAGTCATTTCATTTTAGCAATACTATTATATTACTTATTTAAAACATTAAATTAAGTAAAATATGAGAAAATTAAAAGCCTTTTTATATCTTTTTACAATCTTGAGTTTACTCATTTTTATGACGAAATTCATTTTATTTGTATTATGTGATTGATATTGGCTCTTAAAATTTTGATATGGGTGAAATTCAAACACGAGTTATTTTATTGTATATTGTCTCTCTTATGATTTAACAGAATATTATCCTATTAGGTCAACCAACGGTCAGAAAAATAAGAAAAAATTTCTTATTTTTGTTATATTTGTGTTAAAATCCATTACCAATAAATTTTTTTTTTTTATCACGAGTACAAACCTGATTTCCTTTGGTACTAGTCTAGCAGTTGAGTTGAGTGAGACAATCCTAATATTTGAAGCATGTTTGGTCATAGTGAGTTAGCTTGACTTGACAATCCTAATTTTCTTTTTCTTTTTTTGGTATAGCTTGATAATTTGTTTCAGTGTATGAATATTTGTGGCATTTTAAGATTTGAACTCTTAACATTATTATAAGGATTGAGTCCATCATATATTACATAAACTCAATTTTTATATAATATTTCAGATAATATAATAATAATAATAATAATATTAATAATAATATAAAGATTTATCTTATCCATTTTTTAATAAGAGACTAATGATTTGTTTACTTTAATTATTACAACTTTTTTTGTTTTATAGAAAAGCACATTAATCAAAATTTAAATCTGAATATCCACGTATGTATGTCCCCGTATGCTCGGAGCTACATGACTAAGACTTAATTATTACAATTTTATTCTTTTGGTGTGATTAATTTTTTTTTATGTACCAAAAAAATTTTATTTTGATATTTATAGGCTATTCAAAGTTGATGTATTTTTTTTTATGCAAAAAAATTATTTATTTATGATTTTTAATCGAAATTCCTCTTAGTGCAAAACTGTAAATATAAGTGCTACTACATTGAAAATGAATTAAATGACTTATTTAATTTGTGTTTTATTAACAAATGATCCGGGTGGACCGTCCGAGCGAGTTGCTATAATTAAAAGCAGATGGATCGAACTGTGAAGCAAGGAAGAACCGGAACCCTTAAGTTAATTGGCGCCAATTCTCCCATCTTCTCTTTCAACTCGAACCCTAATCACTTCTCACAAGCTTCATAGAGCAGAGCAGAGCAGGGAGCACTACCCAACGATCCTCCTCATCTCAAATGCCGGAATCTCGCCCCCCTAAGCGCCCCAAAATCTCCAGGTTAGTCAACGTTTTACGCATTCGCAAACGCCACGTCATTTGTTGATAGTGTTCATATATAAACTATTTGGAATCGTTAAAGTTGTAAACTTGAACTTGATTGTGGTCATTTTTGTCGGAACCTTGAATCGCCAGTCACGACTTGCTTGGTTGGGGTGTATTAGAAGTGTATTTTCCCGCTTTTAAATAACGTTCCCCCATATATTGTGAAAATTTCAAAATGCTTTGTCTACTGTTCATTTTTATAGAGGATTTATACTTTTCTCTGTTTAGAAGTGAAAATTTCCTCCTCCGACCTTAATGCTTCGTTTTGCTTTTCTGGACTTCATGCCCTACCTTATGGCGATAAGTCTATTATCATAATGAATTTCAATCTTAACTTTTGGAATATTGAATATTCCCTTCACACACACTTTTTTTTTATTCTTCTGTGGAAATGTTGTTGTGATTATGGAGTCTATTATTTAAATTGTGTTTCAGGGGGGAAGATGATTATATGCCTGGTAATATTCTAGAGATTGAGCTTCGTAATTTCATGACCTTCGATTACTTAAAATGCAAACCTGGACCGCGATTGAATCTTGTTATTGGGCCCAATGGTTCTGGAAAGAGTTCTCTTGTATGCGCTATTGCTCTTGGCCTTTGTGGAGAGCCCCAGGTTGGTTTTTGTTTTCCTGCACTTGAACTGCTTCTAAGGATTTTTATTTTGAACCACATTATATGATATGATGACTCTGTTTCTTCTAGTTGCTTGGGCGAGCCACGAGTGTTGGGGCATACGTGAAGCGGGGAGAAGAGTCTGGCTATATTAAAATTACCTTGAGGGGGGATTATAAAGAGGAACACATTACCATTATGCGTAAAATAAATACTAACAACAAGTCTGAATGGTTGTTCAATGGTGGGATTTTTAATACTCTAAAGTCTTAACACATAATTTTACTGAATGCTATTATTGTTGCGGCAGTAATTGTTGTCTCTTGATTCATATTAACTGCAAGAGTAAATGACTTGAAGTTGAAATTGGCTGGTTATGGTATCTGTAAACAGAATATGGTTTTTGACACTAAAAACTATGCTGGCTACCTATTATTGAGTCCATTATTCTTATCCATATGTTTATCTGAAAGTACATAGCTTCCTTTCAAAATAATCTTCTGAATTGATATGCCACCTTGTCTTTCTTGTGGACTGTTATGAACATAGGATGCCTTGGTAGAGGCCAGTACTAAATGTGCCACATGCATTCCCAGACACACCACTCGCTTTTAATATTTTTACCCAACATTACCCTCTCTCGGACCAAGAGAATTTTGTCCCAGTCCAGTTCAAAACAGATTCTAAAACCCATTCTCGCTCGGATTTTGGAATCTAGTAGTTATGCTCAGTAAAATTCTAAATTCTCTAGATTATACGTAAACTATCGGTTTGTAAAGCTCAGTTCAAAATGGATTCGAAAATCCAGTTCAAAAAGGCTTTTAAAATCTTTTCTCGCACGGATTTTAGAATCAGGCAGTTATACTTAGGGTGTGTTTGGAAAGACAGCTTAATTAAGCAGTTATACAATGAGATCTTATTAAAAATGAGTTTATTTACAGGTATAATTATGAAATTGATTTGAATAACCTAAAAACAACTTATTCTGATAAGCTATTCTAGGAAGCTTATGAAAATAAGCTATTTTCATAAGCTGCGCATAAACTCTTCCAAACGCAGCCTAATAAATTTCTAAGTTCTCTAAGTTATATGTATAATACCGGATTCTAGAATCCAGTACTAGGAGTAATTTTCGAAAGTAAAAGGTGTTGTGTGTGAACAAAATGGTGTGGCTGCAATAGTAATGGCCCTTGGTAGATTCATATTATTTGATATTGGCTTGGTTTTATTTATTTTGTGTAAGTATATAGTTGTAAAACTGGATAAGATTTATTTCTGCATTGAAAGATGGCCACCTTTTGCTGGAATATATTCCTTCTACACAGATTGTTTGTTATGACTTATGAAGGTTCTGATAAAACCAAGGAATAGGGTATCAAAATTCTGTAGCTATGAGCATTTTTTCCTTCTTAGTAGGTAAATATAGCTATAGTAGAATACATATATCTAAAAGTGTATTCTTGCACTTAAGCTTTTTTTAATTTCTTCACAAGTCTGGCTTACTAGTATTAGAATATGTGATATTAGAGTTTGTAGCTGTCGGTTAGTCAGTTACTTTCACTTAACTCTTCTCTGGAACTAACTCAGTATGTGAGTTACATCTCTGTTTATCATCACTCATTCTATCAATACACTCAGATGTTATTCAGCATGATGGAACTCTCCTTCCCTCTTTCTCCGATACTCTTAACAACTAGAATTTAGCTTTTGGATTTCCCCCTATGTCTCAAGTTTTTATGCTGAGTATTCTGTGAGGCTGTTTTCGTGAACTTCTAAATAATTGTCTGTAAGAGATATTTTTATTAGTAATACTAAATACTAATATCATAAGTTGCTGGCTTCTTAGAATAAACTTTCCTACTTCAGTTTTTTTATAAGCTACTTGAGATATCTTTTTGAAAAAATGAAGTAGGGAAGCATATTTGGGAAGCTAACAGCTTTTATAAATATACTCCTTTAAGCACTTCTTGACAAGTTTATCCAAACTGGCTCTATGTATGTGCATGCACAAGTGTGAAAATGTTGCATGTGTGAACTGCAAATAAAACAATAATTTTGAGTATTCATGAGAAGATTCATATATTATGATCAAATGGTTATGTGACCTGTCAATATGTTAATTTCAGGAAATTTAGTGCCCAAAAAGGATGTGGCTGAAACCATTCAAAGGTTTAACATTCAAGTGAATAATTTGACTCAAGTAAGCTTATTACCCGCAATAAGGACATTTCTTTGCTTACTTTTCAATCAAGAAATCTACTATGCATACTTTCTAGATATGTAAATTTAGTGTTCCAATTTTCTTATAAACTTATGTCAGTTCGAGCATAAGTATGTAGAAGTTCATTACCTCTGTTTTCGTCCCATCTTTTTTCCAATTTATTGGGGATGCAGATTCCATCCTACTTCTGCACACAGTTGTATGTTAAATCTAACCAAAATAATAATTGGTAAATAACTTTTTGTAAGAATTAAGAAAAGAAGAAAACATCAATTTGATCCTCCAAAAATTAACTTGTCACCAATTTGGTTCTTCAAAGTTTTTTGTCATCAAATTAATCACTCAAAGATTTAAACACGACCAAATTAGTCCTTTAAAAATTGAAAATACTATCAAACTAGTCCCTCAAAATGCACAAATGAATCTTTGAGGGACCAATTTAGTGACAAATATCTTTGAGGGATCAAATTGGTGACAAGCGGATCTTTGGAGGACCAAATTGATGTTTGTCTTATGAAAATGGGATATATTTTTTTTTTTACTTACCATGCATTCTAAGTTTTGTTTTAGTGGCATGTGTTAGAAGTCTCACATCGGCTAGTGATATGACCATTGTTAGTTTATAAGGGTGTGAAAATCCTCATCCTATAAGCTAGCTTTTGGGAGTGAGTTAGGCCCAAACCTAAATTGTAAGAGCATGTAAGCCCTTTCTATATCTAGAATTCCAGATACTGGGATTTTCTTTATGGGTGTCTAATGAATGGTGTGGATAAATATTAAGTTGGGTTATACTGGATGGATAAAAAACAATTCACTAATCCATTTATGATCCATAATAATTTATGATACATAATAAAGATATTTGAAAAATCCACTTCATCTGACCCATTTAATTAAAATAATCCAATACATACTTTTAAAATTTTTATGCTTATTGCGAAGTTCAAATTTGGGTTCTATGTTGGGTTCATGCCTTGTTTTTCTCATTCTCTCACCCAACTACTTGTTTGGGATCCTTGGTTTTTGTAGTTTTTACCGCAAGACAGGGTCTGTGAGTTTGCAAAGTTAACTCCTGTGCAACTTCTGGAGGAGACCGAAAAGGCTGTTGGTGATCCACAGCTTCCAGAGCAACATCGGGCGCTAATTGATAAAAGTCGTGCATTGAAGCATATTGAGCTGGTAAGTTCATTGTGTATGGAATGGTGTTGATGATCTCCTAATGCACTTAGTTGCTTGTAGATTTGTGGATTACTTCAATACTTTTGTTTCAGTCTTTGGAGAAAAAGGAAGGAACTTTAAATCAGTTGAAGGAACGCAATGCTGAATTAGAGAAGGATGTTGAACGTGTTCGTCAAAGAGATGAACTTCTTGCCAAGGTTTATATAGAGTTTTATTGATTACATTGTTTATCCGAATGCCTCATAATTGTGAGTCCTTTACATTTTTCTGAATGCTAAGCCTGTCCTCTGACTCCTCTCTTTATCTCATTTAAGTGGTTTCCTAATACGTCTGCCTGAAACTTTTCCTTGTCTTAATGAAACCTTTTTTTTTTGTAGGCTGAATCAATGAAAAAGAAATTGCCTTGGTTGAAGTATGATATGACGCAGGCAGAGTATCTGGAAGTTAAGGAGCGTGAGAAAGATGCTGCAAAGACATTTGAGGATGCTGCAAAGTTATTAAATGATCTTCAAGAACCTATTCAGTATGATGGCCTGCCTTAATCCTTACTTTTATGCTGATAATTAATGCTAATAACTAATAATTAATTTGAGAAGGTTGCTGGGTCTTGACTTTTTACGAACAGTTTGTTGGTTGCTCGATACATAGTTGCAAAAGTAGTGGCTGTTTTAAATTTCTTAATGAAATCAGTGATATAATTTCCTATTTTTAGAAATTTTTATGATAGAAATTGTTATCTTTATTAGAAAGAACAGGGAAGAACTCCCCATTTACATAAATAGAGCACATGACACCTGCAGAACTTTGAGGGTCTGCACCTCTCCAGCCTAAAGGCCCCAAATTCCTATCCAAAATGTCAGATTACCTCTCCCTCCCAACCTCTTTTCTATTTATAGATAACCTTGCTTCTTTCTCGAACTATTCCAGCCCCTAACTAACTTCAAACACCTTAACTAACAATTACTCCCTATGTTCTTTATTATCAGACGTTTCTAACTAAATTACACATTACACATACTAATAAAAGTAGTTTAGTTACTTTTATTGGTTCTGTAAAAAGTTGTATGACATACCAATTTTATCCCTCGTTGAATAATGTGTTAACCAATTACAATTAGAAAGTAGAAAAAGTCAATGTCTTTAATGAGGGGCAAATAAGAAAACAAGTGATAAATGCTTCGTGGGAACTATAAAATGTCTTATAAAGAGGAACACTAAAACCTTCTAGAAGGCGTCTTATAAAAAGGAACATAGAGTATTTCACAATGGTTGAAATACTGGAATTCTTTAAAACAAGAATTATTCGTATTCAAATCTGCTATCATATGTTCAAAATTTGTTTCATTTCCATCTTGATAAAGAAAATTAGTTCATTGAAAGAATGGATTCATAACCATTTGATAAACACCACAGGGCCTGTGTTACAATGCCCTTGTATGGTGGGCCGCAATACAGGTTTTGTATTATATGATTGTACAAAGGCATCAGATTTTCAGATCCTAGCAACAATTTTTTTCCACACTATACATGGAACTTGCGTTTATGTAGTCACAGATACCTGCCAAAATATATATAATACGAAAGAACTTATTTCTTCCTTAAAAGTTAAATTTAGTAAAGATGTGGAGTGGCCAGCAAAAAAAATACTAGTGATATATAAGATCGTGAAGTGCTCACTATCCATGAGAATAACTTTTGAGTTGTTGGCATCCTTATCCATGACTGTATTATCATTGTTAATCTATGAAAATGTCTGTGCATGGCAAGCATATCCCAATTTGTTAATATATGATTTACCATCATGTGATAGCAGGAAACAAAAGGAGGAGAAGGCTGCATTAGATAAAAAATTTAAACAGGTTAACAGTCGCATAGATGAGAATGTCAAGAAGCGGATGGAACTTTTGGAGAAAGAGAACAAATTGGCAAGTTTTCACCTCCACTTACATGATACACCATCCTTCTTTTCCAATTTACATTTTATGAGATTTTATACTTGTAATTTCCTTTTTATCCTCTCATTTCTTGACACAAGTTGTTATGTTTCACCAAGGCCATTAAAGTAACTTCGTAGTTTCCCATGTTATGGTTCTTGTGGGTTATCTTGTACCATGTTGCATGAAGTTCGACTCTTGTGTGATTTTAATTCCTCACAATCAATTTATAGGATGTGGAATTACGAGGAAAGTACAAAGATATGGAAGAGTTGAAGAGGCAGGAAGAAACTCGGCAACATAGACTTGTAAAAGCTAGGGAGGAACTTGCTGCTGCTGAACTAGAACTTGAAAATCTACCGCCTTATGAACATCCTAAGGATGAGCTTGTAAGTGTTCTTCTAGCCATTATATATATAGTGAGAGAACATATCAAATGAGAACCCTTGCTTATTGTGAGAAATGATAACACTAATATTGACCATTAGATCTTGTTTGAATGGTGAAGATTCAAACAATAAATGTACTCACCCGCTCATTTAAAAATATCATGTGCATTTATTGTTTGAATCTTGACCATTCAAACAAGATCTCATGATCAATATTAGTGTTGCCATTTCTCACAATAAGCAAGTGTTCTCACTTGATATGTTTCCTATATATATATATATATATCCTTAACTAATTCATTACATCTTATTGTAAATTGCTTTAAAGTTTGTAGCATTATTATTAGATATACTATGCATATGTACTGGAGTACTTTAATTTGATTTGAAGTTATACTTTGAAATAATTCTACAGGCTAAGCCTTCAAGAGCTTTTCATTATCTGGATGTTTAAAGGCATATGGACTAATACGACTTGAATTTAATATTTTATTTTTGAAATTGAGAAAATGAAGAACTGTTGGTGCAAAAGTCAGATTTTTGGGAAATCTTGGTGGTGTTTCTTTATATTGATTTGCTATTCAATTCATGGGAAATAATATTTATGAAATTTGGTTTTGACTGAGACCAATGGCATCCTGTGATACATGTAGCCGAACTCATCTAGTGGGATGAAACTTTTGGCATAGTTGTTAATAATTAGCATGATTTGCTCTACGGATAAATTGATTTTAGTCTGATATAACTGGTCCGATATTCTTTTTTCCCTCCAATTTTAGTTTGTGATTCCTAGAACTGTTGTGCCTATTCATAATTCACCCAGAAAATAATGAAAAATTTCATTCAATTTTCTTGCTATGTTACTAGTTGTTAGATTAGATCATGAATTTCAATGATGCCATAGTTGGCTCTAATACAGCCAACAATAGAGCAACAATATCAGAGGGAGTTTCTTCCCCTGAAAGTTCACTTTAGATCACCGCTAACAAATTGAATGGAAAAGAATTATTTTTAGTGGCTGTCTAGTTTTGAAGAATGTTGCAGAAGTGGCTATCCAATACCTGCACTCTTATATGAAAGTGATTGTTTTTTCCCCACCAGCAAAGACTGAGAGCTGAAATTTTGGAGTTGGATAATTCTGCTAATCAAGCGAGGCAGAATAAGTCACAAGCAGAAAATGAAGTACAGCTTAAAATGTCATCCTTGAAGCAGTGTAAAGAGAGGTAGAGGTTAGACTAAAGGTGAAGTGCTCTTCATAATGGTTAGTAGTGCAAATTCATAAGTTTGATATCTCTCTTTAATGTAATATATTCAGGTTGAGAGAAATGAACAGTAAAACTACCAAGTGTTTGCATGTTTTGCGAAGATCAGGGGCTGAAAGAATTTTTGAAGCTTATGAATGGGTCCAGGAACATCGCCATCAATTCAATAAGGAGGTTTATGGCCCAGTGTTGGTTGAGGTACATATGTTCAAATTCCATGATGCTATAGCTTGTAGGGCTACTTAGTCTGATAAATTTTGAGTGAAATTTCAGGTGAATGTCCAAAATCGAGTTCATGCTGCATACCTAGAGGGTCAAGTTGCTCATTACACTTGGAAGGTAATCCTAGACATCTTATTAAACATTGTCTCTATTTTGTTTATTTGCTGCCTGCAAAAGCACCTTCTGAATTTTGCTCAAGCCCAATGTCATGAAAATTCTGGCTCTAATATTTGTAGATTCTTCGTTTAAATATTTTATTGAGTATTATATTTTTAGTCTTATATTCCATTCTTTAACTGGCTTTTCTGCTGTCAGTTTATGCAGACATCTTTGTTGAATAATTTATTTTTAGTTCTATGCAAAAAAATTGCATGTTCTGTATAGTTGATTTTTTTTTTTACGGTGTAAATTTTTTTCCATGTTACCCATACTTCCTTGTGTGGGAGGGTTTAAAAGTTTTACAGGTCTTTATTATCTGCACTGTTGACTATTTCTTGTTTTCAAATCCAGTCCTTCATAACACAAGATTCTGGTGATCGCGATCTGCTGGTGAAAAACCTACAGCATTTTGACGTACCAGTTTTAAATTATACTGGTATTGATGGCCACCAAAGAGAGCCTATTGAAGTTTCTGAAGATGTGAGTTTTGTGCGGCAGTTTTTTTTTCATTTCCATTGTATCGAGCTATATATTTCATTGTTATTTTATTGTCCTAAACAGAAGCGTGCTCTTGGTATCTACACCCGGCTGGACCAAATTTTTGATGCACCTGTAGCTGTCAAGGAGGTTTTGATTGGCCAATTTAATCTTGATCATTCAGTAAGCCTCTAGTCCTTTCTCTGTTTGTTTGTAATGTATAGGTTGTTTGAAAGATGCATCCAGCTAATATGTTTAGGGATGTGAGCTAATTTAATTAGGTTATGCAATTTATACATTTTATTTTGTGTATTTGCTTGGACTTCAGTATATTGGATCCAAAGAAACTGATCTGAAGGCTGATGAGGTCCCAAAATTGGGAATTCAAGATTTATGGACTCCCGAAAATCACTACCACTGGTCTAAGTCTAGATATGGGAATCATGTCTCAGCAGTCGTTCAACACGTGGAACCATCAAAGCTTTTATTGAATAGTATGCCACTGTAAAATTTTGTTGAGTTTAAATAAGAATGTAGCAGTCTAGTTTAACTTCTGGTTGCTGATTACCTCCCCTTTTCCCCTTTTTTTACTGAATAGATTCGAACACGGGAGAAATTGAGAAGCTGAGTAGCCAGGAAAAAGAGCTTCAAGAACTCATTACCTCCCTGGAGGGAAAAGTTAAAAGGTTTCATGACGAGGAAATACGCTTAGTGAATCAATCTGCTAATCGTCGCAGGCAGTGGGTAGGCTGCAGAAAATTTATACTTTAATTTCAAAATACATAATTCCTCTGACCTAGAGCTTTTTCTTTCTAATAAATCTTTAAATTTAACCCAATCATGTTTTGAAGAAAATTGTTTATGCTAAAGTGTGAATTATCGTTACTAATTCTGAATCTTTCAGGAGGACATTAGTACTACTGCACGGAATGAGAAAAATAAACGTCAAGCAATTATTAGCCGTATTGGTAAGTAGATGTAATATACTGTGATGAAAGCTTGATGTTAGCATTTTGGTTTGATATTCGAGAGTTACTGTCTTGTTTTGACCTTTAGAACAAAAAAAAGAAAAAGTAAGATCCGTGGAGGAGCAGGATGATATAGATACGGAGATGGCAAAGCTTGTTGATCAGGCTAGAAAATATAACATTCAGCGATTCTATAACGCAATGAAAATTAAGGTGATTTTTTCTGCATTTGTTCAATGCTTCTGGTATCATGATACTTGCATGCCCGAATTCTAAATTATTGGAATTCAGTTAATATGGTTCAAATGCACTTAATTAATAATTAAAAAAATGCACGTAATTAAAATCTTTAATTATTTCTGCTTTTTTTATCCGTTTCTTCATTTTTTGGGGTAAAATGTTGGTTTCTTTCTGTTGATCTTTGTTCAATTTTTCAACAGGATTTTCTTGTTGAAGCTGTGGGTTACAGACAGAGTTCTGTTGAACAGCGTATGGTTTGCATTGAATTTGATGCAAAGGTAATCTAATAGTAGTTATGTTGCAAATGCTGGCCCGTGATAGATGTAATTTTGACATTATTTCTCATCGTCATTTGTGTAGAAGTAGAAGTAGAACTGGCTTTTATTAAAAAAGAAAAATTCAACATGGAATTCGTAGGCCATAAATATTACCTGTAAGTTCAATCAATACGATGTCATTCTCTGTTAAGGGTCGTTGGTCATAGCTTGTTAGTTCTAGAGCTCTAATAGATAGGTAATAGCCCAAGCTTAAATGCAATAAAAATCAAATATTGGTATAACTATCTGGTTGCTCGTTTGACTGCTGGAGTCATGAGTCATGGCTGGTTGTGTTTTTGGGCAGTCCAGCTTTTCCATCTCTTTGAAAGAGGAATCCTAAGTAATGATGGTTTGACTTTTATAGAATTGTATTGTATAATGTGTTGTGTGTTGTGAACCACACAAATTCTGTATTTATAATGGTATTACAGGATCATTACAATGATGACTAAATGATACACAATGATAACTAATGATATACAATGATTACTAGAATATACACCGTATCTGAACAGAACGTATTTAGACCGCTTATGTGACAAATACATAAGGAATATTCTAAGCATATTCTAACACTCCCCCTCAAGCTGAGCATATATGTCATATGTTCCAAGCTTGTTACAAGTGTAATCAATTCGAGTTCTTTTGAGGGATTTGGTGAGCATGTCGGCTAAATGATCGTCTGATTTAACAAAGTCAGTTGTGATCTCTCAAAAAAGCACTTTCTCTCTAACAAAGTGGCAATCAATCTCTATATGTTTGGTTCTTTCATGAAAGACCGGATTTGAGGCAATGTGCATAGCAGCTTGATTATCACATATAAGCTTGATTCCTCTTATATCTCCTAGTCTCAATTATTGAAGAAGGTATCTCAGCCAAGTGATCTCACATGCAGCTGTCGCCATAGCACGGTATTCGGCTTCCGCACTAGATCTGGCAACAACATGTTGTTTCTTGCTTCTCCATGAGATGAGGTTTCCCCCGATAAGGACACAATATCAAGAAGTAGACCTTTGATCTGATGGTGATCCTGCCCAATCAGCATCAGAGTAGCAAGTGATCTTAGCATTTCCTTGATCTCTATATAATAACCCACGTCCAAGAGCATGTTTAAGGTATCGAAGGATACTGAGGACATTCCAATGACTGTCGCAAGGGGCATGGAGGAACTGGCTTGCTACACTAATTGCAAATGAAATGTCAGGTCTAGTGATAGTCAAATAATTCAGTCTTCCCACCAATCGTCTATACTTCCCCGGGTCTTTCAATGGCTCCCCCTGGCCCGGAAGAAGTTTGACATTGGGATCCATAGGAGTGTCAGGGGGCGACAATCAAGCATTCCAGTCTCGGTAAGAATGTCAATGGCATACTTGCGCTGATTGATAGCAATGCCAGAGGAGGAACGAGCAACTTCAATGCCTAAAAAGTATTTCAATGGGCCTAAGTCCTTTGTCTGGAACTGACGAGAAAGATGGGCTTTGAGTTTTTGAATACCCGTTGTATCATTACCTGTGATAACATTGTCGTCCACATAAACAACAAGGTAGATGCATTTTCCTGCTGGAGAATGAAGCGAGAAGACAGAATGATCAGCCTCACACCTAGTCATTCCAAACTGCAACAGTGCATAACTGAAGCGACCAAACCAAGCCCGAGGAGATTGTTTTAGGCCATAAAGTGAGTGACGTAATCTGCAAACAAGATGTCGACCACCGGTCGAAGTGAAGCCAGGTGGCTGTGCCATGTAAACATCCTCGTGTAACTTACCATGCAAGAATGCATTTTTGATGTCCAGTTGATGAAGTGGTCAATGATAAATGGCAGCCATAGCAAGAAAGAGACGAATAGATGTCATCTTTGCCACTGGAGAAAAAATGTCACCATAATCAAGGCCAAATATCTGTGTATACCCCTTTGTAACCAGTCGTGCTTTCAGGCGATCAACACGACCATCCGGACCAACTTTAATTGTGTACACCCATCGGCATCCAACTTTAGTCTTCCCAGGGGTAAGGGAACTAACTCCCAAGTACTGTTAGCTTGTAAAGCAGCCATTTCGTCCAACATCGCCTGTCGCCAATGTGGATCAGTCATGGCTTCTCCTGTGGTTCTAGGAATAGACACAGAATCCAAGGAAGACACGAAAGAGAAATAGGAAGGTGATAAAGAACCATAATTCAAAGCAAAGGCATACTCCCTCTGTTTTCATATATAAGCAAAAATTTTGATAGTACTATGTTTTTATTTATAAGCAAAATTAACTATTCTTTGTTCTATTTAATGATGATATGTCTAAAATACCCCCAATTTAATAGTGCTTTTATTTTCAATAACTCATTTAAAGTAGAGAGAGATTATCTTCAAGTCCAATAGTTGAAGTGGTTCACACCTTTTTATGTTTGTGTGAAGACTGATATTTTGAGTGTATATGTTCAGTTGAAAATCACTGAATTTGAACTCATATTTATATTGAGAGGTTTACACTAAAATACATTTAATAAGAAACCTAGGAATTATTTAATACTCTGTACATGTATTCAACTGATAATAAAGAACCTAGGAATTATCTAATACTCTGTACATGTATTCAACATATAATAAAGAGCATAGGAATTATCTAATATTCTGTACATGTATTCATTAATTATATTTCTACACTCCCGCTCAAGCTGGAGCATATAGATTATATGATCCAAGCTTGCAACAAATTTCTTTAATTCGAGGACCTCGGAGGGCTTTAGTGAAGACATCAGCTAATTGATCCTTAGAGTTCACAAATTGAGTAGCAATGCATCCAGACGTGATCTTCTCTCAGATAAAGTGACAATCCACTTCTATATGTTTTGTCCGCTCGTGAAACACGGGATTGGAAGAAATGTCCAAGGCTGATTTGTTATCACACAATAGGTGCATTGGCCCTCTATCTCCAAGTTTTAATTCTTGGAGTAATTGCTTTAACCATACAAGTTCACATGTTGTTAATGCCATGGCTCGATATTCTGCTTCTGCACTTGATCTTGCAACCACATCCTGCTTTTTGCTTTTCCAAGATATCAAGTTTCCACCAATGAGCACATAGTAACCTGTGGTTGATCGTTTATCCGAGGGTGAGCCAGCCCAATCAGCATCAGTGTAACCCACAATTTGAGAATGTCTTCTATCTTCATAGTGAAGTCCCTGTCCTGGTGTTTTCTTGATGTATCTGACAATTCGCATTGCCGCATCCCAATGAGTGACACGCGGGTCTTGTAGGAATTGACTAACTACACTTATGGCAAAAGAGATATCAGGCCGAGTGATCGTAAGGTAGTTAAGTTTTCCAACAAGCCTCTTATAACGCCTAGGATCTGATAAAGGTTCCCCTTGTTCGGGTAAAAGTTTGATGTTTGGATCCATGGGAGTTTCCACAGGCCTACAATCTGACATACCAGTCTCTTCTAAAATGTCAAGAGCATATTTTCGTTGGGAGATTACGATACCTATGGAAGACTGAGCTACCTCAGTACCAAGAAAATACTTGAGGTGGCCTAAGTCCTTAGTTTGAAAATGCCGCGAAAGATGTTGTTTTAGTTTACCAATGCCATCTTTATCACTGCCAGTGATGACAATATCATCCACATATACAACTAGAAATATGCTCTTGTGTTGTGTAGAGTGACAATAGAAGACAGAGTGATCCTTCTCACTGCGAACCGAACCATACCAAACTGTTTGAGTACATTGCTGAATCTTCCAAACCATGCTCTAGGAGATTGTTTCAAGCCATATAGAGATCGGCGCAAGCGACAAACCAAGTCAGACTCCCCTTGAGCAACAAAGCCAGGTGGTTGCTCCATATACACTTCTTCTTCAAGCTCTCCATGTAAGAAAGCATTTTTAATATCAAGTTGAAAAAGAGGCCAATGATGAATGACAGCCATGGAGAGGAGAAGTCGAATAGAAGCAATCTTAGCAACCGGTGAAAAGGTATCCCCATAATCCAATCCATATATTTGAGTATATCCTTTAGCAATCAATCGAGCCTTCAAACGATCGATCTGGCCATTGGCACCAACTTTAATAGCATAGACCCACCAGCACCCAACAGTAGAGGAAGAGGGACCAACTCCCAAGTTCCATTGGAATGCAAGGCTGACATTTCATCCACCATAGCCTGTCGCCACCTAGGATGGGATAGTGCCTCACCTGTAGTTTTAGGAATTGACACAGAAGAGATAGAAGAGACAAATGCAAAATATGGAGAAGATAAACAGTGATAACTCAAGAAGGTATAGATGGGATGAGGGTTATGAGTAGTCCGATTACCTTTACGAACTGCAATAGGAGGGCTAGTAGGAGGCAGCACCGGGGGCGGTAAAGTCGTTGAAGCAGGGCTTCCACGGGAGCAGGAGGACGTGGGCGTCGATAATAGGTCTAGAGAGGAGGAGGAGGATTCTAAGGAGGAGTGTTGTCTTCTGGTAAAATAGTGAAAGGTACAAGAAAGACATCAGTGATTGGGGGATGCTCAACTGAAGATGAAGGAAAAAATGGGGATTCTTCAAAAAAGGTGACATCGGCAGAAGTGATGTAACGATTGAGGTCTGGAGGACGTGAGTGTGAAGGAGCAATGTGCGGGCAGTTTCAATGAGATGATGATTCTTGCGCTCTGTAACACCATTTTGTTGAGGGGTGTGAGCACAAGAAGATTGGTGAAGAATACCATGAGACTGCATAAAAGACGTGAATTGTGTAGAGAAATATTCACGTGCATTATCACTTCGCAAAATGCGAATAGAAGTATTAAATTGATTTTGAACTTCAACACAAAAGGTCTTAAACACAGAAAATATCTCAGAGTGAGATTTCATTAAAAATAACCAAGTACATCTCGAGAAATCGTCAATAAATGTCACAAAATATTTATATCCTAATGTTGTGGGAATCCGACTAGGACCCCAAACATCAGTATGAACTAACTTAAAAGGAGATGTAGCACGATCATTTACCCGCTTTGGATATGAAGAGCGAGTATGTTTCCCAAGTTGACATGATTCACATTCTAAGGAAGAGATGGTTGGGAGATCTGGAACCATTTTCTGAAGTTTAGAGATGTTAGGGTGGCAAGACGATTATGATGTAACAAGGGAGAAACAACGGACACAAAAGCAGAAGGAGAAGGTGGTAAGGTCAATTGATAAAGTCCCTAAGATTCACGGCCTGCTCCAATCGTCTGTCCCGTAGCCCGGTTCTGCACAAGAACAGATTTAGCAGTGAAGACAATAGAACAATTAAGAGAACGAGTCAACTTACTAACAGAAATCAAATTAAAAGGACAGTCTGGAACATAAAGAGCGTTATCAAGAGGGAGAGAAGGGACCGGACAAATTTGGCCAAGACCCTTAGCCATTGTTTGAGATCCATTGGCTAAGGTGACTACATGAAGGTTGGATTGATAGGTAAGTTTGGTGAAAAGACGAGTGTTACCAGAGACGTGGTCTGAGGCTCCAAGAGTCCAAAATCCAAGGACCCAGGGATGATTGGGTGAGGCAAGCAACAAAATTACCAGTCTGAGCAACTGATGTAGTGGTGGATGAGTTGGTAGCCTGATACGCCAAATAACGTTCATATTCAGCGGCAGAAATTGTCACATGAGTCGCAGTTGGAGAATCCGATGACATCATGGTGGAAATTATGAAGAACACGCTGTACAGGGAAGAACAGAACACCCCAGAACTGAACGGAGCAAACAGCCAAAAGAAGGACTGGGTGAGGTTCGCCGTGAGAAACCAAGCGCAACGGTGAAGACGGCGATCGGAAAAGACGCCGACGTGCCGTCACTCGTCGGAAAATTGAGAAGACTGCCGAAGATGGTGGCGGCGTGTAGGTCGAACTGACGACGTTAGTCTAGTGGTGGTGGCGGTGAGACCGAGAAACACACCCAGGTGGGTGGATCAGAACAGAGCAGACGCGGAGGAGAGAGAAACACGCGGCTGAGGAAATAAAACATAGAGGAAAAAAAAAATTCAAATGGCTCTTGATACCATGTGAAGACTGATATTTTGAGTGAATATGTTCAGTTGAAAATCACTGAACTTGAACTCATATTTATATTGAGAGGTTTACACTAAAATACATTTAATAAGGAACCTAGGAATTATCTAATACTCTGTACATGTATTCATTAATTATATTTCTACAGTTTGATTTTATTTTATTTTTCATTTTATTTTTAATTCTAATCAAGGGTAATTTAGGGAAAACAATTATAATTTTGATAGGATTAAGAAACTTAAATGAGGGTAACTATATTTCTTAAAGGGTGTGAGGTAGTTTTTTTTTGCTTATATACGAAAACGGAGGGAGTATTTGGGATTAGGATTACGAGTAGAACGAGTACCTTTACTAAGAGCAATGGGAAGATCGGGCTCAGGTGGCGGTACCAGAGAGACGACTGGAGTAGGAGATGAGTCCAGAGAACCATTGAGTGGTACAGGGGGTATAACAGAGCGTCTCTGGTAAGTTTGTATTGGAATCGATGCAACAAGAATTGGTAAAGCTGGAGGAATAAGAGTTGGAGTAGGAGGAATTACCGGTGCTAGAGAAACTGGCGGGATAGTTGGTGGTGGTGCTTCCAGAGAAGTATCTGATTGGGTGGAATGAGCATAGTAAGGGCTTGACTCAAAGAAAGTAACATCTGCAGAGACAAGGTATGGTCGAAGTTGCGGAGAGTAGCAACGATAACCTTTTTGTAGGCATGAGTACCCAAGGAAGATACATTTCAGAGATTTTGCGAAGAGTTTGTCTTTTCCTGGAGTGAGGTCATGGACAAAACAAGTACAACCAAAGACACGTGGGGGGACATGGTAAAGATTGTGTTTGGGAAACAAGATAGAATGAGGAACCTGATTTTGTAGAACTGAAGATGGTATGCGATTTATCAAATAGCAAGCGGTGAGAAGAGTATCGCCCCAAAAACGAGAAGGAACATTGTATTGTATAATGTGTTGTGTGTTGTGAACCCCACAAATTCTGTATTTATAATGGTATTACAGGATCATTACAATGATGACTAAATGATACACAACTAATGATATACAATGATTACTAGAATATACACTGTATCTGAACAGAACGTATTTAGACAGCTTACGTGACAAATACATAAGGAATATTCTAAGCATATTCTAACAACTTTAATTCTTGATTTCCAGTTCCACATTTTAATTGTCGTTATCCTCCCATATTTGACTTCTAACTTTAAAAGAAACAGTCGGGATCAGTCAGTTGTTAATAACATAGCAAGACAATGTATATCGTTGCCCCTTGTCGCTTATATTTTATGGTTGTATCCAGATAATAAAATAAGGAAGATGATGAAAAACAAAGGTGTGAACACTTTCACTGAATTGAAAAAAGAAAGATAGAAATGTTAGAGAATCATAGTTATCTAACCCATGTGTGGAACTCTCTAGAGTATGAAAAATATAAGAAAATATTATTGCCTTGTTAAACAGATGGTGCATCTTTGGGTTAATTTTATTTCTCTTGGAAATGGAAATAATGCTCAGCTATTTACTAAAACAATAATTAAGCTAATTCCTAACTAGTAATTTCCTAGTAGAGGAGTCCCAATACAATTTAATGCTATGGGAAGAGGTTATTGAGCATAGATGAAGAGAAGAGTCTCAGATTATAGAAAACCAATTTGGATTCATGTCATAAAGGTCTACAACATAATAGAGTATATGCATTGCAAGTTTAGCAAGAAGCAAGTTGACAATGATTTGGAGGTAAAAGTTGGAGAAGATGTTGTACCACAGGTTTCTAAGTTTAAGTATCTAGCATCTGTAGTGCAAAGCGATGGGGAAATTTACGATAATGTCAACATGGTATACAGACTGAGTGGTTGAAATGGAGAAAGATATTTAGTTATTTGTGATTGCAAAGTTTTATTGTATTTTTTTAACGGGTGACTATACTTTATGGTAGTGAGTGTTGGAAAAAAAAAGTGGAAGTATCAGGGATGAAAATGTTAAGATGGATGTGTGTGGTCACATAAGGTAAGTCAAGATACAAAAGCGATATTGTTGTGACACTTATCAAGACAACATTCAAAGAAAACCGTTTTAGGTGGGTTGAACAAATGCAAAGGTCACTTGAGGCACAAGTGAGGAGAGTTGATAGCGTAGTTTTTTAGCCATGTTTAAAGGGTAGAGGAAGACTAACAATGACCTTAGGGGAAATTATTGATAGGGATCTCATGGTAAATAATATTTCTAAAAACACGGTCTTTGATTGAATCTAATGGCGTCATGTGATCCATGTTGCTCATCTCACCTATTGAGATAGGTTTTTGTTATTAAACACGACTATTTCCTAGAATAGCTAATGAACAGCACTCCGCTGAAGCATTCCTTGTTGGAGGTTTACTGACATGCAGAAAATCATGTAGCATCCCAACTTTGGCTGCTATTTAATAGAATCTTGTTTTTGTTGTTATGTTTTCTACATTTACTCTCTCAGATTTTTACGTTTAAATTTTCTTAGATTGGACAAATGGAGGCCGATCTGAAGCAGCATAAGAATTTTGCCATGCAAGCGTCATTGAACTTTGATAACTGTGAGAAACTATTTAGTTTTTAATTTATACGTTTTCCAAGCTGCAAATATGCTGCTAACTTTTTACTTGGTCATACTTTATATATGTTTAGGTAAGAAAGAGACTGAGAATTGCAAACAGAAGCTTGCTGATGCCTTAAAATATGCGAAATCAGTTGCACGGCTTACACCTGAGCTAGAGAAGCAATTTCTTGAGGTTTTGTGTTACATATCCCTAATGCTCTGTGCATCCTTTTCTTGTTGTGAATATTTTGCAATACAAAATCACCAGTTTCATCCAGTAGGTTGCTTCCTGGACATTAAAATGTATTTGATTATTTGCATTTTGAAGTATTTGAAGTTTAAATATTATATGATTGCAAAAGCATCATTTTCCCTGTTAGTTAATCTCTTTTGGAAGATCTAAGAGGCCTCTGACAAAAAGTATAAAATTGAAATGCCCCAGGTAAATCTGTGTATCAATCAAAAAACATTTTTGCAGATTAAGCGTTGTACTATTAAATATATTTCAGTTATCAGACACCATTACAGTACAACTCAACTGCTCTCGAATCAAAATATTATGAAAATAGGCAATAATTGAGAGGGCTATAACAAAAAGCTGTCCGGTTCAGTTTAATTCCGTTATGTATTTCCAGATTTCCAGTTTAATTTCTATATACTCCATTATCCAATTATTAGGGGTTCGCACAATTATTAAATATATTTCAGTTATCAAACACGATTTCAGTACAACTCAACTGCTCTCGAATCAAAATATTATGAAAATAGGCAATAATTGAGAGGGCTATAACAAAAAGCTGTCCGGTTCAGTTTAATTCCGTTATGTATTTCCAGATTTCCAGTTTAATTTCTATATACTCCATTATCCAATTATTAGGGGTTCGCACAATGTAGGCACTTTGGTTTCATATATGAGTACTACTACAAGGAAAGATGAAATACAAGGAGAGTGAGGATATCCTCCCTTGATTGCAAAAACTATCAGGCAAGTGGTGCAAGATGAATGCCTAACACAGCAAAAATTTCCAATCCATCCTGATGTCTAACTAAAGAATACAAACTAGTACTTCACCTAGATTATTATTATATATAGGACGCCATTTTCCAATTGTCATCACTTTTTTTGCCATGACAATTAAAAAAAGCCAATGGCAATCACTGTGTTGGAATACTTCTTCTAACACCAGTATTTAGTCACAGACAATTTTATGTGACTATAGTAAGAATAACCAAATAGAAAATGATTGAAAATCCTAATTGAGGATGAACTAATGGAACGCTTAAATGTGGCTACAAATGTTGTCTACTAAGAAGTATTCCAAAACATGTATTAGAGCTTTGCAATATCAGATAAATAAATTTTCAAGATTGCATGAAATTTTGCTTTAGTTTTTTTTTTTTTTTTCTATTTAACTTTAAATACTTGAACTATGCATACATTATAAACATTTAATTTTGTTTACTTGAATGTCTTAATGTTATGTTCTAATTAGATACTTTATTGTTCTAATTATTATACATTATAGTTCAATATATGCATCCTTATGTAAATTTTATAAACTTCATCTTCTAATCATTTCAAAACATTCGTATTTAAATTTTATCAATTTTATAGCTTCTATTTCCGTGCGATGCACGGGCACCGATCTAGTTATTATATATAGGAACATTTTGTTAGTTTTTGTCATCTCATCACTGAAATACACATTGCCTCAGATACAATGGTTTGATTGTTCCAATTGGCACTCTCGTGAGGTTTGAATTTTATCATGTAGATGCCTACTACAATTGAGGAATTGGAATCAGCAATTCAAGACACCATTTCTCAAGCCAATTCAATCCTTTTTGTTAATCATAATATTTTGGAACAATATGAGGATCGTCAACGACAGGTACCCTATTTCTCACTCCCTGTAATAGTTTGTTGTATCACAATCTTGTAGTTTCGTTTGGGTTATTTCTATTTGCCATCTGAATTTTATAATTACTTTTCAGATAGATCATCTTGTAGCAAAACTTGAAGCGGACAAGAAGGAATCTACAAGGTGTCTAGCTGAAGTAGATAACATTAAGGTCAGTTAGGTGTTTGATATCCTTGCTTCACTAGAATGTTATAGCTCAGAGTGTCAAGAATCAACTTTGTATGACGCTTAAACCTGTAAGCAGATTCAAGTAATGATGCTCAGTGTATGAACCAATGTTATAAAACTCGGACTGGTCATCGACTCGGTCAGGGTACCAAGTCAATGGATTATTGGTCGAACTAGTGAGTTACTGATTAAACCGGTCGAACCAGATATATAAAAAACATAAATTCATACTAGAAAAAAATTATCTTGTGAATAAATAAAAGACACTTGATAGTAATGTATTTAAAGTTATAGCTGATTTAATTATTGAAGATAATCATCTACTATTATAATTTATTAAAAATGAAATTTCTATTTTAATGAAAATAATTTATGCAACAGTTTTACTTTCATTTTTACTTAAAAATGATTTTCTGCAATTACATTTTAGATAAATAATAAAATTAGCATATATATAATATAACAGAAGAGAACTCATTGGCTTGGTGTTGGTGCCAGTACTTATGCTGCACAACATATGCGGCACAGGCTCGAACCCTGTCTGCTGCATTTCTGGTTTCTATTTCTTAAGAGTAAACAGCACCGGTTGGGTGCCAAGTTGACTGGGTTCAGGTCGGTTCGCTCCAGTTATTCTGGAGCCACTATGGGTCTATTGCAGAACCGATTCAATTCATGGACCGGACAGTTGTATGAACAGCTTTTTTTTCTTGTTGGATTGTGAGCATCTGCAATCTGCATCACTTATTTTTTGGTGTTTCTGGGGTTCTTAACTATATTGTCATGGAAAAAGCTCAAATTTGTAAGTTTTTGTCTGCAGGGAAAATGGCTTCCAACATTGAGAAACCTTGTGGCTCAGATAAATGAAACTTTCAGTTGTAATTTTAGAGAAATGGCCGTCGCTGGAGAAGTATTACTAGGTTTGTCATATAGTAGTAAATGAAGTTTAATTTATTGGGTTTTCTTACCTTTATCCTCACTTTTGTTTCTTCTATTCTCAGATGAGCATGATATGGACTTTGATCAATATGGCATACTTATAAAAGTCAAATTCAGGTGACTGCTGTCCCAAGCGAGTTATTTTGTTTTTCAGACACATGCTTTTTCAAAGTCACTTTTCACTCTATGATTAGCTGATGTGGCTTCTGGTGGTTATAGTCAACTTCAATGTTAGGAAGGAAACCCCACTTCATGACCTACTGTTATTACTGTTTTTTTATGGCAACAGTATTCAGACTGTCACCGATTAAAAAAACAGTAATCAGACTGTCATGATAAATTTGATTTGATGTTTTAAAAAAATGCTAAATGTCTATTATCTTATCTTACTCCAGTTTAAAATTGCTGCATGTGATCAAAATTCTGATTTTCAGTTATCTAGCTGTGCTTCATTCTTTCTCTGTTTAAAATCAATGGAGTCTGATTATGAAATGACCATGCTACCGTGTATTGGCCAAAAATTGCTAATGGTATCAATATTCTAATAAAAGAAAAATTTAGAAGAAATCTTCGTATATTTTTTATTCTTCCATACCTTTCTATCCAGCTTCTTGTTTTATTTTCTTTTCTTCTAACAGTATGTCTTTTATTTATTTAATCATTCAGAGAAACTGGACAGCTTCAAAATCTCAGTGCTCATCATCAATCTGGAGGGGTACTTCAAAGAATTTTTTCATACTGCTTACATGCTCTATGTTGAGCATGTTATTTTTTTCCGAAATTAACTTTGAAGGTTGGTTTTCTAGGAGCGATCAGTTTCAACTATTGTTTATCTTGTTTCCCTTCAAGATCTCACTAACTGCCCATTCAGAGTTGTTGATGAGATCAACCAAGGTTGGTTACTGTTTGAAACTTTGAAGTGAATATTTTCTCTGTTGATTTGACACTCAGGATATGTTTTGCTGTATTTTTATCAGGTATGGACCCAATAAATGAAAGGAAGATGTTTCAGCAACTAGTGAGAGCAGCAAGCAAACCAAATACCCCCCAGTAAGTACTAAGTACCAATGCTGAAAAAAACAGACCGGCTGGTTCATTGGAAAACTGGTGAACTGGTCTTGCGTCCGGGATGTTTAATCCATAAAACTGATTGATTTTAAAAATGATGAAGTTCAACTTTTCAACTTTTTCTTTCTTTCTTTCTTTTTTTTTTTTTAAAAAAAAATTCTTCAACTTTTCATCCTACTTCGTTTTAAAACCAAATTATGGCCCAATGTATGAAGTTCATTTGTGAAATATTATTAGATATAGCCTTTTTTTTTTTTTGATCGGCATTATTAGATATAGCCTTGATGATGTTTTTATCTCTCAAGACATCGTATCGTCATTTTATGTAGATTTAAAATTTTACTCAACTTGATTTTTGTAAATTTATGTTATTTTATTACTTAATATATTGTATAATATTTAAAATATACATTTATTTATCACTGGCTTTCAATCACAGTCAAACTAATGAATCATGAACATTCTAAGTCCTTTCACTTAAACTTTTCAGTTGCTTCCTTTAGTTTGAGAAGGTTATAACTTGATGAATACTTGCTATAACCTAATTCAGTGAGTCAGGTTGTTCTTTTTCTTTTGTAAGATTCTTGATCCAGATCTGTTTCTGACAGTGTACTTCATACATAGTATCTATCCAAATAATAATGAGCTATATATATACGAGGCAAACATGCTGCCCATATAGGTTATGATTGTAATGCATGGCATACTCACTCACCACATGCAATTAAGGTTGTAATTTGTAGGTGTGGTAATCACTGATGTGTTATATGCCCCCCCCCCCCCCCCCAGGTTTTATTGGTAATATAAGGTCAAGGTGTTATCAATCTTATGCAGGTGTTTCTTGCTTACCCCGAAGTTGTTACCAGATCTGCAATATGGCGAGGAATGCAGCATATTGAATGTAATGAATGGTCCTTGGATTGAACAACCATCAAAGGGTAATTTCCCATACCTAAATCAACTGTTATCCCCCCCCCCCCCCCCTTCCCCCTTTTCTTTTTAACTGCTGATATTGCTCAGTGCTCACCACAACATTTTCTTTCTGTTTCAGTCTGGACTACTGGCGATCGGTGGAGTATTATCAAAGGACTTGTTGGAGAGACCCACTGTTAACAAGTAAATACTTTGAAGTTATTCCATTTTTTGTGGAGAAAGGAGGAAAAAGCTGTATTCAATTAGTTGGATATATCTAGTATTGTAAATATCTTCCTTTGTTCCCATGACCAAACGGTGAGGATTTACTAAGTGCCCTGAACTGAATCTTGGAGTAGTTGGTAACATATAAACAAGTATGAATTATTTAGGCAGCTTTAATATCTTGTTAATGTTGGCATATGTGCATTATAATTCATCTCGTCTTTTTTACTTTTTCTATCAAATTTGTTTTAATGATTATAGGGCACACTTTGTACCGAATTTCTTTCGCAGTAAGCGAAAACGAATGAATCTTGATAGTTGGAGTGTGTATAACATTGGGGAAAGGGTTTTGGGATTTTAGTGAAGTGTGAGTGACAACTTGTATTTAGAATTTGGTGGGTATATTTGGTGCTTGTTTTTTTCATGTGGATGTATGCTCCTCTAACTTGGACCACATTTATTATTATTATAACCAAAGTTCCGTGCAAATTCTTTTTTTCTATTGAGCCTAAAAATATATCCTATAATATGAGTTCTTTCTCGTTCCTAGTTTTATGAAATCTTACATCAATTGGTTTTATTATTAATTATTAATTTACAACTTACGATTTTGCAACCCTTATTTTTAATCAATTTTTATAACATTTATTTAATCCCTCAAATGATAATTGTGTGCAACTTGGGTCTGTTTGACTTAGATTTCAGTAAAATTAAAAATAAAACACAAATTAAGAAAAATATTAATAATTGAGATTATTAATGTATAAAAATTGAGATTATCTAATAGAAATATTTTAAGTTTTGTTAAAAGTAATTTTAATCAAAACAAAAATTAAAACAAACAGAACCTTGCTTCTTGAAAATGAAAATGAAAAAGAAAATATGTCCCTATAGCAAACAACGGGCATGCAATCAACTCAGTTAAACAATTTTTGAAACGACAAATTCAATTTGGATTTAATTTTTGAATAATTTTTTTTTATTTTATAAAAACAACCTTAAATAACTCAGTTAAAAGACAACTCTACAAATTTTTTAGAGATATGAATTGTAGAAAGTATTACATTGAATTTAAAATTTACAATTAGAAAAATAAAACTAGAGGAATGAATAAAAAAAAGCATTGGAAAGTAGTCTTTCTAGTCTTAATTATAAAACATGTTTTAGTGGTTTATCTTTTCTTCTAGTTCAAATGTAGAATATTAATTAATGCCCTAATTAAATAAAATGTATAATCAATAAAAGTGCATTTAATATTATTTTAAAAACTTTTTCCCAAAATTAGACGGACAAGAAGAAAGGAAAGGAGTATTATTTTTCATAAAGTTGATGTAATGTAAGGAGTAGAGAGGGAAGAATAGCTTTGATGAAGTGGCTTATCAACATTGACACCACTCCCTCCATTTTTAACTCTCTCTCTCTCTAAAATGGCCATTGCTTCCTTCTCCAACCTCTCCACACACATTTTCTCTCACTACAACCATTCCTCTGTACCAATCTTCACTACCACAAACCGCCATGAATGTCTCACATTCTTCTCTTCCAACCTCAAATCCTTCTCTGCTCCCATTTTCACGCCTACCCGTTTGCTCCATTCCCCATTCACTGCCGCTTTCTCATCCGGAAATGGCGGTGGATTCCCGGGAAGTGGTGGTGGTGGAAGCGGTGGCGGAGGTGGCGAAGAAGAGGAGGAAAGGGACCGGAACAGGGAAGAGGCCCTGCTGGTAATGGCAGAGGCCGGCCGGTCGCTGGAGAGTTTTCCGGCGGATTTTGCGGCGGCAGTAACGGCAGGGCGGGTTCCCGGCTCAATAGTGCAGAGGTTCTTCCAGTTGGAAGAGTCGGTAGTGTTTAATTGGTTGCTGAAATTTGGAGGGTTTAAGGAAAGGTTGCTGGCAGATGATATGTTCTTAGCCAAGCTTGTCATGGAGTGTGTTGTTGTCATCTTCACCAAGGTTCATTTCCTTTCATAATTCTCATTTCATTCATTTCTTTATCCATTCTTTCTTGTGAATGATGATATCCAAAATTATATGATCTCTCATTTGAGTGGAGCATGTATCATATATGTGATCAATTTATAATGCATATCCTCTGCATGCTTTCAGGCTGCGGCAGAATTGGAGCGCCGTAAAGAGAAATTCACTAAGGAGCTGGATTTTGTTGTTGCTAATGTGGTATGCTAATAGACCCTAACAAAACCACTCTGTTTAGTAAGGTACTGAGGGAAGGGAAGTATGAGGACATCAAAGTCTGTTGTGATTTCATCTTTAAATGAATTGTTCAAGTGCTTTGCAAATGGGAACCAGAAAATTTGCAGAAAATATATATGCTCTCGAGTCTAGTACAATTGTTGTAATGTATACTATTACTTTTATTATGTTAATTCTATCTTTCCTACATTGAATTTGTGTTGAATTTATGAATTAGACTTCATCACCTTGCATATCTAGATCAACAAAATGATAGAAACACCCTCTTCTATCATATCCAATGTGGTAAAAGTTATGAATTTAATAATCATTAAGTAATTTATGGTTGTTCCATCCAAATCCCAAGCCAAAGCCAAGCCATATCAATTATTCTTTTTCATTCCTAGAATTAGTTGTTTGGTGTCAAATATACCTTTTGTACACTTTGCATTAATTTCTTGTATTATGAAGACCTCAATTTGTCCAGTTTCTTTATGTAAAAATCCATAACCATCTAATTTGGTTTTGTTAATTTATCCAAGGTAACAGGCATTGTAACAGGGTTTGTTCTTGTGTGGTTTCCGGCTCCAACTGTTTCTCTCAAACCTCCAATTGCAGTGAGTGCTGGACCTATTGCTAAATTCTTCTATGGCTGTCCTGATAATGCTTTTCAGGTTAACTATCTTCAGCCTTTTGCTTTTCTTTTTTCCTTTTCTGGTACAAAATTTATTGCATTTCTTTCTCTTTATCACATGTTTAGATTTTATAGCTCTAATAAGAACTTTACTTGTAACAATAGATAGTATCAGATGTTTATCAGTTTTCATTTTCTACAGGTAGCTCTGGCTGGAACATCATATACAATTCTTCAAAGAATAGGTGCTATAGTGGTATGTGTTGGATCATTTAAAGCAACTCAAACAAATAGTTATTTTGCTTGTAAGTGAGAGTCATCTCCATATCTTATGCAGCGGAATGGGGCAAAGCTATTTGTAGTTGGCACTGGCGCTTCGCTGGTAAATTACTACCTTCTTCACAGAAATACCCTTTTAGCGAGTTAGTGAATTTTAGAAAATTCTTAAGGAATTTGAAACATACTCTTGGTCTTTGAAAATGGAGTCCTGATGATATTCAAAATATCTCCACACTCATCAAAAGAAAAGTTAATATAGTTTGCACATATTGCACCAATTTTATTGTGTTGAATCTTGATAACTAGAATGTGCTTTCAATGGTTACTGAAGGCTGGGAAAGTTACCAATTTTGTCAGAAATTGACCTGCTGTTACCCCCTACTTCACTTTGTTCTTGGTATAATATATAATTTAGCAGAATGCTTATACCATGACTATGGTCTATGTAGCTGAATGATTTTGAAGGAATTAGTTCAGATATGTCATCAAATTTAACAGAACATGAATCAGAATATCAGAATATCAGATATTAGAATCATATTTTGGATATATCTCTATTGAAGGGTCACCTTTTCATCTGGACTAAGTTAATCATATGAGCAATACATATCAAAAATCATTCACTGCTATAAGTTTAGAAGTTATTGTACTCTTTCTGTATGACATTCTGCAATTCTTTGATTGTAGTTGGAAAAACTTTCCTTGCATATCACATGGTGAACTTCAAAGAGTAACTGATTTCGATGGTTTTCCAGGTTGGTATAGGTATAACAAATGCATTGATCAATGCACAAAAGGTTGTGAATAAAACATTTGCTGCTGAGAATTTACCTGTAATATCAACAAGTGTAGCATATGGAGTTTACATGGTGGTAATTAGCAACCTCAGGTATCCTATCAAGAAAACAATGGTTGAATCTACTCTTAAGTTACTTTCATGTGTTAACTAAGTTTCTAAATAGGGTAATTCTTTCCAATTAAAGTATGTAATTCTTTAGGAAAGAATTACTTGTACAGTTTCAGTTACAGTCTTTTTATCTAGCGCTTTCTGTCCCTCATATTTTTATAACATTCAATTTTGGACTTTCCTTCAGTGTTTTCCCGAATTCTAACGGATCATGCTCTCATTACATTATTTTAACGAAATTACACCAAAAGATTTGTAAGAAAAAATGTTAAATCTCACCATAATTCATTGGTAGTTGAGAAAAACACAAAAGGAAGGACAAAAATTGAAAGCTAAAAAAAATGAGAGATTGAAAGTGTCTAAGAAAATTGGAGAACTAGAATCGCATGTTGACCATAACTGGAGGACCAAAGTATAATTAAGCCATAAAGCAAAAAATGGAAAATCTAATTTTTTAGGATTTGTGTTTGTGATCAGGTATCAAGTACTTGCAGGAATTATCGAGCAACGGATTCTAGAACCATTGCTGCGCCGAAACAAGCTTTTGCTAACAGCAGCATACTTTACTGTTAGAACTGCCAATACTTATTGGGGCTCACTCTTGTAAGATTGTTGATTTGCCTTAGTTATTCTTTGTGTACGGTAAGTATGTGTTTGGTTTCACGTTTGGACGAGATAAATATGCAATCAAAAGTAGCTTTTACATTTTGGATCTACTTCTAGCCTAATTCGATGTGGATCCAGTTTGATTTCACATTGAAATAAGTTAAATGTAAATCTAAAACGTGAAAGTTACTCTCAATTGCATTGAAATGAATCCAACATTCATATCATTATAATGTGAAACTAAACACGCTCTAAATCATTCTCTTCTTATTTTGTGTTCTCATTATTTGTTACACATGTTTGAGTAGGTGGGTGGATTTTGCACGTTGGGTTGGAGTCCAAAAGATAAAGGAATAAGCATTATTTTGCATGACAAGACATTGTCATGAATTCATTCATCAACGCTCTGGTACATTGGTTCATTGATAGAACTTCAAATTATTTATTACTCGGATTCAATTCATTAGTACCTTATAGTTGTGTTCAATATTTTTTTTATTCCATGTAATTTTGTAAAAGTTAAAGTGTCTTAAAATAAAAACCTTTATGGGAGAAGAAAGCATTTATTTAAAACTTATAAATATTTGTTCTTGCCCATAAAGAGTTTTTTCATTTTAAAACTTTAAACCTATCCAAAATTGTATTTAATAGAAAGATCATTGTTTTGAATCATCACTTGTCTAAAGTAGAATAGTACATTTGTGTAGTTGACCACTTGACCTCAACATTTCCAAATTGGGTCTTAATTTCCAAATTCAAAAATGTATTTATAAAAATATTTATATTTATCTCACCTGAAAGAGATAAATGAGGGTTCAAACCTATAACCTGTCAAATATATGAAATCTCATCATGTCTTGACCAACTTTTTTTTAAGTTATTATTAGGTCTTACTTTTGTGGCAGTGCCTATTAGATTAGACTAATAAAGTAAAGATTGACTTAATATGTGATGTTAACCATAAGTGCATTAGAAGAGCTATTCTAATCCAATGGTCGGCAAGAGATCATGTTCTTAAGAGATCATGTTCTTAAAAGCGAGACAGTCCCTTATTTTTGAGGCACTTTCCCTATTAATTCTGACGGCGAACAAAATCGCTTCTCATCCATATATACTCCTATCAAGTTTGTTGAAATGTCATTATATTATTCTGTTGAAAATTTTTTATTGGAATTATAGGTATATTTATTGTTTCAAAATTTCATAACTTATTGTATTTTTTTAAAAATAATTCAAAGTATTAATTGAGGTATAAGTATTGCATCTTAATTCTTAACTAATGCTTTAAGGGCATTAATTCATCAGACCAAAATTGGCTCTAGGGTAAAGCCAATTACGCACTTGTTTAGATAAAAAAAATGTATATAATTTTAATATATTTAAGCTTCACTTTTATATATTTTATAAAATGCTATTTTTTTATTCATAAAATATCTCTATCATGTGTTATTTATAAGATAAAGATAATAATTTTAAAATATTTATTATTTGTCATTTAAAAAAAATCATTACAAAAATTACTTCAAACCTCTAAATTAGTTAGGCTAGCCCTGAACAAGACCATCAACAACTACGCATATATTGTGAAGAAAATGAAAAACTGTATCACTGATTTGTTTCCATTCATTCTTCAACTCTAAAATTAGTGTCCCAGTTTTAAAATGATTTGGTTAGATAATGGTAAGCAACTTGCAAATAAAATGTTTTCATTCAAAAGTATACATATACATTTTCATTAAAAAATTCTATTTATAAATTATTTATCATTGATTTTGGGGCAATTGTTAGCAAAACTTTGATTGAAAGACCAAATTGTGATACTGAGATGATATACATCCCTGAAGTTTCAAAGCTGAAGAACCGATAAAACTTAAAATCTGTTTAGTTTGTATTTTTATTTTTTATTTTCAGTTTTTTCATAAAATTTTAAAAAACAAACATAAAAAAAAATGCAAACAAAAAATGCCCTTAACCGAGACTCAACATTACACTGTCAAATCCATTTTATTTGAGTATATCTGTAGCGACGTAAATAAAGTTGAGATTTTTTTTTCATTAGTATAATTTATTTTTTATAATGATGACATAATTAGATTTAATTCTTTACAAAAGGTTGCACACAATTATGCATGATTAACAAATAGGTACTTAAATGATTTAAGAATACACAACTACATACATTAGATATTTAAAAATAAACTAGTCAGTGGCATTGGGACATACTCCTATCGTCTCTAAATATAAGACCATTTAAAAAAAAAACATAAAAATTAAGGAGTATAATTAAATTTATTAATTATGTCTAAAATTTTGTATTAGTTTTTAAAAATATCCATTTTATTTTATTGAAACTCATAACTCCACCCTCTCTTTATCTAATTAATTATTCTAACATTTTTTGTATTATTAAATGTTAAGGTGGGTAAAAAAAACTTTTAATTTGGCACGAAATTTATAAGAGGGTCTTATAAAAAGGGATAAAAAAATTGTTTTTAGAAAGTCTTACATTTGAGACTGCAAGTTGATTTGCCACAGCGGTTAAGTTAAACTCTCTCCGTCCCAAAATGTAAGACCCTCCAGACCAATATTGTGAGAATTAAGAAAAGTGGTTGATTTAATTAAATGCATTAAATTTGTCTAACAAAAAGTATTAATTTTTAAATTTACCTTTTCAATCTCTTTCTATCACCTCTCTCTCTTAATTAATGTTTTGGATTCATTAAAATTGGTTGAGTAGCAATAGTATAATGATAAAAAAATTAAATATGCACAAAAATTTTCAAAGGGTCCTATAAAATGAGACAAACAAAAACTCTCTAAAAGGTCTTATATTTTGGGACGGAAAGAGTAAAATACAGTATTAAAATAACAAGGGGATCTTCCCTTTTTGCCAGTACCAATGAATCTCTATGGGCCCGTTTGTTTAGTACTTTAATCAAATTTATGTTTATACACCATTTGTGACGTGGTGTATGATAAAAAAAAAACTAAAAATTAATTCTGATTCAAGACAATTTTTTTTATTAAGACAAACTATAATTTTAGAGGTGCATAAACTAAACTAGTGATGCATTCAATCCAATCTAAATTCGATTAATTAATTCTAATAAAAATTTTGTATGAATTCTGTTTCATCATGCACTTGGCATGGCGGATATGGCCTCCAATCCAGTCTCCGGTGCGGTGGTTGGATAACTCCGGCCACTCACCTGGCTGTGAGGGGTACCTGCAAGCACTCCGACGGTCAAGTCAGCTATGTGACGACGGTCAAGTCAGCTATGTGTCACAGGGAATAATTCTTAGGTGTTGAGTAATGAAAAGCGTACCAAATGAAAATGGATCATAGGTATTTATAGTGTAAACATGGTAACCAAAGTCAAATCTGCCACTGTCATACTTCCGTGAATTGCGGCGGTAGGTCCAGATCTGTAACGGTCTTCACGTGGGAATGATATCTCTTGAGCCTTAAGTCAGACGTCTATGTCATGAGAACACGATATGGCACCGATGGCTTAGGTCACCCACATGAGACCTGCACGTGTCCTTTTCGCAGGTTAGGTCCATAACAAATTCAATTCAATATGATCCGTGATCATTTTTGCAATGTTTTAACCAAAAAAACAAACGGGCAACGTATCTTTCTAGGTATATACGAGAGCATACATCTTAAAGCAGACAAAACATATTGTACTTTAGAAACTCATTGGAATATCTGCTAGAATTTCTTTTATATACTGAGTTTAGTTTTTTTACTTAGAAAATGAATCTAAAATCTGACAAATTAACCTGGATAACTTGGGTTTGGATATTAATTAAGAAAAGATTAAGTGATATTTTTAACTTTCAACAATATTATATTAATTAATAGCAGTAACTTCTTTTTACCGGTAACTGAGCAATGTCTTTTATGTAAAAACAAAATAAAAAGTAATATTTTTAAATTGATTTTATTTATAAGACGTTTTTAATTGAATTATAAATATTAAAAAAATAATTAATTATTTTTAAAATTATATAAAGTAATAATTTTATCCTTTTAAATATTATTCTTAACTAATTGGGAGTTGGCATTCTAAAATTAAAAAAAAAAAAATCATGGGCAATATCTCCACTAAATCATTATTCAACTATAGAGTATACTCATTTATCAACGTAATAGATATACTTCCTTCGTTTTAAATTGTAAAATCTTTTCGAGAATTTTTGTTTGTTCCATTTCATAGAATCCTTTGACAGTTTTTGTGTATATTTAATTTTTTTTTATCATTATATCATTGCTATTTAACTAATTTTGATGAACATTAATTAAAAGAGATGGATGATAAAAAGATATTAAAAGGGTAAATTTGAAAACTAATACTTTTTATTAGACAAATTTAATGCATTTAATTAAATTAACTATTTTCTTAATTCCTACAATATTGATATAGGGAATCTTACATTTTGGGAAGGAGGGAGTATTAATTAAAAATTAAGCAGATAAAGTTAAAACTGATGTCTTAATGATATCAGTGATTAACACACATCATCATAGATTATTAAAAACGCCAAAGAAACTGAGAAAAAGACTGTGAGTGCTACTTAATTGTCTTGTTTAATGAGAAAGAATCAACTAATTTTTTATTTGAGCGTGAAAAGAATTTAAGTTTTGTTATTTTTTTTTTTTTTGCATTCGTTATAACTATAGACAATCATTTTTCATTTTGTACGTTAACCGGTAGGCAGTCAAGTTAATTAGTAGAATGGTTAATTATAATTTGGTCTTTTTTACTTTTTTTTACGAGCAAACTAGTATAAAAAATTTTAAAATGTGTGTTTAATTTTTCTATACTTTTAAAATTTGCATTTATAAAGTAACATGATTAAACGATAGTTAATTCTATTATAAATTTGAATAAAAATTATCACAAAATATAATTAAAGTATACATTATTCGAAAAGTAAAAGGATACAAAATATACACATTAAAAGATTTTATATTAAACTGCCTGAAGTAAAATTATATGAGGCAAAATTATAATTAACTCATATTTGAAAATGAATGAAATGGCAATATGTTATATATATGGAGGTTTTGTTCATACTCGCTGTCCTCTTTCATAGTATTTTATTTTGTTTTTATTATTATTATATGTTAATAATGTTAATTATTAAAACTCGTAATTCGTTTTTGTTGGAAGGAGCATTGGTTATACCCCACAAAAATTGTTTGGTGGGATAAGTTTGTGCGGCCGAATTAATAACCATTACCAACTCTCAACTCATAAATACTGTGTTTGTTATCATAAAAAAAATACTCCCTCTAGTCCTTTTTATAAGAATCTAACATGACAATTGCGGTTATTAGGAAAACATGTAATTAAGTTAGTTAATATCTTGGGATTTTGGAAAATTATATATTCTTCCATGTTTATCCCTATTTAATGTATTGGGAAGTAGTAAAAGATATTAATTCTTCTTGTAATCAAATTTTAGAATTAAAAAAAATTGATTCATTATGAAGGACAAACATAGAAAAAGATAATTAATGTTTGTAAATTTTGATAGAAGGTCTTATAAAAAGGACCACTAACATTATCTGAAAAGGGTCTTATAAAAAGGACCGGAGGGAGTATTATTAATGATACTAATAATGTGTTTGTTAACTAGGGTAATAAAATTTTGGTTAAAATACATATTTGGTTCTTTATATTTTGACGAAGTCTTATTTTGTTCTATATGTTTATTTTGTCTCAATTTAGTCCTTTACGTTTGTGTTTTTGACCAATGTTAGACTCTATTTTAAATCATTTAGTCTAGTTAACCGAACTGCATACGTGACACCTACATAGCATTAACAGCGTTAGTTATCATCCATTTCCAGACTAAAACGACACTGTATTGAATTTTTTTTTCTTAAGTATATGCAGTTATGTTAATTTAGGCTAATGAAGGCACGCTTAAGAAAAAAAATCAATATCATGCCGTTTTAGTTTGAAAAGGAATGACAACTAACGCCGTTAATTTCTCATAAGTGTCACGTATGCAGTTCTTTTAACTTAAACTAACGAATTCAAAGAAGAATCCAAAGTTGGTCAAAAAATAAATATAAAGGACTAAAGTGAGACAAAATAAATATAAAGAACCAAAATAAGATTTCGACAAAACATAAAGGACCGAAGGTGTATTTTAACCTAAAATTTTTATTCTAAAAAGTAATTATAATTTTTTGAATTAATTTAAAAATAATTATATAACTATATCTTTAAAATAATAAACATTATTTTTTAAATAAAAAATTAATTTATCCTTATCCTTAACCATTAGGCCAATGGGGTTAGGCCAACGTGGTTGGTCTGAATAGTGTGTGTTTAGGCCCATGATCGCGAAGTCATGGATTCAAGTCTCATCTCGTTAAATTTAGTCCCGGTTGGTAAACAATCTATAAATTTTACTATAAATTCTCACTGAGATTGATGGTATACTCTGACCTTAAATGAGACAGGTCTGCCCTTTAACTAAAGTTTTGTGTTAAAAAAAATCCAAAATTAATATGGCAAGGCATGACTTCTTACGTTACTACCTCCTGTCATGGTTATAAGCCAAAAAAATTTGAAATTTCTTGATCTAAAATATAAGCAAATCTTAACCTCTGTCTCCTTATTTAATGCTAATTTCAAGCATTTTTCTCATATTCAATGTCATTTGACCTATCTAAATGGGAGAGAGAATACTTTTTTGTAATTAAAACTTATGTTTTTGAATGAAATCAAGAGAATTAAACACAAGTAACTAACTTTCTTAATATGCACAAATAATATATTTTTTGCTTATAACCAGGACCGGAAGTAGTAATTCTGAACTCAAACATGAGAGGAAACAAGGAGAAGGGTTTGAAATAAATGAAAGATTTTTATAGGATTACGTAGACAAGCTTCGATTCAAGAGTGATGATTAACATTGTTCCATCATGCACTTGGCATGGCGGATATGGCCTCCAATTCGGTCTCTGGTGCGGTGGTTGGATGACTCCGGCCACTCACCTAGCGGTGAGAGAGTACCTGCAAGCACTCCGATGGTCAAGTCAGCTATGTGTCACAGGGAATAATTCTTAGGTTTTGAGTAATGAAAAACGTACCAAATGAAGATAGATCATAGGTATTTATAGTGTAAACAGAGTCACCAAAGTCAAACTTGTCACTGTTATACTTCCGTGAATTGTGGCGGTAGGTACAGATCTGTAACGGTCTTCACGTGGGAATGATATCCCTTGAGCCTTAAGTTGGGCGTCCATGTCGTGGGAACACGACATGGCACCGACGGCTTAGATCACCCACGTGAGACCTGCACGTGTCCTTTTCGCGGGTTAGATCCATAACAAACATAATTATTATATTCACTTTTCACCACTTATAACCCAATAAATTAAAAAAAAAAATTGGTTAAATAAGTTATAAAATTTTAGAAGTCATGTTCATTGTAATACCAAAATCGAGGCCTATTTAATTGAGTGTTCAACATTTTTATTAACTCAAAATGAAGGAGAGGCTACGTATTTAATGTTTTGTAGTTTTAGGGACTTGAAGAGAGGTCTTTAAAAATTGGGGGCTCACGATGTTTGAAAATTTTGGATACCAATGTGATGGTTTATCATTGGTCACGTGTTTGGATGCGTGATAAGAGAATTCGTTTTAAGTATAATTAATTTTATTAAATTAATTTTACATAATTAACTTTTAATTTTTTTAGAAGCAATTACACTTCTCATCAAATTAAAGTTAAGACATTTACAATCAATTCTCAAGCAAGAAGCTTTAAACATGTTGAATTGAATTAAAATTAATTTCTTATGTCACTCTTATTATTAGGGTAAAAAACCAATTCATCAAATAAATTTGTCTTCTGAATATCTTGAACTTGATACATATAATTTTTTTTGAGCCATATAATTTTCATACGAAAGTCCAAACATCTTGATACATTCTAACTTGTAAGTTCTAAGTAAAATATAAAAGTTAGTAAGATGGTTAATTTTAAAAAATCCAAACATGCACTTAGTGAGAATGAGGTGAAGAACAAGTTGTCCAAATGGAAGCAGAAAGCAAACGCCGTGATCTCCAATCCAACACCAACTTATTACCTTCCACCTCATTCACACTGTACCCGTCATTGAATAAACCCAGCAACAGCTTCGCTTGCGTCTGATTCGCGAAGCTCACCGGTACTCCCGTGAACCCGGCCACACCCAACCACTCCCCCCATGACACCCTCTCCTCCTTCTCACCCGTCCGATAAATCTGGCCCAACGACCCCGCAATCCTGGGCCTCAAAAACACCTTCTCCACCAACTCCCTGGCCCGCCTCTGCATCGGAAACCCCGCTTCCAGCGAGTCAAACACCGCAGAGTAATGATGCAACGAGTCCATGAACCGCTCCACGAAACCGCCACTAACAGACGCCACCTCCTCCTCCACCAACGTCACAACCCTAGCCTTTAATGCCTTCGCTCCGTTCAAAAACGACGCCACAGACTCCGGCGAGCGGAAGCTCAGGTGCGGCAGGTTCAACATGCAATTCAACACCACCGCCTCCCCCCGAACCAGCTTCACGGTCTCCGGTCGAAACGTTTCGTCGGAGTCTAATCTACACTGGTGAAACGAGAACGGCTGACCTAACGAGGTCGCGAACGCCGTTAACCGTCGACCGGTTTCTT
Source organism: Cyamopsis tetragonoloba (assembly GCA_037177725.1). Lineage (NCBI taxonomy): Eukaryota > Viridiplantae > Streptophyta > Magnoliopsida > Fabales > Fabaceae > Cyamopsis > Cyamopsis tetragonoloba. The sequence continues at coordinate 65,424,847 of CM074121.1, forward strand.
GAACCGAGGCGATGGACCTTCGAGCGGATCCGGTTCGGGACAATGCGGTTATACGTAGGTGTGGGCCTGGGCTGTTATAATTGGAAGCGAAGGCCTGCATGAGTGAGGCCCATTGGACCCCTTCCATGATGTCGAAGTCGATTATGTGGACCCTGCGTTCGTGGGCCACGGCCTCTAAAATGGCCTGGTTGGCTGTAAAGTGGCCGAACTTTACGTAAGGAGACATGTCCTGAAGCAATTGGAAAGCCGCGAGCATGTCGTTTTGATGATGATGATGATGATCATTCTGGTGGGGCCCACCTATAACGAAATGTTTGTTATGGCTATTGTGCGCACCTGCGCCTTCTAGCAACCCCTGCAACGCTTCCGTGAAATAGGCGGCGAGTCTCTCCATGTTTGTGGCGTGCGACGGCGACGAGAGTTCCTTGAGTCGAAGCAATATCACTCGAGCAAGGTCGCGGCTCTTGTTGGCGGCGGTGAGCGCCTCCGCCGCTGCCATCAACAGATGGACAAGTCTGAGTCCCTTGAGATCTTGGCTCGGTTCTGCTGGTGGTGGTTCTTGTTGTTCTTCGTCGTCGATGTCGTCAACGGTGGAGGGAGAGTTGGATCCGTCGTGGTCGGGGCTGAGGTGGTCGGCGGTGATGGCGTCGTCCATGATGGAGTCGATGAGGAAGGGGAAGTCGTGGTGTTGGGGGGTGAAGGTGTCCCAGTTGACGATGGGTGACCAGTGGTTCCAGTTGCAGTAAGCATAGTCATCATGAGAAGTAGGGGTGTCGGTGATGGTGCTGTAGGCGGAGAAGTCGAGGTGGTGGTGGATGGCGAGATCCATGATATGAGTTTGAGTAAAGTGGTGGAGAATAATGAGGTGGAGGAGAGGGTATATATATATAAAGAAAGAATTCAGAGCATGGGACATTCAGTAGGTCGGAGTCCCAAAAAATGATTGGTGATTAATTTAAGTTAATACTAATAATAATAATAATAATAATAATAATAATAATAATAATAATAATAATAATAATAATAATAATAATGTGACTACCTTGCTGATGTTATACTACTCTCTATGCTTAACTAGCTAAATATTCACAAGAATAATTACTAGTGCCGCTTTTTTATCACCCACTCATTCCGGACTTTTTAATTACCACTTAATATTACTATGTCTATGCAACTTTTTAAATTACAATAACCCCTTCAATTTCAATATGGAGTAACTTTTGTCTATACAACTTGTTTTATATAAACTACTACTAGCTCTCTTCTCAAATAATAAATAAGTTTTTTTAATATTAAATATAAGTATTAAATTAAATATAAAAGTTAACTATTTTTTTATGAATTAAATTGTTTTTAAATTTACTCAATGTGTATTTTTAATTGGTCATTTATTATCTAGAAGGACTGAAAAAAGAATCTCATTTTTAAAAGGTTGAAGTAAAGGTAAGAATAATTCGAAAAATAAAATTATTTTATATATGAAATTAATATAATTCTTAATAAGCATAATTTAATTAATTTTTGTTTATATTTATACCGCAAATAAAACCTCTAGTCCCTTGATATATATCCTCTTGATAAATTTACTTCATTCTTTTTATAAGACCATCTTTTAAATTTTTTTCAATATCAATTATTTTCTTGGCAAATTATGTTTATCGCTCAACTATGAGTAGATTTTTCTAGGACAACTTTGAAAAACTAACAAAATTACACACACACACATATATATATATATATAAAAGCTAAATTAACAACTTTCTTATTTGTTTTTCGATTGAATCACCGGTATCTAGATTTTATTACTAAAAATATGACCTAATCTGACAATTGACTTATTAAAAGGTATGAATATCCCAGCAAGGGTTTTCTCCATTTCTAAGACTCAAATTCAAGTACCTTGGTTAAGGGACCAAGACACCAAGCGGCAAACCACTTGACCAACCTCAGGTTAGTATAATTTTTCTTAATTTAAGCGGAATAGTTAAAAGGATCCTATAAAAATAAACGGAGATAGTATGTCTTTTAGAACATTTTAAAACTACTTTTAATTTAATGAATGGTTACAATATAAATTTGTCGCTGTATTTTTTTCCATTTTCTTAAATTTGCATAAAAAGTACAAGAAATAATTAAAATTGATCTTCGTGTTTTTTTTATGAATTTTAGAAAACATTAAATAAAATGACAATTTAATTTTGTAATTGTTCATAAAAGTTTAAAAATAAAAAACAAATGTTAAACTAACCCCAAAATAAGCAAAAATGTAGCTTTTAGAGTCACATCCAAAAAGTGCAAGTTAATTAGTAAAAAATAAAATAGAAGGCATCGATCATAACCTATATTTTTGAAGAATTAACGATGATCGATGTACTTAATAGGTAATTTAGCATTTTCAATATATTTATAGAGACTTCAATTAAAAATATATGTATAAAAAATATTTTACTTGGAGGGCGAGAAGCAGGAATGTTAAAAAACAGGGAGCAAATCAAAATGCAAAAGTTAAAAAATGTGACCAACAAAAAAGAGGTTCAGGTGGCAGAGTGTGACGATGAAGTTATTTTAACGAAATAAATTTACATTTTCACAATGATAATATTGAAATCATCAAAATGAAAGCTCAGTTTTGTTGAAAAGACTGATTTTAACCTCATACGACACATCACGAGAAAGACAACATATAAAAAAACTTCCATCAAAATGTGATCTCAAAAACAAATTCTAAAAAACTTGCAAATTCTGTACTTTTGGGGCATATCCCACTGCCTTACCATTTTATTATGTTTGACCGTCCTACACTACGTGGCACTCTCTCATTGGCTGGTATTCTCTTAAAGCCAGGTCACCGTCCCTGTAATTAGTTTTTTACTCATTTATTATGTTATTTACGATTCGTTTGTTTATTTATTCAGTTCGTTTTCTTCTTTCTTTTGTCTATTGAGTTTTATATCAAATAAAACTTCTTCACCTTTTTCTTTGTTCTTGTTCATTAAATTTTGGTTAAATTAATAATTAGTATTTGATTTCTATACGTGTTTTTTTATTAGTTTTTAAATATTAAAAAAAATTCTCTTTAATCATTAAACATGTCTTTGTTTATGCTTTTATTCCATCTTTCTTCTCATCATTTATCTTTGTTGACATGGCATGTTAAAAATAAATTTTACGAGGTGTAATACAAAAAATAAACACGAGTGCTATGCTTAGCGAAAATAAAACAAAAAATAGTTATATATAATGATTAAAAAATTATTAATAGGATCTTTTTTATTTTGTACTGCACATGTTAAAAATGTCAAAATTAAAATTTTGTGTAAAAAATATTAAAAAGTTAACAAATTTTATATTTATTATGCATTAAATATTATTTTTTAATAAAAATTTGTTATTATTACATAGGAATTAACTCATTCCTAAAAGTATATATAAACCTATATACAAATTAGTTCTTCAGCAACGAGTTAAGGAGTTAAATTATTAAGTAAGAAATTTGGTTTGTATTTTGATTTTATGTTTTTTTTATTCTATTTTGTACTTCAAGAAATGTATATGTGTAAAATGTGAAAATAACTGAAAATATGAGTTTTGTTTTAGCATTTAATTTTTAATTTTTTTCTGCATAATCTTTTTTAAAAAAAATAGGAAATAAAATCAGATAGCAAACATGACAAAAGATTTAGGCGGGGTTGAGCAATGATATTCTAATCAGATTGGTGGATTCAAGGTTTGTAATTGGCGTGTCTGAATAACTGTATTCATCATGCAACTTTTTATACATTTTAGACTAAAATTATATCCATTCGAAATTAAGACTTAATTTGATCAAATGAAATAAACAAGTATACAATTTTTTTATAAAATTATATATATCTTGACAGTATTATAAAATGACACTTAATCTCTCTGAAATAGAGATACTACTAAAATAATTATAACTTATGTCAATTATAAAGTTTTTTTAATACACACAATTTGAATCCCTGATCAATATAAGAATTAGTTATTTATCAATTGTGTCAATTGTTTTTTTGGTGAAGTTTGTAGGTGAATACTAGTTGTGTAAAGATTGACATAAACTAGTAGAGCAATTATGATCAAGTTTTAAACTAAACGAAGAGCTGTATAGGATATGGATGTAGCTAGGTTCTTTTGTTGATGGGGTACAACTTGTTAATTGAGATTTGTATCGATTAGAATAACGACCCTTCACTAATTAATTAAATAAATAAATATATTATAAGCATGAAGATTTTGTAGTCGTCACTGTCAGTGGACTAAAAATGTTATTAGGTTTAGTTTTATTGGGAAAAACATTACTAGTGTTGTTTATTTTGTTTAGCTCTAAGGGCACAAAATTTTGATTGCTGATTCGTTGGAGTTTTAAAATTGATTGGGCACGCCTAAAGTTATTTGATTGCGTGTTTTATGAAAGCAGCTACAAGGCCCCACGAGTAAAATGTTACTCTCTCCATAATTAAAAGTCAACGATTGAGTTGAGACTTAATGTTAGCCGTAGGATGAGGAGAAAGAGTAATGTAATCGAATGGGCGGCAATGCATGTTCCTAAAACCGAGGCACTTTCCTTAGCTTCCTATTCGGACGGCAAAACAAACATCGCTACACTCTCTTCTCATCCCATCCATATACTACTGTACCATACTTTATCATCTTTCTTCAAATCTCCTTTCACTATTAGTCTATTACTCTTTACAATAAACGCATGCATTTCTTTTATTTTAATTGAGTTAGTGGTGAAGGATTTGGTCACAAAATCTTAAGAAAATCAGGCTTCTGCAAAGGGAAGACTTTTTTTTACGAATATTTTATGTCCCGCTGAGTTTAGCTCTTCCAAATTTCAAGGAAAATTTATTTTTCTATTTACAAGACTCAAAATTAAAAACTCTTATTAATAAAGAATCAAACATTTCTTTTATTTTTTTTCATAGCAAAATAGTATAACTGCTCTTTATATTTTTTATATTTGCAACTAATTGAAGATTTTTTTTAAGAAAGAAAAAAAATAAAAATTACAAACCTCTCACTATTAAGGACACAAAAACCTAAACTCCATTTATACATGATCACGCACATAAGTTTTAAATAATTAGCCGCAACTCATACAAGAGATATGTAGAGGTACAATAAGATTAATTAGTAGTATAGTACCTCTTGATTTTGTGGTAGTGCCTATTTGAAAGTCAACTATTAACTTGATAAGCATACTACTTATGGAATTATCTATTTATCTTACCCATAAGTGTTCAAAAATTGTAATTTATTTTGATTAATTAATATTCACGCCATTCCTTTTAATAATAAGCTTGTACTATTACTATTATACATTGGAAATTTTATTTTATTTTTCAAAAAAGCTCTTTTTTTTAAAAAAAAAAATCTCTCTTTTATTTTCAAGTGAATTTCTCCGAATAAGGTGGTGACATCTAAAAAAAAAAGTATGACACAGCGGCTTATCAAATGGCCGGCATGTTCCTAAAAGGCAAGCAAGGAGACAGTCCCTTATTTTTGAGGCAGTTTCCCCATTCAAGGTTCATAATCTTATTCGGACGGCAAAACAAAATCGCTTGTACTATCAAGTTTATTCAGAATCACAAGTCAATATGTTATTGTTAACACTTCATCTGTTTTTATTTATTGCTATGTCAAAACTAAAAATTATAAAACAAGTGCTGACCGAACAATAATTTGGATAACTCAAATTGTCGGCTTAGTGGTATAATATCCCGCTAACTTCATAGGAAAGACAATCCATAGTGAAAGAACTTATATTCGAATCCCACCTATACCAAATTTTCGAGAAAAAACACTATCCATATAGCCCGAATGAGATTAGTCTCAATATAAGAATGAGAAAAACCATGATAATAAAAACCCCAATAATTTAAACGTTCAACTTTTTCTTTTTATAAAAAACACTTATATATCAACTTTCGAAGATTTCTTTCTTCACATATCCTACAAAGCAGGAGACTTTTTTTAGTTTGAAGCTTTTTTTACTTTGAAGCTTTTAGTCTACGTTCTTTATATATTCTCCTTGAATTTAATATACATATCTTTTTTATCATTTTGAATTTTGTAATGTACTTTAATAAATAGGACTACTTCTTCACTTTTAAATTTTAAACTTAGTTAAAAATTGTTTGTGCACCGCAATAAACACATACTACCGACGAGAATGAATCTCTTCATGTTAAAAAATAACATGATGTATCATGTTAGTATTTTTGTGTCTATCTTTCTCCTAAAATGCATTAAATGCATATTAAATTTGTGAGTTCCTATAAACATTAATGAAAAAAGAAATAGACACAAAAATACCAACATAATGCATTATGTTATTTTAGAACATGAAAAGGTCCATTCCCTTTACGGATACATCAAAGAGATAACTGTTTTAGTAATCTGTCATTTTCCATTTGTTCGAAAAAAATAAAATAGAAGAGTAATGACTCGAATCCAATCAAGAAATGATGTTATACCCAATGGTGTCTGAGGAAAACATTCTCCATCAATTAGATAACCTTCTTTCATTACTTTTTAACGTAGCTTACATCTATTAAGATACTTCTGCTAATTGATTGAGGAACAGAAACGTTAAAATCCATTTTCTCAGCTAAACAAACATCTCGAACAACACAACATAATAAATCAACTAATAACAAAGCTTTAACAAGAGTTTTATCCTGCACTACCAAGGTGGCTGTCAACTAATGACACATCCACTTAAAGCCTAAAAGTGCTTGAAGCTAACATTACTGTTAAGAGAAAGCTACATCTGCTACACTAGAATAGAGACATACCAGATAAGTAAGAAAGGGGTCATTTAGATATAAACTAAGGGACATATGCTATGATTAATAGAGAATAGTCATAATAAATATGCAGTTATTCTTCGGTTATGATGAGCTTTCAGCAGAGCAAATCCAGAGCGTAAATAATTTACCCTTCCTCATCATAATCTTCCTCGTCCTCTTCTAGTCGACTACCAAGATTCGCAAGCTGCACAGCATCAATGGCCATCTTATCTGCATCGGAAAGGGACCAGCCTGGAATTTCTTCATGCTTAATCTCTGGTTCAGCAGGTTCAGGCAATGGGGCCTGAGCTGTTGTGCTAGTAGCATTTTTGTCCTCGTTTTCGTTTAAGTTGGCATTCAGATCAATGTTTCGGAGAGATTGAGTATTATTTTCCTCAGGAACCGTAATGTTCTCCTTCGGTAGATCCTTGGATTCTGGAACGTTATCTGTTGCCATGCTTGTATTGGGAAGATCTTTGCAACTTTGCTGAACAGAGGTGCAAGGCTCAGATTCAACATACTGATGATAGGTCTCTCTTTCTGCATTTCGAGGCGGTCGACCTCGGCCTCTTCCTCTTCCTCGACCTCTTCCCCTACCTGGATTGCCAGTGTGGCCCAATTCTTGCTGTCATAAAATAAAGCATCAAGCCTAGGTCATTTTACATGCAGGGCACATTTTTCATTCCCTCAAAATGAATTTTAATATAAAATTTCAACAGTGTTACTAGATATAATATAACAGACAACGGTAGAGGTAACTGTAAGCGTGTGTATGTGAATAGTACTTTTAACATCAATTAAGAAATATAATTAAGTATTGTCCAGCCTTTTCATAAATGTGCCATTACCATCTTACTCCTCTTGGTCTCTTCATCGCTGTCATTGCAATCATCACCAGCAGCTTTCCTGGTAAAATGTCGTATTGTTAATTATATTAGTGTTACATGCATGGGTAAATAAGACAACATAAAGAAAAGGATAAAAGCTATTGGACTTCAAACCTTCTCTTCGGAAGGGCACGATCATCGGCCCCTGCCTCAGAATGGCCATGGCCATGTCCATGTCCATAGTCAGGAACCCTGCTGACAATGTCTCTCAGAAAGTCAAAGACATTATAGCTCTGTACACAATGTTTCCTGCAATTTACATTTACAACTGGTTAGACTGGACTTGCTGTACATTTAAAGATATAAGCGATATAGAGAGGCAGGAAAGAGATGCAGTAAGATGTCACAATTAAACATGTCCTGAAATAACAGTTCAATTTATCAAGAACAAAATATATTTGAAAACTCAATGATGAAGCCATCTATTTGCAAAATTACAAGGCGACCAAACCAGGATATCAGATGGCTGAAATTTTTTATTGAACTTTATTACTGTTAAAAAATATTACACAAAGACAGCAAGAGTGCCAAAAATAGTTGCAACCATCTATAGTTAAATTCATGTTCCAACACGTGTCGATTTATTAGATGAAAATTGGAACTCGAATTGGAAAGAGAGCTTCATGCAAAAGATTTCTTCAACACATAAACAATCAATAGTAAATTTAAGACTTTAATTCAACACCGTTCCATTATTTTCCAGCCAACAGGTTGGTCTAATGGTTAGGGAGTGAAGCTTTAAATATCAGCTCCCCGTGTCGAACCTATGTGGGTGCACTTTCACCTATCCAAAAGAAAGAGAAAAAAAAAATTCCAGCAGAATTCACTAAAGAAGCAATTCAATGAAATAGCAAACAAATAAGCAACTCAATGTTATATTTATTTCTATGTGTATATATAATCCTCCACATGTTGCTTTGAACCAACATAATATGAAATCTGACCTCTTTGACCAAGTGACAAAAGAAAAAAAAATTGCTAACTAAACTCTTAATTAAATCAAATTTCAGCACATGGTAAAATAGGACTATGAATGGACACAGTTCAAGCCTAAAGATTTCTTGAAGACAAAAAATACAAGTCAAAGTATTCCTTTACTTACAAATGAAGTGCATTCATGGTCTTTGCTCCCCTCTGAAGAGTTATTTCATAAGTGCGATCACAAAGATCTTGTAAAAACAACTCAAGTGCTTTGGCTGTAAAATAATCAAGAAATGTTAACGACCTATGAGAGAAAATGCCCAGCTAATTCCAAGAGTTAACTACAAGAAAAAGAAACTCACACACTAAAACAGGAACGGCTAGTGCTATCTTTCCAACATCCTCATCTGCTTGCATTATCTTCTTTATTCGAGCCTGCAAATTAATGCTTACATCAGATAAAGCATTCTTTCCAAAGATTTCCTTCCTTAGATACAGAACAGAAACGAGGAAGAACTAAAAAAAGGGTCCTAGTTATATTATAAAACTCCTATGGTCAAGAACAGTATGATACGAGTACAACTAAAAACTTAGTTTCCATCAAGTCATCAACTCTGCTTCCCTCTTTTTCCCTTCCCTGCTGCAGATTTGAAATATGGTGACTGGTTTGCTTCAAGCTCCAATAAAATAAGCATACTAGTAGCGAGGCAAACAAAATAATCACAAGTCTTATTACATAGACATAACTTCTTAAGGAAAGTATGATGGGTAAAACTGATAGATACCACTTGAATCATTTCCCTAATTGTATGCTAACCACCTGCCACCTCAAATAGTAAGAAGCAGTCCCCCACAGCAACAGAAGTAAAGTGAGAAAAAGCAAAATTATCAAATACTCAACAAAAATATTTGCATATGTTAGAAATGGTACATACCTAACAAAAATATTTACATAGAACCATAAAGAGGTCATAAAGACATAAACACAATCCTTCCCATAATAAATTGAGTAGTGAGACACAGAGACAACTTAAAGATGAGAGAGCATTGCGCATTTGTGCTCCAACCAAATGGACAAACGGACAGCCAAAAAGTGCATTTCCCAAAAACAATTAACTTGATTTTGCCATATCGCTAAAAACTATCCATAAGAGACTTCCAAAATAGAAGGAATGAAGGACCCACCCAAGCCTCACCATAAACCAAGAACAGATTGTTAGCATTTAGCAACCTTTTCATTTATATTGCCAAACAATTAATTTCTTTTTTGAATGATTTGTTAAGTGTGCTTTGGGAATATTATTAATTTAACATTGGAACAGTTTCGTTTTATGTGTTCCAAAGATTAAAGCAAAATAATTGTAAATTATGCATATAAAAGAACATACTATCTAGAAGTACTCCTCATCAGACTTGGGAATACCTCCCCCTTTGAGCTAGCTTTTTGGAGTTGAGTTAAGAAGCCTAGTCCATTCTCAATTCTAATATGGTATGCAAGGTTATCAAATCTAAATGTTGGGTCTCTCAGAAATGTCCAGTCATGCAAACTTCAAACTTCAAATGTCTAGTCTTGGGCGTGAGAGTTGTGTAGAAGATAACACATCATGCAAGTGTACTTGTTTAGACTTGGACAATCCTTCCGTCTCAGGGCTTGATCTAGCTTTTGGAACTTAGATCCAATAACATCAATACAAAATTTTATGGTAGTGTACAACTTATGCAACATTATGGTGTAGCTGGTTGGAGGGAAACATGCTCCCAAAGGATGCCTCTACAGTCTACACCCTCAGACATGCTATGAGTTATAATATTAGAATAATTTTATGCCTTCTCTATGCGGTCTTAAAACAGCTGTTTCTAGTGAATTTCCACTATTAAAGGTAGAATGCCAAAGACTTAATTTTTTAAGCACTTCAATTTTTGTTTCCTTCAACTTTCTATCTTTGGAAGATATATTTATCCTTCAAAAAAATGAGTTCTACTTTTATGCCAAACTGAAAATCAGCAGGCAAGGTAATTCTTCAAAAGATTACATAAAGAAATAACACACACACACAAAGCAAGAAAAAGATGATACTAGGTTTGTAAGTTGACTAGGCCTAACATTAAAAAAGGATTTACACGAAGATATAATTTGAAAATGCAAAAAATGGTACATAGATAAGTGGCAGGCGCAATTGAATTATCACAGGAGGTACTCTTCATAAAGTTGTATGAGTTCCATACACATTTTTGGAGAGTGAACAATTCATTTGCAATAATTTTGATGACACTAGACAAATAGACCTATGACTTCATTTTGCACAATCTGATTCTATGGTAACCTAATATCACAATTAGCTTACAAGCTTCGCTTCAAGTTATTGGGATAATAATTAAGGAATATGTCCAAGGGTTAAAAATAAAATAATACTTGCTGTGAAAAAATAATGTTCCTACTTCTTATACATGTTTACAAGCATATTTTATATCATAAAGAGATCTTCGCTGCAGCAAAAACAAGGGACCAATTACATCAACAGAGGAAGCTCAATTCACCAACAAGCAAACTACTAGCTTCAAAGTTTCAAATGGAGGATCATAAATGTTGCCACAATGACATGTAAACAAGAAAAAGTAGAAAAATCATCCAAAACCAGAACACACAAACCCATCATAAAGCTCCATAGCAGTCTCAACTCAACGCGTCCAGAGCTAACTTCAATACCAACTCCAATCACATAACCCAAAATCATTGCATAAAAAAACTCAAGAGAACCCAAACTAAGGCAAGCACCAATACCTAAAAATACACCTTTTCAAACAAAACCAACATCACTGTAACCCACCTACTTCAATTGTCAAACCTAGACAAATAGACTTCCAGAAATTATACTAAATTATACTCTTAATTAACATCAACCGAGCTACGAAAAGTTCAAATTTTCCTTCATTTCCACGGTTTCCGAGATTCCAAACACCAAAACACTAAGCAAAGAGGAAAACTGAAACTACAATGTAAAAAATCACTTACAGCAGGGAAACGGGTATCGAGCTTCTTCCTCATGGTAGCAGATTCGGGCACCGACAATTGGGATCAATAACAGAGCCCTAAAGGAAGAAGAAGAAAGCGGGAGCTAGGGAGAAGAAGAAATCAATAACGCAACAATAACAGAGGAAGCGATCTGATCCCAGATCCGAAGGTGCGGTCGCGAAAACCAACGAGGAACCGAATCGGTTCGATAAATACGTCCGTACGAGTTTGACGAAGAAAATTAGAAAAAGAGAAATGAGACGAAGAAGAAGAAGATGAAATGTGACGGCGCTGTGACGGAATGCTTCAGACGGACCAATGGTTCGACAACTTCTGGCCACAACAAAATTTGGGAATCAACCCCAACAGTGAAAAAGAAAAATTAGGGTGATGCTATTATAATTTAAAATATTGTATTGTTAAACAGTACCTTAAAAACACTTATTAAAAATATAAAAGTAAAAATATTTTATTGAGATTGGTAGAATTTTAACTTTAGAAATAATAAATACTATCAATCCCAATGAAACATTTCCTCTTTGATATTCTTAACAAATGTTTTTAGGGTACTATTTAATATTTTCCTTTAAAATAAAATGGTTATTGCTATTAATTTTTAAATATATTTTTAATTAATAAAATTAAAGAATCTACACTAAATATTAATTAATCAATTAATTTATAAATATCACACTATTAATACTTTTGAAGGAATTTTTTCTCCTCTAAACATAAATTAAGAATTAATTTGATGCGGCCTATCATTTTAATATACACAATTGATCAAAAAATGTTATCTTCTTTAAAAAAATGATAAAGAAATATTGTCACATACGTAGTTTTACCTACATATATTCTACTTTATAGATAATATTAGAAGAACATAGACAACAAATAATAGATTAGAGAAAAAAAACTTTTTACAATGTTAGGTCAAATTTTTTAAAAAAGTTTAAGAACTTCATATTATATGATAAGATAAATAAAAATAAGATAAGATATTCTATAAAATAAAATATGTTTAAGAAAAAGAATATCCTCATTACTACATACATGATTTTTTTTTCCCCAAGAAAATTCTTTCCCTTTTATTGTATGCATCATCTCTTTCACACACGGGTGTGCACTTCCATCAATACCGGTTATTAGCAAGTTATCAGTTATGATCTATACCATTCAACATTAACAATTTGGTATCTAGCAAACTAGTTGAAACTACTTATTTCATTGATGGGTCAATAATAAATAATGAAGGGCTGACTTTGAAGAATGGAAAAGTGATTCAAGTTTAGGTTGATTATGATTCCTCAAAGAATGAATTGGAAGTTAGACTCTCCCCAACTTCTACAAAACCTAATTATGTAATTTTAACATATCATGTGGATTTCTCGCAAATTCTTGACAAAATTATGCATGTAGAGTTTTTTATCTTTAACGGGACTGTTAGTAAGCTCGCATTATATCTTAAGTTGGAGCTTCAAGACCAATAGAGAAGTAAAATTTCATTTTTGGAAACCCTCATTTCATTCCTAGCTTCATAAAAATACTCATAAAACTTTAATTCTAAGAATTTCCTTCTCTGTCCTTTTTCTAATATTAGTAACAACTGGTTTATTAATTATTTACATTATCAGAAAGAAGAGAAATGTTGAAGTAACTGAAACTTGTGAGCAAGACCTATTGGTCCACAAAAGAGCCAAAGCAAGCCATAAAGGGTTTCAAGGACAAAAACCTTATGGTATTCGGCGGATTCGATTGATTTTACAAAGGGATTTTTTCGAATTCCAACACCTGGATCGCAGTGAATCGAATCTCCCACATATAGAAATAGGGGTGGCGAGAAATCGTGTCAGAAATAGGCACAACGATCTTATGTTATTTTACGGTTTCATGCAAAATAGAACATATTTGATTCACCAAGAGTGAATCTGAGTTGTGAACAGAGGTTGAAGATCGTAAAAGGGATAACTTCAGGGCTAATGTATTTGCACGAGGAATGGGAGAAGGCGACGATTAAAAAAAAAAAGCACTTTACGACTAGTGTATGCTACCCTTGTTTGCCAGTTAAGCGGTAAATAATCTACATCATTTAACCAAAATTAACGAATCAACAACTTGAGATATAGTGGAGCTTCGGTCCGCTCCACTTCCAAGGGTGCACCTTAGACAAAGCGATCAATCCAAAGACTTGTGATGCATTAGACTAGACACCTATGATGCAACTCTAAATTTTGGTGTAAAAAAAAAACAAACTAATTCCACCTTTAGTCTAACTTTTGTTTAGCTTATTTTATTCTTATAAATAGAAATTGGGCCAACTAGATTTTAGGAGAAACTTTTAAATTAAGGAAGTGGCTTTTTTTTTATTATTATTAATAAAGAGAAGTTCTAAAAAATATAAGTTACAAATTTAAACTTCTACTTCTCCTTCTTGTACAAGACTTTTTTGGATACAAAAGGAATTAAAACAAAAAACAAAAAAACTATACACAAGATCATAACAAAGAAAAGGAATAGCCATCAAGGAGGGAGTTTCCAAATTCTTTCTCGAAGTCCATCTAGAATACCTTTGTGCGCCAAAGCATCTGCCACCGAAATTCTTCTACAAGACTAAAAGTGCATAAAATATCTCATTAATCAAACTTTTTATTTTTTACTTATAAACAACTTATAAGATAGAAAAAAAATACCAAATAGTTTTTAATTTTTTTGAAATCTCTTATTTAAAGCTTTAGTTTAAAAGTGGCTTTTAAACTGAAAAAAGTTGAGTAAAATGAATCCTTAAATTAAAAAACTAATACATGCATTTTCCATCTATTAAATTGAAAATTATATAAATAATTGAATTAAAACAATAAATATATAAAAATAGTGATACGATTTGATCTTCAACAATATTTTTAACAGTATATAATTTTTCAATTAAGAATATGAAATAAAAAATGAAGAGGTTTAATTTTAAGTCGCATTGTGTAAATTAAAACAAGAGTTTTGTCAAGAAGATATAGATCGTTCTATTATAAAGGCTTGTAATGGTTATTGATTTGTTTTGTTATGGAAGCTGTTCAGTATATGTCCAACTAATTAATTTTGCTTCAACAAATAATTTTGAGGTAACCAATCAATTAATTTAACTTATGGATTAAAATCATACATATTTGAACTAGATAAAATTAAAATTATGTGTTGCACTAACAGCGTTCATTCCGCACGCTACCCATGGTAAGATTTTACTATTAAATTCAGTGATTCAGTGATTTGGCTTCATAAAAAATATTGTACTTAAAACCATTTTAGGATTTTTTTTTTTTTTTTTTTTTTTTTGTAAAACCATTTTAGGAATGTCTGTTTAGGCAAAGATTATGAACAAATCGGTGTGAGCTGGATTGCATCGCTTCAATTATTCTATTCTTTACTAGTACATAATATTAATTCATAATGAAAATATCTGAATTCAAATTTTGAAAATTAAGTTTATGGAAGGAGTAAGAACAATTCAGGGAAATGAGGGAATAAGACGTGTGCAATTAGTATAAGGATATTCTTAAAATTAAATTTTGGCTTCATGAATATGAATTTAGTTAAAATCATTTTAGGAAAGCTTGTTTAGGCAAAAATCATGCATGAATGGGTGTGAGTTTAATCCCATCGTTTTAATTATTATATTCTACTCTATACTAGTACATAATAAATAAATTAAATATTTGAATTTGAATTTGAATTTTGAAAATCAAGCTAATGGAGGGACAAAGCAATTCAGCATTCAGGGAGTGACCTGTGACAATTAATAGAAGGATATTATTTCTTTATTTCTCAAAATTAAAATTAGAATATCTCCCCCACATTATTTATAAATAACACCAACTTTTTGACCTAAAATTTAATAATCTATTATTTATTTAATAATAATAATAAAGATAAAGGCCAATATCAATAACTATAAATAAACCAAGATTTAAATTATAAAAAAATCAAACTCATTAAATAAAAAAAATTAACTAATACATTTTCTATCCGTTGAATAGAAAAATATAAAACTCAATGAATTAAAATTATAAATAGATAAAAGAAAATGGTGATTTTAACTTTAAGGTTTCAAATATATACACGCACACACGTTTTGAAAATTAAAAACAAGAGATTTTTTAATTAGGAAAATATAGATCATTCATGTAATTATACCCAAATCACTTCTATTGACTTTAAAATAATTAATTTGCCAGTGTACCAATTTGAACTAGATAAAAGTTATGATATAGTAATGTCACTCATCTGGCATGCTAGCCATGGAAAGATTTACTTATTAATTTGAGTGATTAGCTTCATAAAAAACACTCTAGCTAGTTTAAATCATTTTAGGAATGTTTGTTTAGGCAAAGATCATGCATGAATCGGTGCCAGTTTGATCACATCATTTCAATTATTCTATACTTGTTATGCAAATTAATAATAACTACTAAATTAAAATGCATGAGATCCCTTTCTTATTTCATCAAAGATATTTTCAACAATTCAAATCATAGATAAATACCTTGGTTATGCTCCTCTCTTTTCAATCCAAAACCAAAAAAAAAAGTAAAAAAGAAAAAAAAGTTTAATCTATCTAATTTTTCTAGAGTTTTATCCATTTTGTGTATCATGGCTTCTGAATCCTCTAGCATCTCTGCCACCTCGGAAGCCATTGCTCATAAAGTTGCTAAGGATGATGATGAGAGTGTGATGAAACTAAAGGAAAAAGATGTCACATTGGAACAACATCATGCTACAAATTCCAACCTCCAAATGCCATTGGATTTCTTGAAGCTCTCAAAGGATAATGCTAAAATAGGTCAAGGTTCAAAGGTGGAACTTGATTTTTTCAACAACCCTAACCAAGGAGATAATAATGATAGCAACAATAATGAAGGGAGAGATGAGAACAATGAGGAGGAGAAAACATCCGAGTTGAGGTCATTCTCGTGCAACTTTTGCAAGAGGGAGTTTTCTTCTTCGCAGGCACTGGGTGGACATCAAAACGCCCACAAACAAGAGCGTGCACTTGCAAAGCGTCGCCACCAAGGAATTGATGCTGGTGGTGCTTTTGGGAACCATCATCAATTATTTCCTTCGTATTACTCTTCTTATCCGCTCTATGGATCTTACAATAGGCCACTTGGGGTTAGGATGGAGTCCATGATTCATAAGCCATCCTATCCTTGGACCTCACTTAGCGGCTTCAGGTGCGGGTGGCCAAGACAAGAAGTGATGAATCATAATTCCCTCACTAGGTTGACTATAGGTCAGAGTTCAAGTGCAAATAGATCGATTGGGATCTTTGGTGATAGTGGTTCAAGTTCAATTGGGATCCTTGGAGATAATGGTCCGAGTTCAATTACGAGAAATATCATCGAGAATGATAATCATCGAAATATCATCGAGAATGATAATCATCCCAATCAAGAAGAACCCGCCAATGCTGAATCTTCTGAACTTGATTTGACTCTAAAACTTTAATTTTTCAGTTTTTATGTAATGCGTGTTTTTTTAGGTGGATCATGTTTGTTTATGATTATTAAAAAATAATCATATAGTTTTTATTATTAAGAAAATTCGTCATTGAGATGGCATCATGCATCTATATATCCATCTATTAAAAAAAAATCAATAGATGTGATTTAAAATGATTGAGACTTGTGTAGTTGAATGTTACAAATTCATTTTTGCAATTTCACATTATCCCTTTAACATCAATTGTGTTGCAATTTCAGCAATAAAATCTTCTTTTAATTCTTCTTCGAATTTCCTCTTCATTACTTTACTCTCATAAACAACCTTCTTCAAACCAAGTTCACTCCTCAGTTCTCATTGTCAAAAATCCATTAATTTTATCTCAATTATTTCCTTTCAGTGTATGTTGAGAAGTTGATTAATTTGATTTTGAAAATAATATAATATAAAATTGATTATATGTTAGTATTTGGTTAATTGCATGCTTTTATTAATTTTTCAGCAACCTATGTGGAGCCTGGGTTGCAATAATGGATTTAGATCCATCATATATTTAATTTAAGCGTTACATATTTGATTTTTTAAAAGCTCAATTGAGTCTGATTTATACGTGGTTTCTTTATTATTTCATTATTATATTATCTTAAGGGATATATGATGGTGCTCTCATAATTTCAAGACCATCATCTATAAGACTATAATATTATTATCTATAGTTTACTCTTTATTTTTATTTTTGTTTTGCATTTTTAATTAGTTTTCAAATTATATTTTTGAAAAAACAATTATTTGTGTAAAATCATTGTTAATTATTTCATCAGTTTTTTTGCCATTTCAATATTAATATTACAGATGTTGATATGAATATCTGACGAATTTTATTAGGTCATGTTATTTAATTATGGGCTTTTGATAACTTGGTAACTTTTGAATTAAGGTAGCCAAGCATGCACTCTTTGCTTCATTAAATATTTAATGTATTATCACGGTCTATATATAATCAAATCGCACAGTTTAACAAAAATAAACATTAATCCTCATCTCAATCAAATTTCATCATTAATCCTTTTTTTTTTTTTGTTAACCATCATTGATCCTCATCATGAATATGTACTCGTTTAATTAGGTTTGAAGTCTCTAAGTATATTGGTGATCTCAAAGAATCAATTACAATGGAATCTGTTAATTAATATGTTAAGAGAAAACAATTTCAAGAGTTTGCTTATTTTAAGAATAAAACTATAGCTTTTTAATCCGCTGTTCAGATTGATAGATAAAATTAATGTGCATAATAAAGTCAATTTCATTCAAATTGAAATAAATATCTTCATGAGAAATATCTTAATGTGCAATATTGTTTGTCTCAGTTATATAGTTTAGTTGGTGAGCGTATGGAGACATGCCTCTGTAGGTATATGGTTAGATCTTCGGTTGTACTACTTTCTTATGAAAAAAAAAAATGTGCAATATTGTTTTTCTCAAAAAAGAATAAAAAATAAAAGAGAAAAGTAAGAAAATACTTTTTGATTAATTTTTTATCATTTATTGTTATTTTATTAATTAATACTTTTGGATATGTTTAAATATTTACTTTTGGATATCGTTAGTTTTTATCTCTTATAGGTATGTTTAACTAGGGTAATCATGGTTCGACTAATCCAACCAATTCGATTAATCAAATTCGAACCAATTATAGAAAAGTAGATTGGTTCAGATTAACAAATCTAAATGGATTAAAAAATTACAAATCCAATGTATACATATCAGATATTGGATTAATGCATTATAAATCCGAGTAATCCGATACGACTTGGATTCTTAGAAATTTCAAATTTAAAACTAAATTTTCTAATATTTGTATTTTATAATAAAACATATATGTTTTTTTATATAATAAATGTATAATATAACAAAATAATAATATAATTTTCCTATATATATATATTTTAAAGAAAATTATCATTTTTTCACATGTTCTTTTTTTTATTTTTCTCTTTAAAACGGATAATCCAAAATCTAATTCGACCCCGTCTATTTTTTATCAGGTTTGATCGGATTAGATTGTTTGACAGCAAAACACAATCCAATCCATCTATTTTTAATTGGATTAGACTTCGGATTTACCAAAAGCTTATCTAATCTAGTCTATGATCATGCCTACGTTTAACTATAATTTTAGTCCTTAAATTATTTATTTACACCACAATTTTCAATAACTGAAAATCATTAAAATATTAATCAATTTTAATTGTAATTTATTCTAATTTACTTAATTTTAAATTTCAAAGCTCATGATTTCAATAGTTTCAAGGTCATATTTCAATAATAATTTTAGACCAAGCCATTTTTTAGTTATTATTTTCATTAAAAATGTACAATCCAAGAATTATGTGCATATTACTGTGTGTATGTGTATATTATAAAGTTATTTATTTATTTATTTACTATCATATGATATGATACAATTATAGTCTTTATTATTATAGCAATTGAAGAGAGAACTATCCACTTTCCAATTTTCGAACATAATAATACTAGACTGAAAAACTATGTGCATTTTACTATGTGTACGTGCATATTATAAAGTTTTTTTAAATTTTTTTTTATCACTATGATATGATATGATTATAGCCTTTGTTAGTTAATTTATTTATAATTTAATATTTAATATTTAATATTAAATATTTTTATCAAATTTTTTGGGTTTACAAGAAAAGTTATCATTTCAGAGATTAAACACTGTACCACACATATGTCCTTGTTAGTTGTACTGACCTTACAAGAGAAATATTTTTAACAACTTAGTAATTTTTTATTAGTTTTAAAGCCTTTATTTTATTTATAATTTAATTTTTTTTAACATATTAACATTTTTTTTAGTCTATATTACTCTCACTATCAATAATATTACATTTTCATTTATTATTACTATTATTAACAGAAATGTTATTTTTTATTACTATCATATTATTTATTTATTTATTATTTTATAATTTAATTTTTAAAATTTTTAATATCTTGATGCTTTTTATTAGTTTGTAATTTAATATTTCTAATATTCTCAATTTCAGTTATGCATCTATTATGATATAATTTATAAATACTTAGATTTAATAACATAATACATCAATCACAAACACCAAAAAAAAAAAAATACTATTTTTTTTCTCTAGGCAAACAAACTCAAGAGCCATGATCATTTTCTTTTTGGTAAATGAAAAACTCATTGCCAAGAGTTTGTAATTCAAGTGACATAAAAAGAAGAAGGGGTTCAATCTCCGATAGAATAAATCTAAGAGTAGTGTAGTGTGGGTGTGTGCGCGTTTGGCCTATAAAAAAAATTAAAAACTCATTTTGAAAAACACAAACTTTAAATTTTGTGTTGGTTAATGTAAATAGAAAATGAGTCTTGATATACAGTGCCCTAAGGGCACTATTTAAGGTTACTGAAAATAGAAAAATAATCACAAGATCATATTGTTCTGTCTCTCAGGAATACAAAAAACTATACATTCCAATATTTTTTTACTACATTTAAGTTCTTAAATAGTGCATTTAAAACACTAAATATCATTTGTCATATCGAAAATATTCAATGCAATAAATTTGAGTGAATTGAAATATACGTTATATATTTTAGTAATATATGAGTAATTTGTATAACCTATGAAATATATGATAGATTAAAAAGATAATCCTTTAATTTTTTCTCCAAGAAACATCTCGATTAAGAAGACATAAGAAATGCGGATAGAATTAATAAGACAAAGTATATTAAATTATGGTGTATTATTGCATAAAAATAGCTGTATTATATAAATTTAATTTAATATTTATGGGTGGTAATTGCAGCTTCACTGATAATTTATGGACTAAATTTTCTTTTACAAATTTTGTTATATCATTTTTGCTTTGGTCAAACCTCAAACTGCATATATTTTCTACAGAAGATATACTTGTTCAAGTCTAGAGTCTAGAATATCTATATGAGAGTGGTGTTTTATATCATTTTGATTTGATAATTTTTTTTAATTTATTGTTTTTCTATCAATGATTCAAAATCCCACATTATTTTGTACCAAAAAAATAAAAATAAAAAATTCTACATTACTAATACAACATTCGCATACTCAAACAAAAAAACAATTAAATTCGCATATTATTATTAGCATGATGAAAATTTATATTAATTTTATGCAGATACAATGTTCGATTCAAAAGCATGAATCCCATGAACTTGGTTGGTTGGATTGAATTGAATTGAAGAAGTTAGAACAATGAGCTTGCAGCTCTTAGCTCTACACCCTGCATCCATTCCCATCACAAACTCAAACAAAATCCCCAAAATTCCCACATCACCACCACCACCACCACCACCACCACTACCAACAACAACAACAACAACAACCCCTCTCTACCAAAGAATCTTCATCCCTACCCATGTCTATCGGCACCCTTCTGCTATTCTCTTAGAACTCTGCACTTCCATCAAAGAGCTTCATCAAATAATACCCCTCATCATAAAAAACGGCTTCTATAACGAGCACTTGTTTCAGTCCAAGCTTATTAGCTTATTCTGCAAATTTGGCAGCATCACTGAAGCTGTTCGTGTGTTTGAACCCGTTGAGCACAAGCTCGATGTTCTTTACCACACTATGCTTAAAGGGTATGCAAAGAACTCTACTTTAGGTGATGCCTTGAAATTTTACCACAGGATGAGGTGTGATGAGGTTAGGCCTGTGGTGTATGATTTCACTTACTTGTTGCAGCTGTGTGGTGACAATTTGGATCTGAAAAAGGGCAGAGAGATTCATGGGCAGCTAATAAGTAATGGGTTTCAGTCCAATTTGTTTGTCATGACTGCTGTTATGAACCTGTATGCTAAATGTAGGCAGCTGGAGGATGCATATAAGATGTTCGAGAGAATGCCTCAGAAGGATTTGGTTTCTTGGAACACGATGGTTGCAGGGTATGCACAGAATGGGTTTGCTAGAAGGGCTGTGCAGTTGGTTTCGCAGATGCAGGAAGCAGGCCAGAAGCCTGATTCCATCACTCTGGTCAGTGTTTTGCCAGCCGTGGCAGATATCAAGGCTTTGAGAATTGGAAGGGCTATTCACGGTTATGCTTTCAAATCAGGATTTGAATCCCTAGTTAATGTTGCAACAGCGCTGCTGGATATGTACTTCAAATGTGGGTCTGTAAGGACTGCGAGGTTGGTTTTTAATGGCATGAGCAGCAAGAATGTTGTTTCATGGAACACCATGATTGCTGGTTTTGCCCAAAATGGTGAATCTGAGGAAGCGTTTGCAACTTTCTTAAAGATGTTGGATGAAGGAGTAGAACCTACAAATGTTAGTATCATGGGAGCTTTACATGCTTGCGCTAATTTAGGTGACATTGAGCGAGGGAGATTCGTTCATAAATTATTGGATCAAAAGAATCTTGGTTTTGATGTGTCTGTTATGAATT
Organism: Cyamopsis tetragonoloba; assembly: GCA_037177725.1. Lineage (NCBI taxonomy): Eukaryota > Viridiplantae > Streptophyta > Magnoliopsida > Fabales > Fabaceae > Cyamopsis > Cyamopsis tetragonoloba. The sequence goes on from CM074121.1 coordinate 65,447,439, forward strand.
CTTTGATATCAATGTATTCCAAGTGTAAGAGAGTTGATATCGCAGCCTCAGTATTTCATAACCTAAAACAAAAAACAATAGTCACATGGAACGCCATGATATTAGGTTATGCACAAAATGGATGTGTGAAAGAAGCTTTAAACCTGTTCTGTATGATGCAATCTCAAGACATTAAACCTGATTCCTTTACATTGGTGAGCGTAATTACTGCACTTGCAGATTTATCAGTTACCCGCCAGGCTAAATGGATTCATGGACTTGCGATAAGAATTCTAATGGATAGGAATGTCTTTGTTGCTACTGCTCTTGTTGACATGCATGCAAAATGTGGAGCCATCCAAACCGCAAGAAAGCTTTTTGACATGATGCAAGAGCGACACGTGATAACGTGGAATGCTATGATAGATGGTTATGGGACACATGGCCATGGAAAAGAAGCTCTGGATCTCTTTGAGGAAATGAAAAAGGGATCTATCAAGCCAAATGATATAACATTTCTATCTGTTATCTCAGCTTGTAGTCACTCTGGTTTTGTTGAAGATGGTCTCTACTACTTTGAAATCATGAAGGAAATTTATGGCCTGGAACCTGCAATGGATCACTATGGTGCCATAGTTGATCTCCTTGGTCGTGCTGGAAGACTAGAAGAAGCTTGGAATTTCATCCAGGAGATGCCTATCAAGCCTGGAATTACCGTTTTAGGCGCAATGTTAGGTGCTTGTAGAATTCATAAAAATGTGGAATTTGGAGAGAAAGCAGCAGACAAATTATTTGAGCTTGAACCAGATGATGGTGGATATCACGTGTTGCTTGCAAACATGTATGCCTCTGCTTCAATGTGGGACAAAGTGGCCATGGTGAGAACAGCTATGGAGAAGAAGGGGATCCAGAAAACTCCGGGATGTAGTTTAGTGGAGTTGCGCAATGAAGTTCACACGTTCTACTCGGGAAGTACAAATCATCCTCAATCCAAAAGAATTTATGCTTTTCTTGAGACTCTTGGAGATAAGATCAAGGCTGCTGGTTATGTGCCTGACACGAATTCGATTCACGATGTGGAAGAAGATGTGAAGGAACAGTTGCTTAGTAGCCATAGTGAGAGGCTTGCTATTGCTTTTGGACTTTTGAATACTAGTCCTGGTACAACAATACACATTAGGAAAAATCTGAGAGTTTGTGGTGATTGCCATGATGCTACTAAGTACATTTCACTTGTTACGGGAAGGGAAATAATAGTGCGCGATTTACGCAGGTTCCATCATTTTAAGAACGGAAGCTGTTCTTGTGGGGATTATTGGTGAATACTGAATCTGAGACGCCATTTTTATAGTCACTCAATCATGATTCCTCTGAAGAGGCTCTGTAATTCAAGAGTAATATGAGGCCCCTCAATGGATGAACTCGTTGAAGTTTGAACACTTGAAGAATCTTCAATCACATCAACGTCGACTTGATTGCCCTGTTTTTTTTATCAATGGTCATGCAACTGTATTCTTGAGCTGTATAATTTTTCAGTGATATATAATAAAATTTGATCCTGAAACTTGTTAGTTTACGCCCATACAAATTGGTTAAGGAATTTGTTAATTAGTGAACAAGCCACTCAGCCAAAATTATAATTATATTATATAATTATTATGTCGAAATGTTTGGATAATATAAGGGAGATGAAAAATATTTCTAATTCAAATGTAATGTAAATATGGATGAATTCTAGTTATATATAGAATTCAAATCAAGTATTGTTTTTCTAAGTTATGAAACCTTATTAATCAATTTAATTGAAAATCTTAATCATCGGATTTTTTTTTGGTCGATGTCCATTGGATGGAATGCTTCTTTTTGCACATTTCTTTAACAAAAAAATTATTTGTCTTCTCTATGGAGAAAAAGGAGTATATTTACCATTATTTTTGAAGTATGTTAAGTTTACAAGATATTTTAATTAGTTTTTAAATTAAATTAAGGATAAACATATTTTGACTTATTTTTTTCATTAAATTTGGAACTTAGTTGAAAATCAAACTAACATTAAAGTTCCCCAAGATAACCTTCGGCATAAGAAAGAAAGAAGGCCCGTTGAGTGTTGACAGGTTTCTAATGATCCTGGCATATGGCTATCTTCTATCACTGTTTAGACTCTATAGTCTATACATTCAACTATCCTTACAACACATCAATAAAAATTACTCAAACAATAGAAAATATCCATGACACAGTGCCCAGAAAATCTATACACCAAAAACTTTTAAGACACTGATCACCCTTACCTCCACCACCGGAATAGTCTAAACAGGTATATCTTTCTCATCCTGGAATTGTATGTCAGGAAGGCTCTGGCTTTTACAGGATCAGCATTCAAATATTCAAAAGCGTACATCTGTCTACCCTCTTCCAACCCATCTATCTCCATCACGGCCTGTAATAGTTCAGTAGCATCAATTGAGTATTTGCTTTGCTCCATAGCATCAGCCAAACGCCGGATGCTCGATGCTACGGTCACCAGTGCATCATGAAGGGCATCTGAGTCACGTGGTCGTTTGGGAAGTTGTCTTAGAGGGTGGGCCCCAGGAGGCTCTCGAAAACCATCTGGCATTTGGCCATATTCTGGAGACCCAGTGTATGACTCAGTTCCATTTGTCTCACTCCTGTCTTCGGAACTGGGAGAAACAAAGGAGGCTGATTCATCCTCATAATTCTTCATGTCCATAAGATTATTTCCATTCTTCATCTTAGCCCAACGATTAGGGGCTTGATAATTTCCACAAACAATTTTAAGTTCATCGTACATCTCTATCTGCTTTCCGCGGAATCCTCTTGCATCAGGATGTGCCTATGCATTAAACAAAAGAACAACAAAATAGGCATTTTACATAAATTTATACACATTCAAAGAGGGGAAAACATGGAAGGTAAAAACTTACGGCAATGTAGTTCTTCCAGAGTTCATCACTCTCACATTCTATCATCTTTGTGTTAGGATTCCACCAGAAACCATCCTGGCATAGAATATCTTTTATTACTTTATACCTCTTTTTAATAGTTTTAAGACGGTTGATAACTTTCTGATTATTCAGATTCAAGTTGAAACGAGTATTTACAGCTACACAGGCAGCAGTATAGGCATTTTCATTGAAAGATTTATCAATTTTGTTTCCATTTTTTGCCTGAACTGCCAGGGCTTCAATCAGACACTTATCCATTGCAATTGACCACACAACATTTCTTCCTTTGTTTTTCAAATCCTTTCTTTGTCTTTGCAGATCATATTGCTCCATTTCTACAAAAAAAATAAAAATAAAAAAAATACAGAAATGAACACCCTGTTCAATAAAACGCAGGCACCATCATACATTACAAAATTCCTCTTTGAAGACACACAATCAACCATCCCTTACATAAATATAAAATCCAGCTATTTCTAGCAAAGAAAATTCAAATCATAACCACAATTTGTCCAAAATTCGACTCCATCCACCAATCAATACTAACTCACTCTGGTCCTAAAAAATGCTTACAATCACAATGACAACAACCAAAAACGCCAGTTCAGCACAGATCACTTTCATACACATGAAAGAACACAAGTTCTACTGTGCTGGAGCTAAGGAACGTACTAAACCCCCGAATTTTATTTTATTTTTTACAATAAAAAAAAAAGAGAAAAAATGTTTTACTGAAGAGTGTGCACTTCCTTTGTCAATAAAAAATGTGAATTCAAATTCTAGAATCAAATAATGCTTCAGAGTGAATAGAAAGAAGAGAAGAAACGAATACCTGCTACGACGGATTGATGGAAATTGGATCTTACGGGAGACCGACTGGTATCGCCGGTCAGATCACGGAATCCGGCAGCGTCTGGTTGAGGATAGACCAAACGGCGCATCGTCGAAATGTAGGAACGCAAATGTAATAGCTCATTCCAATGGTTAGGGTTTTCTCGGGAAAACAGACGAGAAAATTTTGATTTTCACTTTCTCGAAGACCAAACGCAGAAAAGAAAAAGTCCAGTTCAGTCATGGCTGGATCGGGTGAAGTGCAGTGAGAGATACTCATTCAAATTGGCCTATAGTTGGTAGCCACGTGTCAAAAGCGTTGTTTCTTTATATTTTTAAAGCATAATTAATTTTTTTTAATTCTATTCTCACTTAATTATTATAAATGCATGTGTTTAATTATATTTTTATTTATTGACCTATTATTTTCAAGAAATTAATAAAGATATTTTAGTATAAAACATAAAAAATATGATATATTCTCTCTGTTTTAAAATATTAATTATTTTTGCTAAAAATATTTGTTCTAAAATATTTGTTATTTTATAATACAATTTTTTTAAATTCATCATTTTTTTACTTATTTTTAGTGAAATAAAAGAATTAAAAGCCTCTTAAAAATACAATTTTAAATTTATCAGTTAAAATGACTAAAGTGACAAATTGAGAGCTACACTCCTTACGATTCGCTTTCCATCTTTAATGAGATTGGGCCACTTCTTTTACTTATTGATAGTTATAGTTATAGTTATAGTTATTATTAAGGAGTATTATTAAAAAATGCTGTGACAATTCCCTCCTTACGATTCTGAGCTATATATGTTTCTTAACAGATGTACAAATTTTTATTCGGAAAAATAATTTTATAAAACTTGAAACAAACAAGTTCAGTTAATTTTCTATGTTGTGAGTAACTTGTATACAAAACAAAAAATAAAAAAAAAATCCTCCATCCTACAAAAGCTAAGAAACGAGTGATGAATCTTTTCCAGTTCTATTTCTATATATTAATCATCAATGATCATCATCACCTAGGTCTCACTTGGTAGAGGGTTACTTCATTGAGAGAGGATCCTCTTTCAATATTCACAGCTCTTCCAACAGAAAATGCAGGGCGTACGTGTGGGCTTTGGGAGAGTCACTTTTTCACCTGCAACTGCAAGCATGTGAACAACAACACTTGACATTTTAGGTCTATCTGCTGCATCTTCTTGCAAACACAATAGACCTATCTGTACACACTTTACAACTTCACTTTCTACATATGACTTCTCTATCAATTCCATATCTTTGCTTTCACACCACACGTTCCATGCCTATAATTGTATATATAATTTGGTTTTAGTTAATGTCATTTAAACTAATTAAGACACTTCTAAATAATTATTTAGGGATGAATTAACATACATACATATATGAGAAGGCTTTGGCCATGCTCTGAACGATAGAATTTGTTGTTCTTCTTTCCGCTTATGATCTCTAGCATAACAACACCAAAGCTGAAAACATCTAACTTCACTGAAAACAACCCTTCCATAACATACTCTGAAGCTATGTATCCACTACTCAAAACCAGTTAACTTTGTCAATCTCATGTTGTGTAAACATTTTTTGAATAAAGCATGTTTAAATTTATACTCCCTTCCTTCCATTCACTCTATCTCTTAACATTTTGGCATAAGAATTAGGAAGTATAAAAATTTCTATATTTCATCAAAACTACTCTAAGAGTAAAGTTTCTTTTACACCCTTTGACTTTTCATAAATGCACCATAAATGTTGGTAGATATAATAGTCGTCGGGAAATTAGTGTTAAGGGTAAAATAATAAAGGCAAAATTAATTCTAGATTGATATTCTAAACTGACAATGAAATTAGAACATATTTCTTCCTTTTTTTTCCCCAAAAATACAGAGAAAGAGAGACTGAAGGAGTAATAGGATTTAAAGTTTTAACTTTTAAATTCCAACCCGTTTGGTGACATCATGCCGCAATGTCATGGTTTTGATAGCCACCAAACCCACATCAGACCGTTATTGGAGTTCACGGCTGCATCCAACCATACTTGACAATATTTAACATAACATAACAATAGTCTCAACATAACCGCAACTACAATTTAAAACCTATAGGATGCCATGTGGTAATGCACACTCATGTCATGCAATTCATGAGAGCCTTGTATGCATTTTTGTACAGTAAGTTATTCATAGTCACTTAGTAAGTTCCAACAACTCTAATTGTATTTTCCTGCCTCTGGTCTCCACCAAATGTTCTTGCCAGTCTAAAGTTTGAGATTTTTGGATTCATGTCATGATCTAAAAGAATATTGCTAGCTTTAAGGTCTCTATGAATAACCTTGAGTCTCGAGTCCTCGTGAAGATATAGAAGCCCTTTAGAAATCCCATTGATAATGTCTGATCGCCTTTTCCAATCCAGTTCTGCACCTTTCACCTTATCTGATCTCAAAATATGAAGCAATGCAATTGTAAGCAATGTGACAGAAACCAAAACAAAATATATATTTCTGTGTGTATATTAATACATACTCAAACTCATTTTTTAATTATAGGTTCAATGAAAAGAAAAACAATAAACAACAGGTTCATTGTTTAGGAGGGAGTCATACCAAATAGGTGGAAATCAAGGCTTGAATTGGGCAAGTATTCATAGATAAGAAGCTTTTCATTTTGCTCAATGCAACAACCCAACAGTTCCTATGCTGCAATTTTGCTATCAATATTACCTCATTCTTGAATTCATCTTCACCTTGAACTGAAGTTTTTGAAAGCCTTTTGACAGCAATTTCCCTTCCATCTGGTAAAATTCCCTACAACATGTTTTATAATTTTAACAATGTTGCAAGAGGATAAATCAAACAAATAAGCGTGTTTGAAAAAAAAAAAAAAGAAAAAAAAACTAAACATGGATCTAAAACATGAAAGTTAGTGAATAACATGTATGAATGTCCTAACTGATTCATTACCTTTATAGACAGGCCAAATCCACCTTTCCCTAATTTATGTTAATCACAAAAGTCACTTGTACTTTTTAAAATAGTACTGATAGGCATCATAGGTAGGTCAGCATTCACTTGCATTGCTTTTTTGTCTGCAAATACGAAAATTCATCAAACAATGAAAGGAAAATAATTGAAAGCCTCAACTTAGAGAAGGATTGAGAGTTATTTAGAGTCATAGAGCTCACCATTTCTCCATTTCAAGCGCCAAAAGTAGTATGTGATGATAGCTAATACAGCTACTACTACAATTCCAGCTACAACAAAGATTATTATGATCCTCCACCTAGTGTTATTGTTATCAACTTCTGTGGCTGCATTGGAAACACAGAACAACATGATACAATGTTATAAATGTTAAGAAAAATGGATACATTTGTTATTTTTGTAAATAATTAGTACAAAACTCTCACTTTGTTTTCATTTTGTTTCTGGTTTCCAATGTTTTGAACACAAGTTTCAAGAAACATGAAATTGATAAAAAGAATTGAACTCATACCTTGCTGAGATGGTGGTGCATCAGGGAGTATAGCATTCACAAAGAATGGCTGAGTTTCACACATCATAATACAACTTGGAGAAAAGACACGCCACACTCTCTTCCCCTCACAGCAACTATTAACATCTTCAAGCATATTGCTCAAACATGTTCTGCATTCCTCAATAGTAATATCTCTACTGCACTATACCCAGCCATACCTACTAAGTTATCATCATTAATATTTGACATCATACTCTAATAATTTCTTATTTGAATTTGTGAATTAACATTAATCAACTATTTAGGATATATTTGCATTAATATATATCAATAATAATAATAATAATAATAATTTGACCAATTGATCTATATATAGTGATGATTTCTATGAAAATCAAAATTAATTTAACAATACCTTGTTTGAGTCCCATTTATGTTGAACATATGTGTCCCAAACATCAAGGGTGCCTCTGACCCCATCTGTATCAAGCCATTCATCAAAACCCTTGCATCACTATCAAATTCTCCAGCACTACTAAAATTCTGCTTAGGATCAAACATAGGAATCCTTGGGCTTATGGTAAGGTTTCCAAAGAAATTATGGTTTGAGTACCTCAGAAGACAAAAGGGGTACCACAAAATAGCTGAGGCATTATTAGGACAGTGCTCTCTGAGCAATCTGCTAGAGTTTTGGACACATGAATGGCAGAGACTTGTGTTCGCGTCTCCGTGACAAAGGTAGAGTCCATAGACCTTATTGCTTTGATCAGTGCCTGAAGTTCCATTGCCAAATCCATTGCTGGTTGCAGAATGAGATGAGAGTGAAGAAATTAGGTTGTTGAGGTTGGTTTGGTAGGTGGTAGAGGGAGGAACAGAAGATTGATCCAAACAAGCATATCTGTAATCAAGTGGTTGTGAATTGCTAGTGTTCTGAGCAGAAATAAAGCAAATAAGGCATAAGAATTTGATGGTGAATAATAACCATTGGTTGAACATTCTTCTTCTTCTGCTGCTAAATAATAACAGTATGAACAGAAGCATAGACCTTAATTCATAGTAATATATGATCAATTTGTCAAGTGTTTGACATGGTATTGTAACATGCTCAATTTTGTTTTTTTTTAGTGGAAAACCAAGAAGATATCTTCTAGCCACAGTGAGGTATGAAAATTACCCAAGTGAGTTTTGCCAGTTTTAATTTTGTAATTTTTATATATGCAATCAGCATTCAAACTCTGTTAGTATATTTAAAACACCTAGTTATTTATCAACTATGACAGATTTTATTGACGTAACATCTACCTTATAATGTTTAGAGAATCATGCAATGGCTACCGGCAGCATAAATTTTCTGACCATTTAGAGTAGGCTATAGTAAATTTGAAACCCATAAAACATTAGGAAACATCAAAGAATAATGGTAAAACTCAGCACAACCGTGCAAGAAATTTATTTAACATAATTAAACTGAAAATAGCTTTGGTCAAATCATAAAGCATGTTGTGGGGTTTGCCAGGTAGGACAGAAACTTTTGACATTGAGAAATCATAAGTTTAAGGTTTTAATTTGCGAAGGAACAACAATAAGGTTCCAAACTAATAATGATATTTTGATATTTTAATTTGTTGGTCAACAATTGAGCATCTGAGAAAAGTAAACCGCCAGTAGTAATAATTGAGTTTTTTTTTTTTTTTTGTAACAAAATAATTGAGTTTATTTTAACTCAAGTAGTTGGTTTGGACTTGGACAACTTATCTAGTGTTACGTCACCAAAAAAAAAAAAAGGATCAGATCAACTTCGTCCAAAACCAAACCAAATTATGTACATGCCTTCATACCAAAGCTTCCATGCCAACAAATTATGAAGGTGTCATTGAGTTAATCTAAAAACAAATTTCCATGAAGAAGAAGAAGGTTGTTTATAAACCAATTCTATTCAATATAAACTGCACATACAGAATGGAAAAGCCAAAAACCTGCATATTTAGTTGTACTTTCTTGTATGTTGGAGTTTTACCTTAATAACATATACTAAAGTTTTGGTAACCCGGCGTAATAAACATTTGTATTAAGGTTTGTGCATGTTATCTTATTGTCGCGTATGTTACTAAGTGAAACTGAAACTCCAACTTTGATTGGAAAACAACGCCAACCACCCTTAAGGTTAAGGACAATTCATAGAAGTCTTTAAGCACAATTTAATGGCAAGATTGTGGAATCAACAACATGAACAAATTCTATACATACATGATACAACTTTAGGATTGCAACAATAAAATCCCAAACAGAAAACTGCTTCTCATGTATGAATAGGGTTTTGGGTACGTTTTCTGTCATTGGTAGTACACTCCATGTATTTATCAAAGAAAAATTTCTGTCATGTTGTATCAACTACCTACCTAGGTAAAACATTTGTTACTGTTACTTCATTAACAGAAGGATCCTTGGAAGCTTTTGATGTTGATTCTTCTTCTTTGACCTTTCTTCCAACTGAAAATGCAGGATGATTAGGATTTGGAAGGGCCATTGTGTCACTTGCTAGCATCACCACAACTGTGGACATGGTTGGTCTGTCTACTGCATCTTCTTGCACACACAACAGACCAATGTGTATGCATCTCATCACTTCACTTTCTTTGTGTGTCTTTTCTAATGTTGGATCTAACAGTTCCATACTTTTCCCTTCACACCAAAGTCTCCAACTCTGCATCCAAATATCAATTTTAAGAAATTATAGTTCAATATGGACGCCAGTGATTAACCGCTTCTAGCATAGTACCAATAATTTGCGGTGATTATTATTTCAGTGGTTGAGGGCGAAAGATTGTAGGTGTGGTTCCCCTCCCTCAAAACTAGAGATGTTCCTAGTCTTTCAAATACTTATCTCTTTTGTAATATAAATTTGCTAGCTGGAACTTTAGAGATATGTGATAGTAGGAAAACTCACATATATGAGAAGACTTTGACCATGTTCTGAAAGATAGAATCCACTATTCCTCTTCCCACAAATGATTTCTAGTAGAAGAACTCCAAAGCTAAAAACATCAGATTTCACCGAATATAATCCTTCCATAGCATATTCTGGAGCCATGTATCCACTGTTTATGATCAATACAACACAATTAGTTTCTCAATTTAAACCATTTTTTTTTGTAACTGATTATATATTAATGTGTGAGAGAGTTGCCACTAGCACATACTAGGTTCCCATAACTCTTCTTGTATTTTCTTGACTCTGGCCTTTCTCAAATGTCCTTGCCAATCCAAAATCTGATATTTTTGGATTCATGTCTTGATCCAGAAGAACATTGCTGGCTTTTAGATCTCTATGGATTACTCTAAGTCTAGAGTCTTCATGAAGGTATAGAAGTCCTTTTGCAATTCCATTAACAATGCTCAGCCTTAGCTTCCAATCTAGTTGCTTTCTTTTTTCGTCATCTGTGAAAGAGAGAATTTATTTTTAAACAGAAGAAAAAATAAAACAAATAACAAACTTGTAAATGAAATTTGAGTAATTAAGGATTAGTTAACACATACTGAACAGGTGAGAGTCAAGGCTAGAATTTGGCATGTACTCATATACAAGCAGCTTTTCATTTTCCTCAATGCAGCAACCTAAGAGTCTCACAAGGTTCCTGTGTTGCAGTTTTGCTATGAAGATCACTTCATTCTTGAACTCCTCTAGACCTTGACCAGATGTTTTAGAGAGTCTTTTTACAGCAATTTCTGTTCCATCCTCTAAATTTCCCTGAGAGAAATGTTGGAAAGAAAGAAAAAGACACATAAGCAATGCAACTAAAAGTCAAAATAAAACTTGTTAGCACTGTAACTTTCAAAACTTGTACTATACAGGTGTAAGTTTTCATGAATCAAAGTTATCATTTCAAATTACAACTTCTTCACCTTTATTATGAAAAAGTCGTAATAAGAAATAATGCTTCCTTTCAACACGTTGACATGTGTTTCAATCCTAGGTATGAGGATAGAAAAAACTTTGTTGGAAGATGGAAAATTCACTTCAGTAATCTTTCTGTCTTGAAAGGACTAGTCTTTAGTGGTCGACTAGAAAATAATACCTAATAAGAAAAAATGATGACTTCACTTTGTATTTGTCATTTTAAACGACTGCGTACACTCTTTTTGGTGAAATTTTTTTAAGTCACAGCATTGTAGTAATTTATATGATATGATAGAGTTGCACTAGATATATAGGTACAAAAGTCAATGTTACCTTGTAAACAGGCCCAAATCCACCTTCTCCTAATTTGCAGATCTCAGAGAAGTTATTAGTGCTATGTCTTATCCAAATCAAAGGAATTGTGGGAAGGTGTGAATTGAGTGAATCCTCTCTTTGAGCATGGTCATGATAAGATATAGGAATGGTCTCTGAATGCAGTCCATCTACCAAGAAAAACTTATGTGAGTGTAATGTGAAATGTGCTCAAAGAATTTTCCACATGTGTGAATGAAAATATAGTGTTAATTATTTATTACCTTTGTTTGATAGATACCTCTTCCTCAAGTAGTAGATACAGCAACTTAATAGAGCTAATGGAACCAACACACTCACTAAGGCGATGATCAAGGGTTTTGAGTTACTTGTACCTCCCTCTGTCGCTGCAAGTACAACAGTAAAAGTTATGTGTGATGTTGGTTTAAAATCAAGTTAGGCGAAAATGTAAATTTAAACGCGAAAGCTACTCTAAATTGTATTGAAGTATATTCATGTTTATCTCATTCAAACGTATATCAAAACATATACTCACAATAGTAAAGATGAACTTGTTTCATTTATTTTTTCAGATGTACAAAATTCATTTCAAATATTATAAGGAAGTTCCTAGATTCCCAATGACAGAGGAGGCAGAGTTAATGATGCTTGTCTGGATCGAGTTTTTCATTTTTAAATGCTTCAAAGTCAGAAAATGAAGCATCAAAGAGTTTGGAACTAAACAGATTTTCAAAAATTAATTCATAAATTTTGTTGAGGAATTCTATTTTATTTTTTTAAATAAAAAAGAAATTGCTGTATGAAATAGGTCCATCTGTGGCACCTGTATGATCTCTTGAATAAATTTAAGGAGTATGAAAATGAAATAGGTGCTGATTTTCTCCATCTGTCTATCGATTTTTCTTTTTTTTTTTTTTAATAATTATATGATTTTACTATTTCAGAGGTTCCAAAAAATTATGGTCTACTCTCGGCAGAACAATTTTTTTTTTATCAGTGGCTCAGATCAGTGTCGTAGCAAGTTTTATTGTGTTCAATACTATGTATGTTTGACCTGTCTTCTAAAAATAATTACATCCAGTGTCATTACTTTTGTTTGTTACATAAATTTATTAATATTTTAAATAAGCCTATTTATCTTCAATTTCAAGAAATACGTAAAATATTTTTTATGAATATTTATAACTGAATAAGCGTTGTTGTTTATAATTAGCATTATTTTAGATGGGAAGACTTATATAAATACCTTTTTTCAAAAAGTTATCCAAACATACAGAGATTAATGTCTAGAAGCAGCTCACATCAAAGAATCTCACGTAATCTTTGACTTATGGCTGGCTTCTTCGGCTGGACCAAGTCAAAAACTTGAAACAAGATTTTTTTAATTTTGTCTTCTTTAATGTTATCACCTGAAGTTTAAGAGTTTTCACACTTTGTACAAGAAAAAGTATAAAAGCCTTAAATAATTAATGTAGATTAATTTAGTGTATATTTTAATTTAAAAGTATCTAATGTTTTTAAGACATTTTTTTTTCATAGGAAAGTAATATAATCGGGGATTAAATCTCGTACTCACACACCATGTACTCACCAACTGAACTACATGATTGGGACTCTTAGGACACTATTTTTAAAACTAAATGTAATAAAAAGTTGATAAAAAATATAATTTTTGTGTTTTCGTTATGATTATTTTTCTAACCTTAAAAGTGTATTAATGACATTGTTTACCTACCCTAATTTAAATTATGTGTGAATGACCCCTGCTTTTATATTAAAAAGGTTTTAACATCTCAGAAGCTTTATTACCAAAGTTTAGGAACTGATAAACCTAACCAAGAGCAATTGAAGTTTGAAACTAACCTTCTTTTAAGTAAGTAAATCAACTCATTAGGCAAAAATGGATGGTTGGTTTGACTAATTTGCCTTTAAGTGGCAAAAAAGGTGAATAATGAATTAATTAAGCAGCTAATAAATATGTACCTGAATTAGGCAGAGGAGAAGATGATTGATTAGTAATCTGGAAGAACAAAGAATCATCATACTTAAGCAAACAACTTGGAGCCAAAACCTGCCATCCAACTTTTGTTTGACAGCATTGAGGAACTTTGTCTAACATAGCTTCTAAACACTGGCTGCACTCATCACTAGTAAGGTCTCTACTGCACTGCACCAAACCATACCTCTTTTCAGAATCACTCAGATTGAACTCTCCCATTGCATATAACTTATTTGTCTCCACAGTAGCTTCTCTTCTCAAACTCTCCATATAATTCATTGCTCTCTTAGGTTCTTCTGGATTCGTGATGTTCTTCGATCCCAATTTTTGCCATGATGGTGCTGTAGTCAGGTTCCCAAAAAAATCATGGTTTGAGTACCTGAAAATAAGAGGAAAAAAAAAAAGTCGCGCTTCAGCATAATGTGTGTAGACACAACTTTGTGCAGATATGAGGATTACTGACCTGAGAATGCAGTAGTTGTACCATATGACAGCAGAGGATCTGTTAGGACAGCGCTGAAGAATTTCAGAAGCTGCAGTGGACACACAGAACTGGCAGAAAGATCCAGTGACATCACCCCTACAATCATAGAGTCCATACACAGCATCCATTGACCCATTTCCTATACTTGTGTGGTTGTATCCTTTGCTTGTGGCTCCTTCAGAAGATAACAAGTTCAAGATGTTGTTAAGGTTTGTTTGGTATGTGCTGGAAAGTGCTTGTTCTGTTGAGTTTTGGCAATCATCACCCACATAGTTTGGGGATTGTGAAGTTGCTGTTGTGAAAAGGGTCATTAAGGCTAGAAATATTCTAAGGATTGTGGTATTTTTGAGTATTGTTCTTCTCATGGTGACGAGTTCTGTGACCTCAGATCTTCACCTGCAATAGTTCTCTCCGATAAGAGACTCTATTGCTGGAGAGGCGATAGAGGATCTGAATTCTAGTTTTGTTGCCATATGGTACTTTGGTTTGAAATGATTGTCACAGAAATATGTATTTTTCTAGCTGAATTCCACTGTCCAAGACTTGATGCAATGTCGTGTGTGTGAGGAAAAACTTAGGATATACAGTAGTATTATTTAATTTAATGCAGATGTGTTGAAGTCAACAGATTCATAAATTGGGATAACTGAAGAAAGCAACACTTTGAATTTGAATTTGAAGATGCTGATGGCCAGTTGTATGATAAGTCCTGCTTCTCTAACATATAACTAGAATATTAATACCTTGAAGGGATGGATTTTCAGTGTACATATATTTTTTTTGAAATCATATTGGTTAGAAAAAACTTATGTGCCTACTTCACATTGATTTAAATTTATGCATCACATTTCATGTGAACACATTGCGTATGGCTGCTCATTTACAAGTTTGATTTTAATTTTAAATGGATATGATTAACTTTTATTTGTAGTGTCACACTGACACACAAACTAAAATAAATTAATGGAATCGTCGCTAATTTTTTTACAATTTTGATAGAAAAAAAAGGTAAAAAAAACCTTTCTCAAAATGAAATTAAGATACGACTATAAATGTCGTAAGGTATAGTATAATGGTAGCTAATCTCTTAACCACATTTGTGGGGTTCAATTTTTTACTAGTGAGAATTGAGAAAGATTTCAGGTTCCTTCTATCATACACCAAGTCCGAAGTGGTGTATGGTACACCACAAAAAATGTATACAAAACTCAATCGAAAATGTTTAATATAATAATAAATTATGTATTTTGTGTGTATGTATTTTGTGTGTATGCATACCTCTTTAATTTTTTTTCTTTTAAACGGGTTATAATCAATTAAATATAATTTCTATGACCTGTGTATGATACACCATTTTAAAATTGGTGAATGTTAAAATCTACCTCTAGCGGGTTAAAAAAACTTAATAAATAAAAAATATAAATAAATAAAAGATATACGAAATAATACATTTAATTTAAAATCACGTATAATTCATATTTTTTATTGGTGTATGATACACCACTTTAAAAGTGGTGTATCCTAAAATCCACCAAGATTTCATGATCATCTGACAAATGTTTTATGCAAATTCAACTTTAGTAAAAGAATTAATCACTATTTTAATCGGTAAATTAAAAAAGATAAATGGTTAAATTAATCATTTAATCTCTATACATGTCACTCATTTTTGTTTTTATCCCTATGCGTCCTTTTAGTCTCTATACATGTATCAGTTTGTCCTTTTTATCCTTCCGCTATCTTACCGCTAGTCGCTGCTAAAATGAAAAAACAAGTGTAGGAATTACAACGAAAAATAAATACATGTATGTGGACTAAAATGAAAAACAAGTACATGTATAAGGACTAAAATGAAAAATAAATACTTATATAGGGACTAAAATGAAAAAAAAATACTAGTATAGAGACTAAAATGAAAAATAAATACGTATATAAGGATTAGTTAATTTCCATGTTAACCGTCCATGTGTCCGTTATTGATTGACTCAGAAAGATTTCGTTAGTCACAAGGATGAATTTAACACCATTAATATTGAAATTTATTATAAAGATAATCTGAAAATGACGAACGTATAGAAACTTCCGAACGAATAATTTAACCAAAATAAATACTAAGGATGCTCTTACAATCAACCACCTGGATTAATGTGTGGATATTTTACTTTGAATAAATTCCTTAAGAGGAATGAAAATAATTTTTTACACTTCCACGGGACATTTGTCCTCACGAGTCACGACACTTAAAATAAAGGTTTTTTAATTTGTGCAATATTATACAGGTTAAGTAATCCAAAATAGAAATAAAGCATAACATTAATTGTATGTTAAACTAAATCATATTATTTTTTTGTGTTTTCAATAACAACTTTCTATTTTAAGTTTATTGATCTGTGCAATATTGTATAGGATAGACAAATCCTAAAGATAAATATTCATTCAATTAATTTAATATATCATTGCGTGAATAATATATTTATATAAAAATTAAAATAGAAGTTTTAGTATGGATAACAACGTAACGTTGCCAATTGATAATGAGGCTAGTCGAATCATCTAAATATATAAATACATCATAAAAAACGATGCAAAATAAATTGTGAATTTTAAATTTGAGAAAAAAGTTAAAATTTAATGATCTTTTAAAAACTGATTTATCATTAATTAATTTGATTTCTCAAAATTTGCATTATTAAAATAGTCCCTCAACTAGTAGTGTTTTAAATATAGCAAAAATTAATTTAATGTAAAAAATCTTTACAGGACAAATTGATAATTAATAAATCTTTAAAAGATTAAATTGAGACTTTTTTTTTAATTAAAAACACATTAAAGTCCAAAAGACAAAGCATCAACAGAATTAAACACATTGCCTCATAAAGATGGATGAAGTGCTATCATACATAAAACGAATTGTAACAAAACGTGGCAAAACATAAAAAATTCTAACACCAATAACTAAAACATGACCCAACTTTGTAAGCGCATCCACTGTGAAATTTTCTTGGCAATGAATATGAGATCATCTAACACATTCCATAGAGAAAGCTAGTTGCTGCATAAATCTTACCAAAGTCACACAAAGATGAAAAAAATGACATCGATGATCTAGAAAGTAGATAGTAACAGAGCAACTTCAACTCAAATACGATTAAAGCCTATAGTTTGAGTAATGAAGATACCATAATAAATAACCTATGACATAGCAGATAGAACATTACACGACCGCAAATTAATTGCTAAGAAAAGATATGAACACCTCACTGATCACGGAGAATCCCACCACAAGATCTCAGTTATCACCATCAAGAACCGAGCCATCGGTATTAAGCTTTACCCAACCTTCTAACGGACTAAGCCAACGGACAACTGCAAGACTAATCCCACTTTGACCAAAGTATGCACATATAGCAGAAATGCAATTTGACATTCATGAACTCAATGCCAAACCTACTTTATCGTACCCATAAAGTTAAGCGATAGTCCTTCAAAGATGAATTTGTTCCGATGCTCTCACAACAGATGAAAAGTAATGCAAAAAATACTAGACCATTGAAGACCAGAATAATGACCCTTATACACTCTGATGTTGGAATGCAACCAATCAATAACACCAAGTTGAAAAAAAAGTCCCTAACGGATCTTTGAGGAATTAACTTCTTTCAAACAACTTGGAATGAATACAATCAAAAAGTGTATGCATAAGAGATTCGTCAGCATCATTACATAGAAGGCATGTAGCACCATTTGTTAATCCATGACGTTTACGAACCAAACTTGTCAACAAAATTTGTTGCGCCACATTCCAAAAAAAGAACCGAATTCTTTTGGGCCCTTGCCAGCGCCAAATCAAGGAGAAAAGCATAGCAGTAGCAGAATTAATCCCAATAGAAAAATAAGTTGATTATAAAAAGAACCACCGGTCAGAACTATAACCCAAGCCAGAGTATCTGCCCTAACTTGGTTAGGAGTAACCATGACAAATATCAGTAAAAAGATAAGTTAACAATTTTTTACAATCTCATTGCCATGAATGTTAATGGAATCTTTAATTTTTATGATTTTTTTTGTTAGCTTAGGAAAGATATGTCCTAATTTATTTCTATTTGCCCAAATAATCAAGCTTAGTTTAACAAACTCATTTCTAATTTTTATGATTTTTTAAAAATATTAATATTCGTTCCTTCGTCAATATTAGTCTCGTAAATTCATAATTATCAGTATCATCCATAAAATTTAGGGAACAACGTGGACGGCAAAATTGAAAAATGGAGTAGAAAGGATTATAAAATTTTAGGTAAAATGAGATTTAACTCTTTTTATTAATTTATTTTGGTTTTTTAACTTTTATTTGATCTGTTTTAGTTTCTTAATTTTTATTTTGGATTCAATTTAGTTCCGTACTGTTATATCTGTCAGAAACATTAACGGATCAAAAATTATTTATAAAAAGACTAAATTGAATTGAAAATAAAAATTAAGAGATCAAATTGAATTCAAAATAAAAGTTAAGAGAATAAAACAAATTAAAAGAAAGTTAAGAGAGACACAAAAGTTTATGGGAACAAAAGTGACATTTTGTCAAAATTATAAAATACAAAATGAAAATAAGCCTGAGGGCTCAAAGCTAGTCATAGTTGTGAAAAGGTGCAGCCATGGCGGAGGTCGGTGAGGCGGTGGCGAACAGTGATGTGGCCTGCGCCGATGGCGACGGCATCGTTGCAGGTTGGCGCTGTGTTAGGGACGAAAGTGGAGCATTGGTCGCGGTGTGTGAAGCTAGGTTATGAACAGTTGTGGTGTGGCTGAGTGTTAATTAGACGGTGGTTGACAGTGAGTTGCGGTGGTTGTTTGGCCAGCGGTGACAACGTGAGATGGTTCTGTTGTGGTTGAAGGAGTGTGAGATTTAAAGTGTGCGAGTGAGGAGATGTTGAAGAAAACAGAGTGGTGCGTGTGTGTGGTGAAGACAATATGTGCTTTGAAGTGTGGGTGTGAATGATGATAATAAAGGATTAGATGTGTGTGTTGTAGTCATGGTGGAGGAGGCTTTAGAATTTGTTCTAAATTTCTAACTGGTATTTGGGAGTACTTTCCAGGTAATCTCAAAGAAAATTTTGTGTATGTTACATCGATCAATAACCTAGGTGAAAAATTTGATATTATAACTTCATCATTAGAAGGATTATTGTAATCTCTTGACACCTGTCTTCCAACTGAAAACGCAGGATGATTAGGATATGGAAGGGGCATTGTGCCACATGCAAGTTTCAAGCATCACAACAACCGTGGATGCGGTTGGACTATCTACTGCATCTTCTTGCACGCACAACAAACCTATTTGTATGCATCTCATGACTTCACTTGCTTTGTGTGTCTTTTCTAATGTTGAATAGTTCCAAACTTTTCCCTTCACACCAAAGTCTCCAACTCTTCATGCAAATATGAATTATTAGAAATTCTAGTTCAAACGCATGCATGTCTCCCTTTTAATATGAATTTCCTAATGAAATATGATAGCTGGAAAACTCTCATATATGAGAAAACTTTGATCCTGTTCTGAAAGATTGAATCCACTATTCCTCTTCCCACAAATGATTAATAAAAGAACTCCAAAGCTGAAAACATCATATTTCACTGAATACAACCCCTTCCTAGCATATTTCTGGAGCCATGTATCCACTGTTTTAAATCAATACAACATAACTAAATTTTAATGTTTGATGAAAAGAAAGAGTTGCCATTAAGCACATACTAGGTGCCCATAACTCTTTTTGTGTTTCTGGCCTTTTTCAAATGCCTTTGCCAATCCAAAATCTAATATTTTTGGATTCATATCTTGATCCCGAAGAACATTACTGGCTTTCAGATCTCTATGGATTATCCTAAATCTAGGGTCTTCATGAAGGTATAAAAGTCCTTTTGTTGTAATTCAATTGATAATGATCAGTCTTAACATCCAATTAGTTGCTTTCGCTTTTCGACATCTATGAAAGAGGGATGGTATTTTTACACTATATATATATATAGAGAAGATCAAATAACAGACTCCAACAAGGTGTTGGCATAGTGATAAAGACCCATTGTGGCCCCAGAGGAGAACCATGGTTCGAACCCTTGGAAAAAAACACTAGTTGGGAGGAAAACCCTGTCTATGCCCAAAGAATAAGTCTTCTACCTTATAATAGGATGTCGATATCCAAAAAACCTAAAAAAAAAAACTTGTGCATGGAATTTGCATTATTGAGGGTTAGTTAGCACATACTGAACTAGTGAGAGTCAAGGCTTGAATTTGGCACGTACTCATATACAAGCAGCTTTTCACTTTCCTCAATGCAGCAACCCCAGAGTCTCACAAGGTTCCTGTGTTGCAGTTTAGTTACGAAGATCAATTCATTCTTGAACTCCTCTAAATCTTGACCAGATGTTTTAGAGAGTCTTTTGACAGCAATTTCTGTTCCATTTGCATCCCCTAATTTTCCCTGAGAGAAGTGTTGAAAATAAAGAAATGCTCAAACAAGTAATGCAACTAAGAGTCAAGCCTAAACTAGTTTACATAGCTTGCACGGGGTTTTCTTACCAGTGAAATAAAATTTAATTATTAGGATAGTGTATCTTTCAAAAGCTTTTAAGTGTGACAAATTACGCTTGTAGTAAAGTGCACAATACGTAGTGTTAGAACATTTTGCACAATTTTAAAGTATCAAAACCAATCTACACATGGAATAGACTATTTTGTCCCTAAATGAAAAAAAAAAATTATAAGCAATTGAGGGAAAAATAATAACCATTATAACTCAGTATACAATTTTGGTAGTGATTTTATTAAGTAAATTATTAAGCGTTAAGTTGAATTCTGACCTATGGTTTAGTTGTGTATTTGTCTAATTGGATACCCAAAGTAATCACCTGACTAGTTAATTGGTTAAATTTATTGGTATGGTATGTTTTTAGTAAGAGGATGGTATCTCAGTTTGAGGCTCACAAAACACTTTGAGGTACTTGTCTAATCTCAAAGGGAAAGTGGGGGTGTGAACCTGCAACCTATCAGATATGAGATCTTTTCATGCTCCACTTGACCAATCCTTCAGAGTAAGTATGGTATGTAATACATTTTTTTTGGTTTACCAGAAAATTAACGACACCGGGGATTGAAACCCTGTGCTACACACTCACACACATGTCTAATACATTATTCAAAAGAAAATATTATTGTTGTAGTTTATTAATTAAGATTAATTAGAAGTGACATTAATGCTATAGCTAAATGACGCAAATGATCGCTTATACGTTTTCATTTACAAATAAAATATTTTTATTGATTTTATTTTATATATTATAAGAAAGTAACGTTCGCACATCAATCCTTAAATAAAAACCCCATTTCATACCCGACTTGCATTCACCAAGCGAATATCATAAAAATCCCCCTCTCATCCTTTGCCCTAGGTTAGCCCCTTTCTGGTTTCCGGCTTGCATTCACCAAGCGATCATCACGCCCATGGCTTCCAAAGTTTATGTGTAAATATCTCTTTGCTTTTTTTGTATTCAATTACTATTTATTTTTCCCTGAATTTTTTAATTCTCTTTATTACGCTCAGGCGTCGTCGACGAAGGGTTGGAAAAGCCA
Source organism: Cyamopsis tetragonoloba (assembly GCA_037177725.1). Classification (NCBI taxonomy): domain Eukaryota; kingdom Viridiplantae; phylum Streptophyta; class Magnoliopsida; order Fabales; family Fabaceae; genus Cyamopsis; species Cyamopsis tetragonoloba. The sequence continues at coordinate 65,469,050 of CM074121.1, forward strand.
CCGAAGGATTGAGTCAACTTCAATTTTCATCACCATCAATTGCAGGCACAGTTAGCCTTGAGGTTATCTTTTCTCTTTTCGCGAGATAGTTTTTTACTAACTTTTGATTCTGTGTAGAATTGAAAATTAGGTTACTCAATGTTAAAATTGGACAGTGAACTGATTAGAGTTCTCATGTAAATCCAACAAGTTTATAATTTAAATTAAACAATCAAGTTGAATGAGTTGCCACCAATCACAAGTAAGAAAAAAACTCAATTATATGAGAATTTTGAATCCTCCTTGCCTACAATCAACAATTGTTGACTTCATTGAAGTCGGTTGACGTGAGTCGTTCAAATTCCAAAGATCGGACGACTGAGATTTGAGAAATAAAAATTATAATTTTTTATTTTATTAAATTTCAGCGGCTTGATAAATCCAAGTCATCCAATCTATATCTAGATCGGACGAATCAAGTCAATCAATTTCAGTGAAGTCAGCAATTGCTAACCGTAGGAAAGCCAGATCTGGAAATTTTAAATACAATACTAGTCGATTTTCAAAAGATTCAAAGGTTGTTTAGTTTACTTTGTTGAATTGATCGATTCAATCATGCTTTAATTAATTGACACTTCATTTTTATTTGTAAATATTTTGTAGATGTGAAAAAGAAATATGATTCAGATATTTAACTTCTATTGGCTAAGTGTTTAGGTTAATGTCAAGTCAACTGTATAGTGTGATTCAAAACAATTCTACATCATTTCTTATCAAATCGCACTTTTGATTCCCTCTTTAAAGTTGTCCAATTTTTATAGTAGCTACAATGAAGTCCTTCATCAATTTCCCTTTGTTACTAAAACAAATCCTTATTTATCTTAATGAAATATTTGGGATTATTTTCAATGCAAATTTGGGATAGTAAATAATTTGACTAGTTCCTAATAAGGAATTTTAGGTGAAATTTCGTGAAATTTAAGGATTTTAATTGGTAAGAAATGAGGTGGAGGCCAGAACAATTTGAACCGTCCGCAATATGGAAATCTGATGAAATTTAAAGATTCTCCTGAGAAGTAAGAGAAATTTGACAATTAATTTAGGTGAAACCCTGTATTTTGATTGAAAAATCTCTAGCGAAAGATGTTTGGAAAGGTTTAATCAGTTAAGTTGTCTTTGAAGTTTGAATATTTTGGATAGAGAAAAATAAATGAAAACATCAGAAAGTAGGAATCAAAGAAAAACTGGTGGATTATCATTATACTGAAATGTAAAATTATTAAAAGACCAAAATATTAAGGATCTCGCTCTTGAAATTTAAATATTTTTCTCTTGATATATACTTAGCTTAGCTTCTTTTATTCGAGTTCATATGGTAATGTTATTCTTGTTATGTATTCTCTTTTGACTTTATCTTGCTTTGAAATATATTTATTTTAATAGAAAGGAAAGTCTCCAGAGGACAATGAGATAAAAGACAAGGTAGATTGTGCCAGTGTGGAAGAAGAAGAAGAAGAAGATTACGAGGACGAAAGCGAGGATGGTAGCGGTTAGTATGGCTGAGTATATATACTTTTTCGCTGGTTATGCTAAACCATGGATAAACATGCTAGAATTCTCAACATTAAATAATTATGTGTTAATTATTCGCGCGCGCACACAGTCATGCTCCTCTCTAGGCTTGAGCCATATATCCTCTCTTTCCAACATGAAAATCATTCATCATATTTTCTATCTTCCTAAATCATTGTGCAATAATGAATCTAGTGGTTGAGTTGTTGCAGCGCTTGTGCTGGATAGTCCAGCAGTTGGAGAGAGTATGCTCTCCTCCCCTCCAGCCAATATCACAGCCATCCATCATACTGTCTCTCCTCCTAAATCATTGTGCAATACCAATTTAATGGTTGAAATGTTGCAGCATTGATGCTAGATGGTCAAACAACTAGATAGTTTTTTATTTTATTTAATTTTATTTATTTATTTAGGGTGCAGATCCTCTTAGCTGACTCCACATAGTGGGATAAAGGCTTCTTGTTATTGTAGGGTGCAGATCCTCTCTTGCCGTGTGACCAACATCGCAGCCATTCATCATACTTTCTCTACTCTAGAGCAGTTTTCTGTTTTTATTTGTGTAAATTTAGTTAATAAGTGAGTTAAATATTTTAGTTTCGGATCATCATAAAGTGCATAAGATTTTTAGGAAACGCCACAATATATAGAAGTCTTCATCCCTCCATTTTTACACACCTTACAAGTTTATTGGAGCAATAAATTCCAACAGTCTGATATTGTTTTAGAGCAATATGTAGTTCATTCTCATGTATGTTACAAGTTATAACCGGTTTTCTTGTTTTGTTGATCTGTTTTTTAACAGAAATAGCAGATGAAGGTGTCTGTGAAAGATGTGACCGTAAGGAAACCAGAAATGAAAAGAAAAGTAGAAAGCTAATGTTGAGGATGGGAATGAAACCTGTTTCAGGTGTCCACCATGTCACTGCCAAGAAGAAGGACAAGGTCAGCTTCTTTACTCATCACTTGCCTTAATCCCCTTTTTTTCAAAGGCTTAATTGCACTTTTGGTTCCTCTTATATCGTTAATATGCGATTTCAGCCCCTTAGATTTATTTTTTGACCACTTGCGGTTGCAGTCCTTCACATTTTTGTAACATAGGTCATTTCATTTACCTTAATTCTCATGGATTATGCTGATGCATAATAGTTTTCCTTGGATTTTTTCTGTAATAATCTTAATTTGGAAAAAAACCTGTTTTACATTATCATGATTCGAGAAACACAATGAACAGAGGACCCTAATTGAACTTTACAAAAACATAGGGACTGAAGGGGCTCGGAAAAAAAAACGAAGGGCCTGAAATTGCATGTTGATCATACATGAGGATCAAAAGTGCTAACATATGCTAATACTTTGGTTGTCATTGATGATATGTAGACATATATGTTCACCTCACCCACTGTGTTCAAAAGCCCAACATCTGAAACCTATGTCATATATGGGCAAGCTCTTATTTGGGATGAGAAAGTCTCAAACAACGAAGAGCCGCAGGAAACACCTGTTTCCCCTCTTCTGGCTAATGAAGTTGAAGAGGTTGATGAGTCCGGAATGGATCCAATGGACATTGAGTTGGTGATGAATCAGACTGGTCTTTCTTGGGCTATGGCTGCCAAGGCACTGAGAGATGCTGACAATGACATTGTCACTGCCATTATGGAGTACCAGAAGTTCTGGTTTTAGTAAACCCCAAAAACAGTACTTGAGAAGTCGAGATTGTAAGGATGAGATAGTTTACTCCCTGAGATTTTTAAAAACTCTAAATTAGTCCTTAACTTTGCATAGCAACGGGTATTTCAGTTTTTCTTTGTTGCAAAATGATATTAAAAAATTCAGTAGGAAAGACTAAAGTGACTATTGTTTTGGAAAGTCAAGGACTAATTGAAAGTTTTTAATATCTCAGAAACTAAAATATCCAACCCCTATAATCTTGAAGACTAATTTGAGGGTTTACTCAGTTCTGTCTAGCCGTTTCTTATGATCTTAGTACTGAAAATTATGTGGTTAATTTCTTAGAACTTCTTTGCATCTTTACATTATGGTTTGATCTAAGGATTTAGATATTTTATGATTACAGAGGGAGGTTGTGCTCCTTGATCATGCATGAAACTGATTATAATCAGGGAAAGCTACTTGATGTTCCCAAACGATTGTGGCTTTGTTAATTTGAGAAGGAACTATACATGAGCATGGTCAAATTATTAGTAGTCTATGGTGCTTAATTACTGCTTATAACATGGGCAAATACTGGGTATCCGCAGAGGGAAACGGAATTTTTAGATCAAATGGAATTTCTTTCTCTCCTTTTCATGATAAAATGGGCTGTGTTTTCGTCTACTAATTTGAATAAGACTTGCAATTTTCTAGCCTGTGGATGCTGAAATTGTCATTTATCATTGTGAGGAATGATTTATGTTCACACTACTTTTAGGGTGTATGGGTGTAAAAAAATGAGTGATAAAATGGATTGAGTGAATAGTAGTGATAAACTTGCCATTTTCTCAAATTAATTCTCTTTCAGAATGCAACGGTTGTTTTTTCAAAATGCTCAGACTTTCATGATTACATGGTCAAAACTTGATTAACATGAGTTACCCTCATTTTTTTATTCTCAACTGTAATTTGATCCCTGTATGTATATATTAATGTTTATCTGATAGAGTTAAAGTCTGCTCATCAGGGAGGGCGTAGATTAATGGCAAATTTTGTCTTAACCAAGGATGAGTTTCGGGTCTATAGATAGATGTTTTATCTCTCATAATTGTTTACTCCACTCGAATATGTTTGCTTCTCTTAAAAAAACACGTTATCTACACCAAAAAAGAGTTAAAGGTTGTTTGTTCATGATAATTGCGTGTGTGTTTGGTTTTCTGTTAATAAAACTTGGTTTAGATGAAATTAAGTTGAGTTAAAAGTTAGTTTGGTTTAACGGAATTTATGTTTGGATCTTTTCAGGTAAAAGTAAATTTGACAAATTGAATATTGTTTGGATATGTAAGTAAAAATACTTTTAATAGTTGTAATATTGCACAACCAACTTTTTCTCAACCAAAAAGAGACTTGAGACTTTCTTTCGCTAAATTAGTTTTTAAAGCCAGTTTAACTACAAATTTAGTTGAGTTATGCAAACTGAAAACCAAACAACTTAGCACATTGTTACATGCATTCAAAAGTACTTTTATTCGACCAAACTGAAAATCATACGCACGCTAAACCATACAAATCATTTCGTAAGATAAAAAGTAAAAATATTAGCTTTTAAAATATATGCATCGGAATGCATCATTTTATTTGGGTAGTTAAAATCTAAAACGAACAGATGACTAATAATTACTTTTATGGTCAATTAATAATTATATTAGGTTTCACGCCAATTTAAAACACAAAAGCCATTAGATTATTTAAAGAGTGTTTCGAAAAGGATAAGGGGCTATTTGTAGGAATATGTTTAAATGTTTAAATTTAATACTCGTTATAGTCGGGTGTGTGAGTTAAGAGCTTTGTGAACTTAAAGTTACAATAAATAAATATTTGACTTTTTTAACTTGTAGGAAAGGATATTAACTAAAGATAAAAAATCTCGTATATACATTTGTATGTTTTCATGTGCTCATCAACTGAATTATAAGATTAACAAAATATGGTAAAAGTAAAAACAATAAAGTGTGTGTGTGCAATAAAAAATATGGTGCGCAAAGTGTGACCCAATTTCCGGCGTGTTTCCGCAATGAAATTACATTAAACTCCAAGCATTCAGCAAAATTACTTGAGTATTCCTCGCACCAAATTTTCCACTCCCAACCGTAAGATCACAGCAAATACCTCTAGAGCTGACGTGGCGTAATCAAAACGGAACAGCCAATGAAACTGTGCTTAATGGCATTCCCGTAAATAAAACGAAACGTCAAGGGTACTCCCGCCAGCACACCAGAAATTAAGGACTTTATGTGTACGTTTATGGAAGTAAGAATCTCCGATTGTGACTCCGCATTTCTCAGAAACAAATTTTCAGCTCATTTTGCTTGCATTCCAGCTTCCGAAAACCTTCGTTAGGGTTTAGCGTTTTTCTGCCAGAATGGTTAAAACGAGAACAGAACAGCTTCTCGATGAAGAAGAACAAGGTGAGAACACCACATTGCATGCCTCTACTCACACTAATTCCTCTCCAATTTTCAAATGTTTTCATTTTTTCTCTCGGTTCTGATTCCTGTTTCAGGTTCCCGTCTCCCAGAGAAAACCCGAAAGAAAGGAAAAATGAAAAAAGTTTTTACCGCCGATGACGAAGAAGATGGAGAAGACGGTAACTCCGCGAACTCGAACTTGAACTCAATCAACATCATTCATTGCTCACATCGCTGTTCTTCTGTGTGTGTAGAGTATTACAGTGAGCCCTTTCGGTGAAAGTGGTCAATGTCAACTAAATTACTATATTTAATGTCACTCTTGGTATGGTAACATCAACGTTTTATCATCGAAATAACTTTTTTTTTCTTTCCTTTTTTGCGTTTTTTATATGAACACAAAAGTAATGAAGCGAGTTTTAAAAAAAAAGGATGTAATTTATTTATATTCAAAAAGGAAAATAGTTTTACGCATTGGGACAACTTTGCAACTGAAGAAAATATCCATAAACAATAGGAGGCGTTGCGATAGAATTATAGAGTTAGGATAAAGGAATTAGACCCAGATCCATATACTCACTAACAATCAAAATGCAGCGGAACACAAGCAACCCCATGAACCAAGATCACTAACTCCTACTGTCACGAGCAAAACCAAAAGCAATAGGAAAATGCAAACATAAGTGTTAGGGTTGGTGTGCTACGGTTCTTCCTTAACCAAACCTCTAGATGACATTTTTGATGCAAAAATAAAAAGTATTAATCTTATCGCTTTAATATTCAGCCCATACCAAATAATTATCAAGAGATAAAATTTTTCCAACTTTAAGAAGTTGTTAAATTAGTTGCTTGAGTTCTGGTTGGCAAAATTTTAAGCTGTTGTTGTCTTGTTATTATCTCGTGGCACGTTTGAAATCAAGCATTATATTTTTATTTTTCTTTTTCTTTTCCCGAGATGAACAAACTGTGATGTATTTTTTCCCTCACTTGGTTAAGCAGAGGACAGCTTGGATTATTTTGAGATTGATGGATTTATAGTTGATAACGTTGAAGATGAAGATGGTGACAAAGAAGAAGAAGAAAATCCAAAACAAATGCAAAAGAAGAAGAAAAAGAGAAGGTTATTATCCTTTCCAACACAGTTTCAGACGTCTTCATTGCTTATCAAACACTTTGTGCTTTTGCTACCTTTTTCAGGAATTTGGAAAACATTGTTCTTGACGATGATGATCTTGAGTTGATTCGTGAGAACAAGAACATCAATCAAGAAGAATTGGTCAGCATTTGCTTCTTTAAGCTAGTCTTTTTGTATATTTCTATGCACCGGTGATACCAGTTATCTATGATACTTCTTCATTTGCTATTTTCTAGGGAGATGGAAAATTCAAGAGGCTTAAAAAGTCTGGCATAGACACTGAGCTGGTGGAACACTCGTATGATGCTGAAGGTGATCAGTAGCAGTTTTGGCTTTATTTTCATTTTTATGGTTTTTTTCTTTTTTCATTTGCTAGTTTGACTGATGAACCTCTTAATCTGATCGTTTCGAACAATTCTGCATGTTCCTGTTGAACTTTTTGTTCCAGGTTTCTTAGAATGCTTTTGTTTGTTAATAGATTGAAACACCTTTGGTTTCCAGGATCGCTTTTTGATGATATTTTTGGAGATGAGTCTGATGATGCGGATGATGATATGGCCGACTTTATAATGGATGATGAGGCTGTCATCCATGGGAAGAGAGATTCTCTGAGGTTTGTTATCATTGACATGAATGCTTGTGAATTATATATGGTAGATTTGTCTAGTGGTTGTTGTTCCAATGTAAATAACCTATGACTGATAAGTTACTATCTCTTGTATATTTGAATTTGTTGTCAACATTGCTCACAGACAAAAAAAGCTTAAAGACTTGAATCATTTGTCTTCATCTTCAAAAGAAGCTGAATATAGTTTTGGAAAGGAAAGTCCACTTGAAGAGCATATTAGGGGAGTTCAATTTCAGTCTACTAAATCTGATGACCCTAACAAGTATGAATCAATCATCCCGACAAATATGCATGTAGCTGGAGAGGGTAACAGTGTGAATGAGACAGATATACCTGAGAGAATGCAGGTCTTGCTTTCATTGTTTTTGTTGATTACTTATATTTCAGTTGTTGTTTGTCAATCATAATATTGTGATTTAATTTTAATATGTATCATTTTCACAGATAATGGAGGACATTGTAGGATCTGCTCCAGTTGACAGAATGAGTATAGAAGAAGAAAGTTCTTGGATACTAAGTCAAGTTGCATCCAACTTAAATCCACTGTTCAGTGTGGTCCAGTCCTGCAAACTACTTGATACAGTAAAAAAGGAGGATGTTGTTAGGTTCTTGGAATTGCATCATACCATGAAATATGATGTGAGAATAATTTGAACTGAGTCATTTTTTAGGTTATATAATAATCAAAATTCCTTTTGAATTTTTTATTCTTTTTCCTTATGTTTTAGATACCATTTATTGCAATGTACCGGAAGGAACTATGCCTTAGTCTTCTGGAAGACCCAAAACAAGATGAATCAGAAAACATAATATTGGATGACTTTAAGGGAAAACCTATGCTGAAATTGCACAAGGTAATTTAAATTTGTTGTTTTTATTGTTGGACGATTTGGTTGAGCAAATAAATGGTCACCTCCTATCTCAGCTATTAAGATTTATGTGAGGCAAAGGAAGAAAGGTAGATACTGAAAATAGCAAACTAAGAGAGTGAAAGAAATTAATGCATAAGAACTTTTGATTAAATAGCTTTATTCTTGGTGTAGATGCTGTGGATAATCATGGAGCTGGATAAAAAGTGGCTGCTTCTTCAGAAGCGGAAGAACATGCTTATGAGATACTACAAAAAACATTTTGAGGAACAAAGCCAGATGTCTTTCCTTTTTGAAGAATCCAGATTCCATAAACAGATTTTTGAGTCTGTCACCAATATGCTCAAGAAGGCTGAAACAGAGGGAGAGATTGATGATATTGATATGAAGTTTAATTTGCATTTTCCACCAACTGAGGGGTCTTTTAATGATGGTTATAAAAGGCCTAAGATGAAGTCATACTTTTCTAATTGCATTAAGGCAGGACTGTGGTCACTTGCAAGCAAATTCGGCGATCATGAGAGATTTGGTTCTTTAGTTTCTCTTGAGAAAGCGGTAAACTTTTGCTTTTATTTACATGTGCCCGAACATTTTCATAATTCCATTTGTTTCTGGATGACCATTGACCTGGAAATGTTTTTTTAGGGAATGGACAGCGAGGAAGATCCAGAGGAATCTCCAGAGGAGATGGCTTCAATATACAAGTGTGAAATGTTTCAAACTTCGGAAGCTGTACTTAAAGGGGCTAGGCACACGGTATTCTGTTGACTTTGTCAATTGATTGTGGAATACACAATGTCTGTTGATAGCCTTAGCATACTCATTTATGCTTACTTTTTAAATTTTCAGGCTGCAGTGATGTTAAGCAGTGACATACCATTCAGGAAATATGTCCGCAACATATTTATGGACAAGGCATTAGTGTCAACTAGCCCGACAATTGAAGGAGTCAAAGCAATAGATTCCTTTCATGAATATGCTGGTGTTAAATGGCTGCAAGATAAACCCCTCTCAAAGTTTGAGGACTCCCAGTGGCTTTTCATTCAGAAGGCTGAAGAAGAACAGCTTCTTCAAGTTAAAATAAAATTGCCTGAGCATGATTTAAATCAATTGACTAAGACCTGCAATGATGCTTATCTCAAAGGTGGTGAAGGAGCCTCTACTAGGCTTTGGAATGAACAGCGTAAATCAATCCTTAAGGATGTTATTTCTAATTTGCTTATGCCTTCTATGGAGAAGGAAGCACGGAAACTTTTAAATGCTAAGGCCAAAAACTGGGTATTAATGAAGTATGGGAAGCAGCTATGGAATAAAGTCTCCGTGGCACCATATCAAAACAGTGACAATGCTACTCAATCTGCGCAGGGTGTCATGGCTTGTTGTTGGGGAAATGGAAAGCCAGGTACCGTATTTGTCATGTTGGATTCCAGAGGAGAATTGATTGATACGATGCATGCTGGGTCACTTACACTACGATCTCAAAGTATCATTGACCAGCAGCGTAGGAGAAACGATAAAGAGCGCGTCCTCAAGTTCCTTACAATTCATCAACCACGTGTTATTGCATTAGGAGCTGCTAATGCTTCATGTATAAGATTGAAAGAGGACATTAGTGAGGTAAACTTAATCCTCAACTACACTAAGCTTACTTGGCGGGCCTACGTTTTCCATGTATAGGTGATATAGATGATGGGTGATTTTCATTACCCCCCCCCCCACCCACACACACAGTAATGCAATCTTATGGGAAGAGAAAAAGTGTCAGTGTTGTATCAGTTAGGTAGGCCACTATGAGACATTATAGCACATTGATACTTAAATGCTTTTGTGCTGTACATTTTCTTAAACATTTTAGATTGCATGGTAGATGCAGGTGTTGCAGGATGCTATTTCAGTTTTGCTTTTTCCTTTGTTGAATGATATGGATAAAATGTGGTTAATAATGGAGTACGGGATGCAAAATTAAGAGTCTCTGGACATGTTTTCGTAAAGCAATTTTTTTTTTTCTAATAAAGATTTCATTAGTATGAAAAAGTAGGTTGGTGTCTGTACTTTTCCTTTCGAATTTTTAACTGCCATCATGATTTGTTCTTACCTAATTCAATAGCGCCATAGACTTAATCAATTTTTTTTTTCATGTATTCTATTTTCATCATTCTAGCAACCAGCTATTTTGTTGATAATTGATGCTGTTGCTGTGTGTAATTTATCCTAATGTTGCCAGTATATAGTGACTGCTGCTGTAGCTTATGTAATACATGGTTTGATACCTTTCTTTAGTTCAAAGACACTATGATTCAATGAGTTACTTTGATTGTCAACCAGATTATTTCTATGATGTCGACTGACGATTTTCAAGATGTTAGTCAAGAGATCAAAGGACCACCTGCAGTGGTAATGGAGGACGAAGGCTTGCCTCGTCTTTATGAAGATTCAGAAATTTCCATGAGCCAGCTTCCCAGACAACATGGTAATCCATAAGTTTGTTTTCTTGTGTCTTCTTTCTTTTCTATCATGGCATTTATTTATTTTCATTTTTTCACAATTGTACCTCGCCTTTGTTCTTTGAATTTTGTAGGCATTGTCAAGAGAGCTGTGGCTCTTGGACGTTACCTTATAAACCCATTGGCAATGGTTGCAACACTCTGTGGAGAAAAGAAAGAGGTTGAGTCTTGGAAGTTGACCCCCTTGGAGAAATTCCTAACAAGGGATGAGAAGTTGGAGATGATTGAATGGGTCATGACTGATATTACGAACCAAATAGGTATAGACATAAACTTGGCCACTAAACATGACTGGCTTTTGTCTCCTTTGCAGTTTGTTTCTGGTCTTGGACCCAGGAAAGCCAGTATTATGCATAGAGAATTAGTCAGAGGTACTGATGTTCAAAATCGAAAGGATTTTGCCAAACTTGGACTGAACACAAAGAAGGTTTTTTGCAATGCTGTTGGTTTTTTACGGGTTTCTTGTGATGATGCAAATTATGTAGACAGTGTTGACAGTATTCTTGATTGTACTAGGATTCATCCAGAGTCATATGACCTTGCTGAGGATTTAGCCAGAGCTATTCTCAGACAAGATATGTTGGAAAATCCAGATGGTGATGCTGCACAAGTGAATGCAATTGAGTATGTTCAAAATAATCCAAAACTGCTGGAGTGTTTTGATTTAAATGAATATGCAGATAGATTGGAAACTGAAAAAGGTGAATGCAAAAAACTTACTCTTGTTGACATAAAGATTGAACTAGTCCATGGATTTAAAGATCCTAGGCCACCTTATGAGGAACGGACTCAAGATGAGGTGTTCAATATTATAACTGGAGAAACTGAGGATTTGCTAGTTGAAGGAAAAAGAGTTCAGGCAACAGTTCGTCATGTGCAATCTAAACAGGCATTCTGCTTGCTTGACTCTGGAATGGCCGGAATACTTTTTAAGGAAGACGTTTTGGATGAAACAGAGGATGTATCTTTAACAGACAAATTACATGAAGGTCTTGTGCTTACATGCAAGATCAAACTCATTGATAAGAACAGATGTCGTGTACACTTGACTTGTAAAGCGAGTGAGTTGAAGGATGATGGTGAGCAAGTTTTGCAAGACATGGATCCTTATTATTGTCAAGGAAACGTCATTTTACCAAGTCAGCAAGAAGCAACCGAGAAAAAGGAGCTTGGGAATAAAAATTTTATGCCAAGGAAGATTTCTCACCCCCATTTTCAAAATATTACTGCAGATCAAGCAAAAGAGGTGTATTTCTGTTGTTTGATATTTAATTTGTTAGTGTTTCTACTCTTATGGAGTTTTTTTATCTAATCTTTTCTTTATAAAATAGTTCCTTGCAGATAAGGCAGTTGGGGAATACATTTTTCATCCAAGTTCAAGGGGTCCGTGCTATTTGGCCCTATCTCTTAAAATTTTTTGTGGACTTTATGTACACAAAGACATTGTGGAAGGTGGAAAGTGTCATGACATAAAGGGCTTGCTTAGACTTGGAAAGACATTAAAAATAGGAGACGAAGTATTCGAGGACATAGATAAGGTTTGGGTTCAAATTGATCCAACTTGTCACACCCCTGAAATTTCTGCTTTTTCTGTGCTTGCTTAGTTTCTTCTGTTGGAATATTTGCAAAATGTCATAATTGTGTGTTAAGAATAAATTGGAGAATCTTAGGGGTACCTTCTATGTTTCCTTATCATCCTTAGGATTAATTTACACATTTTTGTATTATCTCATGATTTATTGTTTGTTCAATTAGGATTAAAACTTAGTAGTAGTAGTATTAAATAGGGCTTAGTCTTTTAGCTTTTGTAAGTTGTAACACAACACAATACAACGCTACATCATATTATATCTAGACAATGTCAATTTAGTATAATTTTTCTCTGCTCTCTGATCTATATCTTAATCCCCATAACTTCTACAAATGCCGAATCATTCTCAAGACATGTTTGTAAGCAAGTGTAGAAAATTGTTGAATCCGAATAAACAAGAACAACAAAGTAAATTCCAGCTAAAGGTAATCCATGTAACAATATAAACTTGCTCACAGAAAGATTTCAAGAATTTTCTCTGTAAGCAAGTTTATATTGTTCCATGGATTACCTTTAGATGGAATTTACTTTGTAGTACTTGTTTATTCAGTGTTTGTGCTTGTTTGTTGATGCCATCGAAACTCACTGCTTTTCTTTAGTTAATGATTTCCTCTGCTATGTAAATAGGTTATTGAACTCTACGTCAACCCATTGGTTGTTCACCTAAATGCCATGATTAATTTCCGAAAATTTAAGAAGGGCTCAAAAGCTGAAGTTGATGAACTATTAAAGCTTGAGAAGGAAGAATTTCCAAGTAGGATACCATATGGCATTGGCATTTCATATGAGCATCCTGGCACTTTCATCTTGTCTTACATTAGAAGTACAAATCCACATCACGAGTTTATTGCTATCCATCCAAAAGGATTTAAGTTCAGGAAGCAAATATTCAATAATGCTGAGCAGTTGGTGGCGTATTTTCAGAATCATATCAATGATAATGTTGCACGAGCAAATAAGTCTGGAGGATGGAGAAGCAACGATGTAGATCACAAGCAGTCTTCAGGTAAAAGCAGGACCTTTTGATTTATTTACTTATTTCATCTAACATTCTAAATTGTCACTTACAAATTAGGTTGAATTAAAAAGTCAGTCCTTATAGCTGACACTATTTTTCATTTTGGTTTGGTTGAGTTGATCCCTGCTGTTTGCTTTGCTGAATTTATGTTAGTGTTACATTTTGCTGTTTTATCCTAGGCGGTGGACACTCATTAAAATCCAACACTATCTTTTTATTTGCTTACATTAACCCTCTTATGTTGGATGTAGATGAGTTCGAATGAAGTATGGTTTGGCATAACCCAAATATTAGATTATACTAACATTATATTTGCTTACTTTTATAATACATTAGAAGATTGTTCATGTAATACATTGAATGTAGTTATGTAACATTCGTACTAACAAAAGTAACCACAGAAGTAACTGGTCCCAAATAGCCTAAATACACAATGATAATATTGTTTGTGTTAGCATCTTACCTTTCATCAAACATTTGATGAATGCTTAGCTTGAATTTCAAAATTTCTGGTCCATATTGGATTCGCTTTGCAGCCTCCTAGAACGGTTTTCTTTCTGAATGGTCTCAGTTTAGTGTCAGAAATATGAGTTTTTTTTTCTTCTTTTTTATCTTGGTAAAGAAACAATGTGTTTATCTTCCCTGAAGCATTGTTTTTCAATGATCACATTTGATTTATGTATGTCTGGCAGTCATTTCCACCGAAAAGAACTTTATGGCCATGCATTATTTTTGTATTCCAGGACATTTGGCTCATTTGTAATCATATATTGTCAAATACATGTGTTATCATTACAGTTTATTATTCCTTGGAGAAGCCGAGGAACATTCTTCAATTTATATTGAGATAGGACTGAGATAGAATTTTTCCATGTAGACATTAATATCCTTGGAAAATATTGGTGCCTTGACATTTTTTTTTTTTTGCATACTATAATCTGGCTCATTTTATTTATGTCGTGTAGGTCACAATGACCGTGGGGAAAACAGTAGTGGCGGATATGGTGATGGTCGCGGTCGCGGCCGTGGGCGTGGTCGTGATTTTGAGCGTGGCCGTGGCCGCGGTGGTCGTGGACGCGGACGTGGATTTGGTCCTAGATCTGGCTCTCGTGATGATTGTACCGGTGATTTCAAGGATGCCGGAAATTTTACTAGTTCAAATTGGGGCTCTAGTCCCAGCAATGTAGCTGATGATTCCGTTGCAGCTGGTAAGAGTTGGGGAGTAGGTGGTTCTGGTGAAGGCAATCAGGAAAACTCCAAAGGTTTTGGTTGGGGAAAAGGTGGCCAAGGCGATAGAGTAGAGAACAGTTTGGGTGGTGGATGGGACAATGTTGGAACTGAACATAATAATGATGGCGGTGATACTGGTTGGGCCAAGGCTAATTCTTCTGGTTGGAAAGATAATATTGGCAGCAAGAGTTGGGGTGGGAGCGGCCCTGGCGAAGGCAGTGGTGGTGGTAATGCCTCTAATTTTGGCCAGCAAAGTAGCCATGAGGGTGGTTGGGGACAAGGAGAGGGTCAAGGAAGGGGATGGGACAATAGTGGAACTGATAATGATAATAATGACAATAATGACGACGGTGGTGGTACTGGTTGGGCCAAGGGTAATTCTAATTCTGGTTGGAAAGATAATACGGGCAGCAAGAGTTGGGGTGATGATAGTGGCGGTACTGGTTGGGCCAAGGGTAATTCTAATTCTGGTTGGAAAGACAGTACTGGCAACAAGAGTTGGGGTGGAAGTGATCCTGGCGAAGGCAGTGGTGGTGGTGGTGGTTGGGGAGAGGGAGATGGGCACAGGCAAGGAAGGGGAAGAGGAAGAAGAGGAAGCCAAGGTGATAACCAAGGACGTGGACGTGGTCGTTGGGGTGAAAACAGCCAAGAAGATGGCTCCGACTATGGTGGTCGGGGGGGACGAGGTAGAGGAAGAAGAGGAGGTGGTCGTTGGGGTGGAAACAACCACGAAGGTGCCTCTGATTATGGTGGAAGCAGTAGCAGCAGTGGAGGCGGTGGGTGCTTTCGGTGCGGGGAAGTTGGTCACATGGCTAGGGATTGCAGCACGGAAGGTGGAAAGTATGGCGGTGGTAACAGTGGTGGCGGTGGTGGTGTGTGCTTTCGGTGCGGGGAAGTTGGTCACATGGCTAGGGATTGCAGTGTGGAAGGTGGAAAGTATGGTGGTGGTAACAGCGGTGGCGGTACGTGCTTTCGGTGCGGGGAAGTTGGTCACATGGCTAGGGATTGCAGCGTGGAAGGTGGAAAGAATGGTGGTGGTGGTGGTGGTGGCGGCAGTGGCTGCTTTCGGTGTGGGGAAGTTGGTCACTTGGCTAGGGATTGTAGCGTGGAAGGTGGAAGGTATGGCGGTGGTAATAGTGGTGGTGGTGGTGGAGCTGGGAAAAACACGTGCTTTAAATGTGGGAAGCCAGGGCATTTTGCGAGGGAGTGCATGGAAGCCTCTGGGTGAGGCGAATTTAAGTTTGAAGAGGAGTATTACTTTTTGTTTTGCGCAGGAAAGAAAATGGTGGAATAGTACATGTTCTCTTTTTCCTGCACCTTTTCACAGTTATTAACATTGAACTTTCTCCCTTATTATTCTAATTTCGGGCAACTTTATCATAGGATGTAATGGCAATGATTGTGGTTTTGGTTTTTTTACTGTTGCTGTTCACTGGCAAATTTGCCTTCTTTTGCTGTTGTTTTTTTTTTTAAAAAAAACAAAGCAATTCCATTTGAGCAGTCACTTTTGATAGTATATTGAAAGATCTCCGGGAGAATATTTTCATGATTTTAGAATTATGAGTAGTTGGGAGTAAATTATTTCAATAGCTTTTGAGCCCTTCGAACTTGTAGTTTTAAGTTGTTATAGTTGCGTTAAATACTTGATAGAAACTTTAATGTGTTTATTGTAGCAGAAAATTTTATTTTTGTTGCTCACTGGTGGGAAGGATAAAGACAAAGAACATTAGAGGAGTTGGATCCACGTCGTTGAATCCGACACCAGCCCCACTACTTGTCGCGTTTATATTTCCTTTCTGTTAATGTTGTGAAAAAAGGAAAATAATTAAATATTATAATTGCAAGTATAATACTAGCAATTTCATCTATTTTCTCTCATATAAAATTTTTGTCGTTCGAAAAGAAACATGTCTTTTGAGTGTGTCTGGTAAGGTTTTTTTACTAGGTGAGTGAAAGCTAATGTTGCTTGTAACCCTGTTTTTTTTTTTTTTGTTTCAAAGACAAGACATCTGTTAAATATTGACTTGCAAGAAATTGTATCATAAATTTTCAATGATCTATATTTTTGTCTATTGAAATTTTAAAATGTATGTTTTGTTAGTCTATTATGTAAATAAAACTTCTTTTTATAATTTTTCAAACAATCAAAAAAAAAAAATGTAGTTGTTTGATTATATATTTTACTAGTAAATTTTAAAAAATAATAATAATCAAATTCAAATCTATTCTGTTACCAAAAATAATTCAAATCTATTCGATACGCAAACATCATATTTAGTGTAAACTAAAATTATATTTATAATTTTTAAGATAATAAATGGGTTGAAGTAAATGAAAATATGATTATTTATGATATATAGTTAGGATAATTTATGTTTGGTTATGTCTTTTAATATTATTTTATATATCAGTTAGTTCAGCCACTAGTTTTACTAAATATTTTTAATTCATTTCACTTATTTGCTTATAACTTTCAACTTTTTATTCTCAACCAGCTTTTCAGCTTTCAATTCGTTGTTCCATCACTTTAAAAAAAAATATATTTTCAGACATTATACGAATAAATTTTGGGTCCTTGAATGAATTATTTTAAGAGAAATAGAAAGAAAAGATAATGAG
This sequence comes from Cyamopsis tetragonoloba, assembly GCA_037177725.1. Classification (NCBI taxonomy): domain Eukaryota; kingdom Viridiplantae; phylum Streptophyta; class Magnoliopsida; order Fabales; family Fabaceae; genus Cyamopsis; species Cyamopsis tetragonoloba. The sequence goes on from CM074121.1 coordinate 65,486,313, forward strand.
TTTTAATTTAAATAATGCTATAAATGGTTTGTGAAGTAATCAAGTTTTAATGGCATAATGCTTGAGTCCGTGCTGGCCTTGCACTCTTGATGAAGCAAAAAGCCTAATAAGGACACACGTGTACTATTATTAGGAAAAAAAAAAGTTAAAAGAATAAATTGTGAAATTGGTTCATGTAATTATCATCAAGTTGAAGTTAGTCTTTGAACTTTTTTGTCAATAAATAAATAAATTCTTCAAAGAATTAAATGGTCATCATATTAATCATTTTACTTTATTATACATAAAAATTATTACATAATTCGTCCTCTAAATTTTCGGATGCATGTGATTATGTCACCAAAATAAATATGACATATATAATTGTAACGAGATACTATTTCAATTCACCTCTTTAATGGGGAAAAAAAGGAACAATTTCAGCATTTATTATTTATTATTTATTATTCGAAGATAAAATACACCGCAAGGATACACAAGTATGAATAGTAAGTATGATGGCGCAAGCATAATGACACCCCAAAAGAATGCACGTATAGGTGAATAAGCATATCTTTTGGTATATAACGGAGTGAAAAAAAAAATCCAAATAGAGAAATTAAAAGAGCTTAAATATATTTTTCATTCTGGTAAAATTAGGGTAATTTATTTTTTGTCTTTGTAAAAAATTTTGTTGATAAAAAGTCTAAACTTTTCTCAAAAATTTTATTTTTAGTCCCTGCTATTAGTTTGGTCATTGCTAACGTAACTAACTTTCTGTCATGCCGGTCTGCCACGTATGCAAATTTGTCACTCTATTAACTTTAAAAAAATATATTTAATGCTGATATAGCAGTCTGACGAGACAAAAATGTTAGTTAACTATTGACGTTTCTGCCATGTTAGTCTGTCACATTTGCAAGTTCTAGACCTTATGTTAACATTAAAAACTATTTATAATGCTGATGTGATAGCTTGACAGGATAAAAACAGTAGTTATGTCAACAGTTAACTGACTAAACTAACAACAGCGACTAAAAATGAAAGTTTTGAGAAAAATTTGGACTTTTTATCAACAAAAAAATTTTAAAGAGACAAAAATAAATTACCTTAATTTTGCAAGGACGGAAAATATATTTAAGTCAATTAAAAAACCCTAGGAAAAGTTATTCCTAATTCATCAGCTACAATGACACTTAAATAAAATGAGGAACAAATGTTAAAGTATAAAATTCTTCTTATTAGTCCCGTGAGCCCAGCACAGTTGGTGTGTGTGGCACGGATATAAATAAGCGGTTTGAGGTTCTAATCCCAGAATTCGTATTCCCCCTCACCTACGGTAATTATGCTCATGTAGACAAAAAAAAAACCTAGACATGAGATGAGTGCAAATTATGGTGGATTTTAGGGTGCACCATTTTTTCAGTGGTGCACCATACACCATTTTAAAAAATGTAATCTAGTGTGAAAAGGCACATGATAAGAAATATATAAATTTTTACATATTTAATATATAATCCTTTTTACATATAACCCAAAATTTTGTATTTATTTAATTGCAGTCCCAAATGTTCACTTTCTGCTAATTATCTAGGTTTTTTTTGTAAGAATTTTAAGATTAAAATCATTTCTTCCCTTCGTCAAAATTGTTATGATCCAAATACAAGGTTCTGTAAGCTTCGTCGCCAATAGAAGCCATCGTAGCTGTAGATGTAGTCGTTCTAGCAAATGTCGCTGATGCAGAATAGAAGCCATCGTACTCTGTCATGTTCTCACTCAGAAACTCTTTTCTACCTCGCACATACCCTAGCCGCTCCTCACTTCCTTTCTTTTCCTTTCACCGATCAGCCACCGCACCTCACCTCTCCCTCCCAGCCGCTCATCTCTTCCTCTCTTCCTTGCTCACGGCATGTCTCTTCCTTTGTTTTCCTCTTTCCTTTTATTCCTCTCACCACACAACCAAAATCCACGACCTTGTATGTTTTCAGCTGATGTTTGATTCAGCAATTGAAGACTCCCAGTGACGATCGAAGACTAGTTGCATAATTTCTATAATTTTAATTTTGTAATTTCTTTAGTTTGTGTAATTTTTGTTGTAGATCTTCATCTATTTTATAAATTTTGTGGTAGATCTTCATCAATTTTGTAATTTCTGTGGTAGATCTTAATTTTTTTTATTTATGTATTTTTCTGGATTTTAATTAAATTTATGCATTTTTTTTGGATTTTACGAGTTTATGGATTTGTTGTGTTTTTGGATTTTTTGTTATTACTAGATTTTGTTCTGGTTTCTTTTTGTATCATCTTCATCAAATTTTCCATGTTTATGTTATGTTGATTCTCCTCTTCACTCGCATCTATTCTTCTTTTTCTATTTGGAACTATGAAAGAGAGGCCCTTGAAGAACACATGTCCAGATCCACGCCTTTGATTTTGGTTTCATATTAACATTAGGATTTCATTTCACCTTTGCTTTCCATTTCATATTTTGGGTTGTTATTCATGAGTTTTGTTTTGGTTCAAACAGAGACATGATTGAGATGGAATTAGAGCATAGGATGTGAAGGTGTTAAAGAGCGGTATCAGAGCTTAGAACATGGAGGGTTTAAGTTTATGGATTGCAAAACCAGAGAGAAATGCAGATGAAGCATTACAAATGAAAAATGAATTAGTGAATACATGAGAAAATGTAGAAACGGGAGGGGTTGGGGCTCCAATTAAATAAATGCAAGATTTTGTGGTTATAGTATGTAAGGACTATATAATAAATATGTAAAACTTTACTCTTTTCTTATCATGTGCTTTGTCACACTAGATAACATTTTTTTAAATGGTGCATGGTGTACCATGAAAAAAATGCACCACCTTAAACAAAGCCACAAATTATTGAATCTTATTATGAATAATTATATTAAAGTTTTTTTTTATTTTATGTAACATTACACAGATTAATATGTTTATAATAAAATTTTAAATAGAAAAAAACAAACATTAATTATATTTTATGTTATTCATATATTAAATATTTTAAATTTTAATAAAATACTTTTAAATTAAGTATTTTTAATCTATGTACGTAATGTTACATAGAATAAAAAAAACTCTTATATTAAATATGGTTGAAAGTATTTAAAAATCATGTAATTCTTTTAAAATTTTACATGATTTTTTAAAAATTTTTATATTTTAATTTTAGTCATTTATAGTATAATTTAAGGATTGAGATTTAATTTTTTTTATTCTCATATAAAATCACATTTTTGAGTTGAGTAGAGTAGAATAATATTTTTATACAACCTAAAATACACAATTAAACACATAACTGGTTAAATGTAAAAAAAAAAAATGTAATTAAATCTGTATGATTAGTTGTACAGAATTTCATTATATACGTTTAACTAAATTGTATATAGATTTAACCATATATTTCCACACGTTTATCAAATTATGTGATGGGTTGTATTTTTTAAGATGAAAAAAAAAAAACCACTTCAGTTGAGAGTATGACAATAGTTAATACATTTGCTAGTTTTATTTTAAGAGTTTTTTTAACTTGTGCTCATAAATACAAGTTAGTAATGATTAGATTTAATTTTTCAAAATACTTAATAACTTGTCTTTATATAAAATTTTACTCCTATTAATTACTAATCATAGTTATCTTTTTGTGGCCACTGTGGATTCAAGTTAGAAAAATATTTATTTTAACAGTAGTATATATTTTATATATTTATGATTTGTGACATGTGCGTGATGATTGAGTTAGGTAGTGAACTTTTTGCATACGTGTTTAACTTTTCTTCCATTTAGCTAATTAGCTTCGTTACTTGATCCCTATTTTTGATATTGTTCAGAGATCCCTTTGTAGTTTGTATGGTGGCGATTGGGAATTCTCCATGAAAATCCTTCTAGATTCTTGGGCATGCGATTCAGGCTGAGCTCTTGGGCTTTTCGATTGGGCTTCATCTACCACTCAACTTGGGCCACTCAAGTTTTATTGTAGATATACACACAAAACTCTTAAAATAACCGAGGTAATTACAAAACAAAAATGACAACAGTATATTTAGTTTTAGGCTCAAGTAAGTTTAGTCCCTATAAAATACTTTTTTATTTTGATCTAAATTAGTTTAAAACTTTTGTTTTTAATCCTTAATGATGAGCTTCTTTATTTTCTTATCACATTTTTTCAAGGGATCAAAATAAAGAAAATTCAAATAACAAAATAAGAAAAAGCTAAATTACAAGAACAAAAAATAAAATTTTAGAAAGTTTAGGAATTCAAAACTTGTATTTATTGTGAAATAAAGTAAAAATAAAATTTTTAAATTAAATTGAACTAAAAAATTATTTTGTAAGAATTAAAATAAAAAATGTCAATTTTTCTAAAACTAAAAAATTATTTAAGTCTTAATTTTATTCTCAACTCACGCATATTTGTGGATGTCTCAAAATATATACTCATTCTATTCTTTTTTATTTGTTTAGAGAGAGAAAAAAATATTTTTATTTATCTTTTTACTTATTATAACATCCCAAAAATTCATAAAAGAAACTTAAGACTTAAGGGATTGGTTAGAATTTACAAAGAAAAGGAAGAAGGGTTAGGTACTTTTGTATAGACCCTGTCTCAGTAATTTGGTCATAACTAGAGTTGTAGACCTCCAAATTGAGTGAAACCAAAGGCATTGGAAAGCTAAGAGAATTGTCTACAAACCAATATGATATTCGAATATAGTATTCGAATATGGTATTTGAATATGCAAGCTTATATTCGAATATGAAAGCTTATATTCGAATATGCATGTAAGGAATTGAAAATAGGAACCCCATATTCGAATATGGTATTCGAATATGCAAGTCTATATTCGAATATGAAAGCTTATATTCGAATATGCAGGTGAGGAATTGAAAACAGAAACCCCATATTCGAATTCGAATATGGAGCCCAAACTCTATAAATAGGGGTGCCTTGGTTCAAAAGGGGTTGTTCTTCAGATTTTCTCGCTTCTCACACTAAAAACCTCTGTTCCTAAACCAACTAAGTCATAACTCTACAACCCTAAGGCTTCTATTTCAAAGTACTAAGGTTCCAAATTGTTGATCCAGATTCAGAGGCAACTATAGCAGAGGAACCAGAATAGGAGTTTGGGCTTGGAAGCGAAGGATACAGGATTTAGGGAGTTCCAGGTAACCCTGAAAATCCCAAATCCTTAAATACTTGGAATTTAGGATCATGTGACTAGGGAATGCTAGAAATATGTTATTTGGGAACCAAACTGTCATGTTTTTCTTATGTATGATTGAATGGTGAACACTATGTGTAAATATGCATAATATGGTTCATATGGTATGATTTTGATATGCCTTATGCTGATAAATTATGCATGTGATGTTATGAAATATGTTAAAAGTATAAATAAGGTTTTCCAGAATTGAATGTGACACTAACTGGGATCTGATATTGAAACGATTTCAAAAGTGGTTTGAAAAGGATGAAATCCCAGTAGTAGTATATTCAGATATGTGTTTGAATATGGAGTGTCATATTCAAATAGATATATGAATATAACACGTTTGTCACATAGAATCCGAATAAATGAGTGTGTAATCGGATAAAAGGATAATGGAAACCCTTGTTTGTATGCTACGTTCTTAATGTGAATGTGTGATGCATTAGAACTGTAATGGAAATGCTAAAACAGAGGCTCTTCCCACTCAATAGAAGTTGAGTAAGAGGGTTAAGTTCCGCCGGAAGTAGACTGGGTAAGAGGACAGAGCAGAAAATGGAAAAGATGAGAATGTAGGGTTATCCCGAGAGAGGGAAAATAACCTGAAGTACTGGGCTATCTTCACGAGGTAGGTAGTCTAAAGTACAAATGGTACTATCTTCACGAGGTAGATGGTTCCCTGGGCTAGCTCGAGAGAGAGTTAGTAGCCCAGCAGGAGGATCCTTGGGGGGACGCTCGCCAGGACCATGATGATGAGCTCAATACGCGTTACTGCCACGTGTTTTGGTGGATTCCCGGTGCACAGGGTTTCCCGTTAAAAGAGGAAAGAAATGGAAATGGAAATTAATCATGCATACATATCCATGTGATTGAGATTATACTTGTTGTGTGTATGTTTGCTAGGATTGGATTTGGGACGGTTTTCCAGTTAGACTGACTGTAATACTGTATAAAACTGTTTTTATGGCCGACGGGTTACTCAGTTATATGTCGAGCATATAACTGACGGTTACAGTATTGCAGGTGGCTCGAACTCGGAGGGTGCCAGCGCGTGAGACATTTTGCAGCCTTTTCTGTTACTTAGGTAGTCATTTGAGTCTTTGTATGGCTACCTTAGCTGGACATATGTAGATCCTCTGGACTGTAGACAAACACTTATATTTTGATATGTATATATTTTATTATATTCCGTTGTGTTCTATTTTAAAAAAAAAAAACTACCCTAAAAATCTAGGTGTTACACTTATAATTTTTAATCTAAAATTAATTGTATTTTAATCAACTCTAACCTTATATTTAATTGAATATTAATCAATATTTTACTATCCAACCAATCAATTAATGATAGATAAAGAGTGTTATAAAAAGTTCAAAATTTATTTTAAAAAAATCATAACGATTATTACAATTCTCTTTTTTACGTGTAATTTTTTCTTTCTGAACAATTAAATGAGTGATAGTGATAAGAATTACTTCCTCCGTTTTGAAATATTTCTTCCGTCCTAAAATGTAAGACTTTTTAGAGAGTTTTTGTTTGTTTCATTTTATAGGACTCTTTGAGAATTTTTGTGCATATTTAATTTTTTTTTATCATTATACTCTTGTTACTAAACTAATTTTGATGAAAATAAATTAAGAGAGTGAGGTGATAGAAAGAGATTGAAAGGATAAATTTAAAAATTAATACTTTTTATTAAATAAATTTAATACATTTAACTAAATTAATTATTTTTTTTAATTTTCACAATATTGGTGTATAGGGTCTTAAAAAAAATGTTCCATGGGCAGTAGCACGTGTTGTGTTTTAGTATCTGGTTTGACATGTGAAGCAGGCAGGCGTGGCTCCACGCGCTGTTACGGCGAGTTTGGTGGTTTCGTTAACTCCTGGTGGGTCCCTCAACATAGAACGCTGCTTTCTTCTTAGAAAACCGAAAACAAAAGCAAAACCCATTAACGTCATCTCCACCATCCACACACTAACAACATTCCTTCCTCAGACACACCGCCGCCGCTGCCACCGGAACCTCACTTCCAAATGGGCGCCACAGAACCTGTACGTACTTTATTTTTTTCAGGGGTGCTTCTCATTTAACTAAAGTTTCAATTTTTTGTTTTTTCAAATTTGGTAGGTGGTTGAGAGAGTGAATGAAACTGAAGCTGAAGCCAGAGAAGAAGAAGAAAGGGATGTTGCAAAGAAGGATGAAGAATTGAGGGATTTGGAGAAAGGGGAAAACAGAGTTATTCAGAGCAAAGATGTTAATGGTCATCAAAATGATCTCGAAGAAGAATTTCATTTCTCCAATTTCCATAGGTTGAATCCAACCAACCCTTTGAGGATTGTGGTCAATAGTTCCACAAGAGTTGCTACTCCTTCTCCTGCTGCTGCTCAATCTCAACGCTCTCACACGCGCTCAACCCCAACCCCACATCATCATCATCATCATCATCATCAAGTATGTTCTTTTGTTTTGGTATTTTTGGTTTCAATTCTGTTCCTTCATGTAAAGTTAAATATTACATGAGTTCCCTTATTTTTTTAAAGTCTGTTTTTGTTATTTATGAATTTTGATAGGTTTGGTTTTCAATTTTCATAGATTCTGTTTTCCTTTTTTAACCTTAGACCCTGAATTCAACCAGATACACACATAAAATATTTTAATTTTTTTTTTAAAGAAAAAAAAGCTTATTTGGAATTCTCTTATTTTTAGTAGTCTTCCAAGTCATGTGTTATTTTCATTCTTTATGAATTTCGGAAGGTTTGGTTTTTAATTTTAATGGATTCTCCTTGCTTTTTTTAACAGCAACCGGTGACCCTGAATTCAAGAAGATACACAAACAGAATATCCTTGTTTCTGTTTGTTCTGCACATGCTTTTAGCTGTTGCTCTAGTGTGCTTTCTTGTGTTCAAAGGGATTCAGGGGCTTATCCAAGAATCAGAATCCATGAAAAGAAAAGAGAAAAAAGTGCTGAAGTATTTCCTCCCTCAAGTGGAAGCTGCATCTTTTATGAGCATAGTTCTTGCCTTTATTTGGCAAGAGGCAATAAGAAAATGGCCAACCTTTATGGTTCATTTCATTTTGTGGTTCACTTTTGTGATGTCTCTGGCTTCTGGGATTCTTCTCATTTGCTTCCAAAAGCCTCCAACTGATGGTGTTGGAGTTTGTTTCATTGCCTTTGCAATTGGAAATGGCTTGTATGCTTGTTGGGTTAGTCATAGGATTAAGTTTTGTTGTAAGGTTTTGAGTTTATCGCTTCAACCCGTATCCAAATTTCCCGATTTAAACCAGCCTACTTATCACGTCCTAGCAGTCGGATTCTTGTGGATATCTCTGTGGATTTTGGCCGTGATTGGAGCCTTGAACTTCTATTTTCCACCTTTGACGATCATTGCATTGGTGTTAAGTTTGGCATGGACTACTGAGGTCATGAGGAATGTTGTTAACATCACTGTTAGTAGGGTCATTGCATTGTATTACTTGAGAGGAATGCAATCTAGCACCCAAATTTGCTTTCTGAGAGCATTGACCCGGAATCTCGGAAGTGCTTGTTTAGGGTCTCTCTTCGTGCCGGCAATTGAAGCCCTGAGAATCGTTGCCCGGGGGTTGAATTTGCTTGAGGGAGAAGATGAGTTTATGTTTTGTTGTGCTCATTGTTGTTTGAGAGTCATGGAATCAATTTTCAGAAATGGCAATGGCTGGGCATATGTACAGGTACCTAACTTCACAAATAAGCAACTAAGGGTTAATTACACCGAGAGCCCCATGACGTTAGCGTTAAATACAGTTGGACCCTCCTTGGAGGTAAGTAAGGTCCAAGTGTATTTAACGGTCATCTCAGAAAAGATTAGCGTAATTAACCCATCAATTAATTTGGTAAACATTACTGCATATTTGAGTCAATGTCATGGTATGTGATTGCAAATTGTTACTCTTCAAGTAGTGTTAAAATTTGAGTTTTCCTGCTTAGTCCTATAATCAATATGTTTAGGTGGCTTCTAATCGTAATCAATATTATTTATTATTTAGTTATTTCACTCACAGATTTATCCGTAAACCTAATTTAACTTTGTTTTTGTTTTATCTGATACCCTTTGGATTCTTTTGTTTTATGGTCCCCACCAACTTTCCAATTTATTGTCATAATTTCTCTTGTTCTAAAGTTTTTTACAGAGCAGTCCCCATCTGAAAGCTTGTGCTTCTGAACGTGGTCCTTTTTCCAACTTTATTGAACTGTATATTAAGCTTTAAAAATGCATAGTTTAATTAAGACTAATTAATTGTTTAGGAGATTTGAACATGTATTTTAATGCATGATAACAGATAGCAGCATATGGAAAAGGTTTTGTAATGGCATCTCAAGACACATGGGCCCTGTTTGAGAAGGAAGAAATGGTGCAAATTGTAGATTCTGATATAACAAGTTCAATTTGCTTCCTAACAGGAGTGTGCAGTGGCTCTATCTGTGTTATTGTTGTGGCTGCTTGGACTCAGAAAGTACACCAAAGTTTCACAGCCACCCTTTCTCTTCTCACTTTCTTCATTGGATACCTTTTGGTTGGTACCCCTTATTTCACCACTTTATCTTTTTTTTTTAAAAAAAAAAATTTAGTTCAGAGTAAATAATTAGCATGTGACTAAATCTCAACATGATGTACTTGTGCAGACTAGGATTGCAATGGCAGTGCCTCATGCATGTGTGAGCTGTTACTATGTATGCTATGCTGAGAATCCAGATAACAGATTGTTTGACAAAACAATTAAAGATCGTCAAGCCTTGTTAAAAACTGGTCGTGATGTTGTTGTCCCTACTCCTAGGGGACTTAGGAGGTTCACTTCAAGAACTATTAGCTCATAAGGGCATTCTTGTGGATCATGATGACCTTTTGAGTTGAAATAAATACTAATTCGAGTTTAACTTCTTTCAAATCACTCGATAGTCAAATATGAGATAGATATACATAATTATTTTATGGGTTTTAAGTAGGACATATAAAATTATTATGTCTATTTATCTTATGTTTAACCATCAAGTGACTTGAGAGAATCTTAATTCAAAAATTCATAATGGCAGAGGGGAGGTGGATATGTATGTGGAGAATGATCTGGCCAAATGGGGTTGGGAGCCATTATTGGATTTTTGTATTGGAATGGAAGGAATTTGGAGCAAATGAGACTACTCAACAAGGCCACTAAAGAAAGTGACTTGTGGTCCCCTCCTTGTAATATTATTGTATATATTTTTTTGGAATATATATTTTTAGGATATTCCAATAAGGTGAAGTCTCATCATTATTTTATTTTATGGTTGGATGTACGTAGAAGCCACCAACTTCATTTATTTATTTTATTGTTAGATGTACGTAGAAGTCACCAGCTTTTTAATACAAAATTATTATTCTTGCAATAGTTTAACGGCTTCTGTGAGTTCGATAAAGGAAAATAAAATAAACAAATGAAAATTCTAATTCATCATGTGGTATGGCTACAGTAAAACTTTTATTATAATATTTTTGGATCGCCATCACCAATGTTTCAGCCTCAACCTTAAGCATCATAACACAAGAAAAGCACTGGAAAATCAACGGATAATCACCAATTTAGTTGGTAAGAAATTGCAGAGTGGATTGATCATCTCATTAATTCTCGACAATAAAACAACCTCTACTTTATTGCTTATCAAAAGGGATCTTATCGTTAGTAGAATTCATAAAAAAATTCAAAGTTTCAAATGTCAAGTCCCTTTAGCTTAAACAAAGCCAAGTAGTTCAGTTGGTGATAAAATTGGTCATTAGTTATAATATATGGGGTTTGAACTTCACATCACCTTTTTTTCTCCTTTATCTTTGTTTTGGTTTATAAAAAAATAGTACCACGAGAGATCGAATTTCGTATCTACACACGCATATTCTTATATGCTTACCTATTACCTCGTAAAAAAAAGGCACTTTAGCTTACTTCTTTGGTAACAAATGGAATGATGGTAATGATTAAAAATGAAAATTTAAACAGAAAGTGATTTTCCTTATTAAAAATTAAACAAACAATCTTAAATAAAATAATAATAAATCTAATAATTTTTAAAATAATTTAAAATTTTAATTCTAAATTTATTTTAGGCCACAATATACATTAGCCGCCCTACAAACCCGCCAGGAGGGACTTCATTGACCAATTGTAGGATCTTGAAGAAGTTGTGAATCTTGAAAAAAAATAAAAAACAAAAGAAACTTGCAACCATTTTATAACTCAATACTTATCTTGACTAAAAATAGAAGAAAACAAGGAGCATTTTTTATGGGCCACAGAATCATATACCAGTCATATACTTTTTGAGACTGAAGGACTAGAAAATGGAGACGAAAGCTATCAACCGCAAAAAATGGTTTAATGCTTTTTGAAAGGCGTTGGCGCAAAAAATTGTGGAAAAACATAATTATGCATGCTGATAGATCGAATATAGAACAGTTTGTGGAATAGGAAACTACTGAAATATGGGCAAACAGATGCTGATTAGAAGCTAACAGCAAGACAAATATGAGCATAATCGAGTTTACAGACACTAGGGGCATAAGATATGATAAAGTAAAAATAAGTATCGAAGTGACATTATATTCTAAACAAAGCTTCCAACTACAGATAATGAATGATGTTTTGTTCTTCAATTATTTTTTTCCTTGTACTTGATAAACACATAATGATATGAAAGTTAACTAAGCTAGTCTTCTTTACCCTTCTTGTTTTCACCACCAGACTTCAGAAACCGCGAAAACCAATATGCAGAAGACTTAGGATGCCTAGTGAGCCCATTTTTATAATCCACATACACCAATCCAAAGCGTTTGGTATAACCTTGAGCCCATTCAAAGTTGTCCAGCAATGACCATGCAAAGTATCCCCTCACATCAGCTCCATCCCTGTAAATTTGAATGATTTAAATTTACTAAGTTGTTTTGCTAGTGTTGTGATAATATAAAATTTGCATTTTTATGTCGAACTTATCTGTTTTCATTCTTGGTTTCACTTGTGGTGCACAAGTAAAAAGTTGTGCACCGGTGCACAAGTGATTTCATAGCTATTGATTTATTATTAAAAAAATAAAAAATCAGCATTACACTTTAAATCAATGAATAGATTTATGCCACATAAACTTCTTTACATTTATGTTGTGTATAGTAGATGACACCTTCATTCTTATTTCAAAATCCTGTAATGGGAAAGACCCTATTAAAGTTATTTTCTCCACAACTTAGTATACATGATTATAAACACTTCAGAGATACCCGAAGTTCCCAAAGGTACACTGATACAATGACATGCAAATGCATAATAAAGGTCAAACAATACGTTGTGTTAGATCCTAAGAGACAAGGAAGAGAGAATATAAAAACAAACGCAAGAAAAAAAAGGAAATGACAGACCAAACCAAGTAAAATCAGGTCATAAGGCAACAAGCATCACATGTTTAAAAGCAGAGACGCATCTAACAACAGGATAATTTTTGGATTGGTGAAATAAACAGGTTTAACCTCAAGCAGATGGTGTTTAAGTAGAATGTGGCAAACTTACTTTATGGCCTGAGCAACTGATGCAAGGTATTCCTTGAAATAGCGAACTCTCAGTTTGTCATCTAACATCTCATGCAGTGACAAGTTATCATTATCTTCATCATCCATACCTGTCAAACAGAAATCAAGCCTCAAGAGATGAAAACCATTTTACAATGTTTCGGCCCACACATATACAAGATAAAATTGTCTGTGGCTTCTCTCTGAACTTCCACTCATGTTTTCCTACACAACTTTGTTACTTTGTCTCCACAAGGACCATAACTAGGAATTGTTTGATTGTCTTTCCCTGATTAAGTAAGAGATGGAACACAACTAAAATTCCAGACAGCATCTTGAAATCTTAGTGAAGGACTTAATATCTTAAGTTTTGCTTTTTGTTAGAAAAATATCAATTGAAGTGGAGTGTTTCTCTGAACAACCAGGTGCTGGGTCAAGGATTCAATCAAATGAAACTACACATGTTTCTCATCCTTTCTCGAGAATTAAGCAGGGCATTTTTTTGCAATATTTTGCTCAATTTCATATGGGGCATTTCCAGCAAGATCTCTTTGTTAGTTGGGGAGGCATCTGAAGTCCAATAAAAAATTTGAGCAATATATCAAAAATGTTTGAAGAGCTTATTTGCTGCATAGAGTGTTTTTTTCTCTCTGATTTTCTTGTCTGAATAGAGAGGAATACTTGTATTCCACATTATAAATATTTTTTATTTCCTTTATTTATTTACATTTTGAGTTTATAAAATTCTTTCTTAAATCAAATTCTACTCTCATAAATTAGCAAGAGTGTAAGGAAAAATAGAATCAATGACTTTAACACAAGGGCTGATTTCTCCCTCACTTTTTTATGTTGTTGCTATTTTTCTACATTTTTTCTCGCCAATCTTATAAGAAGGATAAGCATAGTCACATACCATTCTCTGTGACATATATCAGGGTAGCATATTTCTGTGATACGTAATTGAGAACCTTCCGGAGACCCCAGGGAACAACATAAAGCCACTCGGATGCTGCCTGTTATATGCATACAGAATATAAAACTTGCATGTTTCAGCTTGTATATATATACACAACAAGCACACTGAAAGAGAGAGAGAGAGAGAGAGAGAGAGAGAGAGAGGGTATATACCTTCTCACCTATGGTCTGGCCACCTTCCCATTCCACTGTTGACAAACAGAGAGCTCAGTCAACTAGGAGATACATTGTGGATAGATATTGTAGAAAATGATAGGATATTTTGATGATTACCAATTCTCTCCATCTGCTGTGCCTTGTAGTAAAAACTTTCTTCAGTGCATTCTGTCATATGAGAAATAAACCTTGATGTATAGTGATTTAGACCAATAAAGTCCAACGCATTCAAAAGGATTTTCTTATCCTCCTCTGAGAATTTGGGAAGCTGGTCTCCAAGTCGTTCACGCATAACTTCAGGATAGTCTCCATAATATAGTGGATGCAAGTACCTGGGTTGAAAACATAAGCTAACATAAACATGGACCTTACACCATGGCTAGATATGACCTCAACCTGCAAACCTATGCAAGCCTCCCATATTAAGTTGCATGATTTTCTTTACCTATAGTTTATCTTCAATTTGTATTTCTAGGGTTCATCAGGGTCAAAGAAAATATGGATATCAGTTAGTCTTCATTATCTTGTGGTGTTAAATGGAAAAATGGAAAGGAAATTTCTCAAACCCTGACCTTTTGCTGGATTGAGTTCAACAGTAAGTATAACATCCACATGATACAAAATTCTAATGGAGGAGCTCAATCGAAACAAGTTTTTCAGTAAAATCATCGGTAATTAGGGGGTGTTTGGTAGAAGACATGATTTTTACTTTCCTGGGAATGTCACTTAAAAGAAAGTATTCGTTTCCATGTATCATTAGAGAATATAAGACTGAAATATTCATTTCTTTGTATCGGTTAGTCTTCATTATCATGCACTTATTTTGAGCAAGAAAATCTATCAAGCTATTGTTAAAATAGTTAAAATAATACTTGCATCCACTATGTTATGGAGACTATCCTTTTTAATATGGAAGGAATGTATAGGGAATTACCAGCCAAGCTGAAAATCCAGGCGCCTTGCAGCAGCGATTTTATCTTCAATCTTGTCAGAGTTAGCCTCTGCCCATTCACAGTCTACAACCAGGCCTACTTGACCCCCTTGCTTATCCTGGAATATCGAGACAACATATTAAAAAGAATAAAACGTAACCTTTGTGGCAATTTGACAAAGAACACCACTGCCCTACCTAATCCCAAGCAAGTGGGTCTGGCTATATGGATCAATCAACTCCATTGATTTTGTCAAGCATTTAGCACTTTTTTGGACAACTTCATTTTTTTAAAATCATTGCTTCTTTTTTTTTTTCCAAAAGCTATCTTTTTATATTCCTTCAAGATGTGAAGTTTGGAATTGGCAGTTTAAAGATTGGTAAAGATAGCAAAAATATGCAGATAGTTGAAAATCAAGAAAATACAATTAGGATAGGAATAGGAGAAAACGTTAGCAGCAAAATATACCAGACAATGAACAAAATAAAAGTAATTCAACTTTCAAACAAAGAAAGTTTAGCACAGAAATAAATACTATCCGGCACCTTGTACTTGCTTCGGTATATGGAAACAGCTGCTGCATGGGCTAGGATCTGATGGTGTGCTGCCAAATATGGCTCTACTGATGTATTTTCACATCTTCCAGGAGCAAAAATTGCAGTGTCGTACCCATTCACTGCAGTTTGAAGGGGCTCATTGATAGTAATCCAGTTCTTCACTCTATCACCAAAACTTGCAAAGCAAGTATCTGCATAGACTGCAAAATACTCTCTGGCATGGCATATGCCACATAGGAACCACACCATTGAACAATAAAATATTGAAAATCAATCCTCGTGATTTTATAATATTTTCTTGATAAAGGTACCAAGGAAAAAATTTACAAAGAATGCCATAAGACTGATGAGATGGTAGAAAGTGGGCTTATAGAGTGAGCATTATGAGTCAAACTCAGCATCAGCTGCTTTGTATGGAAGCTGGGGCCACTAGACTACATAGTCACTGGAATGCTTATGCTGAAAATGGGGTGTAAACAAGTTGAGCCAGGTCAAGAATTGAAGCTAAGGCTTAGCTTGAGAAGAAAAAACAGTGTTCAAGCTTGGTTAGAAGCATTCTGGCATACTAGGCCTCAATCATACATGAAATAAGATAGTTCTGATTCTGAGCATTTCAAGCAATTATTCTTCCCTTAAGAAAAAGTTCCAGAGACTACTTGAATTTCCATTTCTGACTGAAGTAAGAACCGATCACATATATTTTTACATAAATTAGAATGTATTCTTTTTTTTTTTTTTTTGGATATAATTAGAATGTATTCTTAAGTATACCCATTTTCATTTTCTCAAATACAGAAAAATTCATAATATGCTAAAACAAATACGATCACATAATCATTTCACTTCCACATAAATAGGTTTCTACCTAGTACCTTCACAACTTTCAAGTACTTTTCACAACTCAGTTTTCTGATTATATGGAAAGAAATAAATTCCAAAATGAAAAGAAAAAGATATATCAGTTACACGATACCTACATGATTTGTTTATTTAACCATCCTCCCATAGACTCGTGAAGATGCAGCGGAAGATCCCAATGGTACAAAGTTACATAAGGTTGAACACCTGCTGGAAAAGATCAATTTAATATATCTTGTGGATGAAAGAACTGGAAAATCCAGGTCAAAAAAGCTTCATAACACACCATACCTCTTTCAAGAAGAGCATTAATAAGGTTGTTATAGAAAGTTATCCCTTCATCATTGACTTTGGTTCCTAAGCCATCTACACCCAAAACCATTACAGAACAATTAAATAAAAAATACAAGAATCTCTACATTAACATTGACAATGCAGCAGTAGCACTACAAAAAAAAGTTAAATGCATTAATATAAGTACAACAACTATCAAATAAGTTGAACCTTCCAGACTTAAATATAAGTAACATTTCTAGAGATAAAGCATTTGAGAAATATTAGCCACAAACAAAACCACAGCTCAAAATGGATGGGGGACATAAAATCAATCAAAAAAAGAATCAGAAAGACAATGCTGATCATTTCTCATTTGACTCCTAATATCAGACGAAGCAGTTGACACCCAGAAAGAAAAAGGCATGAAGTTAAAGTTGTTGTGATAAAATGGAGAAAAAGTATTTTTGCCATTTCTATTCATACATGGATCACAAGACACTAGCAACTGAGCATTTAAAAATAATAATAATAATAAATTAAAAAAAAAAAACCTCCGTGTCAAGCCCTAACTAAGCCTTTGTTTAAATCCGATGGACACGTTTATGAGCCAAAAGAGGTCAATATTAACTACCAAGTACCAACTGAGTTATGAAAAAGAGAAACAGATAAACCTTCAGGCTTCATGCTTTCATCGACATGGAAAAACACTTATTTAATAACAAGTCATTCAGAAAAGATATATATATTTAAAGTTCATTGATAATAAAACATACCAGGGAAAATACGAGACCAAGAAATTGAAAATCTATAAGCATCAAATCCCAACTTGGCTATAAGATCAACATCTTCCTGTTATCACAATTGCATTGAGAAAGTTAAGATCTGAAAATCAGTTGGTAAGGTGGGATCCCGACAGTTAAATAAAAAGTAATTATCAGATCCAGTAAAAAATTTCAAATATGTCTCCATTCTCTCCTGCGAAACATACTCAATATGACGTTCCAGCAGAAAGTATATGGCTTGGCTTCAAAGAGCGAACTGGTGCAAAAGTATTAACGTGGGTAAAGAAGAAAAACAGATGCATTCAGATGAACAGTAGGTAGTTGCCTTGGAAGAATCATTTCGGAAGTTATGCAGATACTTCTAGCCCAAAAAAATAGAGAAAATATAATATAAAAAATATCAGATAAAATGATACTACTCACCTTATACCGATGATAATGATCAACTGCTACATCACCATTGCTCTTGTCAAGAATTTTTCCTACCAACAGAATAAAGACGAACCAAGTAATGAAGCATCCAATAGCACCATTTAAGCAAGTTGATAATGAAAGCCTGACAATTTATCTATTAAGGGAAAAGTTTCGATACCTTCAATGTGTGAAAAGGCATCCCATATGCTAGGACCTCGACCACCCTCGTTGCAAGCACCTTCTATCTAGAAATAAGCAGCAAGCAGTTGGATGTCTAATTGAACAATATACTAATCAGTTATAGATAGAACATTTTTTATGTGATTCTACGGCATTCACCTTCTATCTACAAAAGATAGATCGAAGAAGGTAAAGAGAACAGAGTCTGTGGCACAAAAGAAGGGAGAACTAGAAAGTTTAAAGAAGAGCAATCATTTGGGATGGTAATGTAAAAATTGTTAAAAACCACATAAAACTTGAGTCCCTTCCCTGAATCCAACTATGAGTAGAACGAAGACGAAGTCGTTATAGATTTTAGACTTCAATGAAGAGAATCTAGGCAAGGTCACATCCAAATTTTCACAACAAAGTGGTTGATCAGAAAAATTAAAATAAAAATGAGTACAGCATGAGTTGCATTCGCGGCGAACCTGATATGCGGAAGTGGCTACTCCGAAGACGAAATTGGGAGGGAAGTCAGTGCGCGAGAGTTGTCCATTAGCAGAACCGTTATCTCTGAGGAACTCATCCATCTTCACCATTCTCAAGTTGTTATTGGTTGATCCAAGTTATGAACTCTGATCAGAGTCACAAGAAGAGAGATGCCACCTATTATTATTATATATTGAGATGAGATTCGAGAGAGAAATAAATCTCGTTCCTTCTCTAATCAATTGGTGACACACAAAAAGGAAAATTTATTTTATTACAAGGGACCCTCCCTTTCTACCTGTGAATCCTGCCTTTTATTAAAAATAAATGAAAATACATGCAATAATTGAGATTTAAATTTATGTCATATTTCTACAATTATAGGAGCACTATTAAGAAAATATATAATGAATTTAATTAATATATTAATTTTTTTTAAAAAAAAACATAATTTTGCAAATGTATATTTATTCTCTCTTATCAAAATATTAATTATATTCTATTATCATTTTAAAAAGTTTATTAGTAATTCTAAAGGAGTAGACAAAAAATTACTAAATATTTTTAAAAATTTATAAGGGATCTTATATTATAAAACATCAACGATATCTAAAAAATGTTATAATATAAAACAGGCGAAGTAATATAATAAATATTTACATTTCTAAAATAAAAATTATTTATAATGCATCACATGCATAGAATAGCTTTTTCCATATTTAAAATTGAAGGTAGTCTTTTAAAATGTGCAAACTTACATGCAATAAAAATACACAAATTTTTTTATGAAAAAGCATAAATAACCAAAAATACACAAGTTAAAAATTTAAAAGAAAAATTATTAAAAATAAATGGAATTTTATTTTGGTTGAACTAAATGTCATACTTATTGTTAATGGCAAAATTATCCATCCTGCATGTCCCTAGAATAAAACTTACTTGGGGTATTTACAAAACAAAAAACTTTATTTTTTAGCATAATGGTGGATTCGGATTTCTTTTTAGTATAATGGTGGACTTCACTACAGCATGGTGCTGTTATAACACCAAATTTATTTCCGTAGTAGTATGGATGCATTTGAGTCATTTGTTATTCTGTTATATATATATATATATATATATATATATATATATATATATATATATATATATATATATATATATATATATATATATAAACCTATTAACAGACAAAATGATTTTGGAGGGGTGCTGGAGATGGATCTCTCATCTCTCAGAGGATCCGGATTACCCGCTTACTAACAAGGCAGCGACAGATATGGTGGAACTTGTTCCCGTAGATACTTGCTATAAAAAACTAAAAGTATAATTTTATTGAAACTTCCATTTTTGTCTTCAAATACCCTCTACCTCTTAAAAGAGAAAAAATAAAAATAAAAACAGATAAAGGTGCCCTCTACCTTGGTCTATGAAATAATTGGACCTAAGTCGTCGAATATAATGCTAACAAAATCATGGTTAAGATTAAAATTAGAGTTTAATTTTAAGATTTTTATTATGCAACTCAGTTTCTAGGCATAAAAAAGGTACAAACATAGGATAAGGATTGGCAGAGAAACAGGTTGGAGGTTCCCTTTCATTTGGTAAATAAATACACAAGTAAACAGTAAACTAGAGCAGTTGGATGTTCCCTTTCATTTGTTGTGAGATAGAAAATAGTGTATGATTCGTTTTTTTTTTTTTTTTTTTGGAAAACGTGTATGATTCGTTGATAGTCCTGAAAATGGTGCAAAATTGGAAAAGCCAAGCCTTCTGTGTTATGTCGCATGTGCTCCATATCATTCCACTGTCCACTGTCACTGATTGTGATTGCTCCACTCCAACTCATATTCCTAATGTTGGTGATAATATTGATTGATTTCAAATGAATTATTACGAAATTATTTGGAATTGGTATCACAGTAGCTTGATGCCATCTTTGTGGTTTTGTAGTTCTGCATATTAGGTAATTCATGCAACTTCAGTGAAAGTCCTTTATAATTCTGCTTTGGCTATCTTTTAAAACTCTTACCCTAAATATTAATGGGAACAAAAAACTAACAATCAACCACAATAATTTTGTAATAATGCAAGGGTGGTAAAGTAGTCGAGCAAATCTTAAGACCTTCTATCTTATATCCTATCGTGTACACTGTACACACATACACCAACACAAACAAACGCATAAAAAGAGAGATCCAATTGCACATGCATTTACAGCATTCTTAATTTCTTATACCATTGAATAACTTTTTTAAGAATTTTAAAACTCGCCGTTAGATGAAAAGTTCTTATCATATATCATAACTATAAAGTGTCACATTAATTCAAAATTATTTAATATTCTATTCATGCACTCAAGATTAATCTAATATAAATATTAACTCAATCCAGTACTTTAGTATTCTATTAAACTGAAATCAGCTGGCAGCACCAGACAAACAAAGAGACAAAGTGAAGTTCTCTCATCTCTCGTATCTAATAAAGCTTGCTCCCTTTGAACAACAGACATACTGGAGCATACATCAAGTGAGCAACCATCGAATAATTCTGAGATGTTCACATCAGCAAAACTACCTTCATAAATAGAGCAGATCAAACAAAGAAAAAAATTAACCCGATCAAAATAAAGCAACATACTGGGTCAAGATCCAATTGAGCTGATATGATTTGAAGTCAGATAAAGTAATACAACAGGTCAAATAACAGGTCGAAAATTTCGCACATTTTGAGCTTACTAGTGACCAGTATTTCAAGTATAATTGCAAAATATATTGAATATATAAAGAAAGAAACTTGGAGTCTACCACAGTTCTACATTTTCCCATCAGTGGTTAAAAACTTCATAACAAAAATAAGTATTAATGCAGGAAATTACCTACTGTGAAATACTTAACTGTTCAGATCTCACCCACCCTCTATTTGTACCACACTGGACAGTGGACACAACTCTATGTTGCAGAGAATGCAGGTGATAGGTTTAGTTGTAATCTCCTAATCTCGGACATTAACTCAAATGTAAGTTGATTGTAATATCCTAAACGCATCCTGATATTAGCTACTGTAGGTTAGGAGTAATTTCCTCATTCTTTCATTTTTACCTCCTATGAATAGAGGGTGGGGCTTCTGGAAGAGGGCTTGGGTTTCGGTCGATAAACTGGAGGTTACCCAAGAAATGGTGTGAGCTGACTAGGAAATGCTTCTGATGGAAAACCTATTTGTGGTAGCAGCCATGACAGCCGCAGAATGATCTGTGACTGAACAACCACAATCTCAGGCTCAGCTGTGAATGGTACCAACTGCCAACACAAAAGCACTGCAACATAGCTCCTGTAGCAGTGGGAGGCCACTCCACACAGAATCAGCATTTTAGTGCTATAAAATGGTGAAATGAACTACACTACTATCATCAACCTCAGTTCCTCATTCATTGAATAACCAAATCTATAGAATGAAAAGCACATAAAATGAACCTAGTGAGAAAAACACTTAATTTATAGGCAATCATCAAAACTAATCTAAATAATTCCCCATTATAAAACAGCACAGATACCGAAATCCAACAATATTCATTCATGAAACACAACAGAAGCATATATTCACCATAATAATTAAAATTCATATAGTAAAGGGACAAAATAGTCCACACAACCCAACAAGCCTACAACAAGTGTGCAGAACATAATTCAACCATGCCTCATTACTTTGCCAATCTCAAACAAGTCATCTCAATTTTATCATGACAAAAGCTTTCAAGAAACAGAAAACGGGGAAATTGCCCTCACAATCAGGTTGCTGCTTTTGCATTCCCCTTAGTCTCTGCCTTTGCTTCCCCGGAACAACAGCCACCACCGTGGTGATGGTGGTGGTGGTGATGATGGTGATGGTGCTGATGCATCTGCTTCCCCTTGAGTTGCTTCCTCATGTCATAAGCATCCTCCCCATCAGCATAATATTTGGCCTCCACATCATGGATCTTGTACCCCAACGTTTCTGTGTACAAATTAAACGCGGCGCGGTTGCTTTTCCTCACATGCAGTGACACATATTCCGCACCAAACACCTGCGTAATAGAAACTGCTACTCACACTCAAGTGGACAAAACTAAAATTTAATGTTGGGACTTAGCACATAAGGACGAGTCCATTAGGTAAGAGAGCCTCATGGCTTTAGTATTAGATCATTTAGATTGAGCTTTCAATTCCACTCAATATGAAACTGTTAACATTGCTATCCCTTACGTCTACAGCTACATCCCTCTATGGACTCCTAACATAACAGCTATGGTTTTAAATTGCGGTCAGCTCTGCCACACACACTGCCATATCTTGATTTCAATGGTCACATAAATCGCATAAAACCATGATTTCAGTCCGCAATTGCCACATTCAACTACATCTGACGCGCCGCTACTGTGATTGAAATATGGCAACTGCAATTTGAAACCTTATTAATATGACTAACTCCCTAACCAAATCCGTAACAAACTAGTAACAGAATTAGAAGGACGGACCTGTTCCATGGCGTTTTGAGCGGCGGTCATGAGCTTTGTGGCGAGGCCGAGCTTGCGGTGGGTGCGGAGGACGGCGAGAGAGGTGATGTGGCCGTGACACTCGTTGGTCTCTTCTTCCATCTTGGCGAGGACGTAGCCAACGATGCGGCCATTGTAGTCTTCGGCAACGTAGAGAAGCTGAGGCCAAGAGAGGATGTGATAGAGGTAATACTTCATCTGGTAGTTCTCAGGGAGGCAGAAGAGGTTGCATGCTTGCATCGCCAAGAGGTCGTTCACCGTCGCCTTCCTTATGCAAACCATGGTTGTGGCTGTGGCTGTGGCTATCGGATTTCAGGGTTAGGGCACCAAAACAGAAAGGGAGAAGAAAGAGTGATGATTTTGCTCTTGCGTGTTTCTGCTGCTGTTTTCACCTCTCGGGGCTTAACTCGGAGAACGCTGACAAAATAAAAGAAATTACAGAAAGAAAGAAAGATAAATAAATAAATATAAACAAAAGCTAAAAACGTATTGTGTGTTGGAGTATTTGAAATTTATATGAAAAAATCATTCTTAAATTTGTGTGTGTTTCAGTAATTTGGACGTCTACGTGATGAGTTAATAAGTCTTAAAAAGATTCCATTTTTTTAATTAGGATTTTTTTTATACAAATTAAATATTTTCTTTTCTTATTTTTAGGGTATTTTCTTATTTTTTACAGAATAAATAGGTCGTGACTCTACTATTATGTCAATATCTTTATTGGTAACTAAATATTTTTTAAATTAATTTATTGTTAGACAGAACTTTTTTTTTTTAATTTTTTGAGAGGACAAAAATATAATCTTATTATTTTCATATTCAAGTTAAATTAAGCATTGGCTTAGTAGATTAAAAAATGTTCTCACCTTTAGCTTGATTTGATATGATATTTTTTTATAGGTTAAAGTACATTTATAGGAATTCAAACCAAGGACATGCTACTTAAAGTAGTAGTCTCCAACCATCTAACCAACCTACTAGATGCTGTTTTGATATGATATAATAGAACTAATAATAATGCTAATATATACTATGTTATTTCATTTAATATTTAGAAAAATGATAACAAGTGTCTTAAGAACACTTTTTAAAGAGTCAAATGAAGTAAAATATTATTGGAAAGTGTAATTTTTTATATTTTTTAGAAACGAAAAAATATGCACATGTAATTAATTTTTTAATATTAGTAACCTTAACAAATACCCTTAAGACACTTGTTAGCAAAACCTTAATATTTAACCATGCATCATCAAAAAATATTTACTCATGCATTAATCATTAATGTAGTTTTTTTTTTTTACTTTGATGTCCGAAATAATTTGTTTAAATACCTAATCGTGGTTTAAAATCAAGTTTTCTGGAAAACCTACTCTGATTGAATATTACATAATAAAATCATCTTCTTCTTTCTTTTACGAATAATTTTTTAAAAACATTCAAATTATTCAAAAAATATAAAATTATATAGGTACTATATAGCAAAAAAGTTAATTAATGTACCAAAAAAGATGTGCCAAAATATGTTTTCAGATAACAGGATGGGTAATATCATCTCTATTCTACATAATCACCAATTTATAATTTTTCCGTTTTTGGTAGATGAAAGAAATTAAAGCAACAAGAAAAAAAAAAAAAAGGAAACAAGGGACTAGGATCCTCTAAGAAACTAGTTTCAGAGAGGTCCGTCAAAAGAGCTAAAGACATGGACGATGGACAATTCTCTTACACAATGGATTCAGCAAATACTTGAACAGCTCCTTTGACTAAGATGTCAGCACAGCAATTCGCCTCACAATGCTGATAGACTAAAGAACAATCCTAGTAACGACGGACAAGTAAGAAGTGAGGCAACGTCTAAAATGACAACAACGTAGACATAAAAGTGAACGCTGATAGCTAAGTTAATAAACATGATTGCATCCAAAGAGTCCGATTCGACAATTACTCGTAAAAAAACCCTATTCCATGTGATGGATAGCCCAAGCCTAATTGCTGTGAGCTCCAAGAACAAGATGTCACCAGCACCCCTGGAATCCAAAAAGCCAGGTTCTATTATTTGATTTAGATATCCCTAAAAAAATAATTATTTAGATTTTTTTATCCAAATGTCTTTCTTTTTCTCCATTGTCACTTTGTTTCTCAACTAAACCTGATACATTTGCCCTGTACTTAAAATGAACAAAATCATGTCAACAAAATAAATTGTTTGCACATAAAATAAGAAAATATCTTTCTCAGTTGATGATTCTCGTACAACATAATTATCACAAACAAATAATACGCATGTCTTAAATTCTAGTTGACCAAAAATTAAAAGATCTTGAATGCTTAATTTTACAATCCAGAAAAAAAAACAAAGAATCTTAAATTCTTAGTTTTAAGACGTGAAAGCATCCCTTCTGAATTTCCATAGTTTGATGTCATTAGTATTGTGAGTGGTAACAATCTTCTTCATTCCAACGCCAAGGCATGTAATAGAAGGTCGACAAGTCACAGGAATTGTGTCAATATTTATGTAAGTATCTTGGGGCAACCTTCTCCCTCTCCTTCTTTGAATGGACCCGGAAGCACTATGAAATGTTGATAACAATTTATTTTCCATTATACAACTTGAAACTATTTTGCCATCATTCTGATTAACAAATCTCAAGATACCATCTATTCCACCAACGGCTAATATTGATTTGTCACACTGAAAGTGCTGTAAAGAGTATATAACATTAGGACTCACTCGTGTGCTCCACAAAAGTCTCCTTGTTCTGCATGAAATGAACACATAAGATTGTGCAAGTGATTAACCAATCAAATAGATAATAACTTTTAGTGATTAATAAAAAAAGAACAATTGGTTTATCCTTGGAAATACTAGCATGGAGATAAAGACGGAGATAATAGCATGACAAAGTTTTAAATTTCTGCATATGATACAAGGCAAGAGGAGTTTATAAAATGTTTTATTACAGAAGTCTTTTTTTTTTTGGTCTCACCACAAGTATCTTCCACCAGAGACAATCCTGTTTGAAGCGGTAAAATTCACATCATGGAATTGACTCGATATATTCTCGTTGAAGCAAAATTGTCTATGCAGCAGCAGCTTCTAACAACTTTAACAACTTAAGTGCGTACATACAGCCTAGTAATAACCTTTTTTTTACATTATTGCGAACATACCTAAGGTCCCAACAATATGTATATCCAACGGCTGATCCAGCAAACACTAGCTGAGAGGTCGCATTGAAACACAAGGTCCTAATGCCTGTGAGATATAAAAAAATTAAATTAGATTAACTTGCTACATCAGAAAGGTATACTGCTCTTAAAAGATCAGTTAAAATTGATTATAGTATTACATAATGTACAATCTCTAACATATAATATCTACAAAATATTTCCTCAAATAGAACTGATCAAGCCAAGAAAATATGAGCATATAAAATTAACTTCAACTAAAATGTCAAAAGTACTCAAGTATGTCAACAGAATCATACTAACATAAGGGACAAGAGAAGTGCTAAATAAACACTGGTGAAAATAAAAACAAACTAAGGTTTTGCAAATATACTTTATGTTTGAACAAGTTATCCCATCTTGATTGCTATCAGCAACAATCATGTTGGGTGGATAAAAAAGAGAAATGCTTTTAAGTATAATTTGTAATAGCAAAGCATGTATCACTCTCCTGCAAACCTAAGATCTTTGATAAAAGCAACGATTGGTTTTGTATATCTAACACACTCCCCACACATGAGATCCCTTAGCATCGGAAATGCAGCCAATCTATCATGAGCAAAGTTCACCAACACACAATGCAATAACAATACAGTAAGGGCTCAACTTCTCAGTAATATTAGGCAATCATTCAAGAGTCTTAAGCATTTGTATTTGAGCTCAGCTCATCTACCAATGCACAATATCAACGCAAAATCGCAAATGCATCAATAATCTATAACAAGAATAAAGTAACAAAAACAAGATAGGGGTCATGTGTGATATGCAGAAAACGGATGGATGATACCAATCAAGTAGAAAGGATGAACAGACAATATGATTCTTGTTGTGCTGGATATCGTGAACTCAAGCAAACATGTTAACCAAGATACCAAGTTAAGGGGATAAATTGTTACCCCTGACGTCACTTGCTCTAAGTGTTGCTACTTGTTGAGCAGAGGAAGGATCAGATATGGCGACACTCCCTGATGTGGAGCCACTTAGTATTAGTTGATCTTCACTTAAACATAAACAAGATATCGGTGCATGATGCAATCTGCAGATAGCAAAGTTGTACACTTCACAAATGGTAAATGTCATCTTAGTTATTGCTGAAGCAATATAGATTACTCAACCTATAAGATTGTTTTTGCGGTAAAAATGGGATTATTTATCTTAAGGACAGGAAAATTTAGACCCTCACCCTTTGGAGCAATATGCAATTCAAATTCTTTTCTCAAAAAACTTAACCATACCGTCTTATGCAATTACAGTTTTTTTTCTTTCAACAGAAACAAAAATAGAAAAACTAGAAAAATACCTTATTATTTGAGAACATCTCTTACTGTACATGTCAAAAACACGAACGGCCCCATCATCACATCCAACTACAGCTTCTGGATCAAAGTAACTGCAAGCATAGAACAATTGGAAAGGAATCAGGTATGGAGTGTTATGTCTTATTGTTATTGTTAGATAGGAGGCAAATGAAACCAAAAAAACTAGTTTAAGGGGAAAGATTTCCTAAGGTTTGTAAACAGTACGTTGACATATTCTTAATTGATGTTGGATCTCAACATCCCCCACCCCTCAATGCCCAAGACTAGACATTTAGAATGTAAATTAGTAAAACTAAACAGTTGCCGGTGACCTAGGTATAAGGACTAGATAGGGTTTGATACCATATCAAAAGTGGATTATGTCTAGCTCAACCCCAAAAGCTAGGTGGGGGGTGTGGAGGTCTATATGAATCCTGAATCTTCAAAGGGGTCCATTTTGAAGCGAGGGAGGATGACTGACAATGAGCTCAGGATTGAGGATACAGCTCAATTTATATAAGTTTCTAACATACTTCAAGCTACCACTCCACAATTAGGACACAATATTTTGACGGCCTTATGAAACAGAGTTTGAAAGAAACCAGAAAACCAGAGTCATTATATTTTCTTGTTTACCGCATGCATGAACCTTTTACAAATTTGCCTTCAAGTGAACGAAATATGCTTCTTTTCCCATTCCGCCTCCATATGCATAAATGACTACCAATTAGACCTACAATCTACAAAAAATTTACAGAGACCTCAGAAACCATAGAGCAAGCAAAACTTAAGCAAGTTAGCAACTTTAAGAAAATTGACTTAACAGTATAGATGAAAATATATAGCAAATTAACAGTCGCCTACTTATGATCTGCTGCACAATTCAATTCGATAGGGAATTTCAAACGAAATTATGGGATAACAAAGTTGGAGAAAATTGATTCTTCAAACTAATTTCCAAGGAAACAAAAATTTGCATGGACCAAAATAGTTGTGTCGGTTTGAATTATACAGACTAACTGTGTCTAACTAATTAACTTTTTGATGAAGTAAAAGTTTCTCATACTTTCACCAGGAAAAATTAAATCCATAGAAAATTGATTTAATTACTTTACCTTGCTCTCGTCAAAATCAAAGTCAATGAGAGGGGATGTATTAGGTATCGAGTATTCTTCTATGCACTTATAGCTGTCTACTGACCAGAGACGAATAACCTATCAAAATGCAATGGAAATAGTTAGCAATAAGGGGCTAACCTAGTTAGAAACTACATCAGACCAAAATCAAGATAAATAAGAGTTAAGGTAAATAAACCAACATGAATTCATACTGTTTTCACTTTTCATAGACAGAAATTCTTTATTTATAAAGATTAACAAAGTCAAGTGCACAGCAAGTATACACTTCCTGAAACTAAATAAAATCCATATTAGAAATTTAAAGAATCTATTCATGAATTTCTCCAGCCAACAAGGAATGGCTAATACAATCAAGAACTTCAACAAACTTCTTTAAATTTAGCAGAGTTTTTATCCTTCGAAACAATTGTGCTTTTCATGGAATTAATTCACTGCAAGATCCCGTCAAATCTCTTCAAATTTAGCCTTGTAATTCTTCTCAAGACCATTCAACCTCCCCCACCCCACCCCAAGCCAAGAGAGAGAGCGTGTGTGTGTAAATGTATGTCAAGTTATATTCAATGATAAAAACATACCAATGCCAAATTATATTAAAAAATAATAATAAATAACCTTCATTTTGAAATAACCATCTTTCTTGAGCTCCAAAATTATTCTCAAATTAATATCACTTTCCTTGATAACTGTATAAAAGTTACAAATAGCCTAAATAATTCAGCAAGCAAACCATAAACACAGGTGCACACGAGCATGCCCATACCTTATCACCAACGCCAGTAACAACCATGCCCATTTTCATTCGGCACTGAGCAACCCTAAATTAAAAAGACAAGTAAGGAGCATCAATAAACAACTTGCAAGTTGATCTGGTGTGTAATTACTACTTATCACACGGATGCACACAAAAAGCCATGCAACAAAGTACTATGAGTATGGATTCATCAACAGTATTCGCATTAGAATGACATGTCTAACAGATTTTTCATACATAATCCGTTTAAGTTACACAAATGAGATGTAATTATTGCTGCAGCAGAACTAATGGGAGTATAGGATTAATGCCAACAGCAAGAAATACTATTTCCAAATTTCAGTCCCTTCCATATGAAATTTAGTAACTACAGCAACATAACCGTAAAACAATTATGCCAAATATCCCCAGCATTTTTTGCCATTTCAACAGATCTTTTTAAAAGCATGGAATAGCAGTCGGTACTTGGCATAGCTTCATAGTTCAATATAAACAACATTAAATAAAAGCTAAAGCATCTTTGCCTGTTAACTAGAGCCTCTTTGGACATACACAGATTCACACTAATAAACCATTAATTACCACCACTCAACAAAAATAAAACGATATAAAATCATATCCAATTCACAGCATTCAAATAAGTCAAGAAGCAAGTGAAATATTCGGATACCGAATGAGCAAAGACTCCTGAATCAATGCGCTGACAGTGAACTGAACACTGAGGAAACTATACTTGCACAGATTATGAGAATTGAAGTATGTACCCAGTCCAAACTATTCAAAAGAGTTTCAACTTTTGACCAGAGTGCTACGCAAGTACCATTTCTCTATCAACTATGCAAAGTAGTGTTATTACTGTATCAACAATACTAAAGGAAGGCAAGTAACTGAAAACAATACTAAATGGAAGAGTTAGTTACGTGTTTGAATGACCCTTCCACTGATCAACATGAAATTCACCGTGTTGAAGCGCCAATCTATGCTGCTCCATAGCTATTTCCCCTAAAATTGCACTCAGGGACTTTTCAGTAAATTTAGATGAACTCTGAGCGAAGGTAGAAGAATCCTTCAGCTTCCTGTCATAGAACTCTCGCAGCGAACGAGACTCAACGATTGCATTCCTTCGCGAAATTCAACGGAACATGTCGAGAAAACACACGCGAGTTTCAGCAAGGCACGTGAGAATTGGGGATTGTTACTTCCGCTCAAATTGAAATCAAAAAAATTGAAAAACAAGAGATGGAAGTGAAGAGAGTTACCAGAATTTGCAAACGAGAGAGCAGCGAACGAGGTCGAACATGTTGATTAAGGAGAAGATCATGCAGAGGATGTCGGTGTCGAGGGACTGTATTGTTGTCGGAGCTTCCCGGCGTTTATTACTTTGGTGGAGAGTCTCCACGGAAGGACCCGTATCCGCCGCCGCCGTGAAACTCCGTTGCGGTTTGCTCATTGTTCAGAGCACAGAACACCGCCAGAAACCGCGTGTGATGTAGTGTGTTTGGAGCGAAGGAGTTAAGTTTCGTTCGTTAAGATACACAGCAATGGAATCAAGTAGGTGTTTTTTTATCAAAGATGTTTTTTTGGCTAACCAAAAACTGGTCATCTATTGGCCAATCAATTAAATTATTATTTTTTCACTCTTATTTACTTTTTATTTTTTAAATTAAAAATCTAAAATATTACTATTATTTTACTCAAGTTTGTCAATTTGGATTGTTAAAAATCACAACACTTTTTTTATACATAATCAACTAGGTGTTCAATAAAAAAACAATATAAGTTTAACAATTGATTATTATTTAATTAATTATCATAAGAATTAGAAATTATGTATGTTTGACTACAATAAAAATAATTATATTTTTAGCTTATTTTGAGAAGCAACTTAATACTTGACCTGGCAATTTGTTTATTCTAATTATTTTGATAAGCACAAACAAATAGACTAAAATTTTTTATATTTTTCATTAAAATAAGTATTTATTTTATTAAATAAGCGGAAACAAACGGACTCTAATATGTCGTCGACAGCATTATTAATCTCCCTCCTTTTTTATGTGATGAAAATTAATACAAAAACGAATATATGAACAAGAGTTAAAACAAAAAATAAATATATGTATAACAACTAAAATGAATTATTAATGCATGTATAAAAATTAAAACAAACAATATTAATGTGTTCACTATTGTATGGTTAATACTTAATAGAAGTTCTATTAATCTCATGAAAGGAGGACTAAGAGCATGTTTGAATACATGCTTCTACAAGTTCTAAAAAAAACTGTTCGATAGGTTTTCAATGTGTTTGGATAATTTTTGTAAAATTGATTAATTTTTTTAATATTTTTGTTACAGCTACGAATAGTTATTCAAAATAACTTTAAGTTTTAATTCATTTTTTTCTTTTACAATTTAAATTTTTACTATAAAAAGTAATTTTTATATCATCTAAACATAAAATATTATATTTGAAATCACTTTTTAACAATATATCTAAATAAAAATTGATTATGTTATAATCGATTATATACATAATCGATTCTCAAAATAATTTAATTTTCAAACCTACGCAGTTAGCAAAAAATTGGACGACGTAGATCAATTCAAAAAAAATAGACATACATAGGAATTAGAAATATAGTTTTTACCATTTAATGACTAAATCGAAAAGAAATCACGTTTATAACAACCAAATAATCAATTTAACAAAAACAAATATTACCAATTTCATCTAAAGGTGGTATGATTTTTTAATTTTAGCATGACTTTAAAGAGTTTATTTTCACCCTAACTTCCACATTTCTATTATTAAGTTTAGTTCTAACATAATAATGCTATTAATGAAATTCATTTTAAACTTTAGCCACGAGGTAAACTAAAATTTTAAATTAAGCTAAAGCACTTACTTGAATTTTAAAGGAGTATATGAAGGATTGAAATAAAACTAAATAATCGAGTTATAACTTTAGAGACCAAATTAAATGACAAAGACAAAAATGAAAGAACTAAAATGAAATTCCTTCAAAATAAGGACTGAATTTAAAAATTTCATACAATCAAAAGAACTAAAATAATAATAAACTTAAAAAAATAAAAATTTAAATATGTTTTTAGTAGTAGTTACAGTCTTGTTATATTCTCCCGTAAATATTTCTAATACTCATAAAGAATATATTAAATAAAAAAAGTATATTGAATGTATTAAAAATATAACAAATAATTAATTATTTTTAGTTATGAAACTGTAAGAAAATTTAGAATTTATTCTAAAATCTATGACTTTTAATTTTAATCCTTATAATTTTTTGAAAAATACTAACAAGTGTCCTAAAAGCACTTTTTAAAAAGTTAAATTTGATAAAATGTTGATGAAATCCGTAACTTTTTGTATTATTGACAGAAAAATATATATATTTATGATTAATTTTTTAATAGTAGTAACTACTTTAACAAGTGCTAAAAAGAGAGCATTTGTTAGTATTGCGTATAAAATTAAAATGCAAGAGTACTAGATGAGGTTAGCATTAGAATAGTTGAATTTGCGGAAATGGAAACAGAAGCATGATGATGGCCTCATACTCAGTCATCACACGTCTGAGTTGTAGTTAGCCTTGTGCTTCAAGATTCCCCTTCCAAGTGGACCCAACCAAATCCATCATCAACAAGGCCTTTGCAAAGCTTGTTGTGGATATTGATTACCCAATGAGCAAATGGGAGGTTGCTTCTATTGAAGGGTATCTCAGTTACACTTCCACTTTGCTTGAGCTTTTGATTCCATGAGTTCTTGTGTTTCTCATCTTAGACAAGCTAGGCTTTCTCTGGCTCATGGTTTGATTCTGATCATGGAAAAGGAAAGCTCACCTCATTTGGTGGCAAAACATCTCAAACCTATTCAATCAGGTTTAGATTCTTTACGATCACTCAAGATATTTAATATAACAGAGAAAGAGAAAATAAATTTATGGGACTCACCCGTAAATTCATTTTCTCATTCTCTCTCGTACTTGTACGTGACCTCTCCCTCTCCGGTAAGAAGAGAGGAATTTGGTAAAGAATTTCTAATGGAAGATGG
Organism: Cyamopsis tetragonoloba; assembly: GCA_037177725.1. Classification (NCBI taxonomy): domain Eukaryota; kingdom Viridiplantae; phylum Streptophyta; class Magnoliopsida; order Fabales; family Fabaceae; genus Cyamopsis; species Cyamopsis tetragonoloba. Next base: position 65,519,710 of record CM074121.1, read on the forward strand.
TAAAGCAAAGATATTTTCTGGCAAGGAGAGGATTGTTCATGAGGCTGTAAAGGAAATGAAGAGCATTGGATTATGGGTATGTGGGATTTTCTTGTCCTGTTTCTATGGTGATGCTAAGCCATACATGGAGATGAGAAAATTTGGTGGTGGGTTTGATTCTTCTTCTGTCATTGCTACACTTGATTTCAAAATCAGTGAACAGTTAATGGGGAAAAGGCCAATCTTCAGCGAGATCAAAGAGATAAATTATGCTGTTGCTGAACTTCTTGTTGCTTCTGAGGAAGAAAAACACGATTCAACCAAGGAATTGCAGAGAAATCTGCATTTGTTCGAGAAGCTAATTGATGAGATAAGCAAGGAGGTGAATAATCTGTTTGTAAAAGTAATGACTCAGAGATCTGAATTAATTGATGGCTTTAGAATTTAATTTATAGCTTAAACAACGTAACCCCCGAGAATTCAATCCCTTACTACTATAGTTTTATTAATGTTTATAAATACTAATTGTGTGATTCTCAAGATTAATCTCTCACTTTGAGAAATGAGATTTATTTTAATCATTTTCAAAAGTCAAAACTAATTGCTGGAGAAGTAATATCAAAACTCAAAAAGGAATAGGAATAAAGCAGCTAGAGAAGCAACAAGATATTTACACGAAACTGTTTGCATATTCACTACTACTAATTAATTAAATAAAACCAAATGAACAGAGTTCAACACTCTTCTCTGCTATAAGCATTTCATTGTTCTTCATTAAGCTTAGCTGCGGTGGCCATGGATGCTGCCACTCCACCAGGTTCACCAATCACAGCGGCCGCATCCCTCCGCGACGGAAACTGCACCTCCGCAGCATACACCGCATCTGCATCTTCCTTTGTCACTGCCTTGTCCACCGGCAGCTTCTCCGTAGCATCCTGTAATCCATATTTAATTAAAAAAAATATATGAAAATGAACCTTTCATTTTAAAAATGGCAAATGAAATGCATGTGCCTCCCTTAAAATATACTATTCTGTCAAAAAAAATTAACAGTTTAGATGGGGCATTAAATGTACAGTACATAATACTAGGTACATGCAACTTTTGAATTTTTAGAAGTATCATCAACATCATTGTTTATAGTTTATGCGATAATCTATTTCTAAGGAAGGTTTGAGAAACAAGTTAAAACCATTTAATTTTTATATGTGAAGCTAGATGAAAACTGAAATTATTAGCAGGGTATTGATGATATAATATATTATTTCTAAAAATTAAATTATTGATAATTAATTTTTAAAAGCTAAAAATTATGTCAAACAATTTTTCAAAAGTTAATTATGAAAGCGATGAGACTTGTTTGATACAATTTTAGTTTTTAGTTTTTAAAATTTATATTATAAAACGGTTTTTTTTTAAAAAAAAAAAAGTGAGATTCATAAAACTGAAAACCAAAATAAATTTTAGATGTTTTCAAATTTTGATTTTTAAACACTAAAAAACAAAAACAGTTCTCTAAAACTGTTTTTGAAAACTCGTCTGCCAAAAAGATTTTTAATTTTCTATTTTTAAAAATAGTTTAACAAGCTCTTAATCTCTTAAAAACACTTTAATTGTAATTATAAAATAATTTTACAAATTTTGTAAAAACTATGATATGTTACTAAAGTTATAATCTCATGTTGTTAAAACTTAAAATCAAACAATATTTTTTATTTTTGATTATTTACTCCTCCCAGACTCATGCAAGAAGAAAAAAAATATTATGCAAATTAAAAAAAATAATTAATTATATTTAATTTTCTTAATTTTATATTAAAGTTAAATTCAATTTATTAAAATAATATTATCGTAAATAAAAACTCTCTATTTAATAAAAGTCTAATAGTTCATTAATTAAAAAATATTTGAGGAAATGTAGCATAAAATAAACTCAAAATAGTTCAGAGTTGTGTTACCAAAAAAAATAGTTAAGAGTTGCTTATGATTTTGTACCAACACATTAGAGTTTTTAATTTCTTATATTTAAGTTCGGAGGAGTATTTCAAGTGGACAATTTTTTCTTTGTAATTTATAAATATTAGTAGTATTTTTTTTGCAAGGAAATTAACTGCACCATAGATTAAACTTTGTTCTACACACTCGTACACATGTGTCTGTGTCCTTGTAAGCTGTGCTGACTTTACAAACTATGAATATTAATATTGAATTTAATAAAGCATTTAAAAATTATCATTAAAAATATCAAAAAATATATATCATTAAAAGAATTTTGCTATTAATTAAACTATTCATAATATTTTCTAAAATTAATAGTTCATTTTTTATACTGTACTTCTTTATTATATTAATGTATATGTTTTTTTTATTATCGATAAAAAATATTACATTAGTGGGAGAATGCATAGATTAGGTGCATTGTTACCGCTAAGATATCGGAAATTTTTGTCATGTCTTCACGGCGCATGACGTGGCTGTTAAGAGTTGCTGCCGATTGTGCCGTCGCCCCTAGACCGCCGGCCCTAACCTCCTTCTCTCCTGTGGCTCTAATCTCTGCGGCACTTATCGCAGCGGCGTCATTCTGATCCACCGCTTTATCCCCAACCGATATGGCCACCGCTTCCAGAGCCTCCCCAATCGTTATGGGGTCGCCATCTATCGCAGCCGATCCAAACCCGGTGGCCACCACCGGCTCCTCAGGCATCACGCGCTGCCCAAGGGGCTGGCCACCGACGGCCTCCGTGATTATACGGCGGCCGGCAGCTGTCGTTTCCGACACGGTGACGCCTTGGTTCTCGGCGACATCGAGGCCGGCTGCCACGTTGATTGCGGCGGCAGCTTGCATGAGCTCTGCCGGGCTTCCTGTCTGGGGCTTGCCGAAGACGCGTGCCTCGGAAGCTGTCATGGCAGCCGCATCGTGTGGGGAGATGGGCTTGGAAGCCAAGTCGCCGGAGAGTTTGAAAATGTCGCCGTATTTGACGGGCTCCACAGGAGGGGGTTCCTCTGGTTGAGGTCTCTTTGGCTGGCCGTGGCTCATGGTTTCTCCTTCAAAGTTTCTTTTTTTTTTTTTTGTTGAGTGATTGAATTGGGTCTTTTGATCGGTGTACTTGGCTTTCAAACGGTGTTAGAAATAAGTAAAAATCGAGAATTTTGAGGTGCATGCAGAAATTGACAGCAGGACATGTTTGGTATGAGCACGTGTTGGTTTTGTAGAGACAAATGGTGAAGGTGGCATTCTGTTCCACGTCCACCTCGGTAAACATCCTTCTTACTCTTCTTCCTGGTCCCTGGTGGTTGGGTATAAGATGGGCTTCAACTTTGGGACCAGATTCATTTGGGGGTTAATAATTACTATATTTAATAAATTAATAATAATTGATACTGTATAAATATTATTTTATTCACATAGTAACATACAACATGCAACTATCAGTGATACTAAACTCAAAGTAAGAAAGACACGTGTTGAACAAAAACTAAAAGACCACAAAATAAGCACCCTGTTTTCCGTTGTGGTGTAAAATAGACCACTTGGATTATACACGTGGCTTGTATTACTCAGTCTTTTGGCTATATCGCCAATTCTTGCTTGTTCTGTATAATGCATACAGCTTAACCGGTCTTTTAGCAGAACCGGTTTTGGTGGTGTTGAGCCACTTCTGTTCATGGTTTTGTCTTCATGGAATATCTGGAATCAAAGATATCCTATTATCATTAACTCTGTTTCCCAAGCATTTCGTTTTTGTTATTGTTGCTGATTTTAGAAACTTGGGCCATAAGAATTTGGGATAACATAAAACATCTCCTTTGCAATAGTCTAGATCAACTGTTTGTTTCTGTAATACAAATTACAAAAGTGAAAATTAAAGTATACAAGGTGACTTATATTTGAAGATGACACACACACAGTTCGCCATGTCATTGAGGTTTGGCAGCCAAATTCCTGAACTTGGGTTGAGATTTAATGTAAGATCTTATCCTGTCCCAAAGTGAAACATTGGAAGCAAAGAATCTGACCTTCACTAATTTTTTTGAACCTCCTCTGGGAAATTCTAACTCCCTGTCAATAATAGTGTGCTTCACACTGTCTAGGTCTTCAAGCAAAGGTAATGAGACACAACCGTTGGACTCCACGTTTCTGATCCACCCACGAAGCAAGAAATTTATGACCTGCAAACAAGACATACCAGTATTAATTATTGTGATCATGACCATGATCGCAATTCACGACAATCATATGAAACCAAAACACTCAGGATTTAGGAAGAAATAGAATTCAGTAACGGTTAAGTATCAAAGTTTTGCAATCAATTTAATTACTCCCTCCAACTTCAGGAACTGATAAATCAAACAAGTTTATTCTACATTCCTACTCATAAAACAACCTGGATCTATATCTCTTTGTATGTGCATGTTTTCTTATGAGGTAAATTGATAGTTTATTTATAGATAGAATTATTAAACTCACTTGAATAAATTGAAAACTTATGAAAATAGGCTAAAAACAACTTATAGGACTCATTAGTTGGTTTCTGATTGCAACTGAAGAAGTGCAAAAAGAACATTGTCAAGCAAATTGAGAAAGGAATTGCATACCTCAGGGACTTCATCGTGAGGGCAATGACCAGCAGGACTGATTTGATAATATGGAGCTTCAGGCACCTGCTTCTTAACCCGGAGTCCCCAAAGTGGCGTCACCCAGGGGTCTTCTTTCCCATACATGAGGCAGATTGGTATATTGCTTGCCCTACATCTAAAATGCAAAGACCCTGAATCCTTAACTAGTCTATTCATGCACTTCTAACTAATACCAGATAAAGATCTAGGAATGTGTACCTGGATAATGTTTCACTGAAGGACAATTCTCCACGAGGAGCAAACATAATTGAAGCAAATGCTGCTGCAGCAGCAGGATGCCTTGTGGTTTCGATTATGTGCGAAAAAACATTATCTACATTTGTCGAATGATCTGCATAAACCTGATTAAGTATGTCGGCAATACTTTGAGGATCACTAATTTTCTCCCACCTAAGATAAAATCAAATAAAATCAGGTGATGATTTGGTAAGAAGCAATACATAAATATAAATCATACTTACAACAACGCTGTAAGTCTCTTTATGTTTGGAGGTAGAGGGAAGGTTCCAGCCCATGGAAATATTTTGGCTAGTCTTGGATATTTTGCTGGATTAGGCAGAAACCCCCAAAAAGGCGTTGCGTTAAGCAATGTCACACCTTTCACTAAGTGAGGGTTACGTGCCGCAAAATACAATGCAACATATCCTCCTAGTGAGTTGCCCACAAGATAGACTGGTTCTCCAATAACCTATACAGAATAATAGATCCAATTGATACCATTGCTTTAGTGATAAACTTCCACAAGCAAGGTAATGTCTGACAAATGCTACACAAAATCACATTAAGACTTGAAATTACAGACTATCAAAATTCTCACGGTATGTAATTATAATGAAACTTAGAAAGATAGCACATAGTTAAAAGATCCACAAATCATGAATACAAGCTGTTTCAACTCTATGTCACTATGAAAATAAGTCATTTGAATCAAATGACCTCACCAATTGTTTCAACTATATGCCACTATGGATATTAACAAAACCAGAAAACAAGATAGCAATAGTAAGATAAATTTACCAAGTATGAAAGTCTAGCACAAATCTATAAATTGTTTGTCTGATTAAATTACAGATTAAGTCCAACATATAATCCTTCTCGTAGTACTTAAGCAATGAATAACACAGGACAAATGAGCAAATCCAGAAGCAAATTTGCCTTGAACAGTTTTCAGAAAACAGTTTGAGCAAACATAAACTGCACTGAAAAAGCTGAAAATTTTGGCAGCAATCAAGCATTTCATCACTAACCTCTTCTATAAAGTAACGAACTTGTTCTTGCCACAAATCAACAGAATACACGAGCTTTGTTGCCCAAGGTTGAGTTTCATCTCCAAAACCCCATGAAGAACCACTTCCATTTGAGGTAGCCCCTTCCTTAGACAGAGGAGCAGGATCTTCAAAAGGCAAAGACATCCCTTGGCCTAGAAAATCCAGTGCCCAGACTCTAAAGTCATGACCCAAATCCTTCAATTGCTTCTCATAGTGAAAAGAACCAACACCAAAACCTGGAAGAAACAGAACATTTGGGGAATCCACGTTTTCACACCCAGCTTTCTCATAGTGAACGTTGAGTTTAGGCTTCCACCCCCAAAAGCAACTACTTATTGGAGCACCAGATTCACCATTTGACTCATCAGGAAGACCTGGAATTTTGATCTTGGTTGAAGGTTCCTCTATTACTGAAATATCTCTTGCTTCTTCTTCACCAATCACATAACCATCGGATCTTCCATTATAGACCTTGAAATTGAATCTTCTAGAACACCTACAACTACAACCTCTTTGTTGTTTCCGCTTGTTCACTAGAAAAGACTGGCCTATATCATAAAATCTCACTGAACTACATGTGGAAATGGTATTTGTATAATAAAGCCCATGATTTCCAATAGAGAAAACCCTAGGTTGACGTGAATTCAAGCTCTTATCAACCGATTTCCGGTTAGAGTTCACGATTTGGCAGCACGGTGCAAAACCATATAATAGAGTTTCCATAACCAGGAACCGTTTCCTGCACTAACCAACAAGTTGAATTCATTTTCAGAAAGTAGAGTTTGTACAAGATATTTCTGAAATTGATTCCAAGATTTTGTAGTCAGAATTAAACAGATAACATAAGCAATCTGAATTTGGAAAACACCACTTACTTAGTGGCTTTTCATATACAAATAATACAAATAAAAAAAAAAGATCATGTATTCAGTGTTCAAGAAATTAAAAGTTGAATTTTGGTAAGAAGTTCAGCTTCACCTTGAATTTGAGGAATTAGGAAGCACGAAAACCCGGTGGTTTCGGAGATCGTAGTAGTGTATAGAAGCAGGTTATTGGGAATTTGGAAGAAGATGAATAGAAATAAATAATATAATAGCTGGAGATGTTTGGAAGATTCTTGTTCCTTTACAAGTAATGCAAAACCGCTTCAATATAGAAATATAGTTTCTGTTCTGTAGACTATTTTTCTCTGTTACCAGTAATCAGTAACAATCGGTGTCTGTGTTTGTAGGTGTTGTGTTGTCTAACTGAATTTCGTTTCATTTTGACTTCAATAATGCTTTCACACGCTACTAATATTTAGATGGAAAACAACTTCAAATCATTTTTGCTCTAAGTGCTACTCTCTTGTTTTTTTTTTTTTTGTATCTGTTTAGTTGCAATTCTATAATATCATAAATTATTACTAATATATTCTCAATTATACCCCAATATTAAATACAAATGAAAATAAATAATTCGATAGTATACCAATAGAATAAATTACTAACAAATGAAAAGAGTATTAGAGGAAGATTGACAAAAGAGAAAAATATCTGTTTAGTTTTGTAAAGATTCCTTTATCATTAATTTACTCTTTTATAGGCTTTGCTCATTAAACGTAAAATGACATTTTTGGTCCTTTAATTTTTTGTGTCAATTCACTTTGATTATTTAACTTTTTATTTATTTATTTTGGTCCTTTAACTTTTATTTTGAATTCAATTTGGTCCTTACCATTCAATTTGGACACTTGTACTATGACTTGACGGAAGTAACGTTAGGGACCAAATTAAATTCAAAATAAAAGTTAAGGGATTAAGATGAATAAAAAAAAAGTTAATGGACCAAAGCGAATTGGAACAAAGAGTTAAGGAACCAAAAGTGTCATTTTACCGTCATTAAATTAACCCTTCGAAAATTTATTTTATGTATTTTATTACCAATGATTATATAGTATTGTGACCAAATCTTTATGCAATTAATAATGACTAAAATGATTGAATTAAAAAATTTAATAAAGTTTAAATTAAAATAATTGACGTTTACAATGTTGAGGGTAAGTTTGGGTATCAACTACTTTTAATTTTCTGTCCTCGATACTCAAATGGTGTAGGGTAAAATGTAATTAAAATTGCTTAAAATTTAATTTTCTTTACAAAATAATCGAGCTTACAAAACTTCTCCCATATATGATAAGTGTTTTTGTTTTGTAAATTAAGTATTATTAAGATTGACAAAGAAAATAATAAATGACAGGAATAGTTAGATTCCTGATTAGAGTAAACATCAGTTCCATTTTATTTATACCAGAAATTTGTTTGTGTTTATGAAGGCTAGTGAGGTGTACAACAAAACAAAAGGTAACTTGACGTAAGGGGCTTCTCCTTAGTCCTTACTTTGCGTGCTGCTGCCATGCGTTTTCTTTTCTTCTCTTGGTTAGACTGTTTTGTAAATACTTTTTAACAGAGGCTTCACTTTCTATATGATCGATCTCTACCACTGCCACATTATAATTAACAACATCTCGCTACTTGTGTCAGTCTATATAAAGCATGAGGAATTCACTTACATGTCAATTTATTCACTATTGCATTTTAGAAATTAGGATTAGTTAGGAACTAACTACGTACATAAGGTTCACAATAAAAGTAATGGTTATTTTCTTTTATTTTCGTGAAAGTGTGAGTAGTAAATACCTGTAAGGAGGAGAGTGTGATTCAAAGGAAAAAGTGAAGTGCCACAAAAATTAAAGGCCGTTTCTTTCAAAATTTAAAAATATATTTTTAGATATTTTATTGTAAGAAATATATTCCAGTAATGTTTATTTCTGGACATGTTAAACAAGTTATTTGATTTTTAGTTTTTTTCCTAAAATTCTTTTGAAAAAAATTTAATAAAATAAAATTTAAAATCTATTTAATTTATAATATAGTTACATGTAATGTAATATGAAAACATTTTTATTGCATATAAGATTATTTATTTATTTTAATTATTTAATATAAAAAAGTAAAAGATAAATAGTAAAATTACAACAATATAGTGTAATTATATATATATATATATATATATATATATAATAAATTAGATATATAACATTGATAATTTAAAGGGCATTAGCTTCGAGGAATAAAAATATTTTCTGACATCTTATTTTTGATAATTTGTATATTTTTTATAATGTGTATTTTTTTTTAGCATTTTAGGAGAGTATTTGATAAAATTAACATCATTAGGAATATTTTTTGAATTTTAAATGAAAAATCCAAAAATAAAAAAATAAAAAGGTGGTAGTCACAAGTAAAATATAAAATAACTACCTATATTCCCATGTGAAATTTACTTACCCGTCTTTCACCATAAGAATTGAGATTATAGAAAATATAAAAGAAAAGTATTTTCGAGAATAAATGATATCCGTGAATCCTTTTTGTAAACCTTGAAACAAACCTGGGAATCTCACATTCCCAAGAATATTTTTCTATACCTTAAAACAAACACACCCTGAAGGATAACATGGAGTGAGTGTGAGGGAATGTAATTTAGGTTGGACGGATAATTTTATAATTTAATTATTATTAGGGTTTTACTAACTATTGCTCTAAGGTAATGGTTAAGCAACTCATTAATAAAAAATTTGTACAAAAGTTATAATTAATAAAGATGTATTTATAGCATTAAATGCTACACTTTTTAATACAAATTTATTATTTATGAGTAGCTTATCGATTACCCTAATAACAATTATTAGCAAAACTCTTATTATTATTACGATAATAAAGAAGATGTGGATTTGAAATCTGATTTCCCCAAATTGGAAGGGAATAAAAATGGGAGAATGAGATGAAATATAATTAAATTGGTTACTCATCCTTCTATTCTACTGTTAGTATTTTACGTGTCCAAATAATGGAAAGATTATGAATGCCGTTACGCTCTGTTCTATTCTATCCACTATCATCAATTTAAACATATCCTAAAGATGAGTTTGATGTATTTCCAAAGATAAACTAGTGCAGTACAATACAATTTAACAAATTAACGAATAATTTTTTTTTTATCATATAATACCGTTTGATTGTTAATGCATACAACAACAAATATAACATAAAATTTATTATAATATCTTTTATGTATAGAATATTTATATTTATAAAAATATTATCAAATAATATTATAATATTTTCTTAAATATTAATTATTAAATAATATTTTAATTTAAAAATATAATATTTGATTTGAATATATATATAACAATTCAAAGTGAGAAAAAAAACCTCAAAGTATAGTGAGTTAATGGAGAAGTGATGTGAGGATACTTTAAATTTTTCTTTAAGTTGTGCCCAAAACAAGAAACTTATTCTTTAATTTAATGGGTTATAAATTATGGCTTTTTTTTTGTGTTATAACTCAAATTTTATGCTATTTTAAAATCAAATATAAAACAAATAATTTATACTAGGCTGTACCACATAATCAAACACGCCCTAAAGGCATTATTTGATGATCATATAAAGACCTAGACACAGACAAAATAATAAAAAGAAAGAGAATGAAATAAAATATATCACTAATTGTTTTATATTAACATAATTACCATCACCTACGCTAATTTATCTTCTGTTTATAAAATACTAAATGTGTATATATACGTCAGATTGTTTTCTATTTGACTAGAAAATTTTTCGCAGGTATTTTTTATAAAAATATGATTAATTTAAATTATACTTAATAATTATATTCTTATAGAAAATTTATATTCAATAATAAAAAAAGTTGTATTTTTATGGTAACAAAATATTTTGTATTTAATTATTCAAAATATTTTTCAAACAATATTAATATTAAACATTTATTAATTTCTTAATTTTTAAAAACAAACTATTGTATGATAAAACTCAAAAAATAAAAGGTAAATGTAAAAAGTGCTTCCTTTTATTTTGCTTAAATTTTGATGTATAACTATTATATGTAATGTCGTGCTCACTTAAGTCACTTTAACGCGCACAAAACATAATATACATTATGTTAATTTATAAAAAAAAAAAAAAACATACTAGCGAAAAAAAAATACATTATGTCATGTTTTATAATATCTCATTTTGTTGTATTTTATTTTATTTCATTTGATTCAGCTGCTAAACACAATTAAAATGAAAAAAATAAATAAATATAAACATATAATAAAGATATAATATAATTGATAAAAATTGATAAAAAATGGTAAAATATAACTTTGTTTTTTTTTAAATTTTAGTGAATTATTATTTTAATTATTTATTTTTTACTTTTATTAATTTGATCGATTATTTGTATCTTTCGTACTATATTAATCATTCTTATTAATATTATTATTTGCTTTAGTAGAAATGTTACGACGATGTTGAGAAAAATGTAAATAAAAACAATTAATGTATTAGCACAAAATGATGATATAAAATAAATAATTAAATTGACAAAAATAAAATATAAAAGACCCAATTCAAAATTCCTTAAAAGATACTTTCTTCATTTTGCAATACATGTCGTTTTAATCCTTTTAATTTTTTTTAAATTATTTGTCACTTTATAATTTTAATGATGATATTAATTGTTTTTTTCAATTATACCCTTAAAAAAAGTTAATATTGAGTATATAAAGAGAAGTTAATGTCAATATTTAAGAATAAGAGGGAAATTTAATTATAAAAGAGAAAGAGTATATTACAAGATTAAGTAGTAATTTATTTTACAAAACAAAGTGTTAATTTTTTTTAGTTATTGTATTAATACCTTAAATGATAGACACTGTGGAATAAAAGGAACTAAAAAGAAAGTTATATAATTTTTTGGGAGTATCTATTATCATTCTATTTTGAATTATATACGAAAAATAGTCTATGATTTTGTTTTTTATAAGTCAGTTTAGTACCTTGCGAAATCATTCATTTTAGTCCATAACTTTCATTATTATTGGTTATTTTAGTCCCTGACTTTCACTACATCAGTTATTTTAGTCTCTGAAAGTCAGGGACTAAAATGAATGTTCATATAATTCAGAGACTAAAATGATCTACAAAATACAAAGTCAGGAACCAAAGTAAGTTATCCGCACAAAGTTAGGCACTAAAGTAAGTTATTCTCACAAAGTTAGGGACCGAAATGGTACATCACTATTCTATTTTTGTCGATTGTTACTTTAAATGGATTATTTTAATAATATTTATTTTTTATTATTTTAATTCTATAAATTAAAAAGAATATTTTTAATTAAAAAAATTCAATAGAAGTGATAATAGGGAAAAAAAAAAAATGTTTAAGGAAAAAGTAGATTTTGTCTATGTCCATCTTTAATACGAAAACAGCGTTTTTCCGATTGCGGAACGCTCAATTTTAACTGACGCCTACTGTGTTGAACCGCCGAAACCCTCCAGAAACACCGTCAACGGCAGAGAGCGGCTGAGGACAAGTAGAATTAGGGCGCCGGCGAGGGACGAGAAATGTCGCTAGTCGATTACGCTTCCTCTTCAGATGACGACGTTCCGGAACGCGCTGAAGGAGAACGCGAGAAAGAAGAGGAACCTCAACTTCCAAAGCGCAATCAACCACCATCGCAAACTCCTCCCCCTCGCATCCAGTAATTCCCCTCCTCTTATGAAAAAAGTGTTTTTCCTAAAGTATCTGTAAATAGATTGCTTCTGCTATAAATTCCTGTTGTTTATTGCTCTTTCATTTTATCTTTCAGTTCAGCATTTGATTAATAGATTAGCAGCTTTTTTTCTTTTAATATAAATCTAGTATTTTTTAATTTTTTTCCCTGTGAGATACAGTGGTAATTTTTCTGTATTTCTTCAGGGTAATGTGCAACATTAGCTCATGTTGTAGTTGGCTCTTTTAGGTTTTTTAGCAATCAAAGTACAACTGTTAAAAAATATTATTTCTTTAAAATAAGTTAATCTAAACATGCATTGAAATATGACTGATTGTTTTTTTGGCTAACTTTAAGATTTAGTCCAATTTTTAGCAGAAAATTAAGGGTGGGTCAGACCGTTGTGGGGTTGAACCCTACTAAAATTCCCGGTTTGAATCACAATGAAGGTAATAGGAGGGGTTGATAACCTATGGCACTTTTTCTATGTGAAATTTTAAATGGCATCTTCATAGCTTTGGGTTCGGTAGCATGCACAAACTCATTATTCTGGCATTACCATTCTGCACATGTTTGCCTACGGTTTCTTCAAGGGTCTTCCTTGATGGATACTCAGTGACATTGAAAAGCTCTTAACTGCCTATTTATTTTATGTTGTTGAATATATTTTTTTTGTTGCTTTAATACAAGAGGATGACTTTAAGTGGAGTCCTTGGCCATCAGATTGCAGTAACAGTTTGTTAGAGAATATGTAGGATTTCTTTAGATTATTCTAAAATATCTTTGTTGATTTGTTTCTTTTCCTAATAAAGTTGTTAGTCTCATTGTTAGTAGGTTTGTGCTTGCAGTATTGTACTAATTAATACTGCTAGTACTTTACCTGATTATTAGTATAAATAGGAGTATACGAGGAAAAGGATTTGGATTCTCTCATGTTCATTTTTGGTCATGTTCCTCATGTTATGAGAGAGATAGACACATCAAAATTCTTAATGAATGATGGTGGGTCCTATTATTATTTTATTGTGTCTATCTCTCATTCTCTTTCATAACATGTGGAACATGACAAAAAAACGAATATGAGATGATCCAAATCCCGAGGAAGATATTGTAAGGTTTTATGGCTATCAGTTATATTTTCAGTTTTAACTTTGTGGTATCTTTCTCTCTTTTTCTTCTTTCCTAAACCCACACCTATATTCATCTGTCTGACTGTCTCAGTTTTTTGTTAATTTTTTTGTCCATGTGTTATTCCTATCTCTTACTCATTCATCTCTTCTCAATTGTAAGATGCTTGTTGAACGTAAACAATCATCATAATTGCATCAATGAGCTAGATCCCATCCAAAGCTGCCTTACCCTTCAATTAACATTAAAAAGAAGAAAAAAAAAGAAATGCTTTGGAGATAAAGGCATGTTTATACTTATGTGCACTTATAGAAAGTGTCAACTCAACATAAACTATAGTAACATTCCACCTTTCTTGATCAATTTTGTTCCCTGGTCTCAATATTTGTCTACTTTCAACTTGTAGGACTAAATCTGGATTCTCATCCAAGCAGCAGCCAGAAAATAAACCACATATATCTCGACCTTCAGTGGAGAAACTTCCTGATGCTTCACTTCTTTTGAATTCACCCACTATCTCACCTAATCTGTTGAGTGCTAGTGATCATTCCTCGCGAGTAGCTGCAGCTCTAGCTGAAAATGCTTCACGTAAGAGATACTCTAATGGAATGGCTTCCTCTGCTGTTCGTAGTAAAGTTCCTAGAGGAAACTTGCCGCATTCAAGAAATGTTCCAGAAACTGCTAGTGGTATGCTTGTTCCACCTCAAATCAGTGGAAGGTATGTTGTGACGTGTTAACAGAGCTATCTGCATATTATTGATTTTTTTGTGCATTTTTTGGTAGCTAGTGGGTAGCTAGACACAATGACGTCGAGTGATTCATTTAGCAGACCTCACCTAGTGGGATAAGGCTTGTTGTTTGCATTTGTTGGTAACTAGTAGCTACTTTTAAAAGTTAAGAGTTCTGTTTAGTTTGAAAATTTTATCACAATGATTAGCAGATCTTTAATTGATGAGCTATGCTGCACTGCTGTGTGTTTAGCAAGTGGAGGATGCTGGAAGACTGCTAATCAGTAGACATTGTTAGATGTAGCACATTTAACACATTTAGCACACGGTTATTTTAGGTTCAGCACATATACATATGACCATTTATTGTGTAATATTCTACTCATCTAAACACATATACAAGAGTGTGTGGTATGCACAGATATCATTCGCAAATCCCAAGTATTGGTGCAGAGTGGCTGACTCTGAAACCACTATAACAGGATAGCGGATAGTGGGATGACCATGAGAAGCTCTATAAATACACATATCAACATAAAAATATAGCAATTTTTGTCATCAATGCAATTTTGATTAGAAGTTGTGTGTATTGCACATCTGCACTATCATTACTTGTAGCTGCATGCATTGCAAATTAATTGTGATTAGAAGTTTCTTAGAATTTGGGCTTGGGCCTAACTAAATAAAAAGCTAGCTCATAGGGTGAGAGGATTGCCTTTACTGTATATATTTTAATTTGGCGTTATCGTAAATTGATGTGGGATGATCAACACAACCCCTCATACCCAAGATTTGAACATATGGAGACTCGACAAATGCGAGTGGCCCAGTAATGTGGGAATTTCAACAAGAACATGTCTATTTGGGTTTTCCTTTTTGGAATATTGTGTTTGTGCATGTATGTTTGCCAACTGGTTTGATGTTATTGGTTGAACCGGTGACCCAGTACTATGGCCGAGTTGATGGTTGGGATGTGTTTAATAACATTGGATATGACAAAACCTATCATGGAACTTATGGCTGATCCCATTCGAGATTTTGTGTGGCTGAAAGCCTCCCACTTCGGTTTTTTGCTTGAAAAGGGAAGTCTTGGTGGCAGTTGTTGCGGGTGAATTGGAGGATAGGGATGAAGCCCTCAAGCAACTTATACTTCACTGACAAATGGGTTAGTGGTTGATACTCACTGTCAAGACAGACAGTTTCAGGTTGGAGACATGGTTTTCTTAAAATCCTAAATTCCTAATGGACGGGCGGATTATTCTTAAGCTAGCATCGCCCTGCTATGGTCCTTTTGAAATTGTTGAAAAGGTTGTTGAGGTTGCATATCTGCTGTTACTTCTTGGTCTTTCAAAACT
The DNA here is from genome assembly GCA_037177725.1 of Cyamopsis tetragonoloba. Taxonomy (NCBI): domain Eukaryota; kingdom Viridiplantae; phylum Streptophyta; class Magnoliopsida; order Fabales; family Fabaceae; genus Cyamopsis; species Cyamopsis tetragonoloba. The sequence continues at coordinate 65,535,416 of CM074121.1, forward strand.
TAGCCACTTGACCCACATAACTTGCAATGGTAATGTTTTGTTCATTTCTCCGCAAATCTCACGAGATGGGAGTGTCTGCACTAGGCCTTGTTTTGTTTTATTTTAGACAATGCTACAGCTGATATTCCATTGTGTCATACTTCATATTCCTATTGCTTCAATATCTATTTGTTTTTCCATTTTGAAATATATATAGGTATTCATGGATTTCTGATTTTGTATTTTTCAGGAAAAACGTAGTTACAGAAGACGTAAGCAACCTATTTGTCAAAAAACACAACGTACATTCATCTGGTTAGAAGTTTGCATATGTGAAACATGCACTTACACCTCCTTAGAAGTGCTTGCTTTTGTAGAAGGTGTACTATGAACAACCTTTCAAGTTTGTTTATATCCTTAGGTTTGTACTACTGTATAATTTATTATAGGCTTAAATATGTTTTTGGTCCCGGTAAAGTAGAGACCTTTTGGTTTTAGTCCCTCGAAAATATTTTTTTTTTATATTAGTCCAACACTTTAAAGAAATAACTTGATTTTAGTCCCTATTGAGTGTCATTTTAGGGACTAAAACCATACAATTTTCTCAAAGTGTTAGACTAATATCAAAAAAATATTTTACAGGAACAAAAATCAAAAGGTCCCTATTTTACCGGGACTAAAAACATATTTAAGCCTTTATTATATACATTGATAACTTCCATCTTAACCAAGTGATAGATAAATAGGGGCAGAAAAAAGGGTAATTTGCTTCTCGGTATACTTTTTAAAGATTTGCAGGTATGATTTAGGATTCTTGAGAATACTATGAATGTTATTTTCATGCTTTGGTAAGGTTGATTTTTTTTTTCTTTCAGACTTGCAACCTTATTAAGTTTTAGCCAAAAAAAAAAGATTTTCAGCATTTCCAGTGGTTAATTTTGGGGGAGGGGAGTGATTTAAGGTAAATTAGTGGAAAAGTAAATTTCTGCGGTATTGAGATAACTTTGGACCTGATTTGTCTTTCCGAGAGGTAATTATCGCAATGAGATAATTTGTAAAACCCATTGTAGTGTGAAATTTTTTCTCTCAAACGTGTTCCACATTACCTTTTATTGAAGTGTGAATTTGATTTTCTTTTTCTCAAATTTGTTGGGCTGGTTTGTTTATAATTTTGATTTAGTCAAAAGTAATTTTGACCAATGTTAAAAATATTTATTTTTATTATATCGTCTCGATTTTTGTACGTAATTAATTTCAATTATAGATTTTTATCTCGATTTATGTGTTTTTCACTTTTCATTTTATCAAAATCTAAACCAAACAAGCCTGCCATAGTTGAATTTGAGTTCATTGGACATAAATCCAAAAGCACATAAATCCAAAAGCATGCAGCCACCTTTGATGATTAACAAAGAAAGTATGATTTTTTTGGCCAAGTATAACATACACCACCTTATAGGTAGTGTACTGTTACAGCACTTAAAATTTACCGTTAAAAAAAAAAATATTGTAATAAAGGATGGATATAAGTTGAGGTGACCTGCAGTATGGGTTTGAGTAAAGGAAATAAACAATTGTAAAATTGTCCTATGTTATATACAATGTAAATGTCACCACCTGTGTTAATCTCAATAATTTTTACAAATTTTATTTTCAACTCATTAATATTTTAAGTTTAATAGAAGGAAATGAGGTCATGTGACTATGTTCTTTTTTTTAAAAAAGTTCTTCCTCCTCGCTCTTCCTTTTTCTCCTTGTTTTTTCTTCTTAAAAACAAATCAGTGAATCCAAGGATTCATCAAAGTCACCGACCAGCTCTTTCTCAGATCTAAAAATAAAAAAATCCAATTGACAAATTCATAAGTTTTGATGTATGTTGCAGAATCGTTGCCATCTTTGCCGATTTATATGGTGTTCGTTATCGAGATTGGGAGTGTAGCTTTGCAAGGGTTTACGATATGTTCAAGCTACACCAAAATCTGTGATTTCTTGAATTGTCGTTAGAAATCTTGTTGCTTTGGGAATGAATCAATCACAAGATTCTTGAGTTCATTGATTTCAAGCTTCTACGGTAAGGAAAGAATTATTGGCTTCATTTGGTTATTTGTAGAAACAGGAAGAATGAAGGTAGAGGAAGAAGTAGCTAATTTTTAAGAAGAAACAAGGATAATGAAGATGGAGGAAGAAGTTGCTATTTTTTCTTAAAAAAGAACAAAGACAGAAGAAGATAACATGACATGTGTTCCTTTAATAGGTGTTAAAAATTTAAAATGTAAAAAAAATTGGTATTAAAGTACAAATCTAAAAAATAGTGAGAAAATAAAAAAATGTTGGATTAGTGACCGGTTAAACTTACTACTTCAAGTCAATTTAGTGGTGGACACATACACTATCTATTAAGTGGTGCACTCTAAAAGGCACCAATTTTTTTACCTTGATACTTTGTAATTTTCTTGTGCATATTTTAATATATTATATTGTCAGCTTATAAAATAGAGTAAAATATTAATTTGATTCTTTAAAAATTCTTTAAAGATTTTTTTATCAAATAAGTTCCTTAATGGTTGTTTAGGTACCATTTGAAAGATTAATTTAATAGTATTTTAAATTTTTAAAGAACTAATTTAGTGTCGAAAATTTTGAAAGGATTAAATTAATGACAAGTAAATATTCAGAGGATTAAATTAATGCTTTATTATAAAAAGTAAAAATGTATATAAATTTTATTGTTTTGCTGACAAAATAAAATAAAATAGGATTTATCTAAAGTTTAAAGGAATGTTAATACGATTAGTAGGATAGACTATTGTAGCTAAGCCCCAATTTTTAAGACAAGTAATAATCAAAATGTCCGAGAAGAAAGGAAATCCAAAACATCTATTTTTAAGTTTATGTTTTTAATTTGGATAAAATGTATAAAGTATTTTTAAAATTTATAATATTGCACAAAATATTAAACTTTAATAAAATGAGCACCACCGTATTATTTAAAAGCAACTAATTTTTTGAAAATATTCAGTTAAAAGTTTTAACCATGGTTAACTCTATGTCTTTTTTTTCTCAACTCTTTTATTTTTCTTGCAAGGCATTTTTTTAATTCTCTTTTTTTTTTGCTAGTCATTTTTTCCTTAAATCATGATATTTTCTTACAAATTTTCTAGTTTTATTTTCAGGATCTCCTAGCATTGTATCAAAACAGAAAATAAATTGACTTTTAGCATTCAGTTACATGAACTTCAAAACACAATTGTTTTTTTGTAAAAAAATGCATTTTGGCATCCAATTACATTGTATCAAACCAATGAAATACACATTAAATTTCAACAATTAGTACAAAAGCCAATAAATCACTAATATTTTTTCTCTCTCTGGTGTCACGCACAATCAAATTCAAATAGAACTGTCGAAAAATCGCTGAGTTCATCGCCTCTCTGTCTTGCCAAAATGGGATGATATAAAGGGAAAAGGAAAGCGGAGTGTAAATGAGAAGATGGTACAAAAGGGCTTGGATGATAAGAAGGGAAGATGATATTGAGCCCTAAACGAGTAAAAGAGAAAAACGGCGTGAAGAGAAGATCGAGCCCTAATGCTAACGAATGAGGAACCAAAGGGCAAAGAATTTCACAAACAAGAAATCAAGGGAAAATATTTTAACAAATGAGGAACCAAGGGGCCGAGAAATATTTTGTTTTTTCATTAATTAATTCAAAACAATTTGTGATTATAGTTAATTTGGGTAACTATAGTTAATTTTATGTTTGACGGGGTTTAGATTTGTTAAAGATGGGTGGAGAGTGCTAATGTTGTTAAAATTTGGTGTTTTATGTAATATTAAAAAACTTTATGGGTATTTTGTGTATTTTACCCTTTTAATTTTTATTTTTAGTCAGTTTTTTATTTTTTAGAATTTGTATAAAAAATTAAAAATTTCTAGAAATAAAGTTTTTCTTATACAAATTTAAAAGAATAAAATACAGAATATAACAAAAAAATGAAAATGTAAGCCCTTAGTCAGGAATAAAGTCAACTTATCATGCAAAATGACAATTTAGCATTATGTTTGAAACAAAATGAGCGAATGGACAGGCTGCTTTATCTACTACACTTAACTATAGCAATGCATATAAGCTTCACCTAAAAGGCGCTGTGACATTACAGTATACACTATGAGAAAAAACACTTATGGATGTGTTTGGATTAACTGTAATTAATTTGTGAAAATAAATTGTGAAAAAAATTCGATTGTCTGAGATATATTCGATTTTTGTTCAGATATATTTGCAGTTAGAAGTGATTTTTAAGATAATTTTAAGCTGTGAAAAACGATTTTAAAGATTTTTAAAATATGTCCAAATTTTAGCTTTCTCCTTTGTTAAAATAATAATCAAAAATTCTTTTAAGTACAAAATATAAATGTCCAATATATGTTTCAAAATAATCATATCCAAACATATTCTGAGTGTATTTCTTTCAAGTGTTATTCTCCAATTAAATTTATAGGAGACCGCTTAATAAAAGTCAATATTAAAGTAAAATTCTAATTTTATTTAGAGGACAACACTTAAAAAGTATTACTAGATTTTATCCATGTTGTCATCAATTGAAGATTATTTAAGATTTTCGTTTATAAAAACGAAAATTTAAGTGTCTGTTTACTTTGGGTTTGTTTGATTCTTGTTTTTAAAAACAGTTTTATGTTTTTAAGAACAAAAAATTAAAAAATTCGTTTAGCAGAGAAGATTTTAAAAACAGTTTTTGAGAACATTTTTTCGTTTTTCAGTATTTAAAAACTAAAATTTGGAAACATCTAAAACTTGTGTTATTTCTAAAAACTGTTTTATAATATAATTTTAAAAAACTAAAAACTAAAATTGTTTCAATCAAGCTCTTTGTTTTCACTTTTGTGTTTTTATTTTTTATGTGTTTAATTCAAAAACTGAGAGAAAAGAAATTAAAAAGTAATGTATTTATGTTTAGTTTGTAAGGGGAGATGGGGAGGTTTTAGAAAACATTGAAAATGAATTATAGGTGGTTTGGTTGTTTTCAAAATTTGTTACACAAATATCTAAAAATAGAAAATAAAATGAGAGTAAGGTGATAGCTATGTAATGTAATTACTCATAAAAACAGAAAGAGCAATGTTATATCCTCTTAATAGTCCTCTTAATTATCTTCCTAATACCATATAAAGTATGGAATTAAATGTACTTTTAATCTTGAAAATATAAAAAGCATTGAAAACATTCTATAATAAGTAATTAGGAAGATATTTAGGAACAAGAATTAGGAGGAGTTAGAATTATTCAAAAAGAAAATAAAAATGCAAAGTAAGCAAGCACTTAGGATCTATTTACTTTGTTTTCACTTTTCTGTTTTTATTTTTTATGTGTTTAGTTTAAAGAATATGAGAGAAAGAATAAAAAAATAGTGTATTTGTGTTTAGTTTGTAAGGGAGAAGTGGAGTGACTTTAAAAAACATTGAAAATAAATTACAAGTGTTTTTATTGTTTTCAAAATTTTCTATATAAAATTTTTAAAACAGAAAATAAAATGAGATCAAGTTAATAGTTTTAAATTAAAACTACTTATAAAAATAAAAAATAAAAAAGACAAAATTAAAAATAAAGTAAACAGCCCTAAGTTATTATTTTAAAGATTTTCATCTGACCATTAAAATAATTAATTATTTATCAACAATAATAGATTCAGGTTTAGAAATCACAACATTTGAGAGTGATGTGGAGAGGTTCTTTTTTGTTTTTGGGTGTATGTGTCCATTTATGTGCAATCACATTTTTTAGAGTGAGGTGGAGAGTTTAAGGGTTGTTTGGTTTGTATTTTTATTGCCTGTTTTTAGTCTGTTTTCTGTTTTTTGAAATTTTACAAAGAAAATGAAAATGCAAACCAAACAACCCCTTAGATATTCCACCTCAAGAGTGAGATTTTTATGGTCCGTTTGCTTTATTTTTTAATTTTTAATTTTTTTAAATAATTACAATACACAATTACAGCATTAATTTTATTTTATTTTTTGTTTTTAAATTTTTTTATGACAAACATTAAAAATAACTAAAATAATTAAAATTTATCTTGAGTGTTTCACAAAATATCTCTTCTTTACATGCAAATCAAATACTAAAAAGTAAAAACACTATTTTTCTTTAAACTCCTCCCCTTCCTTTGTTCCAAACACATGTATAAATTTTTTTAAAAAAAAAACAGAAAAAAAGTAAACATGCTGCCCTAAAGTTCTCCATTTTAAGTAATAAAATTATTAAAAATTTAAAATTCTTTATTCAACAATCCAAACTCCAAACAAACTATTCCGTAACAAAGTATTTCAAATTGTCAAATGAATATTACTAAAAAAAAAATTGCCAAAACGAAATTTGTTTATTAAAACCTCTTATCTATACTTCCTCAGATTTACAATACTTGTTATTTAAAGTTGACTAAATTATTAAGAAAAACATTTAACACTCTTGATTTTATAAAATAAATTATTTAATTTTTTAATATACTATTTCTCTTTCATAATTAAATTTTTCTATAATTCTTAAATATTGACATTAACTTCTTTTTTTATACTCAGCATTAATTCTCTCTCATTTGAGAGTATAATTAAAAAATAATAATTAATACCATTATTAGAATTATAGAGTGATATATAAGTAATATGAAAAAATTAAAATGACTAAAATAGGTATTGTGGAAGTGGAACGAAAGGAGAGAGTAGCTAATCGATAGAGCAGTGTGAATACTAGACTGTATGTTTGGATACTTGTTGAAATCCTATTAGGACCTCTTGGAATTCATATCATGATTATGAATTTCAATGTTCAAAACGTAAAAGCAATTTTTTTTTTTTACATTTGTCATCTCCTATTTGTAAACGGGTATCCAAACATATTACACCTCGACACAAATATGAACTCCTATTTTTTTAAGGAATAAACTTTCCATAAAGCGTTTTCCATGAAATGATAAAAGTGAGCAGCCGTTTGTCATAATCTAACTAATCACTCTTGAAAGTAGATAAATAAAATCTAGTGAAAGTCTAAAACTGAAGACTTTGGCTGAAGAGAAACATTCCCCAATTCCACAATCATAGAGCGCCTGATTTATTTGAAAATTTTACCAAAAGGAAGATACGCTCCCTTCATAAACACTTGGTTTTAAATTTGTGGAAACTGAGACACCAAAGACAAAATACACTCCCAATTCCATAATATTAACTTTTAGATTTAGGTTAGGGGCTACCATCCACTTCTCATTAAGGCCCTAAAGCTATACTATACAAACTTGTCTTCATTACAATCTAGCAGCATGGTTAAGACATGTTTTTTATACTTTATACTTAAAACTTTTACTACAGATGAAAATACTTTTTAAAATTCAAAATTACTACAAATACAAGTATTTTTACACTATTTTATATGACGTTTAACATTTCATTTAATTTATTTTCAAACATACTAAAGCAATTCATTCACTTAGGAAACAGCCTATGGTCCTACTTACAGCTCAACCAAGGCAACTGCCATGGCAGCCTATGCTTACTGTACTACTGCTTATCCAAGAGGAGCCAGAGTATATGCATATCAACCATTTCATTCACTCTACCCTTATCTGGGTATATCTAGAAGAATAGTATTTGTAAATAATTTATACAATTTTTTTAATTTTAGCTTATGTTTAGAAAGTTTAATTTCAAACAAAAACTCGTAACAGTAAAAACTTAACATGAGTTACGAAAACGACAAAACAATTTATACTGTGTAACACGTGATTTTTTGTGTAACACCAAGGGAGCAATTAAAAAAAAATACGAAAAGAGTGCAAGAGTGTTAATAAGGCACAGTAAGTTATGGCTGGGTCAAATTTGATCTCACACAAGGCTACAGACCCCTAAAGATTCCGATTAACGTGCACTTTTGTCATACGTGTGGGCATCTTACATCTACTTTCATTTCATATAGATTTATGCAATGTCCTTTCCTGTCAGTGAGTGAGAGAGAGAAAGAGAAAGAAAGTTGAGCATCACTCACATGGTGGATGGGACCCACACACAACCCCAACCTGGCATTATATAAATTTGTGAGGCCCACTTGCAGTGTCAGCAACCCATGTGATTGTGGTCCCTCCCTTATTTTCCCACTCCAATAATGGCAAAATATAAAGTTATGACCCCACACCCACCAATTTACAATTATAAAGGCAAAAAATAATTGCAGGTACAAGGACAAATTCTTTCTCCTTTAATTAACTATTAATTAATCAATTAAAACAAGCACAGCAGAAGGAAGGAGGCAGGAGGGAGAGAGGCAAGAAAAGAGATCAATTTTAATCTTAAAACTCACTTTTGTTTTCTCCTTTTTTTTTTCCTTCTTCTTCTTTCTAAATCTTACACTTTTTCTGTCTGGTAGTAATCTAGAGTTGATTACTGTGTATAACAACTAATTAGGATGGAGTACAGTCACTACTGATTTGAATAAACACAAAATAGAGCTAAAGATCTCCTTTTTTAACTTTAACCCAACTAAGACTAATAATTATACCTTCCACTTCCTCACTCATGAATCATGATCTTGAAGCTCAATCACTCATCATCAGATTTGGAATCAGCCTTGTAGTTTGTAGTTATACAACTCTTCCTCTGCTTGTGTGCTTCAGCTGTACAAAGACAAAATTACCCCTCTAACAACATAAAACTAACACTTACCACTTCATGGAATGGGGAAGATATTTTCTAGTGTTACTAAGTTACTACTTCACATTGACTCAGATCCTGTGCTATTTTCTTTCTTTCTTAACTCTTTTTTTAACATGTGGTTCAGCTAGCTTAGCTTACTACAGAAATGATGGTAAGTAAGTGAAAATGGTACAATAATAATGACAACAAAAGAGAAGGGGAATGGCTGTCCCACTTCCTTTACTGAAACTGCTTTTTATGTATGGAATTTGTATTGGTAGTAAGTGTATAGTAGTATTGATGGCTGATGGTGATGGTCACATTGGTGGTGGTGATCCTCTACAGATTTGATTTGTTTGATGGTAGCCATGCTTCTCTTCCTGTAAATCATATTCAAAAAACAGTAAACCACCAAACAGACTCGAAAGCAACAACTGCCAGGCATGTTAAAGGCATGAATTCAAACATAGAAGCTCATCAACTAAAACATCTGAATGAACCTACTTACCTGAAACCTAAACAAACTAAAATCTAAATACCAATTGGTCCACCGGTGCCGGCAAACATTCCAATGCTTCCATGCTCAGAAGAGAACCTAAGTTGAAAAATTTAACGGATAAGGAGAATCAAAGGGATTGAAAAGTTAAATATGACATACAAGACTATATAAAAAGTATAATGGAACCGAACCGAACCTGGGAATTTGGCAGTTAAAGGATTTGATAGAAGCCGCCACGTCAAGAGCAGAAGCAGCCGGAAGCAATGTGGTATTACTAAATTTAGAGTTAGCAGAAGATGCAAGAGAGGCATCTGAATCAATGAGCTCATTAGGTGCATTGGAAAAAGCAGCCATGTAGTCTCCAATAGCTTCTTTTGTGGGGGAAGCAAAAGGGCTATCAGGGAGATTATGCTCCAAACTGCATTTATTGATCATTAGCCCATTTAGTTATACATTACAATTACATAACCTCTCTCACACAGACAATCAATGTCAGGATTTTAAAGTTAGGATTGGAAATCAGGAATAAATGCACAAGACTTTTAGCATGGACTAAAAAAGGAATTTGATGCAAAAGAGGTTGTTTTCTATTATGGTACCCCTTGCCCTTGGTTATTCTACATTCTACATTCTACATGAGAGAAAAAGTTTTATACCATTCTTGTAAATCACGATCTTCATCACTTGAACTCCCCCTGCTATTTCCATTTCCATTCTCTCCATTGACTGAGACTTGTTTGCCAACAGAATTATTTCTGACAGCGCTAGCAGGAGCAGAACCTGAGCCATTTTCTGGAATCAAACAGCATAAACCTCAACCAGTTCAATTCAATTTCCAGAAAGCACATAGTTCAGTTCAAGATCATGATCAACTAAATATATAGATATACTTACCCTCTTGGCTGTCTGAGGTGGTGTGAAAGGACGAAAGAAGGAGTTTGTGATTGAAGACATTAGGAGAGTTGGTGGGAGAAGGAATTGGACTTCCAGAGGAGAGAGCGCGGTGGTGTTGCTTTTTGAAGTCAAGAAGTTGCAAACCCATGAACCTTATACTTTGGAGCTCAATGGCTTGCTGCAAATCAGCTTGTTCCTCTAACTTTCTTCTCCATAGCATGTCTTGAGTGTTGTAGTACATTCTCCCCCCTAATCAAATTATAGTGCAAGTATAACACTTAAGAGGCTAACTAACAAGAACACAATCACAAATGCAATCAATAACTCACCAACTTGGACATCAAATGGATCTCTAGTAGTAGTAGAAGTAGTAGTAGGTGTAACACAAGGCGAAAACTCTCCTCCATCCACTTGTTGTTGTTGTTGCTGCTGCTTCCTACAAAAAAAGAAAGTCAAGAAAGAAAATTCAGTTTCAGTTAATGGTTGAAAGTTGAAAACAAAAAATGAATGACTAGAGAGAAGGAGAAGGAGGTGCCTGTACTTGTCGGGTACTTTGCCCTTCTCCTTATAAGGCTTAACAAGAACACGAGCATCGCAAACAAAATGTGGGTTCCCTTTTGACAAAATCAGCTTGACTGTCTCCGGGAACACGAAGGTTACAAATCCAAACATCCTTTTCTGTTGATAAGGGATCCTCACATCTTGAACAGGCCCATAAATGCTGAAGTAGTTTGAAACATCTTCCTCTCTGAAAGTGCTATCAGCCGGGAAAGTCAAGTAGATCTGCCTCGAAGCAGGGTTCACCATTCCACCACCACCACCACCACCGTTCAACCTTCCAAACTTTTGCAAATCCTCATTCATCATCACAGCTGCAGCCGCCGCGGCTCTGTAGTAGTAGTAGTAGTACCATCATCATTATTCATCAATCATCATTACTATCAACTAATAATAATTTACTTACTTTCTAATTCTAATAAAGAAAGAACAGCATTTCATAATCATAATGATGATTACCTTTGGGTATCATTTTGCTGCAGCTGCTGCTGAAGCAGGAAATTCATGCACTTCGGAGAGTAAGGAAAAGAGGAAGATTGCATGAGCTGAGAGGCAGCAGAAGCCAATCTTTGTTGCTGGAAGCTTTTGGATCTGAGAAGTTCATGACAGTTCTCCATCATCTCAATCTTACTAGGAGAGCCAACCATTGAAGAAACACTCTCAGAAATAGAATCTCCATGAAGGAATCTACAGGTAGTACCATTTTTACAGAAGCCTCTAGCAAAGTAAAGGCATGGCTTCCAACCCAACCCTGAATTTGGATCTTCAGACCCTAAACAAGCATCATTCACCGAGCAACTCCTTCTGTGGAGGGACCCTCCCCAACCATATGAAGGAAAGAGACAAGGGTCGCCACTAGCACTAGTAGGACTTGAAGAAAACTCTGCATGAGACTGAGAGTATAACAAATCTGAGTTGTTTTGAACCATGGAAGGTGGTGGTGAGCCATCATTGAGGAAAGAGAGTTGCTCTTGAAGTTGGAATTCATCAGCTCCAACAACAAAATCATCCCCAGAGTTTTGAAGTTCAGAGAGAGTTGCCCATGAAGCTGAAGTAGTAGGAGTAGGAGAAGAAGATGGGTTTGGGATGGTGAGAGGAGAGGGAAGGTTCATGCCAGAGTTGATGAGCCTGGAATTTTGCCTGGAAATAGGAAGAGGGTTGCTCGAAAGGAAAGGGGATGGAGAAGTAGGTGTAGAGTTCAAGTTCAAGGGCAACCCTAACTCCTTTCGAGCTTTCAAAATCACAGAATGAAGTAAGGCTTCAGGACCAAATGCTAAACGAATCATTTCTTTCTCACCATGGTCTTGAATCAGGAGAAGACCCATTATTTTGGAAGCATTTTCAGGGTCCAAGTTTTGGATCCGTGAAAACACAATCCTTGTTGCTTCATAACCATCCATGGTTGGACAAAATCCAAGAAAAAATCAACTTTGGTGGTGAGGAGAGTGTATCTATCTATCTATCTATCTTTCTTTGTTTTAGAGTCCTAGTCCTACTACAAGTAAAGGTTCTTTTTTTCTCAACCAAACACTTGACACAAGTAACCCTACCTACCAACCAGAACAAGAAGCAGAGTATTGTGTTTCTTTCTTTCTCATATCCCTGTAAAGCAGAAGGAAAGAAAGGAAAGGCAAGAAAAGGAGAAGGGAAACCAGAAAGCGAAGTGTTAAAAAAGAACTAAGGAGTATTCCCGTGTGGTACCAAAAAAAAAAAAGGAGACAACCTCGCGTTCCCTTTCATAAAACAAAATTTTAAAACAGGGTCGTTGAATTTCTAGATTAATCACTATAACTCATTTATATATATTTTATTACTTTTTCTATTCATTTTTTTTTTACTATATTATTTTTTATCTCTCTCGATATATTATCTTATTTTTTGTGATTATCCAATAATTAATTTGTGCAAGTTTAATTTTTAAAAGAAATTAATTATTATTTCTTACACCAAAGAAATGAAAATAAATAAATACTATCTTACACCCTAAAAATGACTACACTTATAATTTTTTTTAAGACATATAATAGTGAGTGTACCAAAACAAAAATTAGTCCCGTTTATTTTATCCGGTGTGAATTTTATTGGTGAGTGAGGAGAGGAATGTGAATTTTTTTTTGGCATTATGCACACCATGATAATTTTTTAGCGTGTAAAAGAATGAAAGTTAACTTTTGTGTTGCTATTTTTTATAACTGCTAGAAATTAACTTCTAAATAAGTGTTTGATGTGCACAATAATTTTGCGATGTGCAAAATAACAGTCATTTTAGAATAGATAAAATTCATTTTTAATTTATTAAAATTTGCAATTTAATCTTTTTGGGGTTAAAAGTTTGATATTTATTCTCTAATCCTAGAAGAAAATCTCGCATTAATTTTTTAAAGTTACATCACACTCACTTCTCTTCTCTTTTGACAATCCATAATAGAATGAGAGAGGATGTCATGTTTAAGGAGTAAATTATCTCTGCATCTTTTAGTAATTTAAGATAATACATAAAAATTAAGAAAATAAGTAAGTGTTCTAATTTCTAATTTCTATGAGCATTTATTATATAATTTCTTAATATATCCCTTATTTATAGTTAGTGAGATAGATATTAAGGAAAAATATGTATTAATTATAAGGGTTAAAATAGAAAAATTGTATTAAATGTTCATTATTTTTTTAAGGTGACTATAAAAAATAAACATAATAAAAAAGCTAAATGAGTATCAAACAATCAAACAAGTTCAATGAACAAAGAAAAATTACATGCAACTAAGTCGTTAATAGTCTAACATATTAATTAATTGTAAATCACGGATCATTAGCATAAATCTAAAGGAATAGATAAAAGTATTCGAAGTTTCAATTTTTATAATGACTCGTGTAAGAAACGATAAAAAAAGTTTTATTGTCTATTTACCTTCTAATCAAACAAGAAACTGTTTTTGTTCTTTTGCATAGTGCATCAATTTTAAAAGTTACTAATCTATTATGCAAGATATTAGTGTTGGACTACTTTTACTTGAGTATTAAGAATAAATATTTTCCTTCAGATTTTATAAAAAGTCTTACATTCAGTGTTTGACCTATTGTTCACAGTATAATAGTGTATTACCGTTACAATGTTCCATATAACTTCATCATTTTGTGTGAAAGCATGAGTTTGGCATGTGATTGACACAATGAACAATTATGTATTCATAGAAGATAATATTATACTACTATAGTATAATTTGCCTTGTTATAAGCTATGAGTTTCAACATTTGATTTTTAATTGGTTTATACTACTAATGCGAGAAAATTGAGTGAAAATTTGAGTGTACATCTTTGGAGGGTTTGAATGAAGCTAATCACATCCAAACTAATGACAATTGATTACTACAATAGAAAATCCATTATATAACAAAGCTAATCACATAAAATTTGACTCACGGAAAAATATGAGTTGTAATCCACTTCTTCGTCCTCATCAAAAATCTCAATCGCCAATTTCACATGTTCAAGAACCGTAAGCATTCTGAGCTAGTCATCTATGCGCACACGAGCAAACTCTAAATGAGAAATTTAAACTCTTTTTTGTCATAATTTATTTTAATTAAAAAATTATCTAAGAGGGAACCTGAATTTTGCGATGAAAGAGGCGCGAAGGAAACTCTAGCACAATATTTTCCAATAAAAAGAATAAAAAAGAATGGTTTTTTTTTAGCATAGCACCTTTTGTTCCTTTTTTATTTGTGGATTAATGTGCAATAAAACAAATTTATCATGCTAATTTTGATTGTGAACGTTAAGTTACATACGAATACATTAGATACTTATCAATAATAGAATCACGATAGTAGGAGTATTGTAGCTTATAGCAGAAAATTAAATTCTTTTGAGATTGAAGTAAATACAACATCTTCTAAGCATTTTTTTTAAAAAAAATATGGCAAAATATTGATCCATAATCCACATATTTAAGAAATCTAGTTATTTACGAAAAACAATTATATCTTCTAATAACATTTTTTTCACATATTCGCTCAAAGCTTTTAGGTCTTTTTAGTGAGCATAACGGCACACCAAGAAAAGGGGGTATTTATACAAAAAATAATAATAATAATTGTAAATAAACAAGCATTTTAGTTTAAGATCTAGTGCTTACCCATATTTATATCAATGTGTTCCAATGCTTTAAAAGATATGAATTTTGAAAGAGATATTTAACCTTATAGCAATATTTTAAAGTTCAAATGTATCTTTTTGTCTTATATTTTTTATGTGCATTTTATTTTTGTTCTATATATTTTTTGGATTATATTTTGGTCGTATCTCTTATAAAAGTTTTATTTTGGTCTAGTCCGTCAACTTCGTCACCCTGTTACAAAGTAATTTTACTCTGCTTTTATTAGAGTTCATGTGTATGCTATGGTTTCCTAGGTTTGAAGATAAATGATGTAATTTGACTATGTTCTTATTAGGCAATTCTATTAACGGGAGTGATGGATTGGACCAAAATGAAACGTTTATAAGAGATAAAAGACTAAAATGTAACTCAAAAAAAATATAGGACTGAAATAAAATGCACATAAGAGATACATGACCAAAAGGTACATTTACCCTATTTTAAATTGAGGTTACATTTATTATCACGTCACATTAAATACAAGTAAACACTATCATTATTGATCACTATCACGATCAATGCAATTTTGATAACCTTCAAAAATTTTACTTTTTAACACAACATCGCATCCAAAATATAAAATCTTGCCCTATACAGTAAAGATGTTCTTAATTAACTACTTCCTCTATTTTTTTTTATATTATATACAACCTTTTGAAAATCTCATGGGATTGATTATAAATAAATTTAACTATTTTTGTTATATTTAATTAGAAAATATCTAAAATGTCTCTAATAATTAATTTACTAGTTAATTATAATAAACATGTTTTTTTCTATAATAAATTTGATAGGAAATAATATAAAAAAATTAAATTATTTTTTACTCAAAACTAACGATATTAAATAGCATTAACTAACATTCTTAATAGGTACCGTACTACTCTTATAAAATTAGTTATTGTTTTTGTTATAATAAAAATCAGAAGTACTTGGTTTGGTCCCTGTGTGTTTTGAAAATTGAATTGAAACAATAAAACAAGCAAATTTAATGGTGGCAGTGGTGGGAACAAGCTACTGCTACTACAACAAATGCGAGAGTTTATGTAATGTGTGTGTCTTTGTGTGTGTGTGTGTTTTTTTTTTTGGTTTCAAAGTGCTTTGTGTTTTGTGTTTTGGGGTTTGATATGGGGGTGTTCTTTTAGCAGATCCAGATCCCTGCGGCTACTGCACCTTCACTTGGGACGAGATTAACACCATTTTTATTGGGAGTAGTATCATTATTTTTGATATATAAATTTATGATTCTTACCTATAAAAAGGATAGTGTCATTTCCAATAGAGATGGTGCTAATCTCATCTTCCCTTCACTTGCCTATGTCATTGGATCCTCTTCGCTATTTTATTTGGTGCGCAACACCATCTAATAAAATCTTAATCACGAATTTTCATTGTACAAAAAATTTTTTAAAAAAAGAGAAATAAATGAAAACTAGAGATTTGGGCTAGAGGAAAATATGATCCTGGGTGGGTGAGGGGAGAGGATCCAATTCCCTGGTAGACAAGCTCTCACTTTCACTATTCAGTACACTAATATTCATATTAATTTTGTCAATTTTTTTTTCAAAATTATTGTTAAATAATATTCTTGAGACATTTATTAAAATTATAAAAATAATTATAAATATATGTTATTTTATTTTTAAAAATATAAAAAACTATATTTTTAATATATTTAACTCTTAAAAAAATGCACTTTCTAGTGACACTTACCCTTTGTTTAGTTTGAAGAGATAAAATATGAAGAAAGAAAGTGTAAAGAAAGAAAGTAGAGATAGGTGAAAAGTGAGAGAAAGATAAGAGAAGATGAGTGTGTTTGATTTGAGAGAAAATTGAGAGAAAATAGGTGTGGAACCCATGAATAGTAGACATTCATTCTCGTAACATCAATTTTTTCTCCATTTTGGAGAGAAAAGTTTTTTGGTGGCTGTGGTGAGACTCAAGCTTAATTTGACATTTCTCCTTTATTTTCTCTCGCAAACCAAATAAAAAAAATTATATTTTCTATCTACTTTCTCTCCTCTCATTTTCTTTCCTTCATTTTCACCCAAACAAATATAGGGTTAACAACATTTATTTTAAAGCCTCAATCAGAATATGTTACGCACACTTCAATGGAATCGGGTTGTTAATGGATGGAGGATGTGGCCATGTGGGGACCAAGTTAATTCTATCCTTAATCATGCTTCTGTTGGAGAGTGGAGCGCACGCTCTTTGATTGATTGAGTCATAATCATCTATTTTCTTTTTTTGTTCTTTTTTGTTTTTTGGATAGTCAATGGCATGATATTTAAGACAAAGAGGTATTATCATTTTATGCCATGCCACACGCAGCATGTCACCAATTTCTTTACTGTTTGTTATTGGATACAAGAAACAAAAGGAATTACGGGAGAATATGGAGATTAACAACTAACTACAAATTTATTTAATGTTACTCACCATTGTCATAAGCAAAACAACTCATAAATAAAATATTTTTATTATCATTAAATGCTATAACAACTTTTATTAAAAACTTTTAGTTATGGATTGTTTGGGCAATTAGGCCATGGTTAATAAAATCCATTAAAAAAAAAAAGACATTTTAATGTTACAAAAATCTGCTTTTTTTTATGGCAAACTAACCATGTACTCAATTATGTATATACACGCATCTTGAAAGAATTAATCTAGGTATTGATCTTTAGTGAATGACCGAAAAATATTTTAGTTGCTCAACAAAAAAAATATAATAACAACACAAAAATGATCTCACATAGGAAAACTGGCTACAGTTGCCATTATCATTATTGCTTTTGCTCTCACCAATTTGGGTAATCCTAATTTTTGCCCATTTAAAATGTCAGAAGAAAAAAGAACGTTTTTTTCTTCTCTTTTTCTTTAATTCGTTTCACTTTAAAAGTTATAAAAATGTGTTTAATTTTTTACAACAAAATCTTTTTTATTTACTTAAACCACTAAACAATCTATCTAGTCATGTAGTTCAGTTGGTTGGTGAGTGCATAAAAATATATATGTGTGGATACGAGATTCGATCTTAATTTTATAACTTTTCTATGAAACAAAAAAAAGGACTAAACAATCTTTCAAGTATTAACTGAGTTTCATTGATTATTCATAATCATATATTCACCAAGTCTATGATAAAGCAGGCAATTTTATTTTATTTTTTACTTGAATGGAACCATCCAAAAAGCACAATATACAACTTGACTTGGATCTAATTAAGGCAAAATGGTGAGACCAAGCCAGGTTTGAACTCTTTTTTTGGTAATACCACTCATTTGACTTGGATCTATTTATACCTGTACCCTCTCCTCCCCCCTTCTTAAATTTATTACTTGATCTACACTACGAAAACAGAAGACACACCAAAAGGAGTAACAAATGATTCCGAAACAGCAAAAATTTCACAAATACTAATAAGTAATTATTATCACTTAAAGAAGTGCATATCTTACTAGTCACAGGTTAATGTTAGCGGCAATTAAAACGAGTTTAATCTCATGTTACACCTTAAAATACATGTTATTGAACATCTTTCTCATATCAATCAATCATTCTACATCATCAAAAATACCATTGATATGTGTGTTATTATAAGTAGCAAAAATG
Organism: Cyamopsis tetragonoloba; assembly: GCA_037177725.1. NCBI lineage: Eukaryota > Viridiplantae > Streptophyta > Magnoliopsida > Fabales > Fabaceae > Cyamopsis > Cyamopsis tetragonoloba. The sequence goes on from CM074121.1 coordinate 65,553,813, forward strand.
GATGGTAAAGATGAACAAATGACACCATAACTGTAGGATGAGACGCTTATAGGGAAAACTACTACTTATAGGTGAAAAGTACTTATATTCAAAGGAAATGTGTTCGTCTCTAAGTAATTAAAACACCTTTTTACATGCTGGTATATTGTACAAATTTCAAAAACTCTTGCCTTGGGTATACATATCCTATACATTATACTAGTAGAATTTAAAAGAGTTATCTCCCATACCTTATATGATATTAACAATAACCGTCAAATATTTTGAATTGCAGACCGCATCATGTGATAACAACTGTATTAAGTCATAATTGTGGTCTAAAATGGCCGCATCATAACAACCGCAATTCAAAACTTGCAAATTTTATGTACCTCATCTTACTTCACCACCACAATTTGGAAGACATTTGTGTGACTAATTACCCATCTTGAGAAGAAGACATGAAGTTATCCACTGTGTCTACAGTTTGTCCTTCATTACTGGTCATGTTATTTGCATCTACTTGACAATCTAAAATCTCAGGTTGACAATTTCCTTCCCAAGGAACCATGGATTTTCCATATCCACAAACATTAACCTGAGAGTAATTCTTCTATCAGTACAAACCTAATAATTAATTCTCAGGCACAACCAACAAAAAAATTCTATTAACATCAAAATAATAATAACGTAAGTTTCAAAGTTGAGATTATTATAATTTTAATTTCTTCTCATTCCTTTGTTGGTTGCGTCTATAGACACTGTGTCCATACAAGACTTTCTCTAACCTGAGAGGATGACCCTGCATTTTGGTGGAAGCATGGCAAATTGTTCTGACACTGAAGGCCAATTGTCCTGGAAGTAGAAAGCAAACCATTATCTCCACCTTCTTTAAGAACAGTAGAAGAGTTAAATGGGAAAGAACCCAGTTCAGTGTCTATTTTCCCCTTAAGTTGTGCCAAAACACTCCTCAACCTTGACAATTCTGCTTCAAGAAGTGCCTGCCCTTGTAGCTTCCTCACTAGTTGCTGATTCACAAGGCGCAATTTCTTAACTTCCTCCTCCAAGAACGCGGTCTGCGCCTTCTTCTTCTCCCTATACTTCCTAACAGCTTCTCTGTTGCCAGAAGCCCTCTTAGGCTTTAAATTTGCATGTTCTCTTTCATCATCTTCAGATGCAAAAACTTGTGTGTGAGTGTGGTAGCATGTGTGTGTGTGAACAGCATCAGGACCAGGTGGATTACAAGTGTGAGTGTGTGTGCATGTTCTTGTGCTCCTTGACAATTCAGTCACAGCATTAACAGAAACTGAAGCCTGAAAACTGCTAGATGACTCTGGATTATTACAAAACAGAACGTTATCTGAAAACTTATCAGAAACCTCCTTATTTCCATCATCCATATTTTCTTTCTTTACCCCTAAAGAAAGCTTGCTTCAATCTCTCAACAGAAAAGCATACCTGCAAAACCCATTTGAGATTAACATTAACTATGAAATTAAAATTGGAAACAAAAATTCCAATATGTCAGTCAGATACTATGTCAAACAGATGGTAGACCTATTATGGAATATATGCAAAGCAGCATATACCTTTAACAAAATTTGTCAATAAATAAATAAATAAATAAAATCATTTTGAGTAGTCCTGACCTGATCATGGAATATATATGACTAAACAATTGCCCCAAGAATCCAGGTTTGATTCGGTCCGCAACATCAAACGGCAATATCAGGGTTTCTACCGTCACTGAAGCTACCCTTAATTGTAATTGTGATCTGCAATGACTACTTCTTATTATATTTAGCCATAATATCGGCAACTGTAGTTTGAGACCTTAGGGGAATGATGACAAATACTATAGCTGAAACTTAGATTTTGGGGTAAAGATTCCCATTGAAGCTTAAATGAGGATACTGAAGACTACCCAGTTGGATTCTCTCCCCAATAATACCGAATTAAGCATAAAGGCATAAACTTTTTTGTTTTATATATTGAATTGAATGAGAAAAAGATGAAGGAGATAGAATACAAGTTCGATGACAGAGCATAATACTACTAGCAGCTAAAAAAATTCATGAAGAGTCATATGCTAGACAGAGCCAATAAAGAAGCAAAAAAGTGGGCTTCCTTTAATTAGAGATAAAAATAAAAATAAAAAATAAAGAGAAGAGATTTGATTCAGTTTTTACCTGGCGCTTGGTGGCACCGCATGATGATTTTAAAGTAGTATAACTTTTGGGTTATGGATTCCATTTGATGCTTAGGATTAGGAGTCTGTTCTGTATTCTGTTTTTTTCTTTTTCTTCTTCTAAATTTCTGTGTGGAAGAATGAAAAATGTCAACTGCTCTTCCATTATTAACATGAGTCATGGATTGGAAGTGGGCCAGCTTGATGCATTTCATTTTGACTAAAACAACAATAAACTACTCCATTAAGAGTTTCATTTAAAATCTTAATTGACTCCATTAAATTCAAAACTCTGTTCTCAATTTTCTTTTCTTACATACTTGATACCAGATACTTTATATTTTTAAAAAAATTCGACTACAAATTTACAAGCTAGCCTTTTATGTCGATTTTTTTCATTAAAAATACCAGTTGTTCCTTCAACTTCAAGTGCTTACAAGGGATTTTAATATTTTTATTATTATTATTATTTGTTGTTATATGACCAAATTTTAGCTATTAATCTCTTCAATACTCGCCTCTATTAGCATGAAAGTGCCTTATTATTTATCAATTGGGCCGGAATTTGTTAGATTATTGATCTAACTTTACAAAGTAGAAGTTTATGACATTTAAAAAACTAATATAATATCAAATGAGCTGAGTAATTATGAATATATTCTTTTTAACTTGAATATTAAAATGACTTAAAAAAAGTGAAACACTGCTCAAATAATCATATATTCATATAATATTTCTATAAAAATAATTTTAACAAATCTACTAACAAGAATGTTGGCGTTGGCGTAGTGATAAAGACACACTAGAACTATAATTCAAACTTTTTAAAAAAAAAAACACTAGTTAAGATAGCCTAAAAATAGAAAGAATTAGTGAAGTTAATTTTATATGCATGATTGAGGTACTAAATCAGTATTAATACACTTCCAGTTTCACAAAGATTGTGGCTTCAAGAACGTAGTAGTTTTTTTACTGGTCTTATTGGTAATATCTTTTAAACACTCGTTAAAATGTAATAATTATTATTCTGAATTTAAATATAAGCAAAAATAAATTAACTTATACATATTAAAAAATAAATTAACTTAACATTTTTCTTTTTTTTTTTCAATGACATGTCAAGTTAACAGTTTAGTATACAATTAATATTAATATTTTCATTTTCGTTTTATTCTATGGGCTCGTTTAGTGAACATGATAGAATAAGTCAAGATAGGATAAGAGAGTTGGATAACAACAATATATGATAAGAGATAGATAAGCTATTTTCCTATCCAGTGTTTAGTGTGTCTACGAGGTATGTGAATTGATACTATTATTATTATTGTTATTATTGTTGTTATTATTATTATTATTAATTATTTTTATTACTATTCTTATTATTATTTTTTTATTTTTATTGTTATTACTATTAATATTAGTATTTATTTTATTACTATTATTATTATTATTCATTTTCATTGTTATTTATTTTTTTACTATTTTTATTTTTATTATTTATGTTTATTATCATTATCATTATTATTTATTTCTATTACTTATTATTTTTATTACTATTATTATTATTTATTTTAATTTTGATTATAAAAATAAATTTTAATTTAATAATATGTATTATAAGCAACGGTAAAAAGTAAGAAATAAAAATCCTTATCCTATCCTGTCGGTCTCTAACCCAACTCTTTCCTTATGATAATTTTTTGTACTAGAGAGTAGGCTATGATAAGTTAACAGGATAAACTTATCATATCTGGCTGGCTCACAAAACTATAAATAGTAACAGGATATGATAAATTATCTTATCTTGAGCTCCTTATCCTAGTTACCAAGCGAGCCCTATATGTATAATTAATATCTCTTTTTATTATCACATGTATAAATAATATCTACGGCAGAACACTCTAAAATTGAGCACCAATAAAAATAATTTAGAAAATTTTTTATATTATATATTTGTTATTACTTTCCTAATTATTATAAAAAAACTTTAAAAAGCACTAATTGTAAAAAAGGACAGTAGAACAGGATCGTATAGTATATAAAATTTGTTTGAACTTTGGTTGTAGGGAAAATTTCGATTTTTTTTTTTTTGATAAATTATAATGATGGTACTTTTCATTATTATTCATTTTAACACCTGTTTTTCTATCATTCTTTTCATTTTTATCATCTCTCATTTTTTTCTCTCTTACTTTTTTTTCTTTTTATCTATTTTGTTTTACCACTCATACACTCTAACTGTGAATTATTGTTCTTATTATTATTATTATTATTATTTTATCACGGTTCAACTCTAAAAAGTAAAAACCGTGAAAAACCAGGTCAAAATTCAAAACCAACAATAAAGAGAAGGAAGATGAGACGTGTGAAGCGCACCCAATAACATGCTTGAGAGAGAGAGAGAAAAAAAAAGAAGAAGCTCTATAACATTGTAGAAAAACGCTCACGGTGGCTGCTATTTACACCACCCTGGTTTTCTAGGCTATCTAGCCAACTTTCAGAAATTTATTTAAAGTTGTTCAAAAAATTAGAAATTAATTTTAGAAGTGATTCTTTTTTCCTTCTAGAAATTATTTTCAAAATCAATATGAAAAATCACATTATATTAGTAGCTTTCACATGTTATAAAGCATTTGGATGGAAGTCACATTTTTTGCACTTCAAATAAAAGTGTGTTTGAGGGGTAGTGAGGATTTTATCCAAACATACATACCCTAGAGAGTGTTTGTTTGGTTGGAGTTAGGCGTGTTCAAAACCGATTCAAATTAACTAAATCGAATTGAATAACTAAAAATTAAACAAACCAAAGTTTTTTATTAATTTGGTTCAGATTATGGATCCTTTTAATCAAATCGAACCAATCCACTCCAAACAAACTTTTATATACGTATATAATTTTTTATATAAAATTATCATACTACTCATATTTATAATAATAAATATTTAATGAAATTAATACCATAACTTACTTTTTTTATAGTTTTATAATATACATATTATCTTAATCTTATACTTTATAATTTTACCATTATTATTCAATCAATTTTAGATTGAATTTTATCTCTTTTTATTCTCTCTATATTTTTGGTGAAATTAATTATATATTTTGTGTTTTATTAAATATCTAGTTTTATATTCAATTTTATATATAATTGTCATAAAGTTAAAAATAAAAACCAATTAAATCTAAATTAAAGGTATATAAATTCATCAGATCAAATACCTTTTTCTCTTAAAACCCATTTAACCTGCACCACAAACACCGTATGGTTAGAGTCTTAGAGATAGAGAGAGAAAGAAGGACTCCACTTCACCATTTCTTCTGTAATATGCTCTCTCTCTCTCTCATGCTGAAAAATCTTATTTAAGAAAACTTATAATATAAAAATGTAAAGGTACATCTAATTCAATATCCTGATCGCATTCAACCTAACTTTGTCTAGATTTGACTGGACGTAACAATAAAAATTTGTTTGTCTGAAGTTTGTTTTTACTCTAGTCACTGCATTCAACCTAACAGGAGTAGTATTTGTTTAAAGAGAAACTAGTACAAGACGCGTGCGTTCGCACGGGTCTTCGATTACGTGTTTGCGAGTGTGTATTAATGTCTTATAATAAATATCCAAATAGCATAATTAAAATTATTAAAATATTTAATAAATTATTTTACAATATAATGATTAAAATAAAAGATATAACTGAGCTTAAAAAACATTACATTTAAAACATTCACCTTAATTATACCTTAATCTATAACTTTTTATCGACACAATCTTTCCCATCAATAATTACTTTTTATCGACACAATCTCTTCAGTGAAATATTATTTACACCTCAACTATTGCACAAAACCATTAAATATGAAAAAAGACATCCATAGTTTATTATGAGACTCCTCTTGTACAATAAATTAGACTTTCAATATTATTAAAACATGATAATACACTTGTAAAAATAAAATAAATGCAAGTAACAAATTTATATACTGACTTTATGAAAACTTACATAATTAACATATAAGAAAAAAATTTGTGATATTAAGTACACAGATTTAATTAAAGTTTGATCCTATATTTGTGAATCACATATAACATGCTTTAAAAATTACAAAATAGACAAATGATAAGTTCATTCTTAACAAAACCTATTAATGTATTAAAAAGTATATGTTATCTTATTCATAAATAATTTAACAAATTAATCCCAAGGGTAGGTTTAGCGGTGTAAGGCCCCGCTAAGTTTATAGGAGAGACGATCCACATTGAGAGGTCCCGTGTTCGAATCTCACCTATGCCAAATTCCTGAGGGTCAGCACCAGTCACGCAGCGCGGTCATGATTAGTCTCATTCTAAGAGTAAAGAAACCCGTGATTATACAAAAAAAATATAATTTAACAAATAACAAAAATCAAAGTAAAAAAATGGAAAAAGAAAAATGCATAGTAAAAATAGAGAAAGGGACGAATAAAAAATAGAGAAAAAGAAATAAAAAATGATAGTGAATGAAACGTGAAATGAAGGGAAGTGGAGAGGAAAAAAAGAAGTTAGAGAAAAAGAGTTTAATAATATAATTTAATTTTATTATTAAAATTTTAAATTTTAGTTTATTTTCATCTCAAAGTAAGCAAAAATTGAGCGGAAAATTGAATCATTCTTATAATGACATATGTCAAGTAAGATAAATTGAGGCCAAAAAAAAAAAAGAAAAATAGAGGGGACAACAATAAAATAATAATAAACAAAAAAATTGGAGGGAAATTGAATGCACGTGAGAATGACATATGACATAAAATGTAGCTTGGAGTCCATGAAGGGGTTTCTTTTCTTATTATAGATGATAGATGATAATTTAATTTATTTGAAACTTATTTTGTAAGAATGATTTAATTTTTAAGTTGATTATTATCATCAATGTATTTTAAGTTTTAATATATTATCATTAACAAATAAAATAAAAGATCTCAAGAAAAAAATACAGTTGATATTACAAATTTGATTAATTATTTCATGAAATAGTAAAAAAAATTAAAGACAAATAGAAATGAAAAAAAATAGAAGAGAGGAATAGAAATGTAAAGAGGAAGAAGAACAAATAGAAATAAAAAAAATGAAAGGAAGTGAAAAAAATGAAAGAAAGTGAAGAAGAGAGAAATAGACGGTGAAAGGGAGAGAGAGAGAAAAAATTATGAATGGAGAGAGAGAAGAATTTTAGGTTTTCAATTTCAAAATTAAAAAAAAAGTAAACATAAATAATGGGTAAAAGACAAAAGAACAATAAACATACTTCAAATACTTGAAATACAAAAAAAAAGGAGTAATGCACATCCAAACAAAAAAATATCATCCAAAAAGTGGAGGGAAAATGGAAGCATGTGAGCATGACATGTGTCACAATGATTGTGTGTGGGTCAAAAAATGAGTTTCTTTTCTTATAGTATATGATATGATGTATTTTAAGTTTTAATATATTAACATTAATAAATAAAATAAAAAATCTCAAGAAAAAAATACAGTTGATATTACAAATTTGATTAATTATTTCATAAAATAGTAAAAAATTTTAAAGACAAATTTAATATTACAAATTTGATTAATTATGAATGAAGAGAGAGAAGGATTTTAGATTTCAATTTCAAAATTAAAAAAAAAAGTAAGTATAAATAATGGGTAAAAAACAAAAGAATAATAAATATACTTCAAATATTTAAAATACAAAAAACAAAGTAATGCACATTCAGACAAAAAAAATATCATCTAAAAAGTGGAGAGAAAGTGAAAGCATGTGAGCATGCTATGTGTCACAATGATTGTGTGTAGGTCAACAAAGAAGTTTTTTTTTTTATAGTATATGATTCAATTCAACCACCGTTGGAATGTTTGCCGGCACCGGTGGACCAATTGCCATTTACTGTTCAGTCTCTTTAGGTTCAGGTATGTATGTATGTTAAAAGGATAATGTGACTTTTTACTGCCTTTTTTCTTTTTCTTTCAATTTTTCAAATTGTAAATTGGTGGGGGACTGTCTCTATTTGTGCAATTATTGGAGGGGGAAAAATTGGGTAGGGACCACACAAAGCACACAACATTATCACATGGGAAATTGCTGACATTGCAAGTGGGTCGGATTCAAATCATGTTTCTAATTATATTTTACTAATAGAATATTGTCACGTCATTCTATTGATGAGATATAATTAAGAACATGATTTAAGAACGAATGATTTGAATCCAAGTGTTGGCCTCACTCAATTTACTATTTAATGTCAGGTTGTGTGGGGTCCATCCACCAAAGCCCACCCATGTGACTCATGCTCACTTCCTTACTCCTTGATAGTAGATATTTCTGATGTCTTCATTAATATTAATCAGTAAAATTTATAGTTTATTGCTTAGTAAATATTCAGTAATAATAACTTAAAGAGTTAGTTTAGTGGTGTAAGACTTTATTAGGTTTATAAAAAGAATGATCCATAACGAAGGTTTTGTGTTTGAATTCCACCTATATCAAATTCAAAGAGATCAGCGCGAACAAGAACCCGTGGTGATAAAAAAAAAGATTTAGTAATAATAAGTTTATAGTTTTTATAATTTATAAGTTAATAAATTATTAAAAACTATTTGAAATAACTTATAGTTTATAAAAATTTAATTTTTAATAATTTATTTTTATTTTATCTTTAAATTGTTTATTATATTTTACTTGATAAATTTTTTTATTATATTTAATTATTACATGTTTTATTAAGTCATTTAATAAATATAAACTAGTTAATCTATAAGTTAATTTTACTAAATACATTTATACAACTATAAGTTATAAACTATAAGTCACAAGCTATCAACTAAGAGTGTATTTGCATTAATTGTGATTAATTATGAAAATAAATTGTAAAAAAACTCGAGTGTCTGAGACATAATTGATTATTTTTTTTGGATATATTTACTATCAAAATTGATTTTTAAGATAATTTTAAGCTATGAAAAATGATTTTGAAACAATATCCAAGTTTTAGCTTAAGAACAAAAAGTTTTTTCTTTGTTAAAAAATTAATCAAAAGCTTTTGTAATAGCAAAATACAACTATCTAACGTACGTTAAAAAAAATCTAATTCAAACACACCATAAAGGTCATAAGTTATAAATTAATTTTGCTAAAACAGCCTATGTGTGTGTTTAGTAAAAATATTTTTATTGAAAGTTATAAATTATTACGTCTGTTGAATATGATTAGAATTTTTGTTCAAATAAATTATAATAGTTATATTAAAAACGAAAATATTTTAACTTTTAACTAACTAAAAACCTAACATCTACATAACATATTGAGAATATTAAGATTATGATTTATTCAAATAACAGCATAGTTAAATTATAAAAAAAAATAATGAATAGAAAAATTATAAAAGAAATAGATATGATAATTTTATGATTTACAACATGTTGAGTCTAATATATAATAAAATATAAAAATATTTTATATTGATCAACATAATATATTTAATGATAGATAAAATAAAATATTTATTTTTAAAATCTTAAATCTTCTATTTAAAAGTAAAATTGTAAGTCACATAAATGCACAGTTATTATTGGAATCAGAAATGATATGTGCACACCATTAAGGCCATACAACTAATTTATGGACCAAAATTATCTGTCTCTTATTCTTGTCCCAACTTCCTGTCCCACCAATTACTGTGCGGCACGACAATTAAAAATTCACCTCAGCCACAAACCTTGACTTAACGGAGAAATCCTTGTTAACCTTGTTTGTTTACTTTGTTACCGTTTTCTATCTTTTTCTGAGAAATTGCTTGATCTATCCTATGAATTCCAAAAAGAAGAAATGACTCATGTCTTCATGCGTCTCATCCAAGCAGCCAAAAACCTCGCCACAGTCACAGAGATGTAAGAGGTAGGGGAATTCGAAAACAGAGTGGCGGAACCTCCAAATAGTAATCCTCTCGCTCTTCTCTCTGCAACTTCATGGCTAACTTATGGATCCCTTATAGCTCTTGGTTCTGTATTTCCTCATGTCTTTCACATATTAAGGATGCTTTATTTTTAAACTGATAATGGTTCTTGATGGTCCTGGAAGCAATCCACATTGACTCATTTCCTTCTTTTTTTGTGTAATATAGTCCCTACAAATTGCTCACAACATGTTCGACGAATGTCCAAAGAGAAAAATCTTGTCTAATAGAAATTCTATCTTTTTATAGTTTTATATTAATGTTAAGAAAAGGAAAAACTCGTTGGATTACAAACTACTAGCATTTTATAATTCAATGCCAATATTTGAAGTTGAATTTACTAGTGTTGATGGCAATCTTATAATGAATAACCTGGTAGACTACTTATTTCATCATCTATGCTGCATAAAGTTAAATCTAATAATTTATCTTTGTTTGACAGTGGAGTGAAGCAGGGAAGAAGTTAATCATTGGAATAGGAATTCGCTAAAGCAAGTCTTAGTGATATTCTTAATCTAAAATTCAAAATTCTCACAGCAAATAAAAAGACCATTTATCTGCATCCTTCTTTAGGATATGAAACATTAATTACTCAATTCATGCTATACTTATTTTGGTACTAGCACTGTGTAATATTCCTTTTCATAATATATAGTAAAAATTTCATTGATTTTAGAAATTAGATGTCTTGTTTTAAAATTTCGTTGGTTGAATGCTGTGTTACTATATTCAGATGAATTTTGATTTCACATGGATGGTTTTTGGTAGTTGATTTTTGTTTCCGTTACCTTGTTCATATAGCATAAAATCAGCTTCTTCTAAATACTATTAGTCTGAGGTGCGATATCTTGTTTTTGTTTTGTCCATAAGTTTTATTCTTTTAGCACTCTATCTTATTTATGAATCATCCATTTCATCAATACTTTGCTTTTAAAGATGTCATAGCTTGCTACTTATTTGTCTATTCTACTACTTATTGTTATCTCCGTCTCTGCATAGGCATGGCTAAACTTGCTTGTTTCCTATCATTATGGATAAGGTGCAGGAGTTACGAAGGCAAGTTCTTTAGAAACACTCTGCAGAATCTCACAACACGACAAAGAAAATTGCAGGCTGCAAAAAAGATTTTATTTGCACAACCTGAACATTCTTCAAAATAAGAATTTTACAACATTAACCATGAGTTTTCTCTGAAAATGCTCACTCTACAATAACAATCATTTGCCAAAACAAACTTAAAGAGTGACATGCTATAGTCCATCCCATTATTAAATAATATCTTATTACCCAAACAACATCAAAAGCAAGCGAGAGCTATATGGTAGTTAAGGAACTTTGAAATATGTAGATGTTAGCCAATGTAATTTCTCATTTTGATTTGTAAAGCTAGAGCATAGTTTGATTCTAATTTGTAAATGTCAACTATGAGCAAGAAAATGCTCTTCATCTATTTATGATTTTCAATAATGATACAACAGATTGAAGAATGTTATTATTTTATTTATTATTTTCATTGACATAAAAATTGAAACTCTAATATTTTGCTGTATAATCGCAGCAACAATTCCAAAAAAAAAAAACTATGAAAAACAACTTAAAAAACTAGAATAATTTTCTCTACAACACCAACATGCTATGACACATCATGGATAATGTTGATCTTTAGCTTGAGAACTATTAATATTAACTAGTCCATGTCCGATGCTTGATTACTGTGCCTGTAATACAAGTATATTATGGTGTTAATATATAAAAGATTTTGGACAAAGACAAAGAATAAAAAAGAAAAACAGATAGTTGCATATCACATGTAACAACTCCAACATATTCTTTATTTTTTTAACACTGACTCTAAAATATTTAATTATTCTCCTACTTAAAAGTTTTAAATTGCAGTTAGGGTCACGTTACATTATCACTGAGTTGCATTATATGTGGTTAAATGCAGTCACTGTGAACCTCGATCAAGGTCGAATGCCGTTTTGGTAACCTCTGAAATCTTTACGTTTCGACGGAATGTTGCGTTTCGAACTCAAATTTAAAACCTTGACCCACTCATCCTAATAAGCAAAAAAAAAACCTTTTCAAATATACTATATATATCAAATAAAATAACAGTACAACCATCCTACACTCATAACTAATGAGGATCACCCACTTAATTTTCCTTGGCAAAGCGCATAGAAATTTGCATTTTATACCCAAAATTGAGAAACAGAGATGCTATTAACCAATTGCAGTTTTTGCACATTACTCTTTAATTATGATCAAAGAAATTGATTAATGAAAAAGAAGTAGTGATCAGAACCTAGCTTTAATACTTGAGAGAACTTCTTAAGAGAATGAGGAATTCCTTGAAACAGAGCTAGCGTTGTTGAAACAGAGGTCTTGAAATAGAATTCTTGAAATCCTTGTTATTCCTTTTGAACGAGAAAACTTGCAAGAAGAGGCTGAATTCTTACTGTTATTTATCAAGATAAAAGATCCATACTAACAAACAGGGTTAACAAGAGTTTCTTGGTTAAGTCCAGGTTTGTAGTTGAGGTGGATTTTAATTGACGTGTCACAACGTGATTGGTGGGACAGGGAGCTGAGACAAGAATAGGAGACAGATGATATCGATCCCTAATTTACAACTACTTAATTGCTGACATTAGTCATATTAATTTATCCTTTTCTCTTTTTTTTTATTTTAAAAAATTGATATTAATATGAGTTATAAATAAGATGTAAATGAATAGTGGTGTGCATAGGTTTTTTTTTTCTATTGGACTCTTCTGGGGTATGCAGTCATGTAAATGTGTGACATAACATAAAAATATCACACAACACAGTTTACTGTGCCTACTTTTATCCTCTTCCAAGGATTTTTAAACTCATTGGAATGTTAATGATTCATAGGTGTTACTTATACAGAAGAACTATGCTTAAATAGTATTTTATATAAAATATTTCAGTCAAGTTTTGTTTTTGGTTCATAGACATGATCCTTTATGTTCTCAATTTAGACACTGGTATTTTATTGCAATTTATTTTATTCTTTATGTTTAGGTATATATAAAGTGTTAATAATAATTTTCTAAATTTCTTTTAAAAAAATCCAATTAAGACAAGTTTAATTTGTAAAGCTTTTCGCCTTTCATGTGGAATGGATGATAGCCCCCTTAAAAGCTTTTATATGGATTTTGTTTTTTGGGTACAAAGACTACATTTATATATATGGAATTGAAAATGCATTTTGTCTGTGGCTAAGCCATGGAAAAAACTCACTTGTAACGATTTTCGAATCCTATGACGTTTCATTTAGGGTGTCTATATACCATTCTATCTAGCTTAAAAGATTTTTTTAGTTGTTGAAACGTTAATAGTTCTGTTTTGTAAAGATTTAATGAGATAGATAATTATTAGTGTTTTTCAAACGTTACTTTAACTAATATTTAAAGATTTTAAGTCCTCACATTTTTTTTCAGTATTATTCTTATTAATTAATTAATATTCTATTATATTTTTTTTTCATTTTACATATACCAGCTACCTTAACGTACTAAACATTTTTAACTCTATTAATTATCTTATTATCTTTCAAATCTCAATTATGAGCTTTTAATTTTTTATCTTTCATTTATTAATTTATCTGCGAGTGTTACCAAACACACTCTTAGTTATACGAGAGAAATAGTATTATATTGAAGTTTTTGTTTTGGTCTTTAAATAGGTTTTTTTTTTCAAATATAAAATAGTATTATTTTTTTTGGTCTCTAAGTATATAGTTAGAACAGATTTTTGTTGTGTTTTTATTCTTTCTGTCAAAAGCCCATTTACTTATTGGCCTTGTATCTTTAGTTAATGGGTGATTGAATTAACACCACTCTACTTGAAAGCGACATCAATGTATCATTTATTTTTGGATAAAAGCGTCCAAAAATATATTTTCAGACACTATTGCCCGAAAAAATAAGAGTGTTTTTTTATTTATTTATTTTTTATAAATTTCAGATATTATTTTCTGAAATTATAATGCCATTTCCAAGTCGGGTATTGTTATTCCCTTTGCCCTTAGTTAATTAAGGCCGTGCACCTATTTTGGGCCTGTTTGGTATTTCGGAGCCTTGGGTTCTTGTCTTTTACTGTATTGACTCAGATGAATAAATGAAAAAGGCTTGAGGGATTGGTAATAAAAAATAAATAAAAAAATTGAATGATGCTAATCTCAAACGAAATGGTGTTAATGTCAGCATTCCGTTAAAGAATTATTCAGTAGAACCAAAATTTTATCATTGTTTTCTACATCGCAAAATATTAGTTTTTAATTGTTGGACTAAGAATACCCATACTAAATAAAACCAAAAGTCCTTCCTCTATATATACAGTATATATATATATATACTTACTTTTGTAATGTTGTGCTAAGATATATCTTATCCCAATAGAGAGAAGATAATAATAATAATAATATGGGTGTTCGGAAATAATGATGATTAAATTTGAACCAGAAATATTTGTCCTTATAATGGTTGTGAACATCATTGGTGAGTGTCATCTTGTTTGGATTTTTGTGTGTATCCTCCGGCAACGTATTTTGTTTTATTTTTGCTTTTTCTCAAGAGACTCTTTTATTAGTAATTTCTAGTATTAGTTTTCTTCGTATCTTATCTTATCTTAACTTAACCCAACCAACAAAATACTACTAGTTTACTTTTGCAGATGGAAATGGATGCAGCAGCTATGTTAACCGGTGTGGGACTTTGTGTTGCAATATTAGTTACCATAATCCTAAGAAAAACGTTGAATTGGGTTAAAAGGTTTGAAAGATTTCTGAGAGAAGAAGGCCTAAAGGGAAATCCATACAGAGTTTTATTTGGAGACGTGAGAAAAATCTCCATGATGCTGAGGAAAGCAACATCTAAACCCATAAACATTGACGATGATGCTGTGCCACGCGTCATGCCTTTTACTCATCAATTACTCAAAAATTATGGTATGTGTTACAATATCTTATCTCCTTATTTAAAAATTTGACAATTCAAATCTGCAATTCCTTTCTTAAATGTTAAGTACAATAGATATATGTGGGGAAGAAAGAAATAAAAAATAAAATGGAGGGAGAAGAGGCAGGAGAGGGGAGCTTTTTTGGGTATCGATCTCCTCTCTTCGAACTCCACAAGTTTCTCTTTACGTTACTTGATCATTTTTCATGATGATGAGTATATGATATTATTCAGATCTTCTGCGGCATTGAACGCGGTTTAGCAACTGAATTGACGGAGGTGGATATTTCATTTTTTTCTTTTTTTATTTACTCAGTAGACATGTAAAAATAAATTGATGGTTTTAATATTGTTGAAAGCAGGTGGTGGATCAGCTAGGGCCGGTGAAGAGGATACAAATTGGTAATTAATAATTTATGGTTTTTAATTTGTCGGTAAGAATTCATATTTTTGGTATGGTCCGAAAGCTGTAGTGCATATTATGAATCCCGAAGCAATAAAACACGTGAATTTTGGAAGCCCACCCATAATCCACTCTCCAAGTTCTTGATAACTGGACTTGTTAGCCTTGGTCCTTGGGGAAGCTGAAAATGAGAACCTATTAGGGTTACTATTGGAATCAAATAAAAATGTTGGAATGAGTAGTGATGATGTGATTAACGGTGCAAGTTATTGTTAAGCAATGGGTTTCAACTATGACGGACTCAATAATCGTCTTAAAGTTGTAAGTGTGTCAAAATTCAATTTTGTGATGATAGATTCTCTGAAGGAATCTTAAAGGTAACAAAAGGTCAAGTTACGTTCTTGCCATTCGGATGGGGTCCACAGATTTGGATTGGCCAAAACTTTGCTCTACTCGAACCCAAAATGCCTTTCTGCTTCATTCTCCTTTCAACTTGCAATAATTTATGTTCTGCTATTTTTGCCATGTGTTCATATCTACGAGGTTACATGTCTTCCAATACGGCCATTTGCATAATTTGGTTCTATTATAACTTCATATATATAAAATTGTTGAGATAAAACTTTGTTATTAATATATTCAATAATTTTTTAGTCTCTTTTAAATTTAAAACTAAATTCATATACATATTATTGCATAATCTAAGTGAGTATCAATGACAACAATGAATAAATTAATATAATAATTTTAAAATATTGCATAAAAAATTTTAGAACACAAAAATGGGTAGAAAATACAATTTTTTAATTTGGTTTGTGAGAAAAAAATAAGAAGAAAATGTTAAATCAATCATGAGTCTTTTTAAAAAACTTTTCTCTCAAAAATTGATGTTGAAAGACTGTATTTTCACCATTAATAAATTTCACACATATTTTCTCTTATATTTGTCTTTATTTTTTCTCAAATTAAATACACTTATTTTTTCTTATTATTCTCTCAATTCTTTTTCATTTATATAATTTCTTTCTACCCACTTTTTTCTTCACACTCCCTCTGCTCAAATCAAACAAAAGGATAAATCTCTCTCTCATATATGTGATAGATAATAATATAAAATTTGGACGAGGGTGAGACATAAAAATTTATATGGATGACATTTATCAGTTGTACTGTATGGATGACATTCATGTTGAACTGTCTGTTAGCTTACCACATAATTTCTTCTTCTTTTTTGTGGATTTTATGATACACCATTTTTAAATTTATATGTGATTTTAAATTAAATGTATTAATAATATACTTTTTATTTATTTATATTTGTTATTTATTAAATTTTTTAAATCCGTTCTAGGTGGATTTTAACATTTAGCAATTTTAAAGTGATGTATCATATACAATTTATAAAATTATATTTAATTGATTATAGCCCGTTTAAAAGAAAAAATTGGTACATAAAATATATAATTTATTATTATATTAAATATTTTCGGTTGAGTTTTGTTTACATTTTATTATGTGATGTACCATACACCACTAAAAACGTGGTATATAATAGAAGGAATTTTTTTAAAAATAATTTTAAAGGTTTTACGCTTACTATAATTTTATAATTAACGTCCATAACGTTTTATCTTTGTTCAAGGTGATACAATTAGTAAGATAAGTGAGGTTATTTTTAAGAGAGCGTTTGTTTTAAAGTTTAAAAATATATTTTTGGTATCTTATTATTAAGAATATATTTTTAGGAATATCAAGTATTTTAATATAACTTGCTGATAATTATTTTAATACATATTACTAGGAATATAAGTTGTAATTATCAAAATACCCTTGTTGTCTCGTGTCTTCTAAAAATTATTTTCACTAATATAATTAGTTTAAAAAAATAAATAACATCAACTAATTATTAAAAATTTTATTTCGACTTTTTTATATTAAATCAAAATGACTTTTATCACTTAAATTTATATGTTACTAAACAATTTCAATTAAAATGAGAAAATAAATCATAGTTTTACAAAAATATACGTGGTAATTTATTTAAAACAGTAAAAAAATATAATTTTTTGTATTCATGAGTGCTTAACTATTGCCTCTAGAACAATGGATAAGAAAATCCTTTTAATATATCATATTAATAAAATGAAGAATAATTGATGTACGCTTACCATTTATATATATATATATTTATTTATTTTTGTTAATATATGATATTATTTGAATATTTTGTTTTACTATTTTTATATATATATAAATAAGGGTAGTGCAGAGGGAAGATTACTAAAATAAAATATTGGGTGCGTGTTGCACGGGAAGTATATGTAATTGTAATGATGAATGGGATGGAAGATTATTTAAGAGAGTGGAGCAGAGAAGTTTATTAAGATAATCAGTGAGCATTGAGCAATGGAGGTTTCAGGAGCTACAACTTTAAGTTGGGTTTTGACGGTGTTGGTAGCTCTTATTTCGACATTGGGATTCAAGATTGTGAACTCCTTGTGGTTGAGGCCAAAGAGGTTTGAACGGATTCTCAGAGCTCAAGGTCTTGAAGGTGATCCTTACAAGTTACCTTCTCTTAACATGTATAAGCAAATCATCGCTCTCATCAAGCAACACGAAGCCAATAATTCCCAATCACTTTCTCTTTCTAATGATGTTGCTCCTCGTATCTTCTCCCTCATGCATTCTACTGTCGCCAAATACGGTATGATCTCTTCCTTTCATTTCATACTCTCCTGTTTCTACTGATAACTAAACCAAAGCATGTGTTGTGCAGGTAAGAATTCCTTTTTCTGGGAAGGTATAACACCCAAGGTTATCATCTCAGATCCCGAACAGATCAAAGCAGTCTTTAACAACCATCACGACTTCCCCAAACCCAAATTAAATAACATTGCAAAGTATTTCACTGTCGGTCTCGTACAACACGAGGGTCATATATGGGCTAAACATCGAAGGATTATCAACCCTGTATTCCACTTAGAAAAACTCAAAGTAAGATTATTTTGCTTTCTTCCAAATAAGCCTTCTTCATAATACGACCTGTTGGAACTAAAATTGATAAAATAGCTATGTCACACATTAAATGCTAATATGGTATATAAGTTGATATTTAAGAGTCTACATAAATGATAAAATGATATTATTTTGTTTAATCTCAAAATAAATAACTCAATTAATCCTTAAAATCACTTATACCATAATCTAATTTTAGTTTTCAAAACACTCTGTAACTTTCTAGATTAAGTAAAACATTATTGTTTGCTTATTTATTGCTTATTTAGGTGAACTCATACGTGCCTAATACACGTTGGCTCCTAGTTAAGGAATGAGGGGACCTCGCTCCCTCATTGCGAAAAAATTTACTAACATGCATATATAATTTCTTAAGATTGACAAAAATACTAAAATTATAAGTAATTGGCCCCTCAAAAATTTTGGAATTTTTAATCTTTTGTATTTGCTCCCCGGCTAATAACATGTCATATAGATACTTAGCGTGTCACATAAGCATTTTATCAGTGTCACTGAATGCTAAGACTAAAATGATATATAAAGTATAAAGTTATAGACTATTTCAAATGTTTTAAAAAGTAAAAGACTAAAAACTCCCGTAAGTAAAAAGACGAAAACCGTCAATCAATCAATTATTTACTTTTGCACTTCGTAATCATGTTCAAATTTTTCATTTTAGTATATGATATATGATATGATATGATTTACTTCGTGCTTAATTTACAGGATATGCTACCTGCATTTCTTCATAGCTGCAATGATATGATTAACCAATGGAAGGGAATGTTGTCGTCAGATGGAACGTGTGAGATTGATGTTTCGCCTTTCATTCAGAATTTGACTGCTGATGTGATTTCTAGAACAGCATTTGGAAGCAGCTACGCAGAAGGAACACAAATGTTTCAACTTTTGAGAAAGCAGGGGAACCTTTTGATGACAGCAATGAAAACACAAAACCCAATACGGTGGTAAGAGTACACTACACTGTCATTTTGGTATGCTTGAAACTAAATAAAACATGTTCTCATCTCATTTACCATAACAGAAGTAAATCTAGTGTGAAATTTGTAATGGAAACAACTAATTACCATTTATTGCTAAGAAAGTTAATCTCTAATGTAACAAATTAAAACCGCAAAGTTGTCTGCCGCATGTCTACATTTTGATGCGGATATATCAATGTCACATTTTTTTATGGGAGTGCTTGATGTCTACGAGTCCATGATCTCTTCCGTTTGAAGCATCCCAAGCTAGCCAAATAACCTTAGGACCCAAGAATCAAGATCTCCAAGTGGTTAAGGCATAATGTATAAACCCTTGCGTATTTTCAAATGGATCTTGAATAATTATTAGTTACGCACAGATCTTGATTTCCTGTATATATTTGATAGTTTCGAGAGATGTGACATTTCAAATGCCTTATGAGAATAGCTACTACAGAGATCAAGTTCTAGTAAATTATGTTACTTATTACGAACAGATCTAAAACTGTTACACTTGTCCATTCCTTCATAACTACTAACACCACCGCATACTCTTGTTTCAAGGTTTCTACCAACAAGTATTTCTTGGTTTCTACCAACAACTACTACAGATAGGAGAGCGAAAGAAATTGAAAGAGATATACGTGGTTTACTTGAGGGTATGATTAGAAAACGAGAGGAAGAAATGAAAAACGGTGAAATCTCCAACAAAGATTTGTTAGGGGCGCTTTTGGAATCAAATCATATTGAAAAGGAAGGGAACAGAAAGAGTAGGAACGTTGGAATGAGCAACCAAGACGTAATTGATGAATGCAAGCTATTCTACCTGGCGGGGCAAGAGACCACTTCATCTTTGTTGGTTTGGACAATGGTGTTATTGGGGAGGTATCCTGAATGGCAAGAACGTGCAAGGCAGGAAGTTTTGCAACTTTTTGGTAACCAAACTCCTAACCTTGATGGGTTACGTCGCCTTAAAGTTGTACGTATCACATGTTTCACTTTATAATTATTATTTGGTGCTTACTTCTGATTAACGTTTTTTTTAATTTACAGGTGACTATGATTTTGTATGAAGTTCTTAGGTTATACCCACCTATGGTTTACTTTAATCGAGCTCTTCAAAAGGGTGTGAAACTTGGAAACCTATCACTACCTGCAGGAATGTTGGTATCCTTACCAATTCTTCTGACTCACCATGATCATGATCTTTGGGGTGAGGATGCAAAGGAGTTCAAACCTGAAAGGTTCTCTGAAGGAATTGCAGCAGCAACAAGGGGCCAAGTCTCGTTTTTCCCATTTGGATGGGGTCCTAGAGTATGTATTGGGCAAAATTTTGGCTTATTGGAAGCCAAGATAGCGGTGTCGTTGCTCTTGCAAAATTTCTCATTTCAGCTCTCTCCTGCCTATGTACATGCCCCTAGCGCTGTGCTTTCTTTGCAGCCAAAACATGGGGCACAGATGATTTTGCGTACATTGTAATATCCTATCATATCTAGGGCGTGGATATACAACAAGCATCTCGTGTTTAAAGTTTAAACACAGTCTTTGTTTAGTACTGTATAAGATAAATGCAGACATGAAGTATCACTAGTTTATGAATAATGAGTATCTTAATTTGTTTATTAATGTAATTTTGAAATTGGGAAAAATGCATTTCACCCCATCATCTATGGGTTGCGTGCAACTCAGTGCTGATGTTTGCAAATAAGACCCCTATGATTTTAATGTATGCATAACAAACGAGTTGTTCTTTCAACTCACCATTTTCTTGGTAGAAAATACCTTTCTCCTTATTAGTACCCCATTTAATTTGCTTTGGTATGAAACTTGTTATGATTCAAGTAAAATCCATTCTTGTTTAATTTGGGAATTTGTGATTTGTATTTGAGCTGTTTGTTTGTTAGGAATGAAGGAGATATGCTTTTGTGCTTCTATGTATTTTCAATTGAATATACTACTCCATATTAACTCATTTATTTTATTATTTAAAATTATTATATATATAATAAGAGCTGTTTGGGTATTTTTATTCTAATATATATATATATATATATATATATATATATTGGATCGTATAATTTTACACTTATAAATATTTTTTATTCTTCTTTTAATAAAAAAAAGTTTTTAATCCTTATATTAAAATTATGACATTATTTTAAAAAGTCTAAAAATCACTTCTCACCATCAATATACTCAAACAACCATCAATTATCTTTTAAACAATTGATTTTTTTTAACTCGTTTTCACAGGCTAACAACTTATAATTACTGTACATGATCGCACGGTTTGTAACTAGTTTAAGATAAAATATTGGGTGCGTGGTGCACGGGCGAACTGCACTTGTAAATTGTAATGGTGAATGAGATGGAAGACTATAAGCCCCAATCATTCCTTTTCCTTCTACACTTGTCTCTTGTTTTTCCCACAATCACTCAGCATTCAGCATTCAGCAATGGAGGTATTTTCAGGAGCTACTACATCTACATCTACAACTACAACTTTAACTTGGGTTTTGACGCTGATCGTAGCTCTGGTTTCCATATTGGGATTCAAGATTCTCAACTCCATGTGGTTGAGGCCCAAGAGGTTTGAACGGATTCTCAGAGCTCGAGGTCTTCAAGGCGATCCTTACAAGTTTTCTTCTCTTGACAACTCTAAACAAATCTATGCTCTCATGAAGCAACACGAAGCCAATTCCCAACCATTTACTCTTTCTAATGATGTTGCGCCTCGTATCTTCTCCCCCGTCCATTCTACTGTCGCCAAATACGGTACTCTTCTCCTTTCCTACTCACTTCCCTAAAACCCTAACTTACTCTCCTGTTAGCTTTTACTTAGTTTTGAAACTTCAATACGCTATATTCACTGCGGTATTATCAATTGATCTAGAACCTTGACCTGAGCTTATGGAAACAACTTATAGAATTCCTATAAGCTGATTTTAACTTATTTTTTAAGTTTCTTAAAGGAGCTTAGCTTATTCAAGTAAGTTTTTATAATTGTACATATGAATATGAATAACCTCTTGTTTGTTGATAAGAGCTTATTTTTTAAGTGTTAAGTTAAGCTGGGTGTCTAAATACACATTAAATAGGAAGCAAGATTCATCAAATCAAGAGCGTGACTCATCATACAGGGAAGCATATCCTCGAATTGCACCGGCTATCTCTTGCCTTCAACCATCCATGGTAGATTATAGCTGACCTAATAGCTGTCTGTGGTTGATAATCTACCGTTGGATTAAGCTGCAGATTCTCCAAAATTGGAGACCATACAAATCCATCATTTTGTGGGTCAAAATTGGAATTTTAGTTAGCTAATAGCAAAGAGTGTGTTAGAGAGGGTATTGCTAGGCTAGCACTCTTCCATTCCCATTTAGTTAATAAGTCCTCTTTAAATTGTTAGTCTTCTCAAGATGATGCTGATAACTAAAGGATGTGCAGGCAAGAATTCCTTTTTTTGGCAAGGTACAACACCCAAGGTGATCATCACAGACCCGGAACAGATCAAAGCAGTCTTTAACAACATGCAGGACTTCCCCAAACCCAATTTAACTTCCATTGCAAAGTTTTTTACCGTCGGTCTCGTACAATACGAAGGTGACAAATGGGCTAAACATCGAAGGATTATCAACCCTGTATTCCACTTAGAAAAACTCAAAGTAAGATTATTTTGCTTTAATTTATTCTTGCACTTCCTAATCATATTCCAATTTTTCATTTTAGTAAATGATGATATGATTTACTTCATGCTTAATTTACAGGATATGCTACCTGCATTTCTTCATAGCTGCCAAGATATGATTAACCAATGGAAGGGAATGTTGTCGTCAGATGGAACGTGCGAGATTGACGTTTGGCCTTTCATTCAGAATTTGACTTGTGATGTGATTTCTAGAACAGCATTTGGAAGCAGCTATGCAGAAGGAACAAAAATATTTCAACTTCTGAGAAAACAGGGGTATCTTTTGATGACAGCAATGAGCACACGCAAGCCATTATGGGGGTAAGAGTACACTGTCATTTTGGTATGCTTGAAACTAAATAAAACATGTTCTCATCTCATTTACCATAACAGAAGTAAATCTAGTGTGAAATTTGTAATGGAAACAACTAATTACCATTTATTGCTAAGAAAGTTCATCTCTAATTTAACAAAACCGCAAAGTTGTCTGCTATGTCTACATTTTGATGTGGATATATCAATGCCACATTTTTTATGGGAGTGCTTGATGTCTACAAGGCCATAATCTCTTTAGTTTGAAGCATCCCAAGCTAGCCAAATAACCTTAGGACCCAAGAATCAAGATCTCTTAGTGGTTAAGGCATAATGTATAAACCCTTGCGTATTTTCTAATGGATCTTGAATAATTGTTAATTACGCACAGATCTTGATTTCCTGTATTTCTCACCCCCAAGATATTTGATAGCTGGTTTCCAAGAAATCTTCAAGTTTCGAGATATGTGGAATTTCAAATGCCTCGTGAAATTTATGTTCGAACAGATCTAACACTGTTACACCAGTCAGTTCCTTCATAACTAACAGCACCACATATTCTTGTTTCTAGGCTTCTACCAACAACTAACGACAGGAAAGCGAATGAAATTGAAAGGGATATACGTGATTTACTTGAGGGTATGATTAGAAAACGAGGGGAAGAAATGAAAAATGGTGAAACCTCCAACAAAGATTTGTTAGGCGCGCTTTTGGAATCAAATCATACTGAGAAGGAAGGAAATAGAAAGAGTAGGAACGTTGGAATGACCAACCAAGAAGTAATTGAGGAATGCAAGCTATTCTACCTGGCAGGGCAAGAGACCACTTCATCTTTGTTGATTTGGACAATGGTATTATTGGGGAGGTATCCTGAATGGCAGGAACGTGCAAGGCAGGAAGTTTTGCAAGTTTTTGGTAGCCAAATTCTGAACACTGATGGGTTAAGTCGCCTTAAAATCGTATGTATCACATGGTTTCACTTTATAATTATTATTATATTTTAAATCAATCTTTTTGGTGCTTACTTCTGCTTAATGGTTTTTTTTTCACAGGTGACTATGATTTTGTATGAAGTTCTTAGGTTATACCCACCTATAGTTTTCTTTCATCGAGCTCTTCAAAAGGATGTGAAACTTGGAAACCTAGCACTACCTGCAGGAGTGTTGGTAACCTTACCAATTCTTCTGACTCACCATGATCATGATCTTTGGGGTGATGATGCAAAGGAGTTCAAACCTGAAAGGTTCTCTGAAGGAATTGCAACGGCAACAAGGGGCCAAGTCTCGTTTTTCCCATTTGGATGGGGTCCTCGAATATGTATTGGGCAAAATTTTGCCTTATTGGAAGCCAAAATAGTGCTGTCATTACTCTTGCAAAATTTCTCATTTGAGCTCTCTCCGGCCTATGCACATGCTCCTACCGCCGTGCTTTCTTTGCAGCCAAAACATGGGGCACCCATGATTTTGCGTACATTGTAATATCAATCATATCTAGGGCATGGATATAGAAGAAGCATCTTGTGTTTAAACATAGTGTTTGTTTAGTATAAGATAAATGCAGCCATGAAGTATCTCTAGTTTATGAATAATGAGTATTTTAATTTGTTTTCTGATGTAATTTTGAAATTTCATAACTTAAAAATTGGGAAAAATGCATTTCACCCCATGACGTATGGGTTGTGTGCAACTTAGTGTCTAATGTTTGAAAACATGCAAATAAGACCCTAATGATTTTAAAGTAGGCTTAAATATGATTTTATTCCTTGAAATATTGGATTTCATTGACTTAAGTCCCTAACATTAAGAATTTAGGACTTACGTCCCTATAAAATTTGAAATGGTGATTTAAGTCTCTTTAAAAAAAATTTGGGTGACTTAAGTCCCTAATCTAAGGACTTAAGTCAAAAATTTTCACATTTATCAAGGACTTATGTCACCCAAAAAATTTATTAAAGGGACTTAAATCACCACTTCAAATTTTATAGGGACGTAAGTCCTAAATTCTTAATGTTAGGGATAAGTCAATAAAATTCAATATTTCAGGGACTAAAATCATATTTAAGCCTTTAAAGTATGCATAACAAAGGAGTTCTTCTTTCAGCTCACCATTTTCTTGGTCGAAACTAGGACCCCATTTAATTTGCTTTGGTATGAGACTTATTATGATTCAAGTAAAATCCATTCATGTTTTCATCGGGCATTTATGATTTGTATTTGAGCTGTTTGTTTGCCTGGAATGATGGAGATATGATTTACGTTTTGTGCAGAACAAAAAATTATGTACTGGCATGGCGCAGTGTTTGATTATTGTGCTTCTCTGTATTTTCAATTGAATATGCTGCTTCTCAAATAGTTACAACTTTGCCGTGTTGAATAAGTCAAGTTCAACAAATCACTGGTGCTGCAAACTATATGGAACGGTGGTCAGGGAATGTATTACCTCCTTAGTGGATGATATCCTGAATAACTTTTTGAAGAAACCCATCTCAAAAAATGTGTTATAAAATGTACATTTTGTTGATGGATTAACAGGTTTTGCTTATCTAAGAGCATTTTCTCAACCAAACAATTTCCAACATCAAATGAAATAAGCCACGACACATAAAAAGATGAAAAGAAAAATATTAATTTAATCTTTTAAAGATTCATTTATCATCAATTCAATTATTATTATTATTTTTTTTACAAAATTGATTCCTCAATAGCATATAGATTCTTAAAGAGTTCTGATTTTTGTACTCACAATTTTTTTGTACTCATTGGTTACGTATAGAAATATGTGGTTACAAGGTAAAAATAAAAATTCAACAAAACTTCTACATGTGTAACCAGATATTTTAATGTATATAACGATGAGTACAAAGTGAGTACAAAAAATGAAAATCTTTTTTCATTCTTAAATCCAATCATGATTTCATGGATCATCCGATCACCATTATCCCACACTACAAGGTGGGGCTGCCTGAAAAACTTTACTAATGGTTTCTTCCGTAAGCATAAATGTAACGTTTTTTATGTATAGTGTCGGCAAAAGTAGTCTTGTTTTTCTCCACTTCAAGTTTATATTGTCACATCCTAAACTAATTTCCAACTAAGTAATTTCCCAGAGTATTACCTTTGAGCTGTTTTCCAACTTTCTTACGTGACTTTATTAGTCTCACTGATATTTCCCAGCATACATAATTCATAATTCTACCTTATCTCTAACTTGTGTTTCACCACTTCAGAATTCATCTCCAAACTACCTGCTTCTTTCATTCAACATTCAGAAAAATATGGCTGCAACTTTGGTGGGAGGTGCATTTCTCTCTGCTTCTGTTCAAACCTTGATAGAGAAACTAGCTTCAACAGAGTTTCGAGATTTCGCCACAAACAGGAAGCTGAATATCTCACTCTTGAGGCAGTTAGAAACAACACTGCTGATTCTTCAGGCTGTGCTTGATGATGCCGAGGAGAAGCAGATCACCAATTCTGCTATCAAACTATGGCTTGATGATCTCAAAGATGCTATCTTTGATGCCGAGGATTTGCTGAATCAAATCAGTTACGATTCCCAGCGATGCAAGATGGAGAACGCAGAAGCTGAAAAAGTCACTAATCAGGTGTGGAACATCCTTTCATCCCCTTTTAAAAATTCCTATAGCGAGATCAATTCCCAGATGAAGAATATGTGTGAAAGGCTGCAACTTTTTGCTCAACATAAAGATATCCTTGGTTTGCAAAGTGTATGCGGGAGAGTTTCTCATAGGAAACCCACAAGTTCAATGGTAAATGAAGCTGTTATTGTTGGTAGGAAAGATGAAAAACAGAAACTAATGGATATGTTGCTGTCAGACAGTGGCACCGGCACTAATAACATAGGCGTTGTTACAATTTATGGCATGGGCGGTGTCGGTAAAACCACCCTTGCTCAGCTTCTTTACAATGACAAACAAGTTGGAAAACACTTCGATCTCAAAGCATGGGCTTGTGTGTCTGAGGATTTTGATATTATAACAGTTACCAAGTCTCTTCTCGAATCTATCACTTCAAAACCTTTTGAAAGCAATAATCTTGAATTACTTCGAGTTGAATTAAGGCAAAACTTGAGGGATAAAAGATTTTTGTTTGTATTGGATGACTTATGGAATGACAACTACAATGATTGGGACGAGCTAGTAACTCCCTTCATTAATGGGAATGCTGGAAGCAGGGTGATCATAACAACACGCCAGCAAAAAGTTGCAGAGATCACACACACATTTCCAATTCATAAATTAGAACCTCTTTCACATGAAGATTGCTGGACTCTACTTTCAAAGCATGCATTTGGAAATGAAGACTATGATGGTGGTAAATACCCAAAGCTAGAAGAAATTGGCATGAAGATCGCAAAGAAGTGTGGTGGATTGCCAATAGCTGCTAAAACACTTGGAGGACTTTTACGATCTAAGGTAGATGCAAAGGAGTGGACCACAATTTTGAACAGCAACGTTTGGGATTTACCTAATGATGATATTGTACCTGCTCTGCTCTTGAGTTATCAATATCTTCCCTCTCATTTGAAAAGATGTTTCGCCTACTGCTCAATTTTTCCAAAGGATTTTTGGCTTGATCGAAAGCAGTTGGTGCTGTTGTGGATGGCAGAAGGCTTCCTCGAAGGTTCTCAAGGTGAGGAAGCAATGGAGGAGGTAGGTGATGGCTACTTTAATGAATTGTTATCCAGATCACTAATTCAGCAATCGAATGATGAGGTTAGCAGAGAAAAGTTTGTCATGCACGACCTTGTCAATGATTTAGCCACAATCGTATCTGGAAAAAGTTGTCGTAGGCTTGAATGTGGCAAAATCTCTGAAAATGTTCGCCATTTGTTGTATATCCCAGAAATGTATGACATTTCCAACAAGTTTGAGATTTGCTACAAACTCAAACGCTTACGAACCTTCGTACCCCTTCCCCATCATTACTGGAGGTGTTATTACTTGTCTAAGAAGGTGGTTGATGATCTGCTACCCACGCTCAAAAGGTTGCGAGTTTTATCATTATCAGGGTATTATAACATCACTTTGCTGCCTGATTCAATTGGCAGTTTAGTACAATTGCGATATCTAGATCTCTCCTACATTGGAATCAAATGCTTGCCAGATACAACATGTAACCTTTACAATTTGCAAACCTTGATTTTATTTAGGTGTCTGCATCTCTCTGAATTGCCAAAGCGTATTGGGAAGTTGGTTAATTTACGTCACTTTGATATTAGTGAGACAAATATCAAAGAAATGCCAATGCAAATTGCAGAACTGAGAAATCTTGTAACTTTAACTGTTTTTATAGTGGGCAAGCAACAAGTTGGGTTAAGCATTGGTGTTCTTCGAAAGTTTCCTTACCTAAAGGGAAAACTTTCCATTTTGAACCTACATAATGTGATTTCTGCTATGGAGGCTCATGATGCCGACTTGAAGTGCAAAGAAAAAATTGAGCAGTTAGAACTAGAATGGGGCGAACAGACTGAAGACTCACGAAGTGTTGAAGCGGTGCTTGATATGTTGCAACCATCAGCAAACCTGAAGAAACTAATGATGAACAAATTTGGTGGAATAAGGTTTCCGAGTTGGTTGGGAGACTCTTCATTTTCTAAGTTGGTGTCCCTTGGCATCAGCAACTGTGAATATTGCATAACACTACCACAACTTGGGCAGCTACCTTCTCTTAAGGAGCTGAGACTGTCAGTGGCATGACATTATTGGAGACAATTGGCCCAGAGTTGTACGGCACGGCAGTGGAAGGTTCGGTTTCTTCTTCGTTCCAACCTTTTCCATCCCTGGAGTCTCTGGTATTTTCAGACATGTCAAATTGGAAGGAATGGCACCTCTCTGAAAGTGGGCGATTTCCCTTTCCTCGTCTTAAATGCTTGGAGTTGCGTAACTGTCCTGAACTGAGGGGGCATTTGCCTAGCCATCTTTCTTCCATGGAAGAAATTGTTATCAGTGGCTGTCGTCTTCTGCTGGCAACACCACACACTCTACATTGGCTTTCATCGATTAAAAAAATACGTATCAATGATCACTATGCAGAGTGGTTGTTGCTTGGGATTGATTCTCCGTGTGTACTTGAGGATGTTTCAATAAAGGATTGTCGTACGCTGGTGTCTCTACCCAAAATGATTGTGAACAGCACTTGTCTTCAAAAGCTGGACCTCTGTAGGATTCATTCTCTCACTGCATTTCCAGCAGATGGTCTACCTACTTCGTTGCAGTCACTTTACATCAATGGGTGTAAGAATTTAGCATTCCTGCCTCCTGAAACATGGAGCAAATACACATCGCTTACAAAATTGTATTTAGTGCGTAGCTGCGATACCCTTACGTCCTTCCCCTTGGATGGATTTCCTGCGCTCCAAAGGTTTGAAATTACGTTTTGTAGAAAGATAGAATCCATTTTCATTTCAGAAACTTGTTCCGTTCGCCCATCATGCCTCCAATCAGTTGCTATTCATGACTGTTCTCGACTTAGATCACTGCCTCGACGAATTGATAACCTCACTGCACTTGAACGCTTGTCTCTCGACAACCTTCCAGAAGTGGAGTTGTCATTATTTTGTGATGGAGGTTGCCTGCCTCCTAAACTAAAATCAATACGTATCGAGTCAGTGAGGCTACCATCCAATTCCAAGGGTGTAACTCTAACTGATTGGGGTTTCCAACGCCTGACTGCTCTTTCAGATTTAAGTATAGGAGGTGATGTTGTTAACACCTTCCTCAAGGAGCCATTGCTGCCTACTTCTTTACTGAAACTACGAATCTCTGATCTATCTGACACGAAATCCATACAAGGAAATGGGCTTCTACACCTCTCCTCTCAACAAAAACTTAAAATTTCCAAGTGTCCAAGGCTTGAGTCCTTCGTGGGGCTTCAACACCTCTCCTCTCTAGAAGAACTTGAATTTCGGAACTGTCCAAGGCTTGAGTCCTTACCAGAAGACAGATTGCCTTCCTCTCTCAAGTTACTCAGCATTCAGAATTGCTCATTGTTAGAAGCAAGGTATGAAAGTCAGAGAGGGGAAGGTTGCTCCAACATTGCTCACATCCCTGTACTAAAAATAAAGGGCAAAGTGACAATATGAGCCACATCAGAATTCACAAGGGAAAGGAAAGAAGCATTTCAGGTACCATTATTTCCTTATGATGATCGTGTGTTTGTATTCATGTACGTCATTTTTGGCTGAATAGTCTTTCATTGATTAACTTGTGCTCCGAATACAGAAATACAAAAAGGTCCATTCAGCTAATTAATGGACCAATGCTGAACTAATAAACCAACGAACTAATAAAAAGGCATATACTACAATAGTGCATGCTCTAGGACAAGACATCCAATGTGATTTCTAAATTCACAGCGATCCATGTGCTTTATAAAATTCATATGGAGTAGTAATTTACAAACTCTGTCAAACTGGAGTCACAGTCGTTAATTGAGTTTTTTTTTTTTAAAAAAAAATGGTATCTTTCAAATTAACTGTCAAATCAAGCTCCACTATTTAAAACTAAACTCTATTATCTTTCTTATTTAAAACCAACTCTACTACTATTCTTATTAATTAAAGATAAAAAAACAAATAAAAAAGACCAACTTCTTCTATGAAGCTGTAAAAAAACCGAAGGGAGTATTATTAAAAGTTTCTTTTCGTTTTTTTTTTTCTCTGAAATTATTTAGTTAATGCTGGTTTGTGGAAGTTGTACTTTGCCACTAGCCAACCATTGTTCACATTCATTTTTCTGTCGTTAACAGGTTTAAGGCCTAATTAAGTAGTGCAGACACAGATATGATTCTGCTTGTGATTTGGGTTCAAGGAACAGCAGCAGCTGATTGTCTGAATTGTAGAAGCTGCCCATGAAGAGAATATTGTTTCAGAAAAGTATCCTTCATTGTTAATCAGTTACCGGCTAGTAAAATACTAATCTGTATTCCTTTCCATAGATTAAAGCTTTATCTGCAACAGCAAGGAAACTTTCTTGTTGCGTGTATCATTCTTTTTAAGCTTCATGTGCTACATTTGTCTCGTGAGATGGATTTGAAGTATCTATCAATTGCTATTCAATGACAATGACACAACCCCTTTGCGTAGTTTTTTTTTTTTTTTATCTAGACAAGTATGTTTGATTGAGCCGGTCTCTAAAAAGTTACCTTTTCTCAGTTTATCCCTACTTTCTGAACTACACGTTTAAATATAGTTCCAATTTTTCATGGAGTGAAGGTAAGAATTATGTCAAAAGGTTATTATAAACTTATAATTCAAGACTCGAGCTAGTTCTATTTTGTCAACTCAGGCCGGTGAGCTGGATTACAAGTTGTCTCTATCAATGTCTGAATAGTTGGACAAATTTTATCAGAAAAAACAGCACAGCAACAACAATGGTTTATCCTATTAGGTAGGGTTGGTTAAATGAATCAAACAATGCTGTTGTGTAAGATGAAAAACCAATTTTACAAATTTCATTAGAAAAAATATGGAACAAATAATGAATGAAAATCTATAACGCTTAAGTGAACTCCAAATAAATTATTCAAGATTGGAACTTTCTAGCTTGATAACGCAGACCTCCCATCAAGAGTTTATTCAGATTTTTTTTATTTCAATTATTTGTGGGAATTCAAATATAATCGGATATCTCTTCCTCAGAAGAAAATGAGCTTGAGTTTTCTCACTATAAAGACTTGAGTTGTGAGATTCTTCAAGGCTAAGGTCCTAATCATCTTGGAAAATGATTTTTGAAATGTACATTTTGGCGAAGCAGGTTGTTTTGTTTTGGAAACAGCGTTTTCTGAAGCAGACAATTTTGAAACAAATGAAATTAATCTCGAGATGCAGTAAAAGATTAATTCACTACGAGAAGAAACATAAATAAACAGAGTTTGGAGGAGGAAGGGGAAAAAGCAAATCCACTGAAATTTACAAATACAAAATGTCAAAATTAACTACCAACCCCACATAAGACTAAGATTTAAGGCTTCTGACCAAGAAGTGATGGCCTATAAAACACATGGCTTTGAGCAATCTCAATACGTTCACGAGGATCATTCATGGTTTCATCTCTTAATGCTTGAAGAATGGCCTGTGCTGGATATTCCCTGATTATCAAAGTCAGAAAACCATACAATTCAATTCCTTTACTAATTTTTTTTCATCCAAAGACAAGAAAAGGAAAAAAAAAAACATATTGGGGTAACAAAATGTGTTACCTTTTTATCAGTATTGCATACAAGATCTTCAATATGGGGCAAAGCTCCACAGGGGCTACATGCTTGTTTTCTTCAGGATTTAGGACATTTAGGCTTGACTGACTAAGTAGCTCATAAAA
This sequence comes from Cyamopsis tetragonoloba, assembly GCA_037177725.1. NCBI lineage: Eukaryota > Viridiplantae > Streptophyta > Magnoliopsida > Fabales > Fabaceae > Cyamopsis > Cyamopsis tetragonoloba. The sequence continues at coordinate 65,586,678 of CM074121.1, forward strand.
TGCCCTAACTGCTGACACTCCCTACAAAATGCAAACCAAAATAATCATTGACAAGCAGCAACGTAAAAAACCTGAAACAAATTTACCATCTTTAACTGTTTCTAGTAAGTGTTCGGTTTCACGTTAGGATGAAATAAACATGAATTTATTTCAACATAACTTTCATATTTTGAATCTATGTTTGTCTATCCTAATGTGAAACCAAACACACTAATCACTTAATCAGACAGAAAGGGTTGCCATTATCCCTGATCCAAATCTATGTTGAAAAATTTGAATGACCGAAATCTGTACCTGAATCATCCCCTTGCCCTTGATACTGTCACCCATTTCAAGGCTCAATTCTCCTTTGGCCAACATCTGTCCGTACCACGCATTGCGACCTTTTAACAAGGTTACATAAGTATCAGCCAACAATGGCCCTGCAAGTTTCTCTGGTTCTTCTGCTAATAGATGGGTGATAAAAATCATCTCTGATGTACAGTGAGCAAAGTATACTGATTTGCTGGTGGCACTTTCATTTGTTAATGCAGCTACCATTCCTGTTAAATTGATATTCAATAATACAATTTATTAAGATCTGAAAATATTCCACGGCAAAAGCCAAAACATTAAACCACCACTCATGAAAAGGATCAAGAGAGAACATGCACACTTTCCAATGTGAAAGCAAAGCCGTTTTGTCTCATGAAAGATAATATTTGAAAATTGAAATCTTATTCACAACATTTAGATTGGTATCATCAATCATTTGAGTTGGGTTACAAAAACAGAATCACGCTTCGTAATTGTCCCTAAAAAAAGATTTGGATGGAGATCATCCATACATGTATTTGATAGAAAATTTGACTATCAAGTCAGTTTGGGATAAGAAATATAGAGCCCCTTTTCCAAATAGTATTGAAGGTTCTGTAACAAACCAAGAAATATATATTATGCTGGAATTCATGTTCAAAATTCACTAATGGTATGACCAAGAGAGAGAGAGAAGGATATTTCCTTATAAATGCAGCCTAATAAATCACCCATAATCTCAAACAGTTTCCAAATGATATTTGGCCAAAAATATACAATAAACTACACTCTTGAGTGAGGGGGAAGAATTATAAGAAGCTGTTAGAATATATGGGGATATTAAAATATCTTATCATGACATTAGTTAACTGTTAAATATGAAGATATTAAAACAGAAGCACTGGTAGCTTCTAGTGGAGATCCTATAAAACAGTTGACAGTTCATTCCTGATCTCATTCAATTCCCCAACGCTATTTGGCTAAACAAATACAATAAACTAGACTACTCTTCAATGAATTTAAAAAAAAAAAAATTTGTAAGAGTGCCAACTGCCAAGGAGTCTAGAAAGAGAAAGTCTTCTGAAATCTAAAAAGTAAATGTTCTCACAAACAGTAAGCAATAAAAAGTTGATGCCCGATACCTAAGATCACCCAAATGATATTTTTACAAAAGAAGACTCTCCAGTGCAGGTGAAAATAAAGGAGGTAAGAAGTTGTTTCGGTTCAATGTAACAATGTAAAAAAAAAAAAAGAAGAAGAAAATTTACCTGCTCCAATAGCATATACATTCTTCAAACCGCCCATGATTTCATGGGTAACAAGATCACCATTATCCCACACTACAAAGTGGGGCTGCCTCAAAAACTTTGCCAATGGTTTCCTCCACTTTTCTCCGCCACATATTCGAGCATTTGCGTATTCCTTGTTGTAAATTTCTGAGGCAATGTTCGGTCCTCCAAGATAAAGGATGTTCTCCAAAGGAACTCCACCTGCAAAGAATTGTATCAGACAAAAATGGGATGAGAGTGTAATAAAAACATGGATAACATATTACTAGGAAAATAAGAACACGAAAAGGGATCAAATTTTTTATCTTCATAAATGAAAAATTAAGAGAAAGCACATTAATATTGACTAGCTTCAACTGAAAAAAAAAGAAAAAACTAGTTCCATTGCATTAGCATTTCATTTTTTTCTGCTGCTGTTTCAATAACATAATCTATTGGAAAAATAAAGAGTTGCGATAAAGGAAACGTGCTATGCATACATATCATTTCTATATGTGTAGAAGTCTAAAAAGCGTTTCTCTTTTTTCTTTTTTTATAATTTTATTGAACAAAATCTCAATATTTGGAAATCAACAAACATATTTCTAAGGCTACAAGGAATTAAAAAAATCAATACATCCAGTATCTGCACTGCAAATAAAAGCAGTGGGCGTTATTATCTAGTATCACTATTCATTAGCATCAACATATACCAATACATAAAGCAGGTAACAAAAACAATGTAAATGCAACTTACTTGCTCTGTTGATCATTAGAGTGGGAGTTATTATCCGCGGCTCAGGACCCAATTCAGCCTCTACACCTTTAGCCAAGGAAACAATGACAGGAACTGTGATTCTCTCTTTCCAGTACTTACTGATTTCTTCGAACACCTCGCGGGTCTCCGTTGACGGCAAGCCATTAATCACAATATCAGCATCCCACACAGCCTCCTGCAGGTTTGTCACAACCTTCAGAGGGCATAGAGGGGTATCAATCATGTTCAAGCAAAATCCATCCTTCAAAATCTCATCTGCATAAAGTGTCCTATCACCTAATCTAGCCTCAACATATTTCAGATATGCACACCTCCTAATAAGTCTCCTCAGTACATCCTCTCTCGAATTGATCACCTCGAATAAATGCTCGGCTGTGGCTCGATCCACTGATCTTCCAGGTCTTCTCCATATCCTTATATGAACCTTTTCTCTTAAACTGCCATATGCGTCTTGCAACATAGCAATAAACACACTACCCCAAGCACCAGCTCCAACACCAACTATTCTCAATGGATCACCCTCTACCTTTCCGATAAGCCGGCGAAGCTCATCGACCTTCTCTTCTAAACTACCATTTACGTTCTGAAGAGAACCATTTGAATGAATAGTCTCAGTGCTTCCAATTCCGACCATTTTTGTTCAAAATGACACTGATAAAGCACCTCAATGCTTAACCCTACGAATTCTGAGATATCAACAAAATACCTTAAATACCCACAAGTCCTAATGAAAAATCTAATCAAAGACTGCAACTTCCAACCAAAACTCACTTGTTCAAACTTCTAGAAACCAACAAATGCTAACTAAAACAAACAACACCATAAATGGCTTCCCCCAAATAAAACAGAACAATCATAGGGTTCCAGAATATTCAAGAATTTCCAATTGCGTTGAATTATAAATTGATTATAATTTACAACCCTATCTGAGCAGAAACCTAGTTTCTTCGAAGAATGTATGTCTAGGAAATGTGAAAAAAAATGAATCCTAAATCTACAAGTTTGGTTATCTACAACAAATAGACAAGTCGACAAAACAAACCAAATTATGTGGGCGGGTACTCCAACAAGAAAAGTTGAACTTTTCAACTACAATTTTTTTTTTATCACTTTTCTCTTTTTTCTTTTGTTCCTTCTGCTATTTGATCAATGCATTTCTGATGCCACATAACGCCAAAACAAAAAGCGGAAGAAAAAGTTCACAAAAAAAAAAAAAAAAACAGCGGAAGAAAAACGAAAGTTGATTGAAAATTTGCAACTGGGTCGTGTGAAATGCCGCAGAATTTGGAAACGGGATTGAGAGTGAGAGGAGAAAAGCTTATAGGATATTTGCAGTCATTTTCCTGCGGAAGATGAAGATTGAAGCTCGTGCGTAACTTCTAGAGGAAAGGACGCGTTTTTTTTTTTTTTTCAATAGAAAAGGGCACATTTGTCATTGTCAATGGCCATACCAACTTCATGACACATCTTTACGAGCTTCTTTGTCACTGTAACTCGTAACTCTGTAATACCACAAGTTGACAAGAACATAAATAAAATATAAGAAGAGAGAAGTGAAAGAAAAAGTAATTTTCTTCTAATTATATATATAAAAAAAAAAGTAATTTTCCTTTAGAAAAATATCTCTATCTTTTATGAATTACAATTTTATCTAATCTCTTTATTTTTCTCTTTGATAATATTCAGGTCCCTTTCAACGTATTTAAAATTTTTGGTGAAAATCTTATTTGACAATTTTCGTGGGAGAAACATAACTGTATTTGTTTATTTATTTATTTTATTTCTATTCTTTGTTAATATTTTCTAGTAAATTTGGATCTTTGTAATTTCTTGCTTATTATTTTACTTAACTAACATATTTGGTAAGATAGAAAATATAACATTACATAATGTATTTTTAGATTGTGCCCATGAGATAATGCTTTATTGATTATTATTATTATTAGGGGTGACAGAACTAAGGTATGAGCCTTTTATGGAAAACACTGAAGCAATCTATAGGACTTGGATGACTTTTTCCGCTATTTTATCACTTGATATTGGTTTCGGATTGTTTCTGCAAAATGGTTAATGCAGATAATTTGAGCCATGCCAAGCATATTATTTTTAAAACAATAATGCCAAGCATTTGTTATTAATCCAACTAATAATGGTAAAACAATCAGCAAGATTCTATCAGTTTACCTGATTGGCTGATTCTAATGAGGTTGGGTTAACTATAGAAATCACAAATCCAAAGCTGCAGTCCATGACAAAGCTAAAGGAGCTTAATTTAATGCAATGACTAGTTGCTAAATTAGATAATACAAGGGACTGCTTACAAAATTGATATATATATACATTAGTGCTAGCACCGATAATATTTGTATTTTTGTCTTTGAAACCCTATACAATGATTCATGTTTTTGTTAACTAGATCTTAGCCAGACATAGTGGCTACACACGCAAAGTGTGTAAGACAATATTCACATATGCCATAAGGAAATTTACTTTTTCAAATGACGAACTTGCAAATTGTCTTCGTATTAGTCTTCAAACTAAAGAAATCCAAGAGTAGTTTTACTATTGCAATTTGTTGTTCATGTTGAATCTTAAATTGCACATTTCGAGGATCAATATGTCTGAGAAATTGTAAATTTGGGAAATAATATAGAGGTTTTTTTAATTTTGGAACTAATACAAAGGTGGTGTGCAAGTTTACTCGGATTGGGTATTCACTGTTCTTTTTCAGATTAGTAAAATGTGGATGCCATCAAGAGAAAGTTATGGATTTTCGGAATATTCTCTGGCCAGGAGCAAGTATTGCCAAAGGGTCATAAACAGATTTTCTATGCATGAAAATCTCCCATTGAGGTCCAAAGTGAGCATGCCATTCTTCCTGTGTAGTGTAGTGAGGCAAATATTGCTTTACTCCAAGATTGGCACTTTCACAATATTCTAAGATTCTTCTGTTCTGACTTAAAATGTTTTCAAGTCCATCAGGACCATTGGAAGAAGGGATTGCAGAGGCAAGAAATGCCACTAAGTAGAAAACATCTTCCTCTGGCATTACAACTGAACTTCTGTTGTCCCACCTGCATAGAGCATTGTATGTTTCAATTATTGTCTTCAAATATTGAATGTAACATGAATTTGGTGACTAAAATTAGAAGTAAGATGAAATTGGTTCTCAAATTTCAAGAATGTTCATATGATCTTTGAAATTGATACCACTTCTCAGTCTGGTCCATGACATTACAAAAAAACCAGTTTAGTCTATTAGCTTATTTAAGTATCAGTAAGTTTAGTTAGAAAAATCCGGGACCAAAATTACTAATTGACTAATATAGCTAACTAAAGTTAAACACTAGAGCCACACTAGTTAAAAGAATGTGCAAGTTTGTCTATGCCTTAAAAATTAGTCTTTTACTATGATAATAAAGTGATGATATCTAAAAAATCAAACAAAAAGCTATAGTTAAGGACTATAATTACTTTTTTTTACGAGTACCTAGGGTATTTTTCTGCGGAGCATCGAAAACTAATCCTTTTGATTTGCCTTTCTCAACGAATTTTAATGTCAATTTTAGGGAGTCAATTAACAAACCATCAAGAAAATCAGAAAGTATATATCTAGTTTTTCAGCTATATCAGCAATCAAATTAACCGGCAATGTCAGTTTGAGGAAACTGATGTTATAATCTAAAAAACTAGTGGTAGAGAAAACATTCAAGTACTGTGTACCATTACTTTGATTTATTTACTGGGTAGATAAGGACAGGTCCATTGCTTGTTTCTGTTAGGATATTGCCGAAGACAACTTGTGCAAACTTGTGAATTTTTCTTTTTGGTACAAAAAGGTTGAGCCATGGGTGTGGAACATCCCACAAGCCTTTTGAACGCAACTTCATCTCTGAGATATGCACTCTGTCTAAAAAGTCCACATATGTTACTTCTGTTACAAAAAGTGTTGATGGGATATAGCTCAACTGGGACAAATGTTTCTCAATTTCCTGCATTCAAAAAATGAAACATAGTGAGAGACAGCTATATCATTCTGGTTAAATTAATACTTTGGTGTATATACTTTCTTCTTTCTTTTTTGTTTTAGTACCAAAAAGTGAAAAAAGCCATTTTATTCCAATCAACCTTTATGATATATTTCCTACCGTTTGATTTTGGTCCCCATAACAAAATGAAGATTAAGACACATGTATCTGTAGTGGACATTGTTTAGGAACTACAACAAAAAACAGTTTTTAGAATAGAGATCAAAACAAAAGTTAATGTTAATTATAGGGACCAAAATCAAACATTAGGAACCAAAACAAAAAGATTAGTATGTCTAGGGACCAAAATGAAGCGTTTTTTAGGGAATAAAGCGAAAAATGATGTGAAATATAGGGACTGGAATATTAATTTAACCAATTAGTTTCATTGGTTATGTACAATAACCGTTTAATGATTTATTTGTGTATACATTTGAAAAAAATCAATCTTTTAGGTTGAGCTGTTACTTCCTCACCTGATTTACTACAAGGGTATCTCCAATATTGAAGTATTTGGCCAATTCTAGGCAGAAGAGTGTTTTTCCATCTGAGTTGAACTTACTAGCCTGAATTGGATCTTGTGGATTGAAGGATGATCTCCAGTTATTTAGCAGACCTGTTCTGTTTATTATCACAAACCCTTCAACATAATCAAAAGCATTTTCAGCAGTTATTAATTGCTCTTGGTCTCTTGTGAATGCTGTAAAATCTGCATATAGCACTCTTATCCATTTCACCTGTTCAAAACAGAAATACTCTTTGAGATGAAAAACATGTACTTCCTAAAACACTAATTAGTAATTAAAACCTAATTTCTGTTATTGTTAGTACTGATGCATCATAATTACCTTGGGAGGTGCTGGTTCAAGGAGGATTCTAGCTCTTGTTATAATGCCAAACTGGCCTAGTCCCCCTAGAACACTGTGAAAGAGTTCACCATTCTGCTCCTCAGAACAGTTTACCACCTCCCCAGTTCCTGCAGTCATTCATTCAAAATAAATAATTTCTTTTGTTCAAAGTTTGTTGAAAACCAATTGTAAGACTTGACTTCCTTACAAGATCAAGTTCAAGTCACTTAATGTTTAACAAGGGAGTTTTGGAAGTTTTTATGTCTGTTCAAGTGAATTATTAAATTTAAAAGAGACACAATAGTAACACTTGGGGCATGGGGTAAATACTCTAACCACCCTTAAACTTATATGATATTTACACGCGATACCTCTGTGAGGGTAGTTAGTGTTATGAATTTAACCTACACTAACTATCACTTCAAGTCTATCATGTGTAACTTTGACAAAATTTAAAGTTAATCAGTATAATTATCTTTTTTTTGTTTATGGTTAGTATAATATTTTGCATTGTTTATTTTTTTTTTTTGAAAGCAATCATTTTTTAAGTCGAAATTCTCTATAAAAATAATTCTATTTTTTTTGAAAAAATAAACTAGTTAGAATTCAATTCGCACTTCCCTGGTCCAACCCTTGACCTTGTTATCATTTGCCATATGTTTTTTCACAGCATGGTTTTCTCACCAAGTTACCAACCTGTAACAACCTCCAGCATCTGAACATTACTGATCTGGGGACCATGCCGGAACGCCTGGCCACTGACTCCGGCGTTGGATAACGTGCCACCAACCGTGAGATGCAAGTAGTCTGTCCATGATCTTGGTGCTAAACCATACCTCAGTGTCTCATGCAGGATGTTTATCCACAATTCTCCTCCTGAGACATCCACATAAGGAGATTCACCTTCATGTACCTTAATTTCTGGGACACTCAGAGATTTCATGTTGATCACAATTCCTCCATGAGCTTGTGCTTGACCTTGAAATGAGTGACCATGACCTCTAGCTGCAACACTTAGCTTAGAACTTGGTCCCAAATTCCACACATGCTTTATGGTGGCTGCAATGTCAGAAACTGATTTTGGATTCAGTACTGCTATTGGATGAGACTGGTATCTCTTGCCAAAGTCTCTAGCTGCATTTTTGAGTTCAACTTCATCAAAACTAAAGTGTCCTTCCAAGGGAAGTGATTTTAGTGATGAGGGTATGCTTGAAATAGAGAAATTAAGCTGAATGGTTATGCAACTTAAGAACAAAATCATGAAGCCTTTGATGAACAAAGTGTTGTGTTCTCTAAAGAGGGTAAGTGAAGGATATGTCATTTTTATTTTTATTTTTTTGGGTTAGAAGATATGTTGGTAGTTGAAGGAGTGGAAGAGGATTTATAGAAGGTTTTTTGGGTGGCTGAGTCAACCTTTTTTCAGTTATGAGAATCTGTATGAAGACTCCTTAATTTGGAGGATTCGTTTTTTGGTTCTCCTTTTTTGGGATAGTTAGTTTAAAAACAGAAGCCAAAGGCATCATCATAGTTATGCCAAGTTGAAGGGAAAAGTGACAACAAAGAGAGATCTCACAAATCTTCTCACTTTTCCAAACAGTTACAACCACAATCCCATCTTTCCATCAAGGGCAGACAGACATGTTTCAATGTTTTGATCATTAACCAATTTAAGTATCACTCTATTTTCCCAATTTAGAAAAAAAAAATCCTTGATTTTTTCCACTGAATATATTTTCTCTCTGCCTCTAAGGACAGGTTTGCCCATACTCCTGTCTATCTCATATATGTTGAGGTTGTGGTGTTGAATCTGTTGGAATTAAAATTGGCTGAGAAGGGCTTGTAGTTATAGTCTTGTTCTTGTATTGATGGATTCAAGGGGAAGAGATGACATTTTGGTGGGTCACGTTTAGTCCTTGTGACACGTGAAGTCTTCATTCTTTTGTGATACATGACCATTCATTTAAGGTTGTGAATAAGATGATTTCTTTGAGTTTGAAAAGAGCTATGAATTTGGATTCTTTATTTTGAGTAGAAATTGTACTTGCAATTTCTCATTCTTAATTATTAAATTTAATAGTTCGATAGTTAATTTATAATCAACTAAGATGATTTACTATTGTCAATATTGTTCAGTCGAATATAAATTTATTGTTAATTATTAATCAAATGGTTGAGGATAAGAGACTGTAGGTGCAGTTTTCACTCAAAATGAAGAGAAGCTCCATATAACATCAAAGGACCACGAGACATCAGCTATCTGATTTGATAAAGCAAATTAAAAAAGATATAAATATTATTTTGTAATGCAAAATGAATGTCTAACGAAACAGGTCATTAGTGATTCAAAACTCAAAGCGATTATAGTATATTATATAATGACGCTAATTATTTTTTTTATTTTTTATTTTTTATTTTTTGAGATAATGACCCTTGATTTGATTGGGCATGTAGGGACTAGGGACCTCTTCTTGGGCCCTCTTTTGTAGGCCAAGCTATTGGAAGAAGAACAAATGGAAACAATGAAAGACTGTTACTTCCAAATGTGATGCAATGCTGCACAACCACCACTTCACTATATGCTGCTTCTGCTGATGTTATTTAGAATCTTCAGTACAAAGCTATTGGACAAGCTTTTAGTGGTTCTATTGTTTATACTAGTTTGTTTCTTTGTTAAATTTGGGTGGAACTAAAACTACTCTAGTATTTGTGTGATTTTGTCATCCTTTTTTGTTGCAACTTGTATTTTGGGTCCAATGTGTGATTCTAAATAGCGATGTATCACGATATTATAATTTTGATCTTTTTTAGTACTGCATTAATTGATAATAATCACATTTAACTGTGATTATAACATAACCATAACTGCAATTTAAAATCTTAATACAAGAGGAGATTTTATAGTTTATGGAGTGATAGATGACCATCTATCTGAACCTCTTTCCCTGTATGATGGGCATATGAATTTGTCACTTGTTTAGAATTTAGATTGGAAAACATGCATTCGTAATCATCTTCTGTTGTTGAAGCTTGAAATTATATTGGATATCAATGGGTTCTTTGTGGTCCTGGAATTGGAAAACCTCTCTCTCTCTCTCTCTCTCTATCTATAGGAAACATTCAATAATGTGCAATATAGCTTGTGAGTAGCATAGCATCATCATCTATGTCTTCAAAGAAAACATAAACTAATTGATAATTGATTGTGTGTGTCTCTATCTGTTTTCTCCATCTCAATAAGTTGGATTACTATTTCTGTCAAATCAGTTTTTCCCAAAATATTTTTTTGTCAAATCAATTCGAGTGAAGTTGCAATTAGGATATTCTGTTTCCCTGTTATTGATTCCGTCTATTTACATTTTATTGGTGATAAGTTTATTTTTCTCAATTGTTTTAAATATCCATGGTTGGAAATAGTAATTAATTTTTTTTCGAAATTAAACTCACATAAAATAATTATCAGGTAACCACAAAATATCGTTCTATTTCTACCATGAAAAAATCAAATCTCTACACATATAATTAAGGGATGATGTAAACTATCATTATCTCATTCTTAGTGATTTTTTTATTTTTCTTTACTCATTCATTTTCTTATCTTTTCCTCTCCCCATGTCCTAGAATTTTGCTTTTTTACTTTTTAGTAAGTTCTTAGGGCTTAGACTAAACTACGTTTAATATTAATAAAGCTAAACACAATTTTTTTAAGGGCACAAGCACATATATTAAAATTACTATTCATTTCATAAAAATAAAAATTATTTCTAAAATCAACACATATATTTAAATTAATAATTAAAATGATTTTTGATAGTTCATACCTATCATTAATAATGATTTTCTTTTTTTTTTTAGCATTCGCACATTCTTTTATATATCAAGATAGAAGGATAATTATTGAAGTGTAAGTCAATTTATCTTATATAATATTGGCAAAATTATAATTTTGTTTCTTTAACTTTTACTCAATATTCACTTTGGTCCCATAACTTTTTTAAGGTTCATTTAGGTCCCTTAACTTCTTTTTTTGGGTCCAAAATGGTCCATATCTTCAATTTCGCTACCAATTTAATGGATTTTTAACTAATGCTATTATATTCTGTTATCTATTTATTTTGAACCATTCATTTACAATAATTTAGACCATTTATTTAGAACAATTTGGGCCATAAAAAATCCATTAAATTGCTAACGGGAGTAACGACAAAACCATTTTGAACCAAAAACAAAAGTTAAAGGACTAAAATGAATCTTAAAAAAGTTATGGGACCAAAATGAACCTTGAATAAAAATTAAGGGACCAAAATTATATTTTTGCCTATAATATATAATGTGTTTGTACCACTACATCAACACTCTTACTATTGATTAAGAAGGATTTTTTTTCTATTCTTAAGAAGGAATTTTTGGTGTAGAGGGAATTTGAGTATTACTTGTAAATTAACAGTAATTCATTTCTAGTATTATGTTAAATACTTAAGTATTAAACGTAACAGAGCGCTTATGGATTACATAGCATCCTTAATAAGTAAGAAGTGTTAGGTGACTTAGGTCATTATTAAAACAAACAAAAATTAAAAGAGTGATTAAATAATAAATAAATAATAATAATTTATTAGTAATATTTAGTCATTACATTTAAGTTATTTAATTTTTTTATGTTATGCACCTCCTCATTCACTATTAATTAATTAATGTATTCTACAGTAAATCCACACTATATATATATATATATATATATATATATATATATATATATATATATTTAAAGTAAATACATGGTCTTAAAAGAATTTAATTTGGATGTAATGTGGCATGTTGATATTTGACGGCTTCATTATTGGAAAAGATATATAGTGACTAGTGGGGGAACCCATTTTTGTTTTGCTGAAAGTAAACAAAAAATAAGGATTCATTGTAATGAAAATGCCATAATCATGCCATGTAAGTCCAACACCATCGTAATATCACCATTCTTTTTATATGTGCTCGCAAAAATGCCCCTAAATTTTGATATTAATTTACTTGATTATGTATAAAATCTTTAAAATTTATAAAATTAAAGATTCTAAGTTTAAATATGAGAGATTGAGTATAAATATTAGAGATTTAATTTAAAATGTTTACGTGAATCTTTACCTAAAAAAAATTCAAATGTTAAATCATGATTTCATTCCATTATAATAATAAATTAAGAATGTTGGAACATCGCCTAAATAATTATAATGCACATTACTTACTAACGGATATATATGGCTCAAGTGGTACTATTTTAATTTTTCTTAGTTCAAATTTTGTAAATGAAAATAAAAATTCAACCTACTTAAAAAGGTTGTAGTATAGTACACACACTATTACTATTGGCTATACTCTCCAGTCTCCAGTAGTATAGTAGTATGAACAAATTTAATTTAGTCCTTTCTAGAAGAAGACCGACTGTTAATAAATAAATCAAGAAATAAATTATTGGGTAATAGAGCGAGTAATTATAATGTGGGAATATACATAAACACATATATATATATATTGATGGCCACATTATGGGGCCTCTATATATTAATATTGAGCATTGATGCCTATATTGTGGAGAGCATAAACCCCTTATAATTAAGTAGTAGTGTAAGTAAAATGAAAAATTGTCACAATATTTTATTAATAAGAGAGCAGGAAATCATGTTGCATCTTTTTCACGGCCAATAATGCTCTTATTATGATTATGTTTGGATATAATTCGTTGAGATTCTGTTATGACTTTTTAAAATTCGTGATTATAAATTTTAATATTTTAATCGTAAATTTTTTTTTTAATATTTATTGTTTTTTGTTTACAAACAAGTATTTAAATATGTTCAATTATTTGATAAGGGGTGTTTAGGTATACCGATACCACAATATTTAATGTATTATATATAAAATTATTACTATTTTATGGCTTTAACTTTATATAGAATTCAGTTTCGTCCTTTTACTTTCTTTTTATTCAATTTTTCTCTTCATCTTAATTTAAACTGTCATTTTTTTTTCTTTTGTTATAAACCCTATTGATAAAGATATTACTTATAACTTATAAGTGAGAATTTATTTAGATATATGAATTATCATTAATTTAGTGAGTTGGCTACGTAAGTCTTTTTTTTTTTTTTATAATAGATCAAGCTAAAAATAGTCTCAAGTTGAGTTAAAATTAAGGTTAAGAGCAGTGTTGATAGACACTCACTCCTCCTAATCCACTAAGGGAACATATCAGGATGAAACCATGAGCATATGAGCCAAAGTTGACAATATCTCAGCTAAGTGGACTATAGGCAAGCCATTAGCACTTGGAAGAGGGAACTTATGTGTAATCACTTGGCATTTTTTTCCAAACTCGTAAAGACTCCTTTTTAAGATAAAATAGTGGGGCCCATAAGTTAAATTAGTGGACAATATTTCATTTGGCGCCTCAGCGAATTATTCGCAAATCATTATCATAAAAGGAATGAGCACATGAGCAGACACACGCTATCTGTTACTTGTAATAGGCCAGCATAAGTTCTCATTAAGTGAGAAAATGACACTCATTTACACTATATTAAGCTCTATGACATATAATCTTAATATTATCACATTAACATCATAACAATTGGTCGGTCATAAATTCTTTAGTGACGAATGATAATATTGCAAATATGATAAGTGTCCACCAAACTGAACTTGAGAGGTGAAATCGCCACGTAAGGGTTCTTGAAGATTAAAAAAGGTATTGGGAGAGGTTGGTAGGGTACAAACTTGATTTAGGATGCTAAAAAACATTAGATTTTTAAAAAAATTATTCTTATCATGTCCCCTATCTCGCTTTTATTCCACTTTAATCACTGTCTCCTTGTCTCACATCTAATCTAATCATAGGTTAAATAATAGTATAATCTAAATGCTAAATCCATTTTCACCCATTGTTTCCTTGGCATGATTTTGTTCATATGTATAATATTTCACTGCAATTTATTTATTCATCATGATCATAAGATGAAAACAAAATAGAAAATATCTATCTGTTAATTTCATTTTGTACGGCCTAAATCATTACTATGACAATTTTTATACTTTTGCTCCCCATCCATTTAATTATAGGTCAAGGACAATTTCGTTGTCGATCTTAGAATGGCTAAATAATAAGGTAAAATTTCATTGAATATAAATTTATCAATTAATTGTAGATAAAGGACAATTCGTTGTCGTTCTTGGGATGGCTAAATAATATGGTAAAATTTTATTGAATAAAAAATTATCCATATTTATTATAGATAAAGGAAATTCTGTTGTCGTTCGTTGAATGGATGGCTAAATTATGAGGTAAAATTTCATTGAATACAAAGGGTAGGTGAATTCACATTCGACACATTCCATAAGCTTTAGTAAAATCACATCTTTTATATACTACTTCCTTTCTTATTTTTTTACTATAATATCTTCCTTATTTTTTTTTTCCAAGGCATAATATCTAATTCTTTACAAATTACGCATACATTACATCTTGGTTTTTTTAAAATTAATACGATCATAAAATTTTATTTTATTTTTTATATTCAATACAATCATCGAATTTAACTTTATTTAAAACAGAACTCTTTCTTTTAGCCAAAAAAAAAAAAAAGAACTCTTTCATTATCATATTAGTTGTACCCAAAAATCGATTTAAAGATATTATTGGTTAATTATAAAAGAATAAACATGAAAGTTAAGTTAATAATAAATACCGGTGGAAGTTTGAAATAAGTATTATACTATGAAAAAAAGTGTAAAAAACAATATTCCTTCCGTATGAATTTAACTGTTCACTTAAATTTAAATTATTCATATTAAGACTTTATTTGACCCAAATTTTTTCTAGCTTAAAAATTACTTAATTTTAATTTTAAGTTAAAACTATAAATAAAAACTTTTAAAAATAAGCTAATAGCTGTTTAAAAAATTTTATTATTTTTTATATATAAAAGTATAATTAATAAAAGTACAAGTAAGAGCTATTATTAAAGTACTTTTTAAAAAACATAACTAAACAATTAAATATGAATAAATTTTAACTTTTTAAATAGACAGTTAAAAATATCCTAACCTTGTGTGAGTTGCTGGGTTAAAAATGCCTTAAGCTTATCTCACATGATTTTTTTTTTCATTTTAGATGAATATGACTGCATCCTAATAATTTATAAAAGATTATGATTTCGTAAAACGCAAATAATAATAACAAAATCCCTTTTACGCTGACCTACAATAAATTAAATTCTCTCAATATATAACATTTTGGCACACACGCTATTCTTTTTTTAGGTAAAATTGTGAAAGATATTATTCTCACAAATCTCTCCCTTAAAAAGTGCATTTTTTTTATATTTAAATTTGTGTATTACGTAGGATAAGGTGAAGCTCTTAGAACTTAAAGTGGGGTCTGATCTCTAATAATATAAATTTAGAAGAAATTTTAGTATAATTTGTGTGTTTTTAGCCAATGAAAAAAAAAATTGTATATGATGTTTTTATTTTTACAATGAAACAAATTATTTATTACTTATTCAACTCTATCTTGTATATACACAAATAATTATATAAATGCTAATAAAAGAAAATATATAAATATCCATCAATAATGAAAGAAGTTACATGAAGTGTGAAAGAGAACAAACCAGAATAAGCAGAAGACATAAATAAGAAAATCCAAAAAACAGAATTTTGATACAAGTAGAATCACAATAGGGAAATAGTGGAAGGGATTAGCATCATCTCTATTAAGAGTGTCATCATTATTTTTAATATATAAATTTATAATTCTTATACATAAAGGGATTGTGAGATTTTTAAAATTGGGTGATCTCAATCCTTCCCACCTATCGAAATAGACACAATGCACCACCCTTTTAAGTTGCCATTTTTTTCGTAGTGATTCTGAAACACTACTTTTCATTGATAAAGATTTGGAAATTCGGAAAATGTACTATTTCGGAAAAAAATCTGGATGATATTTTTTTTAAAAAAAAATACGTATAAGATTTTTCAGAAGTGGGTATTTTTAGCATTTCGAAAAACCAAAAATTTGGGGTCGCGCCATTGGCATGGTGCATTTAACAATGAGCTACCCATCCCGAAGGCCCAAACAGAAAGTGAAGGCCATTAGTAATTGCACCACCTAAATTGACAAATACACCATCTTCTTCAGAAAAGTTAATCAGAAATTTTGGGCCCAAGTATTTTATGAATATTTTAAACTACTTATAAATATTCTAACAATCAAATTAACAACTCTGTCAAATTAATGCCCAATACCAACCAAAAGAATAAGTTGTACTCATAAACATCACACTAAATTTTCTAAGCCCTCTTCGCGTGATAGTTTTGTTTCAATAATCAGATTTGTTGATATTGATTAAAAATTACTAGTCAATTTTGTTGTTTATAATAAAATTACTACTGAAACTTCATATGAAAGTTGTGAACTAGATTTTGGTGCCTCAAGGTACAAGAATTACACCAAAAAGTCAGAAGCAAAACAGATGGAAGGAACAAGGAACAATTCTTATGCAAGCAACATTGTTGATGTCAATTTGTCACTAGCAGTCTCAATTAATGGTTAGATCCTTCAAAAAAGGCTTTGAGAATCCCTTTAAGCTAGGAGATCTTTGCTGATAACTATTCTTGCCCATTCTTCCATTACACAGCACTTCACTGTTCATAGAAGCCACAATAGAGAGCTTTCTCTTGCATGGTGAAAAGTTATCAGAATAGTTCATCTCCAAATTACCTTGTGTTCTTGCTCTTGGGGAACTTGTTGATCTTGCTTTTGCTTGTGTTGATTTTGTTGCAGCCATGTATGTTGGAAGAATTGAAGGGGAGCTTGGAAATGAAGCAAGTACAGGTGAATCTAATCCTTCAACAACATGATTTTGTCTATCAATGTTTCTAAGCTTCAGTTGTCTTCTTCCACATTTTTCCTCTGCTCTAGAATTTGAGCTCAAAACTGAGTCTAAATCTTCAAGTTCTTTGCTCTTTGAAAGCTGTGTGTCTACCCATTGCTCCATCCAGTACCTCCATCTTCCATTTACTTTGCTTCTTTCTGTTTCAACCGATCTCTGAGATGTTTTGTTTGTGTCAGTATGAGAACCTATAAAGCCTGTTTGATTTGTTTTTCTTTTCCATTTCTTTTCATAAATAATTACAAAATGGCCACCACATATTTGTTGTTTTATTTCATGTTCTATGAAATTTACATAGGAAACTAAAAAATGACAAGTTCAAACTAAACATGCTCTTCAATGTGCAAAAATATGCAAAGAGAAAAGGAAACTTACTCTATGGTTGAATGAGTATTCTTTTACTCTTTCTCTCTTAAGAGCAGCTTCTTTCTTGTTTATGCAATAGGCATCTACCTCTTCCTTCAATAAAATGCTGTCATCCCACCTTCTCTCACTGTTTGAGTCCATCTGAAAAGTAAGAAAGATAAATTGTTGACAAGGTTCCATAGTAGTAGGCAATAGTTTACGTGCACGTTTGTTTTTCCATTGGATCAAACAAGCTCGTGTTCTAATAATATATAAACGATTATGTTTAACCACATTCAGCCGAAGCATCAATTTATTGCTTCCAAGAAAGTGCATTCAGTTTGAGCTAATGGTAAAACATGCACACTGCAGTGAAACTGTAACTTTTTTATGCTCACCCTTATTATCTTGTCTCTTGAACCTTCCATCTCTTCATTTTCACCAGAATCATCAAGCATTTGCAGTTTTCTTGCAAGGACCTGTGATTGGATACTCACAATGGACTGCAAGCACTTCAGAGTACTCATAGCTTGGCGTCTCACGGCTCTGCCGCGAATGATAGCTTGAAGCTTCACTATTCCCTTCAATGCCCTCAAAGCTTTCCTTGCCTGCAATGTCTCACCAGTTAGAGAATAAAAAGAATCTCATAAGGATACTTCTGTTTCTTAACCAAACAATAAGGTTGTTGTTTTGTAACTTAGTAGTCTCAAGTTCAAAAATAGGAAATAGTCTATCAGTTTTGTGAGGATAACGCTGCATACATTGATCCTCCCTTGAGCTCACTAGATAATAGACTTGTTTATCAACTCACCCTTTAACATTTTCTCGCAATTTGTTTCTGATTCCTTCTTCTATCTTTGGTTAATTTTGTAAAACATGCAATGTGAAAATTCTTGTTTCTATTCCTAAGTTACTTTAATTTACTCTTGTTTGGGATTACCAGGTTTTAAAATTGTGGTCCGTTTCGCAATATCAAATGACATCATCCGAACACAATAACATGGTTTCAATTGTCACTTAAAGCACATCAGATCGTGATTGAGGTTTACAATGACCATTTTTGACCATATCTTGCAGCATTATAACGCACAAGACCATGATTACACCATGACTGAAACTACAATTTAAAACCGTAGAAAACTCTAACAAGCTGAAACTAAGCTTACCTCCCTTATGTGTATCCTTAATTACAAGTAGTGTTTCTCAAATTTTACTGAACCAATCAATGAGTACTTAGCAGACAAAGGTAAACATGGTGGCAAAAAGCATTTAAGCAGATATAAATCATAAATGATGAGAAAGGACAATAAAAACTCACTAAGTAACCTCTAAATGCTGTTTGAATTTTGATGGCTGAGGATTCCTCCATCTTCCTCTTCCATTGGTAAGTAAATTGAAGAGCATCATTCCCAATTTTATCATGTTGAGAATCTTCTGGTTTCTCTTTACATTGATGAGCAGATTGAATCTCAACAACCTGAATAGCAACCTGAGCAGCTGCAATGGCAGCTTCAGCAGCAGCAGCAGAAGCAATAGCCACAGTTAAAGCATGCGTGTTCTGTTCCTCCTCCTCAGCTTCACTTATTATTCTTGTTTCTTTTGATGGAGCTTTAATTGAAGGCAATCTCTTATTCTTTATCCTCCCAAATATCCAAACCCTTCTTTTCTCCTTCTAAAAACAAGTTTTTTTTTCTTCTCATGATGAGAAACAAAATCTTATCTAAATTCTAAAGAATTAGTCAATGAAACAAAACATAACAGAACATATTTACCTTCTCTTGTGCTGAATTTGTGTCCCATATGAAGAACTTCTTTATCACACTATACCAGCTCTTCTTTCCCATTTAACAAAATCGCTTAGAACAACAACAACTTCAGTTTCTGTGATCTGGAAAAGAAAAATACTCCCATGAATCCTCTCTTTCACACTTTACTTTTTTTCATTATGTAATCATTTCAGGGAAATTAGTATAAGTGATGGCGAAAACAAGATTTGGTTTGCAAATGGGCATTTAACTGATTTAAGTAATGGGTTTGTGGAAACCTAACCATTAGACTTGTCCTTAAAAGAAGGAGCAATTTGCAGAACTTGTCATAGAATTAGTAGCTTCTTATAGGCTTTAAGTAGTCGTTGCAAAGACCAAAACATGCACGTTATTTCAGAACATTGCTTTCAGAGTAATTTTAACATTAATGCACAGAAATCAAGATAATTAAGAAAAGAAAAAAAAAAAAGAAAAGAAGAAGAAGAAGGATGAATGTGATGTAGATTGAGACTTGAGAGTGATCCAACATGCAGGTAGATTAATACTTCTACTTACCCATTATGAATTCTGTATTAGAAAAGACAGGAATCACCGTTTAATAGAGCTTGGAGCTTTGAGAAAAGCGCTATTAAAATCAGATGGGATAGCTTTGAAATCAGCAAACATTCTTTATTACAGAATCAGATACTCAAGAATGTGGATAGATTTTTCAGTATTTGCATAGATATCAAGATTTTTTCTTTTTTTTTTTTTTTTTTATTTGGGAGTTATAAAAAAACAGAAGGGTTCAACTTTAATGTGAAGTGGATATGATTTTTCATGTGGGTGCAACTGCAATCATTCACAATGTTCATCTTTCTCATGCATGATGAGCTTTTTCTGTTCAAAGTGTGGGCCTTCAACAACAAGCACTCCAAAGGAAAGAAACTGACCCACTTTGTTTTTATTAACAAAACCATGTGATTAAATATTCATCGCTTTTAACAGTTACATAACATTATGTGTTTTTTATTAACAAAAACTTATTAAGATGTAGTAATTTTTTCACTTCAAATGACCTTTTTTAAAATAATAACGGCGTTCTTATTAAAAGATGTAACGCGTTTATCTTTCTCATTTAGTCATTGCTCTTATGTTAATTAAAGATCCTTTTTTCAATTTTCATTTTTTTTTTTTAATTTTGGTATGCCTCACTTTTCCAACTGGCATGTTCATGTGGGTGTTGTGTTTGAAATGACATAACCATCCTGGACTTAACTGAAATATGATCATCGAGAATCAGCATGCATGGAATACAACCCTTAAGTTAATATCAATGGAAATTTATATTGACTTATTCTCTGAAACTGAAAGTATAGTTTTATATAAATCGCTTCTTAAAAATATTAATTCATCAACAAATTCATTTTGCTAACTTGTTCATTTGTAAAAAGTTTTATTTTTTACCAGACTAACTTGTATAAATAAAAGGCAAAATATATATTTTTTTCCTATATTTTTATTTCGGTCATATATCTTTTTTAGGTTATATGTTGGTCCTCTATCTCTTATAGACGTTTCATTTTAATCCAGTCCATCAACTTCATCACCTCGTTAATAAAATTGACCTAATAAGATCAGAGTCAAATTATACCATTTATCTTCAAACCAAAAAAACCATAACATACACATGAATTTACCTTGTAATAAGGTGACGGAGTTTACGGATGAGACCAAAATGAGATACAAGACCAAAATATAACTAAAAAAATATATGATTAAAATAAAATACGTATAAAAAATACATGACCAAAAGATACATTTAGCTTAAATAAAAAGTGTTAGAAATCAAATCAATACAATTTCTTTTTATACCAAGAGTATCGTTCCGTAGCAATCGAGAACTATTTCTTTTATGATGAAAAAATTATTAAAATGAATATAATCACATATTTTATAACAGTAAAAAAAAGAAATACAATACAAATTTGATTTGAGGGATAAATTGTATAATAAGTTTATTTACAATAATAAATTGCTAATTTGCTGGAGGGTCATGTGGTGTACTTATGGATAACAGCTATTATCTGCTAGTTGAAACACAGGCATATAAGAGTATGGTATTTGCTAGCATATCCTTTGATATTTCATATGTCATTGCCACAAAAGTCAAATTTCTTTTATATACGTAAGTTGAAACTTAGTAAATTATTGCCAATGCTCACTTCAACAAATTAATCCTTGTAGCATCCTCCATAGGTAGGTAATAATTAGATATAGGTACAGAGCTGTCACATCAACAATGCCATATGCAATCTAATAACTTTATAAGGAGACCAACATGATTTTATAATTTTATATTTAGTTTCATACATTGTGTTAGTGTACTTACTAGATTTAAAATTAGTGTGGCCGAGATTGTTTGATATAAAAATAAATAATAAAATTAAAAATATAATAAATAATCTGGTTAAAAATAGAAATAATTAGTTGAGTAGAAAAACTGAATTGAATTGGAGAAATTGAGAGAGATAGGTAACATAATTGAATATGAGTAGAAATAATCTCTGCAAATTTTACACTCACACTCCTTTGTTTATTTTTACACTCACTCTCTCACACACTTAACTAATTAATTTTTATTTGCTACCTCACTTTCTCTCACGTCCAACACCCAAGCACACAGCTCACGGTCACTCAATTTGCTGCTTTCAATTTCTCACACTCACTTGCTCACTTTCCACTTACACTCTGTTATACTCACAATTGAACCATTCACCTATTTATATGTCTCCAAGATCGGTTATGCTTCACTACTAGAAGCTTCTGATTTTTGCTTAATTAATTGATGAAACTAGAATCTTCTAGTCTATCAATTTATACTAGAATTATGTAGTTTCCTCTCTCAAAGTTCCTAGCTTGCCTTCCTTCGATTCTTTCTAGATTATAGGCAATATTTATTTAATCATTGTGCTCACTAATGATGGAAGTGTCTAGAAATAAGAATTGATTTATTTAACACTCCCCCTCAATTATTATTTCTTCTTGTTGCAGACTTCATTTATCACGCCGAATTGTCTTTTAAAATTTCTAAACTTGGAAGCTTGAGTTCCTTTGTAAATATATTTGCTGCTTGGCCTTCGACATTGACATTCCTCATCTCGATGTCTTGGTGCCTTGCTCTTTTCTCTTATTGCATTCTTTTTGCCATTATCTACTACCAATGCTACATTGGCATACTTCGGATTTGGCTTGTGAGGCCTTGTAGATCTCCTAGGCTGTAGTTAGGGAACCTCCTCTTCAAATTCCTCTATCTGACTTGGTCTGTCATCCTCTGTAACCCTGGTGTGAACTCCTGTTTGCCATGGGCTTCTCTCTTTTTTCGAAGACCTTTCTCTGACTTGATCACGTGAGGATTCAACATCAACCACTCTTTCGACATCTTGTTGTTGTACCTCTGTCTGCTTTTGAACTTGTTCCTCAATTTCTTTCGAGTCTGGCAGTAGTACTGCTTGCAAAGACCACCACGACGATGCTTCATCAAACACCACATTTCTGGATACGTAACACCGTCCTGTCGTCGGATCGCAACATTTCCACCCCTTTCGCTAGTTGTCATAACCGACGAATATACACCGGATTGCCTTCTTGTCAAACTTGCTTCTCTCCTGACTTGGCACAAACACATAGCAAACACATCCGAATACACGGAAGTAACTCACTGAGGGTTTTACACCCCATAGCTTCTCGTACGGTGAAACAAAGCCAAGTCTTGCCTGAGGTAACCTATTAATGATGTAAGCAGCGGCCTTCATGCACTCCGCCCAAAATCGTGGTGGAACATTTTTATTGTGCAGCATGCTCCTGCATGTCTCTGCTAGGTGTCGATTCTTTCTCTCTGCAACTCCATTCTGCTGTGGGGTACTCGGGCATGTCAACTGTCTTCTTATGCCATACTCTTCAAGGTACTAGTTGAACTCCTTCGAAGTGTATTCTCCCCCATTGTCAGTACGCAAGCATCTTATTTTGTATCCGACCTCTTTCTCGATCTTCTCCTTGAAGTCTATGAACTTCTTCAAAGCTTCAGACTTCTCCTTCATGAAGTCTACCCAAACATACCTGGAATAGTCGTCGATAAATGTGATCATGTACCGATTTCCACTAATTGATGATTGCTTCACTGGTCCAAATACATCTGAGTGTACCAACTCAAACGGTTTCGCTGCTCTGTAATTCGAATCCTCATATGGTAGCTCGTGTGCTTTCCCATACTGACATCCCGCACAGATAATGTTATCTCGTATCTCTAAGTTGGGCAGGCCTTTTAACATGGACTTCTTCATTATTACCTTCAACCGATTGTAGCCCACATGCCCAAGCTTTGCATGCCACAAGTCTGTTGTCTCATTCTTCCTTGTTTTGTCTACATATGTCGCTTGTGCTGACATTACGTAGACGGACTCTAGTCTCCTTCCTTCCATAATTGGCGGACTTGTAGGCTTTAAACTCTGATACACCTTTACATCTTTAGGCCCAAACACTACATAGTTACCTGCCGCCGTCAGTTGTGAAACTGACAATAGATTCTTTTTCATTCTAGGTACATGGTATACATTGTCCACCTGCACTCTATGTGGACTAAAGCGGGGGACTATGGTAGTCTTCCCAACGTGAGAGATCGGCATCCTTAAGTTGTTTGCAGTCACAACAACTCTCTCTCCTTTATACTCTGTCATATTTGAAAGTTTTCCTTTGTTTCCGGTCATGTGATTCGAGCAGTCAGAATCAACGATCCAGTCATCCTCATAGTTGATAACTTCACTCACCGTGACAAGTGTCGACTCTTCTACAGGCTCATCTGTGCATGACGCAGCAATTTCTTCGCCTTTACCCCATTGAGATTTCCTTCCAAAATCTAGTTCATTAACAGAACTAGACTCTTCTACCGCGAAGGATACTTGAAAGTCCCATTCTTCTTCACTTACATTTTGATTGAGTGTGACAATATTATCTTCTTCTTTCTTGGCCCAACAATCTCGAGCAAAGTGGCCCTTCTTGCCACACTGATAGCACCGTCCATCCTGACGACGATAATACTTTTCTTCTTCTTTGTCTCTATATCGGGGTTGTGTTGCTCCCCCTCGCTGTGGACCTCTTCCACGCTGACCTTTCTGCCAGCCTTGCTGTCTTCTTCTCGAGCCTTCTCCTTCGTTATTCGAATTTGCAGCTGCCTTGCCTCCTTTTTTACTAAATAAAGTCGTGTCTTCCTCATTAATAGAAACCTTAGACATTTGATTGTCTAAAGCTTCTTGGTTGGCCAAGATACATTCTAACTCTGTTAAAGTGGGTTCCTTAGCCCAACCTCGAATGGCGGTAATAATCCCATTGTATTTTGGATTTAATCCATAAATGATTATTCTCCTCATTCTCGTCTCCAAAATTGCATTCTGAGGATCCAGCTTTGCTATCTCATTGCAAATAGATTTTACTTTAGTAAAGTATTGACTTACCGCCATGTCACCCTGTCTAAGTGACATCAACTCATTCTCCAGCAACTGCAGCTTCGCGTCATTCTTCCTTGTGAAGAGTGTCACCAGGGTGTCCCAAGCATCTTTTGGTGTTGTCAAGTCCTTGATCCTTTGCAAGAACTCATCCTCCACAGAGATAGACAACATGTACAGGGCTTTTCCGGCTCGAATCTTCCACTTCCTTAGCTCCTCTTCTTCTATTGGAGGGGTCGTCTCTGCACCACCAACAATGCTCCACAAATCTTGCCCGAGCAAATAATATTTTATACGAATGCTCCACGTATCATAATTGCTGTTGTTGAGTGTTAAGTATTCTAGAGAACTAAAATACTAACTCGTTTCAGTATAGTGGAAAAACAGATTATCGTCCTCAGGGAGCAACCACAGAACAATTTAGTGGAAAAACCTCTAAATAAACGGTTCATAAATCAATACCTATCTCTAGGTTATTGCTTTATGAAAATCCTTTATCAGAACCTCCTTTTAAATCAAATTCTCATTTAATTGAAAAGGTTAGAAGAAAGAGAAGAAAGATTATTAAGCTTTAAACTCAACAATTAAAACAGATAAAGAGAAACAATCCAATTAATATAGAAAGGAACAAGAGAGTTTGAGTGATTACAGTGCTAGCCATGTCCAAATCCAAGATTAGGAATCTAAGCTACCATCTTGAATTGAGAAACAATTGAATTCATAGATGAAAGTTACACAAGATCTCTCTTTGCACTATTTCTATCTCTAGAATTCTCAACTTCTCTACTCAGACTCCTTTAACTCCTAGTGAATGAGGCCTTTTATAGAGATCCCAAGTGGTTTATCTTTGCTCGAAATAAGATAAAATAATATCAGATAAGTTTGCTTCAGATATTTTTTCCTTTTTCTTCACCTTTATCTTCTGTGCTTTTATCTATTTACCTGCAATCCAATAATTTAGGGATCAAATCTTATCTAAATTAGTCCAAGTTAAGGATAAAACTCAAATAATCAACCAACTCTCTCTCAAATTAAGATAAGTATTGAATTTACTAAATTTAGGGAAATTTAATTAAAAGATAAGCATAATATCATTTAAAATATATTCAAATTAACCAAAATAGTTTAATAATTATCCGTCATCAAAGCCTCTCTATTGAGCTAGTTGAAGATGCGAGATCTGCCATTGTAATTGGTTAGCGCCCAGCACTCAACCAATTTAACTTGTCCCAGACCAACAATTATCACAGTCCCAGACTGTGTTCCTGCAGAATCTCCACGCACGATCCCTGATTGTAGCTTCCGCCGATGCACTAGCTCGAACACGCTGGTCCCTGACCATACCAGCTCCGATGCCAAATGTAGAATAAAGGAGGCAACTATAATTTATACAAACGAGATAGTACAATAATTTTGGTGCCCAGCAACTCTACAAATTTTACACTCACACTCTTTTGTTTATTTTCACACTCACTCTCACACACACTTAATTAATTAATTTTTATTTGCTACCTCACTTTCTCTCACGTCCAACACCCAAGCACACACCTCACTGTCACTCAATTTGCTACTTTCAATTTCTCACACTCACTTGCTCACTTTTCACTTACACTCTGTTATACTCACAATTGAACCATTCACTTATTTATATGTCTTCAAGGTCGGTTATGCTTCACTACTAGAAGCTTCTGATTTTTGCTTAATTAATTGATGAAACTAGAATCTTCTAGTCCATCAATTTATACTAGAATTATGTAGTTTCCTCTCTCAAAGTTCCTAGCTTGCCTTCCTTTGATTCTTTCTAGATTATAGGCAATATTTATTTAATCATTGTACTCACTAATAATGGAAGTGTCTAAAAATAAAAATTGATTTATTTAACAGTGTGGACACAGGACATAGAATGTGAGAAATAATTCAAAGAAAATTTGGGTTTATATAAAGAGTAAGGATACAGTTGTAAAAGAGGAAGTTGGAGGTGTCCATAATATACTAACTAACTCTCATCTTTTAATAAAGAGTTGTGAAGAGAGGTTTGTGGTACTATTTCAAAACCAAAAGCACCACACTTTGTCTCTATATTTAACAACACTTTGAAATGACCTCTCATAGTCTTTAATTAGTTAATTCTTCAATGAAAGTGAAGTTTCACCACTTTAAAATTGACTAATCAAGATTTAGTTAGCTTGGCTAATCTATGCCTACTTTTAATTCTATACATTAATCTTTTTGGGGAAACAATTTTCAAACTAAACTTTGGTGTATTTATTCTCATTCGTTTAAGTAATAAAATTATTAATTCACCTTTTAATTCAATATTATTATTACTTACTTGAGTTTTTAACATTACTTAAAAAAAATTAGTTTGTGACTAATTTTGTCTTTAAAATTGATACTATTAATTAATAATGTTGTTTTAATTTAATCATTAACTCAATCGAAATACTAAGTTAATGAATCATGATTCAACCATTAATTAGTAATTAAACCAGATGTATTTACACATGAGCTATTTTAAAATTTATACAATGTGAATACTCGAATGAGAATATAACAATAAGGTGTCCGATTAACTTTGGTGAGTTCAACTAATTCAAATCATTTTTTCTTATAGTTTTCAATTTAAATAGTCATTGCACTTCAATTTTAAAAACTCAATAAGAACTCATTATTTAAATTGATTGATCTCATTTTTTTTTTTTAATTTTAACTGATTAATCCATTTGATTTTAGTTAAGAATCGGGTGCTTATAGAATAAATTATTATAAGAATGTTCTACATCAACCTCCAATGGAGTAACTTTTTTACTTGTCGATAATAAATTTAGAGATTCATCAATAAAAATCATGAAGATGCAAAGTTAAAATCCAAGGTAAGTTTACTGTAGGCAATAAATGAAGCAATATTTAAGTACACAAACACATAATCATTTTAAAGTAAGTAGACTTGCTCATGCAATGCAAAGAGTTAACCCTAAATTATGTGCAACAACAAAGAAACTCAAAAGTTTCATAATGTTTGAAATTATCTGAGAAGGAGATATATAGACAAAGAGGCCAATCAAAGCAACCTCCAATAACATAAGTAAACAATCTTATATTATGGCAGCATTTGCTTTAGCCGTTGGGTTTTGTTTGAGTTTTGAGTCAGTCCTATTGTTTTTTTTTTTGGACAAAAAATAGTAATATAATAGCTGTGGGCTCACAACTAGTTCCCAGTTAGGTTTTTTTTGGCAATGGGAATGATGCTGCAAAGCAGGCAAAAAAAATGCTAAATAAGCTCAGAATGATACAAGTTGTCCAAAAAAACAGCTCAGAATGATACAAGTACACCTCACATGTCAAAAATAGAGTTTATGTAATTAACACCAGCATATTTTAAATTAAAATATAGGGACTAGACTATAACTTATGTGAGTATAAAATATAGGGATTAAAACTTAAACAAATATAAAGTGTAGGGATATATAAAAACCTTAATTTTAACATAAAATTTTAATTCTTACAGTTTTATTTCATTAGGAAATTTGTCATTGTCTTGGTCTAGTAGTTAGAAAGTATTGCTTTAAATAGTAACTCGTCTGTTTAAATTTACAGAGATGTACTTTTGCTAATAAAAAAATAATTGAGACTAATTATTTTACAAAATAAGAGTGTGAGAACCAAAACATAATTCTTTAATATAAAAACTAAAACTTAAATAAGTATAAAATATAAGAACTAAAAATATATTTAAATAATTTCAAAAACAAAATTATGGAGACCAAATTTAAGTAATTATTACTAATTTAAATAATTTTAGGAATAGAAATAAAACTCATTCTAAAATAAGTAAATGTCTAAATTAATAGAAGAAAAAAAAGTAGTGCCTAAATGTTTATTGAACTTGTCCCAGTTACGTAGTTTAATAGAACATACGTGTGTGGGTACGAGATTTGATATCCGATTAATATATAAATACAATACTTGATAATTGGAATAGTATTTGAGGTAAGACAATTTTAGAATCTTGTTCCAGGAAACATACATTAAAGTCGTATGTATATTGTATTCATGCCGAACATACATTAAACATATATACATTAAACTCATTCCAATATTACACATTTTTTTTTAAGTTGTACCACATGTTTTTTTTTTTTTTTTTCAATTTTAAAATAAAACTTTGCCCGAATTATAGTATTCAAGTCCTCACCACACCACACAACTAGAGTCTAGCACAATCAGATTATAAAATCTAATAAGCTTCATCAAACCATAAAACCGCACAATATCACCATTATTTTAGTTTATTTACATTTTCATAATATTAATTTCATTTTCAATCACACCACTTTGTATTCTTACAATAAAATCATTATTCATTTTCTTTTCTTTTTTTTCTTTTGCGAATGTTGAACTCCATTTTTGATAAATTCACTGGTTTGTGTTTTATTTTATTCATTTGTTTTTCGTTTAAAACTACATTCGGTTACAACTATATTCTAAAATTCAGTTTTGCCTTAAGATTAAAACTCTAGCAAAGTTTATTTTTTGAAATAAAAAAATGAGTGTGTGAAACAATCTCAGAATGGTGTGGCGTGTTAAAGTGCCTAGCCATAATAGTAATTTCTAGGATTTGAAATTAATCGCAAAACAAAAAAGGTACATATATAATCTTGTAATTTAAAAAATTTATTAAAAATTAGTATTTTACTATATCTTCTACTTTTACTCCAATATAGTATTTTTGAATTTGCTGAAGTTAAATGTAGGGAACAGAAAACGTTAGTAGCTGATTGTGGTGTACGCTAGCTACTACCTCCAAGTCACAAACGTGGGGTATATATACAATGTTTACAGATGAGAACACGGTTCAGTTGCACTGCGTCTGCGTCTGATTTTGGGAGAGACAACTGAGAAGGGTACTCTTGTTCCTTCGTACTTCACGAAATCCAATAGGCATTTGGATTTTGGAGTTTTGAAGTTTTTTATCATTGATTTTCATTTTGCTGCCTGACCCTGACTTAACACAAAAAATGGGTAAATGGAACTATCGTCCGTCGCGTAGATTCTTCCGCCATCGAAGATCCCCTGTCCCTCCCTCCAAATTCTACGATATCAATGCCCCTCTCCCTGGTAATTTCCCTTTTCTCCCTTATTCATTCTTCTCAGATTCTTCCTCGATCTCATGCCCTGCCTCTCTTCGATTCATAGGCTGATCCCAATTTTTAACGAGATTCTATCTTTTATTTTTTTCCAAATAAATAAATAAGGTGTGTGCATCAGTTAGAAACTCTTCTTTTGCCATGTTTATTTTGTTGGCTTGGCTAATTCGAAAACCTATAAAAGATGAAGGGTTTTGTACTTGTCTTTGGTGCAAATACTACGTTATTGAAAATTCTATGATACATTTAGGTGAGCTAGAATCCTTGCAATGACATTTGACACCTAAACAAGTGTAAGATTCGTTTTGGCACTAGCAGGTACAGTGTTGGAACACATACAGATTAATACATGGAAGTAGTTGATAGCATGATTGGATGGAGTGTTAACTTTCTCTACTTTTAGGGGATTCTTCTACAGGGAAGATTCGGGTTGGATGAATTTGGTTTGGGGAATCCAAGTCAAAACCAATTCAATAACATTGGTTTGATTTGGGTAGATTATGGTGATTTTGGTATATAACTGACCTTGAAGGCTTGAACCTATCCGAACCAGTTCAGATTAGGTGTCCAAGATAGCTTTGAAAAAAAGTTTGCCGTTTGCTCATGTGAGACAATGGCTAATAAGTTTCCAGGAAGAAAGGATCTAATGGTAAGTAGTTTGACTAAAAGGGGTAGATGAAGACCTATGAGAACATTGGAGAAACTAATACAAAAGACCTTGCCCTAAATAGTTTTACCAAATATTTGGTTTTCTGTAGAGCCCAATGATCTTGGATTGATCCATAAACTCAACACTATCCTAATCCTAATTAGATACATTCTGTTGTATACTTGAGTTCTTAGAATTAGAAAGATGAATAGTATCATTCTTAGGAACCTTATTTCCTAAATTGTCTGTGGTTACTTTTACCTGGTCTATATTCTCTTCTTTATTTATACTTTTAATGATTTGTGATTTTAGAATTTTTTTCACATTTAGAAACATTCTGCATTCAGACATTCAAATGTACCCGTATATGATTGTTACTGTATGCCTTCTAGAATTCCATCAATTTTATAACCTGGATGCTACTTCTAAACATTTATTTAACCGTTCATTACCCCTTTTGCTGTCTGTCACTCACTCTCAAATTTCATTAATGAATTGTAGTTTCGGCTGTTTGCTATTTATCCATCCTTGTTTAGTTTGGTTGCTCACATCTGGAGTATTTCTTGGCTTTCAACTAACTATTCAGTTACCTTTGTTGTTCTTGGCTCTCAACTAAACATTAAGTTATCCTTATTTAGTCTAGAGTTGCCAAAATATGGGTCTAAGACTCTTGAGGCAAGGATCCAGAAGGTGGTTATGGTTTCTTTCTTTCTTTTTCTTTTTTTTCTTTTTTTCTGAGGCACTAACTACTCATTGAGGCTGATGCCTATGAAAGACACATGCCTTGACACCTTTCTGATTCAGACAAGGCACATCTTTAGCACATTGTTAATTGTTAATTACTGTTAAAATCCTGTAACACCTAGTTGTCTAACTTGCTAAATGTGATGCTAAAAGGGCTTCTAAATGAAAAAGTTGACTAATTGTCACTTGTCAGTCTTTGGTATTAAGTACCAAGCAACTAAGGGTTTCTAAATTAAAATTTTTAATCTTTAATTTTTACCATAATGTTATGGTCCAGTTGCTAATTACATGGAAAATTATTGCAACTAGTACAATATACTTCTGTTTTCTTTTCTTTTCATTTCTTTTATGTCCAATATCTTTGTTTACCGAGGTATGCACTTTTTGACTATTCTCACATCAGAGTATCAGACCATTAAGAGTCCCCTGCCTTAACTTGTGTTTGCAGTTGTTTGTAATAGATAGAATTCAGTTTAAAATTGAAATCCATCAACCTTTAAAGAAAAGTGCCACCCTGGCTATTGCTACAGCAAAGACCATTTTATGTTTAATTATGTTCAATATTCATATTGGTTTTTGAACTCCTTCGGTGGCCAGCTTACGTCATTGATTTGGTTGTAAGAAGGTTGACAAAAATTTCAAATCATTTTTGTATAGTTTTATATTAATATATTAATTTCTCAACATAGCTCCTGTGGTTATCGAGTGTTGGCCTACCAACACCGTAGAGTATATGCATTGACCTTTTCTTTACCTGCATTCCTTTATGTCTGAGAAAGTAATTATAATGTTGATTTCATGATTTTATTGTTTATTATGATCCCTGACCCCATTCCATTGTGTGTTCAATATTTGAATAATCTACTGAATTTCTCTTCTACAATCTTGCAAGAGTTTTGGCAAGACGGAATACCTTTATGGGAGAAGAAATACTGCACTTCAATTGGATCAGTACCATGGCAGAAGATTGTCGATTCCAAAAGGGATGTCTACTGCCACGGTAATGTGTTCAATTGGAATGATTCAGCTGCTGAAGAGGCATTTCAAAATGCCAAAAAACGTTATTGGGCAAAGATCAACAGCCTTCCCTGTGATGTTTTTCTGCCTGATCCAGATACTTATATTGATCAAATAGATTGGAAGCCTTACATTGATTCTGAATTGGTTAAGGAAATCGATAGTGCATACTTTGCTCTGCCTGATGAGGAACATGAGAATGAAGTAACAAACAAAAGGACAAAAATTTCAGTCAATGATGAAAATACTCAGGAATTTTCTGGTACACCTCTTGTCAGAGCTTTAGAAAATGAAGTACAAGGATGGAACCAGGGGAATCATGATTTTGATGATTCTGGAAACATGGTTAATAAAAACAATCCCTGGGAGTCCAGCATTACTTGCGGCAATGCAGGATTAACTGACAATGCTTGGAAAAGTAGTAGTGTTAACTCATGGGGTTTGAATGCAGAAACGGGCCATAAAACTGAGGGTAAAGATTGGAATTCTGGATACTCACCAAAGGATAAAGGATGGGGTAAATCTAGGGGTAGTTCATGGTTCCAGCAGCAATCAAATAATTTCGCGAACGTTCGCAATTCTTCATGGGAATGCAAATTGAATAGACAGAATACAACTCAAAATACAAGAAACACAGGATGGAAGCAACATGAAAATGCTAATGTTTCAAGTGATTTGCAACGTAGAAGTAATTATGGAGGTTGGACTGCCTGGCGTCACTGGAGGGGTGAAGGCTCTAATCAATGTACTTTAAGGTATAATGACTCTCAATTTCAAGTAGGTCGTCACTGGAATGGGGAGAGAGGTACAAAGAGGAATTTTATCTCTTAATAGCCATTAGAACTCACGCTGCCATGTTTTTTTGTGGGCAATAGATTTTTCTTCTTTTGTTTATATGGGTCATCATTGTTACGCCATAGTGGAACTGTTGGTCTGGCTTTTTGGGAAGGAGCTGGTTTTGCTTTCAAGAGTACAGGGTATTTGCTTTATCCTTGAGGTTTAACTTTAGAGGATTATCATAGAGCGAAGGATTCTCATACTTAAAAGTCATCTTCCTAATAGAAATAGATACATGAAGAAATTTGGGTTATTTCTTTATTGTTGAGGTATTCATTTCACTGGAATGTATCATGATTTGCCTTTCTTTTAGTCCTACTATAGAGTGAAAAAAAAAAAAAAACTGGATTCTCCTCATGCATTTTGGGGGTTAATGGAGAATATTTTTTATTGTTAGGGGTTAAAAACTTACACTAACTAAATTCAGCTCAATTTTACTGATCAGCAAAATTGAGCTGAACTTAGGTGCTTTGGGCAAAAATGCTAAATCTTGTTAGGTCTTGGAGGATTTGGCTGGATCTTTGAACAAAGCTTCAGCACGAAGCTCTCTGCAACGCAACACATTATTTTGTTTTGTATGTGTACCTTGGTTATTAAATGTATATCATTAATCCGAAGTTGAGTATCTGAACTGCGAACCCAATATGAAATATAGTTCATTATTAGTTTAGCTACAATATTAGTATGCAGGTATACATTGAACTGTAAATATTACGAACCCCATTACATGCTGAAGGCTGAGACAGAAGTCCTAAAGGAACATATTATCCATGAATTTTTATTTTATTTTTTATTTTTCACCATAATTTTGCTGACGACAAATGTTCTCAATATCTTCTTTGTCATATTTTTAACCTACTCTTTATTGGTAATTATCGAAGTCGCATTCTTTATTTAGCTGTAGTAACGTAAAGTTTATATTATAATAGAGCATTTTATAAATCTGTTGAAGAGTTTGTTATTTACATTTATCTTACACTTCCTGAAAGCCAAGGGTAGTCAGAGTAAGGCATTGCGAAATTAGATCCCGTGTGTATACTAAAAAAATGAGAATCCGAATTACTGTGTTTAGTAATTCGAATTAAACGTGAAAATTAGATTTTTTTTTTTATAATTGATTATACATTTTATATATATATATATGGTGGGGATCTGGATCAGTCTTGGAATACTTATTTCGCTTCATAACTCAACACTGACATTAAATTTTAAACCGTTTAATATAAAATTCTTAATAAATAGATCAACTACACAAATTTTCACATTGATATTTTGTCGGTTTACTTCATTGTAATAAATAAAGCACTTTTTAAAAGGTAAATAAATCTTACTTACAAGAATCCAAGACTTCTTCTTAAAATAAATGAATCCATATATATATATATATATATATATATAATTGATTTGTCATCTTAATCAATTGTGATGCAATATATGGATGAAGTTATTTTCTTGTTATTTATTGCAACTCCTATTGAAATATTATTAATGTTTTTTTAATAACATTTCTCATTACTTCTCAAATATTAATGCGTTACCAAAAGTTTCTATTGTCACTATTTTTTTTTTAATTTTTTTAAAATCTTAAATATATTTTTAATTAATAAAATTAAAATGTTAATATATAATTATTATTAAAATAATTAAATAAGAGTGAAAATAAATATTTTCAAATGACAATGGCCCATCCTAATTTTATTAGTCAAAAGATTTATTTTAAATTAAGAACAGGAAAAAAAATTTGACAATAAATATATTTGCTGACAACACCACCCTAAAATATATTATTTGGATTATATGAGAAGTTATTTTTATATGATAAATTATAAAAGTACAAAGTTATTTGTTTATGTTGATAATATTCAATATCCCTTTCAAAATTTAATGTTGATATGACGAGAAGAAAATAAAAGTTGAGAATCGATTATAATCTAAATGTTAAAAACAATTCTTAATAACTTATCAAAACTTTTTTCTTTGTTAAATATTAATGTAAGATTATAATTTATTTTGTTCCACTTATGTAACTCAGTTTGTGAGCATATAAAAATATGAGTGTGTGGATATCCGAATTCAATACCAGTGTACTTTTCTATCAAAAAAAGAACATATCTTATTAAAAATGCCCCTTTTCATCTGACCAACCCTTTTAAATTTTAAATAATAAAAAAGATAACCTTAATTACCACTACTATCACCTCTCCTACTTTTTTTGGTAACAATTAACCACGACCACCATATATCTTCTTCTAAACCAAAACAAATTTTCTACTACTCAATCAAAACCCTAAGTGATATGTCATCTCTATCATCCAAAATTGGTAATGAATACTAATTCGTTTTTAACATAAAACTTGCAATCTCGAACAATGTAACGACAAAAGGAAGAGTAACGGTGAATATTTCATAAAAATAAAAAATAAAAAAAAAATAATGGTGAGTATATATCTGTTCCAATTCGGATGGTGGTGGTCGTAGTTATGGAGTGTTTTTTTTTTTTTGGGATATGATGAAAATAGTGGTGATTATGAAGATTTTTTCTTTCAAGATTAAAATGATGATGGTTAATGGAGATTTTCTAATTGGAAAGATAATGGATGGTTACAAATATGATATTTTTTCTTTAATGGAGTTGATGGAGTTTTTTTCTAGATGAGTGGAGTTGATAGATTTTGTGGTAAAAGATGAAACACGTTTTTTTGTTAGGGTACCGAGATTAACACCCACCTCATTTAGGAATAGCATTATTTTTTTTTCGAACAGTAGCTCCAAAATAGATCCGATAATAAAAATAAAAAAGTAAATCACTTTTGTTTTTCCTTATAGTAGCATTTGAAAATACAATTTCGAACGCCGATGTCCGAAAATAGATGATGACTTTCCCAAATAAGATAGTGTCAATCCCTACTCTTTTTTTGCTATTATTTTTTTTTTACAATACTAAAATCTTAAGTAAAAACAAAATACCAAATACCAAATTGAATAAAAAATAATTGAAGGGTTGAATAGAGTTAACTCATAAATTAAAAATTAAAAATATTAATTTATAAAAGTATAATTTAATCTTAATTTCACGGCTTAATTCTATCTTTTATCTAATTCCTACTATATTAATTTACAATTTTAGTTGCCTTAATTTTTTTATTTATTTTTTAGTATTTTTAGTTCTCACATTTTTATAATATTCAATTTTAGTATTTTTCTCAAATTCTAACAAATTATGATAAA
Source organism: Cyamopsis tetragonoloba (assembly GCA_037177725.1). Classification (NCBI taxonomy): domain Eukaryota; kingdom Viridiplantae; phylum Streptophyta; class Magnoliopsida; order Fabales; family Fabaceae; genus Cyamopsis; species Cyamopsis tetragonoloba. The sequence continues at coordinate 65,623,051 of CM074121.1, forward strand.
TGCATAATATTTTAAAGAATTTTTTAGGTATATTTGCATTGAATAAACATTATACATACATTACAAAAACATTAAAAATGAAATCGATAAAACAAAATTAAAAACGTCTACACAGCTACTCACTAGTTGGTGTCACCTACACGCAGATTGGTGACAGCTATACATAGCTACATACTGATTGGTGACAACTAGACACTAGTAGGTGGCAGCTACACACGGATTGGTGAAACTTACAAACTACACACTGATTGGTGACAGCTAGACACTAGTAGGTGGCAGCTACACACGAATTGGTGAAAATTACAAAACTGCACATTGATTGGCGATAGCTACACACTAGTAGGTGGCAGCTACACACGAATTGGTGAGAATTACGAACTACACACTGATTAGTGACAACTACATAGATTGGTGTCAGCCACATATCCATATAATGTTTCGAGTTGTGATAGTGAGCCTACAATGCATAGTGCAACAAACTACCCTCTTGAAAGATCATTTCGTGTTGTTCTCAGTAACGAAGAAGGAAAGCAATAAGGGAAGAAGTTACTCATTAATATTATTTGTAGGATTTTCACTTGAAATAAGCATGCTCCTTGAAATATCTTTTCACGATACCTTTGAAAAGAAGAAGAGAAATGCGAGGGGATGAAAAAATGTGAAAGGGTTTTTAAGGAACACGCTTGTTTTAGAGAAATGACAAGGTTTTATCATTTTCTCTGATATGCTAATGACATCTTCTTTGACCATTAGTTTTATAAGTCTCCTTAATTGCTTGACAAACAACACTAACAGAAGTATTACTCATGGTTTGCTTTCACCGTATATTTAGTTTATTTTATTTCTTTGTACCCATTTTATATCATAGATCATCTCTTTAGTTACTGATGATGCACTATAGAGTCACAACCACAACTCTAAAGTTATGGGTGTGTAATTGTTCATAATAGAGATTTAACAAGTTTTATTTTTTAATTTTAGAGTCTCACATAATTTTTTCTTCAAAAAATAGACAGAGAGTATGCACATTATACTTATTTTTTGAGCCACAACAATGTGGTCTCACATAACAATATTTGCTTGGAAATTAACTTTTGATCCTTGAAAATATTAAATAGATGGAAATTAACTTCTATTTTATCATATGTTCGGATATTAATTTTTATTTTATATGTGATGAACTCAAAATTAGTGTGATACCTAAAGTGTTTGCCTTAAAAAACCTCCTACGAGAAAGTCGAACCAATATTGTTATTTTTATTCTTTCTTTTTTCCTTTTCAGAAGCGGAGAACTGTGCTGTGTGTGATAGGAGTGAAGAACTGTTCAAACGTTAATTGTTCCAAAGAGGAATCACACAGCTCGAGATTTTCTACAATGCCTCCTCAAACACCCTCCTCGGCCAAAAGCAACAAATTCTATTTCTTCTACGGCCACCGGAAGCCCTCCCAAAACCGCCCCACCGTTCGCGGCGGCCTCTTCTCCAACCGCCAAACCCTCAACCCTCCCAAACTCAAACCCCCAAACACCCCCTTCGACATCCACAAGTGGGACCCACACTTCCTCTCCAACCCAAATCCCTCGCCGTCGCCGTCGCCGTCGCCGGAGGCCTCATTCTCCGTGGCGCAGCGCTTATCTCCCATCGCGCGATTCATTGTGGATGCGTTCCGCAAAAACCACCACCAGTGGGGCTCACCCGTGGTAACCGAACTCAACAAGCTTCGTAGGATTCCCCCTAGCCTCGTCGCCGAAGTTCTTAAGGTACAAACAAATGCCACTCTTGCTTCGAAGTTTTTCCATTGGGCTGGGAAACAGAAGGGTTACCAGCACAATTTCGCTTCCTATAACGCCTTAGCTTATTGCTTGAACCGCGGGAATCGATTCCGTGCGGCCGATCAGCTCCCGGAGCTGATGGAATCGCAGGGGAAGCCGCCGAGCGAGAAGCAGTTCGAGATCTTGATCAGGATGCACTCTGATACCAATAGGGGCCTTAGGGTTTATTATGTTTATGAGAAGATGAGGAACAAGTTTGGGGTGAAGCCTAGGGTGTTTTTGTATAATAGGGTCATGGATGCGTTGGTTAAGACCGGTTATTTGGATTTGGCGTTGTCGGTTTATCGCGATTTTAAGCAGGATGGATTGGTTGAAGAGAGTGTTACCTTTATGGTTTTGATAAAGGGTTTGTGTAAGGCTGGGAGGATTGATGAGATGTTGGAGGTTTTGGGCCGGATGAGGGAGAATTTGTGTAAGCCGGATGTGTTCGCGTACACTGCTTTGGTTAAGATTCTGGTTGCGGAGGGGAATTTGGATGGTTGTTTGAGGGTTTGGGAGGAAATGAAGAGGGATGGGGTTGAGCCTGATGTCAAGGCTTATGCTACCATCATTATAGGTTTGTCTAAAGGGGGGAGGGTCGAGGAGGGTTATAAGTTATTCAAGGAGATGAAGAAGAAGGGTCATTTGATTGATAGAGCGATATATGGATCGCTGATTGAGTCGTTTGTGGCAGCGAATAAGGTTGGCTCAGCTTTTGATTTGTTGAAGGATTTGGTAAGCTTGGGATATAGGGCTGATTTGGGGATTTATAATGCCCTTATTGAGGGTTTGTGCAATTTGAATAAGGTTGAGAAGGCATACAAGCTTTTCCATGTCACTGTTCGGGAGGGTCTTGAACCGGACTTCTTGTCCGTGAAACCATTATTGGTATCTTATGCTGAAGCGAAACGAATGGAAGAATTTTGCAAGTTGCTTAAGCAGATGCAGAATTTGGGTTTTCCGTTTATTGAAGATCTGTCCAAATTCTTCTCCTTTTTGGTAGAGAAGAAGGGACCAATAATGGCATTGGATGCATTTACACACTTGAAAGCAAAAGGTTATGTTAGTATTGAAATATACAATATTCTTATGGATTCTCTTCAAAGGATTGGTGAGGTGAAGAAAGCATTATTACTCTTTGATGAAGTAAATGGCTCAGACTTGGAACCTGACGCGTTTATGTATAGTATTGCAATTCTATGCCTAGTTGATCTTGGTGAAATTCAAGAGGCATGTAAATGTCACAATAAGATCATCGAGATGTCTTGCATTCCTTCTGTCGCCGCTTATAGTAGCCTTACTGAAGGGCTTTGCAAAATTGGAGAGATTGATGAAGCCATGTTGCTTGTTCGTGATTGCTTAGGAAATGTTTCTAGTGGACCTATGGAGTTTAAGTATAGCCTTACCATTATTCATGCTTGTAAGTCAAATGATGCTGAGAAGGTGATCAATGTATTAAATGAGATGATGCAACAAGGTTGTCCTCCAGGCAATATCATATGTTCTGCAATCATCTCTGGCATGTGTAAGTATGGAACAATTGAAGAGGCCAGGAAGGTTTTCTCAAACTTGAGAGAGCGTAAATTCTTGACAGAATCCGAGACAATTGTGTATGACGAGTTACTAATTGATCACACGAAGAAAAAGACAGCAGACTTGGTGCTATCAGGATTGAAATTTTTTGGTCTAGAATCTAAACTAAAATCAAAGGGTTGTAAGCTGTTGCCAAGTTGACAATAGTTCTGGCCTTTTGGGGACTAATTGTTCTCGTTTTTGTTCAACATGTTGAATATGCATAATGATGTTTCAACATGTTGAACATTTATAATGATGAAATGCATTTGGAAGAGATCAACTGTTGTTTTGAATTGGTCCTCAGGTATCTTCATTTTGGTATCTGATACATCTGTTTCATGGTTGTGGACCCTAATATCTTAACATGAATTAGACACATGTTGCCAGACATTGTTATATTGACTGGTTGCTAATCCAGTTTGTATCTTCGATCTGAAGTTGGATTACAGCTACGTCATTCTGATTTGGAAGGATCTGGCATACAAACATGAAGTTTGAAGGATTTTTTCCCAAGTTGATAGTTACTGTTTACCTTAAGACAAAAAATCAACTGGTTTATCCTACAAAGCAAAATGACTATGCATATATAGGAATTTCCATTCATTAGCTGTTTTGCAGGGTCCAATATTGGGACATTGGACTAGATTTTTTAACTCTTGCCATCTCTCAGGTGGATGGAGATTGAGATAAGTTACTCAAAACGAAAAGAGGAGAACTTGGATGCAGAAGATGCAGAAGCAAAAGCCTTCCGTTTTTTTACAAAGACAGAATTATTGAACTTGATGGTTCACCTTTTCTTTTTTATTGATTTTACTGAATAAATTGTAAACTTTGCCTATATTTGGAGAAATGAAATGTTGCTATACATTATAAACCTTACAGGAATCCAGACCAAAAAAAAAAAAAAACCTTACATGATTATGATTACTGCGTTTCTACTAGAATTTTGACAGCAAAATAGCCCATACAACATGAAACTTGAAGAAAGAAACTCCCTTCTCTCCCTCACATTCGTAAAATTCTGTTGATCTATTTACCGAAGCAATATCATCTTGGAATTACGCTTCCCTTTTGGGTCTGTTGCGAGCACGTGGAAGGGCAGGTTCTTCTTCCAAATAAGTTTCCATATCTTCTTCCTCTTCGATCTCCTCATCGTCATCTTCATCAGCTTCCATGATAGCTTCATTCATTGCCATCTGAAATTTGTAAAATATGAAAAAATCAGGGGAAATAACTCTTTCCATAATAATACAAGTATCCTCTTAACAAGAATTATCTCCGATTCAGCAAACTCTTTGCCAATTCAGAAGATAACTGACAAATATTGCTAAAAGGGATTAGTTAAGAGCCTAAAATTTCACATACACTATTGTTGATTGGGCTGGTAAATAGAATCACTTATCCTTTGTGCATATTACAAACTAGACAGATATAACGTGTTTCATAACAGTGGGAATGTATGTATATTATATATTCTAATGATAATTGAGACTCTTCGAAGTAACACATGTTTATGGTTAAACATTTCTCGCTTCAACAAAACATAAAAGATAAATCTTAATGTTTGACCGAGACAGTTAATTTTTTTTTTTTTTTTGATAAGACCGAGACAGTTAAATTTAAATGTTACTAAGAAGACGAATTTAAAACAAATTAGCTTCCATGTTAATCAGAAACAATCCACAACAGTCTAAACTAAAAAAAAATGTTTTCAAGGTGCAAAGGTTTGACGCTTAATTTAGAAGACATATACAATCAGGAAGATTCTAAGATAAGCATCCAAACAATCACTGAGAATCTGAGATGAGTAAGCTACATTAGAAATGCACTGATCTCTAAGCAATCTCTTTAATTCTGTCAACTGTTTATGTGATTGTTTAGGTAAAAAAAACGTCTAACATAGAATTTTTCCCAGTAAAGTATTGAGCCATTAACAAACAACTAATACATAAACAGAAGGTTAATCAGTGGCTGTAGTACAAATGATTCAACAATGGGAAAAAAATAAACAAACAATGCTTCACCTAACAATCCTAAAATGCAGTACGAATTCTTATTCAGACTAGAAAGTTTACAAATTTTGGCTGGTAACCATTTTCTAGAAACCATTAACAATTAGGAAAAGTTATACCAAGCTCATTTAAGTAAGATTTAATATTGAATTTATAAATGAAGTCACTTACATAAACTCTGATCCAATAAATGTTTAATTAAGCTAAGCATGTAATTACACAGATGCTACACTACTGATGAGCGAGTGAGCGCAATTGTTGAAAAACCAGAAGAGGGGAATTTCATCAAACACGTGGAAGACAAGAAACAGTTTCTACGAACACCAGCATTACTGAAAAAACGCAATTAACATTATGAAAACGGTTACCTCTTCCATAAAATCTTGGTCGAGCTTATCAGCAATTCGAATGGAGGTGAAGACCGTTACGGCGAGGAGAGAGAGTGGAAGTGCGATGGCGAAGGCGACGCTGCTGGCGCTGGGGCCCGCACGAGCAGCCACCGTGGAGCCCCTCGGTTTCCGGCGGGTTACGGCGGAGAAGCGAAGCGCCGGGGAGTTGGGGAAGTGTGGGACCCTCAAAGAAGTGAGTGGGAAAGGGTGAGAGATAGGATTGCAGTTGGAGACGAGGAACAGAGTGGCCATAGCGATGTGTTGCTATTTCCTTCTCTCTCTTTTTCTCTCTTCCACGGTGCTGATTTTTACTCCTAATCTTCTCCTTTTAATTTGCACTTTTTTTTCTTTTTTCTTTTTTTTTTTTTATCGTTGTTAAAACTTAAAATCATTGCAAAAATTTTAAGGTGTAAGGTTGTGACTTGTGAGAAAAAAGGAATTATAAAAATAGAGAGAAACAGAATGAAAAAAATATATATATAAAATGAGTACAGTATAAATAAAAGATAAAAAAAGAATATTTTTAATGTCATATTTTTTTTTGAGAGAAACACCTAACAAAGATATGTAATGAGGGTTTAGTCATTTAAAAGAATAGCTAAAATAGAGGTTTAGTCATTATGTTATGTGAAAATCTAAGTTTAATATTTTATTTTTTATGTAATTTTTGTTCTTAATGTGTATTTAATATCTTAGTTTAGTTTGAATGTTAAAGGAATTAGTTAAACGAAACAAGACAGAGTCTCGCACTGTCATGTCACATGTTCAAACGCTCACTTGTCCTGCCTTAGACTAAGGTGTCATATCTTCACCCTAAATTTTATCTAAAAGAAAATCTTGATTTAGTCTTTTATTTTTTTTCATAGTCAACTTAATTCCTAATATTTATTTATAAGTTTTATTTTGATTTTTTTATGAAGTTATTAAGAATGAAACTAAGACTTAAAAAAAATTAAGATTATAAATGAACATAAATGACTAAAATGACAAGAAAAAAAAGAGATAAAACAACTCAATCGAGATATTAAATAAACGTAAAAGATGAAATTAACAAAAACAAAGTTATAAAACTACATTAAAATTTTTGCAAAATATAAATCCCCGATTATATATTTTAGCCTAATAAAAGATATGCAATAATGATGGAGCCTATTATATTAGTTGTGATAATAACAATAGTATTTGTTAAAATAATAAATCAATTGGAGTCATCATTAAGTAAAGAATTAAGGGCATGTTTGATTAAGATTTAGATTTGGTCAAAATAACTTTTGACCAAAGCTAAAATTATTTATTTTTATTAGTTCGTTTCGATTTTTGTGCATCAATAATCTCAACCATTAATTTTTATCTCGGTTTGTGTGATTTTCACTTCGCATTCTACTAAAATCTAAACCAAACGGATCCTAAGGCTCTGTTTGGTAACATTAGCTTATAGCTAGTAGCTTATAACTTATGATTTATAATTGAGTAGAGGTGTTTGGTAAAAAAAAGGACCAGTAATAATTACATGTAATAAATTATTTGATAGAGTAAACATATAATAAAGAAATATATATCAAAATAGTCTCTTACTTTGTATTTTATAAGTCACTAGAATTGGATTAATTATAAGAAGCTTCAAATAATAAGTATGATATTTTATGTTCAAACTTTAGTGTCACACGGAGTTACCAAAAAAATTTAAACAAAAAAAATATATTACTTAATATTTGACAAAATGCAAATATAAAAATAAATTGTTTCATCGTATTAATCCATGAACGATAAAAGTTAAATCCAAAATCCCAGTGTTTCCCACACATAAAATTTGTTCTCAAAATGCCCCAATTTGTTCTATAGACAAAATGCACAATTTTAATCATCAAAGGACGTTGCAAAAAAAAAAAAAAAACACACATCAAAGGACAATAGACTATTATGACCACTATTATATAATTCAAACACTAACCTCTGGCCAAAAAAAAACACTAACCTATTGAAACAAAAAAAAACACTAACCTATTGGAAAAAAAAAACACTAACCTATTGTTTGCTAGGAGGGAAGAAAGGAGAAAAATAAAAAGAAAAAAGGTGAATTTCTTTTTTTTTTAAAAAAAAGTTAACTTTTCTTTCATTTTATCTTTAAACAAACAAAAAAAACGGCATTATTATCCACGTTTTTCTATCCCTTCAATTTCTTTCCATCAATCCAAACAATAGCTAAGGAAACAATAAATACTAAAAAGACAACATAGTTGGCTGATAACTTCATATACATATGATACAAAAAATAATAGACACGAGTGAAATAAAATACGTCTACCGTAGAGTCACAATTTCAGTACCTGGACATGAAAAAAGGCATAAAAAATATTCACCCTAGTGGTAACATGGGTTTCTATACAGAAAAATGATCCAGAGAGGAATATCTGGCACTTGGACAGCAATCAAACACCAAATATAATTGAAGCTTAGATTACCAGATAGAGCAGCCAAGTCGTGCTTTTTCTTCACCTGTAGATTCTTCCAATATTGCATATATCACAGGACAACCGAAATACTTAATCCGAAGGACGCTTTGAGATTGATCAAGAGTGTAAATCAAGGTCAATGTCATCTACTCCGGGCGGCGACAGTGGCGGTACAGCCACTTCGTGAAACGCAGCAGATTCAATATCCAAAACCTTCCTTGCAGTTGCATGAGATTCTTTCGTTCTAGCAGCGTTTCGAGAAGGGAGGGATACAGAGGCAACAGCTCTTGTTGAGTTACTACTATCAATTGACTGCAAAAAGTTATCTTTGGAAAGTGTTGGGGCTGATGCTATGACAGAGCTGAAGACTCCAGATTCCCTTAAACTTTGTATTATGACCTGAAGACAAGTGCATAAGGAAATAAGTTTGGAGCTAAAAACAATTGCATTCGAAAGAATAACAAAAAATTTACATCCTAGCAATAATATTCTCTTTCAAAACCCCAAACCCATAATTCTTATCACTTACCATGGGAGTATATATACGAGTCAATATTCCCTTCCTCAACAGCTTTATTTTTAGGTCTTTCTCACCCCACACAACATGCTCATTATACCTGAAACGAGAAGCAAAAACCAAATGTTTTTGGAAGTTCAATAACAGTGGTTAAAACATAGGAGAGCGACTATAAACATTACGAAAAATTGAAGCCAATATACCACTTCATCATTTCTTCTACAGTTGCAGTTGAAGCAATGATGAATGCCTGAAATTTGATAAGATCTAATTAGCGTGAATGAGTGCTAACATGAGTTAACATTCCAACACCAGAAAGCAATTTTTTTTTTTTAAAAAAAAAAAGGTAGCTCAGAGCATCGGGTAACGGATATTAAGAGCTGGTCAGCTGTAGGCAGCCTTACGCCCTTACACCATGTGCAGGAAGGAAATTTCTACAAACACCCGAGATCACTAAGTCACAAGGCATCAACCTTAACATTACACAAGTCTCACACTCTCCAAACAAGAAGAAATTCCAAGACTTCACTAGGAATCAGCCAAGCTCAGGTTCAAGCTTTAGTTGAATAACTACATAGCAGTAATCATATCCTGTTTCTAGATATGCAATCAAAGTGGATAACAGAATTGGATCAAAAGTGAAAGATTTAAGAGAGAAAAAAGGAATCCTGAAACTTACAGATCTGTCAAATTCCAACATGAAGCATCTTTTGACATCCTCTTTTGTAGGTTTGCAACCACAGCGATCACGTCTAGAAGTTAAGTCCGAGAACTTAGCATATGTGTAATGTAAAACAGCAGCCTCTTCCAATTTGATTTCACTAGCATAATTCAGAACAACCATCATGGCCCTGACAAAAAAGTCAAGGGATGCAAATGTGTTTTATGAGTTAGAAGATTATACTTTGGGGTTTTCATATAATTATGCCATCTATGAGCGCCATTAGGCCGAAGATGATCTTGTATCCGAGCAGCTGATTTTCCATTTCCATAAGTCAGGAAGTAGTTTGGATTACCACGTACCGAATCTTTATACATGCCAAAGTAAGTATCCTTTGGAAGATGGTCATAATTCTTCTTAAACATTGTTACCTACTTTGAAAGAACAAGAAAAAAAATAACAAATTTAGAATTACTTTCATGTCAGAAAATTCGTAACAACCAACCAAATCTTTTTAATTGTGGTGTATAATCAAAAGTAAGAGTAAGACAGCGGAAGTGTCAAGCGTCCATCATAGCATTCAGCTTTGAATATTATAAGTTTATTATTATTACTACTATTATCAATACAATGATGAGGATGATGTTTGTGCATGATACTACCCTCCATCAAAAGGAAGTCAGAATTATAATCAGATATCCTACAAGACTTTCAACCCTTACATACAAAACTTGTTTGACTGACCCAACCTTTGACTGTTGCTTTCTCTCAATGAACTCATATTGTTATTTGCAGACAATTAAGAATTATCAGCACAGTTGTTTGAAGAAAAGAAATAGTGTGTAAAGAGATATGCAGATAAGTAATAACTAGTCTGATGTAAATTGTAATTATATCAATGACAACTTGTTAATTGTTTGGTTCTCTAACTTTAAAGTTGACACTTTTGGCAAAGCCTATCAACAGCTTTCGTAGCTTACCTCACTAAAAGGTTCTTTGATATCATCTCTCTCAACACTGCTCTCCTGAAAAAGGAAGACATCAGCATTAGTTACAACAGACACTAACAGTAACAGAATAGTGAAATGTTTTTCAGTTCCACCAGATATACAAGAACACTATAAAATTTGGAAGAGTCTGCACATTGAACTTACATAATTAGGAAATATCACCATATCAACGTTTCCTGGAACATCAAGAAGCAGCTGCCTTAAAGAATATTCCCTGGCACCAGCAGGGTGTATTAATTCATCTGTATCAAGATGAAGAATCCAGTCCATACCAGCATCCTAATGTTTAAACATGCAGAGCATTGCATTAATCAACCATATCAGGCACCGAACCATGATAGTAACAAACAATAAAATAAGAATTTGTGCCACAAAAAAGTTAGCCATACCCTTGCCATGACAATAGCCATCTCCATGTTAAGGGATTGCTTCACAAAAAGTTCATAATTGCATGGCTTATAAAAGAAACCTGCCAGCCATGTTTCGTTCCAAATACGGCTGATGAACCAGCAATATAAATAGTTAGCATAAAACACTCCAGCAATACACTTTAGCATTCCACAATAAATCAAAAAGAATAACATGGGAAAGGAATAGAAACATGTTTTTATAGTAATGAGCAGGAGCAAAAATCAATATAAGGAAAGAACTTGAAAATTTAGAAGAATTATACTAAAAAGTCAAACTATTATAGTGACAAGCATCCTGCATATCTAAATGTAAAGTGAGAAACTCCAGAAATCACTATTACCATTTACCATTGCATATTGCAGAATCAATTCACATTATGAGAGTGAGTATGAAATTGGGAAATTTGACTAACCTCTTAGCTTGCTGTTCTTCCAGTTGTTTTGTTCTATATATAACCTTTACACCCTAGTTAAATAATATAAACTAAAGTAGATTAGTAATTTAGTATTATGAGGGTTAGTGAGGATTTAAGTAAAATAGATAATAAAAAAAAGAAAAGAAAATTGAATCCTGATTCCTGAGATGGATACAATGCTGTGTTTGTCTACTTACAGGAATTGATTCCAAGACTTTCGATACTTCAGGAGAAGCAGCCTTCCCCTCCACAAAAAGAAAAAAGTTTGTTACTCCAATGACTTTATGATAAAACATCCAAGGTAGAATCTGCTCAAGCCCAGCTGATGTACTTGTTGTAACACAGATCTTCTCATCAAGAAGAAAATTTGGATTAAATCAATAGCAATACTTCCACAGAATCTATAAAATAAAGTCGATCAAGTCTCATACTTAAAAATAAGAGATAAAAAATATCCAATTTAAACAGGTTACCAAAATCAACACCAACTATAAATCATAATTTTACAAGCAATCTACACTTTTTTAGCATAAGAGATTGCCATTAACAAAGAATCCCTACATTGGCAATTTTCAAACAACCCATCAAACATAGATCATACAAAAGAAATGAAACACAGATCACATGGAATCATACGCCAGTACCAACATAATTTACTCAAAAATCAACTTAGCTTGGATTATCATAGATAAGATTTGTCAACACACATAAGACACTTTCTCTAATAAATCTGCTCGAAAACAACAGCATTAACACACATATTATCAGAAACAACCTTCTTGAACGACCCATCATACAAAGACACATGACCTCATACACCAGAAATTGCATATTGCATAATCTACTGAAACTGAAAAGTCAACTGAGCATGGATCAATCAAAAAAAAAAAACGCATAATTGAAAGGGCAAGGCAAATCAAGTGAAGTGGGAAAATGGAGGGAAGAAGAAACCTTAGGCCTGAGAGAAGTCCCAAAGTCAAGCTTCCAGTTGTGGTAGTAAGGGAAGGAAGGAGAAGAGCTACGGCCAAGATTGACACAATCGGAGTTGGAATGAGAGAGAGGAGAAAGGGGAGAAGGGTCCATGCCAGGGAATTGATGGGAACCAGGAGGGGATAAAAGGGTCACCGGATCGGTGACGCCACCGCGCCATTGAAGGATAAAAGCTATCGCTGCCAACGAGACAGGAAGAAGAGTGAGAAGGAGAAGGATCTTTGAGATGAACGAATTGGAAGAAGAAGTAGAGGAAGGAGTAGGACGGAGAGGGGTATGAAGCTGGTGGTGGTAGTGGTTGGTCGGCGGCATCGTGACGGTGGTGGATGCAGTGGTTAGCACCTTGGAGTCTCACACCAAACGAGGTCCCATACGCAACAACTCTCCTGTCTTCTGATTCTGTGTGACTGAGAAGAGTAGTAACAACATGGAAGATGGAACAATCAAAGCTCTTTTATTTTTTATTTTTTATTTTTTTTTACTTTTTTACTTTTTGGGATTAATTTATCTCAAAATTTCGTAGTTTCACCTCTAGTGTATTTTCAGGAATTTGAATTCCTGGGTTCTCTAGAAGAAAAATCATCAGATCTAATTTATTCAGTTTTATAATTTAATTTTTCTATCGGTGCGTGTTTCAAATGAAATTTAAAAAAACTGGGACTAATTTTTTCATTTGAATTGAATCCATTGAGTGTGTCTTTAGTCGAATTAATTTTGTATCAACGTGATTTTATAAAATTAATTTGGTGCAAAATTAATTTTAAAGTAACATAATTTATGTTTGAATTTTTTTTTCTTAAAATCTATGTGTAAAATTTCCAACTTAACAAAAATAATGTTGAACTTGGTTCAACCCGAATTGATTTTTATTTTCTAAAATCATAACTAATAAGAAAATCATAACTAGTAAGAAAACAAAGCCTTGTTTAGTTTTTAAGAAACATTTGTGGACATATGGTAATATTATGTTAATTTGATTTCCCTCCATTTTTCATTAGAATCCATTCATTGTTTTAACTAATCAATAATAATTAATGAATAATAATAAGATAATATATTGTAGTTAAAAAGATGTACTTTATGACAATTAAAAAAGAAAACAACTTCTTTTTGGTAAATTAGAGAACAGTTTTTTTTTTAATTTCAATTTTTTTTATTCTCAATTTTCTAAAATTTAAAAGGTTGATTGCTCATGAAAGCTGCTTTTTAGGCTTTTGATAGTTTGCACTAATCGGGTTTTCTCACCATTAGGATGAGCTAATTTTGATCGCGTTGCATGATTAGCGCTGAGCTCCGAGAATTTAGTATATGTGAGATTCGAACATAGGACCTCCCATGGTGGACTGTCCATCATATTAACTTAGTGAAACTGCTATCTCAACCCTTGAGATTAGTTTCTTTTATTATTTAACTTGTGTACATAATATAGTCAAAATTTTCATGATAAAATTAATTAATTTGTTGGTACTTAGAATATGAATATGTTTGGAATAATGTTTTTGGATTAATTAATTAATTTTTATGATAAGATTAATTAAACCTGTTTATTTTTTTCCTTGAAACTAGATATTAATTATAGTTGGGAATAGTATTTAGTTTGTTGTGAGGAAAATAATGTTTTTTTTTTCTAAAATTGATGCATTAACATTTTTTTTAAAAAATCAGGTGAAAAGTGGTTAGAGATTTATATTATATTATAAAATAGAGATTTTAATTTTTTGAATTTATGAAATGTATAAGTTTTAATTTATAAATATGAAATTGTTTTTCTATTTTAACTATTTAATTCACTAGAATTTATATTTTTAAATTTATATGCGAAAAATATATCACATTTGTTTAACAACAACTGGATGACCGTAAGACTCGCTAGTTAAGTTGAAAACCAACCTTAAAAAAAAAAAAAACAATCGAGATAAATATCAATAGTTGAAATAATTATGCACAAAAACCAAAGTCGTTTAAGGAAAGAAAATATTTTTAACTTTGGTCAAAATCTTATTTACTACTCCAACCCAAAATAGTCATTCACTTGGGCGTCAGATTCTTTGCAGATCCCTTCGCGTGAAGGCCACCGGAACACTCATATTACCTTGTTTCTGTCATTTTTTAACGCACCACGTTAATCTTAAAATACACACATACAAATCAATGCCTTTATTTTCACTTTTGTTTTTTTCTCTCGTTGCAGAAGAAACCTATATTTTCGTTTAGTATCTTTAATTTAAAGAACGGTATTTACATTTACATTTGAAGGGAAAATTTAAACCTTAACAAGGAAGTTTGAAGGAGATCATTTACATTTTGGCAAGAAGGTTTGCGTGGCGATGAGAATGAGAGGATTGGAGAAAAGGGTGAAATTGATTTGAAATAAACCTGCAAATGAGAAGGAAAGAATTAGATGAGCAACAACTATTCTGAAGCTTCTTGAAGCTGTAAATGATTCCAAATATATCGATTGATATTGCAAGTAACATAGAGATGAATTAAAAAATAAAAAGGTAATGGTGAATTTTGCTACTATAAAAATAAAGATTTGACTTTGAAAATCTGTGATGAAACAGATTGCTACTTGTGCAATGTAAGTTTAAAAGTCAAAAGCTGAAAAAGAATTAGGACCCAATAGAATAGATAGCTTGAAAATATGAGTATTAAGGACATCATATTTAGAAATTGAATTAAGATTATTAGCAAAGCAAGGTTCACAATAGCAAAGCTTTATAGTTCAGATTATACTACTATATGCAAATGGGCATTGTATTTGTATGAATTATTATCATATATTTATATATATAGCAGATCAAAAGTGTAAAACAAACAAACCCAATGTTACATACCACGATCTTATGCATTGGACTTCTGCATTTGTTTTGCATGGACCAAGAGAAGATGCCGAAAGGTAATGAAAAAAAGTATGGATGGAAACCGGAATTAATTAAACCCTACCTTACTGCAAGACTCTAAAATATGAAAGAAACATACTCAGATAAAAGAGGACAAGCATTTTAACATAAAAAGCAAACAACATATATATCCTCACATATATAATATAAGCATTTGAAAATTAAAAAACAAACAACATAGCCTCACATATTACCTGTCAAATCATTCCCATTCCCATTCCCATCCCTATAATATAGGAGAAATGAAGGGATTGATGCCCAAATCAAATTTCTCACATTAGACTCCATATCAAGCTTGAAGCTAATGATAATGAAAAGAAGACCTGAAGTCAAACAAAAGCCATATTAACCAACTTGCTCAGTTGTACTTTGATTTAAAGATAAAGACAAAAATAATCCAACAGTACAGATATGATCAAAGTTTAACATATTTCGTATATCATTCCATTATCACGTGAAACTTATAGCAAACATTGATAAGGGGTCTCAGAATTGAGAGCAGTAGAACTAGGAAGTGTGATAAATAATGAATTGTTGATGTATATAAAGGATCTTTTCAAAGCATACAAGTAAAGTTATAATGAATTAAGATCTGGCAAAATCATTTAAGGTGGTCATACATGGCAACAGCGAAGTCATAGTTCAAAGTCAAACCAACTGAATATCTTGCTTGAGCTTTCAAACTAATACCTGATAAGATGTTGGACCGGTTGCATAACTCATGTTACCGTAATATCATCAGTGATTACACAGGGAATGTGGGCAATCTTGGCCCAGTCCTCGCCCCTCGGTTTCTGGCACCGCTGTTTTAAAATTGGACAATTGCCGTGAATTAGGAGAATAGAAAGGGACCTAGGAAGACCCTCCTTCGGCAAGCATTGGAGTCTTGGGCAATTTCTAATACAGAGGCGTTCCAGAGATGAGAGGTGGCAAAGAGCTTTGTAATCCAATGTTTGAAGATTTGAACATTCTGACAGATAAAGCATTCTAAGAGTAGGTGGAAGTAGGCCTTCATCGGGGAAAGACTCCACATTTGCATCTCCAATATAAAATTTATGTAAGGAGGTGAGGCCATCTAAATTCCATTTCATTCGAGAGGCCGTGAGTTTAGGGCACTTTTTGATGTCAAAGCGCCTCAAATTTGATGGCAAGCCCCCTTCAGGAAATGATTCCAGCTTCGGACAACTGTGCAATATTATTGTTTGCAGAGATGGAAAAAGGACACGCATATCCACTGGAAGTGATTTTAAACTCTCCATGTTGTTAACTTCATACCATTCCAGCTTAGGGGCAGAGAATCCTTTTGGAAATGATGCAAGTTTAGCACAATCATGGATTACTAATGCTGTCAGAGAAGTGAGGGTTAGCTGATGCCCCTCCAAGATTGAAAACCTTTCAAGATTTCTACATTCAACCAAGAGGAGTGACACAAGCTTGGGAAATAAATCCAGTGGAAAGATCCTCAAAGAGTGACAGCTTCGAAGTACAAAGACTGTTTCAAGGAAGGCGTGGGAATGGCTTATGGGAAATTCCATATCCGGAAAATAGGTAATCTTGAATGATGTGAGGCAAGTAGAACTGACAACCAATTGTTGGATTCTTTCTAGCAAGGATACTTCCATGTGACTTCCACCGATATAGAGTGTTTTAAGAGTAGAGGGAGGAGATTCCCATTCTAGACTTCCACAACTCTCTAGATGTAATTTATCAATAACTGGCGACCAAGGAAGAGAAACCACAAGTTGCTTGCAGTCGATAATCTTCAACTTTACTAAAGAGGGAAGCCGTTGAGGCAACTGTCTTTTCAGCTTGGGACAACCTGTTAGACAAAGCTTTTTAAGACAGGGGAATGCTATTGCAGCATTTTCACATTCCCATTCCTCCAACTCAGCCATTTGCATTATTTTCAATACCTCGAGGGATCTAAATGGAGCAGTAGAGGAGTTATTACCAAAAAGTTCAGGACCCAAGACCACTATCCCATGAAGCCCTTCAAGGCACAGTTCCTTTAGAGATGACAACATGCCAAGTGGTGGCAAAAATAAACAATATTTACAGTTCATCAGTTTTAGGGACACTATATTGGACATGGTATCATCTCTAAACAAATCAGGAAATCTTGTACCACCATAGTTTTCAACATTTAGCTTTTTCAAGTTTTCATGAGGCTGTAACTTCTCAAGCACATCTCTTGCACTCTGGGATCCATCATCATTCACGCTCCATTTCAACAATAGCTCCTCTATATGTATTTTACTTTTCAAATTAACTGCTAATGCATCTACAGGATGAGCAACATTCTGCAGCTCTTCAATATGTAGTGTGCCTCGAAGATTAAGCGCAGCCAATTCCTTGATGTTGGATTCTCCACCTTTTCCCACATAATATGAACTCAATACTTGAAGGTTTTTTAATTTTCCCAACCCAGCTGGCATCTTTCTCACTTTTGTTCCACGGAAGTCGAGATGACACAAATTTATAAGTTTATGCATATGAGAGGGTAACTCTTCCAAATACTCACAGCGTTTCAATTTCAATGTTTGTAAATTATAAAGCAAACAAATTGAATCTGGTAGCTTTTTTACCCCAGTGCGAGATAAATCCAAATAGCGTAAATGAATAAGATTAACCACTGAATCTGGCAATTCAGCCATTTTGTGATATCCAGACAGCCTCAATACTCGTAAGCACTTAAAACTTGAGAGCAAACCATGTATCATCCGAGTGGATGTGACAGACGAGTAAATTGTTCTATTGTCATCCATATGCAAAGCTAGAAATGTGCGCAATTTGTCACATTTGTACAAAGCCTCAAACCTTCCAGGAACATCTACAATATCTCTTAAATATGAAAAATGACGGCCCATTTCTGATACATATTTTGCTACTTCATCTTCTCCTAACCTTAAACAAAAATCTCCGGAGACATATTTTGCCAAATCATTAACAAGGTCATGCATCACAAATCCTTCTTTGTCTCCATTTAATCTCTGAAAAAAAGATCTTGATAACAGGTCATTGAAGCACTGATCTCCAAGTTCTCCCATGCCCTTATTTTCTTGTCGGGATTGTAGTAGGCCTTCTGCCATCCACAACAAAACTAGAAACTCCTTGTCAAATTCATAATCCTTGGGGAATATGGAACAATAAGCAAAGCATGTTTTAAGATGAGACGGAAGGTATTGATAGCTCAATCTTAAAGCTGGGGATAATATCACCTTCATCATTCGACATATCCCATATCTCGCTTGCCAATATATCATTCCATTCCTCATAAGAGAATTTATTATACAAAAGACTCCCGATTGATTTCAAGGCTAGGGGTACCCCTTTGCACTTCTTAACGATTTTTCTACCAATTCCCTCAAATCCAGCGTTTGAATGAAGATCTCGATCATGCATTGCATGTTTAGCAAATAGCAACCAACCATCTTCTTCTGGCAATTGTTTCAGTTGATGTAGATTTGCACAACGCATTGTTGAAGCAACTCTCTCACTGCGTGTGGTTACAAGAATTTTACTTCCACATGCCCCATAAATTAAAGGAGCTTGCAAAGTTTCCCAATTCAAGTAATTTTCATTCCATAAGTCATCCAAAACAAGAAGAAATTTCTTTCCTGTTAATTTTTCCTTCAGTTTAACTTGAAGCAGGTTTAAGTCCTTCATGTCCCCTGTAGACACACCAGTAGCCTCAAGAATTGTTCTAGTTACCCTGAAAACATCAAATTCTTCTGAAACAGACACCCAAACAGTGAGGTCAAATTGATCCTTCATCCTGTGATCATTGTACACAAGTTGCGCCAAGGTGGTCTTACCCATCCCACCCATACTGACAATGCAAATGACGGATGGGTTGTTTCCACTCTGATTATCAGATAGCAACAAGACAATGATAACACTCTTGTCATCATCTCTGCCGTACACAGCAGCTTCATCCACCAAAGATGTTGTCGGCAACCTCTGATATGCTTTATTTCCCAACCCAACACCAACCTGACTACATTCCTTCAAACCCAGTATTTTCTTTTTACTAGTAAGAAACTCCAACTTGTCAAGAATTACTTTGATCCTGGACTCTACTTCCCTGTCAAATAAACTAAATGAAGCAGAAAAATAGCACCATACCTTTCTAGTATTGGGCTGTGACTCAACTTCCAGGTTGCATTTGGAGGCCTTAGTGTGAATCTCATCCAAGATATCATCAGCATCAAGCACAACATCTTTCACCATATCTAGCCAAGCTCTAACACTCTTGTCCCTGATCTGTTTCTCCTCCGCATCATCGACCACTGCGTTGATGAATACCAGAGAAACATTCAACTTGTCCAGCAACTTCTGATCCAGTCTTTTTGCTCTGAAGTAGTCAACAACATCACGTGAAGCCAATCTATCAAAGGCAACTTGAAGGAATGCAGAGAGAAGAGCACCACCAACTAAAGCTCCTGCCATATCGGAAGCAAAAGGAATGCAAAGAAGAGGAAGTGAAAGCAAAGAGATAGAAAGAGTAAACAATGCAGAGAATGCAAGCGCTTTTCGTCAATGTCAACTATTGGGTTCACCAAGTTGGTTTTTATATATATATATATATATATATATATATATATAGCTGGCTGTTCTGTTGTGAAGTTGTGACCAATATCTTATCCATGGCATAAGAAATTTCGTTGGAACTGCACTCCATCATTGTTTTTCATATATTATATTGATTGATCATATTGAAAATAGTTTATAAATGCTGTCAAAGTAAGAATTATGACATTGCGAGTCATGGAATATATGTGTTAAAAACCAATGTTGTCAGCCCTTGCATCATACGGATAAGTTATTTATATAAATACTAACATGAAGAAATACAGGGAGAGGGTGCCGGCGAGTCATGGCATCTATATTTTTAAAAAACTAGTGCTATTAACATGTGGACGAGTTATTTATCACTGAAAGTAGGGTTAAAATTGAACCGAGCTCAATAAATATAGAAAAAATCATACTTTTGTCCCTTAACTCTTTGTGCCATTTCAGTTTGGTCCTTTAACTTTTTTTCAATCCGTTTTAGTCCCTTAACTTTTATTTTGAATTCAATTTGGTCCTTTCACAAATGGTTTTTGATCCGTTAACGTTTTTTATGGATGTAACTGTAGGGACCAAATTGAATCCAAAATAAAAGTTAAGAGACTAAAACGAATCGAAAAAAGTTAAGGGACCAAAGTAAATTAGCGCAAAGAGTTAAAGGACGAAAAATATCATTAAACAGATATTTTATATTATAATTATGAATAAACTTTTATTTTAATTTTTAACATCCTAAATGTCAATGTCAATTACACTGAGCTTTAACATTTAGTAAGTAAAAATATGTAACTCATTTTCATCTACTTTTAATTTATTTTTTTACTTTTATTTTACAACATAAATAGAGTGAATTGCAATTTTGAAAAGTCTAGCTCGTGAACTAAATAAAAACTTTAAATAAGCCAGACTAGAGCTAAAAAAATGTTTTATGGAAAACTCTATTAAGTTCGACCGGAGTAAATTCTTATCGAATCTAAATGATTCGACTCCACTCATTTACCGGGTTAATTGTAAGGAACCCAACATGAAATGAACCCTTTCACCTTAAAATGCAACCATAGGGGAACCCAAACAGAAATACCCCACATTTCCAATAAAAAATTTTTTTTTCAGAAAAAAAAAGAAAAGAAAACCCAAAATTGAAACGAAAAGGGGAAATGAACCGAATTGAAGAACTGGAGGAAAGACGAAACCTTTGACGTGAGAGCAGTTTCAAAGTAAGGGAAGGTACGGCGAAGAAGATTGACAGAGTCACAGATGAAGGAAGGTTGATGCAGTGACACTGAACTGACACCCTTGTTCCATTTCCCCGGTGGCGGTCAGTCAAAGCCTCAAAGCTGAGTTTCTTTTCTTCTTTTCCTCATGTATCAACTAAAATTTCAGATGGATTTTAACTACAGAGCGACTTTTTTACTTAAAATATTATTTTTACCAACATTATTTCCCTAACTACCCTACTTTTATCTTTAATTTCCAAAGTACTTCATTTCAAAAATAGTTGAAAAATCAATTTGGGAAAAATCTATTTCTAAACGTACATGTTTAATTGTTTATTTTTCATTTTGTACTAAAAATGAGAAGTTCGTTTAAGGAAAACTGATTTCTCATCTGTATTTTTTTTAAAAGTTTTGCTAATCATTGATGAACAACTTAAGATAAAAAAAAAAAAACTTCATAGTCAAAATAAAAATATATTAAAAGCATTAGTTACTAAAAAATTTTATGAGCAAATTTCTAAATTTCGTTATTTTTTAAAATTTTCAGCCATATTTTTTTTTAAAAAAATTATTTTAAAAAATATCATTCTTTTCTAAATTTTAATAAATTTGTTGAATATTTTTTAAAATAATTTTCCTACATTGATACTACAGCTTTTACGTATATCTCAATAAATATTCAGTCAAATCAATGCATAATGTTTAAGTTCAATGTGACGGTAAATTTCTAGGAATGAAATCTAAATATTCAACATAAATATTTCAGTATGTTTGGTTTAGATTTTAATGGAACTAGAAATTAAAACATACAAACCAAAGCAAATATCAATAACTAAGATTATCAAAAGCACAAAAATCAAGATTATCTTTAAGTATTTTTTAACTTCTTTTAACCAAAACAAAAACTAAGTCAAACAGACTCCCTAGAAGCAATAAGCAATCACCACAATGCAGAACTAGTCACCAGTTTTCACAGTATGGTTAATTTATTTTAAACAATATTGTATGAATTCATTTATACCTTTAAAAGGTTTAAGTCTAAGTTAATTGTATGTTTTTTTTTTTTTATGAAGAGATCATTTTAAGGTTAATTTAAGTGGAAGTAATCATTAATTTTTAATTTTTATGTACTTATTGTTTGAATTTTTTTTTAATTTTATAATTTCTTGTGTTAATTTTCAAGTACTTTAAGAGTATTAGGGACATCATATTATTATCAATCTGCATGCCAAGGATATGACCAATCTTTCTCCAATAATCTCCTCTGTTTTAAGCAAGGTTTAAGATTAGCAAAGCTGATGTAGTTTAGATTAGAAATTCACAAGTCAGCATTGTATCTGTATGAAACAAGTGTTATATATAGCAGCGCAACAGGTCGAAACAAACTAACCCATCGTTACATACCATGATATTATGTACTGGACTTCTGCACTTGTTTTACATCTGAGTAGAACTTTGCATCAAATATATATTAACTTAGTGGATATATGTATATTATAGTGTCCTATCATTCTTCTTAAATCTGGTGAACAATTTCAGTAAAAATCTGCGCTTTAATTCTATTGCTAATGTCAATGAAGGGTTCAAGACATGTACAGGAACCAGTTTCTTGCTGAACACACTTTTCCAACTACAACTACATATTCATGCAGGAACCACTCCTTGTGATTATGCATGAATAAAACTTCCATTACAGCAGAAGCATCAAACTGCTCAAAAAAAGATTAATGGAGAACTACCATATTAGAATTATGAAAATACATATTCAGCTTACATTCCTAATTCATGTAATAACCACAGTTTCATACAGTTGAAATGGCAGAAGAATGAACAATTTCAGCTGACCTGACTATAATTCCATAACAAAATTTGAGTACAGTGCAATTTTATGGACAAGTACAATTTAAAAATATTCAAAACACCATATCTAATAATTTCAGGATATGTACAGGAACCAATTTCTTGCTGAACACACACTCTACCAACTACATCTTCATCACTTCATCGTATGTTCTTGGATTTCGGCTTTGGGCTAACTCAATCCCAAAAGCTAGCTCATAGGAGGAGGATTGTCATGTCTCTTGTATGCTCTTTCATAACCATATCTCTAGTCACGTGGGACTTTCAACATATGTGCCGCCATCTTTTGGAGTCTTCACAGCAGTTATAAACCTTCAGGTGTCTTTTTTACCCATCTCATGACCTTGTACGTGTTTCTGGTCAACCTACCTATCAGATTAAATCAGCCAGCCTCTTTAAGGATTCCAGTGTACCTAGGCGCAACAGTAGCACTGCTAGTATGAGTTCAATTCACAAGAAGCCTAAACCAGTAAGCCAAAAAACATAACCAACCTTAAAAGAGGGCTGCTTACACATAGCAGAACAATGAATACACCAACCGCTAAACGCTCAAGAATAACCCCAAGACAAAAGTCAGGCACTGTCTGCAACAACAACAATCAAGAACTATCATTAGTGTAATCCAACTCAAACAGTCCAGCAGCATATCAGCCCCAATAAGAATAATAAGTAGTGAGTTGAAGGTGGTTAGCAATTAATCAACGGAGCATTATAGTCTTGTAGTCTCTCTCACCCAAATGGTGAATGGCTCTATGAAGCTTCTTGTGCTCTATTCAACAGTTGGATAGCGAAAGGCTAGAGTCAGATCATCAACCCAGCCATCTCACAATACAATTGCTGCAACCATATAGATGGGACATAGTCATGCACTAGAACTACCATGGTGGCATGGAAGGTTTTGTGCATGCAATTAACATGACAGCTAAATAATATTCTGCATCGTACGTGACTCATGAGGATATATACCATTGCTAACTAGGAAAAAGGAACTGGTTCAAATAGGCAATAAGCAAATATTACAAAAGTAAATAAATCATTTACAATCAGTTAAGATGATTTCCCATTCTCTCTATCTTGAACTTAGACCTAATACCTGATAAGATGTTGAACCCGGTGGATAGTTAGAGAACAAGAGAATGGCAGCTCATGTAATCATATCAGTACCAATCCTTATGCAGCGAATGAGGGCAATCTTGCCCCAATCCTCGCTTCCCTGGTTTTGGCAGCGCTGTTTAAGCAACGGACAATCGCCGGCAATGTCAAGAGTAGAAAGGGATCTGGGAAGACCCTCCTTTGGGAAGCATTGGAGTCTAGGACAGTCTGCAACAGAAAGGTATTCCAGAGATGAGAGGTGGCGAAGACCTTTGTAATCCAATGTCTGAAGATTTGAACATCCTTTCAAGAAAAGACCCCAAAGAGTTGGTGGCAGTAGGCCTTCATCAGGGAAAGACTCCACATTTGCATCTTCAATGCTAAACTCACGCAAAGAGGCATTCCTATCCAGATTCCATTTCATTCGAGAGGCCACAAGTTTGGGGCACTTCGTGATAAACAGGTTCTGCAAATTAGATGGCCAACACCCCTCAGGAAACAATTCCAGGTTTGGACAAGTAAACAACGATATGGTTTGGAGAGATGGAAAGTGGATGTGCATATTCTCAAGAAGTGATTTTAAATTCTTCAGAATGGAAATCCGGTACACTTTCAGATTAGGTGCTGAGAATCCTTTTGGAAATGACACTAGTTTTGGACATTTACAGATATCCAATGATGTAAGAGAACTGAGGGTTAGATGATGTCCCTCCGACATAGAAAAGCTTTCCAAATTTCTACATTCATTCAATTTGAGCGACACAAGATTGGGAAAGAAATCAAGCGGGAAGGTTCTGAGAGAGTCACAGCTTCTATATATTTCAATTGTTTGAAGGAAGGCGTTGCAATGAGTTATGGGAAATTCCATATCTGGAGAATTAGTGATAAGGAATGATGTAAGGCAAGTATTCGCCAGCATCTGTTGGACATTTTCAAGTAAGGATACTTCCATGCGGATTCCGCTAATGCTGAGAGTTTTAAGAGTTGAAGGAGGAGATTCCCATTTCAAATTTCCACAAAACTGAAGACTTAATTCGTCAATAGCCGGCACCCAAGGAAGATAACCCTCAAGTTGCATGCAGCTGGAAATGTGCAGCTTTCTTAAAGAGAGAAGTTGTTGAGGCAACTGTTTTTTCAGCTTGGGACAAATTGTTACACTAAGCTGTTCAAGACAAGGGAAAGCTCCTAATGCATTTTCACATTCCCATTCCTCCAACTCACGCATATTCATTATTTCCAACACCTGGAGGGATTCAAATGGAGCAGTAGAGCTGTTGTTACCATAAAAGTCAGAACCTATAGTGACTATCCCATCAAGCCCGTTGATGTGCAGGTTTCTTAGAGATGGCAAGATGCCAAGTGGTGGCAAGAAAAAACAATATTTACAGTTTATTAACTTGAGAGGCACTATATTGGCCAGGGAATTATCTCCGAACCAACCAGGAAATCTTGTGCCACCATAGTTTTCAACACACAACTCTTTCAAGTTTGCATGAGGCTGTAGCTTTTCAGTCACATCCCTTTCAAGCTCAGATCCATCATCATTGACGCTCCATGACAACGACAATCCCTCTAGATGCACTTTATTTTTCAAGTTAGCTGCTAATGCATCCATAGGATAAACAACATTCTGCAACTCTCCAATGTGTAATGTACCGAAAATATTGAGCTCAGCTAATTCATTGATGTTCGACTCACTACCTTTCCCCACGTAATATGAACTCAACACTTCAAGGTTCTTCAATTTACCCAATCCAGTTGGCACCTTCCTCACCCGAGTTGAACAAAAGTCAAGATGACACAAATTTATAAGTTTGTGCATATCACAGGGTAACTCTTCCAAATTGCAACAACCTCGCAACTTCAATGTCTGTAAATTATATAGCGAACATGTTGAATCAGGTAACTTTTTCAATTCAGTGCCAGATAGATCCAAATAGCGTAGATGTTTAAGATTGACAATGGAATCTGGTAATTCAAAAACATTGTGAAAGCATGATAGGGACAAAACTCGCAAGCACTTAAACTTTGTCAAAATATTATGTATCACCTTGTTAGATGTGAAAGTCACCTCCAATCCTTCGTCATCAAGCATATATAAAGGCAGGAATGTGCGCAATCTGGAACATTTGTATAGTTCCTCAAACCGTTTAGAAGGTTCAAGGTAGTTTTTCAAATATGAAAAATAGCGGGTGCTTTCCACGACATTTTTTGCGTCAATATCTTTCCCTAAAGTCAAACAGAATTTACCAGAAACATATTTTGCCAAATCATTAACAAGGTCATGCATCACGAAAAACACTCTTTCTCCATTGAGCTTATCAAAAAATGACCTTGCTAATAGATCATCAAAGCATTGGTCTCCAAAATTTTTTATGCTCTTATTTTGTTGACTTGATTGCAGAAGACCTTCAGCCATCCACAACCGAACAAGAAACCCCTTGTAAAATATGAAATCTTTGGGGAGTATGGAACAGTAAGCAAAGCATCCCTTAAGATGAGATGGAAGATATTGATAGCTCAATCTTAAGGCTGGGATAATATTTCCTTCGTCATGTGACATATCCCATATCTCGCTGGCCAGTATATCATTCCACTCCTCGTAAGACACTTTAGTGTACAACAGACTCCCGATTGTTTTCAAGGCTAGTGGTAAACCTTGGCACTTCTTAATGATTTTTCTACCAATTTCCTCAAATCCAGAGTTTGAATGAGCATCTCCATCATGCAGTGCATGTTTAGCAAATAGCAACCAACATCTTCTTCTGGCAATTGCTTCAGTTGGTGTAGATCTGCACAGCGCATTGTTGAAGCAACTCTCTCACTGCATGTTGTTACAAGGATTTTACTTCCACATGCCCCATAAATAAAAGGAGCTTGCAAAACCTCCCAATTCAGGTAATTTTCATTCCATAGATCATCCAAAACAAGGAGAAATTTTTTCCCTATCAAGCTTTCCTTTAGTTTTACTTGAAGCTTATTTAAGTCCTTCATACCATCGGTTGACACATCAATAGCCTCAAGAATGGTTCTAGTTACCCTGAAAACATCAAATTCTTCTGAAACACACACCCAAGCTGTGAGGTCAAATTCATCCTTCACCCTGTCGTCATTGTACACAAGTTTATCCAAGGTGGTTTTACCCATTCCACCCATACCGACAATGCAAATGACATATGGGTTGCTTCCACTGTGATTATCATATAGCAACAAGTCAATGATAATACTTTTGTCATCATGTCTGCCATATACAGCAGCTTCATCCACCAAAGATGTTGTTGGTAATCTCTCTGATGCTTTATTTCCCATCCCAATACCAACCCCACTTCACTCCTTCAAACCCAATATTTCCTTTTTACTAGCAAGAAACTCTAACTTGTTAAGGATTTCTTTGATCCTTGACTCTACCTCCCTGTCAAATGAACTAAATGAAGCAGAGAAGTAGTTCCATACCTTGCTAGTATTGGGTTGAGACTCACCTTCGAGCTTGCGTTTTGAGGCCTCCGTGTGAATCTCATCCAAGAGATCATCAGCATCAAGCACTGCATCTTTCACCAGATCAAGCCAGGCTCTAACACCCTTGTCTCTGATCTGCTTCTCCTCTGCATCATCCACCATCGCGTTCATGAATAGCAGAGAAACGTTCAACTTATCTAGCAACTTCTGATTCAATCTTTTAGCTCTAAAGTAATCCAAAATGTCAGGAGAAGCCAATCTATCAAAGGCAACTTGAAGAAACGCAGAGAGAAGAGCACCGCCAACTAAAGCTCCAGCCATACTAGAAGCAAGAGGAATCCAAAGAAGAGGAACTGAATACAAAGAGAAAGGGCAAATAATGGGAATGCAATGCAGAGAAAGCAAACTCAGCAAATACTTTTCGTCAATGACAAGTATTGGGTTCACCAACTTGGCATGGAATCTTTTGGTTCTGATTAATCTATGGCATCAGCAATTTCGTGCAAACTGCGCTCCACCTTTGATTTTAGTATATTATATTGACAAAATAAATAACAAAGACTGTGTAAGTATGTTGTGTGACCAATCTTTTGGTTCTGTCAATCTGTGATTTCAAGACAAAACAATTTACAACTACTGTTTAACAATTGTGAATTGCGAGTCGTGGTCTCTATAATTTTTTAAAACTAAGTGCTATCAGCTTTAATAATTGTGACTTGTGAGACAATTTTTTAAAGCTAGTCATATTAGCTTTAACAATTGTGACTTGTGAGTAGTGTTATCTTTAACTTTCTATTTGCTTTAACAATTGTGACTTGTGAGTCGTGCTATCCATAATTTTTTAAAACCAATGCTATTAGCTTTATCAGTTGTGACTTGTTAACCATGGTATATATAATTTTTCAATAATTATCCTCCAACACTTGTACACTTAACGTTTTCTTTTTATCTCTCTATTATTTTTTCTTCACATCACTTATCATATCACTCACATTCTCTCCTCTATTTTTTTCCTCTCTCTCTCATCCTACATTTCCAAATGTAGTGTAAGAATATAACTTCTCGTAATTTTTTAAATCTAGTGCTTTCAGCCATGAAGCATGAGCTTGTTGTTTATATATATATATATATATATATATATATATATATATATATATATATATATATATATACTACTAATATACTATGTACCAAAAAATAAACTAATAACATACTACTATCAGTGCCTTAAAAAGAATATATACTACTATCAGTTATTACTGATTACCAGCATGAACGCAGTGCACAAATTGATGCAAAAATGAGCCGAGATTCTTCCGCCAACACTATACGCCATAGTAATTTTCAAGCGCACCAGAAGTAAAATGGAAGTTAATTTCTGAGCGTGCAAAAAAACAGAACTTCCATTTTGCTGTTTTTATTAACTACTGAAATTAACTTCACGGTGCGCAAAGTAGCAGCCAGATTCTTCCCTGCTATAGCAGCTTTATTGTATTTATTTGCAAACGTACCCTTCTAAAGTAATAATTGCGCTATTGCAAAGACTAGATGATATATGGGCAGAGATGATTATATTTTGTCATAGAAAGTTATTCAATGTTCAATGTTTCTATTTAGTACTGTGTGACCCTAAGAACCTGATTTGGTTTAATACCTTTTTTTTTCTAGCTACTGAATTCGGAATAAATAGTACTTGATACGGGTCTAAGTTTATTCCAAGTTTTCGAATTCGTTTATGGGTATTCCATGGCCAGAAAACAATGTCAGGTGTCATTGTTCTTCAATGGAAATTGCAATTGATATGGGTTGAATTGGTGCCAACTGCCAAGTTTTCAAATTCATGTGGTCACATTTTCCCTGTTTCTTTAACTTGATTTCAATAGATTGTTATTTCATTTTGAAAGTCCACATTTGCCCTGTTTCAAACTTTCAATACCTTCATTTTGGTTTTTCTTCTGTTAGGTTATTTATCAGCCACATTACTTTCAACTTTCAAGTTGCTGCATACTATATATTATTGGCCACATTAAAACAATGCATACAACCAGTGATAGAAATTATATGAGGGTATAAACTAGAACCCTTACTTATGGTTTTAGAAGCTGGTACCTTAGGGCTTAGATAACGTTCACAATCAGCTCCAGGCAATAATCAGCCAATCCATTACTTCTCTCTCGATCAGCAAAATACTTCATCGAACTTCAACAATTGGAAGAGGAATGAATATACATCATTCAAGAAGAAAGATTAAAACTAATTTCAAACGATCGGAAGAGGATGAACTTCAACGACCACAAGAGGAATATGTTACATATCAACACTAATTGAAAAGAAAGATTAAAACTGATTTTCATTTTCACCTGCAAAGTTAATAGGGAAGAACAAGTGAAAAGGAATGAAGAAGAACCACCCATGCGGCCATGCTTGGTTTCCACGATTTGAAGAATCCCATCAGCAGAGATTTTTCATCACTTTCACTTTCTACATCTCAACCAATCTTTTCCCTCCAAAAAATTTCTTTCTCATTTTTCTATTAGCGATTTTACCTATTACATTATTTAATATTTAATTATTTAACTATTTAATTTCTAATTTCTATTATTTTCTGTTACCTATTTTACATATTATTAATATATTAATATATTATTTAATTATATTTAATTTTTATTATTTGCTATAACCTATTGTTATTTAATTATTCAATATATGTATGTGATGTGGTTTACAAACATTTATTACATTATTAATGATCATTGCAAAATATTATTCGATAATTTAAAAAGTTATTAAACAATATGTAAATTATTGAATAACATAATATTTTTATGAAATTTAAGTTGACACAAATTATTATTAACTCTTTTGAGTTTTTTCTTAAATTCAAATACTATCATTTTAGTTGGTGAGCACATAAGAGTATCTGCATGTGAGTATGCAGGTTTAATTTTCGATTAATGTACTTTCTTATAAAAAAATATATTTAAATTAATATCATTTTAACAAATTTAATTTATTTTTATATATGTATCAATTTAGAAGTTCTAATAATGTTTTAGGCACCATTTGACCCAGCTTTTTTTGAGTTTATCTTCTACTTATAAATAAAAGTCGGACCAAATAAAAATATTAGGGGCTGTTTGGTTTGCATTTTTATTTACTGAAAATAGAAATTTTTTGTTTTTAGCATTTTCAGTTTTTTCTTTGCAAAATTTTAGAAAACAGAAAATGAAAACTGAAAATAAAAATACAAACCAAACAACCATTTAATAAGCTCTTAAGTAATTTTTTTTAATGAACGAAAGAGAAAAAAAACAGCTTTAAAATAAGTCATAGAAAGGAGTTTTTACTTATTTTTCAACCTCTTATTTTCATTAAACATCCATCGACCACCATAACCAAGACAGGACTGCCACCTACCACCACACACAGCCACCCTCCACCGTCGCTGGATCGCTGTCGTCAGTCAAATTTTTTAAAAAAAAGTTGGGTCAAACAGCTTATAAATTTTTTTTAGTCTCTTATTTGTAATTTTAGCTTAAATGTGACTTTTAAGAAGAAAATAAGTTGGGTCAAACGATATATTAATTGTTTTTTATTTTGTCTCAGTCATGTAGCTCAGTTGGTGAGCGCATGAGAACATGCTTGTATGGTGGGTACAGGGTTCAATCTGTGGATACAAGGTTCGATTTCTGGTTGTACTACTTACTTGATGAAAAAAAATTATTTTTTTATTTTATCTTTAAATAATTATTATGATTTTTTTTTGAATAAATTATGATAAAGAATAAATCTTTCTAAAAAGTTTACGTGAAATTAAACTTAATAATAATGATAATAATAATAATAATTTTTAAAAGGTTTAAATATATTTTTTATTCAAATAAAATAGAGAATTTTTTATTTTAGTCCCTCAAAAATATTTTTTATGATATTAGTCTAATCTTTTAAAAAAATAACTTGATTCTAATTCTTATTGAATATTACTTTTGAAATTAAAACTAAAAAATCTCTATTTTACGGAGACTAAAATCATATTTATTTCTTTCTAAAATAATGAGTAGCGTCACATCAATCCACTATACGTGGGTGGGGGCGTAGCATAATGACCTTCTAACGTCTAAACCCTAGTGCAAGTGAGCAACGGCGTACTGCGACCGCCGACGGGAAGAACTACTTGTCTTATCTTTGTCACTGACGCTCACTTGTCGGGATCCTGTGACCGTAAAGGCGCTGTCGAAACCTCAAAACCATTGTTGCTTACTGGTTTGTGCTCTGTTTTTATCTTCCTTATTTCCTCCTATTTCATTCCATTTTGACACTCTAATTAGACATTCCATCCGTGAACTATAGTCTATGAATTATGTAACTTCTCGCAGATATGGTTGGTGTATAAGGCTAGGATTGTGGTTTGTTCTGTAACGTTGTGAAACATTTTCATTTTAGGGTTTGGATTGTGAGATGGGGACCAAGTCAAAGAAAGCTATGAAGAAGAGTTTACAAAGGGCTACTGCTAATAAGCCATCCGAGGGTGCTGATTTTTTGGTATGTTAATATTCATCTCAATTTTCGATTCTCTTTTTAGTTTTTATATCAATAGTGTATTTGTTTGCTTAATTTTGTTCATCAATTGCTGAAGCCCTTGGAAGGTGGTCCTGCTCGCAAACTTCCTGATCAGAAACCGCTGGAGTGTATTTCCACTGTTTTGTATGTTGGTCGGATTCCACATGGATTTTATGAGAAGGAGATGGAAGGTGTGCGTCGGTGATGCTTTTGAAATTTATATAGTTTTTTGGAGTACGTGCTTATAATTGCTTGTTGTAGGATTTTTTGGACAATTTGGAACTATTAAGAGATTGAGGATTGCTAGAAATAAAAGGGTTAGATTCCTAAACTTGTTTCCTATATATCTGTGTTTGTCTACATTTGTTTAAACTTGTTTATGAATTGTGTCACACTTTGTTTACACTGATCTTTTACTCTTATGTGGCTAATGGTAATTAAAATTTCGATAACCGAAAAATGTTCAAACCTGTTACTAATTCTGAGTTCCTAGCTCATTGCCGGGGAAGATAAAGCCCAAATCTATACATCAATTGTGCTTCATTTGATTTCTTCTTGATTTTTGAAGCATGTTTGGGTCTTGAGCTGTCAAGATTCTTTATTCCAGTAAACACATGGATTCAAGTTCAGCAATATTTATTTGTTGTTTTATAATTATTAACTTGTTTAATGATACTATGATATTGCTTTTAGTTGACTGATACTGACCATATCTGTTACTTGATGCTTAACAGACTGGAAAATCAAGACATTTCGGGTTCATAGAATTTGAATCTTCTGAGGTAGTTGATGTTTCATCTGACTGGTTGTTGTGCTGTGACTTTTGGCGGTTATCTTTGTTATATAATTTTTTGTGCTATATCTATTGCATTGTAGGTTGCAAAAATTGTAGCTGATACTATGCACAATTATCTGCTTTTTGAACACCTTCTCCAGGTTTTTGTCATACCTCCTGAGCATGTCCATCCAAAATTGTAAGTTATTGATTTAATTTGTTTTCCATGTTTATTTTCTTTGGAGATGTTTTCTTAATGTCAAGACTGTTGGTGCCTGTATTTATTTCTTCCCACCTTTCTTCTACCAAAGCCTGTAAAATGGCACACATATTATATGACTTCATTGACTTGACCAAGGCAAAAGAATTAGTTTCTTTCCCTGAGTATCACAAACAGGATTAAATGAAGTCATGGTTTTTTCTTTATAGATGGAGAGGATTCAATTACCGTTTCAAACCATTGGACAGAGTCCAAATTGAACGAGAGCGACATGATAAGGTATCTAATCTATTTCAATGAAGAAAGTACATCTTTTGGATAATGCAGTCTGGTTCTCAATGTCAATGAAAGTTTATTAGGTCGCTGATGTTGTCGTTTCAGGAAAGAACATTGGAAGAGCATAAGAAGTTGGTGGAAAAGATTCTGAAATGTGACCAGAAACGACGTAAAAGAATAGAGGCTGCTGGCATTGACTATGAATGCCCGGAAATTGTGAGCTTTTCTCCTTTATCAATCTGTTGTTTCATAAAAATAGAAGACTCCACAACATGAATTTTGCTCTGATGTTACTTGTGATTGCTGTTGCAGGTGGGTAACATTCATCCTGCTCCAAAGAAAATAAAGTTCAAAGATTGAGTTGGTAACCTATCTTGTCTCCTTTTAAAGGAAGCCTATTCGTCGTAGTATATGTTCTGCTTGTACCAGTTGGTTGCATGCCATTGTCTAGATGTTTTTCTGGACGTGTTTTTGCTGTTCTACTTATCATGAACTGAGGTGGTTGTGTAACCTTCTTCCCATAGATATGATAACGGGAAGGCTGCTATTTTAGGACTTTAGTATTAGGGTAATGAACTGTCATCCTTGCCAAATACCCTTCAGTTTCGAGACTTACTAGAACTTGTATTCTCAAAATTATTTGTAGAAATATTATTTATTTCATATATTTATCAACGTTGGTTGGAGTTGATTGGCTGCACTTTATCAAAGTTAGTTAAAATTGGATCCTGAAGATCAATAACGATAACTTCAAGAAATATATTTCTTCAACCACAAATAGCGAACTGAGCTCCGTTTATGGTTTCAGAATGCATTGAAATTATCATGTGATAAGCCAAGTCGACGAATGGAGATTAATCTCGCATCCAAAATGTAATGTGTAAACCTAGTGGCCTTGTTCCTTTTTTTGTTCCCGGAATTAAAAAAAAAAAGGTTGAGAAAGGAAATGATTATTTATGTTGCTGTTCACGGGAAATTATAAAATATCTATAACAGGCTGGGCTAAATTAAACATGACCAATTTTAGAATTATAAAAAAGATGCGTGAAGGCAAACTGCTTGTACCAGTTGGTTGCATTGCATGCTTCAGTTTATTAATATTTTTATACTAATAAAGATGAAGATGGTGCAAGAATAAAGAAAAAATAGGTGTAGGATGAAAAATAAAAAACTATAAAGTGAGTGATATGATAAATAAAAAAGATTAAAAAAACGTGGAGAAATAAAATTTCGAAAAAAGGAGAGTAGGAGCATTATATTGTTACTTTAGTAAGCGACGAGTGTGCCATGTGGATAAATTTGTGTATGTCATTTTTTCTTCTCAAGTTGGTCCGAATTACAGCTATGTTATTCCCATGTTTATTGCACAAAACCTTTCATACTATATTGGCATATTGCAATTCACAGATATGGGTGCCATGAAAGAAGATATTGATGAAGTGCAAAAGAAACGATTTGATTCTCATTACAACCCAATAGACAATTAAGATAGTAGAACTAACAAAAAACGAAATAGAGAAGCCGTTGGACGTATTTGGAACTGTTGAATGGATTGCCAAAATCAAACTGTGTAGTTGGACTGGTGTTAATATAAAAACAGGCTACAAATTATGTTACTCCGTTCAGTGTTCACATGTAAGAATCTCATCTCAGCCAAATTAATTAACCATCGTAAATGTGACAAAGCATTTTACTGCTAGCAATGCTAACAGCATTTACAGCAGAGTTTATTTAACATTCTAATTAACTAATAACTTTTGTCACTGTCAAGAATTGTCTCTTTGTATGATACGGTTCGCTAGTAGGGTGCCAATCCTCATTTTGATAGTAGCAATAGCAAAGACATCAATTTTTTTGATCAATTTCTGAATTACCTGGAACATTAATCAATTGAGGAATTATTTACAGCTTCAACAAGTTACAGAATAGAAGTATCTCAAATTTGTACTCGCCTCATTCCTTTTCTTTTGCAGGTTTCAGAGTAATTTGAGCAAGGTCCTGGAATCAGAAGGATTTGAAGGGCAAAAAGGAAACTAAGCTCGTTAAGGATTCTCCTTGTTCTTTAAAGTAAAGAGAAAAAAAAAAAAAAACCATTTTACTTTATAATGTTTTTCTTTATTTATTTCTTGTATGATTTAGACACGTGACATACGTAATACAGCTTCATTCTATTACTAAATATTTGCCTTTATTTGTATTAAACTTGTTATTTCTTTGTTGATTACTACAAACTTGTTATATCATAGTAATATAAATAATAACAAATGACATGCCCATGCGTGTGCTGCACTGGCTATACCAACTCTAGTTTTAAACAATTATAGATTCCATGACTCACAATTGTTAAACAGTATTTGTAAACTACTTTCACATAAAATATACAAAGCTAATGGTGGATATCAGTTTCCACGAAATTGCGATGCATAGCCATAGATTGGTCACAACAAAACAGCCAGCTATCAGACAGATATCATTTGCACACTCTGAGTTGCATTTCCATTATTTGCTCCTTCCCTTTGAACTGACTTGTTCATCTTCATCTTCAGATTCCTTTTTCTTGCAGTATGGCTGGAGAGTTAGTTGGCAGTGCTCTTCTCTCTGCGTTCCTTCAAGTTGCCTTTGACAGATTGGCTTCACATGACGTGTTGGGCTACTTGAGAGGAAAAAAAAAATATCAGAAGCTGCTGGACAAGCTGAATGTTTCCTTGTTATTCATCAATGCAGTGATGGATGATGCAGAGGAAAAACAGATCAACTACAAGAGCGTTAAAGCCTGGCTTGATTTGGTCAAAGATACTGTGCTTGATATTGATGATCTCTTGGATGAGATTCACACTGAGGCCTCCAAATGCAAGCTTGAAGCTGAGTCACAGACCAATACTAGCAAGGTATGGAACTACTTCTCTGCTTCATTTAGTTTATTTGACAGGGAGGTAGAGTCCAGGATCAAAGTAATCATTGACAAGTTAGAGTTTCTTGCAAGTAAAAAGGAAATATTGGGTCTGAAGGAACATGGTGGGGTTGGTGTTGCGTTTGAAAATAAAGCATACCGGAGATTGCCAACAACATCTTTGGTGGATGAAGCTGCTGTATATGGCAGAGACGATGACAAGGATATTATCATTGACTTGTTGCTATCTGACAATCAGAATGGGAAAAGCCCATCCATCATTTGCATTGTGGGTATGGGTGGGATGGGTAAGACCACCTTGGCTCAACTTGTGTACAATGATCACAGGATGAAGGATCAATTTGACATCACAGCTTGGGTGTGTGTTTCAGAAGAATTTGATGTTTTTAGGGTGACTAGAACTGTTCTTGGAGCTATTGATGTATCAATAGATGATGTGAAGGACTTAAATAAGCTTCAGGTTAAACTAAAGGAAAAATTAACAGGGAAGAAGTTTCTTCTTGTTTTAGACGATGTTTGGAATGAAAATTACATGGAGTGGGAGGCTTTGCAGGCTCCTTTTATTTATGGGGCATGCGGAAGCAAAATCCTTGTAACAACACGCAGTGAGAAAGTTGCTTCAACAATGCGTTGTGCAGATCTTCATCAGCTGAAGCAATTAGCAGAAGAAGATAGTTGGTTACTTTTTGCTAAACATGCACTTCGTGATGGAGATTCTCATTCAAACTCTGGATTTGAGGAAATTGGTAGAAAAATCGTTAAGAAGTGCAGAGGGTTACCTCTGGCCTTGAAAACGATTGGGAGTCTCTTGTACAATAAATTTTCTTATGAGGAATGGGACATTATACTTACAAACGAGATGTGGGATATGTCAAATGATGGATGTAATATTATCCCAGCTTTAAGATTGAGCTATCAATATCTTCCGGCTCATCTTAAGAGATGTTTTGCTTATTGTTCCATCTTGCCAAAAGATTACAAATTTGACAAGGAGTTCCTAGTTCAGTTATGGATGGCCGAGAGTCTTCTGCAATCCCGCCAACAAAATACAAGTATTAAAGAATTCGGAGATCAGTGCTTTGATAATCTACTATCAAGGTCATTTTTTCAAAAAATAAATGGAGAAAAGGTGCGATTCGTCATGCACGACCTTGTGAATGATTTAGCAACGTATGTATCAGGAGAACTTTGTTTGAGATTGGAGAAAGACAAAGATGCAAAAAATGTTGCAAAAATGATCCGCCATTTTTCATATTTAAAAAGCTCACGTGAGGCTTTGAAGCGGTTTGAAGCAGTGTACAACTGTGATAAATTGCGCACTTTCCTGCCTTTACATATGCATGATAACAAAGGAGGTATGCTGGCCTCCGCATCTGCCAAGATGATACATGATCTGCTCTCCAAGTTTAAGTGCTTGCGGGTCTTGTCCTTGTCTGCCTATCGCAACATTATTGAATTACCAGATTCCATAGTCAATCTTAAACATCTACGCTATTTGGACTTATCTCGCACTGCAATAGGAAAGCTACCAAATTCTGTGTGTTCTCTTTATAATTTACAAACACTGAAGCTGTATGGTTGTCAGTGTTTGGAGGAGTTGCCCTCTGATATGCCCAAACTCATAAATTTGTGTCATCTTGACTTTCGTGGAACTCGAGTGAGAAAGCTACCAACTGGACTGGGAAAATTAAAAAACCTTCAAGTATTGAGCTCATATTATGTTGGAAAAGGTAGTAAATCCAACATCAATGAATTAGCTGAGCTCAATCTTCGGGGCACTGTACATATTGAAGAGTTGCAGAATGTTGGCAACCCCATGGAGGCATTCGCTGCTAATTTGAGAAATAAAGTGCACCTAGAGGGATTATTGTTGAAATGGAGCATGAATATTGATGGATCTGAGAGTGAAAGGGAAGTGCTCGAGAAGTTACAGCCTCATAAAAACTTGAAAGAGCTGTGCATTGAAAACTATGGGGGTACCAGATTTCCTGATTGGTTTTGTGATACTTCCTTGACCAATGTAGTGACTCTAGAATTGATCAACTGCAAGTATTGTTTCTTCTTGCCACCACTTGGCATGTTGCCATCTCTAAAGGAACTATATATTGAAGGGCTTGATGGAATACTCGTCATGAGTCTCGACTTTTTCGGCTATAACTCTTCTACTGCTCCATTTGGATCCCTCCAAGTGTTGGAAATAACAAGAATGGCTGAGTTGGAGGAATGGGAGTGTCAAACTGCGCCAGGAGCTTTCCCTTGTCTCAAAGAGCTCCGTGTAACACATTGTCCCAAGCTGAAAACTCAGTTGCCTCAACAACTTCCCTCTTTAAGAGAGCTAGAGATTACAAACTGCGAGCAGCTTGTGGCTTCTCTTCCTTTGGCACCAGCTATTGACGAATTAAGTCTTGAGAATTGTGGAAATCTGAGATGGGAGTCGCTTCCCTCCACTCTTAAAACTCTCCAAATCGGTGGACGTCGTATGGAATCATCCTTGCTTAAGGCCATGGAACTAAGTATAGTCAATATTTTCCTTAAATCATTCAACATTACTCATTGTCCCAATATGGACTTTCCAGTAGGCCATTCCTATACCTTCCTTGAAAAAGTCTCTATATATGAAAGCTGTTACTCCCTAACAACTTTTCCACTGGATTTTTTTCCCAAGCTTGTGTCCCTTGTGTTGGATGGATGTAGAAATTTTGAAAGCTTTTCAATCTCGGAAGGGCATCATCTAAGCCTCAACTCTCTTACAGTATTTGAGATCCATGGTTGTCCTAAACTTGTGTCATTTCCAAAAGAATTCTCTGCACCTAAGCTAGAACGGTTTT
Organism: Cyamopsis tetragonoloba; assembly: GCA_037177725.1. NCBI lineage: Eukaryota > Viridiplantae > Streptophyta > Magnoliopsida > Fabales > Fabaceae > Cyamopsis > Cyamopsis tetragonoloba. The sequence goes on from CM074121.1 coordinate 65,661,961, forward strand.
CGGTTAGACTAATGGATGCCTTAAAATCACTTCCTGTGGATATGCACATCCTCTTTCCGTCTCTGCAACATTTAACATTGTATAGTTGTCCGGAGTTGGAATCATTCCCTGAGGGAGGTCTGCCATCAACCTTGAGGGTCCTCTATATCTCTGACTGCCACAAACTCATGGTTTCTTCTACAAGGAAATGGAATTTGGATAAAAATACCTCCTTAATTCGGTTGCACATTTATGATGAAGATGTAGAGTCTTTCCCTGATCAAGGTTTATTACCACCAACTCTTACACATCTTATTTTGAGGGACTGTCCAAATCTTCATACTTTGGATTATAAAGGTCTTTGCCACCTCTTGTCTCTAGAATACTTGCATGTTCAAAACTGTCCCAGACTCCAATGCTTGCCCAAGGAGGGTCTTCCTAGTTCCCTTTCTATTCTCGAAATTGACGGCGACTGTCCGTTGCTTAAGCAGCAGTGCCAGAAACAGAACGGCAAGGATTGGAGCAAGATTGCCCACATTCGCTCAGTGATGATTGATGATGAAATAATCACATGAAGTGTAACATCTTCAGCTTCAGGTTCTAGTTTCATATTACTTGTTTAAAATATATATCCCATTGCTTATTTGAATCTGACTTCTCTGGTGTGTTGGATCTTGTTTGTTGAGTTTGTGGATGAAGTGAGGAAATAATAGATATATCCTCTTAAATAAATTATGAATTTATGATATAGAATATTATGTCCCTCAGGTACAAATACAATATTTAAAGAGAGTGTGGAAGATGCAGATGCCTCGGTCATCCGAGCTGAACTTTGAGCCATTCTGTCAGCTATTGAAGTAGCCTGGGAGCACTATACGACGGTTGCTAATATTCGCACCACCACTTTTAAAGAGAGTGCTTTTGTCGAATGTTTGGATTATTAACATTTAACTCCCATGATGCAGAAATCCATTGTGGCAAGACTTGACTGGTGTTTCTTTCTGTAGTTAGTATTTTTCTTTTTATTTTTACATAAACATAATCCAACACCTTCATTCTTAAATACAATCAATACCTTTTTAACTTTGGGTATAAACACTTTGTCGATGCAAGACTTGTTCTCATTTTAGACTCAAGTCACTTTGTTCAAAAACTTTCACAATATCATCACGATGCCAGTGTTATCACTTCGTACTATCTATATGACTGCAGCCATACAATTGTAAGATGGGATGATGATCTATGCGTCCAAGTGTTGAACACAAGAAGATTCCAATGTTATCATCTCTTTGTTGATTGCTGCAGACCTTCTATTTGATCGAATCAGTCAGTCTAATAAGATTCATATCTGTTTTGTTAACTTCATAACTACATTTGAGTTATACTAATTTTAGTTTCACAAATATTATATTTGTAGTCATTCATGGTTAGATAAGGCATCTCCCCTTCACTTAATGGATCTTTTTAAGGTTTTTCTTTATTTAAAAGGGAACATCAAGAAATTAAAAAGAGATGCATATGCAGATCATGTTCATATGCGAGTGTTAAAAACTTGTAGAAGTACTCGAATAGCACTAGACAAAACAATGAAGTGAATGAAAGCAAGGACCCGTTTAGGGTGCTCCCTTAAAATCCGGCACCACCGGTGCTCCTGTTTTTCTAAGCCATCATATATAATTATTTTTTAATCAATGAAAGGGATTAAAACAGGTTACTTAGAGAGTCTTTTTAAATATACTGTAAAAGATACTCTGGTAAAATTGCAATTTATCCCAGTGCCAATAAGTGAGCATTAATCCCTTGTGGTAAAAAAATACCCTTGATGGATTTCCCACCTCCTCTGACAGTGTCACTCCACCGCCACCCTTCTTCTCTTTGTAATTTTTTTCCAAAATCAATTAATGAAAGAGAGTATCACTCTGTTTTGAGAACACACTTGAAAAGGATGAGAGTATCACCTTGTTTTAGTTTTGTCAAAATTATTTTCACGCTGAGAGTGAAGGCTATGCTCTGAGATACTTATTCTCATACCAATCTCATCCTTCTTCTTCTTTTTTTTTTTTATGTTTTTCCCCTCACCGCAAGGAAAGATTTGTGACTCAGATCTATGAGAATGTGACTATGAAAACTAGATTTGTCCTCCACCACTAATTGTCTCTGGAAAAGTACCCTCTACCACGACCAAGATCTGTGACCATGAATAAAAACTAAATTCATAAAACCATATATGAGCCATGAAAATCTTCCGCACGTCGCGTTTCCAAGTTTCTCCACCGCTCTAGCCACCAGATTAGTTTAATACAACCATGATTTGTCCACCACGAAGGGATAAGGAAAGGGAAACGAAAGAAGCGATTGGTGTCCATATTTTTGTTATTTTTTCTCTGTTCGAACAACAGGAGCCATGTACCTTAATTCATTTCATGTTATTGTTGATTTTGATTTAAAGTATTAAAAGAGTGGTACTTTGCCCACCACACAGGTTTCTGTGTTCACCACACGCTGGTATTTTTTTCCATTTTTGTCCTTCGCTCGGGGATTAATCCCCGTTTTTTGACTTGAAACATACCCCATACGCACCACCTGAACGAACCGAGATTAATACCTTTTTTTTTTCTCCCAGGGATTAATCCTCGTATTTAAACTTGAAATTTGTTCGCTCGGGGACTAATCCCCGTTTTTCAACTTGATCTCATACACATATTTTGATACAGTGATTAATATCCAAGCGAATTTCTGAGAAACAAAGATTAATATCCGTTTGGGTCGAATCTAGACATTTAAACAAAACTTTACCAAATTTTCAATACCATAAACCATAATACAAAATTTTCACACACCTCCTGATGGTGCTCTTCAGCAACAACATCATCCTGATGCTGCTCATCCTCATGGTGCTCCTCAGCAACAAAACCATCTTGATGCTGCTCCTCCTGATGGTGCTCCTCCGGGTGCTGCTCCTCCTAATGCTGCTCGTCCTGAATGGCCTGAGCATGTCCCAGCTCCAAAACAGCCTGAGCATGAGCGGCATCATCTACAGGTTCCCGAGAAACCTATCTGCACCTACGAAGCTGAGCCGCCTGTTGCTCCTGACGTGCACGGCGTGCGGATGCATGGGAGGTTGAACCACGAGTCATATCTGCACAATAATCAATCATCATTCACACAGACAACTGGTACCAAACTTAACAAATACTGACAAGGAAACATATATTAACTTTTGTCAAGAAACAGAAGTTAATATCTGTTTCATTATATTTTAAACAAAACAAGTTTAAAAACGGATATTAACTTCTGTATGGAAATTTCAACTAGAAAACAAAATATGTTGTATGGAAATGCTGGGTTTACTGAGATATGGTGAGTTTGGTGTGTGAAAATTTTGAATTATGGTTTATGGTGTTGGAAATTTGGTAAAGTTTTGTTTAAATGTCTAGATTCGACCCAAACGGATATTAATCTTTGTTTCTCAGAAATTTGCTCGGATATTAATCACTGTATCAAAATATGTGTATGAGATCAAGTTGAAAAATGGGGATTAATCCCTGAGCAAGCATAATTTAAGTTGAAAAACGGGGATTAACCCCCGAGCGAACAAATTTCAAGTTTAAATACGGGGATTAATCCCCGAGCGAAAAAAAACGAGTATTAATTTCCGCTCGTTCAGGTAGTGCGTATGGGGTATGTTTCAAGTCAAAAAACGGGGATTAATCCTAGAGCGAAGGGCAAAAATGAAAAAAAAAAAAAAACCAACGTGTGGTAAACACATAAACCTGTGTGGTGGGCAAAGTAGCCCCTATATATAGGTGACAATATATTTTGAATATTTGCTATTAAATGTTTATACTATATATTTAAATTTTACAAAATGATCCATGTTCAATGACATCCATATACATAACCCTTGATAAATAAGTTAGTTTAATGCAAAATAAAATAAAAGTAAATTATAAAGTTCTTATAACACGCAATTTTAATATCATTAACTTTTAACATTATTAAATTTAAGTTAAATTAATTTAATATTTATTTGTATATTTGAAATTATTCTTTTAAAAGCTTTTCTTTTTTGTTCTTGCCAAGGCTCTAGAGATCCAGGATAAAGTGGATAACTTTTTAATACGGTGGCTATTTTGCCCACCACCCTGATTTCTTGGTTCACCACACGCTGCTATTTTTTTTCTAATTTTACCCTTTGCTCGGGGATTAATCCCCGTTTTTCAACTTAAAAAGAGGTATTTGCGCACCACATTTGAAACCGATATTAATCCCCATTTTAAAATTCGCTCGGAGATTAATTTTTGTATTGCAACTTAAAAACCTTCGCTCGGAGATTAATCTCCATTTTCCGACTTAATTCCAACATTGTATTTTCATACAGGGATTAATATCTGTTTCTATACAGATATTGATATCTGTTTTTCTGCAATTCATCATTTTCAAACTGCATGAATGGCGAAGAAAAAAAACCCTTGATTTCAACTGTATTAATGATAGAAAACAATGTTGATGATTTTGGGTTTAGTTAGATATAGAGTATTGAATGTGTCAAATTTTGAGTTTTCCAACTTAATTCTATCACTGTATTTTAATACAGGGATTAATATCCGAGCGAGAATCAGAAAAATCGGAATTAATGTCTGTTTGGCTCAAATTTAGATTTAAAAACATAACTTTACCAAATTTCCAAAATCACCAACATTGTTTTTTATCATTAATATAGTTGGAATCAAGAGTTTTTTTTCTCTGTCATTCATACTATTTGAAAAATGATGAATTGCAGAAAAACAGATATTAATATATATATGGATACAGATATTAATATCTGTATAAAACGGATATTAATATCTGTATCAAAACGGATATTAATATCTGTATCAGAACAAATATTAATCCCTGTATGAAAATTCAGTGTTAAAATTAAGTTGAAAAACGGAGATTAATCTCCGAGCGAAGGTTTTTAAGTTGTAATACAGAGATTAATCTCCGAGCGAATTTTAAAACGGAGATTAATCTCTGTTTTAAATGTGCTGTGCAAATGCCTCTTTTTAAATTGAAAAAGAGGAATTAATCCCCGAGCGAAGGGTAAAATTGAAAAAAAAAAATAACAGCGTGTGGTGAGCAGAAAAAAGACTGTGGTGTGCAAAGTAACACCCCCTATAAACCTACTGTAGTAGGTAATAATTCTATCTGCACCGGTGATCCAAAACTCGCAGTCACCACCCTAAATGTCCCCATGAAAGCAATTATATTTGAAAAGAAGATTCAAAAGATCATGTTCAACATAAAAAACCAGCTACTCAACCATTTTAATTACAAATGTTAAATCACAACCACAAGACCATAAAATTTCAGTCATTGTCACATTGAACAGAAACACCTAAAACTTAATCCACACACTTTCTCATGCCATGCAAAATTTATTTCAAAACAAGTTGTGAACTAAAACTGATCAACCATAGGCACTCCAAGATTTTAACTGAAGACGATTGAAGTCTCACACTCTCACCTATACCTCAATGCTACATCGAATATACATGAAAACCAACCAGAAAATTTCAAAAGACACTGAAGCTTCTTCTATATACAAAAAGTTATTATTTCTACACAGATCTCATACTCTACTCAGCGACTTGCAGTTCATGCAATCTGTTACTGTGAGCTTCCAGGTTTCTCTCAACGAGGTTGATGGATTCTTTGAGGCGCGCACTTGATATTCACACGCTGTGCTGGCTTCTCAAGGTGCTTCACAAACCCTAGAGGGGGCTTGGGACCCCTTCCCTTTGGTGATTTCGGTGTCAAGATGTTAAGAAGAGCTTTAGCATTCTTGCTATGGTCTGAACATAAAAGAAACGAATCAACTATTAGACATCATAAATTTATACTTGTACTATTTCATGGTAACTATCAGCTGAAAGATACATGCAATTGAACAGGAAAGATCAATTCTTATATTACAATTGGTACATAACATGGATAATAGGCTCTACCTCTTTAAGGTTTTTATTCTCCACAAACCTGTAGTTGAAATACATGTACAAACATTTCTCCACATACATTTTGGATATCTTTCGGTATGTTTGGTTTTTATTACCATTTCTTGTTTGTATTTTCTTTATAAATAATTACAAAACTATCACCTTGTTTTCATTTTATTTCTAAAATTATTTTTAACCTTGTTTAAGAACATCGGAAACAACTTGAAACAAATCTTGTTCCAATTTGTTTTCTATACAAATTTCAGAAGACAACCTACAAAATGAAAACAATGTGACGGTTTACTTTTATAATTATTTATGATTTATGAAAACATAAAATGGAAATGGTAACCAAGCAGATCCTTAGGGGTTGTTTGGTTTGCATGTTCATTTCCTGTTTTTCTGTTTCCTGTTTTCTGAAATTTTACAAAGGAAAAATTGAAAATGCTGAAAACAGGAAACTGAAAACAAAAAATGAAAACAGAAAATGAAAATGCAAACCAAACAGCCCCTTACTTTTCTCACTGGCGTCTATTATAGCTTAGACATATCAGATGAACATGAAACATGCTACAATTGACACAAATTTCCCTTCTCATAGCACTTGGAACAAAAATAATCAAGTAAATATAGATTAGCAAATTAGAAAATATTTGAAAGATTAAATATCAAGTCACAGTGTTACTATTAATTATCATATTGATTAGCTTCAATTCTCACCCTGAAGAGTCTTTGTTCCTTCATTAGGATCATCCCGAGCAGTATAATCTTGAGCTTCAGAGGGCATCACCAACTGCTCAAACTCATTTTCTAGAAAGCCCAAGTCTTCTTCAATGCCTAGATCAAAGGTTTCAGACAACACATTCTCCACATCATCATTTGCATAGTCATTACCACTTTCTCCAAAATCATCCTCCTTATGCTGGCTCAACCAATAGTCGCGAAACCACATGGAAGATTTCACAAGATCCCACCATTGTGGAGAAAAATCCTCCACCTGACGAACAGCAGCAGGAACGAACAGAGGTGCATTTGGATTCAGAGCAGACATTCTTCCAGATACCAGTGCCATCACAACTTCTTAGCTGATAATCCACAGAAAAAGTAAATTTAAATAAATAAACCAGTTTGTATAAGAATTTAGCCTTACATTAAGAATAAAAAACAACTTAAAAAGAACCAATACTGTAACTTTTAACATGCAACTATTTTTTTCAATTTATCTTCAGAAATCACTATTTTCAATTTAGAAATACATAAAAATCAGATTTTGCTTAATTTTTGCTCTTTTTTTTAATTATAAAAATTTGAACATTTTATAATTAAAAAATACTTTTAAAATAATTACAGACGGGTTTAGGGATTCAAAGTTGTCCTAGCAATAAGACTCAATTATACCAATAATACAGTACTACTTGACCCTGATTCTAACCAAATCACCACAATAGAGAGTCACAGATAATATCCTACATCAAAGATTCACCACTTATCCTGCAACTTCTGTTAGATTCTTTAAAAAAGAATATTTGCAAGGTAGATCTATATATAGCTATAGGAATTTATACAAGAAAACAGAATAAAAAAGACAAATCCCAGAATCAAACCAAGCAAGTGAACATCCATAATAAGAGAATCAAACAATTGAACTAACAAGTTCATGATCCATTCATGCTTTAGTAATGAAATAGCAACAGTACCACCTTCCCGATACAAAAATACAACACAGTAAAAACAAAATAAACAGCCAAAAAATAACAAATAACCACTGACAAGTTTACCCAAAATAAAATAAAAAAACAAGCTAAACACTATGGTATAAAGAAGCCAAAAACGTAAGGTGGCTGCACTAATTCAACTTCAAAAATGGGTCATAGATTTTCAAAATAGAAAAAGAAAATAGCAGCAATCTGAAGTGCACAAATCTAGTGAACATGATGATGATACTTCATGTTTTCGCCCACCTATATCAGAGAGATTTGCAGAGTGACGATGCTCGGTTGCAAAGATCACAATTGCAGTTGCAGTGTGTTAGTGAGTGAGAAAGAGAGAAAGGAAAGTGGATAAAGGGAAAGAGACAAGGTTCAGGTTCGGGAGTCCCTGAGCTGAGGTTCGGAAACCCTTTTAGCGACGTGTGGACCCAACACGTGGCACGTAAAGAGAGAATTGCGTCGATCGGACGGTTGAAAGAGGAACAAGTGAAAGTGAGGCAGATAGATATTTTTGGATAAAAAGGTCAAATATGACTAGCTGTGTGTTTGAATTGGTGTCGAATCACGTCAAATTACGTTAAGAAAGATAAATTAATGATTGAGATAAATTTGTCACATAAACCGAAACAGATTCAATAAACACAACAAAAAATAGCGTTCAAATAGATCCACGTTAACGTGAACCAGGTTCTATCCCAACAGCCAGTACAACGCTCGCCACCTGTTACAGGATAAGGCCGCCTTTCAGCGGAGAAATATAATCTGCGGGCGGTTCTATTGTACCACTCCCTCTTTTTTAAAAAAAATTAAAATAAAATTCGATGGACTTGTGATTCTGGTCACACTTTGTCGCACCTTTACTTTTTTAAAAAATAAATAAATAAATAAATTCTAATTAGATTTATTAAAATCTAATTTACTGTTGTATAAATCTTGATTTACTGTTGCAAACAAAAATCAAATCTGATTTAATTGAATTTTAAAATTCATGCTAAATTAAAAAATGTATAGTGGACATAGAAAAGAGTGTAGCTTACATAGTGGCACTTATGATGTACAAAGTAAATTTTTGAGTTGACTATCAATTTGGTTCTTCAAATATTATTTTGTTATTAATTTAGTTCTTTAAAGAATTTTTGTCATCAAATTAATTCTCTAAAGATCATCTTTGACATCAATTTGATCCATCAAAGAACTTTATCACCAAATTAGTCATTCAAAAGATGTGTAAGTATACCAAATTAAGCCTTCAAAGATTTAAATATATATCAAATTGGTCCATAATGAAGAACTAATTTGAAGATTAATTTGGTAGACTTTTAAATCTTTGGAGGACTAATTTGGTGACAAAATTTCTTGAAAGATTAATTTGGTGACAAAATTCTTTAGAGAACCAAATTGGTAACATAATAATCTTTGGAGAGCTAAATTTACAGTTAACTCTAAATTTTTAAAAGACAAATCTAATCATTTACACTAAGTAATATGATATTTAAAGTGATATTTTTTTATTATTTTTCTTTATATTTATTTTTTTTATTTTAATATTAAATTAATAGCTAAAAACTCACTTGTACCAACTTTTTTTTTTTTTTGTATTGTAAGTGCAACACAAGTGATTCAGTGGAGGTTCGGCTAACTATGATCAAACTCATAGTTGCACTATATAAGATTTTTGTTGTGTGAGAACCAAGTAAAAAAAATACTCCTTACATTCCTTTTTATAAGCAATTAAATTAAAAAATTAGTATTTTTTATAAGCACTTAACTAAAAAACGATAAAAAATTTATTATGTTTTTTTAATTTTATTTTTAATTAATGAGAATAGTTGAGTTTAATTTTAAATAATATAAATTGTGAAATTTGACTTATTATACAAGAATAAAATTGTAAATAAACTATTATTTGTCTAGACACTAATGTATTTTATTAACATTAACACTTTTTTTAATATACATGATTTTTGTTTTAAGGACTTACAATTAGGCTCTATTTGATAAAATTAACTTATAGCTTATGGTTCATAGTCTGTAACTTAAATCTTATAGTTTTTAGTAAATAGAGGTATTTGGTAAAACTATGATAAGTTAAAATTATGTCAAATGACTTAAAAGAACATTTCTATAATATATTAATGAGAAGTCCAATTAATTAGGGGTAATAGGTCTCATTATTTAAATAGATTAAGGATAAAACTCAAAAAAGTTATTTAAAATTACTTTTGATAAGTTATAAGCTACTTCAAGTAGCTTTTCATAAGCTAATTTTTATAAGTTATAAGCTAATTGTCACCAAACACCTTTACTTATCCATAAGTCATAAACTATAAGTTATATGCTTCTAAATAAGCTATAAGTTAGTTATACCAAATACAATTTTAAACATGAAAGACATAATATTTTAAAGTTAAATAAAAATAGGCTATGTCATAGCGTCTGTCGTAAAATTTAAATAATGTGTTAAAGCCTACATTAAAATCTGTTAATGATGTTATGTCTGTTGATGGCAAGGGAGATATTAAAAATAAAATTTTACTATAGGAACTGAATTTAAAAGGCTAATTTAAACCTTCTTTTATTAAAAATTGAATATGCAATGGTGAATATCCTTTTTGATCTAAAAAAAGATCTACCATTTTTTCCAAGAAAATCTATCATTTTACATTCATTGCATGTGTATATATAGGGGGCGATGGGCTTGCATTTTGCTACCAAAGTTCCAAAGTTTTCAATTACACCTTAGGGCTGGATTTTGTTTCGGTTAAAATTACTTTTGACTAGAGTTAAAATTAAAATGTTTATTTTTGTTAAATGGTTTTGATTTTTATGCATTGACAATATCAATTATTATTAGGAGTATTTTTTGTACTTATTAATGATATCATTTTGACTTATAAAAAAAAAATCAATCATTAATATTTATTTTGGTTTGTATGTTTTTCACTTTTCATTCTACTAAAATCTAGGGTCCGTTTATGGTGGTGACCGAAAAATCGTCACCATCAGTGCTCCATTCAATATTGTCCACCCGATATAATAATAAAATATTCAATAATTCTGATTACAACTGGTTACTTGATTTTGGTTACTTTTTAACAAAACATCTTATTTGAGAATGAGCCCCTTTCCAGTTAATGGAATTTCCAGCGAGAGACAAGAAAGCAATGGTGGTGGTGGTGAAGTCATATGGACCCAAAGAGCAAAAGAAGCTTGAAGCTTTCAGGTTGGAAGAAGAATCCGTGAAAACCTAAAGAGCCAAAAAAAAGCCTGAAGCTTTTAGATACGAAGAAGAATCATTGAAAACCCAAAGAGCCAGAGGAAGTTTGCAGCTTTCAGATTCGAAGAAGAATCGGTGAAAAAAATGCTTGGCAGAACAACAAGATTCTGATGACGGAAGAACGTCGATACCGGAAATGCATGTGGTTGACGGAGGTGTTGCTGACGGCGAACTTGACAGGGATGGTGGAGTTGTTCTTGACGGGGAAGCGGTTGAGGAGTCTCCGATGATGAAAAACACCGGCACTAAAAAAGAAGGCTTGACACCAGCAGCTTTTCAAATAGGGAAAGAGAAAGATAGGGAAATGGTCATTAAAGATAATAGGGTACAACAGGAAAGGTAAGTGGTTTTCTTTGAAAAAAAAAATTACTCTGATTGTTCTTCACCGTTGGAAGAATAAACACCACGCTCTGATTGCCCTTCACTATCAATAGGTGGTGATTCATCCTACATAGATCTGTGTTTATATTTGTTCATCTGAAAATTTCACATTTGGTTCTAATATATTGATTTGGGGTTTGTTGGCTCAAATCAAAGTGAAAAGGTTGAAACTTGAAAGACTTTTCCTTTTTTTTCTTTCATTTTTTTTTGGTAAATGTAGAAGCAATTTTTTACCTGGTGATGTATCTTCAAATGCGTGTTTGGTTCAGTAAAGTTTGTCTTTTTTTTTTTTTAAAGTTTTTGTCTTTTGCCTCATGCTTTGTGTGAAGTAAAAAATTGGTCTCAATGCATATATTCTTCTTTGTTTATATTATCATCTTTTTTCACATTTTGCCAAATTTGTTTTCTTGTTTTTAGTTTTAACCTGTATTTAATCTTATTGTTTTATGTTGTCTGGAAAAGATGAAGCCTTGCCGAAAAAAAATGGAGTGTTGCTGGAAAAAAGGGAGAGAGTTGTGAAAAGGGTTATTTTGTAAAAATTAAAAACATAAATCAAGCATTTAATAGCAAATACTTAATACATGTTGTTACCTACTAAACCCACTATAAAAGGTTTCTATACAGTTTGCACTGGTAGTCCAAAACATATGGTCACTATCGTAAATGGGACCCTAAAATCTAATGGTCAGTTTGGTTTAGATTTTAGTAGAGAAAAATGAAAAACACAAAAACTGAGACAAAAATTAATGATTAAAATTATTGGTGCATGAAAATCAAGATGATTCAATGAAAATAAATATTTTTACATTTAATCAAAAGTGATTTTGATCAAATAAAAATTCTAAACAAAGAAGTCCTAAACCAAACTAGGCATCAGTTACGTCATCTAATTTCAAGAAATTAATTTTCTTAGGGTCTGTTTGATTTAGATTTTAATAAAATAAGATGTGAAAAACACATAAATCGATACAAAAATTAATGGTTGAGATTATTGATGCACAAAAGTCGAGAAATCCAAATGGAAATAAATAATTTTAGCTTTAGTCAAACCAAAATGGAATATAAAACATACATGTCCTTAGATGTTTATCAATACCTATTTTTCATATATTATCTAAATTAAAAAGCATATTTATATTATATTGATTAAGTATTAAGCATGTTAGTCTAATGGCTAAATAACAAAACTTTGAATAATAACTATTTAGTTTAAATTCATGTAAATACACTTAACTCATTAAAAATATTGATTCTAATTAAAAAAATGGTTTTGTATATATTACTTAAATTACTATTCAATTTTGTTCAATTTTAAAATATTAATATTATGCTTCCATATTTATTTATTTATTTATTTGCGTCCAGGGAATTTGCAGTTATTAGGGAAGGGGGGATTTGAGGATGGCAAGGACCAAATCCATAATAATAATTTTGTACTATATAAATTGGGATAGATGGCAGTGGTTAATTGGGATTGTATATGCAAATTAAATTTTATATATATATATATAAGGAGCGTATCTAGTGAGAACACTAAACATATGAGAACTTTAGAACACTAAATCTTGACCATACAATCATGTATTTATGGATGAGAGAGAAGATTTTAATGCATGATTGTATGATTAAGATTCATAATTCTCATGTTCTCATATGTTAGTTTTCTCACTAGATATGTCTTATATATATATATATATATATATATATATATATATATATATATATATATATTTGATTGTAAAAAATCACACTATGTTATTTTTCTATTTTGAATATATAATTTAAACCATAATTTAATGGAACGTGGAATAAAATCAAATTACTTTTTTTAGTAGGAATAATGATATATACTACAATTATGTATCATAAACCATTTAAATTGAGTTTGTATTTGTATAATGGGTCGTTATACCATCTGCCATGCATCTTTTGGCGGACCTGACACCAGGCACTTTTAACCTGCTGTAGCAAGTAAATGTACTTTTGTTAAATTGTAAATTTGCCCCAAAATAGTGAGAGTAGAATTTCATAAAATGGTCTTTCGATTGTTTTGAATTGGAAATTGTACACCACGAATTTTTTTAAAAAATCGACATTTCATAATCTTTTAATCTCTTCCCTTCATAGCTTCATCCTCAAACTCCTATGACTGATTTCTAGACAAATAATCACCGCCATCAACATAGCCGTTTATAGAGACGTCTTCCTTGCAGATTAACCGCACCCTCAAATCACAAATGGAACGTCGCCACCCCTTCCTCTCGCTGTTGGTCTTGTCCCTACTGCCCTTGGATCTGAAGCCCCCATAGGAGATGTGACAACACCACGCCACCAAGCTGGAGAAGGTTTTTGTCTCGGTCAAGACGTGGCAGAACCCGGCCACTCCATTCTGCTTTGAGTCGGCTCCCATGGTGTCGTCGTTCATTCCCGTCTAGAGATAGAGGAATAGAAAGTTATTTGGAGTTATCTAACGGTTGGTAATTAGGGAGGTCAAGATCTAAGGACGAACGATGTTTTTTGTTTTTAATTCTTTTTTCGGAGTAGGTAATATCGGATTTTGCATATGGGGATATCTGTGTTTCTTTTTATTTTATTTTTTTTAGGGTTAAATATGTTTTTGGTCCCTGAACTTTAGCGAAAATTTGGTTTTAGTCCTTAAACTTTAAAAAGTACGTTTTTAGTCCCTAAAGTTTTTAAAATATTCATTTTTGGTCCTTCTGTTAAGCTCCGTTAAGTCTAATGCTAACGTGGCAAACGGCATACACGTGTCAACTTCTTACTGGACTATGTGTCACATTTTTTAATAATTTAATAAATAAATTAAATTACTAAAATAAAAAAATAAAAATAAATTAAATTAAAAAATAAAAATAAAAAACTCTAAAGATTCTTCGATGCTCTTCTCTGTTTGTTATCTCTTCTTCTTCATCTTATCTTCTTCTCCCTTCTCTTTTTTCATCTTATCTTCTTCTCCCTTATTCTTCATCTTATCTTCTTCTCCCTTCTTCTTCATTGTCATCTTCTACTTCTTCATCATCTTCTTCTTACAATTAAATTTAAAACTAAAAAAAATAAAACCCTAAATACCTCTGTCAATCTCTCCATTGAATCTCTTATCTTTCTGCTCAGATTTTACGATAAGGGTTTTTAGAGAGGAGAAAAAGAGAAGAAGAATTCTGGAAGACATTAGATCTGGATTTTTGGGATTGCGATTCTGGCGAGGGAAGAAGAGAAAGACGAAAGATATTCAATCTAAGTTTCTGGGTTTTTGGTTTAGGTTTCTGGGTTTGAGTGGTGGTGGAGCTTAGAGTTGTGTTTGGGTTTCTAGGTTTTAAGGTTTTTTTGTGTTGGTTTGTATGATTTGCAAATTTATGTTTTTGATTTGGAAATCTTCTTCTTATTCTACTCACAATCGATTTCTATTTCCATTAGAACCCTTCTTTTCTACTTGAAGTGTTGGTTCATAAATCTGGGTTTTTTATTTGGGGATTTGGGTTCTTGATTTGGGGATTTAGGTTTTTGATTTGGTTTTCTGCTCAGATTTTGGGACAAGGTTTTCATTGAGGTGGTGATGAAGAACAATGTTTTGGGTGGGTGATGAAGATGAAGTTGGGAAGAACAAAAAGAATGTTTCTGTTTTCTAGGGTTTTTTTTTAAAAAAAATAAGTTTTCTGAGTTTTCTGGTGGTAGATGAAGATGAAGAACAGTAAGAACGGGAAGAACGTCAGAATAAACTCTGTTTCTTGGGTTTTTTTTTAAAAAAATGAGTTTTTTAGGTTTTTGGGTGGGTGATGAAGATGAAGTTGATGAAGATGAAGAACAGGAAAAACGGGAAGAACATGGAGAAACTTCAGTTTTTCTGGGCTTTTTTTAAAAAAAAAATAGAAAATTGGAGTAATTAAGAAAATAAAAGAAATATTGACATTAATGACGTTTACATAATAGAATTGGATGAGAGTTAACAGAAGGACTAAAACTGAACATGTTAGAAACTTTAAGGACTAAAAACGTACTTTTTAAAGTTTAAGGACTAAAAACAAATTTTCGCTAAAGTTTAGGGACCAAAAATATATTTAACCCTATTTTTTATCATTTTCCTGTTTTATGGTGATTAAAGTAAATTATTTCAGAAAAATGTTACTTTTGTTTTTCCCAATTCCCAGCTCATGCACAATCTGCCCCCTTCCTCTCTGTGTTAGATTGTAGTATTTGATATATATAATTTGATTTGATTTCCGTCATTAATTGTTGTAGGATTACTATTTTAATTTCATGGATTTGTGTGTGGGAGGCTGCAAGGGAGCTCACGTTTATGCACAATCTGATCGCTTACTCTCTGTGTGTATTTCTTTTGCTATTGGATCAAAAGTTCTAAGTCCAATCTCAAAGTGTAGAGAAAAATAGTCAAATAGAAGCAAAATGAATTAATCCCCAAAACAGAATAAAGTAATGCTATTTGAATGTTCAACGAGGCAGAGTTGCTACTTTAAAAACGTCCTTTAATTAATTACAGCAATTCTATACTCCCTTGATTCCTATTTAACTGTGTGAAAAGAGAAAATCACACATATTAACAAATGTAATAATTGTTATAGTTTTTCTCAAAATAAATTTTGTACTTTCCATAATACCCTTTATCTCTCATTGTTGATTGGTTGGATAGTGAGACATTGATTAGCCTCCAATTAAACATAAGATTAAAATTGGTAAAAATACAATTAATGTTACATTAAATCATGAGTAAATAGATAAATAAAAACAAGATTTTTTTTCTCATCAGACAGTTAAATAGAAATGAAGGGAGTAACATTTTAACTAGAACAAAAAATGAGCCTCCAGTAATCTTAATAAATAATGGAAGCAACAGAATTTGCTGGTATCTTTTAGACTTATTTGCAATTTCCTAAATTTTCCTTATATAGCGTGATATCTTCTCATATGTGTCAATTTTAAGTCAACAATGAGCAAAAGTACCATGGCGGATGCTATAATGAGCTTTGTATAATTGTATAATAACAAAAAAGGGAAAGTAAAAACCCATAATAACGATTCACGCGCGACTATCATGAAATTTAATTTATGACTTATATACTTTAATTTTTTATATTTCATTTTATTTTACAAGAAAGTACTTGCTCTATTGTATCATTATTAGGAGTAGTACACATTTATTTATCTGAATTCAGAATAAAGCCCTTGGGCAAAAACATCTTTCAACTCTCACTTGGGTGGTGGTCCAGGTGGAACAGTAAAACCTGCAAAAAAAAGAAAGAAAAAAAAAGGCACTAATAATTCGTAATTAATATTAATATTAATATTAATTAATATTAAATATTAAAATTGAGAACTGAGAAGAGTTTCTTACTTCCACACTTGGTGCCAGGAGCGAGAGGTTTGCCACAGAAGTTCAAGCAGTGCAACATTTTATTCCACAAAATCATATCTTCTAAGCTATAACGACCATAAGGTGGGAAAACTGTTCATAATGCCAGAAATTTTAATTAAATGATAATTAGTAGTATAAAACTTGTTCCAATCACATTTGAGACTGTTTTTTAATTTACTAAACCATTTAATTTAATTGAATTTCATGATCATGCGGATATAGAGCTCAACTCTATGTTGAGTTGAGCTAATTGTCTACTGACAATTAATAACTAGTTCTTTAAAATAAATTTTTAAATGTAATTATTATTAGGATTTTTTTATCATGTGCAATTTTGCACAGGTTAAAGATACTTAAAGTGATACTTCTTCTATTCCTTTTTATCTATCCTTTTAGAATTTTAAGAGCACATTTATTATTTTTTTCTATTATACCCTTGCATTTGAAATGTATAATTAACTTCCAAAAATTTTAAAAATTCAACGAACAATTACTCTCAGTCCTCTGTTCTCATGTATACTCTTAATGCTAATCCTATTTTCTACTCTCGTGAATTACCATTATAATTAATGCTAAACACCACTAATTCTCACATTATTGTGTAAATCAAAATAATTCAAAATTAATTTAGAAAATAGTACAAGGGTAAATTAGAAAAGTGAGTGTTAAAATATTGTGATCCAAGAATATTAATTAATTTTCTTAATCTGTGTGATTTTATCTCTACAGATACTAAATTATTTATTGTAGTGAAACATAAATATAATTAAGTGTTTGTCTTTTCTAATAAAAAGTTACTATTATTAAATACTTAACCTATGTAAAATTACAAAGTATAGATAAATTCATATTAAAAATAGGGTACATTATCTTTTAAGAAAATATTTTCTATAGACATAATGTTGGATTTAATTTCTGAAGATTAGCATAAAAAAATTTAATTACTATCAATTAAATTAAATTTTGATTGAATCATTATTTTCAATCTCAAATATTATTTGTCTTAAAGTCTATTTTTTAAAAATTAAATAACTTTGTTTAACAATTTATTCCAAATTCGTTAGGTGATCAACAACATAAAAAGAAGCTCAAAGAGAGGAGTTCGATCTCCAATAGAATAGATTTAGAATAAATTTAAGAGTAGTATAAATTAAAAACATGTATTTAACTGATAAAAAAATAATAACATTGATAGCCAAACTCCTTAATAATATGAGATTACGAGAGATACCATTTAATACAAATGAAATCATGAATTGATGATATGTCTCCCATTTTGGCGTAAACGGTGGAAATAGAGACAAATAATAAAAGAAAATAATAAATGTAATAAATGACCTCCTTAAATTTTTTTAACACCTTATAGTAGCTTACATACTCTATAGACTAGCAATTGAATGAAAAAAAACTATTAAAAATATTAATAAATTAGTAAATAAATAATAGATGATAAGATTTATTTGTAAAAATTAATTTAAAATTTATGTATGAAAATATTCATCATACTATACAAAACTTACAAGATATATATAAATACCTTTTTGTACTAGACAAAAATTTATGATGTATTTAGAAGCACAACTTAATTAAGTATTTTTATAATAAGTTCTTATTAAAAATGTATTTATTTATAGATAAAATTTAAAAACTTGTTCGAATAAGCTGAAAATAACTTATTTGATTCTAAAAAGTTTATTAAGACCTATAAATTATTTTTATATAGTTGTGTGCATATAGACTATTCAAAATGCAGCTTTATAATAGTAATTTATAAGGCAATACAATGTTCAAATAAAAAAGGTCATTAATTTCAACAAACATGCTTGTAATTTTCTCCTTTTCATTTCACATTATCACACAAATTTACTATCATTGTTTTGATATACTTTGACATGTTAATTATTTGCGAAGCTTCAACTATATTATTTCTTTGTATTTTTAAAATGAAAAATAGGAAAAAATTTCAGAATTTTCAATTTATTTCCGTGTCTACATCAAATAAAACCTAAATATCATCACTTTAACCAAAATAAAAGTTATTGATTATCAATTGCACAAACATCCCTGTAATTTTCTCATTTCCATGAAAAGATATAACAACCACATAGCATGCAATAGCACACCAAACAAACACTAAAACATCTACAATTCATATGAAACAAAGAATCAACAATGAGAGAGAAAATAAAAAAAAAAAAAGTGTTGAGGAAGAAATTTATATAATTATTTGATTTGTACCTGTTTTCTTGAGATTATGGCAGCAACATGGTATATTAGCATTTTGGATGACTTGGCAACAGCGATGATTAGGGTTTATCAAAGTTGGATCTCCTATATGCATGTAAACCATGCATTCTATTACAAGCCCACGCAAATCCACATCACAATCTTCGGCTTCTACCATCTTTAATTCTTCATGGCAGACAGATAATAAAACACAAATTGCAAGAATTATTGCCAACAACTTCAAGGATTTCATATTAGAACCCAACATTCTTTTTTTCTTTGCTCTGTTTTGATTTGGTTTGGTTTGTGGGTTTGGTAAATTTATAGCTAGGTGTTGAAAAGGTTGAGGAGGAGAGCTTTTCATAAAAGCTTGTTTTAAATGACAATTAGGGAAGGATCAGATTTATTGACAATTAGGGAAAATAAGTTATGTGCCTATGGGAAAAATTATGGGACACTGTTCATCATATTTTAAATGACGAGAAATACTTTAATATAATGTGTTTAATTTGTTATTGGACACAACCAATGTTAGTATTTATATTAAATTAATAATTACATAAATTTTTATATTGATGTTGTTATTATTTTAATACTATATCAATTTTTGATTAGTTGTGTTTATAGACACATGTGTTAATACAAGTCTAGTTCTTTGAATGATTAAGATGACTTTTTTTTTTTAGATGGACATTTATGTCATTATATTATATATTACAAGTTTTATTAACCATTATTCTAACGATGATAGATAAGTATCTTATAAAAAAAAATTTTAATATAATGTTAGAAGATTTTATAAGAATTTTTTATTTATGAGGTTCTTAAGAATAATATTTGGCAAAATTCATATTATACTATATTATTTTTTTTCTTTTTGATTTTATTAACACACTTTATATATTTATTTTAAGATTTTTTTGTCAACCATTCAAATCATGCATTCTTTAATTTTATCAAACAATGAAATCATGCATTATATATTATTTTTTTCCTTTTATGTCAATGATCTTATCCTATTATATCCAATTAACATTTAATGTTTGCATAATACACTTTCTATATTTATTTAAAGTTTTTATTATCTATTAATCGAATCATGCATTATAATTTTTTCCTTTATGTCAACCATCTTGTTCTATTATATCGAATCAACATTTAATGCTTGCATAAAAAAAAAACAGAGATTCAAAAATAAATGCTTTGTTTGAATAAGAAGAGAATTTGGGAGAAAAGAATTATGAGAGAAAGCCAAAAAAAAAGAGGAGAGAAGTATGAGAGAAAATAAAAGGAATGGCTTTTAAGGTGGTCTTGGAATAAAAGAGATCATCGTGGTTCCTAGTAAATTACACTACTCATTACCGTGAATTTTAACAATTCAATCGTTGGATTGATAGTTTATACAATGTAAACCAATCATATAAAAATTTAAGTAGTTTAAAATCTGTTTGATATTTTACCAAATTGGTTTTTATTTGACCGTATAATATATACTTAAAATATTTGCAGTTAGATTACATACCTGTAAATTTTTAAATTATTTAAATTTTACATAGTTAATCTACAGTATCGAAACTTTTAATCCACAATTAAATTGATAAAAAAATATCTCGAAGTCATGGTGGACCACTGCAATCCTCATTCTCTAAAGGAACATGATCAAATACAACAAAATGAGTGTCGATCTCATTAGCTTCCCAGTATGTACACATATTTAATTAATTAATAATTAATACTCACAAGTCACTATTGATTCAACAAATTAAAGCCTTGATTTTCTTAACCAAACTTCAGCTATAAGGGCATTGGACTCACCAAGCTTCCTAGCAAAACCTTGAAGCCACATCCCATTAAGACTCACCAAATTGTATTAGGTTGATGAGATTAGTACCATCTTTATTGGTTGTGATACCATCCTTTTTAGTATATAAATTTATGATTCTTACATATAAAAATGATGGTGTCACTTCCAATAGAGATGGTGCTAATCCTATCCTCTACTGTATTATTTTCACCCTTTTTTTTTGGGCCAGCACTCAAAGAATAATCGGTATCTTAGACCCTAACACAGGCCCAAGCCCATTTATGGCGGGAAAGACACAAAAAGCGAGTCACCATTCGAACAAAAAAGGAAAAAAGAAGAAGAAGCTAGTCAGAACTCACAAGCGACAAAATTTCGATTTCAAAAGTGCAAACCCAGCGATACCTGGCGCGACATGGTTCTGCAACTGCAACTGCAACTGCTACTGCACTGCAACCTGTGATGATATTCTCCACCGAAACCCTAACAAACATTGCGAACAATCCTCCACACCTTAATATTGCTACTCTAACTTTGATTTCAGCACGAACGAACCTCATCCTGATGGAGAATCGGACCCAGGTTCGATGCCCGGAGAACCAAGAGCTGTCGACCTACATATGGAACAAGTGGAAGGAAATGGCGCAGCAACCAAAAGGGATCTCCGATAACATTGAAATGGCCCTCTCTAAGGCTCACTTCAATGTCTGTAACTCCAAAACCCCAATTCGAACCATCAAAGATTTCTCTCAAGTTAAGTATGTGCCTTTTCTCCCACATTCCCTTACTATTGATAAGTCACGTGGTTAAATTTTTTAATTATATACTTATTTTTGAATTATGGAAACCACTATATCAGTATGTCATCGCGAACTGAAGTTTATATGTGTGCATTTCTCCCACATAGTGTTATTATAGACACATGTCATAGACTATACATATTATTGTAAATTTATATATATTATACTGTCATGTACTGGGTTTGTTGTGGATTTGTTGTTGTGATTTGAGATTATAGTTAGCAAAAAGGTAAAAATATTCTCAAAGTCTATTTCTTTTATTATTTGAAAAGTATTCAAATTTTGATATGTCAGTTGTGGACCTTAAAAGCTTGAACTTTGGTGTAAAAGGGTTGTTGGGTATGCAGTGATTGGTTAATTAGCTCTATGTGTGACCCTGGTTGTTTCTTATTGATGTGTTTGTAAAGTGACGAAGGCAGTGGATGAAGTTTATTTACATTTGGCTTTGTAGTGTACTAATCTGATGGTGCTCTTTTTTGTTTCTTGGAAATTTCTCAAGGGGTGTGGGGAAAATGATATTGAAGCTCATGCAGGGGTTTTTTGGGACTGGCTCTGGAGCTCCTGAACCGGAAGAATTGGCCAAAAAGGGTATGTCTGGTGCTGTCTAGATTTTATATTCTGTCATCTTCAATTGGCATTTCGTTTATTTTTGTCCATAGTTCTGTGTAATTCTTCCTTTATTCTTCAATTTTATAGGAAAGAAAACTAAAGGAACCAAGCGCTATGTGCCTCAGAGGAACTCTGTGGCATATGCATTGTTGATAACCCTTTACAGGTATAAAGACACATGGCGACATCCACTATTGTGTGTAAATGTATATGCTTTTTTTATGAAATATTTCTTGTAAGTTATCTTGCTAAAACTTGTTGGATTATGAGATTTACCACATTCTTTGATAGGGGAACTTCAAATGGGAACGAGTTTATGCGCAAGCAGGAACTTATTGATGCTGCTGAAGCTAGTGGCTTATCTCGAGTGCCAATTGCGTACATTCAATATAGTTGCTTTTTTTCTTCTGTACTTAAGTAAGCAAATGTCTGAAAATGTATACAGCATTTTAACAAATGCATTTATGATGTTCAGGCCAGAAAAAGGGAAAGGAAAACCTGGACATTTTGGAAGTTCTCCACGGGATTGGTATAGTGGATGGAACTGCATGAAGACATTGATAACTAAGGGTCTAGTTGTAAAATCAAGTTGCCCAGCAAAGTATGTTTTTTCATTGTCCATGTCGTCGTTTACAATGTACAACCAGTTTTGTATATAAACCTTTTTTTTTAAAATCTTTATATTATTTTTCATTTATTAAAATCCACTAGTTAAGGGAACCACCTTATCGTGAATCAGTAACTAATTTATTGAATTGTTTATTTATTGTAGGCTCAAGCATATTTGGTTTTGTAATATTTGCTCAAGAATTTATTTAGGCATTATTTTGTTGATTTGTTACCAGCTAACATTGTGGCTGTGGATGAATCTACCTAGCAGAGCTATTGTATGCTTACAATTAAATTTACTACGTACTATGTTCTAAAACCTGCAACGGTTAGAGTGGTTCTTGTCAAGCAACTTCAAATGATTACGTATGGTTTTAAATGAAGTGGAATTTGATATGTTCAAATGAAAATTGTCCATTTTTATACAAACGAATTCTGTTTTTGTTTTAGGTACATGCTAACTCAAGAAGGTAAGGAAGCTGCATGCGATTGTCTCACAAGATCTGGAATGGCAGAATCTCTAGAGAAGTCGGCTACTGCTGATATTCCTTTGTATATGGATAAACAAAATTCATTAGATATGGAACTCAACAGTCATAACTTGGAATCTGAGATGACATCATCATTGGCCCAGCAAAAGAAGCCAATGGATATTCCTCTTGATTCCCTTGAGAGGGTATTCCTCCTTATCTAAAGTCTTAGTTATTTTTTTTTTCTTTGCATTCATCATATCAAAGGGTTTCTGACTTTCTGTGGAAAGTACTGAAATGATACCTGATAATGATTTATATGGTATAAAATCTGGTTTATTGTTCTATTCTTATTATTGGATGTATTTTCTTGAAATTGCAATTTATCATTGGTCTTAAATACAGCAGTCACTATTAATCTATTATATATATATATATATATATATATATATATATATATATTTGTTGGTTTAAATACATTTTTAATCCAGATGGTTTTGATCATTATACTTTGGAAGTTTGGTTTTAAGACCCTTTACTTGTATACACAATGAGACCAAAACCAAAATGTACATATGATGGCAGTAATCAATTCCTATCTCTTTCATATTATAAGGATTCGAAATCAAACTTTCAAAGTATATGGACTAAAATCAAAATTGAAGAGAATTATGTTTATTTAATAAGTATTGAACCATTTTTTTTTCTTGGATCAGTTGTGTATGCTTTGTAAAATTCTCTGATGTCAATAAACTTGATTCATTCATTTTCTTTTCTATGTCTAAGACTTTGACCAAAAGGACAGATTATTTTTTGTTAGTTTTGTGCTCCCACTTCCTCAATTTCATCCTATGAAGCATAGACATCATTTTGATGCATGGACACTTGTAAACACACCAATCATGTGTGTGCATGTATCCAATTTAATTATTTTTGGCTTTGAAATGGCTGGACACAGCGTGGAGTTGTCTGTTAAAATTTTTATATTTTTTTGGTCGTACTTGTACACGGATAGCTCTACTATTAGTAGTTCATTTAAGATTTTTTTTTTAAATAGAAAATGTCAATAGAAATTATGTGTCTCCAATTGTATTATTATGAATTCTTACTTTACAATTTTCAGAATTTAGTGTGTTGCATGTCCATGTCAGTGTTACATCGGTTATTTTTCTTTTGTTCCATGGAGGTTCTTAATATTTATTTGTACTAAGATTACTTGATTTAATGCACTTATTGGTGTCTTGTTACTTTACCTGTAGATGAGAGTTTGTTTTTTTTGTTCTTTTTTTCTTTTTCCTGATAATTGAAATATAATTTGTTCTTGTTTCTTTTGTAGTTTACGCGAATGGGTTACTCCAAAGAACAAGTTGTTAGCGCTATCACTGAAGTTTCAAGAAGCCATCCAAATAAAGATTTCTCATCTTTGTGGCCGGCTGTTTTGTGTCATCTTCGAGAGGAGCAAGTCTATGGTTCACAAACAGAACCTAAAAGTATTATAAATAATTGTCAGATGATGAATGCTAACACTGTTGTAAATGGTATTTCTTGTTCCCTGTTTCAAAGTATTTTTCTGTTTATTGTTTGTTTGTATGACACCGAGGAAACTTTTATCTGTATAAAACATTTCATAAATGAACAGGGCCCAAAAACTTCATTGGAAACGAGAGCAGAACTGTGATTTCATCTTGCAGTGGGCATGTGCCAAACTTCTGTTCTTCAGACGTTCCTCCTTTTCTTCTAAGACCTTGCTCATCAGCTGTATGGTTTGATCTATTTGCTAAAATTTATTTTACCTTGTGCGTCATTTGTAATGTGAAAATTGATCCTTAGGCAATACTTTCTCAGAATTATTAGAACTATTTTTTTTTATTGAAATTGCTTGGTTTTGAAGACTTATTTCAAGAGATTTTGAAAGGCTTAAACACTAACAAGTACAATCCTTGTTCAGATTTAATTTGTTTTGCGAAATGCAGTAGAAGTTATAAGTTGCATTCAGTTTGTCATTAACTACATTTCTTTTTCTTTTGGTACACTCAATTATCTGTTTTACTTTTAGCAATTTCATTTGCATGTCATCGAGTAAGAGTAAGATGATAGTGCTCGTATTACATTAAAGTAGCTCAAATTTTCTTTACCTGCAACCCTTATTATTTCAGTTTCATTTTCACCCTGATTTATCCGAATAAGGTTAGTAAATCTTAATTGAATACAACTCAGTTTAATGTCCTTAACTTTCTTACATCTGATAGTTTAGTTATTAAAATTAACAGAATAAAATACACATGCTGTGCATTTGAACTGTTGACATTACAAGACAATTGTCCTCGTAGACTTATTTTCTGTCATCCAATTTAATTTTTTGTATAATCTTTGTTTATTCCTTAATTTTTTTTGGGGACATCATGGTATACAGCTACACATGCTGGCAGTTACCTATGCGTGTTGAATGACAAGGAGATAACAATGGGTTAAATTAAAAACTAGGCTCTAATGATTTAATTGATAAGTAGGGTGGGAAAGGCACGCTAAATACTAATAGCATGTCTGGGAAAGATTATTTTTGATGGTAAAAAGAATATGTCCCGTACTTTGTGTTCTTTACTTTTTGAACATATCTAAATTTTAGTATATATGTATATCGGTATCAAGTTGTTTATAGTTTATGAAATTGTTAGGGCAATCCCATGCAAATGCCAAACAAGGATGAGCTTGAATCAAAGATGAACATTTTAAACGTGCCACCGTTGAGCTTGGGGGAGAGATTTGAGGATGTTTATCAAGTAATTTTAATATTGGATGATCGGGAGCAATTTGCCACTCAGGGGTTAGTACTTGAATACAAAGACACTATTTTCACTCAGGATTTTTGTATGATTTGTATCACATGCTCTCTTTGGTATTCGTTCTAGTATGTGTGACATGATGTATAGTTTATATGTATTTTCAGGACTCTAGTGTATTGTGTGGCTTGTTGCTAATGACTGCAATAACTTTATATCCTATTGTTTCAGATCACGATCCAGGAAAATTATTGATAGTATTCGCAGCCAATTCAAAATTCAAATTGAGGTGCTTGACAATGTCTCAACTCTCTACTATCCAAAAATAGTTCCCAACTTCATATTGCTTCCCAAATGTTAAGTGCATTTATGTTTTTTACTGGATGCTGATGCTAATATTTATCATGCAATATACTTTGTTCCATCTGATCACTAGGGGAGGATATCAAAATCATGCTTAGGTTTTATGAGTACATGTACATATGTACATTTATTACTGAATTCAGTTGAACACGAGGGCAGACTCTGTTTGGTAACATTAGCTTATACCTTATGACTTATAGTTTGTAGTTTATGGTAGTGTTTGGCCCAGTTTTTTTTTTTTTGTTTCTCTTCCTCTTATAAGTAAAAGCTTGGCCAAACCGGATTTGTGGTAAACCTCTTAAATTTAAGGTGGCTTTTTTTCCGTGTACAAAATGCAAAAAGCTGGCTTTTAAGCCCGAAGTTAAAAATATGAGCTTTTCGAAAAAAGATGGCTTATTTTGTGGGCCTATAGTAATTAATACCCAAATATTCTAATTAACACTTGAAATCTTGAATATATTTTCTTTCTCTCTTTGTAAAAATAGTAATTTGCTAAAACATTCAGAAAATCTTCTCATTTATCAATTATTCATTTTACTTTAATATTTATGAATTTTATTGTTATTTAAAATTTTACATATTGAAAATTTTTTAATGTTAAATTATTATTTTGATAAATTTATATTGTGTTTGATTTTTTTTAAAAAAAATTAAAATATTGAGTTTTATCAAAGAATTATTTTTTTATTGCAACTTTCATTTTAAAAAATTTATATTGATAATTTATTTTCTTATATCAAATAAATGTACAATTAATGATAAGTAACTTGAAAAAGTTGACATAAAATACTTTTATTAAACAAATAGCTTTTTACTCAGAAGTAAACTGTCAAACAGCTTTAAGTTTTTTTTTAAAAGCTGGGCCAAACGAAGCCTATAGCTTGTAGCTTATAGCTTTTACTTAAAGCAGCTTATAGCTTATGACTTGTGACTTATAATTGAGTAGAGGTGTTTGGTAAAATTAGCTTATTAGGTAGTTTATATTTGTTAAATGATTTAAAAGGGTAAGTAATAATTACATGTAATAAATTATTTGATAGAGTAAACATGTAATAAATAACTAGATGGTAAAATAAGAAAGAATTATTGAAAGCTATTTTTCATAAGCTATAAGCTCATTGAAGTAGCTTTTCATAAGCTAAGCTTATAGAAAAGCCATAAGCTTGTTGTCACCAAACACCTCCACTTACCCATAAGCTATAAGCTCCTAAATAAGCTTTAAGTTAGTTGTGCCAAACACATTCGAACTTGACTTTGGATAGATTATTTTAGTCGGGGACCTCCTTAAATTGA
Organism: Cyamopsis tetragonoloba; assembly: GCA_037177725.1. Classification (NCBI taxonomy): domain Eukaryota; kingdom Viridiplantae; phylum Streptophyta; class Magnoliopsida; order Fabales; family Fabaceae; genus Cyamopsis; species Cyamopsis tetragonoloba. The sequence goes on from CM074121.1 coordinate 65,689,622, forward strand.
CATAATATTATTTTCATCAATGTGTATTTTTCTGGGAAGTTATCTTTGGCAGATTCTGATGTACTTCAAGAAAGAAACAGCCAGGAAGTTATAACAAAACCTTTCTTCACATTGGAACCATTACATCTGTTTTGATTTCATTTACTGAAATTAAATACTTTCAGCTAATGTTAAAGTGTTTTTGTTTGTTTGTTTGTTTGTTTAACTTTATGATGGTAAAACATGATAGATGTGATGTTAATCTTACTTCGATTAAACATACATTTAAAACTTGTATTTTGCTTCTCTGTTTAGAGGATGATAAAAATCATCTAATATTTGGTCAATATATAGGTTCGGCGATTGCCAGTTGGAGATGGGATTTGGATAGCACGGCATAAAACTCTTGACAGTGAATATGTATTGGATTTTATTGTTGAGAGGAAGAAGATCGATGATCTACGCAGTTCAATCAGGGATAACCGGTATAAGGATCAAAAATTAAGACTTCTGGTAATTATTTCTTCTTAGAAAATAAGAATTGTTTCTCACATTGACTTCGTAATTGACTGAACATAGTGATTGATGGTGAGCGTATATACATATACGTTCACTGATTAATGGTTTTGTGCTTTCTTTTGATATTTTAAGAAAATAGTGGTGGAAGTTTGATTGTAGAGTTTTGATAAAAATCCAATTGCTGATAAAAATCCAATTGATGGTGAGCGTATATACATATACGTTCACTGATTAATGGTTTTGTGCTTTCTTTTGATATTTTAAGAAAATAGTGGTGGAAGTTTGATTGTAGAGTTTTGATAAAAATCCAATTGCTGGTTTCCTCAGGGATATCTTATCTTTTTTTTCCAAGATTTTGAGGAATCTCGTCAGTCATCACTATTACTCAGATGGCAGCTGGGATTTTTTTTTTATTTTTATTTTTTTTTCCGTTTTCTATTATGTATACATAGCTACTCCCAAGCTCGTATTGACAAGGCTTACATGATGATTGGAAGTAGTGCATTATTGCTTTGGAGATCACTTATTTTTTGCCTTGTGTTGGTTGAAATGTGTTAATTTATTCCTTTTGGCAGTATAATTTAAAAGCATACTATACTAATATCGCTTTCCCAACTCCCACTTCATAATCTGGTTGCACGTTTATTTTAGAGGTGTGGACTGAAGAAGCTGATATATCTTGTGGAAGGTGACCCAAATTCTTCTGAAGCTGCTGAAAGCATAAAAACAGCGTAAGTGTTGTTTCTTTGTTAAATTCATGTGTTTTGCTAGCCGTCAGCCCGTCACTGTTATGACATTCATAGAAAATGCTATGGGTATGTTTGGTCTGTGAAAATGTTTCTTTTTTGTTTCTTTTATCATTTTCACCTTGTACAAATATTTGAGAATAAAAGTGAAATCAAAATCATATTTTTATAATCATTGATTAAAGCAGAAAACATTTACCCTCCGCAAATTAAATGCACCCTAGAGTATTGCTACATCCTGGTTGAATTGAATAGGGTTCGTTCTGTGATGCATTGTTACTTTCTATCATTAATAACCATAGTAGTGGTTTTATACTGTTCTGATCTCTAAGTTCCTTGACTAGTTCTGGGTATTGCATTGTGCATTATTTTCGTTGTGGTTTTTATCACTGATAACTGAAATTTTTTGTTGGACTAGCGACATGGCCAAAATAGTGCTTATAAAGCTTGGGCAATCTTCAACCTTCTAGTTTCAAGGTTGAGTTAGCCTAGCCCAAATTCTAAGGTGGTATCAAATCCAGTCTTAGATTTGTTATTGGGCTACCAGCACTCTACTTTCGCACCAACCATAGCAGCCACCATGGCGGCCACCCTAGGCTGTCTCGATAGTAGCTTCTCAAGAGCAGCCTTCACTGTTTCCCATAGGCAACTTTCACGCTCTAGAGTTCTAAGCATGAGGGGCAAAATAGTCCTTGTAAGATTTTGGCAATGTTCACCTATTAGTAAGTTTTTGGGATTGAGTTAGACCTAAACAAATTCTAAGTTTTCATTTATGACGTTTTTTTATCGTTGCAATTAGCCGAGTGACTGAACAAAAATTGATTGAGAAATTTCCTCTAACAACTTGTGTTTATTTGAAGTAGTGGATAGTGTTCCAATGTTTTCTTATGTAGCTACTTTTTGCATGAGGTTTCTGATCAATGAGATGTGTATGCTTGCGACTTTTTTTCTTGAGTGAAGCTAATTTGAATGGTTTGCTTATATGCTTAGAATTTCAATATAACAAGTGATCCTTTTCCCACTAGGTTCAAATACATGGATCAAATGACGTCATGATGCTCCATATCTTTCCATGTTAAATTTATTCCCATTTTCAGACTTTTTTTAATCCCACCTTGTGCAGCTGTTTTACAACAGAGATTCTGGAAGGATTTGATGTACAGAGAACAAGTGGCTTGGGTGATACTCTAAGGAAGTATGGTTATCTTACCCAAGCAATTTCTCAATATTACAAGTCAGGAGTTTTTTATGACACTGTTAATTGCACCGGGACATGTCCACCTTTTGATGAATTTATTAGAAGGTGTCAAGACCTCGACAAAATGACAGTTAGTGATGTATTTGCCATCCAGCTTATGCAGGTACTAACCACTTAGACATTAAATTTGAACTGCTTTTCTACTGATATTTTAGCTTGTCTGAGTTGAATCCATTGACTTTGAGTATCCTTTCAATTTACTATTACAACACATACCTCTTTTGGGTATAATTTAGATTTCATGTTATTTACAGGCAAGTTTCAGAAATCGAATGCACAGCTTAAATTGCATACTTGTGTTTGGATCCATTTGTACTTGGATGAAAAATTGTTCTTTTTCACAGTATACTCCAATTTACCCCGATACTTCTTAGTGTAATATGATTGGAAAATGACAGAATTATTATTTTTTTTTATTTTATGGTAAAATGACAGCCTTATTTTGGTCTTATGCAATTTCATATAACTGCGTTCTTTCAGTGGTTATGTCTAAGTTTTGCATAGTGGATTACATTTTCTTGTAAAATTGGATGAATAATTTTGATACCTAAGTATTTCATCCTATAAATTGATTAAATGTTTCTGATTTTGGCTTTTTGAAACCTTACAAATGCAGGTCCCGCAGGTTACAGAGGAGGTTGCCATGGCTGTGTTGGATTTGTACCCCACACTACTCTCACTTGCTCGTGCGTACACACTACTTGTGAGTCCACGTTCCTTTCTCTGTAGTATCAAATGTTTAGGATAACATATGGATTTGGACCTGTCGGACATGGCCAAAAATTTGTGGGTATGGATGCGGGTCTTGCCTTGGCACGATGATTCACACTGCGCCCCATACTGGCACAATCTGTTTGTTTTATTACTAGGATTTCAAATATCTTAAGTTATCTTTTTTAAATATTAGTTAAATGTTACAGTTTTTATTAATGATCTTTGTTTGATTTTTTGTAGTTAATTTAGTTTTTCAATAACATTGTTATTTTACTAGTTTGTCAAAAAGAGACATTAAGGGGTTTGTCAAAAAGACATTAAGGAGGAGCATTTTCTATTTAGATTGCTTTTGGATGCTCGGTCGAAAACTTCTGCACCCGCCACCTTCTAAGTCACTCCAGTTTTTTGCTTAAATTAGGATGGTGATGCTTGTGCCCAAGAGGATATGCTTCGGAGACAGAGTAACAATGTGATCAATGCAGTTGCCAGTAGGAACATTTTCCAGTTCGTTTGGGGCAGCTGACTTGCTTTTCGTGCTCAAAGTTAGTTTTTTTTTTTTGGATGCGATTTCACTATGCAAAGGTGAATGCCATGTTCGCTTCTCTACTTTCGCATCTTCTCATTGTTTGTATATTTAAAATTATTATTAATTAACCTCATAACTGTGTTTTGGATAAGCAGCAATCTGTATATTTTGTAAAGGAAAATGCTTCCCTGTTATCCCTCTTGCCAACTGATCTGGCACTGCAAGCTTTAAACCTGAACTGTAAAACTAATATTTGCAAATGCAAGTTCAGTGTTGCAATCAATTCCAATACAAGCTTTTGGTGAGTTTATTTTAGTTTAGCTTAAATTTTTATATCAAATTGTTAGGCATTGGACTCAAAAAGAGCATAACCGGTGATTGTGATTTGTGAACACCAATTACAAGTTACTGCTATGAGTAAAGTATTCTCAAATAATTCTTACTTTGAATTTTCGACAGACTTTATTGTGCTACTATTATCATGGACATAAAAGAACAAACAAATGGATGGTGAAGTTATAATGGGATATGGAATTAGAAATACAAGAAGCCATCAATGAATAAGTTGATTAGCCCGTCGATATCAATAAAAAAGGATGCCTTACCTAACCAAATGATTTTTTTGCCTTAAATTTGGAAATCCCCTGTCTACATGATCGGATAAGGGGGCGCTACTTTTTGCCAACTTTTCTACCTCGCACCAATTTTTTATTTTTTTTATTTTTTTTGTATGTGACATCTGGAAATTGATTTACGAAATAAATTTGATAAATACTTCTAGAAATTGATTTCTTTTTTTTTTTTTTGGTTCTGTCTAGAAATTGATTTCTGGAAGTTATCTTTTCTTCATAATCTAATATATGGAAATTGTTCAAGGGGGCGCAAATAGCAATTACATTTGGTTCACATTCAATTAAAGAAGGAAATGGTTTTCCAAATTTTTTTAAAAGAAAATGGACTCCAAAAAAAAATAAAGAAAAATTAAAGGAGGAAATATTTTTGAAAGGAAATATTTTTGAACAAAATGTTTTGCGATAATTATTACTATCAATTAAAATTTTAACATTTGTTCAAAAAAATTAAAATTTTAACATATCATTGAGGTTTTTTTTTTTTTCCCATCTAATTTTAGGGTGAGGGGATTGTCCGAATCAAAGGCAAGGAAAACTCTGAATTCAAAGAACACTTATAAATAATTTTTTTTATCAGTACATACAAGTAACTTATATTTACCTCATTTTAAATAAATAAGGAGAAACTAGAATTTGCATAAAGTTCAGTTACAATTATCATGAAGGTTTTAAGACTCACTAAAATCAAAAGAAATTTCAACTTTTAAAAAAATGACTTTATTAAGAGGAACTCAAAGTGAGACCCGAAAAACTACTAAGGAAAATGGAATGCAACTTTGATAATAATGTAAATAACAAGTTATTGGTATTCAGTTATATATATTTAACATGATTGAGTTTTTTTAATGAAGTAGTAAGCTTATAGTCTATGAGAGTGCAGTTGTGAGTAGTGACGAAAGTTCGGTAAGATAGTATTTGTTTTCTTGTTGTACCTTGATTATTGCTGTTGGATAATTAAATTAGACCAGCCAACCACATTTTTACATTTGTATATATACATTTTTTATATTGAAGTTTTGTTTCCATCTTATTCTCCGGCAGAAACCTGTTAAGCGGCTCACAAAACCCTAAAAATAAACAGTTGGTAAATCAATTGAATTTACAAATGTTATCCAAACCAAAAAGCCCCAACTAATGACCAATGATTATGCCCCTTAATGAAGCTTATTCTAAGTCAACTTGATAAATGACTATATGTATAAATCCAAGACTGTGTAGTATTCTAAGACTCTGCTTAGAAGAATATTATTTGTTGCATACAAAGAACAAGATATACTGCAACCACTTCCTGTGTGGGAACATACATATAAAACATCACATTCGCATTTGTTTATCCGGCTTCAAATTGCAGTTGCAGTCGCGTCATAAGCGATGTAGTTTGATGCGGTCATTGGAAGTTGTAATCATAGTCTAATACAATTCATTGACCGTTAAAACTATGATATTGCAAAGCGGATCACAATTTAACACTTTGTTGCCTACTAATCTCAACTATTGATTTGTCTTTTTTTCCTTTGTCCAAGGGGAAGTCCCCAAGTGGAGGGGCTAGCCTAAAAAATAAGTCCAATATTGTTTTGGAGGATCTTCCTATGATTTTCATTGCTATACTCATCATCAACCACTAACAAACAAGCAAAGCATGTTTGTACATGCTTGTATTTGACAATAAAACCAGTTTTGGCCAGCAATAATATCTTCTACTATGCAAAGAGACAATCCTAGGTAGACAGGGCTCTGCATTTCAGAAATTCTAGATTCTCTGGTTCCATCTGAAGGATGACAAATTAAAGGTGACATTATCAACCTTTTCTCTTGTCCATTTTTGGTAAATTTTTCAAAACAAGAGCTTCAATTCAACTATAAAAGCCTATATCGCAAACACTGTAGAGCTTTGCATTTACCCAAAAAACATTAAGAACACTTAGAGGTCTTCTTGGCCTTCCAAGAAGGCTTTCTGTTTTTGCTTGATAAGTTGTCCAAGGTTGTAGTTTATGGACTCAGGTAAACAATCTTTAGCTACTTTTTTACTTGATCAAGAAAAACATGGTTATAGAAACTACTGCACTGAAACCAGAAAGGAGATAACATTAAAAACTTTTAATTGTTCATACACACCACTTGGTTTGCTTAAGGAAATGATTGTTCAATATATTTTGAAATATAAGCTATTCACATAATTACCAAAAAAAAAAACCTTAACAGTTTAACATTATGTCAAGTGTGCAAGAATTTTGTTAGTATGCTCAGTAAATTAAAGTCATCAAATGAACTGCTGTTTTAGAGATAGTATTTTATGTTATACTCTCTCCATTCTAGAACTATGTTCTTTCAAGGTTAATGCACAGAGATTAACCAATCATTAATTGCAGTAGTTCTATTAGACCCTTATTTACCCCTTTTGTTTATGCTCTTTTTAAAAAACAAAAGCCAAAAAAAAAGAAAAAAAAAAGACATTGTTTCACTATTTCCTCACAGGAAAATGTAGTAACTTCGGAAAAAGAAAACAAGTGAGAGAAGAAAAAAACTTATGCAATATAGAAAAATAATTTCATGTGTTCATCCCAAAAGGGAAATAGTTGTTACTTTTGGTAATTGATCATCTGTTATGGATATTACAGGTTCACCATACCAGTGGGTAAGGGAGCTAAGATGGGACTCCCAGGGCTTAAATCCAATAGCCCTTCTCATTGACTGTGCTAAATGTGTTGCATCTGGAAGTATTAAAAATGCAGACATTGGACTTGAATACATTTCTCAGATTTCTTCTCCTGAAGGAAATGCAGTCCAAAGAATGGTCACTTATTTCAGTGAAGCACTTGGTTATAGGATTCTCAAACACTTGCCTGGTGTATACAAATCTCTCAACCACTCAAAAACCTCATTGTCCTCGGAAGACATCCTTGTCCAAAAGTACTTCTATGAACTCTGTCCCTTTTTGAAGTTCTCATACCTTATAACAAACCAAGCTATAGTTGAAGCAATGGAATGTGAAAAAGTGGTTCATATTATTGATCTTCATTGTTGTGAGCCAGCTCAGTGGATAAATCTTCTATTGACTTTGAAGAATCGTCACGGAGGACCGCCACATTTGAAAATCACGGGCATTCATGAGAAGAAGGAGGTTTTAGACCAAATAAGCCTTCATTTGACAGCTGAAGCTGGGAATTTGGACTTCCCTTTACAATTCTATCCAATTGTTAGCAAACTTGAAGATGTTGATTTTGAGAAGTTGCCTGTGAAGACAGGAGAGGCTCTTGCAATCACTTGTGTTCTTCAGCTTCATTCTCTTCTTGCCACCGATGATGAAATGGTTGGGAGGATCTCACCCGCGGGTTCAGCTTCATTGAATCTGCAAAGAGCAGTTCATTTAGGACAAAGAACTTTTGCTGAATGGCTTGAAAGAGATATGATCAATGCTTATATCTTAAGTCCTGATTCTGCTTTATCACCTCTTTCGGTAGGTGCTTCACCTAAGATGGGAATCTTTCTCAATGCCATGCGAAAACTCCAACCGAAACTCGTGGTGATAACAGAACAAGAATCGAATCTAAACGGATCTAATTTGTTGGAGAGGATTGACAGAGCATTGTACTTTTACAGTGCACTTTTTGACTGCTTGGACTCAACTGTTATGAGAACTTCAGCAGAGAGACAGAAACTTGAGAGCATGCTTCTTGGAGAGCAAATAAAGAACATAATCGCGTGTGAGGGAGTCGACAGAAAGGAGAGGCATGAGAAACTTGAGAAATGGATTCGGAGGCTCGAAATGGCTGGCTTTGTTAAGGTGCCTTTAAGTTATAATGGAAGGATAGAAGCAAAGAATCTGTTGCAGAGGTATGGTCATAAATACAAGTTTAGAGAGGAGAATGATTGTTTGCTTGTTTGCTGGAGTGATAGACCACTATTCTCTGTATCAGCATGGAGTTTTAGGAGATGAATTCAACTAAAATGAAATAATTCAACAACACAAGCCAAACAAGATGGCTTTTTGCTTTCATTTCTTTTCCTAGTTTTTTTAATTGTTTCTAATTTTATGTATAGAACATTTTATGTTCTTAGTCTCTAGAGTCTAGAGTTGCTGGGTGTTTCGCATAAGCCAAACAACATCCATCTTGTATTGTTCTTAATGTTAATATCAATTCATTGAAGTACAACATTTTTCACATTTTTCAATTGCCCTTTCACTTGAGTTCCTAAAGTCTGAAATAGATTTCTAATTTGTTAGATGCAGTCACATGAAGATATTATACACTTCTACCCTACGCATTTAAGATGGCCATTATGCACTCCAGCCTAAAGTATAATTTAAGAAAAAATATTTTCATACTCACGTTTTTCGTACTCAATTTATACTCATATAATTACAATTATCATAAACACTGCAAAACCACCACCGTGGCTAAAACAACCACCACCATATCTAATGAAGATTCCTAATTTTGGTTGAAGCTTTATGTTAGTCAATTTATCATCGAAATGAACCGAGTCATCTAGGTTTTTATTTTCTTTCACATATATCATTTTTCTCACAACACAAAATTTGTGCTAAAAAATTCAATAACTTAAATAATTAGATAAATTTTGATGAATGCATCACAGACTCATATTGACCAACTCGAAAGTTTTGGTAAAGGTGGTGATCTGCATCTACAAATCTCTAGAGACTCTGTTTCATTTTCGTCAAATCGCTTTATTGGTTCCAAAACTATGGTCAACTCTCCAGGTAACTATGGTTAGTAAAACATGAAACTGTTAGGGTAGTGAGTTTAATGGTGGAGATCGTAATTTATCCAATACTTTGGGGTAGAGTACAATTTTTTAAAACTTTAATAAGGATAGTTTATGCTATTTACCTAATTAGAATTCTTAAACATCCGAACATCTTATGTATCAGCGTTTCATGCGAATAAAATGTTTCACAAATAAATATAAGACTAATTTAAAATGATAACTTATTTAATTATTATCTAAGACAATCAAATTAGAAATTTTAAACAGCCAAACATCATAAGTATTAGCATCTTATGCTTAGGGGCGGAGCTAGATGATAATTCTTGGGGGGAGAGGGCGGACATAAAGATTAAAATCCTTAAATAAATATTAAAATTTAATTTTCGCTTAAGTAAAATATAAGAATACTTTGTAGCATTAAATATATTAATAATTAACACATTTCAGAAAATTGTTCAATTTTATATAAATAAAAATATTATGAAAAAAAATTCAGTTTTGAAGGTTAGAGTGACATAGATAAACTTCTTCCCCAAGAAAATGTTTGTTACAGAAATGGAGCTAACAACCTCTTAGTGAAGTAAACATCCTTGTACACATTCTCAAACTGTTGAACCTACACGCTTCTGCAAAGTTAAACACATTTGGGATAGAAAATTTGTGGTTTGATTAAGCAAGTGTCAGCTAATCATCTAAATCAATTAAATATTTCTAAATTTGTCAATAGTTTTTTATTCATATAAATAAGACTTGCAGAAATTATTTTTATGAAAATTAAAATGAGTGAACCACCACTTTAGGAGGTCAATTTGTTCGCGTTAGTCATTTTAATCCTTGATTATATCAGAAATACTTTTTAGTTCATGACTTTGTAAAATACTATTCATTTTAGTCCACTCTCGACTAAAATGATTGATTTTTTTTATAAGTTAAATAGTGACTACTTTTTTATACAATGAAAGATTAATATGATCGATCTTGTATAGTCAAAGACTGAAATAAAAATTTGATAGAGTTAACAATTAAAATGAGACACTCGTATGATCTACGGAACTAATTTATGTATTTACTCAAATTAAAATACAAAAGAAAGAGTTCATACACATTTTAAAGCAAATAAGTGATTTTATAATATCATAATTAGTATATAAACAATATCTTTTACCAATTTCAAAAATAATTCCGACGAGGTCATCTTAAAAAATAATGGGGGACCATTTAATAAAATAATATATACATCTAAATAAATTTTTTTTCGTGATGCGGGAACCGAAACCCCTCCATCGAAACCCCTCCATCACATAACTACACTCCGCCACTACTCATGCTTATAAAATATTTCAAAAATATCAATACGAGGATAATGTAAAATGACTACTATTTTAGTTATTATGAAATATCTTGTGTTTTGTTGCCATTCCTTGTTTATAACTAACTGGTGTCCTAGATTTATCCAATTCACAAATCAATAATCTCTCTATATAGAAAATCCAATAAAATATTCACATTAATTGTTTGCCTTGTTCCAATAGAACTCTTGTTTTTATTAAGTGGTTCTTCACAATTTGTTTTCTACGTTGAAGAGTTATATTTAAGGACATAATTTTCATGTCCAAACAGAAAAGTTACAAAAGAAGCCTTGCATTCTCCACCGGTACACCATTGTTTAGCCTGATATTTGATTTGATGACCTAAATTTTAGACGAGAAGGATCTATAACCTTGTTTGAATTTTGTTCCCTATATGGTATATGCCTATATGGAACCTATGTTATAGTTGATCCTAAGATATAACTGCATATTTATTGACATAAGTTTAAAAAATACTCTCAGTATTTGTTTATCTGTATAATATTGCACAGATTAAAAAATTAAAAATAAGAAATTATTATTGAAAAAATAAAAATTTAATGTGATTGTGTTTAATATACAATTAATGTTGTGTTTCCTTTCTATTTTTAATTTTTTAACCTGTGCAATATTGTACCCTAAATGCATTACTCCCTCCATTCCAAAATATTAGTCACTTTTGGAAAAAAAACAAAGATTAAGGAGGATAATTAATTCATCTTGAATCTAACAAATAAAAGGTGAATAGACTAAATTAAGTTTTGACTTAAAAAGTTACTTGATGCTTATTGGATACAAAAATAACAAAAGTGAAAAAATATAATAAATGCACTCTTTGTAATGTAAAAGTGACTAACAATTTGGAATTAAATTTTTTTTCTTAAAGTGGTTAATATTTTGGAAAAGAAAGAGTATTTACAGAGACGGATCCAAGAATGACTTGAGGGGGAGGGGGCAAAAAATTAAAAATCTAACATATAAAATGCTTAATATAAAACAAAAAAAAAGGCAAAAAAAAAATTTTTTGATAGTTCAAACAAATAATTACATACAAAATCCAAATGTTATACTTAATAAAATTAAACTCTTACTAACCAATAAGTACTTATGTAAATATAAAAGTCATGATTGAAAATTAAGAAATAATAAAAAACAATAAAAAAAAGAAACAAAATATTAAACATAGAAAGAATTTATTATTGTTATCATAGAGAGCTTTTTAATAATAACTTTTAATATTATTTAATAATAAATTATAATGGAATCTAAATATCATCTCAAAATAAAATTTTCTAATTTTATTTAATAAATATATAATATCATACTATATATATATTTTTTTCATTAAAAAAAATACTACATATGTTTTTTTTCAAAATATTATGTATAAAAATATAAGCATAAAAAAAAGGAAAATAACATAAGAAAAGAAAAAAAAAATATTGTAAAGGAAATAGCATAGAAAGTGAAACAATGACAAGAAAAACTTAAAAAAGAAGTGAAACTGCACAATGCAGTTTTGAACTAGAGAGCTACGTGTGTGTTTGGATTGGCGTTAGATCACGTCAAATCACGTTAAGATAGATAAATCAATGGTCTAATGAACGCAACAAAAAGTAACGTTGAAGTAAATCCACGTTAACGTAAATCCACCTCTATCCAAACAGGCACTACATTGGTAAGACACAGTAGCGCCACTAAACTACACATGTTCTATTGAAAATATTGGCATCTTTTACATACCAGTAGTAAAATATTACGGAGGAGGGAGGCCAGACCCCTCCTTACCTCCCCCCCCCTCATCTGTACCTGAGTATTTAAGAAGTTAAATATAATAAAAATATATTTAAAAATATAATTTTTTATATTTTAAAAAATAAAATAATGTGCAATTAGAACTATATTTTTAATTTCAGTAACCTTCGTAAGTACCCTAAATTTTTGTTGATACAGTTCACTGTAAAAATTTGATGGCATGTATTATATTGTAGATCTATAATGGCAGTTGGGTGAGAGAGGGTGAGAAAAGGGAAAGGAGATAGATATAAGGATTTTCGATTTTCCTTTTTCCGGTATTTTAATTATATATATGGTATTTTAAAATTTTAAAATAAAACAATAATAGAAACCATTAAAACAAAATCGCAAGTTTGAAAATTAAAAATTTAGTGTTAAAAATTGTAAAATATTTAATGCTACAAAATTATTTTTAATTTATTTTAAATGTAATTTTTTTATTAATGAGTTGCTAACTCATTATATATTATATTGTATTGTATCCACAATTTGTTTTCTCGGAAATTTACATTCCATGTCTCATTTAGCTCCAAAAACTAAGCAGTACTATTTTCGTCTGATCTCCTTATTATAGGGACATTTGGAACTGAAGGAAGTATTCATTTGCATTTTCAATTGGATTGAGAACGCAGTAAAGAACTTGAGAGGTTGCTGGTGTACATGTCCGTAATGGACTCAGGTAATTCTCTCTCTACACTTTATAGAATATATTTAGCTTTCAAGTAATGAAAGAAGAAAAGAAAATATTCAATTAAAGAAGGGAAGAAAGTTGAGTGTCTTCTGAAGTACTTTATCTTGTTGAACTTGAAACTATAAAATTATTTCCTCATTTCTGTTTGGTCAATCTTCAAGGTACCACAGTGTATTATCCCCTCATATACTCTATATTTTTCTTCAGAAATCATTTTGCATAATAATTACTAAGTGGTTTTATAAAATGGTATAAAATTTCTCCTTTGATCTTGTATCTTATTGTTTTTGTCAATCAACCAACTCTTCTAAAAGTTGTCCCAAAAATAAAGGCATCTTTACTTTGCATCTCTATTTTATATTTTCATCTTTTGATTTTATGAACAATTACAATACAAATTATTATCGTGTTTTTACCTTTTTTTTTAAAAAAAAAATATTTATATAACAAACATTAGAAACAACTCAAATGTATTTTTATTGTTTTATACAATATACAATCTCTCTTCTCCCCCTTCTAAACCAATCACAAAAACATTAATACATAACACATACATACATAAAAAACCAATCACAAAAACCAATCTCTCTCCTATGAACTTAACACATACATAAAAAAAAAAAGAAAAAAAGAAAATGCAAATCCAAAATAAACAAGCCCTTAAGCATTGATATCATGCAAAGGACTAACTATCCAAAAGCTTAAGCTTCTAGGTGAAGGAAGGCTCATGAATGGTTTTATGTCTTAACAATTCTGAACACTTGTAATCATGAATTGGGAGATAATCAATCGAAAATGATTTATTACTTCAACAATTTATTATTTCTCAACAACTACATGCATTAATTTTGACCTTGAAACACTCGTGTTTTCCAAAACCAAGTTCATTTAAAAATGTCAAAAATGATCTTCCGTTGCGCTCTTTAAGCCTCCATAGTGTTCTTTCTAGTTTCCCTAATAACGCTATCTCTTGTGTTAGGCTCACCGTACCATTGGCTCAAAGACATGAATGGAGAGGATAGGGACAAATACCTGGCTCGAATTCTTAATGCGAGTGCTAAGTTCATCGAGTCAGGCAGCATCATGAATGCAGATACCGGACTTGACTATATTGCTCATGTTGCTTCCCATGAAGGCGATGCGATGCAGCGAGTAGCCACCTATATCGGCGAGGGGCTAGCCTTCCAAGCACTGAAAAACTTGCATGGCATACCTAGAGCTCTCAGCTTGTCACAAACATTGTCAACCACAGAAGAACAACTTGTCAAGAAACTATTCTATGACTTGTATCCATTTTTAAAAGTTTCATATGTGATCACAAGCCATGCCATTGCTGAAGCCATGGAAGGGGAAGAAGTGATCCATGTCATTGATCTCACTGCATCTGATTCTGCTCAGTGGAATTTTCTAATGCAGAGATTAAAAAAAAATAAAAAGATGCCCCGGTCGCTGAAAATCACAGGCATAAATGATAAGAAGGAGGTTTTGGAGGAAATGTACCTTCAATTGACAAATGAAGCTCAAAAGTTGAATTTCAATATTGAGTTCTATCCTATTGAAAGCACTTTGGCCAATCTTGACCTTGAAAAATTGCCACTCAAGAAAGGAGAGCCTCTTGCAATCAGCTCGGTACTTCAGCTTCACTCTCTTCTTGCCACGGATGATCCAATGGTCCGCAGCAGAAGCTTACCAGCAGAATCAATGAATCAAAGAACATTTGCCGAGATGCTTGGGAGGCGAAATTTCAACCAAAGTTCTGATTCATCTCTATCTTCTTCTTCATCCAGGATGATCTTTTTTCTAAACGACTTGTGGAAACTCCAACCAAGATTGATGGTGATCACTGAACAAGAATCTAATGTTAATGTGTCTTCTTTGACAGAAAGGGTTGACAAAGCATTGGACTATTATGGTACATTATTCCATTGCTTGGAATCAACTATTCAGATTCAGAAAACAGCAGTAGAGAGGGTCATACTTGAGAGGACTCTGCTTGGTGAGGAAATAAAGAACATAGTTGCATGTGAAGGAGTTGAGAGAAAGGAGAGGCATGAGAAGCTTGAGACTTGGACCCAATGGCTTGAATTCGCTGGTTTTGCGGGGGTACCTATCAGCTGTGATGGGGTGGTGCAGGCAACAAAAATGCTGCTTGGCTATGGAATTGGATATAAACTTTGTCCTGAGAATAAATGCTTGTTTCTTTGTTGGAATGATAAGCCACTCTATTCTGTATCTGTCTGGAAGGCTTAGAAAATTAATGTATTTCAACATGCAAGCTTATGCAGTATGAAAATGTATGGTCTTCTGCTATTTGGTGATTGTTCAAAAATAAATTTATTACATGTCAGATATTTTGTTTATGATCTTATACATTGACAACAATAAGATAGTAAAATTGGGGTGTACGTTGACATGTGTTTAGCATTTTGTGGAAAGGTTTTCATGTGTTCTTAATTTCTCTTCAAGTGAAGTGATTAGTTCTGTGAAAAAACAATCAAGTATGTTTGTCAGGAACTTTTTCTTCAATTCTTCACGGTGATTCAATTTCATCCAAACAAAATTACATTGGCATATTGGTACTTATTGTATTGATTCGTGGACCCTGAATTTAACTACCGTCTATTCAAGTTGCTTACTAGAAAGGGCATATTAGGCAAGACGCGCCGTGACATTATACTCTACAACAAAATGTTGAGGGGTAGAAACGGAATTCAAACCGCTGGCTATAGCATATCCAGTAGCAAACCTGAACACGCCCGTGCCACCAACAATCGGCATTTCTCTGTTCTGCTCCGAAATAGGGTTCCTCCCAAGGAGGCTGAGCGTGCTTAGCTTCCAGCGTAAATTCCATGGGTGAAGAAAAAATTGATTAACATGGACATTCCAAGGTCGTTGAGAGAGGAAAGAGCAAAAAGGCCCTGAGCTCTTCCGATGTGTTTTGAACTCAATTGTAGGATTTTTGTTGTTTCGAATGTCGTGGTAGTAGAGATGCAAGTTGGTTAGTTTCTCTATACTGTGTAGTGGTGGTAATTCGATTTGGGATTGATCTGCGTGAGAAGTAGAGAGGAGAGTGAGGGATAGTAGAATGAAGATGAAGAAGAAGAAACGAACAAGAAAGAAGCATTCATCAATTTATGGGGATTTTGGAATTACTTTTTTTTTATTACCCACGAGGCCACGACCTTCACGAGGTTCAGTAGTATCCCACACAAAAATAGCATATAAATAATTAATTTACTTTAAATATCATGTTAAAAATATATTTATAGCATTGAATAGCACACTACAAATTAAATTTAATATAAGTAAAAGACACCACAGTGTAACTCAAGGACACTACAATACAACCCAAAACCTTAAAATATTAGATTCAAGGGTCTTTCTACTTATAAACCCTTCACTTAACTCTTAACCATCTAATGTGGGACTTCATCTATCCGCTTCACACTTGACTTCCAATATTATAATTGTAGATTTTAATATTTAGAGTATAAAATTGTATAGAAAAATAGAGATAAAAATAAAAAGAAAGAGAGAAAAATAAATAAATAAATATTGTAGATGGAGGTGATAGAGAAAAGAAATCAAATTTAATAGTAGAATGGATAGTATATATTGTGAATAATAACCATCTTGATTTTTATTTTTTTGTGCAACTCATGTCTAATTTTTTATTAGTTAAAGTCTTGGATTAACGTTTCAGATACTAGATTTCGATTCTTTATGTTGGATGGGTTTACCAATTTTTTTATTTGTAAATATTACTACTAATTGTTGATTCAGGTTGGGTTCTTTGATGCAATTTTGTAATTAAAGATGTTTATAATCAAACTAACATATTCTAAAACGCCAAAATCAATTCAAAAAATTTAAAATCGAATAAATTGAAAGTCGAACAAACTAAAATAATCACATAATTTTATTAGTTTGAATTTTGATTTTTTATATTAAAACCGAATCAACTCAAACCAAACCACATATACTGATATAGATTTATGATTTTTCTATATTATTCATCTTTCTCTTAAGAGATTAAATGATGTGTTCAAAATATTATTTTTATAGTTTATTTTTTTTCAAATATAAATATTATTTTGAATTTTTGTCCAATATATATGTATTATATCTAAATAATTAAATAAAAGAATTAGACAACAAAATTTGATCTAAATATATGCATCATATTTATGTTTTGTTATTAATGTTTACTTTTCTTTATAATAAGAATATATTTTAAAAAACTAAAATAATAATCGATCTAATTCAAACCGCAAAAAGTTAGTTTGGATATCATTTAGAAACAAAACCGATCGGATGATGAGATGAAAAAACTGCAAAGATCAAATCCGATGAATTTTTCCTTTAAAATTGAACCAATCCGCACCACAATCACTCTTATTTGTAATTTTGTTTTGTTGAGGTTTATGCTATTAGTTGTGGAGTATATTGTTTTTTAGTTACCTGCTGATTTGACTTTGTTTATCCGTATCATTCCTTATCGCATTTTTGTGATGTTCTTTGAGTATTTCTTATGCTCCAGTAATAATATTTATTTGGTTTATAAAAACACATAATTAAATATTAATATTTTTTAATATAATAATATTTATAAAATCAATAATTGAATGATTGACATGAGAATGATGAGATGCATAGCATAAAAAAACAAAAGAAAAGCCAGATTGTGAATAATAATAACGGTACATGAATTATTACTCTTAATAAGTAACATTTATTTACTTTTGGTTAAATTATTATGTAAGTCCCTATAGTGTTATTAAAATTTTAATTAAGTCCCTAAGTTAAAAAAGTTTTAATTAAATCCTAATAGTATACTAAAACCATACATTTTGATAGCATTAAAATCTCTTTTACCATCATAACATATTAAGTGCATGTTTAGATAGCAATTGTAAATTTTCTTTTTTAACGAGATTTCGGATCCTAATATAATATAACACTTCTCTCTTAATAAAGTTTGGCAAAAAGAAAAATGCTATCCAAACATACTTTAACGTTTTTCATATGACAGTATTAAAAAGATAAAAAGGAAAAAAAGACACGTTATGCTGCAAATAGCAAACATTTTTTTTATTAGATAGAAAATGGTTCAACACTCCATTTTTTTTAGTCTTACTTTCATAATATTATCGGTTGAAAACAACGACTAATTCCCTTTTTAAAGTTAAGCTCATATGAAACTGTCGTCGAATTACCACAAAATGTGACTTCATTCCCACAGTCACGTAGGTAGTATTTTGGAATAGGAAAAATTCAAATTTCAAATAAGAATGATATATAAATTATACTTATAATTATAAAAGTAATAATATTTTGTTTCTGTCATGTAGGACATGGATATCATGTATGGGGGTATATAGATTCAATCTCTTCTAAGAACTAAAAAAAAGCAATAATATTTTGAGTAATAATATTATATGGATGGTTTTTTTTTATCCTCGTTTATGTGAAATTATAATGTTGATAAAGAGATCGATAAAATTAGTTTCTCTTTAATATTTATTCTTTTTCATAAAATATAAATATTAATAATTAATGTTACTATATTGTTTTTTAAGAAACATGAGCTCCGGGGCATATCATGCAAATCACCACATTCATACTCTAAGGATGAGAAATAGTGATATCATATTCCACAACAAAATGTTCAGATGTTGAAATCTCCCAAAGACTCTTTGCAATAGCATATGAATATCCCTCAGCAAATCGAAACACGCCCGTGCCACGACCCGAACCGTATCCTGAACCGGATTCCTCCCAAGCATACTAAGCGTGCTTCCAGCGTATTCTCCCTCAGTAAAACAGAAAATCTCTTGGGCTCGCCCAACGGGCTTTGAGCCCAGCCCGGGCTCTTCGGTCAAACGATTGTCCATTACAAAAGTGGTTCCAAACCCACCTTGAGTAGATGGGTTAATAAGTTTAACCACGGTCGGGTTTTCACCTTCTAAGATGTCGATGAGGGATTATTGTTCCGAGAAAATTCCAAGGGTTGTGGTTAAGTGAGTGGAAATTAGAGTGAGAGAAAAGAGAAACAAGAAGCTTATGAAATAAATGGGTATTAGCCATTAGTTAATTAGTTACAGGATAATTTTAATTTTAATTTGAAGAATACTATTGTTTTGATTTTTGGAAAATGAATGAATAATGTGTTCGGTGGCTTTAATATTTTATTGCACCGCGATCTTCGCGAGGAGTTATGGCCTTATGCTATCGCTATGGGGGTTTCTAGAATTCAAGGAAGAAGCTGCATGATTAACGAGCAGAGTTTCCCTCTCTATCTTTATTAAATTGTTTTTATGATATACATTTATAATTATTTTAAGGCAAATAATATTTAGTACCGTACTAAATAAGAACCTAAATATAGTAAAAAGATATTAGAATGTGTAGTTTTTTGTATTCTCGAGAGACGGAATAATGTGTTCTTATAATTATTTTTCCACATCTAGTAACCTTAACTAGTACCCTTAAGGCATTGTATATCAAGATCCTTATTTTAAAAGTTATATTAAACAATGTTTTTAGAATATTGTTAAGATAATAGAATTATAACTACGTATTATTTTGTCTTTCATAACATAATAGAATTATCGCTATAGGAGTATTTTTTAATAATTTTTATTATATTTAACTTTTTAAAAAGTGTTTTTGAGATACTTGTTAATATTTATCTTATTTTAAGGACACACAAATAAAATTATTTATAGAAAATGTAAGTATTTATTATTTTAAAAATTAAAATATTTCTTAATATATACTTTTCTAAATTAATCAAGCGTGGTGATAAGTAATCTCGTCCTTAATTTTGTATATTAAACGTGTAAATTTAATCACTAGATATATGTATATGGTGGTAGTTTATCTTGTCCTTTAATCACATATGTGAAGGTTTCATTCTTAACTAGTGAAAATGAAGTGATATTTTATGATAACTGTTTGGTGTGAGCTAAGTTTCGAAAAAAAAATTAGTTATTACATCCGATAGTAGACACAAATAAACCTAAATAATCATGATATTGACTCACCTTATAGATATTTTGAACAATCTTTTTTTACATGTCCAAATCACCTTAATCGATTTAGTGTTATCTTTATCGTACTAATATAATATTGATCCATATATAATTATTATGTACTTTATTTAATTTATGTGAGTACGTATCAATCTCAACATGTTATCATAGTCTCTACATAAAATAATGAAGAAAAATAAAATAAAGAATTAACTAACAAATGTATATAAAGTAGTAGATTAGTGGAGATTAACGAACAAACGTATATCCACTAATATTGGTGTAGGGTGAGCATGTTTTCATGCAAACTACTAGAGTCTAGATTTGTTTGGTAAGGACCCACGCTACTGTTAGCCGTCGATTGGGAACAGATAAAATCCACGCGCTAATACGCGACGGTTCATATTCTATTTCCTCCTATACAGGTTGTACCAGTACAATACTCACCATTACCGTTCTCGACTTCTCCAAAAAAAACGAAAAACATAAAGAGCGTTGTTTTCCCCGCGTTCCGTTACACCTGAAGAGAGAGAATCAATTCAGAGGCATTTGTTTGATTTTCAAAACGATAAAAAAATTTGATGCTTTAAAAAGTGCTACAAAAATGGCAAATTTACCAAATAAATATTTTTTTACTGTTTAAACTTTAGATCGGGTACCTCAAAAAATATTTATGGGTCATGCGACAACATATTGTACATGTTAGCAAACGTCAGCCAATAGAGAGATATCACGTGTCAATTTTGGTTGTTTGGCACCTACCACGAAACACCAAACATATTTTTTGAGGTCTTGGGTTCAAGACCAAAAAATATGATTTTTAATATGTTTTACTTTTTTTAATGCTTAATTAATTTAATATTTTTAAATACTATTAAATTAATTTTAAAATAAATCTTTAGTAAAAAAATTTTAGTTTTTCTAATAAGATTATCTTTTTTTATCAGAAAAAATACAAAATAAATTTCATCCAAATTTTTTTTCTTGAATCTAAAATAAAAATAAGTTTTTTAAAACTATATAAGCTATATTTTCTTAAATTATATAAACTATATTTCAAATTTATTTTTCCGAATATTATTTTTAAATTTATAAACTATAAACTGCTTTTTTTTGGAATGATCAATTTTCCGAAATTAATATTTGAGAAAAGTAATAATTTATTTCTGCTGAGAATTGTTTTAAAAAAAATTAAAAATGATAATTTAAAAAAAATATAGTTTATAAATTGAAAAATAACATTCCAAAAATCTGAATTTACAATATTTTATGAAAATATTTTAAATGAGGTTTTATTTTAATATGTTGTTTAAAAAATATTTTAAAATACTAAATATTTAATTAATTAAGTATATAAAAAAAGAAAAATGCATAAAAATTGTTGAAAATACTAAATATTTAACTATAAACTATATTTATAAGGAATGATCAATTTTCTGAGATTAATATTTGAGAAAAATAATAATTTATTTCTGTTGAAAATTGTTTTTAACTTAAACTAAATTATTTTTATTAAAAAAATTTAAAAATAATAATTTGAAGAAAAAAAGTTTAGAAATTAAAAAATATCATCCCAAAAATATGAATTTAAAATATTTTCTTATTTAAAAGGGGTTTTATTTTAATATATTAGGTTAATAATATTCTAAAATACTAAATATTTAATCAATTAAGTATATAAAAAAAAATCCAGAAAAACGTATTATTTGGGTTTTGAACCCAAGAGACCTTTGCTTTCTGGTTAAAACTGCTATGAAGAATAGGGATTTGGAGCATGCTGTTTCATTAATCTATTCCATCTAATTTCTGTAGTGAACAAGATTTTGACACGTGACATTCATTTAATGTTTTTTTTTTTTTAAATTCAAACCTGGAAGGTTACTCGTGAAGCTAAAGAAGATGGACAAGGACAAATACTGAAAGATGAAACGCTAACCTCCACAAGTATAATAGCACTGCCGTCACCAATTGGAACGAAGATAGCACCGCCGCGCACCGCCAGCACCACCGCGTCACCATCAGCACCGCTGTGTGCTCGTGAGCACCGCCGCGTCCAGGTTCATTTTTTAGGTTGGATTATCTTCAGTGTATATTTTTGAGTCAGAAGAATTTTTAATTTAGCATAAAGCATCACGGTTGACTACACTTTTTCAGATGAAGAAAATGGTTTACAAAAGTTTGGAATTGGTGGAACAAAACTTAATTAAAACCTAATAAAGTTAGACTAATAAATCCAAAAGAAAAAAAAAACAGCAAAAGATAAGGGAAAACATGGGAATAAAACATTAAAAGTTAATTAAAAATTCACTTGCAAGTTCATATAGGAATCAACTAAAATAAGAAAACCTAAAAAAATAGAGAAAACAAAAAACAAACAAAATGAACAGATAGTTCAAGAAATAATGGGGTACTTGTAACTAAGATATAACAGATGAAAAAAATTGCAAAACGTGTTCACGAAAGAGAAGCAACAGGTTGAGGAAAAGGAGTAAATTAAAAAATAAATAAATGAATAAATGC
This sequence comes from Cyamopsis tetragonoloba, assembly GCA_037177725.1. Taxonomy (NCBI): domain Eukaryota; kingdom Viridiplantae; phylum Streptophyta; class Magnoliopsida; order Fabales; family Fabaceae; genus Cyamopsis; species Cyamopsis tetragonoloba. The sequence goes on from CM074121.1 coordinate 65,712,118, forward strand.
CACGGTGTCAAAATCTTGTTCATTGAAAAGAATTGGACAGTGTAGATTAATGGAACAACATGTTGTTCCTGCTTTTACAGCATCAAATTCAATAAAGATTTTTAATTAATTATTAGTCAACTTTAATATTTTAATATTATTTGATATTTTAAATAAAAATAATTAAAAAAATTGAAAAAATATTAATCTAAAATAATATTAAAATATTAAGGTTGATCAATAATTAATTAAAAAAGATTGACTAAAAATTTTTATTGCATCAAATTCATATATGAAGAGTAGCTATCATGTAGCATTTTTTCTATAAATTATATGTTGCGCTAGTGACAAGCGACAACCAAACAACGCCTGCCACATATTATCTTCCTATTGACTGACGCCTACTAATAGGCGCTGCCAAGTGACACCCTGTCTATTTTTTTTAAAAAACAATCAGATTTTAAAGTAAAATAAACCCATTTAAGTAAATTTTTTTAAAAGAAATTTAATTTGGTAAATATTTTTCAAAAAAACATTTATTTGGTAAATTTGCCTTACAAAAATAGAACAAAATTTCAAAGATATTAATAAGGTCGCCAAATTTCCTTTTTCAGATGATAAATTTTTACAAAAAAATCTTTTTTTTTTTGTAAAAATGAAAATAGAGAATTTCGTTGTGTTTTTATAAAAACTAGCACGTGACCCGAGCGTTTACATGGATCTTCGATTATGCATTTGTGAGTGTGTGTTAATGTCTTGTAATAAATATACAATAGCATAATTAAAATTATTAAAATATTTAATAAATAAATTACTTTACAATATAACGATTAAAATAAAAAGATATAATTGAGCTTAAAAAACATTGCATTTAAAACATTCATCTTAACTATACTTTAATCTATAACTTTTTATCGACACAATCTCTTCCGTGAAGAATTACTTTTTATTGACACAATCTCTTCAGTCAAATATTTTTTACACCTCAACTATTGCACAAAATCATTAAATAAGAAAAAAAGACCTATACAGTTTATTATGAGACTCCTATTGACTGTTGCACAGTAAATTAGACTTTCAAGATTATTAAAACATGATAACACACTTGCAAAGAGCAAAATAAATACTACATGTAAAAAATTTATATACTGACTTACATACTAACTTTCCAAAAACTTACATGAGTAAAAAAAATTGTGATATTAAATACATAGATTTGATTGAAGTTTGATTCTATATTTGTGAATCACATATAACATGCTTTAGAAATTATAAAATAGACAAATAATAAGTTCATTCTTGAACAAAATCTGTTAATATATTAAAAAATATATGTTAACTTATTCTTAAATAATTCAATAAATTAACTCCAAGAGTTGACTTAGCGGTGTAAGGTCCCGCTAAGTTCATAGGAAGGACGATCCACGACGAGAGGTCTCGTGTTTGAATCCTACCTATGCCAAATTCCCGGAGGCCGGTGCCAACCACGCAGCGTGAATGAGATTAGTCTCATCATAAGGGTAAGGAAACCCGTGGTTATACAAACAAAATTAATTTAACAAATCACAAAATCAAAGTAAAAAAAATGGAAAGGAAAGATGCATAGTGAAAATAGAGAAAGGAACAAGTGAAAAATAGAGGAAAAAAAAATAAAAAAGGATAGTGAAATAAACATGAAATAAAACGAAGTGGAGAGAGAAGAAAGAGAAAGAAAAAAAAAAGAAGTTAGAGAAAAAAAGTTTAATAATCAAAATTAATTTTATTATTGAAATTTTAAATTTTAAATTTTTTTTTATCTTAAAGTAAGCAAAAATTGAGAAAAAAATTAAATCATTCTTATTATGATATGTGTTAAATAAGATAACTTAGAGACCACGAAAAAAAATAAAGGACAACAATAAAATAATAATAAACAAAAAAAAATTGAAGAAAAATTGAATGCATGTGAGGATAATATATCACATGAAATGTTGCTTGCAATTTTAAGAAGGATTTTTTTTATTATTATCATTATTATAGATTACGAAAAAGAGTTATTATATATATGTTGGTTACTGTCTGTTTCTTATTAGTTTTTGCCCGCTCAATTCCCTTTCCATTTGGTTTTGTTTTTGCGTTTATAAAAGTTTTGATCCATGACCATGTTTTGGCATCCCACATGATCATTTATGACACTCACGAGTCATGACTGAATATCGCATCACATGCATGTCCTCGTCCATCACTTCTTCACAGTTCACAGCATCATGGCATGGCAGCACATCATTCTCTCTCTCCTCTCCTTTCCCTTAAGTAGCAGTAGCACTGTACGTAGCAGTTGTGCAATTCACTGCCAAAATCATCACAGATAGATAGATCACCACCCTTCATCACGCATCAACCTCTCACACATGCTTTACCACACATTCTATTTTCTATTTACTATTTATTACACACTCATTTAGAGACTCTTCATTTTCCTGCCTTCACTCTTCACCTTCTTCTTCTTCATCATCATCATCTTCTTCTTCTTCTTCTTCTTCTTCTTCCGTTTAACATCACATCACTGCATCATCCTTCTTCCTCCTCGTCTTTCTTCACACTCACCACACACATTTCTTTCACAATTTTAAACCAACCAACCACTCACCAAAGCGCGCGCACACACAAAAAAAAAAAAAAAACACTCACGCACACTAGTCTGTACAGAACAACCGTCTCCGCCCTCTCAAAACAGAACCACCGAGCCATTTTCAACCTCACAGCCACCACGTCACTGATTGCAACTCCAACCACCGAATCGGAATCCCCAACACTTCCATTTCCCTCCAAATCGACCTACGCACACTCAGCCCCTGCCGTTCATCCTCAACTCGCTCACACTTCAACCGGAACACGCACCAGATCGGAGAATCGCTGCCGCTGATTCCGTCATAGGTCCACCCTTTCAACACCGTAAGCCAACATAAACCCCCCTACCCTTTGTATCTGATCTGCATTTTCTTCCTCAGCTTAGTGGTTATGTGTGTGTTGAACATACAGTTGTGTAGCACCTCTGCTGCAAAAAAAAAAAAAAGATAAAAGGGAATGGAGTTTTGACTTGAAGCAGAGATCGTTTGATTTCACAGTCTGGTTTCCTAATTTAATGTATTTATCCGAGTTTTCTGCTTTGTATATTTATTTATCTAACAAGATTGACTTAATATTGTTCTAAACGCTCAACTATTTTCGTGGCTCACGTTAATACCTGGAGTTTTGCTATCATACAAAACTCTTGTTAATTTGATATCACTATGTTAAATTGAAGTTGTTCTTTTCAAATTATTGGCATTCTAGTCTAGATATGATGCTATGTTGTTTTGCCCCTTCAAATCTTTGACGTTGGTGGGTGCTGTATAGTATGCTTGTTATCGCTCTCTCTATACTTTAATAATTTTCCATTTGGACATAATATGAAGCAATAATTTTTTCTCAGTCTTGAGTTGAGCTTGTGCTCCGGTGACTAATGTTTGTTTGTTTCCAGCATTTCAGAAAATGAAGAAGGTTGATAGGTTTCTGAATAGTGACATTCTTTTTGAAATTCTGTCCCGGATTCCTGTGAAGTCCTTGCTTGGTTTCAAGTGCATTTCCAGAGAGTGGCATCGCATCATTTCCAGCTGCTCGTTCGCCAAAGCTCAACTGGAAAACACAGAGCTAGTCTTGACTGGGTTTATTTTCCAAGAAAAGTTTATGTATAGCAATGAAGACATCAAAACTATTAGTTACGTTCCAGTTGAGACCAGAGTTGCCAAAGTGCCCCAAATGGTCTTCAATTTTCTTCCCGAAGACGTCGTTGTATTAGCATCTTGCAAAGGCCTAGTCTGCTGCCGAAGCTGTATCCCTTCTCCACAACCAACTATTTATGTCTGTAATCCGGCAACTAAGGAGTGGATGCAATTAGAGTGGCCTGCCTATGACAGAAAGGATAGCATTGCACTAGCTTTTGATCTCAACCTGTCAAAAGATTCCACTGACATGTGCATAAAGTTCAAACTAGTAAGAGTTAAGCAGGTTGAGAATAATGAGGAGGAGTTGAATTTCACATTTGAATTATACTCATCTGAAACCGGAGCATGGAGGAAATCCAATGAAATCTGCCAGTGTCCGAACAATTTGATCAAGAACAAAGGCATATACATAGGAGGGGTCTTGCATTGGCTCACGGATGGTTTTCAAGTTCTAACTTTCAATGTTGAGAATGAACTTTCTTGGTTGGTTTCAGCACCTGTCCCTGCGTTTGAGTATAGTAGTGTCCCTGAAGCTTGCATTGGAGAATTTGAAGGCAGACTGCACTATGTCTTGGTATCAGAAGAAGCTCTTCATGTGTGGTCACTTGAAGATTATTACGAGTCTAAATGGACACTTAGTCATTGGAAATCTTTGGAAGAGATTGAGTCGGAACATCCACAATTCTTTTTCAATTTAAAGAAGCGAGTGTCGGAGCGAGTGAGTATTTATACAACCCCTTGGATGGATCCTCTAGGCTTCAAGGACGGGCTCTTACTAATGAAGGTGTGTGCAAATCTCTACCAGTATGACATTAAGAGTAACAATATGGTTCAAACTTGCTCCATTGAAGAAATGAACTCGAAATCCATGTACTATCCTACTGTCCTTCCCCATACCTTGAGCTTGATTCCGCTGAATCTTGCATGAAAGGTGACTTTTTCTACCGCTTACCTTTTAATATCAGATATCAATACTAAATGTCATACTGAATGTTTTCTGATTTATGTAGGAGCTTTGTTACTGGCTTAGAAGTTAGAAGTTTCCTACCCACTCCTTCCATGCTAGTTAGAGAAATGAGAAACAAGTAATCACTAGACACAGAAGTATCTGGACTACAGTGAGCGTAAATCTTTGGAAGTTCCAATATTTCTGGTAATAAATTGTTAAACACTTCAATCAGTACATATCTATTTCACCATGTGTACTTTTGCTTCAGTAAATCTGATGCTTAGTTTATCTACATGAAGTGCTTATCGCATTCCACTTGTTCTTGATTTCATGATCAGTTTTTCACAGCTAGAGCTTGCCAAATCTGAAATGAAAATATTCTTTTTTTATGCTTCTACAGTGAATTTGCTCTTGCAATGCAACCATAAACAATTTAGCAATTTACCTTTCTTATGCTTCTGCATACTGCATATCAAACTTCGAAGACTAAGTTTGGACTATAAGAAGGAAAAGGATGATTTATTTATTGATTTGTTCATGCAAATAGTTGAAGCTAATTTACAACAAGAATCAAAAGTACATACATTAACAACATTATTTATCATAACTTAAATGCACAAATCACAATACTTATACAACAGATTCTACTAGGACATGTTGTATAGTTGCCTATTTACAGATGCTGCAAAACATTCAGAAATGACAAACTGTCACATTGAACTCCTCAATAGCATTTCCAGTT